>CM062811.1:665216740-666532990 GCA_031772625.1 Pinus tabuliformis | reverse complement strand
TGTGATGAATTTTTGTCTTTGAGGCTCTGTGCACCGCGCACAAGCCCAGTGTGCCGCGTCTCCTGGATGTGCCACGCCAAAGGAAAAATGCACTGTGGAAAATGCTTATGTGCATCGTGTCATGCCTATGCACCGCCCCTGCTCCCAATGCGCCGCGCACACAACTACTATGCACAGTCCCAGTTTCAAACCACGATTTTGTTCCTCCACATTTATACTTAACTTTCTGTGATGTCTTTGGCACGCAAATTGGTTGTAAAAACAATGGAATTACCTCATATAATTGAGAACTAGATTTTTTCTTCGTACAAACCCATTTTTGTAAATTTTTGGCTTCGGCTCTTTTCACATTTTAAAACAAACTTTGTTCCTTTGTTTCCTCTGACTTTTGAACTTGAATGATGAAACTTTTTGTCAATTTTTGCAGGGATGAATGATTTTGAATATGGCAAAGGATGACCAGGGCCAAGGATAATTTTAGGGGCGAATGTTTGCCCTTTGGCGAAATTAAGGGGTTTTAAATTTTTAGTGGGCGAATATTTTGTATCATAGTACATTTTTACAAATCACCTCGAATAGCCCACCTTATTTTAAGGGAGCGGGTAAAAAAGGTAAATTTAGCCCTTGAAATTAGGACTTACAACCTTCCATTCGCCCATTTTCAAGAATAGGTTTTATTTAAGTGAATCCATTCGCCCATTTTCAAGAATAGGTTTTATTTAAGTGAATCCTATGGGCCAAATACCATATTTATAAAAGAGGTATGGTAAATTAATAAAAATATAAATAAATGAGAGGTATGGTAAATAAATAAAACATTTTTTATATTTACTCCATAAGTCACCTTATATACATGTAAGGGTGTAAACAAATAAAAATATAAGTAAAATGGAGGTATGGTAAATAAATAAAACGTCTTTTTATACTTACTCAAAAGGTATGGTAAATAAATAAAAATATAAATAAACTAGACGTATCGTAAATAAATAAAACCTCTTTTTATATTTAGTCCATAACCCTGGTTCTATTTATGAAGGCTCAAGAAAGAGGTTTTATTTAAGTGAATCCTATGGGCCAAATACCATATTTATAAAAGAGGTATGGTAAATTAATAAAAATATAAATAAACGAGAGGTATGGCAAACAAATATTTTTTTTTTTATATTTACTCCATAAGTCACCTTATATTTACGAACACTCAAAAAATGGGTTATATTTAGGTGAAACCTATGGCCAAAATACTATGGGACAAATACCATGGACTAGATTGTTATTAATACCATGCAAAAAACCATTATTAACCCTAATATTAGAATTAATAAAAATAAAAAAGGCACATGGTATTGACCCATGGTATTCACCTGGAATGTAGCCTATTTAAATGGGGGAATTAAACCAGCATGTAGCCTATGCTAAGATTCACTAGGACTTTACAAAGTTTTATTATTTAGTGAAAGAATCACCAAGATCTTACAAGATTTTATAATTGAAAATATTTAAGATTTTATAATTGAGTAAAATATTCGCCATGCCTAGTGAGAGATTCGCCAAAAAATTATATATACATATTATACTATTGATAAAATCGCCTTCCATTTTTCCTATATACCATGGAGATTCGCCATTTATTATATTTATAAATTTAGGGGGGTTCTTAAAATTTTCCCTGACCAGGGCTATTCCTGGAGATTTTGACAACTGGAAACTTGAAAAATGTACATGACATTTATTACAAAGAACAAAATGGCGAATGTCTTCAAAACAGGGTTTTGAAGACAAGTCACGATCAAGCAATATGACAATGAAATTTTTCGATGAAAACTTATTATGATCCTCCCTCTGGCCTGCTGGCATTAAACCCTAGACCTAATGACTAAAATAACTCTTTGCTTACCTAGACATCAAACAGGACTGTAAATGACCTTAAAATTGATTTGATGAATAGATCTGAGCCGGCATGGATAAGGCATGAGGGGTAATGAGTGACAAGGCCCTTCCATCAGATTATGGCATGCCCCTAGCGAAATGGAACTGAGTGAATCGAGCGAGACACCTAAAAATGAAATGCAAAAAGAGAAATGATCTCTGACGGAGGGATGTAAAGACCGACTCTAACAGGACAGATTTCTGGAGGAAGATGTGTCCTCTCTGCATTGTAATTACAGATTGACATCTGACGTGTTCTATGAACAATCAGAAGTAGAAACATCCATAAATGAGTTTTCACAGGAGAAATTAGCAGTGGCAGAATCACAAGGGATGTCAGGATAAAGTGGATGAGGCGCGGCAGGAAGGGAGTCATCCTTCATCGCGGGTTCTTCTTTAGATTCCGGCACACACTCATCATGAATGATGGCATAGGTTGGCTGCATAACACCAACTCCGTCGACAACTTGATCCTTGTTCACAGCAGGTGAGGATTCTAGAATGGAAGAACACAAGAGAGTACAATCCAGAGGATTAGCAAAACGTGGGGATGGAGGTTGAGGGAATGAATCCACATGACAACCAACAGGCTTGCAAGTCAAATCTGTGCAGATCCCAACAACAAGTGGGGTGGGAGGATGTGACAATTCAACAGATGTGTGTGCATGATCTCCCAAATCACTCTGCGGTGGTGGAGTTGTTTGATGAGGTGAAGGAGGACAGTCACTTTTGACGGCAACTGTGCCTGCCTGTGATTGCGCAACTCCATTACCGAAGTGTGTTAAGCGGGGTTTGAATATGCGAAGAAGATACTCAAATATCCCATAAAGAAATTTCCAATAAATTTCATCTTCAAGAAATCGGTATGAAAGATTACAAAAGCATGTGTAAAACTGATCAACGGATTCATCGGGTGCTTTTCGTAATTTCATAATTTCTTGATCAAGTGCTTTATGGTTAAAGTGATTGAAAGCATGGTCTATGGAAGATTTTTTGGGTAGTGTGGCACACCAGTGCATTGGGTGCCCTCGAAGCGTGTAGATGAAAAACGTGCAGGTCATGTATTCTTCAAAGATTCCATGTCTTTCGCATGAGCCTACAACACTGACCGTGTGTCTAACCAACGCTACGTGGCCTCCACCATCGTATGTTTTATGTGACAAGTGATCCAAGAGCTCTTCAGAGATTATGAAGTCATTTCCATAAGACATTCACTCTGGAAGAGCAACTCTGTAGTTAGTCATGATAGATATGTAGAGATTCAAAATAGATGTGAGGACTCAACTTCTCATCTAGCCCTCCTTCTAGCGCCAAAATGTTGACAGTGCTAGACCCGCAAAAATGTAAGGGGATATCCCCAGTAAGAAGTTGCAATCAAACCTCAGACCGTTTGGTGTAGGAGTCCCAACAATGGGTTGTATGGTAATTCCTTGACCGCAATATCGCATAGAGGCAAGTAAGATGTCCCTATTGGTAGCAAGGGTGTGACAAGTACAGTAAGTCAAGGAAGGTGCATGAGAGACTCTAACACACTGACGGTGAGGTGAGTGCACCCCTTGGAAGCCCGTAATAGTATGTAACATGGAAGGGAACACATAAATGGAGATGCATCACATGTTAGAAAGCAAATTAGCAAGCAATCCAAAGTGATAGTGTTATAGACATTTTTGTGCCTTACAGCATAGAGCATGAAATGTCAATAATCTAAGGGATCCAAAGTCCCTAAACAAGTTGTTCTTACCCTTAGAGGAACAAGGTCAGCAAACCACAGCACTGCAAGTCAGTTCTCCACTGAAAAACACTCAAAAACAGGTCAGTTTTGGATCATTGTAGCTGCTCCACTAGGCATCTGCGCTGCATAGCAGGTACAACAAAGGCTACCTGCGTTGCATAGCAAGTAGAACAAAGGCTACCTGCGTTGGGCGTACTTGGACATGTGGAGGAATCTTTTTCTCAAAGTGCCAGTGCCCAGGAAGCTTCTAAAAAGACACTTGATGATAAGATTCGCCTAATGATGAGTTAAGAGCTTCTAAAACTCCAAGTGGAAGACAGAAACTCCGAGTGAAGAACTGAAGAACAACTGGAGTTGAGAAGGACAACAAGTCACACATCAAGCTGACTTATCTTCACTCCAAAACTCTATATAAGGATCTCATCCCATGGGATCTGGAGGACGGAATTTAGTGCAAAGAATTGCTGTTGGTTTACAGTTGTGAGCATTGGGTGATTGCTTGAGGGAGGTGAAGAAGAGATTTCTCTCCGTCGGGAAGGTGATGCTGGATTGGACCTCTCATGGTTGTATCACCGCCTAAACCTTACTTCCATATATTAATAAAGAATTTGAGGTTCTTCTATTCGCATGTGTTTCAATGGTGTATTGTCTTACTTGCGTCTTTGATTTATGCTAATCCTTGAATCGATTATGAATGCATGCCTCTTGTAGTTTCCTTTTCTTGTCTTATTTGCAGGATCTCGTGTAGCTGGGCCCGTGAAAAGACTTGGAGCTGGGAGCAAGCGGCAATCAAAGGAGATTGGATCGACCATTTGCGCAAGACATCGGTAAGTGGATCTCTTCCTTTTATCTCTTGCATGTCATAAAGAAGAAACTTTAGATAGCTTTGCTTTCAGCTGTTGCTAAGGAACTGTCACCCTTAGAGTGGGTTAGGGTCATTCCGAGTTGGATACTTTCCCCCACAACAGACTGGCGACTCCACTGGGGATCGTGTCTTGTTGGTAGCTTGTGTTTATTGCTATTCATTTCTTAAACAAAGGGAGTACCGAATCGAACTGCATTCGAGTCCTTCGAATGCAAAGTAGAGGGCAGCTACTCTAGCCCAGTGCTGGGCATGTTTATGATTTGAAGAGATGATCCACAAGGACTCTTTTTAGCTCTTTGTGATAGTGTTCATCTTCCTTTAATCATCCTCTAGTGTATACTTGACTGCCAGCCTCTGATTTGGCCAAAAACCGCTCATTTTTTAGCAAACTGTGACCCGAAATCTGAGAGAGACGAGAGTTGTCTCATCAGTGCAGCTGCAACAAAGGCTACCTGCACTGCAACGCAGGTCCCGAAGGGGCTACCTGCGCTGCATCTCAGATTGACAGTGCAGCACCTGCGCTGATCCAGTTTTGCCTTGTGCAACTTGGATTCTCCACTGTCTGTTGCCCAGTTTTCAGTATTGTTTTTGCAGCCAGTTGTCAACCTGTATACCCAGCTGAAACCACTTCTCTTTGCCTTCATTCTGCCTCAGTTGTATGAAGAAACCATGATTGTTCTTATTGTATTTCTTGCTGTCATTCACAGTTTCCCATAGCGAAAGTGAACTAGTCTTGCTATGACCTCTTGAATCTAGACCTGTGAGAAAGTGTCGTTGTGATTCTAAGAGTTAGTCTATTGCTATTCATAGCTGCTTGAGCATTTGCTTTCGTTATATGGTTCGAATTTCAGTATTTCTTGTGTTGAAACGAGTGAATCTTAAGGTGTTCTTTTGATTATTGGACAAAAACTTGTTTTCTTTCACTTGAAATTGAATTCGAAATTATACAACAGCTTTCTTTTTGTAATACATCAACATTAAGGAAGAAGAAAAGAAATACTTGCATTGTGCATGTGCATTTTGAAAGTTTGCATGTCGATTTAGGAAAAGTGCATCAGTGTGTGCTCTATGATCTGTTTGAAAAGATGATGTCTTTCTTTTCCTTCAGTAGTTAAGGTTTTCATAAGTTGAAAGAATTGAAAAAAAGCTTGCTTATCATTCTTAGACTGCATTTAGGAGTTGTCTCATACATCACGTGGTGATCCATAAAGGCAAACTGCTAAGCAAGATCAACCTAAAAAGAACTGAATTTATCTAACAACGCTTTGAAACATAACGAAACACAGTAGAGGTCTAGGTAGAGACGTGAACCGGCGTCGTTAAACATAGTGACTGTTGATCTCTACGAAGGTGGGTGATTCCTCCTGAGGGACGATAGCACTAATACGGACTTGTGCCCCCGCGTACCGTCGCGTATATTGGGGGACCCCTATAGGAACAAAGCCTTTATCCATAGGAAGCCGTGTCGGCCGCCCTACTGATCGCGATGCAGTGAACAAAGCATTCACGAAGATCGACCACTCGTACCGTAAAACGTATTCTGTGGTTTCGCGAAAGGTTTGGCACACCCTTGCCTAGAACTCCAGAGTAGTTTCTTTTGGCCTTTTTCAAACTCTATAACTGAAAAAGTCCATCCGAGCATTTGTCACTTCGGGCTCGTTAATACATCGAAGGAGACTAGAGTCATCTTTAGCTTTTTCTTGACTCTTAAAAAGTGAAAAAGCAAGTTGTGTCTTAAAAAGCGTCGTCATATAAAATTCATTCTAAACGGAACATAATCACCCCTAATTCCTACGTTGATCTTAAGGTTGAGAACATGGAACACACCAACCAAGGGATTCCACAGCATGGGACCCCTAGCCCTTTCTCCTCTTGGGGAGAAGTTGGTGCGCCCCACATGGCCACATTGTCACTTCCAGGACTGACAATTGGCCTGCCAATTTGGCTATTCTCAACTGCTGTAGTTCAGACCACCACGGTTCCTGAACAGTCGATTCAACAGTTAGACCAGTCTAGAGCTACCCTCCAGCCTTCCACTTCTTGTGAGCCTTCCTCCGATCCTTCTTCTTCGAAAGGTCAAGCCGCCAAAAGCGGAGCTCCCATAGAAAAGAAGAAGGAAAAGAAGAAGAAAGAAAAGAAGCAAAAGGAGCCAAAGGCGCCTGGGGGCAAGCAAAAGGCATCTAACGAAAACCCACACACAGCACGGACCGGGCCCAAATCGCCATGTTTCATATGTAGAGGAGACCACCTCCACCGTGATTGTCCCAGTATTCCCCGGATACTAAGGGACTGGTCCCCTCGTTTGCACGATTCGGAAGCGTCAACCTCTGACAACCAGGTTGAATGCTTACCGTCGACCAACGAAAGTGAAGGTCGCAGACGACGAAGAGGGATGAGATTCCCCTGCGAACTGTGTGAAGGTGATCACACCCTTCGCCATTGTCCCCTTTTAGACGAGGCAAAGAGAGTTTCGGAAGATCAACCGGTGGCACCGGTGCTACTTCCTCCTGGATATCAAAAACTCGCGCCAGGTCCTTCGTTGGTCGAAAATACAGCTGTCTTGCTCAGAGGGCCAGCTGAAGTGTCAGTCACTGAAAGTGAACCTACTGAATCCGGACCGGACGAAAGTCCAAAGGTCGAAACGGCAGTTGACCCGGTTCTCCCTTCAGAAGTTTCATCTTCAAACACCACAGTCACTGAGGATTCATCTTCAGTTGACAGCCCCGCCGAAGAGAATAAGGATGACACCGTCCATATTCTTTTCGTCAACTCCGATTCTGATGAGCATCTGGGCAAAGCGCCCACTCCTTTATCGCAGGAAGGAGCATCGTTAGGATCATATCCGGCCGTATATTCGGTCCCACCACCAAGCAACCTAGTTGTGTCCTTTGATTGGAACCAACTAGGCAGACCTCGGTTACCAGCCAGTATACCATTTAGAATTATAGTCCAAATATACAAAATGGTGATGGCTGGAACTATCATTGATGAAGGGGCATCTGTGAGTATCCTGTCCTCTATTGCTTGGAAAGCACTGGGTTGCCCGGCGCTTTTGCCCGAGACAAGGCGTCTCTCGGGTTTTGACAGGGGAACCAGTCGACCATTAGGGATTCTACCTAATGTGCCTATTACCTTGAAGGGGAAGGCCGTCAAGATGAATTTGATGGTTGTCTAAGGACCCTTGGATTATAACCTACTCCTTGGACGAGACTACATATATTGCATGGAAGCAATAGTCTCCTCACTCTTTCGAATAATGTGTTTTCCACACGAAGGAAGAATGGTCAAGCTCGTAGACCAACTTTCATTTCCGGGATCACGCATCGCGAATAGTCACATACCTATCCTCAATGGTCTTTTCGATCAAGAAAGGTCTCTTCCCCCGGTTCTTCTTCCTGATGAATGCGAGTGATTCGGGAAAGGAACGCAGGAGCCCAGGGGGCATGCATCCTGGTCTGCTCTGGAGGCAGAAAAAACCTTGGGTGTAAAGTAGAATTTCCGCGGGAGAATATGACTAGTCCGTACCCCGTCCCCTCCTTCTTCTTCGTAAAACAGAAGAGCCGAGAAGAGCTCTCATGCGGAAGAAGGGGCTGTTAGGAATGGGGTTGTTCTGGAAAAAGATTCTTTTGTTAAAGTTATGTGGGAGGACGGGGGCCCGTTACTCACCTTTGTCTAAATAAGTAGGCTCTGCTAAAGAAGGGGATCCGTTTGCAGCAGCAAGTAGTAACCATCTTTGGATAAAAGGCAAGCCTCACCCATTAAAACAAATTTTTTAGAGGATAAGTAGGGGCAGCCTCCAAAGAAAGGGATTCAATTGCTGCAACAAATTGTAACCATCTTTGTGTAACCTAATGATAGACATCGCCGAAGAAAGTTTCTGTTTGAAAGAATTAGCAGAACAATCTTTGGGTAACCTGAAAGAGGTAAGCCTCACCTGTTGAAAACAAAGGTTTTTAACGGAAAAGTAGGGGCAACCTTGAAATTATACTTACACATGGGGGCATGCAAACCTCTTGGAATGCAAGCTCAGGCGGCTTTTTAATTTTAGGTAGGACTAACCCCGCTAACCCGTAGATAAGCTGATACCCGGCTTGCACAAAGAGAGGATATGGAGCAAAGCGTAGGGAGATGAAGCTCCTTAAAAAATAGGAATCTTCCATGAGACCTTACTACTTTATGACTGGTAAAAACGAGCAGTTTTGGCAAAGTTCATGCTCGTTAAAAAATAAACGCAAGATCCGAGCAGTTTTAACGCGGAAATTCATGCTCGTTAAAAAATAAAATAAGCTTGTGAGCAGGCTTCCCCCCCAGAGTTCAAGCTCATTCAGAAAAAATGAACCGGTAAATAACCATTTGAGATCGTAAATTCATCAGCCACAAGAGCCTTGGTCGTGTTTGTGCACCGTCACCTCCACTTTTCATTTGGCCGATCATTCACATCCACTTGATTGTTTACCTATTTTGAGGAACAGCTGCGAAGAGTGATCTCACCTAGCCATCCTTGTAATACTGCCGTGATTGGACAATTCCAACCTGTACCTGGAATTTGTTGCTATCCCTGTTTATCACTCGTTCCTCAAAAGACGAGTCTTCTTTGAGCTCTTTTCACTGACTCGTAAAATATGAAAAGTTTGCCGAGTTTTGGCCTTCCAGCTCGTTAAAAGGACCGGAAGAGCTATCCCTCCTCTAGATTTTAATCTTTTTGGACCTGAGGGATTATTGCACAAAAAGATCGAGCGCTTGTCTAGTTCGGCTCGATAAAGATATCGAACATTCATCCCTTCTGTATTGTTTTATACTTTTTCAGACTTAAGGGATTAGATGACGAAAAAAGGACCCCTGGAGTCCACTTTATGTACCCTTTTCAGACTCTCTAAAAATGAAAAGGACCGAGTTGTCTTTGTCGCTGGGCTCGTTAAAAATATTAGATAGCGACAAACTTGTCTTTAGACGAGAACGAGTTTCCCCATCGTTAGGCTCGTTAAAACATAGCGATGGGCTTGCCCGAAGGGCAGGTTATAGAACAAGCATATGTTATCCTCCTCAAGCTTGACAAAAATAAAGAGGTACTGGTCAGAAATGACTGGGGAAAAATTGGGAAGAACCTCAAAGCTTAATGGTAGCAAGTCGCTCTTGAACATGACACTTTTGCCTCCGTAAATATCGGGTTGGGTTATTATCATTCACTGGTCCCTTCACCATGGTCTCGCCATACCATCCAAATGGGGTAATGCTACCGATCCATCACATCAGTGTCGAGATATGTTCAAGAGATGTCATTCAGAAAGTGTCAACCGGGTCCCATCCACTACCATACATCATCTTTCATCCTTCCATGACCGCCACCCTGGATCATATTTCACAGATCGTTTTCACCATCATCACTAGTTCCGTTCCGTGTCACTGATGTGGGATTCATTAAGGCCCTCCTTTGACGGATCGCTTCTTGTCGACATCAGCTCACTATCCAAGAAGTTGATCTAGGAACACCCCCTCAGTACTTTGAAGCTTGCATGCCTCAATGGCAAGTTTCTCACTTCCGGCGATAGGTATACATTAATGACCTTCGACCGGGAGACTTTGCGTGGTGTTCGACGTCAGATCCTATATTCACGCCACGTGAATTGTGCTGCGGTACCTTGAGGGTCATCATCATTATCGGTGATTCCTCTCGCGCTTGTTAACAATTTACATTATTGACTGGTAATCAAGCGATGTCTTTCCATGTTCGACTCCAAGAAATTCTCACATGGATCGACTTGTACTTAGTGTGAAGATCGGAAGTTTGAAGACCCCGGATCTAGTTTCATCCATCCGGGCTGCGATATATATTCAGGAGATAAAAACATAGACATGTGCAGCAGATGATCATCCTACTAAAAGGATGATAATTAAAAGCAGAGAATTATCAGTCTACTATCAGACGATCGTCTGTTTATGTACAGCAAATGTATTTATAAAGCTGAGCATGGGAAATGCCCGCATCAGCTAGATCATGAAAAGAAAGTATGAAAAGATAATGTATTGTATTGTATTTTGTTACAGGTCACCTCCCGGCGATTGAATGAACTTCGGATCCTCCTAATAAAGCATTTCACCCGATAAACGACCTCATACTTTAGGGGGCAACTGTTATAGACATTTTTGTGCCTTACAGCATAGAGCATGAAATGTCAATAATCTAAGGGATCCAAAGTCCCTAAACAAGTTGTTCTTACCCTTAGAGGAACAAGGTCAGCAAACCACAGCACTGCAAGTCAGTTCTCCACTGAAAAACACTCAAAAACAGGTCAGTTTTGGATCATTGCAGCTGCTCCACTAGGCATCTGCGCTGCATAGCAGGTACAACAAAGGCTACCTGCGTTGCATAGCAAGTAGAACAAAGGCTACCTGCGTTGGGCGTACTTGGACATGTGGAGGAATCTTTTTCTAAAAGTGCCAGTGCCCAGGAAGCTTCTAAAAAGACACTTGATGATAAGATTCGCCTAATGATGAGTTAAGAGCTTCTAAAACTCCAAGTGGAAGACAGAAACTCCGAGTGAAGAACTGAAGAACAACTGGAGTTGAGGAGGACAACAAGTCACACATCAAGCTGACTTATCTTCACTCCAAAACTCTATATAAGGATCTCATCCCATGGGATCTGGAGGGCGGAATTTAGTGCAAAGAATTGTTGTTGGTTTACAGTTGTGAGCATTGGGTGATTGCTTGAGGGAGGTGAAGAAGAGATTTCTCTCCGTCGGGAAGGTGATGCTGGATTGGACCTCTCATGGTTGTATCACCGCCTGAACCTTACTTCCATATATTAATAAAGCATTTGAGGTTCTTCTATTCGCATGTGTTTCAATGGTGTATTGTCTTACTTGCGTCTTTGATTTATGCTAATCCTTGAATCGATTATGAATGCATGCCTCTTGTAGTTTCCTTTTCTTGTCTTATTTGCAGGATCTCATGTAGCTGGGCCCGTGAAAAGACTTGGAGCTGGGAGCAAGCGGCAATCAAAGGAGATTGGATCGACCATTTGCGCAAGACACCGGTAAGTGGATCTCTTCCTTTTATCTCTTGCATGTCATAAAGAAGAAACCTTAGATAGCTTTGCTTTCAGCTGTTGCTAAGGAACTGTCACCCTTAGAGTGGGTTAGGGTCATTCCGAGTTGGATACTTTCCCCCACAACAGATAGTTAAACCAACAACACATTTTAGAAAGATTCATACATACTATTATAGAATAGTCCGTACATGCATGTGTGAGAAAACAAATACATGAATCATTTAGAGTAAACCAGTTAACATAGAATACAATACAACATATGCATGAAACCTGTTGGCTCTATTATATTCAGAAGTGTAAATTCTAGTCATACAATACATCGATGTCTAACCACTGGTTCCGACAGCGAAACGTTACAGCCACAACTGCTTGCTCTTCCGAAGAGATATACTAGATCTGCGCAATGGAGAAGCCAAGGCTCATTACAATACTGTCCAAGCTCTCTCCAAGATAGTCTTATCGGAAGCTTGGCTGAAAAAAAGCCTTTACAATGAGTTATGAGGTTCTATTTATAGAAAAGGGTGGGGTGACCCTTGACATTCCCCTTTGTGATAGTTCATCTACCCTCATGACTCTTCATCTACTCTATGATTGTTAAATCCACTTGTCGACACTTTAACTTCCACTTAACAAGACATTACATTACAATGCACATGTGCCCATGTGAGACAAAATGGCTTGAGTAAGCCATGCAAGACATCACTGACACTCGATCCATTTTGGTGAGACCAACTCTTTGACATGCTTGTGATGGTGAAGTTGGTGAGTTGATGCCAAGCTTGGCCGTCCATCATGGTGTGCATGCACTCCATGGTGACATCTTGCTTAAGAGAACTCTTGCCTCTATTGCATCCGTGTGCATTAGTATGGCTCCTCCATCCAACTCGTCTGCTAGCATGTGCATGGTCTTCTTGGGTGTGGCCAAATTGGCAACACACTGATGCATAGTGTCTGTGCTAATCTTCCAGTGTGTGTTGGTGGTCATGCACATCAACTTTCAACTACATGTTTAGCTCGAGTCAGACTTTCTTCTTGTCTTCGCCTTGGTGAGTGTGTTGAATGGTGGGATCGCATGAGTGTGCACAATGACATGCATGCTATTGAATTCCCTTGCATGTGATCAACAACACTGCTCACCATGTCTGCTCTGTGCCAACTGCTGGGATGGATCTATAGCTTGTACGAGCGCAGTTTCATTCATGAGTACATGTCGTGCCCCTTGTTCTACATGTTCATGCTGCAACTCATTCTCTCGTCTATGCAGCTCATGTTCTTCCTTGAGTTTTTGCTTCATCACATGCAACTCCTTCTTTGTTTTGTTCTCTTCCTTCACATGATCTTCATGTCACGTCATCACCTCATAGCTCGAGTCTCCAAAGTTGCTTCCATCATAAGTGGATATGCTTGAGCTTGAAACTTTGTTCCACGTCTATGTTGTCAGCAACCTTCCTCTTGTATTCATTGCATCTGGTATGCTCTCTTCAGCTGTTGTTCATGGTGTTGCTTGTTGTGATGTTGCTGCTGTCATATCTTGATGTCCTTGTCTATGAACAACTTTATGTCTTCGTGGATAGGCAAGTTCATAGACACTTGATCGACTACATCCCTAAGTGTGCTCTGAATGGTGTATTCGACTTTTCTCTCCTGGAAACCATTGTACCTGTACAACTAAGAGGTAGACAAACACATGCGATACCTGGAGACATGGCAACACTCATGGCAAGTAATCTGTCAATCAAAAACCAAAACGAACTTGAGAACTGACTTGCAACATACCTATGTGACTGATCATGAAGGTTGCGAAATTTCCATCGAGAGGTTAGGAGACTGACTACCAAAACTGCAAAAGGCATAGTCTGGGCTGTCAGGAGATTGACTGACTACTGGAACTGTGCAATGCACAGTCTAGCCTGGCCTGCTGAGGATTGAAACTACACAATAAGCAATTTCAGTCAGCAGTGACATGCAAGGAGCAAACTGCATTGCGTATTTTCTCGGGTCAATGGGACACTATCTCCAATAATTGCGCAATGCAATCCTAGAGGTTAGTGCCTAGCTAGACTTTCACAATTTCTGGATGGAAGGCAGAGTATTCACTTTCGGAAATGCGCAGTGCTAGCCGGGTAAGGCACGGTCCAGGCCAAGGCATCCCAGTCCGACCGATGAGTGACTGAATAGAGGAGAAGTCGGAATGCATAGTGAGATGAGTGCAAACAAGAGTGAATGATCATCCATGCAAACAACAAGTGCAGGATTCGGAAAATAGGAAAGCATGCATGTGTGCAAAGTGAGTCACAACAAAGACAACCCTCTGTGAAAAATAGTGTCATCCATGCGACAATAGTGAGATGCAAACGAAAACTAAAACAGTGCTAATACAAGCTAGTATGCATGCAAACGACAACAAACACTCACTGAAATCAAGTAGACAACATTCATATGAAGCGAGACACAAAAGGTGCCAAAAACGCAGTGCAAGTCATGAGTAGCAGGCTTACCCCAAGACAACTGAGCTGAATGTGCCGACGACTCCTAGATGCAATGTGGGATGACAAAGATGCAAGGTCGATGTGAGGAATGAGCTTTGTAGCATCCATTTGATGAGTGTTGATAATATCGAGGTTGAGACACGCATGCCACAAATATAGGAAAAGTGACACTTGGTGGGAGGTTTCTGAGATGATCCTTGCATGTAACCTCTAGCTGCTAAAAATAGATCCCTGAATCAAGGGATGCCTTTGCATTCTACCTTGGGATCGAACTAGTCTACTTAAATACACATGCAATAGTCTGCTTAGTTAGGAGGAAAAAATGCGCATTTTTGGGAGGGAGCTGGGTTGGCTGGCTGGAGGGATTGCACAATTTCTGGGTAGAGTAGCTGACTGCTTCCCATAATTGCGCAATTTCTTGGTTGAGAAGCCCTCCTGGGAGGAATTGTGTAATTTTCTCAGTGAATATTGACAGGAAGAATTACGCAATTCTGGAGCCGAGCAGGATGCTAGATAGAATTGCACAATTTCTAGAGGGAAGGTTGGTTGCCCTCCAGAATTGCGCAATTTCTTGAGGGAGTTTCTCAGCCTGCAACTAGATCAAGTCTGTTGAAACAGTCTATGAGGGGGATGCAACAAGATTTGATGGATAGGCTATCATTCAGCAAGAAAATCATTGAAGCTCGTGTACTTGACAAGGCAAGACTTGCTGTTGTGAAAGGTTGGTAGGGAGGATCCAAAATGAAACTAAGGAAAAAGTTTGGAGGGTGGTTGTAGCTGCTACAACACTACCATCTTTCATCAACAAGGGACACACCCTCTTCAAATTGCATTCTGACAATTGCTCATGAATATCATAAATTCAACACCAATAGTCGAACACTGGAACCTTCTCATGTTAAGGAAAAATTCATTTTTGTCAAAGGATGAGCAACAATAATTTGACAATGTAATCCAACCATATCCAACAAACCTATCTATTGAATTGCATAACAAACAAATGCTCAGAAAATTGAACATGCCAATTGCACGCTGATATGTGGAGAAAAGGAACCACCATCCTACTGGTGCACACAAAGAAGATGAACAATTGGATACAAAAGTTCTTATTTGCAATGAACAACAAATTTTCCTCACATGTAACTTATTGGTTGAAGTATGTCTTGTAAACAGAGCACTTAGAAAAGTACTTTCCATTTTCTATGCAGCTGGATCAAAACCCCCTCAATTACCATCCTTTGTTGTTGTTGACTTCTTCCAATATAAAGGTCTGCCATGGGATGCTTTCAACCCATCTTATGTTCCACTTGCACTAATAATGTGAGGTTCTCATATGAAAATTCTGCTTTGAATGGCATGGGGTTTGACAATACATAAATCACAAGGAATGACATTACCAAAGGGGAGAGTGGACATTGGCAACATAGGCCAACAAGGCTTAACATTCATTGCTATCTCCAGAGTTCGAACATTGGCTGATCTTCGTGTTAGCACCTAAATCTGCCTTAGGCTGAAGGAAGGAAAAAATTAGGGTAACCACAAACCACGCTCAGTCTGGTAGCTAGCCCTACCAGAACAGGAGAGGGCTCTCTGTAGGTCATGCTCAGTGAATAGGTAAGCAAAAAATGGTCTGAGATGACTT
The DNA here is from genome assembly GCA_031772625.1 of Pinus tabuliformis. Lineage (NCBI taxonomy): Eukaryota > Viridiplantae > Streptophyta > Pinopsida > Pinales > Pinaceae > Pinus > Pinus tabuliformis. The sequence continues at coordinate 666,517,285 of CM062811.1, read as the reverse complement.
ACAATGAACTATTTACCTTAGGCTAGTAAGTGAATCGGGATTCGGGAAACAATTTTCATGAATGACCGAGCTTCTGGGATGGTATGGGACCAATGGTCAGCAAAGAACAAAGAATTTAATACAAAGGCACAGATTATTCCGTGAGGCAAGGTAGGCGGAAAATGTAACAATTTAGTTTGAGGTACCACGACATGAATAGATTGCTGAAGAAAGTGAAAAGGGCATGGTGACATGAATCCTTTTCAACAGAAGAATAACACTAAACATGAAATTTTCCCATAGGCAGAGCAATAAAATTGAAATCTACCTAATCTCACTCAGAAAATTTCATTGGAAATGAACATGAATTTAATTATGAAACATAACGAAATACGTGTGAAAACATAAGAGACACATTTTCTACACTCACAACCACAAGAATCTCATGAAACAGAGTCGCTGCCTTTCATTAATTCTCTGTCAAAATACACAGTGAAGAAACAAAGTTTCTTTCCCACAGTCTCCCAGAAGTTACAAGCCAACCAACCCTTTGCAAATAACTTGCATACAATATATAGAATGTGTAAGGAAGAGATAGAACGCCCAAGGGTTTGGGAGTTACTCGAATCATTGCAAAATGGAGATGGAGAGCCAACCATCAGCTACAGGTGCAGCGCTACAAACATGACATTTGGCTTGGGTGACCTTTTGCCTTCCTTCGCCACTTGGATAGAAGCCAATCTAGAGAAAAAACACTTTAAATGCCACCTTTGGTGCCAAAAAATCAAAGTGTAAATGAGCGGGTCCACTTGGGGAAGTCGCGAACCAAAATTTCGCAAAACGGAAGCAAATTGGGCATTTTTTCCTCTGTGCGCCACACCATTTTCTTTGTGCGTCACGCTACTTTGGGGCCTATTTTGGGGCACTTGAAGGTGTCCAAAATGTGCCCAAGTGGGATTGTTGGAAGGCTTGTCCTGTCTACTTTCTAACCCAACTGGAATTTTTAAATTTGGTTCTCATTTTCCCCTCCAAATCTCCATTCTCCCAAGACTGCTTTCTGTGTGTCAAAAAAGTGGCAGAGAGGCCATTTTTGGGTGTTTTTTGACCTTTAGGAGACCTAGATCTTGCCCAAATTTCTTGCCCGGACACCAATAGTCGTAATTTTCCATGCTGAATCCAAACCTGCAAGCCATTCCTCATTTGGAGCTCTAGAATTTTAGCGTCGCGCCAGTGGCGCGATGCACAGGGAGAAAATCCTTGTTTTTTGCCCAAAAAATTACCATGTGACCAAAAATTCCCCAAATTTCTTGAAATTTGGGCTGGAGGTTCCCTATGGGGTGCTATGCTAAGCCAAGGAAGCCTCAACCAAGATTCGAATCCGATCTTGCTCTTTTGCCTCCTTTGCCTTTCTTGTTGCTTTCCTCAGTTTTGCTTTCAAACTCCTTATTCAGGCCTATGCACTCATGTTTCACACCCTGTAACGGAAAGCCATGTGTCTCAGTAGAGCAAGGTCCTAATCGGCCTTGTCTAGCAGCCTCTCCAAATGCATGTTGACCCTCCCAAGGTTGGCTTCCCGATCCTCATTGATTTCTTCCTCCAAAGACGTGAGCTCAACCCTTCTCCTTTGAGCAGCTTGGCTATGCTCTCGAATGTTTTGCAGCTCCATGATCACCCGCTAGTCCTCAAGCTGCTTGTTTCTCTGCTCCAGGTACTTCATGTTCCACTTGGCCCTCTCCAAGTCAAGGGATAAGGACTCAATCACTGATTGCTGCTCCTGGATGATCTCTGTAAGCTCTGCATTTGTTGGCTCTGCATCTCTCTCATCATCATGGAGGAGAACGAATTCGGTCTCTCATTCACCTGATGGCCCTTCCTCCTATACTAACTCCTTACCCTTGCCCAGCTCCTGTGATGTCGATGTCGGAAGTGAGGCCCCTTCCACCCCGGGTGGAGATAACACTCGCTTTGCTGCTACAAATAAGGGTCTACTGCCTTTCTGATAGGTGATGTATACTAGCATAGCAGCAGTCTCATGGCGCTCATGCTGATGTGACGGACCACCTATCTCATGCTCTTCCTCTGATACTACCTATGGAGCGTTGAAGAAATCACAGGAGATGAAGTCCTCCCAAGCAATACCCTGCAATCCTAATTGATGGTCCACCAAAATCTGGATAAGAGCAAAGTGATAAACACTGTTGAGCTGCTGTCGAGGGGTCTTGTGCTGCATGAAATTTTTCATCCTCTCTATGTTCCCGAAAATGAAAAATGGGATGTTCATCATTCACACCCTAGTAAAGTGCATGAGAAACCTAATGTGATAGGCGTAAAGGCGAGAAAACCTCCCCTCACAACTGAAGTATTTCATGATCAATTTCATGAGCGGGGCATACTCATCTCTCAAAAATCTGAATGGAAAAACTCTCGTGAGCTGGCTCAAACAGCTGGCCTTAATGTAAGGCTCATAATGATGCCTCTCCACCTTCTTCTTCTTATGCCACTGTTCTCCAATGTTTGGTATGCCTGTTGCCACTAATATGGTTTCGGGTGTCAATGTGAAAGAGACCCCAGCCAAGATAGACTGTCCTCCATGTAGGTGAAGTGCAAAAAGACGGGCCAACTCATGATGAACTCTGACATTTGCCACCCTCTGACAAAAATTCAAAACATGCTAAGTGTTGGAAACAAGACATAGCAATAGGGCATGCCTGCAACTCAGTGAGGGTGTTTGGCTCATCTCTAAGATGTCTGCCACTCCAGTGATGTCTCCTGTGGGCCCTTTCTCCTGAAGCTGTGTCACTGTGGGTCTCCTCCTCATATTCTGATGAAACTTTTGATGCCATAACTGCTGTTTTGTAAACTGAATTTAGGCTGCCCTTTGATTTAAATGAAGATGGTAGTTGCTTTGACAATCTACCACCAAGGGGACAATTAAAAAGGGAGCATTAGGATGGGGATAATGTAATAGGAATAGGGGTTTATAGGGAAATTTTATTCAGGGATATACAAGGGGTTTTTGGGGTATTTTGATAGGGTGGTGTTTTTGTTGTTGGCAAGGTAGGGTTTGGGTTTATTTAGGTAGGATTTCGGTTTTTTGAGCAATAGGAGGAAGGGGAAAGGTAGTATTATTTTGGTAGTGTTATGGTAGTGATTAGGGGAAAATGGCATAGGGGAGTGAGTAATAGGGGTAGGGTAGGAAAAACACCTTGGCAGCAATATCACTGTAGCACAAACCCTGGCCTCCTATTTTCTTTGTGTCTTATTTTATTTGCTTTATAAAATTTTTGCATTTGATTTATAATCCTAAAACCATGCTATTCCTTTCAAATTTGATGCAAAGGTGGAGGTAGGTTGCCTACCTTTCAATTTGATGAGCATCCACAAAATTTTTGGGCAAGTTAGGTAGTTTCTGGGCTTTATATCCCTGTGCACCGCGCGCAATGCCCAGTGCGCCGTGCGCTCTGAGTGCGCCGCACTAGTGGCAAATTTACACAGTGGACGGGCTTTGTGTGTGCCGCGCTCAATGAGTGCACCGCGCGCTCTGAGATCACCCTAAATTGCTCCAAATCGCTTCACTCTTCAACTCTTCGATCTTGCACCTTTCTTCCAACGCCTTGCTTGCACAATGAGCTTGTCTTATGGTGATTTTTGTGTATATAGGCTTGGAGGTCATTTTTAAATTAACTTTACAAAAACCCACTTTTCTAATGTCTTGTTTCAACACTTTTTCCACTGAATTTAATACACCCTGTTTTTCACTTTTTCTTTGAAATTTTAGCTCAAATGATGAAATTTTCGGCACTCTTTGCAGGGACTGTATGACAGAACATTTGGCCACGGAAACCATGACTGAATCTGGAAAAATCAACTGGCGACTTTTTTGGAAAATTTTGTCATAAATGACACTATTTGACTTTTCTTCAAAACAGAGTTTTGAAGAAGAGTCAAAGTCTATCCACATGACGATGAAGCTCTCTGAACCATAACTGTGTAAGGGCCTCACTCTGGCCTACATGGCTTTACTGGACATGTTTCAAAGACCAAATTGATCTATCCCTAGACCGAATGACCAAAAATGACTTTTGTCCATTAAAGGACCAAACCTTGACTGTTATGGACTTTTGATTATTTGACACAAAGACTTAAGCCAGCAGTAACCAGACATGAGGGGAAATGACTAGCATGACCTTCTCCGTCAGATTATGGCATGCCCCTAGTGGAATGCAGTTGAGTGAATGGAGCGGGACACCTAAAAATGAAATGCATAAAGAGTTTTGATCTCTGATGGAAGGCTGACCAGACCGACTCTAACATTGGCTCCAATGGGGGATGGTAGCTCCTTGGCGGTGCCAAGAACAACAGATCTCTGGAGGAGCTAGCTAGTGCCTTTTGTCCATTGGGCTATGGAGTCATCATTTCGACTACAACACAGGACTTTGACTTATTTATGAAATTGAAATGACCAAGAAATTTACTCAAACTTGACATTGAAATGACTCAAAAACTAAATTGATAGACTGAAACCAAACTGAAATACAAATGGTATTTACAATGACAGTGGAAGAAGCGTTAATAAATCAGCAGTGGTACCGCTTGAGCAGCTGACCGTTGATCGACCCTCCTGGAAAATCTTCCCTATTCATTTCCTTCAGAAGAAAGGCATTTTGACCCCTATATCCTGCAATCTTGAAAGGACCTTTCCAAAGATTCTCGAACTTTCCATGCTTACCTTTCTCTTCATTCCTTGCATCCCACTTCAGCACCACATCATCCAACTGAAATCTATCCGCCTTTGCTTTTCTGTCATAGATTTTCTTTATTTTCTCTTGCAATTTGGATGTGTTCTTGAAAACTTCTTCTCTTGTCTGCTGCAAGTGGACCATTTGATTCAACCTTCTTTGCATGGGATCTTCTTCACTTCCTACCTCCTGAAGAAGTCTGACTACTGGGGCAGCAAGAGAGGTAGGAAATATTGTGTCAACTCCATAAACAAGCTCAAACGGTGACATACCAATTGATTTTTTCTGACTGATCCGATCTGCCCAAAGAGCATGGACCAGCCTCTTATTCCAGCTCTTTTTATTTATTTCCAGCAGCTTCTTGATAATGTTGACCAATGATTTGTTCGAAGATTCCACCAATCCATTGCCTTGTGGATGATAGGTAGTTGAGTGACCCAAAATGATGTGATATTTGTGACAAAATTCTACCATCCTTTTCGATTTGAAAGCTACTGCATTATCGGTGATTAACTTATTTGGACAACCAAAGCGAGACAAGATGTTATTTTCAAGAAATGAAATGATTACCGTATCTGTAGCTTGTCTGGTGGGAGCTGCCTCAATCCATTTTGTGAAATAGTCTGTCGCTGTAAGGATCCATCTATGCTATCCGGAAGAAGCGAGATGAATTTCCCCAATGAAATCCAACCCCCACTGCTGGAAAGGAGCGCTCACCTCAATAGGCTTAAGTGGAAAAGGTTGTAATTTCTATTTTCCTTCGAAAATCTGACATTTATGATAGCGCTTGACCATCTTGTACACATCAGCAAACAGCGTAGGCCAATAGTACCCTTCTCTCAAAATTTTATTCACTGTTGACTTCCAAAAAAAGGTGACCACCACACTCTCCTCCGTGGAAATCTTCCATGACTTTCTTTGCCTCCTCTTCCACCAAATAATTTAACAAAATGCCACCAGGATCTTTCCAATACAGTGCAAAATTTAGAATGCAAAACTTGGCAGCCTTCAACTTGAGTGTTCTCGCTTTGTTTCTAGTCATGCCGGGTGGTGTTGACAAATTTTTAAGCACATATATTATATCTGAATACCATGGGGATAGAGAAAACATTTCAGATACCTGAATGGATGACATTTCCTCATTCTCATTAGACATGGCAGTGATTAGATTTATGTCCAAGGCATGCAAGTTCGATTCGGCCATTAGCTTCGCCAACCCCTGTCCTTTGACCAGCTTTGTGGGCTTTATTTCCACATCATATTCCAGCAAGGCTGCAATCCATTTGCCTCTTCTTCCTTCCAGATCGGTCTGCACTAAAACATCTTTTACAGCAACGTTAGGAACATAGGCCAAAATGTGAGAATGTAGAATATATACCTGGAAATCCTTCAATGCCTTCACAAGTGCCAGAGCTTGCTTCTCAATGATGTTGTACTTTAAAGCTGCATCTCTTATAGCCCTGCTGAAGAATGCTATGGGTCGTTTGTGATCACCTCTTTTCTACAATAAGATTGTTGCCATAGTGTGCTCTGAAGCAAATGAAAACAATATGAAATCTTGAGTGTAGTCCGGGCTTACTAGAACTGGAGCTGAAGAAAGGGCCAATTTGACCAAGTTGAAATATTTTACCGCCTCCTTTGTCCATTTCACCTGGCTATCCTTCTTAAGCATATTGGTCATTTCTCTTAAGTATTTTGCAAGATTAGGCACAAAGCAACGCAGAAAATTCATCTTACCATTGAATGATTGTATCTCTTTTTTGTTCCTAGGCAGATCGATTTGCTGAATTGATTACACACATGATGGGCCTATACGAATGCCATCCTTTGAGATAATGTGCCCAAGTAATTTTCCTTCCTCCATGGCGAACAAGCTCTTCTTAGGATTCAACGATAAACCATATTTTCTACACTTTTGAAAGACAGTTTTTAGATGGTGCATGTGTTCTTCATTAGATTTGGAAAACACTGTCAAATCATCCAGATACACCACCAAAAACACATCCTTCTCATTTGCAAAAGCCAAGTCCATTGCCCGCTGAAATGTGGCACCTGCATTCTTTAAACCGAAGGGCATTTTGGCATAATGAAAGGTTCCTCATGGAGTGGTGAATGTTGTCTTGTATCTATCATCTTCATGGACAGAAATTTGGTTATATTCGGAATAACCATCAAGAAGTGACATACGAGATGCCCCCACTACTCGCTGAAGTATATGGTCCATTTTGGGTAGTGGATAGTTGTCCTTCAATGAGACTTTATTTAGATTTCCGAAATCAATGCACAAGCGGATCTCACCGGTCTTCTTTCGTACAGGCACTAAGTTAGAGATCCAATCTGAAAACCTGATGGGCACAATGATACCTGACTTGTACAACCTATTTACTTCCTTTTCGATAGATGGTAGCAACTTTGGATTTATCCTTCTCAGCTTCTGTCTAAATGGTTTTTGATTGGGCTTGATGGGTATCGTGTGCTGAATGATATTGGTATCATAGGTATTTAAATCAGAATAATCCCAAGCAAACACATCTGCGAATGAAGCCATCAAACTGATGTATTTGTGCTTGATCTTTGGCGGTAATGCTTTAGACAATTTTACCATCTTAGGATTGGCAGCTGTTCCGATGTTGACCTCTTCTACACCCTTCTCTGTTGGCTGCAATGTTGGCTTGCGGGCTACATCATCCTGATCAAAAAGTTCTTCTAGAGGTATCAAGCCTTTAGGAATAATTTTATTCTTCAGTTGCAACACGTCCATTTCATTGATCTGCACTTCATCTGTACCATTCCATTTGCCATTGTCATTTTCTACATCAATTGAGGTTTCTTTGAACTTGCCTTTGTTTTGCAGAAAATCCTTAATCTCCTCATCATCTTGAAACACTTGCCAATATCTCTGATTGTCTGGAATGGTTGGACGATGCTTGACATGGATTTCAAATTTATTGTTGGAATTCATGGGAATCTTCAAACTACTTGCTGCCTTGGCAAGGGCATCAACAATACTATTTTGTATATGGGGCACACATGTCAAGGTGTACTCTGAAAATAATTTTAAGATGTCTAAAACTGCATTACGGCAGGCCCGAATCCTAGGATGCTTTGCTTGATATTCTCCTCTGACCTGCTTTATTACCAATTCGGAGTCGCCATATACCAAAATCCTCTTTGCATTCAGCTTTCTAAGAATCTTTAGGCCAACAATCAGAGCTTCATATTCAGCTTCATTGTTTGAACACTCAAAGGCCAGCTTGTAAGAGCAAACCCTCACGTTGCTAGGCACTTTGTTTGGGGCGGAGAAAGGACTGCGTACCCAAATTCCAATTCCAGCTCCATCATTTCCTACTGCTCCATCAAAATCCATGGTCCACAAGCCTTCTTCCTCCTCTTGTAAGTGTTGGAAATCTGTTTGTTGTGCCTTGTCTGCTTGCTGGCCATTGCCTTCAGCTAATTGCCCAACATTTTCCTGCTTTTCTTGTCCTTCTTTCTTCAAAATTTCTCTGAAATTTTCTGTTATTTCCGGAATGTCATCTGCTTCTATTATCTAACTATCTATATCATTTAAACTATCTTAAAACAAAACAAAAGACTATAAATCTGTATGTACATAGTTAATAGGATGATTTATAGGTTTCTCCTTGCTTGTGATCATATATTTCATTTTTTGTTCCCGATATAACTTCCTCATTTTCCCATTTAACACTGGGATTGTTGCATAGGAGAAATCTAGCTGTAATGTTCCTTTCAATTTCGCTACCCAAGACCTAGAAAGAAGAATGCCAAACCTTGGAGGAATATCTGCTACCATCACATCCATCAAAACATTTTTCATGGGAAGCTGATCCAAACTCACAACCAAGTCTTTGATGAGTCCTATACATCTTACTCTACTGGAATCGAATGAATAGAGATCATGATATTTTCGAGTGATGTCTAGACCGAGCTTATCCATGATAGCGTTGGGCATGAGATTGTGAGAAGCTCCGGAATCGAACATGGCATTATGTAACACAAAATCATGCAATCTTAAACTGATGTAAAAGGGTGGCACCTCACTATTAGGAGACTCACCATTCGATGCTCATCCAAAAATCATTTTAGGTTGATCATCTTCTACATTCGCCATGTCGGACATTGGGTCCAAATTCAACATTTTAGATATCTGTCCTCTATAACTGTTGTTCTTCATTATCTCAGTCAAGGGGATGGATACCTTTAACTTATAAATCTCATTCTCTAAGCTAAAAGCGGGAGTCTTTTCTACCTCTTTGACTGGGATCTCTTTCTTTTCTTTTTCTTTTGATGTAGTTTGCTGTTGTGATCATTCTGCCGCTTTTGATTTGTTGCTCTATGGACCAACCGCCTCTTTTCCTTTTCTTTGTGTAGTTGATGAATCATTCTTTGATGCTTCAACCTCCTTCTTTTTCTAAACTGGTTTGGCTGGCACATCTTTGTTTCTAAGTGAATATCGTTGCTATTGTGCGGACAGAGCATTCATATACCCCCTTTGATACTCCTCTGACTCCTCTTGTAAAACCATGTCACTTGCTAGGATGAAATCTGCATCTTTGTGTGGAGTTGAGTTCACTGCACATTCTTCTTCTTCGGTAATGTAAGTAGGCATCTCATCTGGTGTAAAGAGGTGGTTATCTTCACCTATTACATTCCCGTCCTCATCTGACTCTGGTCCATGCACAAAATTCTGCTGCAAAGGTGTTTGTACCGGCTGTTGTGTTGTCTGCTCTTGGGGTCGCTGATCTCTCTGTTTGATTCTATATTGTGGCCGCTGCTGGCCACGGAAGTTAGGATTTCTAACTTGTGGCTCAGGCTTGTCAAGCTTCACCCTTTCAAGCATCTTCTCTACCTTTTTGAGTAGTTGATCCATTGAAGAAGACTCTTCTTTCACAGTGATTTTCTTTTCTGCTTTCGCTCTAGCTCTTTTGGACAGCAGATTTGCTTCAACACTGACCGCAATTTTCTGCATGTCTTCCATTGTGGCCGATTCTCTCTCTCTTAATTGGTAGGCCATGTCAGCATCAAAACCATCTGTAAACTTCATCATAGCTAGTCCCACAGGTGGTTTTAGATGATCTAGAATTTTGTTATAGACCGCATTAAATCTAACACAATAATCTTGGACCGACTCACCAGTGTTCTGTTTGATTTGTTCATATTCCGCCAGAATTTGAAGGGGATTCTTGTTCACTTCCCACCGATTTAAAAATTATCTTTGTAATTTGGCCAAGGTAGTGATACTTGCTGCCGACAAACCTCTGAACCATTTCCTCACATCACATGCAAATGTCTGTACAAAGAGTCTCATTGCCACGTTCTCTGCATCGATCTCATGGAGTTCATAGAAATCTACCATTTTGTCCACATGTTGCTAAGCAATAATGCTATTAGGAGTTCCATCAAAAAAAGGGATTTTACTTTGATAATCCATTGGCATATCATCTAGGACTTGGGGCAGAACAAGGGGTGTGAAACGGGCAGCCATCATTCTCGGTGGATTTGGCCTTGGAGGTGTTGGAGGAGTGTGAACAGTTTGTAAGGGGCTTGCAATTGGAGTTTGGGGCTGTGTCGCAATATAATTATCGATCAATCGGTTAGCTCTTTCTGTTTCCAAGTCTACAAGAAATTGAGGATTGGGGACAATATAGTCAACAGCCCTTTCAGATTTAGACTCAAACAATGATATCTCAAACTATTTTTCAAACTCAAGCTCTTCAAGGTACTCAAAAATGTCGGGACATGAATGGGATTTGATCACGGGATTTATGGTGCTTTCTTGACGAGGGAGTCTTAGAAACAAATTGGGATTTTCATAGATGTGAGGAGGGTCTGGGTCTGGATTGGCTCTGGTATATTGTTTCGAAGCCAGCGTGTTATTAAGAAAAGTCACAAGACACAATCAACTTACTCAGCCTTTCCAATCCTAAGCTCATCATCCGGAAGCTTAGAATTATTATGAAACAAGGGGATTTGATTTCAGTTGATTCCCCAACGGAGTCACCACTATGTTAGCACCTAAATCTGCCTTAGGCTGAAGGAAGGCAAAAATTAGGGTAACCACAAACCACGCTTAGTCTGGTAGCTAGCCCTACCAGAACAGGAGAGGGCTCTCTCCGGGTCACGCTCAGTGAATAGGTAAGCAAAAAACGGTCTGAGATGACTTACAATGAAATATTTACCTTAGGCTAGTAAGTGAATAGGGATTCGGGAAACAATTTTCATGAATGACCAAGCTTCTGGGATGGTATGGGACCAACGGTCAACAAAGAATAGAGAATTTAATACAAAGGCACAGATTATTACGTGAGGCAAGGTAGGTGGAAAATGTAACAATTTATTTTGAGGTACCACGGCATGAATAGATTGCTGAAGAAAGTGAAAAGGGCATGGTGACATGAATCCTTTTCAACAGAAGAATAACACTGAACATGAAATTTTTCCACAGGCAGAGCAATAAAATTGAATTCTACCATCTCACTAAGAAAATTTCACCGGAAATGAACATGAATTGAATTATGAAACATAACGAAATACATATGAAAACATAAGAGACACATTTGCTACACTCACAACCACAAGAATCTCATGAAATAGAGCCACTGCCTTTCATTAATTCTCTGTCAAAATACACAGTGAAGAAACAAAGTTTCTTTCCCACAGTCTCCCAGAAGTTACAAGCCAACCAACCCTTTGCAAATAACTTGCATACAATATATAGAATGTGTAAGGAAGAGATAGAATGCCCAAGGGTTGCGGAGTTACTTGAATCATTGATAAATGGAGATGGATAGCCAACCATCAGCTACAGGTGCAGCGCTATAAACATGACATTTGGCTTGGGTGACCTTTTGCCTTCCTTCGCCACTTGGATAGAAACCAATCTGGAGAAAAAACACTTTAAATTCCACCTTTGGTACCAAAAAACCGAAGTGTAAATGAGCGGGCCCACTTGGGGAAGTCGCGAACCGAAATTTCGCGAAACGGAAGCAAATTGGGCAATTTTTCCTCTGTGCGCCGCGCCATTTTCTCTGTGCGTTGCACTAATTTGGGGCCTATTTTGGGGCACTTGTAGGTGTCCAAAATGTGCCCAAGTGGGCTTGTTGGAAAGCCTGTCCTGTCTACTTTCTAACCCAACTAGAATTTTTAAATTTGGTTCTCATTTGGCCCCCAAATCTCCATTCTCCCAAGACTTCTTTCTGTGTGTCAAAAAAGTGGCAGAGAGGCCATTTTTGGGTGTTTTTTGACCTTTAGGAGACTCAGGTCTTGCCCAAATTTCTTGCCCGGACACCAGTAGTCATAATTTTCCATGCTGAATCCAAAACTACAATCCATTCCTCATTTGGAGCTCTATAATTTTAGCGTCGCGCCAGTGGCGCGACGCACAGGGAGAAAATCCCTATTTTTTGCCCAAAAAATTACCATGTGACCAAAACTTCCCCAAATTTCTTGAAATTTGGGCTGGAGGTTCCCTATGGGGTGACATTCTAAGCCAAGGAAGCCTCAGCCAAGATTCGAAGCTGATCTTGCTCTTTTGCCTCCTTTGCCTTTCTTGTTGCTTTCCTCAGTTTTGCTTTCAAACTCCTTATTCGGGCCTGTGCACTCATGTTTCACACCGTGTAACGGAAAGCCATGTGTCTTAGTAGAGCAAGGTCTTGGTCGGCCTTGTCCAGCAGCCTCTCCAAACGCATGTTAACCCTCTCAAGGTTGGCTTCCCGATCCTCATTGATTTCTTGCTCCAAAGACGTGAGCTCAACCCTTCTCCTTTGAGCAGCTTGGCGATGCTCTCAAATGTTTTGCAGCTCCATGATCACCCGTTTTTCCTCAGGCTACTTGTTTCTCTGCTCCAGGTACTTCATGTTCCACTTGGCCCTCTCCAAGTCAAGGGATAAGGACTCAATCACTGATTGCTGCTCCTGGATGATCTCTGTAAGCTCTGCATTTGTTGGCTCTGCATCTGTCTCATCATCATGGAGGAGCACAAATTCGGTCTCTCGTTCACCTGATGGCCCTTCCTCCTATACTGGCTCCTTACCCTTGCCCAGCTCTTGTGATGCTGATGTCGGAAGCGAGGCCCCTTCCACCCGGGGTGGAGATAACACTCGCTTTGCTGCTGCAAATAAGGGTCTACTGCCTTTCTGATAGGTGATGTATACTGGCATAGCAGTAGTCTCATGGCACTCATGCTGATGTCATGGACCACCTATCTCATGCTCTGCCTCTGATACTACCTATGGAGCACTGAAGAAATCACGAGAGATGAAGTCCTCCCAAGAAATACCCTGCAATCCTAACTGATGGTCCACCAAAATCTGCATAAGAGCAAAGTGATAAACACTGTTGAGCTGCTGTCGAGGGGTCTTGTGCTGCATGAAAATTTTCATCCTCTCTATGTTCCCGCAAATGAAAAATGGGAGGTTCATCATTCGCACCGTGGTAAAGTGCATGAGCAACCTGATGTGATAGGCGTAAAGGCGAGAAAACCTCCCCTCACAACTGAAGTATTTCATGATCAATTTCATGAGCGGGGCATACTCATCTCTCAAAAATCTGAATGGAAAAACTCTCGTGAGCTGGCTCAAACAGTTGGCCTTAATGTAAGGCTCATAATGATGCCTCTCCACCTTCTTCTTCTTATGCCACTGTTCTCCAATGTTTGCTATGCCTGTTGCCACTGATATGGTTTCGGGTGTCAATGTGAAAGTGACCCCAGCCAAGATAGATTGTCCTCCATGTAGGTGAAGTGAAAAAATATTGGCCAACTCATGATGAACTCTGACATTTGCCACCCTCTGACAAAAATTCAAAACATGCTAAGTGCTGGAAACAAGACATAGCAAAAGGGCATGCTTGCTACTCAGTGAGGGTGTTTGGCTCATCTCTAAGATGTCTGCCACTCCGGTGATGTCTCCTGTGGGCCCTTTCTCCTGAAGCTGTGTCACTGTGGGTCTCCTCCTCATATTCTGATGAAACTTCTTATGCCATAACTGTTGTTTTGTAAACTGAATTTAGGCTGCCCTTTGATTTAAATGAAGCTGGTAGCTGCTTTAACAATCTGCCACCAAGGGGACAATTAAAAAGGGAGCATTAGGATGGGGATAATATAATGGGAATAGGGGTTTATAGGGAAATTTTATTCAGGGATATACAAGGGGTTTTGGGGTATTTTGAGGTGGTGTTTGTGTTGTTGGCAAGGTAGGGTTTGTGTTTATTTAGGTAGGATTTGGGTTTTTTGAGCAATAGGAGGAAGGGGAAAGGGAGTATTATTTTGGTAGTGTTAGGGTAGTGATTAGGGGAAAATGGCATAGGGGAGTGAGTAATAGGGGTAGGGTAGGAAAAACACCTTGGCAGCGATATCACTGTAGCGCAAACCCTAGCATCTTGTTTTCTTTGTGTCTTCTTTTGTTTGCTTTATAAAATTTTTGCATTTGATTTATAATCCTAAAACCATGCTATTCCTTTCAAATTTGATGCAAAAGTGGAGGAAGGTTGCCTACCTTTCAATTTGATGAGCATCCACAAAAATTTTGGGCGAGTTAGGTGGTTTCTGGCCTTTATATCCCTGTGCGCCGCATGCAATGCCCAATGCACCCCGTGCTCTGAGTGCACCGCGCTAGTGGCGAATTTACACAGTGGACGGGCTCTGTGTGCGCCGCGCTCAATGAGTGTGCCGCGCTCCTTTATGTGTGCGCCGCGAGCTCTGAGATCACCCTAAATTGCTCCAAATCACTTCACTCTTCAACTCTTCGATCTTGCACCTTTCTTCCAACGCCTTGCTTACACAATGAGCTTGTCTTATGGCAATTTTTGTGTATATAGGCTTGGAGATCATTTTTAAATTAACTTGACAAAAACCCACTTTTCTAATGTCTTGTTTCAACACTTTTTCCACTGACTTTAATACACCCTGTTTTTCACTTTTTCTTTGAAATTTTAGCTCAAAGGATGAAATTTTCGGCACTCTTTGCGGGGACTGTACGACAGGAAATTTGGCCACGGAAACCATGACTGCATCTGGAAAAATCAACTGGCGACTTTTTTGGAAAATTTTGTCATAAATGACACTGTTTAACTTTTCTTCAAAACAGAGTTTCGAAGAAGAGTCGAAGTCTATCCACATGACGATGAAGCTCTCTGAACCATAACTATGTAAGGGCCTCACTCTGGCCTGCATGGCTTTACTGGACATGTTTCAAAGACCAAATTGATCTATCCCTAGACCAAATTACCAACAATGACTTTTGTCCATTAAAGGACCAGACCTTGACTGTTATGGACTTTTGATTATTTGACACAAAGATTTAAGCCAGTAGTAACCAGACATGAGGGGAAATGACTACCATGACCTTCTCCGTCAGATTATGGCATGCCCCTAGCAGAATGCAGCTGAGTGAATGGAGCGGGACAACTAAAAATGAAATGCATAAAGAGTTTTGATCTCTGACGGACGGCTGACCAAACCGACTCTAACACTTCGCATCTCTCCATTATTTTCCTTCAGTCGCTACTTCCGCATGCAAGAAAATTCTTACATCAAGCGTAGGCAGCAAGAGGAATCAATACTAGCATCAAAGTCTTTACAACCATCTGTAGTGTGATCGCTGCATCTATCCCCTTTTGATTCCCTTTCAACAAGCATACTTTCCATTCAATTTCACATTTTTTTCTTTATTTTACAAGTAGTTGTTGTGAAACTCAGTTAAATTCCACAAATTTTCCCCTTTCTACAAAAAAAAATATTGTGTGCATTCCTCTTTTAGGAAAAAAAAAAAAAAACTTTACAAGTTCACATTTCGTTGATTGATATGAGCATACTTTTACAACTCTTCTTTAAATCAAATACTTTAAAAAATGCTTGACATGGAAATAGAAACTAAAATATATGTTCTCATTTACTGAAAATCTCTTTTCATCTCTCCAAGGAGTGACTTACCACAAAAGTTCGCAACAATTTTTCCAAACAACAAAAGGACTTAAAACCTAGTTTGAACAAACTTTCCAAATTGTTGTGGTAAAAAAGAAACACTCCCAACTTGATTTTATTGTTATCATATTGGTAATGGGGAGCCCTATGTATTTGCAACTGCCTTTTGGATCATTTGTTATTTCACTTTTTCTTATCTTGTCGTCCTATTTTATTTTTCAATTTGACTTAATCTTATTTTTAAAGCTTCTTTTTTATTATTCATTAATTAGAATAAATGAAAAAAATAGCCCCCAAGTCCAACACTTGTATTATTGTGTGACTTTAATCCTTTTATATTGAACTATCCCCTTTTGATTTCATTTCTATAAGCATACTTTTGATTCAATTTTAAAATAGTTGCTTTATTTTATGGATAGTTGCTATGAAACTCAGCTAAAATTCCAAAAAAATTCCCCTTTCTAAAAAAATATAATGTTAGTTTGTGTTTAGGAAAAAACGAAAAAAAAATGGATACATTTTACAAATTCACATTTTGATGATTGATGTGAGCATGGTTTTACAACTCTAATTCAAATCAAATACTTTCAAAATGCATGACAACAAAAAATAAAATAAAAGAAAATTGCTCTAACTTACTCACAAATTACTTTTCATCCTTAAAAGTGTCTGTTCTGATATGCGATTACCTCCAACCTTCGATATCGGAGAACCTACGATATTATCATATTGCAATATCGAAGTGCATCCCTTAATTGCATATTAGAGAGCAGAGATTTTGAATCGTGTCACATAAAAAAAACACCGATAGGGAATCTTCAATTTGCTATGCCATGTGGGATCCTTCGATAGTGCTTATTATAATACATCGAAAAATTTTAAAAGCACTATCACTTATGTGTTTCAGAGTTTAGATATTTGCTTATTATTAAAAGGAACCAATGTCATATGTATTAGAGATTTTGTATCGGAGATTTCTAAAATAATTCCTCGAATGTTAGCTATGATATAACTCTATTATCAAAAGGTTCCACCCACCAATAGACTACAACCACTCTATGGATATAACTCATTTCGACCAATAACCTGAGGGGAAATCTCGTTCCACCAATTAGAAGCCTCCCTTGACTAGCGTTTTGATCATCCAAACCTTTAAGTTCATAGCCTCACTCCTATGCACTGCAACAAGGCCTTCTCTCTGATTCTTGTCATGACTCAGCCAAGGGACCTCAACTTTGCACTGCATAGTGTCTTAGAGGAAGAGATCTAGAACCTCCTCAATCATAAGCTTTATTGTTGCAAAGGCTTCTTTGACCCGGTCTTGCCGACTATGTCTCTATCTTAGGAATCTCATACACTCCCAGACGTGCTTCGTGGTTTGATGATGATACCTTTGGTTACTTAGGACGATCTAGGACGTTATCCCTCCTAAGCTTGGGTGATACGTTATCCAATGGATTCCTGGCTGGCGAGTCTTCCATTCCCACTGGGAGGCATTCCTACCCAATGTGGCATAGGGGCTCCTGTGTCACTTACCTACCATGGGTTTGGTGTGGACTCCTGAGAGGTTCCTACCTCGCCTGCTACAGGTGAATGGTGCTAGATCTTATGCCGAGCCTACAAGAAGCTCCATGGCACTTGACGAAACCTTTTAGTGCCTCGACAACCATCCTAAGATGTTAATAATAGGTATCCAACCTGCTGAGAAGGCTAGGTTGCAAGTCATTTAGGAAAAGTTGGTGGCTCATCTAATCCCAAGGTAAATCTCCCCTTGACAGTAATCCAATTCTTTCCATGCAACACAATAACTTGTAACTTGTAAAACAAAAGACATGCAAGTGGATAAAGACCCTACTATCCAGCGAGTCTTGAATCTAATCTTGATATTAATAAAAGGGTCTCAAAACCCACTATCTTTGAAGTTTGATCGAAACTCTCATGGGTCGACCATGACATGTAATGAGTTTTGTCTCTTCCTTAATAAGTTACTAATGTTTTTTGTCATGCGGTTTGTTATGTTGCTTAATCTTTGTTATCACGCGATTTGTTATGCCTCTTAATCATCAAACATTTTATGTTTACCTTTAGTAGTCATTACACACATCTTTGCCTTTAGCATTTACACACACACAAATATATATATATAATTCATTCCCACAAGGATGTACCACATATGAAAACATAATCAACATAATACAACCCTTCAATCTAGAACGAGTAGTGGAAATAGAGGTTTACTCATCGGAACATTCAAAATGAGACAACATAAAACATTTGCGATATGGGTACCTTCGATATGGAACTAATGCGATAACATAATTAACTCATTTTAATAACTGTATTGGCTCCATAATATCAGAGGTTTTGATATCGGAGATGATCGTAGCATGCCACAGTTTTCAAACTTGTGCTATAATAAAGCTCTGATATCGTGGACGCCAAATTAAAATTAAACTTGTTTTAATATCAATATCACGTCCATATTGTCGGCCATTTTAGATGATGGCACGTAATGAAAGTTCTGATAAACGGATGCGATCTTATATTAAATCCAATCTTATAATTATACTGGGTCCACAAGTGAATCAGTGATCGACGATTTGATATCGGAGGTTTCATTCAAAACTCCCAATATCAAGGTGGATGCAAAATTATTATTAATCGATGTTAAAACACCATATCGAGTCTGGATATAGGAGATTGGAGTAAATCTGAGGTAAGATATTATCACATGTTGCAGCACATGCCTTCAAGAATATCAGTGGGATATGGATATCAGAGGAAGTGCTCTATCACAAATCAAAGATTGAGGGGTTTCAAGTGCTAACATATAACAAAAATACTAAATCATAAACTACACATATATGATATCGTTGTTCATCTGTATACTTAACACATTTCGATTTAAATGCATCAATGGTGATATTGATCTAATCGCATGCAATAACATATATTACAAACTTCAATTAAAACAATACTTCATCCCAAAAACATAGCATTAACGTAAAGATAATACTACCTAATACAAATTGAATCTGATCATAAGTAAGATCGGTGTGGTTCTTCTTTCTATTAAGACTTGTTTACAGCTACAGTAGTAAAAACCCAAACACTTCTCGCAAAATTTCATAACCCCCTTTCTTCATAACAATGAAGTGGATTTAAAGTTTAAAATCAAAACTCAAATATAGAAAAGTCCATAAAAGGTTGCACTATTCTAAACAAACCACATTTAAAATAAAAATACAAACTAATAGTACAATCACATTTACAACAAGTTGATCAAGACTTGGATGAAGACTAGTCTGTCAATTACTGTTGAAGTTCACGTATATTTGTCATTAAATTTAATTCGGTGGATGTTTAGGCCTAATGGGTATTCGTTTAGTAAATATTTCATCGATGAGTGCTCGCAACACCTGACTGGTTGTATCTAGAAGACACCTCGGCATCAACCATTGCCCATGTGGTTTGACTAGGAAATGTCAATGGAATTCCAATTCAATCTTTGATAGAGCTTTTATCTGATCAACCTTCTTCTTTGATGATTCTTGCCAAGGTTTGGTAAATATTTTACCATCGAGCAACGTATCTTCTGGGCACTCTGAGATTAAATTTTCCTGCAACAGGTGTTGAAAATAGCAACAAGAAATGCTAAAATACAAGTGCTAAAATTAGCACTACTATAAATAGCATTTCAGGATACATTCCAATTTTAGTTAGTCCTTAAACTAAAATTGTGAATTAAAATTTGAATTTTATCTTAGCAGCTGTTTGTAAAATAATTAATTAATTCATCTTGAGTTAATTAGTTGTAGAAAATCAAACATGAAGTCCATGTGAAGGCATGCAACAGTTTCTCGATTGATTGAGGAAATTATCCCTTGATTAAAGGAGATCAGGATGAGTTGTACTTTGATTTGTTATTAGTTAGCTCAGTTAACTGAGTTAAGTCCAGTTAGATTAATTCAAATAGTTTGTTGAACTAATTGTGAGTTCAGTTAATTAATGCATGCATGCATGTAACTGCTGCACTTCAGATAACTAAATATTCTCTCATAAATAACTCATGCATGTCAGTTCAGATAGAGACCCAGTTGAGATCAGATGATGGGACAATGTACTATCATTTGCAGGAATATTCCATGGAGGATATCTCTTGCATGCAGAAGGAATTCATTCCTTGGAGATTGCGCAGTCACTTTTAGGTTTGATGAGTGTGTGATGAGGCGAATTCACACAGGTGGCAGCATTGGACCCCAAGGAAAACTACGCAAGGAAATAGGAGGCTTGGAGGGATGAGGGAAGGCATATCTTGTGTCTATTCAATCTATGAGTTGTATTGTTGGATTATACTGAGAGTAGGATATCTTGTGAGTTGATGCTTTGTGTAATCTGAACATATTTCCACTTGTATGATAATACAGAGTGTTATCACTTAGAACTAAAATTGATATATGAACTTTTCATCCTAGCCCGATGACAAAGGTCAATGCTAGTTTAGTTTCGCTTTAATTTTCTTCCCTTAGAATCTGAAGTTTTGAAGAGTTTTTGAGTCAAGTTGTTCTCAGCTCCCATTGGTCCCCCTCCATATATCATTGTTTTATAGCCACCTGTTATCTTATGTCAGCCACCGTGTCTTTTTGTAATTTCGCAGCGCATCATTCAAATTTAAAACTGACTGCGCTGCGAAATCATGGATTTGTACTTTTCGCAGTGAATCTTTCCTGAAATGTCAAGTCCGTTAGGTGAGTCATAGGCCGTGTCCTCTCATGTCAGCTCATGTACCTCTCGTATCACATTTTACCACTCATTTCCACTATCACCACCACTAGATCTGTTGATACGCACGAATTATCATTCCCAAGAAAGACGACCGTGCATAAATCTTGATGATGGCCGTAAGTCTTGCATGAGTGAGAAATCTGCAAGATTACATCTTGAAAGGTTTTAAATGGAAAAATTCAAAATTCAAGCGAGGCTGATAATCAAGCGAGGCTGAATTCAAATAGAAGCCGAATCACAATTCCAACCGGAGCTAGTAGTCATTGTTTGTGAAGATCTGGAAGAATCAACGGAGAAAAAAGAGCACAGATCCAGTAAATGTCTAAGGACTGAACCTGAAGGCCTGGATATAACGCTGAGAAATGAAGAGGTGAAGAAAGCATTTAAAAAGGCCGGGTGCTGGAAGTTTTGCAAAAAGTTACAAGGAGGACACGCACAGGTAACTAAGGAATTTTCACTTAACTTCATAGGCTTGAATTCAAAGGTAGCCATGTTAGAATTGCAGGTTTCGCCAAAAGTGATATCTACTGTAACAGAGATCCCACGAGGAAAAGAGGAATGGTTTAAAAATTTCAAATTTGACATGAATCCTTGCAAGGATTTTTTGAAGGATGATTATGTAAATGAAGATTTAAGTAAGGCAGTGCCCAGGAATTATGTCAAAGAATATTATGCTCACTTACTCACCTGCATACAGAAATATCTGACTTGTGAAGGAAGGTATAACAAGGTTTATTCTTACCATTTTAAACTCCTTTTGCATTTCACCGGGAAGGTCTCCATAGACTTACCTTTTTATCTGTTCCGTAGTTTGAGTAAGATGTGTGATAAGGTACAGCTGAGGAAAGAGGATTGTGAAACCTCTTTGTTTCATCATGGTTTGATTAAACTACTGGTTTTAGATGGGCTCCAAAAGATAGACAGAGATTGGAATTCATTCATTTTTATGGCTGGATTCAAAAGCCAGATTGGCCTCACTCCACCACCTGCTAGAGATTTTACAATAGCTGAGCTCCAAACAGAAGCAAGAGCTAAAAGAGTTCCAAAGTCACAAGTAAGAAAACAAGTGAAGCCACTTATCATCCAAAATCAACCTCAGCAATCAACTAAGGAAAAAGCTCATGGTAAAAAGACTGTACCTGAAACAAGCACATCTGAAGTAGTCTCAAGGGTAAGAACAAGAAGTCAGATAAATAAGGAAAAAGGTAAAGCTATAGCAGTTGAAGAAAGTCTAGTGTCCAAGGCCAGTTTAAATGATTTATTACAGGCTATTGAATTCGAGCAGTCTCTACCAGTTCAAATCGAATTGATGCAGTCAGAACAAGAAAGCACCAAGAAATCCAAGGCCTCAAAAAGGCTTAGATTTGATGTGCCAGCTGAAGAGTTCGTTTTTAAACCTAGAAGACCTATGACAAGGAGATTCCAGCAAGTACAGGAAGCATTGCCAAGAACAGAGGAAACAGGGGAAGAGACACAAAAAGACACAGGCAAAACAGTCATTGCAGCTAAAGAAAATAATATAGCAGCCCTGAAGAGCCAGTTGGAATCAGCTAAATATGAGATTGCCAAATTGAAGAAAGCCGCTAGAAAACATGCAGCCATACATGCAAAGTATTATAAAACTATATGGGAAGGGAATGCTGCTGTAGAAGCTCAGATGAATTCAGTGGTTGATGGCCATTCACAATTTCACACATGGATAGTACCAGCAATCAAAGAAGCCAAGTACATCAGAAGGATCAATATGCAACTGAGAGCTGGGAATAAGGCTATGAAGAAATAAATTGAAGATCTGAAGGCACAGCTAAGTCAGCTACCTGCTAAATGAGTTTTCATTTCAAGTAAGATTTTGTTTTAAAGTTTTGACAAATTTGCTTGATTTTATCTTTCTGAGGAAATATAAATCCCTATTCGACATGTGGAAAGTCTAAAGGAGTTTTTGGCAATCAAGTACTCGGCTAATAAAGGTCTCGGGTTAAAAGCAAGTTGTTTTAAATAACTCAGCAGTTTCGTAGCGCGCTACGAAACTGCTGAAGGTGATGATTTTAACGCAAATCAAGCAGTTTTGAATTATAAGCGGGAATTTTGAAAGGGAAACATCTAAAAGGCATACAAGGCATCATCTGAAGCTATCAACAGTCAACCAGGTCAAGACAAGTGGAGAAAAGATATATTCAAAATCCAACTTTAAATTTTTGTCGTAAAGTGAGCAATTTACCACAGTTCAGGATATGTTAAACAGTTTACAAGAAACTTTTGCCTGCACACATGTACATGGGAAAAAGCTTACAACGCATCAAGGATGTGGCAGACTTCTACATTTTGGGTGATTAAAAGATAAAGGACATGCTTCTTTGCATTCGAATATTTTGGGGAAAACTGAAGCCGAGAAGCAAGGATAGTCTCCTAATATTTATGGGCAGTTAAGAAGATTCAGCATCCAAGGTCAACATGGAGCATTAAACACCCATCTCATCCAAACTGAAAGAAAACCAGATGTCAAAGAACGAGGAGAAGCCATCATGCATGTAATATGGAGTTAGAGTCATAGTTGATTTAGATCTCTAAAAAAAAAAACTCCAGTCAACACCTTGTCGTATTTATTAGTTAGTTAAAGGGTTAATAGGTGTCATTAGAAGTAGTTTTCGAATTCCCCTCATGCTGGAGGAGGAATCTCGATCAGTTAGAATAAGAACTCTATATATAGCTGAAACAACAATGTAATCGAGGTTGGAAAATTTTATGATACAGCTTGTATTTGGCTTATGTAAAGACTCATTTTCAGTAATATAATTTTGACTTTACTTCTCAGGATTCATGAAGGATTTCTTATGTTCAGAATATGTGATCTTGTCCTATGTGATCTTGTCCTTTCCATAATTTTTACAGTGGTATAGATGTATAATCACTCAGAATTCACTGAATGTGCTCTGATTTCCTGTATGCATTTATAAACTGTGGTCCCATATGAGTTATGTTCTGAATGTCTAAATGCTGATTGCCCTGACTTCTATGTAAGGTTGAGTTCACTGTTATATTGAGGTGTTGTTGACTCCATAAGCCCAATGGATAGTTGTTTAATGTATTTCCAGCATTCATATTTTTCACAGTTGTTCTATAAGAGTTAGCCATCTTATCTTTAATCAAAATCATTAATCCTTCAAGAGAGAGCCCTCTCAGGTTGAGGAGGCTAAGCCTTAGCCTAAAGTAGGTCTGAAATAGTTACTTAGAGTCAACCTGACCAACAACCTATCAGGATCTGATTTTGAGATAACACAGAGATTGGGGTTTTTGGCTGAGGCTTTCCCCAGAGTATTCTTCTGTGTTCATGTGTGATTTCTTTCTCATTCTCAGTTATATGTGTTCTATTTGATCTTGCTCAAATTCGATTAAGCTTCCGCAAGTTTGTTGTAGAAGTAGATCTTGTATTTTGCTTTAGTATATTGCATAATTTGTTGATCTACAGTGGGAAATTCTACATGGTATCAGAGCAAAGGTGATCAAAGCAAAGAACAGTATACAAAGAAGGGAGAAGTTCGAAGTTTCAAGTTCCTGATTATAGAATTCAAATTCTTATCACATCTCAAATTTCACCAATGGCGTTCAGCGGTTTAAGACTCAAGCATGCCCTTGATGGCAGCTCGAAGTATATAACCTGGAAGGATCGCATGGAAGTAGTATTAGAGGAAAATGGTCTAAAGGACTTCATTGATCAAGAATTCCACAAGCTGGCAGCAACTAATGCTACAGAATTGGCAGAATGGAAGAAATGTGTGGCTAGAGCAAGGAGAATCCTCCTGGAGGGAGTTCGAGACGACATTGTCTCGAGCCTCCATGGGAAGGAGACACCGTTTTCGATGTGGAAAACATTGAAAGATCTGTATCAGAACATGAGCGATCAGAGGAAGCTAGCACTGAAAGACAAGCTTTGGAAAATCAAGTGTGAAAAGGGCGACACGATCTCTACATATTTGAACAAGCTCACCACCTGCAGGGATGAGCTTGGAAGTGTAGGGATCACGACTGTCGATAATGACATGGTGAGTATTGCTCTCCTCAGTCTTCCTAAGAGCTGGCATAACTACCAAGACTCGGTTAATGGAAGAGAGAAACTGCCAGATTGGGAACGACTTTGGTCGGACCTGATGCAGGAGGAGAAAAGAAGAAGCACCAGAGATCATCAAAGCAAGATGATGAAGAAAATCTAGCCTTAGCAAGTAAGGTGAGGAAATGGAAAGGGAAGGCGTACCATTCCAAATCCAGTTCTTCCCATGGTGGGTAGAAGTTTGACAAATCAAAAGTGTGATGCTTTCATTTTCATGAGGTGGGCCATTATGCTATGAATTTTCCACAGAAGAAATCCAAGAAGGGATCCTCGAAGGGATCAGACAGTGAGGCACTGGCCTCACAGTTCGAGTTGGATTTCTCTCTCATCACATGCATGGTTTCATCCATGGTGGGATGTGTTTAGTACCTGGACGGTGGAGCCTCTTTCCACATGTCCACCAACAAGAATATTTTTAGTACTCTGGAGGAGAAGGATCTCTAGATGCAGATCGAGATGGGCGATGATGGAAAGTATCGTGTTTCACGTGAAGGTACAGTTGTGTTTCAGAGGGAGCATGGAGCTCCTCTCACCCTGACTGCTGTAAAGTATGTATCGGGTCTGAAGAAGAATCTTGTGTCTATCGATATGCTAGAAGATAAAGGCTATGATGTAGTCTTTAGTAAAGGAAAGGTATTCCTGAGGCATATCCATACTGGACAGACCATGAGGATAGGGATTTGAGTTAATAATCTCTACAAGCTGGAGGTAGACGACTGTGCTGCACTGAGTTCCAAAGCAGAGGTGGTGCAAAGCCAAGATGTTGGCGAGCTATGGCATAGAAGAATGAGCCATTTGCACCATGGGGCCTTGAAGATCATGCAACATTTCTACCAGACTTTCCAAGGGAAAACTGGAGCAGACAGATACATGCAAAGTTTGTACCTTGGGTAAGTATGCGAAATCTTCCTTTTAGGATCGAGACAATAGAGCTGGAGCAATCCTGGAGTGAGTTCTCATTGATGTTTGTGGACCATTCTCTATAGCTTCCACCACTAAAAAAAGGTACTATGTTATTTTTATTAATGATTTTTCTCGTAGATGCTGGATCTATTTTATGCAAAAGAAGGATCAAGCCTTCTTGAGGTTTTGTGAGTTTAAAGCCTTGGCAAAGAAAGAATCTGGAAAGAAAATAAAAGCCTTGGGTAGTGACAATGGTGGAGAGTATGTCTCCCAACAGTTTAAGGACTTCTACGCTGCAGAAGGAATTAAACGGGAGTTGACGGCACCCCATAACTGACAGTAGAATGGGGTGGCTGAAAGGAAGAACAGATCAATTGTGGGAGTAGCTCAAGCAATGTTGCATGACCAAAGCCTACCACTTCATTTGTGGGATGAGGCATGCAATACAACAATATACTTGCAGAATAGAAGCCTACACCATATACTGGGGATGAAGACACCTATGGAGGCCTTTTCCGGGAAGCGACCAGATGTGAGTCACTTCAGGATCTTTGGATCATCAGTTTATTTCCATGTGACCAAAGATGCCCAAAGGAAGCTAGATCCAACAGCTGAGTTGGTAATACTTGTGGGGTACACTGATACACCCCACAACTATCAGGTGTACCTGCCTACCAGTCAGAGGATAGTGGTAAGTAGAGATCTAAAGTTTCACGAGCAGAAAGCTATGCGAGTATCACTTGAGAGGGAGCTCAAGTTGCATGCAGAGGAGCAACTTTTAGTTCTTAAGGAGGAGGAGCCTCAGATTGATGCGGAGTAGCCGCATGCAGAGGATCTGGGAGTTGAGACATCCACTCATGCTGAGTCTTCCAGAGATGGGCGAAAACGCTCAAGGGAAACTGACATGTTGATGATGGATGCATAAGAGAATGTGGGACAACCATATTCTCAGCAGAGACAGAGGAGGTCACCTGAGCAGTACACTGGTTACATGGCCCTAGTTGGGGAGTGTTTAGAGTCCGAACCTTCTTCATTCGAGGAGGCAGTGCAACAACTAGTTTGGGTTGATGCCATGGTAGAAGAGTATGACTCCATCATTTGGAACAATGTGTGGGATGTTGTCCCAAGACCTCAGGACATGTCAGTGGTTAGTTCCATATGGCTTTATAAGGTAAAGCAGGCAACTGATGGCAGTGTTGAGAAAGATAAGGCAAGGTTTGTTGCCCATGGTTTCTCACAGGTTGAGGGAATCGACTACGATGAGACCTTTTCTCCTGTAGCAAGGTACTCATCTATCAGATTGATGTTGGCACTATCAACTCAGATGGGTTGGAAGATCCATCAGATGGATGTGAAGACCGCATTCCTCAGTGGGAAGATTGAGGAAGAGGTGTACATTGAGCAGCTAGAAGGTTTCAAGACCTTTGATCGTGAGTCACATGTGTGTCGACTCAAGAGGGCTTTGTATGGGCTAAAGCAAGCACCTCGTGCTTGGTACACCAGGATCGACAGCTATTTCACTGGGTTGGGCTTCACCAAGAGTGAAGCAGATGCGAACCTTTACCACATCATGGTAGAAGGTAAGCCATTGATCATTGTTCTTTATGTGGATGATCTGATTTTGACAAGTGATGATCAGTTGATCAAGTCTTTCAAGGAGGACCTTCCAAGAGAGTTCGAGATGAAAGGCATGGGTCTTATGCACTACTTTCTAGGCATGGAAGTGTGGCAGAAACATGTGGAAGTATTTGTGTCTCAAGGCAAGTATGCGAATGAGATACTCAGGCAATTTCACAGGGAGAAGTGCAAGCCCATGTAGACTCCTCTAGCTGGGAACTGGAGGAAGGATGATGCTACTTCAAGTGAGGTAGTAGCTGCTACTTTTTATCGACATCTTGTGGGTTCACTTATGTATCTAGTGAACACACGACCAGACTTATGTTTTGCGGTGAACCAGCTGAGTCAAGCTATGGTTCAGCCTACCAAGCTGTTTTGGAAGGCAACGAAGCATGTGCTGAGATACCTCAGAGGCACATCTCAGTATGGATTGTGGTATAGACGGACAGAGGGAGTGAAGCTTTAGGGCTTCACAGATGTGGATTGGGTAGGGAGTCCATTAGACCGGAAGAGCACTTCTGGAGGAATCTTCAACGTTGGTTCAGTTGCAGTTTCCTGGTACAGCAAGAAATAGATGTCAGTTGCACTTAGCTCAACAGAGGCTGAATGCATGACTACCAGTCAGTTAGCATGCGAGGCCATTTGGATGCAGAAGATTCTAGTGGGATTGTTTGGTTAGAGGATGGATCCAACTGTGATCTACTGCGATAATTAGAGTTGTATCAAACTCTCTGAGAATTCGGTTTTTCATGATAGGTCCAAGCACATTGATATTTGGTATCACCATCTTCGAGACTGTGTGGTCAAGAGGATCATGTTGTTGCTGGATGTTTTGACCCAGGAACAAGATGTAGATATTTTGACTAAGGCATTGTCAAAATGCAAGTTCGAGTTCCACAGAGACAGGATTGGGGTTACTGATAATCCCTTTCTTGTTTAGAGGGAGTGTTGAAAATAGCAACAATAAATGCTAAAAATAGAAGTGCTAAAATTAGCATTTTGGGATACATTCCAATTTTAGTTAGTCCCTAAACTAAATTTGTGAATTAAAAATCGAATTTGATCTTAGCAGCTATTTGTAAAATAATTAATTGATTCATCTTGAGTTAATTAGTTGTAGAAAATAAAACATGAAGTTTATGTGAAGACATGTAACAGTTTCTCCATTGATTGAGGAAGTTATCCCTTGATTAAAGGAGATTAGGATGAGTTGTACTTTGAGTTTTAATTAGTTAGCTCAGTTAACTGAGTTAAGTCCAGTTAGATTAGCTCAAATAGTTTGTTGAACTAATTGTGAGTTCAGTTAGTTAATGCATGCATGCATGTAACTACTGCAGTACAGATAACTCAATATTCTCTCATAAATAACTCACGCATGTCAGTTTAGACTGAGACCCAGTTGAGATCAAATGATGGGACAGTGTTCTATCAGTTGCAGGAATATTCCATGGAGGATATCTCTTGCATGCAGAAGGAATTCATTCCTTGGAGATTGCGGAGTTACTTTTGGGTTTGATGAGTGTGTGATGAGGCCAATTCACACAGGTGGCAGCATTGGACCCCAAGGAAAATTGCACAAGGAAATAGGAGGTTTGGAGGGCTGAGGGAAGGCATATCTTGTGTCTATTCAGTCTGTGAGGTGTATAGTTGGATTGTACTGAGAGCATGATAGCTTGTGAGTCGATGCTTTGTGTAATCTGAACATATTTCCACTTGTATGATAATACAGAGATCGGGGTTTTTAGCTGAGGCTTTCCCCAGAGTATTCTTCTATGTTCATGTGTAATTGCTTTCTCATTCTCAGTTATATGTGTTCTATTTGATCTTGCTCAAATTCGATTAAGCTTCTGCAAGTTTGTTGTAGAAGTAGATCTTGTATTTTGCTTAATCTGTTGATCTACAGTGGGAAATTCTACAACAAGCTATCATTGATTGATTCAATCATGTTTCTAGATATGTCCCTGGCACTATAGATTTCCATCTCCGCATTTTTAAGCCTTATCTCCCATTCTTGGAAGACAATCTCTTTCTGAGATTGTTCTATTTTGGGAAGACTTTCTAATAGTCCCTTAGAGTTGTTCTACCAATCAATGAAATCAGAGATTTTCTCTTCAAATTCCTTGCTATATGTCCTCAGATTAGACATTTGATTCACGAGTGCATCATCTGATTAGCACATCACTTCGATAATGCCCAGCTTTTGGCAAAATAGAACCTACTGATGAGAAAGAAGGTTATTTAGCTCCCCTGCTTCTTTCATGAATTCTGTCATCTCAGGATTAGCCTTCAGTTGCTCAATCCTACACTCTAGCTCTTGTATATGGGCATCCCATCTCTTCATGTTAGATTCATATTGAATATTAAACCCATCGAAACTGGTTTGCAATTGTGAAAATTGAGCTTGCCATTGCTAGACGATACCTTGCTTTTCATTTTCTAAATTTTGTTAAAGGTACCTTATTCTATCATCTTTACCCCTTAGGATTTGTTACACTTCTGTGGCTTTGTCAATTGTTGCACTATCATAGGCTCTTGCATATTGTGATTGTATCCCAAGATCTTCAGCAGGGGTCACTTGGGCATCTTTCCACAGTATTTGAAAGGAGGTATTTGTAGCGACCAAAGTCTGCCTTTGTTCAATCCTTCTCCTCTTTCTCTGCCTGCTAACTACTGATTTGTGTTTTGAACTATAAAATACATCCAGAGGTTGAATCTCCTCAATATTGAGAACAACCTCAGAGGTCGAAAAAATTGGGATGATTTCCAGATCGTCAGTGTCCATAGTTTTTTTAGAAGGCTCAACAGTGAACGAGGTCTTCTCAGTGATTACAAAAGTCTAAGAAACCTGTGTATGTGACGGGGTTTGTTTTTTTTTAGGGTCAGTCTCTTTAAGAAATTGATCCCAAATCTCATCCAAACTTTCTTCAGTCACTACCTTCTTTGCCTTTGATTCGCTAGTTGCCGATGTTTCATTTACATGAACTGCATCTTGACTCTGATATGTGCTTGCTCCTATGTGTTGTTCTGTGTTCTGGTGATTTAGATTCAGAATTTTACTGAGCAAATGGGAAATCCTTTTAACTTTGTATTGATGAAACTGCACTAATTCCTCGGGGTTGAGTCATGCTTTTGCTTCTTTTTCAACATCTACATAATTTGATGCCGATTGAAAGAAATCATCAAATTTATCAGGCTCGTTTGTAAACTGCTTGATCTTTGCCTGCGTTGTAATATTTCTCGCAATACACATTGGATCATACTGTCGATTTGGAATGGCTAGAAATTTCACCAGTTAGATTTCCTCCATCTCCTTAGTATCATGTTTGAAATTCTCTAAAGAATAGAATCCACATCAAAACGGAAAACAAGCCACATTTTTTTTCTTTCTTTCTTTAATGATCTTAGACAGGCCATTTCCCACAATCTAGTAGGTTATTTCGCGAGTTAGAAGCTTATTGGGGACATACATGGGAAACACATGAGGTTGTGTAAGGCTACCAAAAACTCAAACATAGGTGAATGATTCCTCCCCAAACCATCTTCCAATTGATAACAGGTCAATGTTGCCTTCAACGGAGATTCTAGGGCACTTCTCATTGAAAACAAATTGGTAAATAGGAAGGACGACACCATGGATAATCTTGTAAAAATGGGGTCAGTATTTTGACTCCCATAGAATATTATGGTAAAAGTGAATAGGAAAAGGGTCTTCAATAGTTCATTTCCATCCCATGGATGGAAAATCTAAAGTGAAACAAATACAATCGATAATGTAGGCACTCATGTAGAATGGGAGAACAATAGTTTCAGAAAAATTACGCTTTTTCCTATATTTTAAGATTTCGTTGGTTAAGTTGTTCAATAGAATAGTTCCTCACTCCATTACATAACTATCAGAGACAACTTCAATCAGGGATACCCATTGGTCTAAAAACTTTTGGGTATTCTCATAGCCAAACAATCTACACATCATTGCAGTAGCAAAACAATAGGGTGCATTAATAGAGGCTATAACATACATACCCTTGTCCTCCCGCTTATGCTTGCTTGGGTCTCTTCTCCATCCTCGAATGACCTCATATTGATGTTCATTTTCTTGCATGAACTTCTCAACAAAGCCTTTATCATATTTCTTCTGAGCCGGTGGGAGGTGGTACATTATAGACAAGTCTTTTCCAGTGAAAGAGCTGATGACCATCTGTCTCTTGGTCATGCAGCTCCTATCTGCAATGTTCATATGATCAATGACGTGTTTGGTCATATCCATATTAGGCAATATTCTTGGGTGAGCGACAATTATATGGAGAAATGAATTGGCCACATCACTGTATGTAATTTCTAAAACAAGAATGCTATCCTCTCCTGTGATTATTCTTCCTGTGACTTTTGGCCCTTCATCTTCAAAAAGCTTATACATGGCCTCCCAGCTAGAGACCCCAACATCAAGGGTGCATGTCGTGTCATAAAATAGCATAGCCATTTTTGTGACCTCAGGAGGAGCAACAGGCTGTTGTTGAATGAGAATTTTCCTTCTGGGTTTAGGCAATCGAGACATTTCTCATGAATTTTGTTTATTGGGACTATCTCGCGAGGAAAAAAAAGAAGAATGACTAACACCTACACTTAGAGAAACTGACCAATTATGCATCAATCCAACACTTTTATGAGTGAAATATTCAGGAATCGTTAGTATTAATGAAAGCATTTAGAATATCAAAAACCATAAATTCACTGCATTTCGCCATTAATTGACAGAATGTGCATCCACATGGCCTTTGACACACGTAAGATTTAACAGACATTTTTATCGGGGAAATCAGATGGTTGTCCTACAAAAACTTATGATCTCCTCTATCTCCAGGCCCGATTAATTTTATCAGAACATCTTTAATATAAAATTGCAACTGCCCTTCATCGCAGCTTTCGGAATGAAACCTTCGCTTAGATTTGTCGATCTCTAATTGCAATATGTCTTACTATACACGTCAACTTTACTAGATATTTTTATCGGAAAAACGAGATGGTTGTCCTAGCAAAACTTGCGATCTCATCTATCTCTGAATCCAATTAATTTTATCAGAACATCTTTAATATAAAATCAAATCCACCCTTCAATGCAACTTTTGGAATGAAACCTTCGCTTGCATCTGTCGATCTCTGATTGCGGTATGCCAACAGCCCTTGATTCCTTTGAACTCTTTGTGACCGTCCTACTAGCCCCCAAATCAGAGCCCTCTCTATCAGCCATTTCCAATCGGAGGTGTAACCTTAGTGCACGACATGTCAATTTGTCGATCGTCGATCATCGATTACCTTCTGCATTTGGCCCTTGGTCTTGTAGTTCTTCATGTGAGCTCAGTCTATCCCCTGTATCGGAGCCCTTCAATCAGAGGTTATCATTTGAAGGTTTTACTGCAACACATAATACATCTCAACCTTCTATCGTTGATCTCTCATACGTGATGTCATCACTGCCATGTATCTACCACATGTCACCTTGTGAGTAATACCACATGTTACCCTTTTTTAGCCTATTTTGAGCCTTGAAACTGTCGAATCCGCCTGCCACATATATACCGTGTTGCCACACCATGATGACGTTAGCCTCAGTGTGTCACTTCTCGTAACGAATAACTAGTTGCCACGCGTCCCTTAACACATCCCATCGTTGTTTGCACCATGTCTCTTATTAGATCCAATTTTTTGCTACCATGTGTCCCTTTGGGAGGAGAGAGAAAAGGCTCCAGCTTCTTTCATTTTGTAGACAAATCCTTTGTTAATTTATTATTGCCCATCCCGACACATTAACACTAGTAGCCCATTTCTAGCGATTTCATCGCATATCGCAACTCGCATATCGTTGTTTTTGAAACATGATCACTCTACCTCAATTCCAAAGATAAAGTACATAGCTTGGACTCCCAACTACCAATTGTCGATATCATAGGACCCTCGACTACCAATATCGACATTCATATAGTGCCACCTCTAATAATCGTCGATTGTCGATATCATATGCAGATGCAATTCGTTTTTTTATAATGTTTTCGTGTGATTTTACCTCCAATGTGTCACAACTTTCCAATATCGCATATTTGTGAGGTGTGTCTAGTTAAAACCTACCATATCAAAACCTGATACCTACTAAACTCTCTTTTTAGCTTAAACAAAGATGCACTCACGGTTTGCATATCCTATCGAGGCTACTTTGGGGGTCTTATTGCAAATGCTAGCAATAATATTGTTACATTTCACAAATTTAACTCACCCGCAACTATGAGATAATTATTATTTTACAACATTCGAGGTATTAGGGTTTTTGACGATTTAATAGAGACGTGTTTGATTGGCTCTGTTTTTATCCGAAAGGGGCAGTCCATGGTGAGCATTTTGGGCA
The DNA here is from genome assembly GCA_031772625.1 of Pinus tabuliformis. Classification (NCBI taxonomy): domain Eukaryota; kingdom Viridiplantae; phylum Streptophyta; class Pinopsida; order Pinales; family Pinaceae; genus Pinus; species Pinus tabuliformis. The sequence continues at coordinate 666,483,821 of CM062811.1, read as the reverse complement.
TAGCGAACATTTTTGCTGTCAATTTCTAAGAATGTAGCTTGTAGGGTTCATAGATCAAGATCCATGTCGGTGCCGTCGTTGGTAGTAATGCCTCCATCATCATTTGCTTGCCTTCTCCCTCTCCATCGATATCGAACTCTGAGTGTTTGACGGGGCCAAATGGGACCTTTGACAGTGTCGACCACATGGAAAGATAAGAACTCGTCATCCATCACACAGGCCCCACGTTACGAGCGACAACGAAATTTCGCAGGGCAAAATTTTTAAATAATTTTTCCTCCATCACTTCGTTGTCCCTCACGCTACCACCATTGACTTGGGACTAAGACAAAGAATATGCCCAACATATGCCCTGAACATTTAATCTCACCCGTCCATTTAAATTAAAAAACAAAAAAACAAACGTCAACCCATCTACTTGCATATATATAAGCCTATCGGCTAATTAATTAACCTTGGCCTTATGAATTTTGAGATAAGTATCTATATTTATTTGTGTGACCTCGAAATAAAGACCATAAACAAAAACCTTCGCTAAAGATTAAACCCTCAGTCGCCTGAAAACGGGTAGATGTCGAAATTCATGTCGTACCTGCAGGAAGATGAAAGAAGAAATACTCAAATATATAAAAAAATAAAGAGGATGATGTTTGACTAAAGGAAATAGAGAGCGTGTTTAGTGATGGATGGCCCATGATGAAGATGTAAAGCAAAACAAGAAGATGCGTGAGAAAAGAAAATGCCTTCCTTCGTTTACATGCAAACTAATCGTGACATGCACCAAATATGACCTTGCTGTACTGTGTGGTGGTCATCTTTTAGGATTTCGTGTTTCCCACCCGGAATCTAACTTTTGCTTTTCACTTTTAACATTAACGTAAGGTAAGGTATTGACATCAAAGCTTTGATTGACAGGCACAACCCAACTAGTACATCGATGAGAATATCATCTGGGACCTGCAACTCAAGGAAATGATGCCATGGACACTGAGTTCATCTCAAGCACTTGGATAGTTTGTGACCGTTGAGGGATGGCGTGTATATCAAGATCCGAAGGAAAAGAAGAAGAAAATGCCCACAGAAAAATTGAAGAACAAGAAAATGCGCTTCCCTGGTAAAAAAGGAAAAAGATGAAAATAAAATGCCTTCCTTGGTTAACAAGAAAAAGGATGAAGATTATTAAGCAGAGAAGGAAAAATATTAGCAGATTGAGCTATCGGAGGAGGAGGTGGAGAATCATTGGCACACTGGTTTGAGCGTGCTATCGTTCATCATTATTGGAGGAAATATGTCAACCGAGCAAGTGAAGTTAGTTTTAAATAGTGTTCTATTTGCCTTGCAACTCAGCCTGTGCTTGTGGCAGCTTATAAAGCTCACTCAGGTTGGGTTGCTAATACAAGGCATAACAGGCTGGTTGCTACGACCTTTGCGACTGTCCCCGACCTATTCTAGTCTGCAACTTTGTCGTGGTCGAGTTTTCAAGCGAGTCAACTGTTTCGCCCTCCAAGCGGATATTCCGTCTGAGGCGAGGGGCATCGCGAGGCCTAAAGTCAATACCATCACTTTGCACTATTTGGGCAACTATGTGCTCCTCGAGAGAGAACGGAACTGGGACGGGAAAAGATTAGTCGTCAGGCATTTGCGATTCGAAAGAGAGGGAAGGGACGGGAAAAGATTAGTGCCCGACATTTATTCTTCTCCAGTGAGATATTTCATCACTACCACAATGTGGGAAGAATTGCAGACCTTGGAAGAGGTTCTCCTCTACGGCATTGTCGGCCGGCCCACCGCTGCGGCCGCAGACCTCGCCCAGGCCGACGCCCTCCACCCTAACGCGCTGTTTGTGAAAGGTAACATGGAATTCTGGGAAGAAGTGATCGTCGGGCGAGTCATGACTTTGGAGGAAGTCTTGGATGCAGTTATACTTCACAACCACGTCATTGTACCTCTAAATAATGAGTGGTTCTTACCTGTCCGCTACATGTCAGAGGAGAATCGTTTGAAATTTTTAAATTTGGCTGCCATGTTTCTGCCATACAAGGTACATTGGCTCATTCCTACATCAGTGAGCTTTATATGTGCATTGATGGAGTTCAGCACAACAATTAGAGTGTGGGTTTATACCAATACCTATTGGTTGTGCGATAGGGTTTATACCACTACCTATTGGTTGTGCGATAGGTATTTCATATCTAAATTCTTGGCGCTCCTTTTCTTTTGTTTGGCGCTCCTTTTCTTTTGTTTGGCGCTCCTTTTCTTTTGTTGCATCTCTTTCTTTATGGCTGCTATCATGATTTATTCGCTTTTATTAATTCCTCTTTTTTATTTTTTATTTTTTGCCCTTGTTGTTGTGATTAGTATAATTTATTGTTTTATTTTTATTTTTCGCTTTTGCTTTTCTCGTTGTGTTGTTTTTTTTAATTCTTATTTTTAATTGTTTTCTTTTTCCGTTTGTTGTGATTGGAATAATTTATTGTTTTATTTTTATTTTTCGCTTTTGCTTTTCTCGTTGTTTTGGTTGTGGTTGGTATAAGGGTTAAGATAATATTGATTTGATCAGTAAAGAGTGATATTAGATATGTAATAAAGTTTATTTAATGAATTGAATTACTCTATCTTAAAATATTTTATTTTTGATTAATTTTGATTGAAGTTAATGGATATGTGTTTATTTTTCCAAAAGAAATCAAAAGATATATTTAATATCAATTTGTTTCTGTTTATATGTATTTTATTGTATTTTATTTTTTTCCTAATATAATCATATTGGTATGGGAGTAATTGTTGTTTATCATCATAACATGGTATTTTGTAGTTTTTGTATTTCTTGGCCACCCACATTTAATATAGCATTGAAGAAAAGGCACAAAAAGAGTATGGGTGATCAAATGATTTTTTATGATTTAATTATATATAATTCATGACTTGCTAGAGTGCAATTACATATACAATTCATGATTTGAAGACTTGTTTTTCTGGATAAATCCTCTCATGGGCAAGGTCAATTCGATCTAACAAAAAGAATAATTATATATATAATATTTGTCATTCATGATGAAATAAATGGGAAAATGCAATGCAAAATCTCAAAAATTTGAAAATATAACATATTTTTTAGTGCCAAAAAGTGTCAAAAAAGATGGGGTTGGAGCATGAGTTCTTACATGAAACGATTATAAAAGGGAGAGAAGGGATGGAAACAAAGGCCACTTCAATAACATCATTGAAAGCATCAACGATGTTGGAAACACCCACAACAAAGATAAGAGTAGGGGAAAGGAGCAAGCGATGTCATTACCCAAGGCAGGGTCAGAACCTATTGATTTTGAACCATTTGTAGTAGGGTCAAACATGAAATGATCACAACTTAGCAGATCCATAAATAAGGGGTTGTCCCTTTTTTGAGGCATACTAACAATGTGGCTAACCTAGTTAACCTTTGCCAAAGTGGTTAAATGGAAATAGACCTCTACACTCTAAGAAACATACATACTCTCAACCAACAAGTCCCTTTGTGTAGAATACAACCTAAGGAGCTCTAGAAATGATACTTTTGCTTTAAGTCAAGCTAAGTCTTAATTTACTAAAAAGTTGAGATATAAAGGTTATTCAAGAGGTCTAACAATTGGCATGACAGTAGAAGGACCAAGGCAAGCTTGATCGATGCAACATAAGGGTAGTGAAAATGCCATTGATTTTAGTTGAGATCAAGCCAAAAACCCCACTTTTGGCTCAAGCGAGGCTAACATAAGGATGTCCAATCTTAGCTTGACCATTGAGAGGTAAAAGAGGAGATCATTGTGAATAGTAAAGATACTATTAAAAATATTATTACTTCTAAATTTAAGGATAAGTTGTGGGATGATAAGGAGTTAGAGGGAAAAGGGAAGCTAACGTATTATAGGGAGTTGATCGACCCCAATCTAAAAAACCATAATTATCTTTCTATCTTGACCAGTACTAAGAAGAAAACGAGGATTCCTAATATTAAACTTAATTCTCATGATCTTCAAAGCGAAACCTGGTGTTGGTGTATTTCCAAAACACCTAGGGACAAAATAATTTGTTATCTTTGTGATACTAAGAAGGTTGAAGATAAAAAAACACTTTCTCTTGCATTGCCAAGCTCTAATATCTAATATCTAAAAAAAATTCAAAAGAAATATCTAATATCAATTTGTCTATATATTTCTTATGTTTTTATATCTATTTCTTAATTCTAATCATTATTGTACTTAGAGTAGTTGTTATTTATTAGGAGAACATGGTACTTTATTTTCTTTGTATTGCTTAAGCAGCCACATTTAATACACTATTAGTGAAAGGTCACAAAAAAAAAAAGTATGGATGATCCATTGATTTAGGGTTTAACCATACATTTAGTAAAATCATTTTTCATTAAATATGTGAGTTGACTCTAGCCTAAATTCATAAAATAAAAATTATCATTCTCACCAATTTGTTTTACGAGTTGTCTTTAATGCAACATTTTGGAAGCTTTCTCAATGGGTTTTTCAGGTCTAATTTCTCTAAAATTTGGCAGGAATTTATTGAAATCACAAGTTTGATGGGTAACCCCTACATAATCAAAGTGCTCTAGAGGTTTTTTAGGGTGCTAAATCCATAGATACAATGAGAATCCAGTTTAAGTAACACAAATCAAAATTTCACCTAATTTTTTTTTTTACTGAATTCTAACATCAAAAAGTTCAAACTATCACACTAAAAACAATTCTTTTATTTTATATTAAATATGAAAATATAAATGATCTTAATTATAAAATTGCATTATTTTCATTCCTAAAATAAATGATAATTATTCAAAATATAAAAAATAAATAAATGATTTCTTTACCTGCATAAGAAGAATAGTTGTTGGTCATTGATATCTTATGGCCCCGATAATAAATAACATCTTAGAGAAACAATGGGCATACAACCATTTATTTATAAGTTGGAATTGGAAAATGTAATTGTGACCTGAGGGGATATTAGTTATTAAAATTTTCAAAAATTAGGTTAAGATTTTGTTACTATTGTTAGTATTTAATTTACTGAGTTTGATTAAATTAATGTAGGTTTATCTATCCTTTTTTCCCTCTATGAAAAATGAGAGGGTTTATCAAGGCAAGCGAGACTTAAAATCATAAATCATATATATAATTACATTTTAGTAAACAATATTGTTATTTTATATATGTAATTATAATATTTTCATTAATATATTTTCATTATTATAAAATATATCAAAATTTAATTTCATATAAACTTATCAATATTATTATTATTAAAATATAATATATAAATATTTTATTTATATTTTTTCAATTATATCAAATATTTTATTTTTATTTTCTTTTATAATTAATCAAATAAACCACATAAACCACATCTAAGCAATTTTGTAAATTATAATCTAAGCTCTCCCTACTTTTCATCACTTTGCTTTATTTTATTCTTTAAATCATTTTCTCTAATTGTTTCTTAATTTACATCTTTATAAATAATAATTTTAATAATTTTAAATAAATTATTATTATTAAATATTTAAATTGATAATAAAAGGAGGATTTTTATATAAATATTTATGAGTAATTTATTGTTTAAAATATTATTTAAAAATTATTAAATAATATTTAATATTATTCATAGTGATTTTATATGTTAATATATTCGTCAATTCTTAATATTGTGTTTTTCTAATTGTGAATTAAGTTTTTAATTTTAATAAGTTAGGACAGTTTAGGGTAGAGATTTAAATAATTTATTATTCAAAATAAAAGACAATGGAAAAATTCATTATTGGAAAATATAAATGCAATAAACTATTAAATTATAGCTATTCTTAAGAGAGCATTTGAGAAAAAAAAGAAACACTTGAGTGTAATGGAGAATTCTTTACATCTCCATTTAATATAATCTAAGGTGATAACCTCTTTTTGTAACTATGGATAAGGTTAAACACATTAGAAAAAGTTGTACAACAATCTAACCATTAACTCACATCCCAATTATAATTTCATACTTAACAAATAAAAATTCTTTATAATTGAGGGGCTTATAAGAAAATTTAATCAACATTATGTTTTAAAGTGGGATTTTGTAATAAACCAAAAATGAATTCTTGGAAATTGTAAATGGGCATGGTTATTCCCAACCGATTCATAGAAGGAATTCAACACATATTGGATTATGAAAGATAAAGGTATCGAGGTAGTTGGTTCATAGAAGGAATTCAACACATATTGGATTATGAAAGACAAAGGTATTGAGGCTAATGATGTATCATCAAATGATATACTCTATCTACTTAAATTTAAAGTAATTAAATCAACAAAGATGTCAAGCTTGTTCACTAAGCTAAAGACAAAACTTCTAAATTTGAAAAAAGTTCTAACAAAGAACGCAAAACAACAAAATGAATTGTTGCAAGCTAAAAAAGAAAAACCAAGAAAATAAAGCATTGAATAGATTCTAAACTAAAACAAAAGAAAACCAAATATTGAAATCATTTGTTCAAACCATTAATAAAATAAAGTTCATACTAATTCTCAAGTCACACAACTTTCACTACACAAATATGAAAATCAAGGAATGGCTTAGGAATCAAAAGTTATACAAAGTACAAAACATTGTTACCTCCTGTAAGACCTTTTCTTGTGGATGGAAATACATGTGCTTTTAGGCTTAGTGTGGAAGGTTGTGAACTATAATAAAATTCTAGAGACACCTTCTAGATTAGTTGGAATAAAATATGTAGACCTAAAGAGTTTTTTTGTCTATGGAAACAATATTCCTATGATAAGGGTTAAGAATCACAATAAAGTGGAAAGGTAATGCACATTACAAACTTAGAATAGAAGGAAAATTTTTACCATTACAACTACTCATTTAATTATAAAGACTTGGAATACTTATAGGTGGAGAAGATCTCCTTAATGTGTCCTTTCAATCCAAAATTATGCTTTAGCTCCATCCTTGAAGTATTGCACATAAGATAAACAAGAAACAAGTGAAAGAAATATCAATGATAAAACCCTAACTACGTTAATAATAATGAACCAAACAAGAAAACACTAGCAATTCTCTGCAATTGAGTAAATAAAAGCAAAATGCAATACTTAGAATTTGATCAAGGGGATCAAAAATATGCTAAAAATGAAAGTGCTCAAATTCTTCTGAAATCAGTGCCAATTCATAGATCTCATCATTCTTATTCCAACGACAATTGAATTTTCCTCAATCCAATGTCGTATGGAGAAGTTATCGTGTTCTCATGTTTTTGGAAAACATTAAAAAAATCAACTTGTAGGGTTGACTGGACAATGTATGGATGTCATGTGCTAATATGTAAGATGACATGGTGTTGATGTTAGCAGGATGACTAAGAAATGTGGAGCCAATCAGGGCATGACACGTGGCCTAGTCCTACAGAGGCAAATGACATACTCTTATTGGTTGAGGTGATTTGGTATGGGCCAATCACAGAGTGATACATGACCCAATAATAGGGCATGATGTGACACTCCAAATAAGGCCAAAATTGGTTGGGGTCGATCGACCAACACTCCATACAATTCGAACCAATGACCTCCAACAAAAAAACTCACCGCTCCACCATTGAACCACTAATATGACCTATGAAACATAGGCAACGAGTTGTATTTAAAAATAATAGTTGGAATGGTTGGGGGAAGGGCCAGACCTGCGAGTGCGCACTACCAGCCTAGCCCTAGGACATATGCTTTTCAACGTGACCATCGACAGAGGTTGGAGGCCTGTGCCCTAGCCCATAGTTATATAATTCATGGAGACCATGGGTAGGAGATTCGACGGGTGTGAAGGGAAAGGTGCAGAGTTGTGCCCGACCACAGGCCACATACATCGCCACACGAATGGGAGCAAGGCCAGGGAGGTGCGTGGCTTATGGCCTACACCCCTCGGTCATCGATGTCACCATATAACAGGCTAGAGGGCAAACAAAAATGAGCAAGGGGCTCAACTATTAAAATATTTAATTAACTGTTCAACGAAAAGCCCCAAACCTAGTGGAATTAGTGGGTCAAGCCTGTGACCTTTGGAAATACAATTGAGTGCAATACCGATATGCCCAAGAGCCTATTTGTTGCCATATTTGTAGGGTAGACAATATTGTAGAATGTTTTGTAGGGCAGACAATATTGTAGAACGTTTTGCAAGAAGAATGGAGAAAGAGGCCTAACTTGGCCATTTTTTAGCCTTTTTGAGCCCAAGAAGAGCATACACAGGGGGTTTTAAGCATTCTGAATGCAATGAAAGTGTTATTTTTGCACTTTAAGCATTTCATGTTGACGTAATTTAAAATTTGAGCACATAATATAAAGGGCCACCATTGGAAGTTGGTCTCAGAGACGTAGCCCAGGACGGGTGAACTTCATCATCAATTTGCTGTTTTGTGATGCTGCTTATTGTCTAATTTTAACTGTTAAAATATAAAAAATCATGATCCATTTCGCAAAAGACATAAACGAGCTTGCCTTTATATGAAACCTTCACTTTTTAATTTCAGATTAGTTTAGTATCAGAGCATGGTTTTTGGGAAGGTTTGACAGATTTAGCAAGTGCTTTTCCTAAATGATTACAGGGTCTAAATTGAAAAGAGGAGGAGTGCTTGAAGAACCAAACCCTAAAATTGGCTCAAGGAGGACATAAACTCCACAAGTCATGGCACATGAAGAAGGAAAAGAATTGATGTCTAAGGATGAGAGAGATTTTAGAAATGCTTTCTATATTATGTCTGAGATGCTGAAAGTGTTGTGCAATGAGAGAAAAACAAGGTTACAAGGAGAAAGTTATAATAAACCAAAAGGTAATGGTGGTGATGGGAGTAAGACTCCACCTCCAACTCCTCCTTCACCTCCATCTACATCTCCATCCTCAACTCCTTCTTTGCCTCCTTCATCTCATAGACATACTCCTCCTCCATTTCCAAAAGGACATGCTAAGTCTCCTTTGATTAAGTTTGATGTCAAGTTTGAATTGCCTATGTACAATGGGGAAGTAAATCTTGAAAAGTTGGATAATTGGGCTCGTCAAATTGAAGTCTATTGCAAGATTCAAAATATTGATGATGATGTCATAAAGATCCATCTTGCTTCTCTTTTCCTGGAAGGTGCAACCCTCATCTCGTGGGAGGCTAGAACTTAAGATGATTTGAAGAAAAGTGGTAAAATTACCTCTTCATAGAATGATATTATAGTTGCATTAAGAAGGAAATGTCCATTAGCTTGCATGCAATAAGAAATTATGGATTGGCAAAAGTTTAGACTAGCTAAAGGTTAGAGTGTCCAAAGTTACACACAAGAGTTTAGAAGAAGAGATTTAATCCTAGGTGTTGATTTTTCTTCGGAAGATACTCTCCTTAAATATAGATGGATTACATAGGTATTTGAGACATACTATACTTATGTTTAATCCCACAAATTTGGATGAAGTATGTATTCTGGAAACTCATTTAAAATCAAGAGGCACGAATGTTCCTCAAGAGACCAACAAGAAACCTTCTAAACATGGAGACAAAGGAAAGGGGAGTTTAAAGGAAAAGGAAAGAAGAATGATATTGTTAAGAAAGAGGGAGATAAGCTTACTTGTAAAAATTGTTCAAAAGATTGTCTGATGAAGACCACTATTGGAAATTACATCCAGAATTGAGACCAAAGAAGTTCAATAACAAAGGGAAACAAAAGACTACTGCTACAACTCAACGAGATCTAGGATATTATTCAGGTGATGAAACCAAAATCACAACCATGGGAATGAAAGGTATAACTTCTAATGAAAGTACTAGTTCTTTTATTAAGCTTATTGAATCTCAATATGATAAAGAAAGAAGTGAGTTTTGCCATATAAAGGTCATTACAAAACATACGAAGGTTGATACATTATTTGAAATTGGATCCCAAGTCAATCTTATCTTTGAAGCAATTGTCAAAAAACTTAATTTAGAGACTAAACCTCATAAAAAACCTTACCCTTTAGGTTGGGTTTGGGATGATGCAAAATTACAAGTGACAAGAGAATGTAAAGTCAAATTTTTCATCACTGCTAATTTTATAGATGAGGTAGAGCTTGATGTTGTACCACTTGATATTTTTGGAATTATTTTAGGGAGTCCATACTTGTATGGCTGCAAAGCCATATTATATCGTCATGAGAAAAAATATCATATTTTTAAAGATGGATTTGAGTATATTGTTAGAGCACATCGCAAGAAGATGAACTTATCTCTTGTTAGTGTTTGTCAGATGAAAAGGCTTGTAAATGCTAGTAAGAATTTTGTGTTGTTGATGATTAAAGCTATAGACATTGTTGAATCTAAAGTTTTCACATGATCTAATTCTAAACTCAAGCACAAATTTCTTGAATATGTTAACACTTATGTTAAGACATTTCAGGAACTTAAAAGGTTACCTCCAAAAAGAGGTATCCAACATGAGATTCAATTGTAGTAGGATATACCACTTTTGAATATTGGCATATATAGAATGTCAGTTTTGGAGAATTTAAAAATTAAGAAGCGAATTTAAGAGTTGCTAGACATAGGGGTCATTAGGCCTAGTGCATCTCATTGTGGGTCTCCTATTGTCTTGGTTCCAAAGAAAGATGGTACATGGCACACGTGTGTGTATTTGTGATCTTTAAACAAGATCAAGGTAAATAATCACTATCCTCTTCCTTACATTGATGATTTGCGAGATCAGTTAAAGGAATTTGTTTGCTTTACTAAGTTAGATTTGAGAAGCAGTTCTCATCAGATAAGGATTTCTAAAGATGATATTTGGAAAACTGCTTTCAAGACAAAACAAATTTTGTTTGAATAGATAGTTAGGTCGTTCAGGCTTTGAAATGCACTTGCCACCTTCATGAGAGTTACGAATGATGTATTGTGACCATTCCTGGATGATTTTTTCATGGTCTACTTAGATGATATTATGTTTTTCAGTTTACTCATGAAGAGCATGTTAAGCATGTGAAACAAGTTCTAGATGTCTTGAAAAAGGAAAAGTTGTATTTGAAGATGTCTAAATGTGAATTTGGGAAAACCTCTTTGGTTTATTTGGGTCATATTGTAGGAGGGGTGAATTAAAAATCGATCCGTCAAAAGTTGATGTTATTGTGAATTGGCCTAAACCCATCAATGTAATAGAAGTAAGGAGCTTTTTTGGAGAAGCCTAGTATTGTATAAATTTTATCGCTAACTTCTCATTCATTGCAACACCATTACATCCTTTAACAAGTGTGAAACATTTCTTTCAGTGGGGAGGTAAGCAACAAAAATCCTTCGACACTTTGAAAGAGAAAATAAAATACAACTAATCTAGGTGGATATTAGTGGCCACCCACCTATTCCACTTGGACCCCCACCATTGTTTGTTTCAGTTTTTCAGTTTCCTTATTTGTAGCACAATTTACTCTTTTTGGCAGTTTTTTGGGTCCTGAACTTCCAGATCCATTTTGAGTCCCTAAACGACGGTTTTTGTAAAAGATAAGGCCAACAAGGGCTCGAGACCAATGTTTTCCATTCAAAAGCTGTATTCCGTAGATATATATTTCTAAGCTGTATTCGTTAGATATATATTTCTAATGAGGTATTGTGCGTGTCAAACAAAGATTGTATGCTAAAGTTACGACCCTAGGAAATTCACGTACCAATTTACCCAAATGGGGCCCATAGTTTGGCCCTTCATATCCTAGGGTTAGGTTTTTGGATGTTTAGGGTTTTCCATTGTTTCTCAACAATAAATAGGCCTTTGAGCCTCATTGTAACATAGTTCAGAGGCATGTAGCCACCACATCTCTTCTCGGAGATACACTACCATCGCCCAAGTTAGTCTTATTTCCATTCTGTTTGTAAGCATATTTCAGTATTTGATATTAATGAAATGAAGTGTTATTTCAGCTGCATATTTGTATTTATGGTTATATCTTTAATATGTTGCATTCCTGTTTAAATCCAGATCAGTGGGATCAACAACACCGATTCTAACACATGGGAAGTTTTGGTTAAGTTTATGGGAACTCATGGACACAAAGTTGAAGAAGAGAACAACATTTCATCCACAAACCGATGGCTAGATAGAAGTAGTGAACAAAATAGTAGTACATCTCCTTCGAGGATATTATGGTAAGCACCCTTACTTTGGGATGAGCCTTTGGATTACATCCAATGTGCCTACAATGGTGTCAAGCATTCATCTATGCAAGTATCTCCATTTGAAGCTTGTTTGGGTTATTTTCCAAAATATCCTTTGGATTTCATATTTGGTAAAGATATTTCAGTAGACGGACATAGTGATGTGGACAAAGCAAATCATTTCATTGAGAAAATTCATCTACTGCATCAAAGGGTACAAGAAAAGCTAGAGAAAAACAAAGCTAAGTACAAGGCAACACATAATAAACATCAGTTTGATCATGATTTCCAAGTGGGAGATCAAGTTTGGTTGTACATTAGCAAGTAAAAACTACAAGGTGAAGGTAAAAAGCTCAAGCCAATCAGATATGGTCCTTTCAAAATCTTGGAGAAGATTGGTAACAACACTTTCTGATTAGATTCGCCACCGTACATGCAAATTTATTCTGTCATGAATGTGGAAAAATTGAGATTGTATGAGTCTCCTATAATCGATGATCAATAATATAATGTTCAGGTTCCATATATAGAATCTTTTTCTCTTGAATATTTAAATAAGTTGTAGGAAGACTCAATTCTTAACACGAGGATAAGGACTTTACATAGAGGCAATGTGCAGTATCTTCAAGTGGGACTCAAAGGTACTAATCCAAGTAAGGAAATGTGGATAAAGATCGAGAGAGTGACAGAGTTGTACCTTCACTGACTTGCTGAGTAAAAACAGACTTTTGGTGGCCTAAAAGCTTCTAGTGGGGAGGAATGATCCAGGGGATCAAAAATATGTTAAATTATTAAAAGTGCTTAAATCCTCCTGAAACTAGTGCCAAATCATAGATCTCATCGTTCTAATTCCAACGACACTTGAATCACCTCAATTCGACATCGTATAAGGAAGTTAGTGCGTTCTGGAGTTTTTGGCAAACAATACAAAAAATCAACTTGCAAGGTTTACTAGGCAGTGTATGGATGCCGCGTGGTAGTTCATATGCCGACATGGTGCTAACGTCAGAAGGATGATTGAGTAGTATGGAGCCAATCAGGAAATGACAAAGGGCCTATTCGTACATAGGTAAATGGTGCACTCTTATTGGTTGAGGTGATTTGGTATGGGCCTGTTAGCCTTGTGGGAATTTGGCCCCAAAATGAATCCAAATATGCTCTTTAAGTCTTCAAAAGACAGCAAAATCTTGCCAAAGATCAAAACCAGTGCAGGAGAAGAACCCTTGGAAGGGCAGAAAAGCATTATCGAGAGGTAAAAACCAGAGAAAACAGTGAAAAACCAAGTACCAGAGGCATACATAGAGATGATGCACAGCAGCTGTCAGATCTGGCCGATCAACGACCCAGATCTATTCGGCAAATTGCAATCGGCCAACAATAGAGGAGGACTTAAGGTTGGGTGGAAGATAGCCTCGATCAACGATCTATGATGATCGGATTGGTGGGTTGTAATCAGTGGAGGCAAGCCGATGGAGTAAGCGCAGCCCGAGTGGAACTTGCAATTGTGATTAGCGATGCAATGTGGATCATCGATCAAGTGCGCAGATCGATGGCCCACATCACGTCGTAGGATCGTTATCGAAGATAATCGCCCGGGACATGAGCAATATGTGATTGCGATCAGATCACATCGTTATATCACAGCGAAGCAACACCATGGGGCGGGGCCTATGCATAGGTATATGTGCGACCCTATGAACCAAACCCGACGGTATTATAAGTATTATTTCATAAGATTTCAGGTCTGCAAGAAATCCATTTTCAATGTATTATTCGTAGTTTTGACGTATTTATAAAATACTAAGGGAGCCTTGGAGCAGTGCTGATGCGATAAGACCCAGACCTAAAAGGGTTCGGGAATTAAAGTATATAATTTTTCAGGTCCGCCAAAGAAAATTTCTCATGATTTTCAATGTTTTCAACACATTCCAAAATACAAAGGGAAGCAAGGGAACAGGCCATTAGCGACTTGTGATAGCGACTCAAAGGATGGACCCGATGGGAGAATAGACCAGATTTAAGGACTTTTGAAGTTCAAAAGAACAGAGATGGGTGGGATTTTACAGTGTGCAGCGTTTTCTGTGTAAAAATAGGAAAACAATCATTATAAACATTTAAAAGGAAAACAGAGGCCCGAAGACCCATTCCATCACAAAATAGAGGCCGCGAAACAATTTCTGGGAGACAGAGGCCGAGAAGCGATCATGGGGCATCGACAGCGCAGCTCATCCAAACCAACAAACATCATGGAGCATCGCTTGCATGAGCGAGCTCCCAAACAGCACAACAAACTACCCGAATGCGGTTACTCTTCTGTCAGAAGAAGAAACCTCCAAGCCCATGCTTGCCTAGTTAGGGCATCAAACAGTTAAAGGATAGAGAGGATAGATTAAGACACTCTGAGCCTTTGAGAGCTCAGGAGCATTGTAAAAGGCCTATAAATGGCTGAAAGTTAAATGTAACAAGGGTTCAACTTCTGGAGACTGTGGAGACTTTGCTACTCAAGCTTCTCATCTTCATTCTAGCAATATAAGCTTCTTTTGCTGTTATATGTTCAATTTCCATTTTCTCTTCTGTTCTAAGCTTGCACTTGAACAAGTTGTTCATGTTTCTTCTGTGTCTAATGCCAAATAACTGTCATCTTATCTCTGCGTTGATAAATTAGATTTGCAAGCTTCTTTTACTGCTTGTAGCTAGCCATTCATATGTATTTATATATGTATCTACCGGTACAGTTAGTATTCTCCATCTATCCATTGAATCTACAAACTATTGACGATTAGTGGTCTAAAGCCTTGTAAAGCTGAGGGTGTTCATGCATGTCTTGAGTAAAAAAAAAACAGAGTTGAAACGGTTATCTGGCTTGATCAAAACCTTCATCCATTCCAATAGTTCGGAGAATAATATTGAAGATTATATGTTACCAGGCATCTCTAAGTTGCAACCTAAGAGAGTTTCCTGGAGTGATAACGTAATTGGCGCCGTTGCTGGGGAGAGGAGACTGAAGCTCAACTTCCCTAGGAGATGACACAGATCCAGCTTTGATGATGGAAAAAGTCTGGGCACTTTTTGGTTGTAATCATCTATCCGGAGACTCTACTGAAGGACGAACCTCTTGGCGACTCCACTTCATAGTTCTGGCTCAGTTTGTGAGGCATACTCTGAGAAATCCTCAGAAGCCACCAGCTGACCCAGTACCTAACCCTAAGAAAATCATCAAAGAAAGAAAGGTATTACAAAAAGGAGCATCAGGTTTAGGTAAATCTAAACAATCTTCTATATCTCTTCAAGAAAATCCCGCAATAAAACAAATACATGTTGAGAGTATAGCATCTAATACTAGCAGTGAAGAAAAACTCTCAGAGATTCATAAAGCTCCTTATTCTTTAGGTTCTCCTTTTGTTGTAAGCCCAAAGGAAACCTCACCTCCTATCCATAATACTCCTTTAGTCTTATCAGTTACTCCTCAACCCTCTATCATTCAGACTGTCAGTACCCTTATAGCCACCACAACTATGGTAGGACCACAAGCACCTACCAAAATGGAAAGAATCATAGCTGCTAGGTATGGACCTCTAGTACTACCCACTCCTTTGAATGCCATGCCTACTGGAGAATATCAAAAGTATATGCCTAAGTTCACTGGGACTGAAGGTGTTACAACTGAAGAACATCTTAAGTCATTCTATAGCTATGCTGATAACCTAGACATTAGTGAAGATGATTTGAGGATGACAGTCTTTATCCAAAGTCTAGATGGAGAGGCTAGAAAATGGTTCAGAGAACTGGCCCCAAGGTCTATAGCAGATATTGAGGCTTTAGATAATGCATTCATAAAGCATTGGGGGGATAAGAAGGATCTACTCTACTACCACACCGAGTTTGGCAACATAAAGAGGGAAAATGGTGAGTTGCTGTCTGATTTTAATAAGGGGTTTAACCCAATGTACAACAAGATACCAGCTGAAGTAAAACCCACCACTACCTCTGCTAGAATCATCTATGCCAGTGCCTTTGATTCTGACTTCTATTTACTGTTGAGGGAGAGGCGATGTGCTACTTTGGCTGATATGCAGGATGCAGCCTTGGAAGTAGAATCAAACATCATGGCTACAAAGAAGCTCAAGGGGAATGTTGATAGAAGGAGACAGAGGGGTGAGTCTTCATCATCCTCAGATCCCAAGATAGATAAAATGACCAAGATGATAGAGTCATTAGCCTCTGAGATCTCCAAATTAAAGGTTGAGCAACACCCTAGGAAAGGAAGAGTTCCTAACACCTTTGCTCCTAGAGATCCAAATCCATATAGAAGAGCAAATGAGCAGTTGCAGATTCTGCAAAGAAGCAAAGATGCCAATGAAGACCAAAGGGTAAAGACCCCTTTTTAGAATGCAGTCATGGAGGAAGAGAAATTTGAAGAAGACGATGAGATCCATTGTATGGAAGACAAAATCAGTGCCCCCTTTTTGACCTCAGCTGCCTATGAAAAGTCATTATTCAATGACCAAATTAACCAAGAATGGGATGGTGAAGCTGTGCTACAAATTGAAGATCAACACAAATATAATATGAGGTCAAAGATGAATAATGCCAAGGAAACTCCTGTTCAATGAGCTGTTGTCCCTGCAATACAACAATCTAATAAGAAGAATCGACCAACAGTTGATCCTATCATCCTCAAAGCTCAGCTCATAAGGTAAGAGGCCTTGACAAGTCTCCTCTTTTCAGTTTTGAATCAAAAATCCAGAAGCTAAGAATACCTTTGATTGAACTAGTGAAGAATGAGTCCTTCAAGAAATCTATCCTCGAGGCCCTTGAGCCTAATGCCATCCAAGCCTCCACTGACTATGTAAATCTACAAGATGACAAACTAGTGGTTGTTCTCATCCCAATGATTGAAAATTATGAGGACAGCTCACCCTCATTCTATGTCTCTCTGACTATTCATGATAAAATCCTTCACAATTGCCTTCTGGACACTGGAGCCAGCCGTAATCTAATGCCCAAGGCTATCATGGATGAGTTGGGTCTTGACATTACCAAGCTTTATCATGACCTGTTTTCTTTTGACTCTAGAAAGGTGAAATGTCTGGGATTAATCAAGGACCTAGCCATTACCTTGTCTCAGCTACCCATGAAAAGCATGATGATGGATACTGTGGTAGCAGATGTACCCCCCAAGTTTGGCATGTTGCTTTCCAAAGGCTGGATCAAGAGATTAGGTGGAACATTGCAAAATGATCTGTCCTATGCTACTGTCCCAGTTTTTGGAGGTGAAAATAGGAGATTGTACAGAGAGGCTCAGTTGGATTATATCATCAATGATGAGAAAAATCCCACTAATCATCCCATCTACACTGTCGACATTGATTTTGGAGCCTGTATTTTTCAGATTGAAGAATCTCAGTTGGCCTCCACGCAGCTTAAGAAACCAGTTTGCCAGATCACAGAGGAAGAAGGCACATAGATTTGGGACATGTTCTTTGATGGAGCTAGCTCTAAGGAAGTTGCAGGGACAGGTGTAGTCCTTGTGTCCCCCACATAGGAATGCATTCATTTATCTTTCAAATTAACTTTTCAGGTCACAAATAACATAGCAAATTACGAAGCCTTGATATTGGGCTTAAACGTTGCTAAAGAAATGGGCATCAAAGGCTTGAAAATGTTTGGAGATGCAGACCTCATCATTCAGCAGGTCAATAAAACTTTCCAAGCAAAGAATCTAAGGTTGAAAGTATACAGGGATGAGGTATGGAAGCTCAAGGGTTCTTTTAATAATTTCAGCGTTTCTTACATCCTGAGAATGAAGAACCAGCTTGCCGATTCCCTTGCTGTGTCTGCTAGCGTTTATTCCTCCCTTGCCTCCTAAATTGACATATAAAGTTCAGGTGAAATATAGACTATCTCTGCCTGACAATGTCAAATACTGGAAAGTTTTTGAAGATGATGATGAAATTAATAGGTTTTTACAAGTTGTTGAGGAATTTTCTGAAACGCACATCAACCAAGAAAATGAAACCATGGAAGAATGCGTCTAGTCCAAGCTAAAGGACGAGATTGGTCGAGGATGCATTGTCCAACTGCCTAGCAACAATATGCCCAAAGGATTGGTGCCTCTAGAGAAGTTGTTCGATCATAACGATGTGCCTTATAAGCCTGCCAAAAAAGAAAATGAACCTGCTATTCGTAAACATAATATAGGGAGCCCATCCCATCTGAAATACATAAATCTGTCCACTCATTTGTCTTCTACCTAGAATTTCGAGTATTGTACCCTCATGAAGCAATTCACTAATATTTTTGCCTGGGAATATAGTGAGGTTAAAGCCTATGACACAAACATCATTCAGCATAAGATTCTATTGGAAAAGAACACCATCCCTTTTAAGCATAAATTAAGACCTATCAGCCCTCTCTTATTACCTTTGATTGAGAAAGAAATCAAGAAGCTGTTGGATGCCAAAATCATAGTTCCCCTAAGGTATTCAAAGTGGATAGCTAACCTTGTGGTAGTAAGAAAGAAAAATGGAGAAATCATGCTTTGTGTTGACTTCAAAAATCTAAACAAATGCTCTAAAAAAGATAACTACCCCCTGCCTAAGATGGAACACTTGCTGCAAAAAGTTTCAGGGGCTAGAGTCATGTCTTTCTTAGATGGATTTTCAGGTTACAATCAGATTGCTGTACATCCAGAAGATGAGAAAAAGACCACCATCACTACTCCTTGGGGCACTTTCATGTACTCCAAGATGCCTTTTGGACTGATGAATGCTGGGGCTACTTTTTAGAGGGCCATGGACATAGCCTTTGTGGGAGAGAAGGACAAGTTTGTCCTTATTTACCTTGATGACATAACAGTCTTCTCCAACAGTCACAAGGACCATTTGTAGCATTTGAAGAAGGTCTTTCTAAAGTGCAAACAGTTTGGAATTTCAATGAACCCAAAGAAATCACAATTTGCTCTAGAAGAAGGCAAACTTTTGGGACATATTGTTTCTACTGAAGGTGTGAAGATTGATCCAACAAGAGTTCAAGCAATTCAGACATTGTCCATCCCAAGTTCAAAAAGGGACATTCAATCCTTCCTGGGTAAGATTAACTTTGTAAGGAGGTTCATTCCAAACTTTGTAGAGCTAGTGAAGCACATCACTTCCATGTTGAAGAAAGGATCAGAAATAAAATGGACAGATGCTGCAAGAAGCTCTTTTGAAGCCATCAAACAAGCTATCATGGAAGCTCCCACTCTAATCAGCCCAGATTACACTAAGGAGTTTTGTATCTTCTCTTTTGCCTCTTATGATACACTTGCAGCTGTTCTGCTATAGAAAAATGATGAAGGCATAGAGCACCCTGTGGCCTTCTTCAACAAAACTCTAAGGGATGCTGAACTAAGGTATGACCTTATTGAAAAACAAGCTTATTCTCTCATAAAATCTTTAAAGGTATTCAGAATTTATATTCTGCATTCCAGAGTGGTTGCATATGTACCTTCAGCCTCAGTAAAAGATGTCTTAACTCAATTAGATATTGATGGAAATAGAGCTAAATGGATTGCAAAATTCATAGAGTTTAACATAGAGGTGAAGCCCACTAAGCTTGTCAAAGGCCAGGGCTTGGCTAAACTTATGGCTGAGGAAAATTGCAATTTGTTAGACATCAATTGCATGGGTCCAAATTTATATGATGAGCAAACAGAGGAAATAGCAGAAGAGAAAAGGCAGAACCAGTCTTTGGATGAAAATCTAGCCACTTGTGAATGGTATTCTAGCATAGCTCATTTTTTGTAGAAGCCAGCCAGAAGTCCCTCCAGTGCTTAGCTCAAGTCAAGCCCAGGCCATTAAACTTAGATCAACCAAATTTTGCATTAATAAAAATCTACTTTATTGGAAAGACCCATCAGGAATCCTCTTGAAATGTCTAGATAAAGGACAATCTGTGGAAGTTAGGCACTAGTTCCATTCTAGCATCTATGGAGGGCATCATTATTGGAAAACCACAACCCACAAAATCCTGAGGGTTGGGTAATATTTGCCTACTCTGTTCTCTGATGTGTTTTCTTTTGTGAAATCTTGTGACAAATGTCAGAGGTTTGCAGGAAGACAACAGCTAAAATCTCTGTCGTTGAAGCTAGTACATGTCAATGGTCCCTTCCAGCAGTGGGGCTTGGACTTTATAGGTGAGATCAACCCACATTCTAGTGGCCAACACAAATGGATCTTGGTAGCCACTGATTATTTCACCAAGTGGATTGAGGCTATACCCACTAAGAATGCCAATCATCAAGTTGTCATAAAGTTCTTGAATGAGAATATTTTCACTAGATTTGGTTGCCCAACCAAACTAGTCACTGATAATGCAGCAACTTTCAAGGCAAAATAATTGGTGAACATGACTGAATCCATGGGCATTCAATTGGTGCATTCTACCTCATATTATCCTCAAGGCAATGGCCTGGAAGAATCATCTAACAAGAGTCTGGTAAGGGTAATCAAAAAACTGTTAGAGGACAACAAAAAGAGCTAGGATTCCAAGTTGAAGTTTGCATTGTGGGCTGACAGAGTTACCATCAAAAAGTCCATAGGAAATTCTCCATTTAAGCTGGTTTATGGCGCTAATGTTGTTTTCCCTATCCAGCTGATTCTCCCTATGGCCAAATTCTTGCAAGAAGAACAAGATGAAGAGAATGACATGGTAAGGAGAATGAATAACCTGGTTGAACTACAATAGATCAGAGAGTAGCTGGTTGAGAAGTCAAAAGCTCATCAGAAGAAAATCAAAGAAACCTTTGACAGGAAGGCAAAAGTGGACAATTTCCAAGTTGGTGACTGGGTTCTCAAATGGGATGCATTTAAGGAAAAGAAAGGTAATCATGGTAAGTTTGACTCCTTATGGACAGGTCTGTTGGTCATCGCTCAAATTCAGCAAAACATTACCTTTATTCTGGACAGTCTGGAAGGAGGAGATGTTTTTGGTAGCCTAGTCAATGGGCGGTTTTTGAAACTTTATTTCATTTAAGGCTTTAGAGCCTTGGTATTGTAAATATGCTTTTTCAGTTTTTATTTTGTTGCAAAATAGACTCCATGCCCAATGGAACACTAGGAGGAAGATTTGATTTTGGTTTTACAGGAAAGGCATTGTTCTGTAGTTCTTGAAACCTCACAGGGAGGCTTTCATCCCCAGAAGGAGCCAGTGTTAGCCTTGTTGGCATTTGGCACAAAAATGAATCCAAATATGCTCTTTAAGTCTTCAAAAGATAGCAAAATCCTACCAAATATCAAAACCAGCACGGGAGAAGAACCCTTGGAAGGGTGGAAAAGCACTATCGGGAGGCAAAAACTAGAGAAAACAGTGAAAAACCAAGATTGGAGGCATACACAGAGATGATGCACAACAACCGTTAGATCTGGCCGATTAACGGCCCAGATCTATTCGGCAAATCACAATCAGACAACAACAGAGGAGGACTTGAGGTTGGGTGGAAGACAACCCCGATCAACAATCTCTAATGATCGGATCGACGGGTCGTAATCGGCGGAGGCAAGTCGGCAAAGTAAGCACGGACGAAGTGGAACTTGTGATTGCGATCAACGATGCAATGTGGGCTATCGATCAAGTGTGCAGATCGACGGCCCACATTGCATCGCAGGATCGCTATCAGAGATAATCAAGGAGCGCTAACCATGGGCCCAGGGCATCAGTGATATGCAATTGCGATCAGATTCCATCGTTATATCGTAGTGAAGCAACACCATGGGGCAGGGCCTATGCATAGGTATATGTGCGACCTGACGAACCAGACCCAATGATATTATAAGTATTATTTCATAAGATTTCAGGTCCATAGGAAAGCCATTTTCAATGTATTATTCGCAGTTTTGACGTATTTATAAAATACTAAGGGAGCCTTGGAGCAGTGCCAATGCGATAAAACTTGAACCCGAAAGGGTTCGGGAATGAAAGTATATAATTTTTCAGGTTCACCAAAGAAAATTTCTCATGATTTTCAATGTTTTCAACACATTCCAAAATACGAAGGGAAGCAAGGGAACAGGCCATTAGCGACTTGTGATAGCGACTTAGAGGATGGACCCGATGGGAGAATAGACTAGATTTAAGGAATTTTGAAGTTCGGAAGAACAGAGATGGGCAGGATTTTACAGTGTGCAGCGTTTTCTGTGCAAAAACAGGAAAACAGTGATTATAAACATTTAAAAGGAAAACAGAGGCCCGAATACCCATTCCATCACAAAACAGAGGCTGAGAAACAATTGCTGGGAGACAAAGGCCGAGAAGTGATCATGGGGCATCGACAACGTAGCTCATCCAAACCAACAAACATCATGGAGCATCACTTGCATGCGCGAGCTCCCAGACAGCGCAACAAACTACCCAAATGCAGTTACTCTTCTATCAGAAGAAGAAGCCTCCGAGCCCACGCTTGCCTAGTCAGGGCATCAAATAGTTAAAGGACAGAGAGGATAGATTATGACACTCTGAGCCTTTGAGAGCTCAGGAGCATTGTAAAAGGCCTATAAATGGCTAAAAGTTAAATGTAACAAGGGTTCAACTTCTGGAGACTATGGAGACTTTGCTAATCAAGCTTCTCATCTTCATTCTAGCAATATAAGCTTCTTTTGCTATTATATGTCCAATTTCCACTTTCTCTTCTGTTCTAAGCTTGCACTTGAATAGGTTGTTCATGTTTCTTCTATGTCTAATGCCAGATAACTGTCATCTTATCTCTGCATTGATAAATTAGATTTTCAAGCTTCTTTTACTGCCTATAGCTAGCCATTCATATGTATTTATATATGCATCTGCTGGTACAATCAGTATTCTCCATCTATCCATTGAATCTACAAACTATTTAGCATTAATGGTCTAAAGCCTTGTAAAGCTGAGGGTGTTCATGCATGTCTTGAGTTAAAAAAAAAACAGAGTTGAAACAGTTATGTGGCTTGATCCAAACCTTCATCCATTCCAATAGTTCAAAGAATAATAGTGAAGATTATATGTTACCAGGCATCTCCGAGTTGCAACCTAGGAGAGTTTCCTGGAGTGATAACAAGGCAAATCATGAAGTGACACATGGCCAAACCATAGGAGGCCACATGGAACTCTAGATAAGGCCAAAATTGGTGGGGGTTGATTGACCAAAACTCCACACGGTTCGAACCAGCAAGCTATTATGAACAAACTTTCCACTTCATCGTTGAACCATCAACATGACTTGTAAAACATAGGTGATGGGTTGTATTTAAGTTTAACGATTGGAACAATTGGGGGGAGGTTGGAGTGGTGGGCATGCCTCATCAACCCAGCCCCAGGACATATGTTTATCAATGTGACCATTGGTATAGGTTGGAGGCGCGGGGCTCGTGGCACCCTACCCGCATCTGAGCCCACAATTATATCAACAATAGAGACCATGTGTGGGAGGTTCGGCGGGTGCGAAGGGAAAGGTACGAAGTTTCTCTAGTGACAGGTCATATATGCCACTATGCGACCGAGAGCGGGGCCAAGGAGTTGTGTGGCATATGACCTGTGCCCCTCGGTCACCGGTGTCACCATACGACCGACCAAAGGGAAGAGAAAAAGGAGCATAGGGCTCGAATATTAAAATATTTAATTAACAGTTCAACAAAAAACACCAAAGCCAGTGGGATTTGTGGGTCGAGCCTGTGACCTCCAGAAATACAATTAAGCACCATAAAAATCTGCCCAAGAGCCCATTTCTTTCCAGTTTTGTAGGTTAGACAATATTGTAGAGCGTTTTGCAAGAAGAATGGAGAAATATACCTAACTTGGCGAATGTTCAACCTTTTTAAGCCCAAGAAGAGCCTAAACAGGGGCTTTTGGGTATTCTGGATGCAATGGGAGTGTTATTTTGGCACTTTTTGTGGTATATGTTGATTTAATTTAACATTTGAGCATATAATATAAAGGGCCACCATTGGAAGTTGGACTCGGAGACATAACCCAAGAGGGATGAATTATGTCATCAATTTGTTGTGTTGTGATGGCTTATTATCCATTTTTAACTGTTAAAATCTGAAAAAATTTAACTTAGTTTGTGTGCTTGTGTGATTACGATGAATTGCCCCAACGACATAAAATATCTTGCAATCTTTTATATAAAACTTTCACTTTTTAATTTTAGATTACAATTGGAACAAGATTGAAGTGAGTTCTCTATTGAATGATTTGGATAACAATAAAATGGTAAGTACAACCTAGTTCTTAATATAGATACCACAAGGAAATTCCTTATGGATCACTTCATCCTAGGCCACTAAAGTTCTACTTCGCCATATACACTTGTCAAAATAAAGATATGAAAGAGAAGAAGTCTCTCTCCAATGCAAGATGAGTAAGGGAATGATAAGGAAATACAAGTTTCTTACCTAAGATATATACCTTAAAAAATCATGGAATTGTAGAGTGGTACATATTGGAAATCAAAATGTTAGCATAAGGGTGTTTCTTCTTCTCCTCCACAATAGGCTTGGTTAAATACTCCTCCAAGTTAGTTCAAGTCATTTGGAACAAGCTATATGAGGTTAAATCTCAATAAAATGTGTGAACCTTGTCTAAAAATGCACTATTATGTGAACATTTTATTTTTTTTAATTGGGAAAAAGGAGATATATGTGAGTTTCTTATACATACATCATGCCTTTAGAAAAGTAGCATATATGAACTCAAAACTTGTTTTCAAAGAGTTCATGGAAGAGGAATGTTTATAAATGTAAGAGGATGATGAAATCAAGCCATAGCATGCATTAGTGGAAAATTATGCTATAATAGATACCTATAACGTGTAAAGTTAAAAGGGAATTAAAATTAATATCAAAACTTTAATATTCATAAATATTTATATAGAAAATGAGAAAAAAATACAAACATAAAAATTTAGCATAGTAAAATTAAATATTAAATATATAAATCTTAATATTTTCTAAATTTATATTATTTTTATAATAATGTTAAAAAATAAATTAAATAGAATTATTAGTTAATAATAATAATTAATAATAACAATAAATGAGAATATTAATTTATTAGAGTTTTTTTTGTTTAGTAAAATTCTAAATCAAATACCTATATGATGAAAATATTTTATATAATACTTTTTTAACTTAAATAATTTATATATATATATATGATAATTTTTTTTTTTATTAAAATTAATGATTATAATAATTGAATAAAAATAATTTTATTTTAATTTAATAATACTGAAGTTAATATTTATTAACAATAAAATATAATTTAAATTTAAATTTAAAAAACCAAATTTTACCATAACATAATTTTAAAATAAAAAAAATTCATATATAATTTTTAAAATATTTAATATAATGATAAATTTGATAAATGCCAAGCAACAAATATAATGCATGTAACATGTACGGATCTTAAATAGTGTAGTGAAATATATGTTTGAGCCTTTACTATAAGTACCTTGTATTGGAGAACGATGTTCCTTGCAATTTCATTACTAAGGAGGACATGAAAAAAAAGCTTGCCTTACCTTCTAGATGGAACGGAAAATGAAGAACCTCCGTTGCTTCATATGGGACTAGAAGAACTAAAGAATAGGCTCTTCGATGCTTGATCCTCCAACCATTCTCCATTGAATGGGGATCTCCTTAAGAGATAACCTTAATGCTAGGGTCCGCTTCTTTCATTTATTCTATCAAAATGATGGACGAGGCTATTGGTTTAAATATATTATTATATTATTTTTTTAAGATTTATTAGCACAATTATATTTAATTAATTAAATATTGTTGATGATCATCATTAATGTTCATTGAGACTAATATGGTCTATTGGACCTTTAGAAAAAAGCGATTAGTTGATATTATTTAAGATTTTATTTTTGTGATAAAAAAGAAGGGAAAGAAGTGTTCCGAGGTCACAGTAGTTCTCCTAACTTAGCAAGTCAAGGAGGTTGGTAGTGGGGGAAATGTTATGGAAAAGAGAATGAATGTGAGTAAGGGTTGGACAATTCAAGAGAAAGTGCTTTTCATCTTCGACTTTCTTAGTATTGCAAAGGAGGCATATTCTTTCGTCCCAAGGAATCTTGGGAATAGACCAACAACCAGTTTCACTCGGAAGCCCATGAGAATTAGTTATTATCCATGCAATATTCATTTGCTTCTTAGAACTGGTTAATACAGAAAGATAATTCTGGTTAGCAAGCGTGGGGTTGATTACCTCCTTATAATACCTTAGCTTTCTTTTCCCCTCTAACTCCTTATCACTCCACAACTTATCCTTAAATTTCGAAGTAATGATGTTTTTAATATTATCCTTGTTTCCCAAGAGGGTCTCCTCCCTTATCTCCTAGTGGTCAAGCCAAGACTTGGCATCCTTATGTCACCCTCGCTTGAGCCGAAGGTGGTTTTGACTAGAGTTAGAAGCAATTTTGGGGAGCCTCTGGGCTTCCATGTTGTACAATTTTTTCTTATACATCAGATACCTAAACATAGTTATGCATTCAATGGGGGAAAGGCTAGACTCAATCAAGAGAATAGGGTTGTAAAAACCCTGGTGAAATTCCATGTAAAAATAAATAAATACCACGGTTGATGAGACACGTACTCCAAGTTGAATGTTGGGCAAGACATCCTTGTGTGGGGGTTCATTTGGTTGTTTATGGCTAAGGAAATTGGCAAAGGAAATGGCTAAGGCATTAAAGAGGAAAAAAGGTAATTTGGCATGTTTATTTATGAAATAAAGGGAAATAAGAGAAAAGGAAGGTAAAAGGTCACAGGTTGCATGCAAGGAGGAAAATGAAGGAAAATAATGGAAAATGAAAAAAATAGAGACCTCATTCATAAAAAGGCTTGTGAGGATCAGTTGGCAATCTTCTTCTTTTCAATGTTAAACTCTTAGTTAGTGCAAGCTCTTGGCTCAAGATTTTTCTATGGTTATGGATGGGATCAAGAAAGGGAAAGAAGGCAAGAGGAAGCAAAGATCAAGTAGGGAAAGGCATGATCAAGCAGCGACAACATGCTTCGTTGTAGGTATCGACTTGCATGAGTATTTTCCTTACTAGATTTTTCATGCATGGTGTTGCATGTGGTTGTTTTCTGTCATGGAATGGGTTTTCCCAGGTGTAACAATGTTTTCAGCCTAGCCTTGCTATTTCAGGATAGCCATGGTGTGATTGGGTTCTCATGTTTTGGTTGAGGTGGATTGTTGGATGGATTTGAAGCTGAGTGAGGTGGATCTCCAAAATGATAGAACACATGGCCTAGTAACCCTTGGACGAGACTGTGGGTTGTGGTCAAGCCATATTTTGTATTGCCTCGGATGGCCTAGGAATCCTTGCTAGTGAATGGCAGGATATACAGTAAATCCTAGAGGTGGTTTGCTCTCCGTTGGGCCTAGTAATCCCAGGTTGGGATATGTGGTCAAGCTTGGAGAGTGGGTCTCAGTTTAGGGCCTAGTGATCTGGTGTGGATTGTGGTAAAGCCTGAGAGACTAAGGTCTCTATTTAAGGCCTAGTGATCTGGGTTTAGATTGTGGTAAATCCTGAGAGACTAGGAGACAAGAAAATTCCTCGTGGAGTAGGTGGAGAAATATGGTGGCATCCATGCTTGTTTGGCCTAGTGATCGGGTGGAGATCATGGTAAATCCTGTCATGATGTATTCATTGTGTTGGCCTAGTGATTCGAGATGGATTACGGTAAAGCCTATTTTCTATTCATGAGGGTGAGGTGGTTTAGCCTTGGTATGCCTGGTTGAGTTCTTTTGGTTTGAGTCTCACATTCATGCTTGGAATATGGCACGGGGGTGAATGATTGAAGAGAGATTTGGCTCAACCATTTTACGGTTGGGTGGAACGTGGAACTCCCATCCTGGGTTTGGATTTTGCATCAGTACTAAAAAGTTATTTCTCCTTATATCTCTATGAGAATTATGATGGATTATATGTGGTTTATATGGTTGTGATTTCATTGGTATTTATGTCCCTACTATGTTGGTTATGTATTTATTTTATGACAACAATTATGTATGGCTCTCATCATGTTCTTACTTGTTATTGAATGATCAATGTATCTATGACCTAATGGATGAAATTATAGATAATGTGATAAGGAGACAATACTTCATAGTGAATCTCAGATAAGTATGAGACCCTTATTCTTAGATATTTTATTTACACCCGTAGGTTTCATATTTACTATGCGTTTGACAAAATATCTGTCATGGTTAGGCTTGGTTAGGTCAATCCCTTGATCAAGTTTTGTGTTAGAGGCTTTGCCTTGGTTTCATTTAATGTCTTGGAAAGTCTCATCGAGTTCTAGGCATTGTTTTGGAGACTAACCCTAAAAAAGTGGCTTAAATCTCATAGTCTCTGGCATAGAACTAGATGATAGAGACTACAGTCTCTCCCTTGCAAGCACTGTGGGAGCGACTATAGGTTTACAGTCGCATGCATGCCTTGTCATGGGAGTGACTCTGGGTTTAATTCATTGAAATGCTAGGTTAACTTAGGGGTTGGGCACCTGGAGTGGTGGATTAGCTCCTGGGGGTCCTGAAACACCTGAGGAAGGTCTCTATGTTATGTTTCCATCGATTCCACTTCCTTAAGGTCACATAGGAGGTTGAATCCAATCATGGTAGCCTCTCATCGCATGTTTACCTTGGTTGGCTGATTGCTTGGGTAGATGTGGGAGGAGGGTGTTACAGAGTGGTATCAGAGCATGGTTCAACTCTCAGACTGGATGGGTTGTGTGTGTTGGTCATGCATACATGTTAGTTGCATGTGTGTCTCCTACACTTTCATCTCATGTGCTTGGTTCATTTGCCTGATACATTCTTACATTCTTACATCCTTGTATGCTAGGATACATTCTTGTAGGTTTGATTATATGTATCATTCTTGTAGGTTTATTACAAGAATTGATCATTTATGCTTGACCACATGTGTTTATTCATATGTGTAGTTCATTAGGCATTTCTTTTGCATATTTTTGGTTGCATGTAGTGGAGTACTGGTTGTTTTCATGCATGAGGTCATTCTTTGTGAAGTTGATATGGTCATGCATTGATGACTAGACTCTAACTAGAATGATGTGTGTATGGTTTGGTATTAATGTGTTATCTATCTATATGCAGTTGTCATACATGTATTGTCTCGGTTATAGTTATGCATGAATAGTAGGTCAAACATGCCTTGTGAAGTCATGGTATGCAATGTAGGTCATAATGATGCTATTGGTTGTTATGATGCTAATGTGTTGGCTGAGATAGAGCAGGAGATGAAAATCATCATAATGAGGTTGCAACATTGGACTTTGGGGTAAGAGAAGATCGTCATATAGGTATTCTATGTTGGGAATGCAGGTATGTAAGTTAAGGATTGTTATGCGTATTATGGTTATATACATTAGGCTTATGTACATGGTTTTGATGTTACAGTTACATACATGATAGATGATAGTGGATTAGTATAGTCATATGCACATGTGTCGGATAGTCATGCATGATAGTAACCTATGATGGTATACATTGCTATTGTTGTCTTAGGTTAGTTAGCTTGATGATTAGGTTATATGTTGTTGATGAGTATGATATATAGCTTATTGTTGTTATATGCTATTAACTTGATGATTAGGGTTATTTCATTGAGATCTTGATGTTGTAATTTGGATTGGTCATATGCGTGATGGTTATCTTCATTGCATTGAAGATGTTGATGTTATATGTATCACAATAAATCGGATTGGCCTATGCATATGGTTAGGGTGATGACATTCAAGTATGAGTCGACTTATTGTGTTGCATTGTGTGGTACTAATCTAGACCGATCGAACATATGCGATTGTTATGCATGAACAACAAATGCTTATGAGCTTTTGAAGTGAACATGTTAGTTACTTAATGTTATGGATATCATGATTTATGTTTGAGTTGATATGTTGTGAAGTTATATCATGCTAAGCTAGCTTTATTGTGTAGTCAAGATAGCCTCCTCTGATATACGTTAAGGTATGAGTTTTCTTATGTTGTATATTTGGTTTTTGGTTGTTTGATTATGACGTCTATTTGGTGTTTGAGTGTTTGGTTCCTAGTGGATTTATTTAACATGGTATGTTTGCAAGTTGGTTGAATGTTGTATTAATTTCATAATATGAGTATGTGTTCCAATTATATTTCTTTAAGATTTTTTTTACTAATACCTATATGTTGAGAGAGTTGATATGTACTTGAGTATAGTAGGTGACAGTTGTAGCATTATGTCTAATGACTATGAGTAGACTATGGATTATGACATGATTGTTAGTCTTGTTAAATGTTGATTTCAAATTGATAGATATGATTGTCTTGATATTTGGAACATGTGGTTGACATGTGTGAGCAGTTGTAGAAAGCATGATGGTATTAGCCTGACAAGGTAATAGTTGATGTGTTTATATCACTAACAGTTGGGTGATGTGACAATGCATAGTAATGCTCAATTGTAGCAAGGTAAAAAGGTAAAAAGAAGGAATTGAGCAAGAATTCCTTTGGCTATGTTTGGAAGCCATAATTCCAAACGAATGAGTGCTTTGCATAAAGGGAGTCTTCTTAACCTTGATTTTGTTTGACATTATGTGGATACATGCTAGATTCATGAATATGTACTTGACAAGTATATTAGCTAGTTTCTAGTTGCAAGTGGATCTATCAAGGGAATTGGAGTCCCTTGAGAGATGGCGTGGATGTGTTCAGTTGTAAGAAACATACTTGGCACAACAAGGTGAAGTAACTGGTGTATTGTTATGTTTATTTATGAATTGATAGTTATGTGTTTATGGAAGTATGATGCATGGAGTTGCATTGCAAGAGAGGTTTCCATGAAATATTGAAGAAGGCTATGGTTGAGTTTCCCTAAGAACCATAGGGATTGAGTCATAGTGTTTGTTGTTAGTCTTATGATTTTGGTATTTTTTTTATTTTATTGCGATTGATTTGTAGCTTTATTTATGTCTAGAGTATGGCCATACCACTTCATTTGTGGAGTCATGTTGTTATTGGTTTTCATCGTTTTCTTCTTGTTGTTATTTTCGTTCTTTCCTTTTATGTTTTGAGTCTGGGGAATTGGTTGGGAAAGAGTAAAAGTTGATGGAGCTTGGGGAGAGCTGTGTGGTCCCCATAAGGTAATGTAAGACACGTACGAAGCTCGGTATATGAGTAATCACAGCTAAAGGTGAGACTATGACAATCGGTTGAACTAGTTGGGTTCATTGTGGTAAATGGACGATGACAAAACAGTCATGGGAAAGGTAATCAAGAAAAGGTAAAGTAAATGGATCTGAGGTGTCGGATGCCTTGGCTATGTTGGGACTGTTGTTCTCAATATTTCACATGTGTTGCATGAATAAAGGAAGTTCTCTTAACCTTGACCTTATAATATCTAGCAATTTTGTTGTGATCATGATTATGTTGATGTTTATATATGTATACATGTAGGCGTGTATGTATGTCATGTCTGACAGGGTGATCACGAATCATGATTATTTTAAGATAATTTATGTGTACATATGTATGTATGTATGAGATTTATTGATGAGATCATTATTATTTTATGATGTATGTATGTGTACATGTATCTATGTCACTGTCTGATAGGGTCATCAGGAATCATTCTTGTGGAGGAATGATTGCTTATGCAGGAAAATGACATGAAGAGGTTCTTGGTCTATGAGGAATCAAGTGGGAAGAGTAGTCATGACAAACATATGAGGTTAGTATCATGTGAATATGAATTTATATTGTATGCTTGTATTATGCCTATGCTTATGTTATGGACAGGTTATACCGAGGGATACATCAGCAAAGTGAAAGAAGTGTGGTCTGTGGCATGTTGGGACAAGCATGGATAAGACATTGGAAGAAAGGTTGCTTGGTAAAGAGTCAGTGTGGTTTTGGATGTGTGGTACGATTGTTGTGCATATGTTGTATATGTTGTACTTGTTGCACTTGTGATGTTGTGTGCATGTGGTGTGGTGTATATTTAGTGTGTGTACATGTTGATTATGTAATGTTATGTACATGGTGTAGTATAGATAGTGTTGTATGAATGTTCCATATTCAGTGTTGGGTATAGATGATTTTATGTACATGTTGGAAATGCGTTGCTATGTACAAGTGGTGTTGTGTGCATGTTTTACATGTGGTGCTATGTACATATGGTGTGGTGTGCATGATTGTACAAGTGGTGTTGTGTGCATGTGGTGTTGTGTACATGTTGTACAAGTGGCGCTGTGTGCAAGTGGTGCTATGTACATGTCTTCCATGTGGCGTTGTGTACATGTGGTGTCACCTACATGTCGTGCGTGTGGTATTGTGTACACATTGTATAATGGTGTAGTGTACATATGGAATTGTGTACATGTTGTGCAGTTGGTGCCGTGTACATGTGATGTTGTGCACACATTGTGCAAGTGGTGCTTGGTACATGTGGTACAGGTGTATGTGTGGGATTAAGTGCATGTCGTACATTATTTGTTGTGGGCATGCGGTACTATGTAAGTGTATTGTGTAGTCATGGTATCGTGACATATGTATTAATTGTGTTACACTCTAGACACGTATTTGTCATTATGTTGTACATCAGGTGTAGGTGCATGTATTGTGTTGTACACTGGGTAGGGGTATGTATTTGGTTTCGTTGTACACTGGGTGTAGGTGTATGAGTTATGTTGTACATTGGGTATAGGGGTATGAGTTGTGTTGTATACTAGGTGTACATGTATGCATTTTGTGGTGTTGCACATTTTGAGCGGATGAATGTTTTATGATGTACATTATGCACGTATACATGCGTACATTGGGTGTAGGTGTATGTGTTGTATGTTAGGTATAGGTGCATGCGTTGCATAGGGTTGTATGGTGTGTGTGGTTGTATGTGTGTGATGCACACAATGTGTATGTGCACTTGGTGGAGTAGAAGGCACTGGGTGTTTGCTAGGTGTGTCAACCGATCCGGTGTGTGTACAAAAGAACAAAGGAAGAAGTAAGGATTGATGAAGGATAAGTATTGGTATTGTATTTCATTTTTACTATGCCTGTGATTTATGATTTTGGTCTATGATGATTGCCTGTGGATTATGATGGTTACATGTGATCTATGATTTTGATGGTTATGTTTTGAGCTAACTTGATGCAGCAAAACTGTGACTTTATAAAGTTCGCGCATGGACCTGTGGGTTATGGGCCCACGTATACATATTTGATAAAGTGAAGCTGCACCTTTACACAAATTTGTGGAATTAAATTAATTAAACCCCTGTTTAATTAAACTAACAGATCCCGATCTCTTACGCAAATCCCAAATTAATTAAACTCCAGTTCAAAACTTATCGCATCCGGAATTCAAATTAACCAGCAAGCATCTTCCGGAGCGATATCCGTTGGATTACATCCCTTCATAAAGGATGGTTATGATTGATCCAAAATTCAACTGGATTAAATCACAGTCCATAACTCATCGCGTCTGAAATTTGGGTTAAACTCCGTGCATTTTCCGACACGACTACTGTCAGATTTGACCCCTTCCAGCCACCGGTCACGATTAACTGAGGTATTAACTTAGTTTTATAATATATCGCGTTCGAAATTGGAATGAATGTCCGTGCTTGTTGGCACGCGATAACTGTTAGATCTATTGGATCCGTCTAATTGGAAGATTCACAACAATATCACGTTCTTCATTGGAAAACTGCGTTCTGCACTTCCGCTATGTTTCTTCCTTGTCCACCAGGGTTAGACTGTCACTGTTATCCATTTGCAGCTTAATCAATAAACAGTCTACTGCCATTCACTGTTAATTGATGTCGGAACTCAAGAGATGAACTAATACAATTAAGGGTTCACAATAGACTTGCGGTCCAATTCTAAGGAAATATGGTGCAGAAAGGCTTTAGCCTTCCACAGTTAATTGCCCTGAGTATTCCAATACTTCAAGCTCATTATACCAAATAAAATCGAGCTTTCAACTTGTAAATCAATTAACTTCAATTATTTCGAAGGGAGAATAAAAAACATCCGGGTTTGACCATCCATGCACATAAATTAGAGAGGTGTAGAAAGATACCAAATTTTACATTCAAATCCTTCAATAATTCAGAAATCTACATAAATACACATACAGGCTTTCTTGACAAACTCTGCCAAATTTTAATTTATAATCACACAAGAAATTTACACAATTCACAGGCTTGATATGCAATCAAATGGCCTTCATCATATCCCTCTCACACACACCTCTACTCTCTAACCTCTAGCTCTCTCTCTCTTTTCTAATTATTCAAAAGATCACAATTTATACAAATACGGATTCATGAACCAATTTAGTTCAGATCCAACAATCTCTCACTTTCTCCTAAAGTATCTCTTCAGCTCCACTCTTTTCTCAAACAAAATCCTAAATGAAGCTTTTAAATTCCTAAAATCCTCACTCTTCCTAGGATTACTCAACTGTCTCTAAAATCTCTACATTCACGACATATTCTCCACAATTTAAATTTACAACTTAAAATTTCCTCAAACTCAACTAAACTTAGGAAAATAAATAAAATGATTAAGGGAACCCACTCCCTTTAGTAAATGTGAAATAAGACTCATGCGTCTTGTAAGCTTCGAAGAATGCTCCCGCATCAGACTTCCCAGGTTGAAATAATTCATGGACTCCTGTTCATGAGTCACCCAACTGCTCCTATTGCAAACTTCATCAGATTTCATCTTCCAACTGGCTGTCTAACCTCTTTCAATTGTAGTTGCATTTACTGCCTTCTCTCTTTCTCCTGGATGCTAAACCTTACTTCATATCTTGCCATATCTTTCATCATGATGTTGCTCCATTTTTTCTACCATTGTTGCTTTATTCCTTCCAGGTTTCCAAATCTTATGTTGTTGTTGTCCTCTCTCTTTGCTGATGCAGATTTATTTTGTTAATTTCTCTTCTTTGCTGGTTCTCTTCTTGACTGACTTCTTCATCCACAATTTCTCGATTTTCTCTTTACACTTTGCAACCTTTCTCAAACACGTGGACCTTAGTTGAACTCCACTGTCAACTAACTGTTGTTCATTCTCTTTTGCCATAGAAACTATGAAATTTCTATCCAATTTTACTTCATCTCTTTCATTTACAACCTGTTGGTTGCACTTTACAGCTTCCCCTTCATTGCTATGAAAGACAATTGTTTCCTCTATATCATTAGGTTCACTTAATAACTTTTTCAGCAAATTAAATCTTCCTTCATATTCAATAAGCATGTCATTTACATATGGCTCCTCTTTCTGGTATAAAATAGAATTTCCATCACAATTGTCAGATTTAAAATTACTATGCTTTCCATTCTCCACAGATAATTTTGTCATCAAGTATTTATGCTGATTTTCTAAAAAATTTATGAAACTGTTAGAAAATTTTATTTTAGCATTTTCCTCTGCATTACACAGTGTTCCTTGTTTTGACACAAGACTACCATTCAACAATTCAATAGCTAGAATTTCTTGGAGCATATCATTATGAAGTATCCTTTCATCTTCTGTACTTATACCATTGCAACAAAATGATGTTGTTTCATCTTCATGTATAACAAGGACAAAACTCTATTTCTCTAAAGCTTCTTCATGGTTTACAGACTCACAAAAATAATCAATTTCAAAATCATAGATTTCTTGAACTTTTGTATCTGTCAACATCATCATACATTCTTTCACATTTTCCATAATAATTCTATCTTGATCCTCTACTGAAGATGCTTCATTCTGGTTACAAACTCTCATTTTCTTGTCTTCAGCTTCTTGAATTATGACAAATTCCCTGCCAATGCCATTATTCTCAAAGTTATTAAATACATGCTCAAAATACTTTTCTAATCCAGCCACTTCTTCTAGTAATCTCACTTCTTCATCAACATGCATAAGCACATTGTCCAATTTCCGTTCATTACCTATCAAACCTAAAAACATACACAACATATCAGTTTCAAAAATACAAGGCTCTTCATTTGAAGCCTCAGTGATCAGATCTTCATGCTTCTCTGAACTATTCTGATAGTTCACTAAGTTACCGAGAAATTATTTCTCAACATCTTCGAGTTCTGTTTCATCAAAGAATACTTCTTGGACTGCAGCTTCTTGACTATGCTTGGCAACTTCATCACAGGTTTGTACAATACCTTTTTGCTCTACACAATTCTCTCCATCACTCAGTTTATCCAAGTAAGACAATAATGTCTTTCTCTCTTCTATGATAAGACTTTGATCCTTCAAAGTTTTCCTTGACTTAACTTTTTGAGCTGAGTTCTCTGTGTCAACTTCTCTTCTCTTCACTTCACAAATCTGCAATGCATTTATTTCCTTTTCTTTGTCCATTTTCCATTGGGTTTCTATCCATGTTAATATTCCTTCAAACATGATCCAATAAGTTTTTAATAAGAGAATACACAACCATTCACTTATACCTTTTAATTTTCTCCACCAATTGAAGTCTTGAAATTCTTTATGAATCTCCTTTTGTGTTTTTCTTGTCTTTGCCTCTTTCACTTTTTCATGCACAAGTTCAAATTCATTAGGTTTCATACCTGCAAATTTACATTCACACAAATAATTAATTCCAAAAATATGAGACTCCCTTGTCTGTGAAGATGCTACCAGTACCTTTCTCTTATGCTGATCTATATAGATCATCTCTTCATCACTGTCTCCTTCCCCAAGGAGAGCTCCTTCCTCTGGTTCACAAATGGATCCTTTTCTTTCATTCTCAACTGTCGAGAGTATTAATTTCTTGGCATATAATTCCCTGACAAGCCACTTCACTCTTTTCCCCACATAAAATCCTTGTTTCCATCCTTCTCTGATTCTTTTTTGTATCAACTTCTCCAAATGACTGAGTTTTGTCTTTATCTTAGCCACCTCTATGTCAATTTCTTCCTTACTCATTCCTTGGAGTCCAATTGCTTTGGCACTCTTTTCCCTCTATCTATGACTTTCCTCTATACCCCTGTTATGGCTAACAATAGTCAAATTCATTGTTTCCTTGGGTCAACCTTCCTTGTTCACTAGTGAGCTGCAACTAGCCCTTCTCTCTTCTCTAACAAGTCTGTTAGTTGTTAGCCATACCAAATCATCCTTTTGGTATCCTTTCTTTTCCAGGTTCTCTGGACTAGAACCCTTTCTTCTCCTTGAGCACTCCGGCTTAGCTTCCAAAGATGTTGGTTGTTGCATCTTCAATTGCTCACTTCCCTTTACCTTCAATAATTTCATTTTACTATTGGGTACTGCCACCTTTTATTCATATGAGAGTTCTTCTTGCTTCATCTTCTTTAACATATCTCATGTGCTATGATGCTGCTATAGCTCATTCTATCTTTTAGCAATTTTACTGCTTCCCTTGGCCTGCATAATCTTACCTCAAGATTCATCAAGTATCCTTCCAAACCTGCCAATTTTCTTCAAAGATATCTTAAAACTATTCCCTATCTTACTTTTCATAATGAACACTTCAGCTTTTAAGATCAATTAAGATTCTATCTGAACTTCAACAATATTTATAAAATTCATGACAGACACTACAAATTTCTT
The DNA here is from genome assembly GCA_031772625.1 of Pinus tabuliformis. Classification (NCBI taxonomy): domain Eukaryota; kingdom Viridiplantae; phylum Streptophyta; class Pinopsida; order Pinales; family Pinaceae; genus Pinus; species Pinus tabuliformis. The sequence goes on along the minus strand of CM062811.1, from coordinate 666,446,053 downwards.
CTGACAATGTTTTTGTAAGCAAATCTTGTCTTGTTTCAAATTTCAATCCTTGTAGTGGTTCTTCTTTCAGATCTATCAAATCCAGCCTTCAGTCTAACTATTCCTTCAAACATCAATATCATTGTCTTGAACAATACTTAAACAATCTTCATTCATTCTTCAATTTTCCACATAATTCTTCAAATCATTTAAATGACTTTAGTGACAGAGCAAACCACTCTTCTATTTGACTTTAAATTCGAAACCAATAATTCAATCAACTTACATTTAAAAATTACTAAGCACTGACTTCAAATATGGAAATTTCAACTGCATGTAAGGAAAAAATATTCTCCTTTGAAATTTCACTCCCTTGTTGTTCTTCAGACATTCAAAAGAAGTCTCTGTGAAAATCATAAAAATAAATATTCTTACCAAACCTTCGCCAGAGGATTCATTGTTTCCCCATTCTGATCTTAGTATCCTTTGTGCTCTGATTTTTCTTTAATTTTTCTAACCAGCTGGTATCTCAAATGTCTTTCTGATCATTCCAAAGAATTTTTTTTTGCTCTGATACCACTTTGATGCAGCAAAAGTACGACTTTACAAATTTCGTGCATGGACCTGTGGGTTATGGGCCCATGTATACATCTTTGATGAAGTGAAGCTGCACCTTTACAAAAATTCGTGAAATTAAATTAATTAAACCCCTGTTTAATTAAACTAATAGACCTCGATCTATTATGCGGATCCCAAATTAATTAAAATCCAGCTCAAACCTTATCACATCCAGAATTCAAATTAACAAGCACGCATCTTCCGGAGCGATATCCGTCGGATCGCGTCCCTTCATAATGAATGGTTATGATTGATCTAGAATTCAACTGGATTAACTCACAGTCCATAACTCATCGCGTTCGAAATTTGGATTACACTCCGTGCATTTTCTAATGCGACTACTGTCAGATCTGACCCCTTCCAACCGACGGTCATGATTAACTGAGATATTAACTCAGTTTTATAATATATCACATTCGAAATTGGAATTAATGTTTGCGCTTGTTCGCACACAATAACTGTCAGATCTATTAGATTTCTCCGATCGGATGATTCACAATGATCTCACGTTCTCCGTCAGGAAACTACGTTCTGCACTTCCGCTATGTTTCTTCCTTGTCCACTAGAGTTAGATTGTCACTATTATCCCTTTGCAGCTTAATCAATAAACAATCTACTACCATTCACTATTAATCTATGCTAGAACTCAAGAGATCAACTGATATAGTTAAGGGTTCACAATAGAGTTGCGGTCCAATTCTAAGGAAAATATGGTGCAGAAAGGCTTTAGCCTTCCATAGTTAATTGCCCCGAGTATTCCAATACTTCAAGCTCATTATACCAAAGAAAACTGAGCTTTCAACTTGTAAATCAATTAACTTCAATTATTTTGAAGGGAGAATAAAAAAAATCCAGGGTTTGACCATCCATGCACATAAATTAGAGAGGTGTAGAAAGATACCAAATTTTATGTTCAAATCCTTCAATAATTTGGAAATCTACATAAATACACATATAGGCTTTCTTGACAAACTCTGCCAAATTTTAATTTATAATCACACAAGAACTTTACACAACCTGATATGCAATCAAATGGCCTGCATCATATCCCTCTCACACACACCTATACTCTCTAACCTCTCGCTCTCTCTCTCTTCTCTAATTATTCAAAAGATCACAATTTATACATATATGGATTCATGAACCAATTTAGTTCGGATCTAGCAATTTCTCACTTCCTCCTAAAGTATCTCTTCAACTCCACTCTTTTCTCAAACAAAATCCTAAATGAAGCTTTTAATTTCCTCAAATCCTCACTTTTCCTAGGATTACTCAACTGTCTCTAAAATCTCTACATTCGCGACATATTCTCCACAATTTAAATTTAAAACTTAAAATTTCCTCAAACTCAATTAAACTTAGGAAAATAAATAAAATGATTAAGCGAACCCACTCCCTTTAGTAAATGTGAAATAAGAATCATGGGTCTTATAAGCTTCGAAGAATGCTCCTGCATCATAACCTGATGTGATATGGTGGCCTAGGTGCAGGCGATATGGACAAACGGTTGAAGCTTGATATAATTTCTTCAATTTCTGGCTGAATTCCTCTCTTTGGTTCAAGAGGTGTATCAGTCATCTATAGGCAGCTTCACGAGTTTTCCTCTGATACACTCCAACCTTCATATCGACACTTTAATGCAATAGGCCTATTTTTTCCCTTTCTCGGCCTATAATTCCATAGGAATTATAAAGACAGACTATCATTGCTTTAAAATGAGTAGTAATGCCTTTAAAATGCAAAATACACGGTCGCAGGCCTTTGTTTCCAAAGGAACGGAAATACACAATCGGCACCTTAATACTACTATAGTGTTAATTCAAAAGAATTACACTATCAGCGCTTTATTTTAAGAAATGTATTTAACACAAATAACACTATCTGCAGTTTACAATTGCTGTCGGCAATTCCACATGGAACAGAGCAATAACACTCCAATAATCCCAATGCGATAATACGTTGACTATCAGAAATCGCTATCGGCGATTCCAACACTCCAATTTTATGCTCCTTCTATTCCGATTTGGCAATGTGATAACAATCGCGGACTCGATAGCCTTTTTGCTCTCCTTTATAATGTTTCGGTTTCAGGCTGTCAGGGTTTTGGACTTCGACGATTCTAAAGGTCCCTTCCGCTCCACTTGTGGTTCTTGCGATGCGATAATGGTTTGGACCTGATATGGGTATGAACTGAATTCAATAATATTTCAAGTCCAGAGCTACGTCCAGACTAAAGTTTTTTTTACGAATTCTCTGTGTAAAACAGAGTTTCCGCCGTGGAGCTTTGTAAAGCAATTAAAGAACTAGGGCTCACTGATATGAATGAAAAGCACAATCTAGAGGCTTCAGCCAAAATATTAATTGGAAATAAGGTTAATTCATTGATATTCAGACTCAGAAGAAAGCCATCAAACTTATTCACGCATACAATTACGACTCAACAGAGAACCATAAATCAGATGCATAGAGAGAGGTTTTTTTTCAATGATAATGCTTCCGGGCTCTCCTTTCTCCCCCACGTCTCGTTATTTCATTTATAATTAATAGATAAGCCCTCTCAGTCCTTATCCATACAAAAGCATGCCTTTTACATAGAGTGATTTAAAGCAATCATGCATAAAAACTTATTATCGCTTATCCATAAGCAATTATTATAGAATGCTTTTATTCTTAATTCTATCCCTATCTTAAACTAGAAAAGCATGGAAAATACTAGCTAAAGGACCCCACTCCTTTGCCTATAGATTTTTTTGGATTTTTGGAATAAGTTTGAAGATTTTCCCTCCAAGTCAAATGCTCCTGCATCAGACTCCCGAGGACAAAATTCTTCATGGGCTCCTGTCCATGAGTTCATCTACAGAACTGCCCAGTTTCTGTAGCATGCCTTATGTAACCAAAGTAGCTTCAGCGGTTCGCATATCCTTCCATTTTACCAAATACTGGAAGTATTCTTGTCCCCTTGTTTTCTTAAACACCTTCTTGTCCAGAATTCTTTCTGACTGCAAATTCTTTGTTGTGGGTAACTGTTTTACCCAGTCAATCTCTTGGTTCTCTTGATCTTGTGTTGTATCATCTGTAGTTTCACCTTCATACTTGTATAGGTCTGCAACATTAAAAATTGGTGATATTCCAATATTAGGGTGTAAGTCAATCTCATAGGCATTTGCAGAAAATTTTCTCAACACTCTGCACGGTCCAATTTTTTTGAACTTCATTTTGTTATACTCCCTCTTTGGAAACCTCTCCTTTCTAAGATGTGCTAAAGCCAGATCTCCAACTTCAAAGTTCACCTCTCTCCTTCTCATGTTTTCTCTAGTCTTGTACTTGATGTTTCTATCCTGCAGCGGTTGTTTCACTTGTTCATGTATTGCTTGCATTTCTGAAGCAAAATCTTCACCTTCTGCACTTCTCATCTCTTATTTTCCCAAGTTTCTTAACTCAGATACTCCTCTTGGATGCATTCCATAAACAATATGGAATGGACTCTATCCTATACTCCTGTTAGGTGAGTCATTATATGCATATTCAACTTGTGCCAACACTTGATCCCATTGCTTTGGATGTTCTGCAGTAAGGCTCCTTAAAAGATTGCCCAAACTCCTGTTCACAACTTTAGTCTGTCCATCAGTTTGTGGATGATAGGTAGAACTGAAACTTAATTTAGTTCCCAATTTCTTCCGTAGTGTCCTCTAGAAATGTCCAACAAATTTGGAATCCATGTCTGAGACAATACTCGTAGGTAACCCATGAAATCTTACAACCTCCTTAAAAAACAAATTAGGAATGTGAGAAGCATCACTAGTCTTATAACATGGAATAAAGTGTGCCATTTTTTAAAATCTGTCCACTACAACAAAAATTGAATCATTACCTCTTTGAGTCTTTGGTAAGCCCAAAAAAAATCCATACTTACCATATCCTAAGGCCTATCTGGAATTGGTAATGGAATATACAAACCTGTGTTTTGTCTTCTTCCCTTTGCATATTGACAGACTTTGCAAGTTTTCACATACTTCTCCACTTCAGATTTCATTTTCGGCCATAAATAAAATCTGTTCAACTATTCAAAAGTCTTCTTTATGCCAAAATGTCCTACAAGTCCTCCACTATGTTTTTCTTTGATTAAATTTTCCCTCGTTGAACAGTTTGGTATGCACAACTGATTTTTCTTAAACAACAGTCCATCTTGTAAGAAGTAATCCAACCATTTACTCCTATCCATAAAAACATGATTTTTACAAGCTTCAAATGCCTCTTTAAAATATGGATTTGTTTCATATAATTCTTTAAGAAAATCAAAACCCAACACTTGGATTTGACTCTCTTGAAATAATACATTCCTCCTACTTAAGGCATTTGCAACTTTGTTTGATTGGCCATTTATATGCTTCAAAACAAAATGGAAACCTTGAAGATACTCTACCCATTTGGCATGTTTCTGGCTAAGTTTTGGCTACTGCATAATATATTGTAGTGCATGGTTATCTAAATAAAGGATAAATTCTTTTGACATTAGATAATGCCTCCATTTCTTTAATGACTGTATAACTGAGTAGAATTCCTTATCATAAGAAGAATACTTCTTATTCGAATCATTTAGCTTTTCACTAAAGTAAGCTATTGGTCTGTCTTCCATGCTTAAAACACCTCCAATTGCTTCTTTGCTTGCATCACACTTTACTTGGAAAGGCTTACTAAAATCAGGTAAAACCAAAATAGGCTTTTCAGTGATTTTCTTCTTTAACAACTGAAAATTCTTTTCTGCTTCAGCAGTCCATCTAAATGGTTGTTTGTCCTTCTTTATGGTCTCAATAATAGGTGCATTGATCTTACTAAAATTCTTAATGAATTTTCTATAAAAGATAGCAAGACCATGAAAAATTCTTACCTCAAAAACACTCTTGGGTGAAGGCCACTCCATGATTGCCTTGATCTTCTCCAGATCCATCTTCAGCCCTTCAACAGAAATTACAAAACCCAAGTACACTAGCTCTTCTTTCATGAATGAACACTTCTTCAAATTCAACAATAATTTCTCCTGCTGCAGCCTTTGTAAGACATAATTCAGATGCCTCATGTGCTCCTCCTTAGACCTGTTGTAAACTAATATATTGTCTAGATATACTATTACAAATTTACCAATAAAATCTTTAAAAACTTAATTCATGAGTCTCATAAATGTACTTGGTGCATTTGACAACCCAAAAGGCATTACTCTCCACTCATAAAATCCCTCATTTGTCTTAAAAGCGTTTTTCCACTCATCCCCTTCTCTTATCCTTATCTGATGATACCCACTTTTAAGATCTAGTTTTGAAAAATACTTTGCTCCACTCAAGAAATCCATTAAATCTTCAATTCTAGGTAAAGGAAATCTATACCTGATTGTGATTTTATTGATGGCTCTTGAATCTGTACACATTCTCCAGCCTCCATCTTACTTTGGACTCAACACTGTTGGCACTGCACAAGGACTCAAGCTTACTCTGATCAGCCCTTTGTTAAGCAATTCTTGCACGTGCTTCCTAACCTCTTCATTTTCTGTAGGAGTCGTTCTATAAGCTGCTTTGTTAGGCAGACTTGCTCCAGGAATCAAATATATATGATGGCTAATTCTTCTAATGGGTGGCAACTCATTTGGAAAATCATCAACAATAATATCACAATATTTTTCCAACATTTCTTGAATTTAAATGGGTAAATCAGAAACTTTAGCAGAAGTCACTATTACCTTGGGCTTGCAAATTACAACAAAATTTACCTCATTCTCTTCAATCTACTTCAAGTATTCCTTTCCTCCTAATAATAGAGTCTTTGGATCACCATCCTTTCCAAACTTGTAGGTGTTTCTTTTTCCATCATGCATGGCTCCTCTGTCATATTGCCAAGGTCTTCCAAGCAATATGTGACACACATCCATTGGCATCACATCACATACAATTTTATCTTTATACTTGCCCACCTGAAATTCCACTTCACACTGTTCATTCACTAACAGTTGATGTCCCTTTTGTAACCATGACACCTTGTAAGGTGTTGGATGTTTCATTGTCTTCAGCTTCAATTTCTCCACCACTTCTGTAGAGACCAAATTATCAGTGCTGCCACTATCAATGATCATCTGAAAACATTTCCCTTGAACTTTACACACTGTTTTGAATAAAGTCTTTCTTTGTGATGGTTTAACAATCTCCTTTGCTGGCTTGAGCCAAACTTTATTAACTACCAAAGATTATCCTCTCTCCGGTATATTTTCTTCTTCTACCACTTCTGTTGCTGGTGCTTCTCCCTCAACTGGAGCAACAATTGCATTTCTATAGCTTGTTCCTGCATTCTCTGGGCACTCAAAAGCTCTGTATCCCAGCTTGTTACATCTATAACATCTTACTTCTCTTCCTCTTCCTCTGCCTCCTCTTCCTCTAGAAAAATTCCCTATGCCTCTTGCATCACCTCCTGTGGGTGCATGCTGGGTTGAGCTGCTGCTAGATCCATGTCTAGGTGTTGTAGATCTTCCTCTACCACCTTGACTTCCCCTTCCTCGGAAAGTACCTCTCCCTCTGGCAGACTGCTTCCTCATGAGTTTTTCTTCAGCTTTCAGTGCTATCTGATAAGCTTCCTCTACTATTTTAGGAGACAATAAACTTATCTCATCTTGAATGTCCATTCTAAGGCCGTTCACATATCTAGCCACCTTCTCATCTGTATCCTGGGCTTCTCTAGCTCTTATGCTTACCTTGTAGAATTCCTCTGTGTATTCTTTCACTGTCAAAGACCTCTGTCTAATATTCTGCATTTGTCTAAACAAGGTTTGCTGATAATCACTTGGTAGAAACTTACCTCTTAGCTTTTCTACCATCCTGCTCCAATTCTTGATAGGTTGCTTGCCAAGTCTCTTTCTTTATGCCTGCACACTATCCCACCAAAGCACTGCATGGCCTTTTAACTTGGTGACAGCAAACTTGACTTTCTTCTCATCTTCTGTTTCTTCATAGTCGAATAATATATCCATGCCATTAATCCAGTCTATCAATTCTTCTAGATTCAGTCCTCCTTCATATATTGGAACCTCAGTCTTTGGCCTAGCTATGGATCTCAACACTGACTAGAAGAATCTCATCTCAGGGGTAACTGCTATAGCTTCTTCCTTTGTAGCTTCAACCTTAGGTTCACTAACATCTCCATCATCTATGTTTCTGCCTATTGTTAATGCATCCAATCTAGCTTGCATCTGTTGCACAACTTCCATTACTTCAGCATTTGTAATAGGCCATCCTCTTCCACCACATCCTCGTCCTCTTCCAAATCTGAAAGCCATATTAACTTTCCTTCTCCTACTTTTGAGATTCAATTCAATGTTAGTTGGTTGCTCTGATACCACTAATGGTGGCCTCGGTGCAGGCGATATGGACAAACGGTTGAAGCCTGATGTAATTTCTTCAATTTCTGGCTGAATTCCTCTCTCTAGTTCAAGAGGTGTATCATTCATCTATAGGCAGCTTCACGAGTTTTCCTCTGATACACTCCAACCTTCATATCGGCGCTTTAAAGCAATAGGCCTTTTTTTTCCCTTTCTCGACCTATAATTCCATAGGAATTATAAAGGCAGACTATCGTTGCTTTAAAACAAGTAGTAATGCGTTTAAAATGAAAAATACACAGTCGCAGGCCTTTGTTTCCAAAGGAACGGAAATACACAATCGGCGCCTTAGTACTACTATAATGTTAATTCGAAAGAATTACACTATCGGTGCTTTATTTTAAGAAATGTGTTTAACACAAATAACACTATCAGTGGTTTATAATCGCTGTCAGCAATTCCACATGGAACGAAGCAATAACACTCTAATAATCCCGATGCGATAATACGTGGACTATCGGAAATCGCTATCAGCGATTCCAACATTTCAATGCTATGCTCCTTTTGTTCCGATCTGGCGATGCGATAACAATCGCAGACCCGATAGCCTTTCTACTCTCCTTTATAATGTTTCAGTTCTGGGCTGTCAAGGTTTCAGACTTCAGTGGTTCCAAAGGTCCCTTCCACTCCACTTGTGGTTCTTGCGATGCGATAATGGTTCAGACCTGATATGGGTATGAACCGAATTCAATAATATTTCAAGTCCAGAGCTACGTCTAGACTAAGTTTTTTTATGAATTCTCTGTGTAAAACAGAGTTTCCACCGTGGAGCTCTGTAAAGCAGTTAAAGAACCAGGGCTCGCCGATATGAATTAAAAGCACAATCTAGAGGCTTCAGCCAAAATATTAATTGGAAAAAAGGTTAATTCATTGATATTCAGACTTAGAAGAAAGCCATCAAACTGATTCACACATACAATTACGACTCAATAGAGAACCATAAATCAGATGTATAGAGAGAGATTTTTTTTAATGATAATGCTTTCGGGCTCTCCTTTCTCCCCCCGTGTCCCGTTATTTCATTTATAATTAATAGATAGACCCTTTCGATCCTTATCCATACAAAATCATGCCTTTTACATAGAGTGATTTAAATCAATCATGCATAAAAACTTATTATCGCTTATCCATAAGCGATTATTACATAATTCTTTTATTCTTAATTCTATCCCTATCTTAAACTAGAAAAGCATGGAAACTTTTGGCTAAAGGACCCCACTCCTTTGCCTATATATTTTTCTGGATTTTTGGAATAAGTTTGAAGTTTTTCTGTCCAAGTCAAATCCTCCTGCATCATGATATGTTTATACATGTTGATTTGGTCAAATATGCTAGTTTGACTTGTTGTGACAGGAAGCAAACATGATTGCAAATGTACCTTATTGACGAGCTACCAATGAGGTATGATTTGAATCTATTTAAATTTAATTTGAATCTAATGGAAATTATGTGCTTGGTATAGGAATGCATGAACATGCCCAGTTGGGTGGTTGAAACTAACTATAAGAATTAGCAGCAGCAATGAAAGAATTCAAACAGGTAGCAATATGCTGGTAAGAAATTTGGCAGCAGGTCTATTGTGGGACACTGGTACCCAATAGTGCCCATTGATTTCCATGAGAATGCTATGACTAGTATGATGGTTTTGAGGCAGGTATATGCCTTATTTGTTTGATCTTCTGATGTGAGGAAGCCTTACCAAGGGATGGATCGCCTGGGATAGGGGATGTTGGGAAACTTGGAAGGTGAGTGACTGCACGAAAGGGGTGACTGTATTTCTCAAGGGACTATTTAGCAGAGAAGGGAAGGTCGCAAATATGTTGTTTTGGTTATTAGCATTGCCATATGTAATCAGATGCACATTGGGAGTGCACCTTGGAACAATGAGTCGGTAACTGTTCGTTGAAAGGACGCGTGGCCCAGGATTGTAGTGCTCAACATCAGATGCATATTTGAATTTGTAGTGGATCCTGGAATTTCTGGGAAGGAGGTGAATCCTGGTATTACGTTGAGGGTGGAGGTGTGAACCTCTGGATTCCCTTGTTGTGGATGCAGGCATCATACCTTTTATTTGTTGGTTTAGAAAATGTGCATATGTGTATATTTGATTATTCTAAATATCGTAATGAGCTATGTTATAAATCTCTAATATGTAGTATGGTTTTTATATTGTCATGTTGTCATGATGTTTTTCTTTTGAGCAGGTCATTCATTGTAAGTAATGCAATGAGTTGTGTTATAAATCTCCATGGGAAATATGTTTTATTCTCAGCAGTCTTGTTGAGGTATATGTGTGATTGAACACCAAGGATGGTGTCCCCCAATGGGGAGGGTTTCATAACAAATCTGGTGAAATTCCATGTAAAAATAAATAAATACCCCAGTTGATGGGACACGTATTCCAAGATGAATGTTGGGAAGGACATCATGGTGTGGGTGTTCATTTCGGTGTTTATGCATAAGGAAATTGGCAAAGGAAATGGCTAAGGAATTAAAGAGGCAAAAAAATATTTTGGCAAATTTATTTATGAAATAAAGGAAAATAAGAGAAAAGGAAGGTAAAAGGCCACAGGTTGCATGTGAGGAGGAAAATCAAGGAAAATAATGGAAAATGAAGAAAATAGAGGCCTCATTCATAAAAAGGCTTATGAGGATGAGTTGGAAAGCTTCTTGTTTTCAGTGTTAAGCTCTTAGTCAGTGTAAGCTCTTGGCTCAAGATTTTTCTATGCTTATGCATGGGATCAAGAAAGGAAAAGAAGAAAAGAGGAAGCAAAGATCAAGCAGGGAAAGGCAGGATCAAGAAACTACAACAGGCTTCATTGCAGGTATCAACTTGCATGTGTATTTTCCTTGATATATTTTGCATGCATGGTGTTGCATGTGGTTCTTTTCTATCATGGCATGGGTTTTTCTAGGTGTAATAGTGTTTTTAGCCTAGCATTGCGATTTCCAGATAGCCATGGTATGATGGGGTTCTCATGTTTTGGTTGTTATGGATTGTCGGATGGATTTGACGCTGAGTTAGGTGGATCTTCGAAATGATAGAACACATGGACTAGTAACCCTTGGACCAGATTGTGGGTTGTGGTAAAGCTGGATTTTGTGTTACCTCAGATGGCTTAGGAATCCTTGCTAGTGAATGGCAAGATATACGATAAAGCCTAGAGGTGTTTTTCTCTCCATTGGACCTAGTAAACTCAGGTTGGGATATGCAGTAAAGCCTGGAGAGTGGGTCTCGATTTAGGGTCGAGTGATTTAGTGTGGATTGTGGTAAAGCCAGAGAGACTGGGGTCTCGGTTTAGGGCATAGTGATCAGGGTTGGATTGCAGTAAGGCTTGAGAGACTAGGAGACAGGAATATTCCTCATGGTGCAGGTGGATAAATTTGGTGGAATCCATGTGTTACAAATCCATTTGGGCACATCAACCCCGACTTACAGATTAGTACTATTAGGGCCCATAAAACCCTAATTCAGTTGTTACATGCCCTAAAGAAGTCAACCATCAGAATGCCTAGCTTCCCAAGAAGTTCCATGACTGAAATCATCCAAAAACTACCTCTAAGAAGATTAGCGTAGGAATGTCTTCATTAGGGTGCGCTGCAGTATAGTCCAGTACACTGTTAGGGTGCTATGCAGTGCACTTGAGCCCTCTTTGGTCTATGTTGGGTGAATTTTAGCAAAATTACATTGGGGTTTGGGAATATTCTTATCCATTGGATGCATCTAGAAGTTTCCCAATTTTATCTACTCCTTTGAGCTTGAAATTGGATAAGGTATGGAGTTAAGGATCATCAATCCCTTTATCCCTTCCTCCATGGAACTAAATCCTAAGTTTGGGAGGGCATTCATTGTCACCATTTATGTCATAACTTCCTTCATTCACCTATAAAAAGACCACTCATCTAAGTGATCAGGGGCTGGAAATCATTGAATTATAGGGAGATGTTGTTAGTATGAGACTTGAGTTGATTCCATTTATTGTAATGATGTCAAAATGTCTTGCTTGTTATGAGGAGAGGATGGGATTGAACTGGAGGAGTGGTGCTGAATCAAGCAAATTGGGTTGTAACTCTTCCTTTTACTAATAAAGTGTTCAAAGATTTTTCAATATGCTTGTGTTATTCATTGATGATTTCATATGTGTATCATGTACTTGATTCCATGCTATGTTTAATCAATAGATCATTATCATATGCTTTGATCGCTTTTGTCTTCTGTCTGTGTGCAGGTACTTTTCAAGCGGATTAAGTGCAAAAAGGAGCGAGAAAATTGGTCAAGGGAGATAAGGAGTACGTGAAAGGTATAGGTATGCTTCTTTACTGTCTTATTTAATCTATTGGTTATAAAAAAGGTAGAGAATGCTTTGCACTGTTGTTCTAGACTTAGCTACTAGTCTAAGGGTTTAAGCATTTATCCGTAGACACTAAAACTTCGCAAAACAAATTGGCGATCATATTGGGGATCGATTATCCATCCTAGTAGCTAATCCACCTCCTTAGACACCTTGACATACTTGTTGTAATTCAGCCTTTTGCATTGAATTTTGGTAAAAATTTGAGGTTAGATGACTCTTGAGTGGCCTCACAGGAATCAACGCATGCTAGCCTTAGAGACAATCCGCTGCAATGCACCCTCCAGTTAGAGACAGTGCACTACAGTGCAGTTACTCCCTCTTTGGCCTACACTGATCTTCCTAGGGTCAGATTCCCACCCTTGGAATTAAATTTTTTACCAAAATTCTTCTGATTGCTTGTTTTCTGATTGTAAATAGATGTCATGTCTCAGAAAATAGGTTTTCATCTCCTCAGATGGCCCTACTTAGACTAGGATTGATAAATGTTTCTTATGTATTTACTTTGTCATTTTCAATCTAGAGTCGAAAGTTAGTGTTTTGGTTGGTTGATCTTTGTGGAAAGAAAGTGTCATAAAATCTTCTTTTCCTTCGAAAATTGAATTGTCGTAAAGTCTTCATTCATGAAAGATCGATTGATTGATGTGTGCATATGATTAGTATTTTTGTTGAAAGCATCGTAATTCCTCATTTCTTTGAAAATAAGTGTCGTAAAGTCTTCCTTTCCTTGAAAATAAATTGTTGCAAAATCGTCATTTTTATGAAAAGAGTTTATTGATCGATTGTGCATTAGTTTTCCTTTTTGTTCATTCACATTAAGGAAAATCGAAAAGAAATACATGCATGTTGCATCGAAAACGTTTGTGAATGCTTGAACATAATAGCTAGGGAAATTGCATTATATGTGCTCTTTTCTCTTTGTCAAAGATCTGATTGCTCTATCCCTACTAGCTAAGGATTTTCATTGTTAAATTGAATGGAAAAAATGCTTATCATATTAGTTGCATTTTAGGAATTGCAAACATACATCATGTGGTGAACCTTGAAAGGAAAATTCTAAAGAAGATCAACTTAAAATTTATCTGAATTTACCTAATAGAGCATTCTCACCTAACGAAAAAAATTTAGAGGTCTAGGCTAGAGACGTGTTCCGGTGTCGTAAAACAAAGCAGCTGTCGCTAAATTGTCTGCAATACATCCTATGTGTGATACCTCATTCCACGTATGTGAGTATATCGTAGCTCGTCCACATACCTTCGGGTATATAGGGCGATGTTACAGTATGTAAAGTATATGGGAATGTTCTCACTGTGCGGTTTTGCATTAGACAATGCTTATAAGGATTGGGCCTCCATGTACTTTCGGGTATATATGGGGGGAAAACACTAGGTTGCTATCCATCCTTAGGTAATTGAGTCGGCCACCTTGTACACTGTGATACACTGAACACAACATTCTGGGAGATTGCGTGCCCATACTTCTTGGTTCACCAGGAGGTATTCTGCAGTTCACAGTTGCTTGGTAATTCTTTTGCCTAGAGTATTCCTCTTTATGTTATTTTGATTAAAATAAAATTAATTGATCGCGGATAACATCCTCCATGCTCGCTCCTTAGTTGATCTTAGGTTGAAGCATATGGCGACAAATCCGGAGTCCACCGATCAAGGAATTCCTTTTGATGGGAATCCTAGTCCTTTTCCTTCTTTCAGAAATATTGGTGCTCCTTATATGGCTACATTATCCCTACCGTGATTTAGCATTGGCTTGCCATTTTGGTTTTTTTCAACCTCCTTGGTTCAAAATGTTGTGATTTCCCTGCAATCAACTAGACCTCCAACTAGACAAAATCAACCTCTAGTTGATCCTAAAGTTGACCCTTTGCCTTCTTCCTCGGTTGTCTCTTCCTCCCCTTCTTCCTCTTCGCCTGGTGAAATTATTGGTACTAGTAACTAGATGGCTAAGAAGAAGAAGAAAGGGAAGAAGAAGAAGAAGAAGAAGCAAATTCAGCAGAGGGGCAATGCAACACCTAATGAGAAACCATCCATTAAGCCTCACAAAGTTCAATTTCCACGCAAACTTTGTGTGGGAGTCCATCTTCTTTGAAATTGTCCTGATATTCCTCAGATCTTAGAAGAATGGTCTTCTCATTCACATTTTCCCATGTCATCAACTTCTCGAGATCATGCTGGTGACACACCATCAACTAGTGATAGTAAAGTTCATGGAAAGAAGGGAAAAATCAAGTTTACCTATAGGTTATGTGAAGGGAATCATCCCATTCACCTTTGTCCCTATCTGGATGAAGCCAAAAGAGTGTTGGATAACCATCCTGCTTCATCGCAGTGACTTCCATATGGTTATAAGAAACTCTCCCTAAATCCTTCACTAGTTGATGAATTGACTGACCAAAATCAACCGTCGGTCGAAACCACTTTCTCTGAAAGTGAATCCTATGAGTCTATACTCAACCCAAATCAACAGGTTGAGGTAACATTTGACCCGATTTCACCTTTAGTAAATCATACCCTTCCCAAAGAGAGTGAATATGATACCACTCAAGTTCTTTTTGTTTCTTCAGATTCTAATGAGCTTGGGGGCAGTCCCCCCATTACATCAAGACAGGAGGAAAATCCTCCAGTTCTCGTAACTCAAGGAGTTAATATTCCCATTTCTATGGTACCCCCTCCAAGTACTCTAGTCACTTCCTTTGATTAGAATCAACTGGCTGGATTTCGTCTTCCTTCTTATGTGCCTTTCCAGATCATAGTATGAGTTTGTAATATGGTTGTATCTGGCACTATTATAGATGAAGGTGCATCAGTGAGCATCCTTTCCTCAACTTCTTGGCAAGCGCTTGGTTCGCCGCCGCTTGTGCCTATTACCCAGAATCTGTTGGCTTTTAACAGAGGAACCGGTCGACCATTTGGGATCCTACCTCAGTTACCTATTACTTTGGGAGGAAAAATAGTTTATCTAAATGTGATGGTAGTCCTAGGCCCATTAGATTACAATTTACTTCTAGGGCGTGACTATGTTTATGATATGGGAACTATTGTTTCAACACTCTTTTGAGTGATTTGTTTCCTGCATGAAGGCAGAATTGTCATCGTTGACCAGATTTCATTTCCTGGTCCAAATATGGCTTCTAGTCAACCATCTTCCCTAATTGGTCCTTTTTTACCAATGGTATCATCCCCACCACGAGTTAATTATGTGGCAACCTATTCCATACCTACATCAACTGATGATCAATTCAGTGATGTTGTACATCATGTACTAGGGGCATTGGAACTAGATCACTCCTTCATGACCATTTATGAGTTGTGATCAAAAGGCCCATGAGGATGGTTCTTTTACTGTGTCAACCTCGATAAAAAATGAAACAGCTCCAATGAGGATAGTTCGTGGTCTTGTGTTAACCTCGGTAAAAAATGAAACAAGGAGTATGAGGATAGTTCGTGGTCTTGTGTTAACCTCATTAAAAAATGAAACAAGGAGTATGAGGATAGTTCGTGGTCTTGTGTTAACCTCACTAAAAAATGAAACAAGGAGTATGAGGATAGTTCTTTTACTATGTCAACCTCGTTAAAAAATGAAACAGGCTCATGAGCAGAGTTCCTTGTCTTGTGTCAAGCTCATTAAAAAATGAAACAAGGTCTCAAGTTCCAAGTCGAGTCTTTGATTAGATCTCGTAAAATATCAATCGAGTCTTTCACTTGATCTCGTAAAAGAACCTTCATTCCATCCACTTGATAGCCATGATTAGTCTACTAAAGTGAATGTAATGAAGCTTGGGGGGCATGCACCTAATGGTAAAGTTAAGTTTCCTTGTAGGTATGTGAAGGGAATCACACCATTCACCTCTGTCCCTATCTGGATAAAGCCAAAAAGGTGTTGGATAACTGTCCTACTTCACCGTAGCGACTTCCATCTGGTTATAGGAGACTCTCCCTTTCATCATGCTGGGGGCATGAAAACTGAATCCAAGCATAGTTTTTTGTTTCAAGCTTGTGTAAAAATGAAACTGAATCCAAGCATAGTTTTTCATTTTGAGCTTGTGTAAAAATGAAACTAAATCCAAGCATAGTTCCCTATGGTTTAGGCTTGTGTAAAAATGAATCCATTTCCATTTTTAACCCTCGTGATTTCCATTCTATCAGCCTCTCTTATCAGATGAGCCTTGGTTGTTTTCATCCCATCGCCACCATCCCTTTGGTTGATCATATGCTTTCACTTGGTTGTTTTACCCTTTTTGAAGAACAGTTGTAATGAGTGGTCTTATTAGCCAGCCTCTTCACATAAATCAACATGTTTTGAAAAGTTCCAACATCATCAGAACCAGTTACTACCCTAGACACCACTCATTACTCAAAATGGAGTCCTCTTTAAGCTCTTTTCAGACTCTCTAAACATGAAAAGATTGTCGAGCGCTTGTCCTTTCCATCTCGTTAATGGATTGGAAATGATACTTCTCTTGGATTATTTTACGCTTTTTCGAACTTGAGAGATTAATATATGAAAAAGAACTTTTGGAGTTTCCTTTTCATCCATTTTCAAACTCTCTAAACATGAAAAGGACCGAGTTATCTTTGTCGTTAGACTCGTTAAAAACATCAAATAGTGACAAACTTGTCCATCTAGACAAGACCGAGTTTCACTTTCGCTAGATTCGTTAAAGCATCAAATAGCGATGGATTCACCCAAAGGGTGGAATTATACAACAATCATATGTTATCCTCCTTAAGCTTGATAAAAATAAAGAGGTACTGGTCAGCAATGACTGGGGAAAATTGGAAAAAGGGGAAAACACTTTATGGTAGCAAGTCGCTCTTGAACATGACATGTTCACTTCATCTTCGTGACTATTTGGGTTGGGTTATCTACTTGATGGTTATCATACTCATGGTCTATCACACCATCTATCACTTTTGTTTTGGGTCAATGCTGCCAATTCATTCTGCCAATTCATTCAGACTATTTGGGTTGGGTTATATGCTTGATGGTTATCATACCTATGGTCTATCACACCATCCATTACTTTGGTTTTGGGTCAATGTTGCCAACTCATTTAATGTTGCCAACATGTTCAAGAGAAGTCATTCAGTTCAAACTTCATCCTTTGTAATACCATAAACCTTCATTTTCATGACCACCATTCCTAAACCTTCTGTCGTCAATGGATTTTTTTATCTCCAAAATCATTTACCTCGTTTTGTGTTGTTGATGTGGGATACATCAAGGCCCTCCTGCGACGAGTCGCTTCTTGTCGACATCAGCACATTATCCAAGAAGTTGACTTAGAAACACCCCTTCAGTACCTTGAGGCTTGCATACATCAATGGCAGGTTTCTTGCTTCCGACGATAGGTTGACATCATTGGCCTTCGACCAAAAGACTTTGTATGGTGTTCGACATCAAATCATTTATTCACACCATGCGAAATGTATTGTAGTACCTTGAGGGTCATTATCATTATCGGTGATTCCTCTTGCGTCTGTTAATGGCTTACATCATTGGCTGGTAATCAGACAATGTCTTCCCATGTTCGACTTCAGATCATCTATTCACATGGTTAGACTTGTACTTGAGTGAAAGATTGAATGAGATTGAAGACCCCAGATCTAGTTTCATACATCCGAGCTGCGATATTTTCAGGAGTACTAAATCAAATATATAATGGCCTTACATTCGTGGTCATCCCTTCATGGGTCTATATCTATAGATGACTATATTTGTACATGTAATGAAATTTTATAAGCTGAGCATGGGTATGCCTTCCCTCAGCAAGTTCATGAGAAAATAATCAAACTATCATGAAATATGTATTGTAATCAATGCAGGTCACCTCTGTTACAGATCCATTCGGGCACATCAACCCCGACTTATAGATTAGTACTATTAGGGCCCATCAAACCCTAATTCAGTTGTTACATTCCCTAAAGAAGTCAACCATCAGAATGCCTAGCTTCCCAAGAAGTTTCATGACTGAAATCATCCAAAAACTGCCTCTAAGAAGATCAATACAGGCAGGCCTTCATTAGGGTATGCTGCAGTGCAGTCCAGTACACTATTAGGGTGCTATGTAGTGCACTTGAGCCCTCTCTGGCTTGCGTTGGGCGAATTTGAGCGAAATTGCATTGGGGTTTGGGAATATTCTTATCCATTAGATGCATCTAGAAGTTTCCCAAGTTTATCTACTCCTTTGAGCTCGAATTTGGATGAGGTAGGGAGTTAAGGAACATCAATCCCTTTATCCCTTCCTCCATGGAACTAAATCCTAAGTTTGGGAGGGCATTCATTATCACCATTTATGTCATAAATTCCTTCATTCACCTATAAAATGACCACTTATCTAAGTGATCAGGGGCTGGAAATCATTGAATTATAGGGAGATGCTATTAGAATGAGACTTGAGTTGATTTCAAGTATTGTAATGATGTCAAAATTTCTTGCACGTTATGAGGAGAGGATGGGATTGAGCTAGAGGAGTGATGTTGAATCAAGCAAATTGGGTTGTAACTCTTCCTTTTACTAATAAAGTGTTCAAAGCTTTTTCCATATTCTTGTGTTATTCATTGATACTTTCATATGTGTATCGTGTACTTGATTCCATGCTATGTTTAATCAATAGATCATTATCATATGCTTTGATCAGTTTTTGTCTTCTATCTATGTGCAGGTACTTTTCAAGCAGATTAAGTACAGAAAGGAGCGATAGAATTGGTCAAGATAAGGAGTAAGCGAAAGCTACAGGTAGGCTTCTTTACTTTCTTATTTAATCTATTAGTTATAGAAAAGGTAGAGAATGCTTTGCACTGTTGTTCTAGACTTAGCTACTAGTCTAGGGGTTTAAGTGTTTATCCATAGACACTAAAACTTCCCAAAACACCATGCTTGTTTGGCATAATGATCAAGTGGAGATCATGGTAAAGCCTATTATGATGTGTTCATTGTGTTGGCCTAGTGATCGGGGATGGATTACTGTAAACCCTGGTTTCTATTGATGAGGGTGAGGTGGTTGAGCCTTGGTATTACCTGGTTCGGTTCTTTTGGTTTGAGTCCCACATTCATGCTTGGAAAATGGCATGGGGGTGAATGGCTAAAAAGAGATTTGGCTCAGCCATTTTAGGTTAGAGTGGAACGTGAAAGTCCCATCCCAGGTTTGGATTTTGCATAAGTATTGAAAGGTTATTTCTCCTTGTATCTCTATGAGCATTATGATGGATTATATGTGGTTTATATAGCTATGATTTCATTGGTATTTTTGTCCCTACTATGCTGGTTATGTATGTATTTCATGACAACAGTTATGTATGACTTTCATCATGTTCTTACTTGTTATTGAATAATCAATGTATCTATGATCTAATGGATGAAATTAAAACTAATGTGATAAGGCGACAATGCTTCATAGTGAATCTTAGATAAGTATGAGACCCCTGTGCTTAGATCTTTTATTTACACTTGTAGGTTGCATATTTACTATATGTTTGACAAAATGTTTGTCATGGTTAGGCTTGGTTAGGTCAAGACCTTGATCAATTTTTGTGTTAGAGGTTTTTCCTTCGTGTTATTTAATGTCTTGGAAAGTCTCATCGAGTTCTAGGCATTGTTTTGAAGACTAGCTCGTAAAAGTGGCTTAAAGAGACTGCAGTCTCTCCCTTGTAGGTACTATGGGAGTTACCATAGGTTTATAGTCACATGCATGCATTGTCATGGGAGAAAATTTGAGTTTAATTCATTGAAATGATAGGTTAACTCAAGGGTTGGGAACCTGGAGTGGTGGATTATCTCCTCGGGATCCTGAAACACCTGAGGAAGGTTTGTGTGTTATGTTTCCATTGATTCCACTTCCTTAAGGTCACATAGGAGGTTAAATCCAATCATAGTAGCCTCTCGTTGCATGTTTATCTCGGTTGGCCAGTTGCTTGGGTAGATGTGGGAGGAGGGTGTTACAAGGTAGGGAGTATTACCTTTACTCTTGAGGTTGTAGGTTATGAATTGTTTTTGGATCATTTCAATATTTCTCCAAGAATCTCTAGATAGAATACAACCCCAAACCTCACATCCATATAAAATAT
Organism: Pinus tabuliformis; assembly: GCA_031772625.1. Lineage (NCBI taxonomy): Eukaryota > Viridiplantae > Streptophyta > Pinopsida > Pinales > Pinaceae > Pinus > Pinus tabuliformis. Next base: position 666,425,606 of record CM062811.1, on the reverse strand, counting down.
CATGGGTGACAAGAGTCTCAAAGAGGAATTTTTTTTTACTCCAAGCCCAAAGATCAGTCATATTACAATTGTTTTCAAGCTCATAGTAAGCTTTCGAACCTCCTAAAATGCTTTTCTCAATGCTATAGTTATAGTTCATGTGATGGTGAATGTCAATGCCTAAATATTTGTAAGAAGAAACATTCTCTAAGTGATTTTTATCATAGATGATTTTGTCATATGTGATCTTCTTGGATTTAATAATCATCACTTTAGTCTTATCGTTGTTAACAGTTATACCCATCTTAATACAATAATCATGGAGGGTTTTAAGTTATTTGCCGAGATCGTTCAGACTCCTGGAAAGAAAAACGATATAATCGGCACAAATAAGAAGAGTAATGACTATACTAGCAAGCTTGGGCCCCTCACATCGTGTAGCTTCTAAGAATTCCTCAAGCTTGTCAATGTAGATGCCAAAAAGGGTAGGGGATAGGGGATATCCTTGCTTAACACTGATGTTGCATTTAATGTTAGTAGACCAACCCTCGGTGATCTTAAGCATGGAAATAACATTCTCGTATAATCTAATAACAACGACCCTTAACTCGGGAGGAACCATTATTTCATCAACCCTTTGCCATAACTTATCTCGAGGAACAATGTTGAAAGATTTTCTGAAGTCAACAAAACAACAGAAGAGATTAGTCTTACTATTACGACAATCCTCAACAATGGTCCTAAGAGTGACAAGATGGTCAATCGTAGAGTGGTTCCTTCTAAAACTAGCTCGTCCAATATCTATTTTACCATGGGTTTCAAGCCAAACACTAATATTCTTCTCTAGAATGAGCCCATACAACTTAGATAAAATGTGGTTAATCATGATAGCCCTATAGTTAAAGGGAAAATTTTTATCCCCAATTTTAAAGATAGGAACAATAAGGCTCTGCATCCACAGCTTGGGGAAGCCATGTTTAACTACTAAGCTAAGGAGATTGTGCAAGTGCAAGGTGAGGATGGACCTTCCAATCTTGAGAATTTCAGTTTGGTAAGCTTCAATATTCCTAGATTTCCCATTGGCGAGCTTCTTAATCTCAAACTCCACATTATCTGAAGAAAAGGTATCTCCCTTTATAAGAGTGTTACTAATGATGCACATGGTGTCGGCGGAGTCATATGGGTTCCTAAGATAGACATCCCATTCCTTTAAATGGATGAAATTGTTCTCTTTTGATTTACGGACGAGAATGCTCGTCCAAAACTTTCTACACTTATCTTTAGAGAGGTGAAGGAGAATATCTTGCCTCTTGTTTATATCATATCTTTTTTTCCTTTTGATAAGTGATTTGTACACCTTGATTTTATCATCCTTAATAGTTTCATTGGGAGTGTCTCTAATCACTTTCCTAGCATATTTACAATCCTTGTCATACCAGGGGTTGGAAGTCCTATTGTTCTTATTATATGAAACCTCCTTAGAGAAATTGTTAATGGTAGTGGAGAGAATAGTAGTAAAATTATGGTATATGTGATCAATGTTTCATTATATGTTAAGGAACCTAATTCCATTGTTAAAGCTTTTAAGAAGAGATCCATTTTACTTTTGTCAAAACACATGTGCCTTTGACTCTCACCATTCTTATGCATGTGGTTTGTGCACATATCAAGATTAAGGGTTGAAGAGAGAGGTCTATGGTTAGAGTCGGTCTCATGGTCATTTATAAGATCAACATTAACTATACGTGAAGAATTTGGGTATCAGATATCGCATAGTCCACAACACTACTACCATGCCCATGAATATAAGTCATCTGACTAGATGAAGGCCATTTATTGATCCCATTACAAATAATCAGGTATTGGGAACTACAAATATTAATTAGCTCAGTGCCAAAAAGTTGCTTGGTAGTGTCTTTAGAGTTTCTTTGGAATTTACTAGAAAGAACATAATCCTCACCAAGCCATAAGGGGTTAGGGTTAGAGTTATTACTTAATAGAGTGGCTTGGGTAGTGGTAGTCTGAGCATTAAAGTCCCCAAACATGAGGGAATTTCCTTCATTCCTTAGGTTGTGGATATCATGTTCTAAGTTAATGAAGGGACAATTCTTATCTAGGTTGTTCTTTTTATAGGAGGTGAAGTTAATGGGAGCAAAGTAACAAGTTGCAAGGAAATTTTTATTGGTATTAGAGTTAGAGATTTCGATCCAAATGTATGATTCAGATTTAAACAAGAACCCAACAAATCACAGAGATAACCATAAACATAGAGATGCAGTGGAAATAATACTTCATTTCATTAATGTAAAATACTGAAATATGCTTACAAACAACAATGGAAATAAACCAGCTAGGGCAATTGTAGCTTATCTCTGAGAGGAGATGTGGCGACTACATGCCTCTAAACTATGTTACAATGAGGCTTGAAGGCCTATTTATTGTTTAGAAAAAATAGAAAACCATAAACATCCAAAAACCTAACCCTAGAAGTTGAAACGCCAAACTGTGGACCCTATTTGGGTAAATTGGTACATCAACTTCCCGGGGTCGTAACTTTGGCATATGATCTCCATTTGACATGCACAATATCTCGTTAGAAAGATATATCCGAGAAATACAACTTTGGGAAGAGAAACATCGGTCCATGGACCCATGTTGCTCCTAGTTTTCCTAAAAAACATCGTTTAGGGCCTCAAAACGGTTCCGGAAGTTCAAGACCTGAAAAACTGATAAAAATAGTAAACTGTGCTACAATTATGGAAACTGAAAAGCTGAAAGAAACAACTGTGGGGGTCCAAGTAGACTTGGCAGGTGGCCACCAATATCCACCTTGATCATTCCTCCCCCCTTAGGAAGCAATGGTCCCCATTGCGTTGAGTTCCTCCATGAGATGAGGAAACTTCTGCTGAACTTGGTCCCTGGTGAGCCACTTGCCTTGGTGAAGGAGTTGGCTGACTTTGACAACTTGATACAATTGGATATTCTGTTGGCAAGTGTGCTTGATCTGCCTGTCCATGATTTGATCAGTTGCAACTTGTTCCATGCAATCTGGATTAAACTCTATGGGCGTGAGTTGTTCTGTAATGTCGGATGTGTCTAGTAATGGTGGAAAGTATGGCCGAAGACGGTCCACATTGAATGTTGGGTGCAGGCCAAGGAATGGGGGAATTCTAAGCTTAAATGCATTATCTCCCACAGCCTTAGTAATGGTGTAAGGACCATATCGGAGTGGTCTAAGTTGCTGATAGGCTCCGGTAAGGCATTCCTTTTGCAAATGCAACCAGACTTTGTCGCCCAACTGAAAGTTGTGCGTCACCCGATGTTGATCATGTCGTTGCTTGTACTTGGTATTTGATTTCTCTAGAATGTCATGGACCTACTGGCGAATATGTTGGATGTGCTCAATGAAACTATTTGCTTTATCTGTTTCGGACTGGACATGAGCCGAATCTGCATGAGTAGCTGCAAATGGCATGGCCACATTAATGGGACATATTGGCCAGAATCCAAAGCCCACCTAAAAAGGGTTGTGGCCAGTCGAGCTATGAAGAGCCCGGTTGCAGTTGTGCTGAACATAGGGGAGGCTCTCATCCCATGTGCGTGGATGCTTTGAGTTGTACATGTGCAGAATCTGTACAATCATCCTGTTGACAACCTTTGTCTGGTCATCAGTTTGAGGATGGGAGGCTGTGGAATTAGTGAGTTTGGTGTCCAGCATCGACCAGAGATTGGACCAAAATGTACTGAGGAACCTGCTATCCTGATCTGAGATGATAGACTGTGGGATCCCAAAGTGTACCCACACTCGTTCAAAGAAGAGTTTAGCAGTGGCTTATGCTGTGATATTCTTCTTGCAGGTCGCCATAATGGCCATCTTTGAGAACCTGTCAATTACCACAAAAACACAGTCATTTCCATGCTTAGTGGAAGGAAGGCCTAACATGTAATCCATGGAGATGGATTCCCAAGGTCAACTAGGGGTAGGCAGCGGGTTATAGAGGCCTTGCTTCTTGATGGTCAGTTTGGCAATGGCACAGGCAGTGCATGATCTGATGTACTTCCTGACATCCTATTGAAGATTCGGCCAATAGAAATGCTTCTGCAGTACTGCCACCATTTTATCGACACCAAAATGCCCAGTAGCCCGACTGTAGTGTGCTTCCAAAATCATCTTGGCACGCTCGCTTGAAGGAACACAAAGGTGACCCAGGTGGCATAACAGGGCATCCTAGAGGTGGAAATCTGGAACATGTTGTCCCTCCAAGGGTGTCTGGTATGTGTGGCCGAATTCTGGGTCGCTTTTGTAGAGAAGTGGCCAATCAGAACTCTCGTGCCCATAAGATTTGAGCACGGTGGTTAACGCCATGATCGGTGGTTGACTGAGGAAATCTGAAACATTATTGTTGCTACCCTTCATATACTTGATATTCAAATGGAACTGTTGCAAGTATGTGGACCACTTCTGATGGCAATCATTCTGCAATTTCCCTTGGCTTTGTATGAACTGCAAGGGTCGTTGGTCTGTGTGGATTACCGTTGCCTTCCCCAAAATGTAATGCTTCCATTGTTGGTAGGCCTGCACAATGGACTACATCTCTTTGTCATAAGTGGGATACTTTTGGACTGTGTCTGAAAGTGTCTCACTGTGATAAGCCATTGGATGCCCGTGTTGAGTAAGGACTGCCCCAATAGCATAGTCATAGGCATCTGTCTTGACCTCAAATGGTTGTTGCAAGTCTGATAATGTGAGCATTGGTGCCGTGCAAAGATGATATTTCAAACTTATGAATGCCTTCTGTTGAGATTCAGACCAAAAGAATTTTGCTTTCACTCCTCCCTTGGTGACTTGACTCGAGGGCCAAGTGATATGAGAAAATCCCAACACGAACTTGCGGTAGAAGTTGGCAAGACCTAGAAAGCTACGAAGCTCTATCATAGTGGTTGGAGATGGCCAATCCCGAATGAATTGGATCTTCGCTGGATCCACATGCACCCCTTGTTCATCAATAATGTATCCCAGATACTGAACCTGGGTCATGCCAAAAGTGCATTTCTCCAAATTGGCACATAACTTGTGTTGCCGTAGTGTTTGGAGAACCTGTCGGATGTGGTGGAGGTGCTCTTCCCAACTCTAGTTGAAGATCAGGATGTCATCCAAGTATACCACCACAAATGAGTTGGTGAATGGCCACAAGATGTTATCCATTAGTCTCATGAAGGTTGCCGGAGCATTCGTCAATCCGAAAGGCATAACCAACCATTCAAAAAGGCCCTCCTTGGCTTTGAAGGCAGTCTTCCACACATCAGAGGGTTCAATTGGTACCTGGTGATATCCTGGCTTCAAATCGATCTTGCTGAAATATAAACCCCCCTGTAGTTGGTCCAGGAGGTCATCAATCCATGGGATCGAGTACCTATTATGGATAGTGATCTTGTTCAGCGCCCGATAGTCAATACAGAGTCTCCAAGTCCCATCCTTCTTCTGTACCAACATGATCAGGCTCCCACAGGGTGATGAACTTAGACGGATGTGACCTTTCTGCAGCAGCTTCTGAATCTGCCTCTTGATTTCATCGTTCTCCACAACATAGCGCCAATAGATTGGTCCATTGCGTAGCGGTGCACCTAGGGTCAGATCAATGGAGTGCTTGACTTGACAGTGCAGAGGAACCCCTGTAGGGGAGGTGAAGGTGTCTTCGTACTCCTCCACAACCTTGTCCATCTATAGTTGTCGTGCAGAGGGGCCCTGTCTGGAGGTCGTGGCCATCGTCATCTTCTTTCCTTGAGGGCGTATCATCAGAAAAACAACTTTCTCGGTTTTGGAAATGAGCTTACTACATTGTTTTGTAGTAACCAAAGAGATGGTGGTAGGCGATGCTACCTCTGGTATCCTGTACAACTTATTTCCCAAAGTAACAATAACAGCACGGGGCCTTGATTCATACACAGCATGTCGCTTCCACAAGTATGGTTGTCCTAATAATACATCACAAACTTCAAGGGGAGCAATGTCACGCAATACCTCATCCATGAAGGGCTTGATGTTGTATGGAAGGCGACACTGCTAGCTCACGCGAAGATCCTGTCCTTGGTGAAGCCACTCGATGGTGTACGGTTGTGGATGTGTTGTGGTCGGTAAGCCCACCCGCTTCACGACCTCTACAGAAATGAGGTTATTTTGGCTCCTGTCATCGACAATGAATTGTAACAGGAAGCCCTTTACCCACATCTGGGAGTGGAAGAGACGCTCCTCCTCCTCTGGATCTTCGGGTTCCTCCTTTTGTATCTTCATGGTGGCAACGATTTCGTTGGGCTCCGCATCAATAATCTACTTCGCTTTGTCATTCCCCTTGTCGAGTTCTAACTCAAAGTCAGAACATGCATCTGATTCTGAAACCTTTAGCTTAGCCACCAGTGACTGCTTGGCTCGAGACTCACTTGTGTTGTGGGTGGAGCTCTTATGGAACTCACACCACTTGCCCGTGTCCTTTTTCGGCCTCACGACACTATTCTTTGCTTGCAGCTTTGGTGGGTTGTCCTGGGCCGCCCCGCCTTGGCTTTGTCCTTTGTTCTATGGTTTGGGGTCACCTTTCCCTTGCTTTGAATTCGTAGATCCAAAGTCTCACTTCTTCTGTTTAAACTTTTGCTCGACCTTGATGGCATATCGATATGCCATGCTGAGCGAGGGGATGTTCAGGAATTCTATTTCTTCCTGGATGTACTTGTGTAGGCAACCGCGTATTTGAGTACCAAATGCTGCTCCGAATCCTTGATACCCAACTTTGTGTGAAGGGTATGGAAAATATTGGTAAACTCTGGCACATCTTGGTCCCTCCCCTGCCGCAACGTGGTCCACTTTATGTATTGATCCTCATAGCTTCCAACAGGGTAGTAATGCTCCTTGATGACATTCAGGAATGAATCCCAAGTGGGTGCGTCTGAAAATAGTGAGCCTATACTTTCATCCTTCTGCTCGCAGTAGGTTTCCCACTAGTCCTTGACATGGGGGGCTGCTTTAAGAAGAGTGAAAATAATCTTTTCCTGACTCGAAAAATCAAGAACAGAAAAATAACCCTCTAGTAGATTTAACGATTTATCGACGACATCTATGTCTATTTGACCCTCGAATATGGGGATTTGAAAATTAACTTGTACCTTAAGCGATGTGGTGTTTCCAGAGTATCTGTTGGAAGTCGATGTGTCACCCTTGGGTAGCTGCTGAAGGATCTGGGCAAAGCTGTCCATCATAGCGTTCCTTTGTCGCTCGAGGGCTTCTTCGAGCAAGATTTTGATAGGATCTCCTACCCCATTGTCTTTCTTTTCATCCACCATGGTAGGCCATCGAGATTTGCGAGGTTGGTCTTGCAAAGGTTCGACCAATTCAAGCCCTAACTCCTTATATCCCGACCTCGTTGGGGACATGCAATGAAAAACAGAGAAAAAGAAGACCGCTCCGATACCACTGATTGGGATTTAAACAGGAATGCAACAAATCACAGAGATAACCATAAACACAAAGATGCAACAGAAATGATACTTCATTTCATTAATGTAAAATACTGAAATATGCTTACAAACAACAATGGAAATAAACCAGCTAGGGCGATGGTAGCTTATCTCTGAAAACAGATGTGGTAGCTACATGCCTCTGAACTGTGTTACAATGAGGCTCAAAGGCTTATTTATTGTTGAGAAACAATGGAAAACCATAAACATCCAAAAACCTAACCATAGTAGATGAAACGCCAAACTATGGGCCCCGTTTGGGTAAATTGTTACATCAACTTCCCGAGGTCGTAACTTTGGCATATGATCTCCGTTTGGTGTGCACAATATCTCATTAGAAAGATCTATCCGATAATTACAACTTTGGGAAGAGCAACATCGATCCATGGACCCATGTTGCTCCCAAATTTCCCAAAAACGTCATTTATGGCCTCAAAACAGCTCTAGAAGTTCAGGACCTGAACAACTGCTAAAAATAGTAAATTGTGTTACAATTAAAGAAACTGAAAAGCTAAAGGAAACAATGGTGGGGGTCCAAGTGGACTTGGAAGGTGGCAACCAATATCCACCTGGATCAATGTATTGATTAAGAGGGTCAATCTTATGAAGTTATACATGGAAAGCAATGTTATTTTTGATATAACAAGCTATACCACCCACCCCTTGGCGCGAGGATTTCTTTGTTCCAGGCAAACCAAAGAATGAATCCATCAATGCGAGGAACCCTACATTCTTCATGCTCCTAGGTTTCTACCAAGAGAATAATATTAGTATCACTCGGGATCCAACTTAACATATGACCTTTGCGCCATGGAAAACCACAACAGTTCAAGAAGAGGATTCAAAGTGTTCCTAATTCCTATTTATCACTATTGTTTTGGACTCTATCTCTAATAATAGGTTTTCTATTTCTAATGATCGCCCATTTTCCTTCCTTTCTTGCCTCTTTTACCTTTTGGACCTATTTCCTTAGTTCAAATTGGTCTTCTAGGATAAGATCATCATTTATAAATATTCCAGACCCTTTTAGACTGGGAAATTTACTAAGAATATCTAATTTGTGGTCATTGCAACTCACCTTAACGTGGATTGGTCGATGCTTATGCTCAAGAATCTTACCCACCCTCTGTGTTGATATTAGATGAGTTGTTAATATACGCCGAAAGATTCATTTGTATCTATGACACAAGCTATTGATAAATATATAATAATTAAAATAATATTACAAAAAAACGATTATAATAAAATGATTATTATTATTATAAATATTTTTTAGTAAAAATAATTTTTTATTATTATAATTAATACAAATATTTAGTTAATATTTTTAATGAATAATAATAATAATAATTTAAATAATATTAAATAATTAAATAATATTGAATATTTTTTTTTTGTAAGCTTGGGATTACATCTACATGTCCAATATATCACCCTGATTAGGATGGGGAATAGAACCAGTGACTTCACATCAAATAATGCCTTAATAGAGCACCCAATCACCGCCTATCTAAGAACCATGGACAAATAATATTGCATAATTGAATAATATTAAATAATTTAATTAAATAATAATATTGATATTATTACTAAAAATATTTATTAATTAATAATTTAATTATATATTAATAATAAATAATAAATAATAAAAAATGAATAATAATTTATTTATTTATTTATTTATATTTAAAAACAAAGATAATAATAATTATTTAATTCATTTTTTTTATAATAAATAATTGATTAATAAATTTAAAAACCCTTAGGATTAATATTATAAATGTAAGTGATTATTAATATCATAAACCCAAAGCATCAATAAACTCAAGGAATTTATATTATAAACATTAATAATATGAATCGTTACATAAATAAACCCACATGATTGATAATATAAACCCAAGGGTTTAATATTATAAACATAAGATATATAAACTCAAAGATAAATATTATAAACCACAACCACATTTACTAACGTGGTTGATATATATCAATACGTGTATATGAAGCACATATGCAACCACATTAGTGTTATCGGGAAATCTAGTGTCCACTCGGAGCTGCTAGTCCCACTAAGACTAGTAGCTATCTTAGAAATAAACAAACTAAAACTACTTTTGCTTTCCTTTATGATAAGTAGATAAGGGGGGAACAAAGGACACCAACCTCAGTCTTGTGCTTGGTTCCTTGCTTAGTTCCTCTCCCTTCTGACAGATCTTTGCCGCTTCTCTTTCGTCTACCCAGCTTCAAAGAGCACCTGTGGAATCAAAACAGCATAATACTATCGAAGAATAGAGATCTAGAATCATAAGCAATACAGGACCATATATGTATTGGCCACACAAATGCATGTATCATCAAACATACAAGAATGTGGAGAAAAACTTGAATAGCTTTATTAATATCAAGAATAGCAAAGAGGATTACAACCAATTGTTCTGACCCAACGTCATCCTCTCAGCATGAAAGCCCTTCTTCACCTCATGAAAAGCTTAGATCACCCAACACTATGATGTTGCACCAGGAAACCAACAACACTTCCTTACAAGATACAAGATTCCAGCCTCCAGATCTCTGTGATGAGGGATCCATATATAGATCATTGCAGGGGGGTGAGTCAGCTTCTGGGATTTTGATTAGTGTCGTCTCTTTGATAGTTCTTGATTCCACTTGGAGATTGATGATCTCTTACTCATCCCTAGGCGAATTCAGAGAGGCAAGTGTCACAGGAGAAGTTTTTGGAAGATTCCATGATGATCCACCTTGCAAACTATCTCTACCATTTGTCTACTCTTGCCCATCGCACCCTACACTGAGTAGGTGAGATGCATCGCACCCTTTACACTGAGCAGGTGAGATGCATCGCACCCTCTGCACTGGGCATTCTGTATGGTCCAGTTTTGACCAGTTATGAGCATTTTTCTGTGGAGAACTTCTGGGAGAGGATGTAATCAGCTGACCTTGTTCCTTTAGGGTGTAAAGCAACACTTTTAGGGACTTAGGAGCCCTTGTTTTATGGACATGTATGATTGGGGTTGCAGTGCCCAAAAATGTCTATAACAGTTGCCCCCTAAAGCATGAGGTCATTAATCTTTTGATGTCGGGTGAAATGCTTTACCATGAGGATCCGAAGTTTTTTCGAGCTGGAAGGCGACCTGTAATAAGATATAATACAATACATTATCTTCATAATATTTTTCATGATCTAGCTGAGGCGGGCATTCCCATGCTCAGCTTTATAAATTCATTTTCATGTACATAGGACAGACAACCGTCTGTGTAGCAGACTGATGATTCGGACGGAGTCATCATCCTTTGATTCGGATGATCATCTGTTCGAGCAATGATGTACATTTGATGTCTTTATATTCTTGAATATATCGTAGCCCAGATGGATGAAACTAGATCCGGGGTCTTCAAACTCATTCAATCTTCCCTCGGAGTATAAGTCGATCCATGTGAAGGATGTTCTGGAGTCGAACACGGAAAGACATCGCCTGATTACCAGCCAATGATGTACGTTGTTAACAGGCATGAGAGGAATCACCGATAATGATGATGACCCTCAAGGTACTACAATACAGTTCGCATGGTGTGAAAAAGGGACTTGGCGTCGAACACCACGCAAAATCTTTCGGTCGAAGGCCATTGATGTAAACCTATCGCCGGAAGTGAGAAACTTGCCATTGAGTCATGCAAGCTTCAAAGTACTGAAAGGGTTGTTCCTAGGTCAACTTCTTGGATAATGAGCTGATGTTGACAAGAAGCAACTTGTCGTAGGAGGGCCTTAATGAATCCCACATCTATGACACGGAATGGAGCAAATGATTTTGGAGGTGAAAACGATCTGATGATACAAGGTTCAGGGTGGCGGTCATGAAAGAATGGAGCGTGAATGTATTGCAGTGGATGAGACACAGGTGAATTCTCTGAGCGACTTCTCTTGAACATACCAGCAACACTAAAATGGATTGGTAGCGTTAACCCCAAATATGGATGGTGCGATGGACCAATGGTGATATGACCGGTGAATGGAATAACCCAACCCGACTCGGATGTGGAGTGAAAGTGTCATGTTCAAGAGTGACTTGCTACCAATAAAGTTTCTTCAAGTTTTCTTCCCAATTTTCCCCAGTAATTGCTGACCAGTACCTCTTTATTTTTATCAAGCTTGAGGAGGATAACATATGCTTGTTCTATAATTTTCCCTTCGAGCGAACCCGTCGCTATGTTTTAATGAGCCTAGCGACAGTGAAACTCGTTCTCGTCCATTTGGACAAGTTTGTCGCTATTGATTTTAATGAGTTTAACGACAATGATAACTCGGTCCTTTTTCAATTTTAGAGAGTCTGAAAAGGGATGGAAAGGAAACTCCAATAATCCTTTTTCGTCATATAATCCCTTAAGCCCAAAAAAGTATAAAACAATACGAAAGGGATGAAATTTCGATAGTTGTAACGAGCCAAATAAGACAAGCGCTCGATATTTTTGTGTAATAATCCCTCAGGTCCAAAAAGATTAAAATCTAGAGGAGGGTTAGCACTGCCGGTAGCTTTAATGAGCTGGAGAGGCCAATTTCTCGGCAATATTTTCATATTTTACGAGTCAGGTGAAAAGAGCTTAAAGGAGACTTGTTTTTGAGGAACGAGTGATGATTTCGGGTAGCAGCTGATTCTAGGTAAGGTTTGGAATTTTCCAATCGTGGCCGGTGTCACAAGGATGGCTAACAGAATCACTTGTCGCAGATGTTCCTCAAAAAGGGTAAACAATCAAATGGAGGCATATGATCGGCCAAAAATAGAGTGGAGGTGATGATGAGAACACCACCAAGGCTCAAAAGCTGATGACAGTGTATTCACAATGGTCATTTATCAGAAATTGGTTCATTTTTTAATGAGCTTAAACTCTGGGGGAAACACTTGCTCATTGCTTAGGTTTAATTTTTAACGAGCTTGAACTTTACATAAAAATTGCTCGTGATAATGGTCACTGATTATTTGATTCACCCTTAGCACTTTGTTGTTTCAACAGTCGTACTACCTGCTCAATTGCTTCACCAAACCGATTAGAAATGAAAACACATGCTTGAAAAATGAGTTAAAACACTAATACCTTACTCGAATTACGTGAATAGTAATTTAAAAGTGATTTTTACCTCTCATTTTACCATTTCATTTGAACTTGGTTTGTTGGAGCTCTGGAGGTGCTTCCCCCCCCTTATTTTTACCAGCTGATTCTAGGAGATTCTGTGGATGATTCTTGGCACCGTTTGGACCCAGTAAGAGCTAAACCTGAGCTCTTCAGTTGCATTCCTTCCTTTTTGAATTCTGAGCATGTTTCCCTATTTTTCTTAGCCCCTGAGGTTTGAAAAATTCGCCCTGGCTCCATCGCACCTTTCCTATATCGAAAGGTGCGATGCATACTAGCTTGGCCATTGGCCAGTCAGTATTCATCTCACCCAGTACACTGTTGGGGTGCGATGGGCGCAAGGAGGGAGACTTTTGCAGTGATTTCTAATGGAATTTTTGCTTGTTTTTTGCCAAATCAGGACCCTGACTCTTCTCTTGTTTGTTTTTTAGAGATTCATTGGAGCAAAATGGTTGTTGCACGACGAGAACGCAAACATGAAGAAGAGGACATGGTTGCTTTACATGATCTGGGTACGGTAACTGCACTGCGGAACTGTGGCCTGCTAAAGCTTTTCCGCATCTCTAGCATGAGGCAACAAATCAACTTGTTGCAATATTTCCTCGACGCCTGGGATCCTACCAACCAGGTGTTCCAGATCAGGGGCAAACCTATCTCCTTGATTGTCGTGGACATCTATTTTTTGACCAGTTTATCGAGGCATGGCACCCCTCTCTCATTATCAGGTTCCGCCCGTGGGGGCGAATCCGTGAGAGAGTACATTCGCCGGTACTACAGAGAGGGATCTCAGCCAAGTACAGATGGAAAGATCAACATCCGAGATGTCACTGACTGGCTCTTAAGGACCATTCTGTTCACTTTTGCTAGATTGGCAGGTAGTGCAGCTCTTCATATAGCTAACAGGTCTTATATGCAGTATGCCTTGGAATGCCTTGAACCGAAGGTGTTCAACTGGTGTGATGCAGTACTCTCTGTGATGAAAGAACAACTGACCAAGGTGAAAAGCGGAAGATCCAAGAATTTTGTCTATGGGTCAATTTTGACTGCTTTTGCCTTGGAAAAGATCCCATTGATGCAGCCGCAATACATTTCACTTGGTTTACCTCCACCGACTGAGCCACAGATGCAGAGATGGGTTGACCTCATGGCCCGACATGCTGGCCAGTCCCAGATTTCTTTCTCTGATACCTTCTTCGAGTGGTTCGACCGTCAGGAAATGGTTTATGCAAATTTTCCATATGCTGGCATGGATCTCCGAGGTGACCCGGATTTGGTGTTGCCGGCTTGTGAGAAATGGGGTGCTATAGGTAAATTCTTTGACCATATCTCTGTTTATTGTTTTCATAATGTTCTTATGATTTCTTTGATCAAGACTAATTAAACTCATGTGCTCATGCAGACATTGGAACAATTCGACTAGCAGTACGCCCAAGAGCACCAACTGTCGTTCTAGCAGGAGAGGCTGTGGGGAGGGCTATCCTCCGCGACCTTAATGTGGCCGAGACTCTTTCAGCATTGTAGGATCAGGTCGATGGTCTCACACTTGGTATTCCAGACGTGAGGACCGACAAGCTACCTCTGAGGTTGCAGCGACATACTACTGGTGTGTCGAGTCGATGGACTAGGCTTTTACGCATGATTGCACAGGCGGTGACTTGTTATCACCAGCATCATTAGACTAGGGTGCCCCCTAGTATTTTGAGTTTTTGGGTCATTTGACTGATTTTGTCTTGGTTGCAGAACATTATGTATAAAACATAAACAGTTATATATATATTTTTGATTTTCGGAGCTTTATTTTGGTTAAGTTACATGATCTTGTTGCAAATATTGATGAAATACTTCTTTTTATAAATGTCGCAAATGTCTATCTAACACATAATTTTCCAATGAGTCTGTTAATGTGTTTAAATTTCTGGAAATATGTTGATATTGAATGAAATCGAACTGTCTTTCCAAAATCCTGACCCTTAGGAACATGCGATAGATAGCTGGATTCCGTACAGAGTAGATACCAGTGAGTTGTAGAATGATGAGTTGTGAGTCTAGCCTGACGACAAGTCGGCATATGCCATGTGTGATGGCATCAGAGAGGAGTTCTATCAACGCGCTGTATTCAGCGATATTGTTCATCGACCGACCAATACATACCCCTCTGAAACTCACTAACTCGCCGTTGGGATCGAAGATGGCCCAGGCCGCAGAAGATAGGTTCCACGAACTACGACTCACTCCGTCGACATATCCAACAAATGATTCCAATAGGTTCGACATCTGCAACAAATGAAAAAAGTGGATTACCTAACCAAAACAATTACCCTTAGTGAAAAATGTAACAAAATCATAGGGGTTACCATGCTGAGTTAAGCATGGTAACGCTTGAGGTACAACCCATTGCGGGGTTGCGCCAGTGGAATCCCATCATAATCCATCAACTCGTAGGCTCCTTTTGCTAATACATGCTTAACAATATAGGGACCCATCCATAAAGACTTGAACTTACCTGCTCCCAACTTATCGGACTCCTGGTCGTAAAGTAAGACCAGGTCACCTTCTGAGAAGACACGAGGTTTGACATTTTTGTCGAACTGCGCTTTGACTCGTTTCTTATGGGCTTCGTTAGCCAAAGCTGCATCACGACGGGTTTCATCCAATTGGATTAATTCCAAGAAATGAGCCTCTTCTTCTGAAGTTCCGGGGAGAAGGTCGACCGCGAGCTTGAGGGACGAGATTTCACACTAAACTGGCAAGATCGCTTCCAGGCCATACACCAGTTGAAAATGTGTAAACCCGGTCGCATTCCTCACCGATTTCTGGTATTCCCACAAGGCCGAGTATAATATTAGGTGCCAAATCCATTTTTGGACTCCAATCATCCTTTGCAGCGTGCACTTCAGGACCTTGTTGATTGCCTCAACTTTCCCATTAGCTTGTGGATAATACGGAGTAGAGCTGTCATGGGACAGTCCTAATTTGGCAGCCAACTCAACCATCATGTGATTGCGAAAATGCGATCCATGATCTGTGACTATGGCCTGTGGAACGCCGAATCTGGAGACTACATGATTGAAAAAGAAGAGGGCAGCCGTTTCGCCGTTGTTGTTTAATGTAGGCATCGCCTCGGCCCATTTGGTAAAATAGTCTACTGCAACTATGATATACCCATGCCCCCCGGCCGAGGTGGGGTTACATGTCATGAAATCTATGCCCCATTTGGCGAATGGCCCAACAGCTACTACTGGCTACAGAGGTGCGGGTGGTCTCCTAGTTTTGATATCAAAGATTTGACAAGCATGGCAACTTCTGACTGCGGTTATGCAATCTTTGAACATTGTTGGCCAAAAGTATCCTGCTCGTAAAATCTTTTGTGCCATAGCATAACCAGATTGATGCCCCCCACACGCGCCTGAATGACAATCATTCAGGACTTTTTCGGCCTCCTCCTGGGTGAGGCACCTCCGCAGAACCGTATCGACACCACGACGGTAAAGCGTGTCACCGAAGATCACATAGTCTTTTGCTTGGTATTGGATCCGTCGTTGTTCTGAGCATGAGGTATTAGACCTATATGTTTGGGTTTGGAGATAGATTATTATATCTCCATACCACGGATTGCTTGAAGATATCAGAAACAAATTTTTGTCCATGATCGCTTCTTCGGATGTTGCATCGTTGGACGACAATGGGAGATCACATAGTAACTCCGCGAAAACTAGGGCTTTCTTTGATTTGGATTTTTTGAATTCCAGATCAAACTCTTGTAAAATTGCTATCCATTTTGAATATTTTCCCCCCCAGCAACTGTCGCGATAATATATAAGTCATGGGGTTGCAATCTGACAAAATGGTAGTTTTTCTGAAGAGGACATAGTGTCGAAATCTCTGTATCGCTTGAACAGCTGCAAGAGCCAGCTTTTCAATGTAGGAGTACTTCATTTCTGTATCATTTAAGTTTCGACTTAAATAATATATAGGATGTTCAATTCCATCGTCTTCTTGAACTAAAACCATCACTATGGTCGTATCCGTTGCAGCCAGATATAGGTTAAAGTCTTTTTGATAATCAGGAGCATACATTAATGATGCTTTTATTAGGGATTCTTTTAAAGCATCAAAGGAAGCTTGCGCGACCTGATCCCAAATGAAGGGTACTTCTTTTTTCAATAGACGAGTATAACCCTTAGCAAGTTCGGCGTAATTTGGAATGAACCTCCTCAAAAAGTTTGCTTTCCCTTGGAGTTTCTGAATCTGAAGCAAATTTGAAGGTGGAGGCAAATCAATGATTGCCTGAACCTTACATGGGTCAAGAAAAATCCCGTCTTTTGAGACCACAAAGCCAAGTAACTGACTAGAACTAACACAAAACACACATTTGTGTGGATTGAGTCGTATCTTGTAGTGTCGGCAACGTAGAAATATCGCTCTCAAATGCTGTGGATTATCGGTCCGCTTTCGCGAATGAGCTGGAAGATCGTCAAGATATGGTTGAATGATGTTCTTGATGTCATGGAAAGCATAATTCATTGCTCTCTGAAATGTTGCCCTTGCGTTTTTTAAACCAAAGGGTAGCTTGTGATATGCGAACATGCCCCACGGACAAATAAATGCAGTCTTTGACTGGTCCTGTGGGCGGATATTTATTTGATTATACCTGGAAAATCCATCCATAAATGAAAAGATTTCACATCCGGCGCATTCATCAATTATTTGGTCAATGAAGGACGTAAGGTAGTTGTCTTTCGGACAAGCTTGATTTACATCCCTATAATTGATGCACACTCTAATCGTTCCTTGTTTCTTCATCACAGGAACAATATTCGATACCCAATCGGTTAGAGGAACCGGGTAAATAAAACCAGCATGGAGGAGTTTTTCAATTTCCGCCTTGATGGCAGCGACTTTATTGGGGTGCACCTGCCGGAGTTGTTGTCATACCGGTTTGACATCTGGATACATCTTAATTTCATGTTCAACTATGCTCAAGTCAATGCCTGGCATTTCGTCATACGACCTAGCAAAGACATCTCTAAACTCGTGAAAAAGTGCATAATATATTTCCAGTTCTAAAGGAGAACAAGATTTGCCGACATGAATATTCTCTACAACATCTGTTTTGGTCAAGATATTTATGGTGATAGTCTCTTCAATATTGGACAGATTTCGCTCGGAATCCACTGTATTTACAGTATTTGATAGAAAGTCAGAAACTGAGGGATGATCAAGGTCACTGGAATGATCCTCCTTACAGTCCGGAAGATGGGAACGATGGTAGTAATCTTCCATGGTGCCCCGTCAATCATCATTGACTGAACAATTCCTTTATCTGTAGAATGTACTTGCAACCAAGGATTTGAAGGGGTGCCATATTCCTTAGACCTATCTATCCAAATTCTTAATGAGCATTGATTCAGGTTTGCCTCCCATGCCAAAAACATTGGTTTCTATAATATTTCCATTGGGCTTAGAGGCAATACCTGCAGATGATCCATGTTAATATCGTTTTTTTACATCTTTTGAATAGAGGATATCATATTGCAGGTTCCCACCTTGGCCACTTCCGCCAAATTTATTGGAGGCTGTAGGGAAAAAGTCCCCATTAATGTAGGGTCTTTTAGTAGGCCTACTCCGATATTTTGAAGCGAGTGAGGGCTTCCATGGATCATCGGAATGCTTCCCGTAACTTGTGAACTGTTGGGGAGAAATGTTTGTTGGTCAACGATTGTAAATCCTCCTTGGAAAGGAAATGCAATCTTCCTAAAGTAGGTTGACACAACGGCAACCATGGCATATATCTAGGGCCTTCCCAGTAGGATGTTGTAATCGAGGTTTCCGTTGATAACTTCAACATCAATTTCTACTATTTTGCCCCCCAGTTCGACTTGCAAGTTACTCAATATCCCATATGGGGTGTATGTTTGTCCATCAAATGCTTTTAATGTCGTCGACGATCGCAACAAGGTTGGAGATCCTAAAGTTTTCCAGCAACTCATCAACATAATGCATGTAGATGCCCCCTCATCAATAATTGTTCGATGAACAGTTTTGTTGAGGGCTTTCACTTGAATAAGGAAAGCTAGTTGAGCTGGTAACTGAGGGTCATATCCTTTGTGATTAAAGGATACAAGATTGGAATCCATTGGGTCAATCCCACCTATTGCTGACAATAAAGCCTGCTTTTGGGAGGGGAAATTTTGCAGTACTTCAAGTGCCGACATAGCGGACGGCGATTGGGCCAGATCCTCCACTATATTATAATGTTGTGCTACTCTGGCACGAGGATTAAACGTCAATTTGTTTACTACTCCCTTTGGCGGTTTTATTGTTAGTTCAAGAGTTATGGGTGGCACAACTTCGGGTGAAGTTGTTGTCGAATTACTAGGTTGATCATTATCCTTGTTGTTCAACATCTGTGGATTCTCGTAATCTTTATTCCTTGTCGATATCAAAGCATCATTTTGTTGCTTTGAAATAGACAACATTAGCACTTGGGACGGGGAAGCATTGTCACTAGCAACCAGATTTGTTCCTGGATTAGGAAACGGATCAGTCAATACTGCCGAGGTTTTTGAACTCTTTACGAATTTTCTAAGCTCATCTTTATATGGACAATCTGATGTCCAATGATCCTCATCACATATAAAGCATGGATGATTTGGTTTCCTACCTCTAGAAGGGTTTGCAGAAGATTTTTTAGGAGACGACTCTTCTTGTTTCTTCTTCTTCCCTTTCTTTTTCTTCTTGCCTCCTGGTTGCTTGGTTTCTTTGCCTTTGTCAGTTGACACGGCATTTACTTCCGAGGCGAGAAGTTCCTCATTTGCATTTTGACTTGAAACTGTACAGGCCTTCTTTGACGTAGCCTTTACGGTTTTCGTGCTATTCGTACCTATCACGCCATCGTCGGCATGAGAGTCTTTGTTTGATTTAGGAGGGGGAGGAATGGAATATTCTGGTCTAGGAGCATCAGGGATTTTATCATAGAGCGTGCCAGACTATGTATATATCAAGTCTAGATATTGTGCATGAGAAATAACTTGCTCTTCAGTGACAACTCCTCCCTTTGCCACATCTTCTGTAATAGAAGGTAACAATGACTTAATAAACCATTGAGCCAACAGCTGATCAGGAACATATGTTTTTACCATTCTACGATGACATCGCCACTCATGAATATGATCGGATATGTGAGTGGCCGTCATTTGTTTGAAATTGGTAAGAAGCTCTGTTCCTGTTTTGTACCTTATGGGTAACTGAAAATGGGTTAAAAAGGTTGTGGCTATTGTACTAAAGTTATCAAACGAAGTTCTAGGCAATTCGATATACCATTTTGCTGCCGGACCAATTAATGTTCGCTGAAAAAGGTGAAGCCTGATCGAATCATCGTTGAGAGTGTTTGATGAACACCACAGATGAAAGGTCATCACATGATTCGATGGGTCTTCACCCGGATTTCCATTAAATTTAGGAATATCTGACGGAAGTTTATGCGGAATCGCTGGCCACCAAGGGGCGTAGGCAATTGGATCGTTCGTTAGTCGATTTAGATCCGGTAACTCTAAAGTCGCCACGAAAGGCAACTACTGATTCAGGCTCAGCGAAGCATACCCAGGATAAGATGGAATTGCCTGAGCAGTTGGTCTTTGCATACCAACATAATGCATTTGATGCTGGTAACTTTGGTAAGGTTGATAGGCATGACCATTATGAAATGATTGATGTTGACTGTTTTGAATATATGACTGCCCATTACTTGCAAAGATTTGTTGCTCAGATCCTTGGTAAGCTTGTTGGAATTGCAGTTGTTGGTATTGCACCAGCCATGGTTGTGAAGCCATGAGCTATTGTCCAGTACTGACTGTTTGACCAAGATGAGGGGTAATGATCCCCGTTTGAACCTGGGTCATTCCACTAGTCGGTGATTGTGGTCGCGTCGTAGGGACAAGAGGTTGTTGCATTACGACCTGAGAAACCTGAGGTTGGCATACAACAGGCAACACTTGTACTTGCGACACTGCCACAATAGCCGGCGTAGTGGGGATATTTGACATAGGTAAACTTTGTTGCATTGAGTATACAACTCTTGGTTGTTGAGGCAGGATTGGCACCCAACCGCTAGATGTAATTCCAGCATAACCTAAATTCTGTTGTGAACTCTCGCATGGTTGTTCTCCCAAAGAAGACAATGAAAGGGTATACGGCCCTCCATACGGCGGTAATCCAGTGCTCAAAGGAATGATTTGCCTTTGGGGACCGGATTGCCCAAATTGACACTGCGAAGGATCAATTTGCTGAGACTCAACATAAGAGATTCCAGATACTATTCCGGATGAACAAACGGGAATAGACCACACTGTCGAAACAGCCCCTGGATGGACTCCATCCAGCGATTGAGAGCTAGTTGGGACAGATGGTACTTTGACGAACATTGTTGGAGTATCAGCAGGAAGTTCTGCCGCTGATGTGTTGGATGACATAGTCCTAGATGTCGACGGTTGTTTAGACATATTTAGTCTATCCAAAAGATTCCTTATCGATTCTTCAAGAACTTCTGATGGCAGGAGACTAACTTTTGATGAAGAAGGATATAGGGTGATCCTGGCTCCAAATTGCGATGGAGCGTTAGACGAAGGATCCTCCACAATCTCTTCTATGGCAATCAATCTAGGCGGAAGAGGTAGACCATCAGGTCTGTAAAATATTTCCGGTGCCAAAGAAGGTATAGGTTCAGCAGCGACTGATGTTTGGGGAGTAACACCTTCCGAATCATCTGTAGGTAGAGCTGGTTCGGGAATAGAAGTGTTTACCGTCACACTAGGATCAGTTGTAATGTCCTTTTGTGGCTGCGGAATTTCTTTTGTAGAGGCAAGGATACCAGAAATGTTCAGAGTAACCAGAGTCTCTGAGGATGTCGGAGTACTTGCTCCAACTAACCTAGGGGACTTCGATCTGGTCAAATGAGTTCGTTTTTTCCGGAATAGTTTCGTTTCCGGAGTCAACGACGATTGACTCGTAAGCCTCTGTGAACGACGGGGTTTTGATTGACTTTCTCCCACGATTGTAGATTCCGAATTAAATGAATTTTAGACGCTTTGACACAACTTGTTTTCTCAATTTTTAAGAGTCGAGAAAAAACAAAAGATGACTCTAGTCGCCTTCGATTTTTAATGAGCCTGAAGTGACAAGTGCTCAAATGGACCTTTTCCTTTAAGGAGTCTACAAAGGAACGAAAGAGACTACTCTAGAGATCTAGACAGAGGGATTACCAAACCAATAAAAAAACTACAGAATACTTTTTACGGTACGGCAGTCAATCTTCCCGAATGCTGTGTTCAGTGCATTGCGATCGATAGGGCGACAGACACGGCTTCCTAAGGATAAAGGATATAGCCTATTGTGGTCTCCCAATATATACTCGATGGTACGTAGGAGCACAAGTCTGTACTAGCACTTGTCGTCTCAAAGAGGAGGAATCACCCAACCAGCAATGAAAGCGATAGTTACCAGGCTTTACGACGCCGAAATATGTCTCTAGCCTAGACTTCTAAATGTTGTGCGTTAGGTTCCAAAGCATTTTTATGTTCATTGAATTTATTGTACAGTTGATCTTGCTTAAGAAATTTTCCTTTCAGGTTCACCGCGTGATGTAGATATACAATTCCTAAAATGCAATCTAAGATGATAAACAATCGTTTAATCTTCTTTTGCAATGAAAATCCTAGCTACTAAGGAATGAGAAATGAAATTCTTTCAACATAGAGCATACAACACACACTAGATGCACTATCCTAAATCAAACCAACAAGAAGTCTAAATGCAAATGCACATGCATGTATTTGTTTTCAGCCTTCTTAATGTGTGAATGACAAGAAGAATGCTAAGTACAAATTTGAATTATCTTTTCAAAGCGACAGTACTAACAATTTTTCTTCAAAAACGAAAGGAAGATAATGACGACACTTTCCGATTTTGAATTGAAAATTGCTTTCGACACTTGAAAAACTACTAATTCAAATCAAATACAAGAGTAATAGTATAATCGACCATCAAGAACAATAGGATTCTCTTCTATGACTGAAAATAACACTTCCGAATCAAGAAACGACGGTCTGATTACGCTACTTCTTTGTAAAAGAGAACTGAAAATGGCACACAATACATAAAAACATTCACAGTTATTTGCACAATGGAGGTGGAATGATGGAAATGAAGGGGGTTTCCACAGTGGTATACTGATCACAGACAGAAAAAATCCTTAATAGAGCTGAAGAGAGTGAAGAAAAACCAAAGTCTGAAGGCAAAATTAGCCTTTTCTGACCATCGCACCTGTTACATAGGGAATCCAGTATGCATCCCACCTACTGCACATAGGAGGTGCGATGCATACAGACTTCCTTGAAGAGAGGGTGTGATGGTACCAGTGCGAGACTTTTACTTGGTCTTTGGTCACAGTTTGCAGCTCAGTTCAGGGATTTAGGCCGAGCAAGTGATGTTCAGTAAATATAAATCACAAGGGTTGATATAATGAGGTTACTAGAGCCACCACTAGGGCAATTAGAATGTTTGCAAATCGATTGTTCAGTTTATAAAAAAAACCCGAAGATAGACTGAAGCAGCATTGATCTACTTTTCACTTGCATAGCAAATGCAGTTCGAAGGCTAGCTGGCTTGACTTCAGGCTCCATCTGTAAGTTTATAAAACAAACAAATATAGACAAGCAAACAATCTATTCGCTCCCCAGTGGAGTCGCCATTTTGTTATCGGGAAATCTAGTGTCCACTCGGAGTTGCTAGTCCCACTAAGACTAGTAGCTATCTTAGAAACAAACAAACTAAAACTACTTTCACTTTCCTTTATGAGAAGTAGATAAGAGGGGAAAAAAGGACACCAACCTTAGTCTTGCGCTTGGTTCCTTGCTTAGTTCCTCTCCCTTTTGACAGATCTTTGCCGCTCCTCTTTTTTCTACCCAGCTTCAAAAAGCACCTGTGGAATCAAAGTAGCATAATACTATCGAAGAACAGAGATCTACAATCATAAGCAATACAGGACCAGATATGTATTGGCCACACAAATGCATATATCATCAAACATACAAGAATGTGGAGAAAAACTTGAATAGCTTTATTAATATCAAGAATAGCAAAGAGGATTACAACCAATTGTTCTAACCCAGCATCATCCTCTCAGCATGAAATCCCTTCTTCACCTCATGAAAAGCTTAGATCACCTAACACTATGATGTTGCACTAGGAAACCAACAACACTTCCTTACAAGATACAAGATTCTAGCCTCTGAATCTCTGTGATGAGGGATCCATATATAGATGATTGTAGGGCGATGAGTTAGCTTCTGGGATTTTGATTAGTGTCCTCTCTCTGATAGTTCTTGATTCCACTTGGAGATTGATGATCTCTTACTCATCCCTAGGCGAATTCAGAGAGGCAAGTGTCACAGGAGAAGTTTCTGGAAGATTCCATGATGATCCACCTTGCAAACTGTCTCTGCCATTTGTCTACTCTCGCCCATCGCACCCAACAGAAGGGCTTTTCAGTATGCATCACACCCTTTACACTAAGCAGGTGAGATGCATCGCACCCTCTGCACTGGGCATTCTGTATGGTCCAGTTTTGACCAGTTATGAGCAGTTTTCTGTGGAGAACTTCTGGGAGAGGATGTAATCAGCTGACCTTGTTCCTTTAGGGTGTAAAGCAACACTTTTAGGGACTTAGGAGCCCTTGGTTTATGGACATGTATGATTGGGGTTGCAGTGCCCAAAAATGTATATAACAATTAGTAAATGTGGTTGATATATGCTGATAGGAATACATGAACCACATTAACAACAACATTAGTAAATGTGTTTGATATATGTCGATAGGTGTATGATTAATATACATTTATTAACATAACTATATAAACTCTAATATGAATATTATAAACCTAAGTGAATAATGATGCAGGAGCATTCAACCCAAGGAAAATCATTGTAAATAGTAGACATAGGGGGTCATGCATTTTAGGAAATAATTTTCCTAAGTATCAAGTTAAGGCAATATTTAGGCCTTTAAGTGTGATTTAATTAGATAATGGGAGAATATGTAAATGCTCTCAAAAATAAATAAATGAGAACATGAGTGGTAGAAGTCAAATCCAACTCTTAAACAATTCCATGATTCTAGGAACAAGAGAGACCTTTTAGGCATTAAATGGGAAGTTGATAAGAAGCCTTTTCTATTTTAAAACATAGGAAAAGATGGAATGGATAAAGTCTCAAGGAGACTTATCTGCCACATATGTATGCATGCAGAGAGCTTTAGGGCTTTTGTTAGAGGGGTGATCGAATCCTCCAATGATCCAATCCAATGCATTCTTATAAATAAGTGAACCTGCGCATTCAATAGGAGGAGGCCACTAATAGGAAATCAGGCCTGTGTGTGTGTGTGTGTGTGTGAGACCAAAGAGTCTTGAATGTAATCATTGCTTTTTATATTAATATAGGCAGAGTTATTTCCTGACTGTGTCAGAATATTAAAGTATTCCATGTATGAGTTTACTGTGAATTCGTAGGTTCTGCAACAGGTTGCAAGAAGAATTTTGAAGGACGTAGAGGGATGGATTGATTCAGAGGAATCAAAATGGATTTGGAATCCAAGTGAAGAGACAGAGGAAGCTATGGATGAATGGTGTAGCAAGGATGCGCTTAAGATTTAAGCTCATAGAAGCTGATTTGTGGAAGGCGGAGTTCTGAAGAACAAGTAGAGAAAGAGAAGCACGATTCAGAAGAATCAAAAGGGGCCATCAAGTCCAATTGGAGCATCAGAGTGGAGCTCTGAAGAGAAGGGGTGAAGTTAAGCCCTAGCGAGAATGAGTCGAGTAGTAGAAGAGTGGAAAGTAGAACCTTTGAAGAAGCCGAACTAGAAAGAAGAAACTGAAGAAAACACAGAAAAACTATGTATAGAGAGTCAAGTGGAAAAGTGAAGGATGGACGCTCAGCAACCGTTGGATCATTAAGATCAATGGCTGAAATTAAATCTCAGAGGCAGAAAGCCTTTTAAAGTCTTCGGAGCGAGTCATTGAGTTATAGCAATGAGCAATTGCCGATGAAATGAGGACCGTCGGATCAAGATCCAGATCGATAGTCCAGATCTAATCACAAGTCACATATCAGAGCCAGCAAAGGATTGGCGATAGTGGATTAAGCAAGGGTCAATCACTGATAGCGATAAAGCGAATCGGAGGTATCGGGATATCAGAATCAGCATATGGAGAAGACTTGTGATAATACAAAGGGCCGATGGGTAGTGGACCCAATGCATTTATAAACGTGGGTTCAATGGATTTGAAGTCCGATATATATGTTTTGGGGTGTTTTCCTTTGTAAATAGGATAGCGAAGAATAAATCGCCAATAGTGTATTTCCCGGGTTTGTAGGGAAATCGCATATTGGGAAATGGAAGGCATATATATATATGTATGGCCGTGGAATATAGCCGATAGCGATTGCAATGAGGTTTAGCCTCGAAATCTGCGCCGAAGCCGTACGTAAAGCAGAAAAGAGTATATTTGTGTAAGTTTCCTTTGTAAAGGTATTTACGCATATAGAATGGTTTTATGTGTTAAATATGTATTAGCCAAAGGTTGAGAGGACTAATTATATATATATGTCTAATGATGGAGGGATATGAAGAAAAGGCTTTGCTAAGTCTCATATGAAGATTATAAGAATGGGTAGAGTTCTGATCAGAGATAATGGCAGGGTGATTGGGTTCCGATTCAAAGGAACTAGTGGTGAAGGGCCTTAACCATATATAAATATGAAGTTTGACTCCTTTGTGAGTCTATTGCATGGGACAGTTGTGTTAGGCACTCTTATGAAATATGTGGGTATGGGTGCGGGTGTAGCCCTGCACCATTAGTGGTATCAGAGCAGAATTGAGGTCAAAGAAGAGGGGAAGATTTCTATGAAAAGGAATTTGTACACAGGAAAAGGTAATGTGCTGAATGATAAAGACTACAATGGGAGATTGCAGCAATTCCAGCGGAGGCTTGGAGTAAGCAGGAACTAAGGATTCCTTGAAGGAAAGAGAAAGCAAGATTTCTTAGCGCAAGTTCTCAAGGAAAGACTACTTGGAGACAAAACAGAGGACAATCCATTCAAAGGACAGCCAGAATGGTGAAACGAGATCATGCTGAGATCTTGGAAGTGAGCTAATGTGTTCTGTTTTAAATTAGGAATGTGTGTTTTTATACTAATGCATAGGTGATAGCAAGAGAAGCTATGAGAAGAACATGTGAGTTCTTAAAGACCAGGTAAGGAGAATACTCTAAAGGAGAAGTGGCAATGGACCTGAAGAATCCAACAAGAGTTTGGACAGAGAGGACAACTGAAGTATTCTCAAGAGAAAGTGAGAGATTGCAGAAGTCTAGAAGGAGCAAAGGTGTTGCTATAGAATAGGTTCTAGATAGAGGACCTGTGCTTACCAAAAGACTGAGTGAGGAGAGCTTAGTGAGGTAAGATTGCAGCCAGGAGGACTAGCTATTGCAGAGGTTTGTTGCAAAAGAGCTCATGAAGAAAGAAGAGAAGAAGATGACTACTAATAGTCATAGTAGAGGTTCAGAGAGAAACCACAGCAGAAGATATGAGAAGAAGGATGCCAAGGCAAATGGAAAGAAGATTAGTCCAGAGGAAATTGACAAAGAGGTTGCTGAATTAAAAGAAAAACTCAATGCATTAAGGAGAATGCTTGAGGAAATCTAGAGACAAGGTTGGGTCTTGAGGAAGAAGCCAGTAGAATGGCATGAGATGCAGAGAAGGCTGCAACAAAAGAAAGTGAAGTGGTTGAAGGAAAAACTCAAGGAAGTTGAGTTAGAAATGGAAGAATCCATTTGTAAATCAGAACAAGGAGAATTTCTGGGAGATAGTGAAGATGAAGACTTGAAGACTGAAACTTCAAGTAAGGCTGAAGGGTCACATGGTTTTAAATCTGACAATTTGTGTATGTTTGCAGGTGAAGGAAAATTGGTTGATATTATCATGAAGAAGGAAAAATACCAGGAGAATCAAAATTTTGTTCTGGAAGAAGACAAGGTAGATAGATCTCATATATAGTTGGTGGAAGATGTTAAGCAACTAAGTGAAGGGCTTGAGGAGATTGAAGAAGAGACCATTGAAGAATTTTTGAATCATATGAATGACATAGAACAACAAGGAGATATGACGGCTGAACCATCAAGTGAGACCATAGGATCTTATATTTTTTAAAGCTGATAGTTTGTGTATGATGACAGATATTGTAGGAGAAAAACAACCATTTGAAGATATCTTCAGAGGAGATAAATAGCAAGGGACTGAAGGCAAACTTGAGGAAGAGACTATGTTAGCTGAAAACATAGAAAAGGATCATCAATTCACTATGATGATAGGCACAGTAGAGGTAACCATGGAAACTGTTGAGACAGACAGTAGGGAAGAAGGACATCTACTGAAGGATGTTAAGAAGGAGGAACCCTATGCAAAGGATTTAACCTTGGGAAAAGGAACACTAACAAAGGAGTGTTTTGAAGAGGATGGATAGTCTTTTGAAGATATCGAAAGTCTGGAGGAGTACTCTAGGAGAACAGAGTATGATGGAGAAGACCTCTTGAATGAGGGAAGTAGTGATTTTCTACAGTAGAAAGACCTTGAGATTACAAGGATCAAAGGAAGACAGTGTTTTAATACTGTAACACAGCATGTAAAGGATGAATCTGGAAGAAGAGAGCATTGTGATGAAGTGCTTGCTAAGTGTGAAGAAGAGATTAAACTGTTGGAGAAACTGATGAGAGAACCTGACAGTAGAACAGAAGCTACAGTTACAGTTTCTGAAGAAGAAGATGTGTCTCAAGTAGGCATGGAGACAGGAAGATGCAATAATTTGTTTGCAGGTTCATTAAATAGCATGAATGAGTATGAGTATGTGATCAAAGAGATTGAGCAGAGATTGTTTGAAGATGGTAAAGAGGTGGTAGGAATCAAACAATTTCAAAGTAAAGATAACCAGTAGCAGGTTAAAGGAGGAGGAGTTCACTACAGTGGAAAAGAGCAGGAAGACATCATTAGAACAGATGGTGTGGAAGAGAGAATAATGGACAGTCTCATGAATTTTGCTAAGAATTTGAATCAGCATACTAATATGCTGACAAAGGAAGAGGAAATAGAGCAACAAATTGAAATGTTGCCAAAGATAGAAGAGGCACCAAGGCCTCAATTTTTTAATTTTAACAAGTGTTTTGTGAATGCAGGTTTTGTTGCAATTGCTGGAGGAGATTTGGCACATGTGAGTAGCCAAGTAAAGATGAAAGAAGAAGACTTCATGGAAGAATTCAATCCATGGAACAAAGATGTTAAATTGTTGGAGAAAATGCTGAACAGTCATGATTCAATCATGAAAGAGGGTAAGGATGATAGGGAGGCAGCAAAAATGGCAGCAAGTAAAGCAAGAGCAAGTAAACCAAAGAATGAAGCAAGTAAAAGAAAAGTCAACATAGAAGACAACAACAATAACCTGAAACAAAGAGAAGAAGATAGAAGTAAGAAGCAGAAGATGGACCAGGCAAACGATATGCTGGACATAGAAATTGAAGAAATATGGCAGCAGATGATGAAGCAATTCAAATGGAGGAAAATGGTAACAACAGCAAGCAAGATCAATCAGAAGTTGAACCTGATTGACAGGAAGAAGAAAATGGAGAAAAAGACAGTAGAAGTGCAGTGGCAGCAAAGGAACAAAGCATCTGGACATTTACAGAACAAAGTGTGGGATCCAGGAAGACCAAGACTAGAAGACACATGATCAAGAGATCATGAATATTTTATACTTTGGGACTTTGATGCAGGAGCATTCAACCCAAGGAAAATCATTGTAAATAGTAGACATAGGGGGTCATTCATTTTAGAAAATAGATTTCCTAAGTATTAAGTTAAGGCAATATTTAGGCCTTTAAGTGTGATTTAATTAGATAATGGGAGAATATGTAAATGCTCTCAAAAATAAATAAATGAGAACATGAGTGGTAGAAGTCAAATCCAACTCTTAAACAGTTCCATGATTCTAGGAATAAGAGAGAGCTTTTAGGCATTGAATGGGAAACTGATAATAAGACTTTTCTATATTAAAATAGAGGAAAAGATGGAATGGATAAAGTCTGAAGGAGACTTATCTGCCACATATGTATGCATGCAGAGAGCTTTAGGGCTTTTGTTAGCGGGGTGTTCGGATCCTCTAATGATCCAACCCAATGCATTCTTATAAATAAGTGAACCTGCGCATTCAATAGGAGGAGGCCACTAATAGGAAATCAGGCCTCTGTGTGTGTGCGAGACCAAAGAGTCTCGAATGTAATCATTGCTTTTTATATTAATATAGGCATAGTTATTTCCTCACTGTGTCAGAATATTAAAGTATTCCATGTATGAGTTTATTATGAATTCGTAGGTTCTGCAACAGGTTGCAGGCAGAATTCTAAAGGACGTAGAGGGATGGATTGATTCAGAGGAATGACAATGGATTTGGAATCCAAGTGAAGAGACAAAGAAGCTCTGGAGGAATGGCGTAGCAAGGATGCGCTTAAGAGTTAAGCTCAGAGAAGCTGATCCGTGGAAGGCGGAGTTATGAAGAACATGCAGAGAAAGAGAAGCACGATTTAGAAGAATCGAAAGGGGCCATCGAGTCCAATTGGAGAATCAGAGCGGAGCTCTGAAGAGAAGGAGTGAAGTTAAGCCCTAGCGAGAATGAGTTGAGCAGTAGAAAAGTGGAAAGTAGAACCTTTGAAGAAGCTGAACTACAAAGAAGGAACTGAAGAAAACACGGAAAAAAATAAGTACAAAGAGTCGAGTGGAAAAGTGAAGGATGGACACTCAGCTGCCGTTGGATCATTAAGATCAACGACTGAGATTAAATCGCAACGGCAAAAAGCCTTTTAAAGTCTTCGGAGCAAGTCATTGAGTTATAGCAATGAGCGATTGCCGATGAAATGAGGACCGTCAGATCAAGATCCAGATTGACGGTCCAGATCTAATCACAAATCACATATCGGAGCCGGCAAAGGACTAGTGACAGTGGATTAAGAAAGGGTTGATCGCTGATAACGATAAAGCGAATCAGAGGTATCGGGATATCGGAATCGGCATATGGAGAAGACCTGCGATAATACAAAGGGCCGATGGGTAGCGGACCCGACGCATTTATAGACACGGGTTCAATGGATTTGAAGTCCGATATATATGTTTTGGGGTGTTTTCCTTTGTAAACAGGATAGCGAAGAATAAAGTGTCGATAGTGTATTTCCTAGGTTTGTAGGGAAATTGCATATCGGGAAATGGAAGGTATATATATATATATATATATATATATATATATATATATATATATATATATATATATATATATGTATGGCTGTGGAATATAGCCGATAGCGATTACGATGAGGTTTAGCCTCAAAATCTGTGCCAAAGCTGTACGTAAAGCAGAAAAGAGTATATTTGCGTAAGTTTCCTTTGTAAAGGTATTTACACATATAGAATGGTTTTATGTGTTAAATATTTATTAGCCAAAGGTTGAGAGGACTATATATATATATATATATATATGTCTAACGATGGAGGGATATGAATAAAAGGCTTCATTAAGTCTCATATGAAGGTTATAAGAGTGGATAGAGTTCTGATAGGAGATAATGGCGAGGTGATTGGGTTCCGATTCAAAGGAACTTGTGGTGAAGGGCCTTAACCATATATAAATATGAAGTTTGACTCCTTTGTGAATCTATTGCCTGGGATAGTTGTGTTAGGAACTCTTATGAAATCTATGGGTATGGGTGTAGGTGTAGCGCTGCACCAAATAATAGACCCAAGGGATAAATATTATAAGCCTAAGGTATATAAACCCTAAAATAAATGTGGTTGACCATGGTTGGTGATGGTTGATTTTCATATTGACACAATCTTTGTCACAATGTGATGTGAAACTCTGGTTGACCATGATTGGTTTTAATATTGAGACAACCTTTGTCACAATGCGACGTTGGAAAATGGTTGACCATCGTTGACCATGGTTGATCTCCATGTTGAGACAATCTTTGTCACAATGTGACGTTGGACCAAGAGACAATCTTGGTCACAATGTGACCATGGTTATTGGCCATGATTGACCATGATTTACCATCATTAACCATGGTTATTGACCATGGTTGAGACAACCTTTGTCACAATGTGACATTGGAACATGGTTGGCCATGGTTGATTTTTTTATTGAGATTTTTTTGTCACAATGTGATGTTGGACCATGGTTGACCATGATTATAAACCTAATGGATTTATATTAAACCCAAATATTAATATTATAATCCCTATGAATAATATTATACTGTAGGAATATGAACCCTCAAATTAATAAATCCAAGGGATCAATATTATAAACCCAAGAGGTTAATATTAAAAACCCAAGAAATTATAAACCCAAGGGAATAATATTAAACCCAATGGATAAATATTATAAACCCAAGGTATAAAAGCCCTAAGATAAATATTATAAACCCTAAAATAATCATGGTTGACCATGGTTTAGCATCATTAGTTTTCATATTGAGATGATCTTTGTCACAATGTGAAGTTGGACCATCGTTAACCATGGTTGACCATGGTTGATTTTCTTATTGAGACAATCTTTGGCACATTGTGAGATTGGACCATCGTTGAGTGTGGATGACCATGATTGCAAACCCAAGGGATTTATATTAAACCCTAGGATTAATATTATAAACCCTATGAATAATGTTATACCTTAAGAATATGAACGCTTAGCTTAATAAACCCAAGATATTGATATTATAAATCCAAGGGAATAATAAACCCAAGGGATTGATATTATAAACCCAAGGGAATAATAAACCCAAAGGATTAATTCTAAAACCCAAAAGTAATATAAACTCAAGGAATTAATATTATAAACGCAAGGGAATAATATTAAACCCAAGGGATATATATATATATATATATATATATATATATATAATATTATAATTTTATTTTTATTGTTATGTAATTTGACAGAGTCAAAATGTTTACATAACCTTACAATATCTCTTCCATTGTGATTGGAGAAAGCCTCTAAACACAAAAATAAGAAATACATCACATTACAACATCACCTCTATACTAAAGTGAATATAACACAATTATTTAAATATAACAAAAAAAAAAACTAAAACCTACATAATTATTTAAAAAAAAAATAATAATTAATTTATCCCGAAAATTACACTTCATTCCCATATCTTATTTAAATATTTGTTTTATTTTTGTTAGGGGGCATAAATTACACTAGCACATCTTGTTATTCATAAATTACACTCACAAATGTTGTGATTCATGTATTTGTATACTTAATCCCGAGCACTTACTCTTAAATTGTTATTATGCATGTCACATATACTCCGAGGATAATAAAAGGAAAGGTTAATCTTGTGAAGTCAACAATTTGTATCCTTGATTCTCAACTATTTGTATCCTTGGCCCTCGTCAAAACAATTTGTATCCTTGATCCTCATCAAAGAAAGCGTTTTTTCCTAAATTGTCATTAGGCACTTGTCAAATCCCTTGTTACGATTTTTTTAACAAGGTTAATAAATTTTTGGAGTCACTTGGTTTGGTATATGTAGTGTCGAATGGTAATTGTCCAAACGGTGACTAGTGGTTATCTGATCTGCTAACGCACAGTGCGAAGAGGGTTGCCCATGGTATGTCACTTCAATGGTTGTATTACCATGTGACTTGCCGCTTCACGTCGAGTTCACCCTCGTGCTCCTGGACCAACGCACTAAACCCGAGATCCATCCACGGGGATCAAAGCTGGAAACAGAAAACGGACACCCTTATTACGCAGATCCAGCTGGCGTGCCCCGCCTGCACAGCCAACGGAAGACGGAGTACCAACCTCGCTGGTATGCAGTGAGCACAACAACGAGCATGCACGCTTATTATCACAATTTGGTTTGATAATTTGGTTTGTTAAGCCCAATACAAATAATTTTGTATATGGTATAATATATAATTTGAGTGGTTTAATGATTAAGAGTATGTGTTTTTTTTAATTATAATTTTAAAATTATAAAGATAAAATATATATGTTTTTATAAATTTTAGTAATCAAATTGTTAGATAAATCTTTTGTCCCACAAACAAAAAATTTAGAACTGTAACTTTCAATTTAGATAATAATAATATTTAATTTTATATTTAATAGATTTATAAATAAAATAAAGATGCAAACTAAAGATTAAAAATCTTGTAATTCTTATAAAATTTGATTTTGTATTTAATAAATTTATAATTAAAATAAAAATATAAACTAAATATTTGAAATTTTAAATAGAAAAAATTATATGAAATGCAAATATATTAATAATTAAAATATATATATATAAAAGTTTTTAAAAATATAAGTGATAAATATATTATTAAGATAAAGATAGAGATTACATTTTTCGAAATACTAATATAAATGTTTACACACGATTTGATATATCTAAAGCTCACATAATGATGGAAATCGAATTTCCAAAAAATATAAAATATAAAGGCCAATAAAATATTTAATCTTGTATTCTATAAGTTAGCAATTAAGATGTAAATAGGGTACAAATCTCTGTAAATGTAAAGTGAAATAGGGTTCAAATTTCAGTAAATGTAAAATGGAAAGTTTGTTGGAGGCTAAGTAGTTATGATAGATCTTATCATCTTTTACTTTTACATTATAACACATTTTTTTTTTTAAGATTTTTTTTATTGGGTAATGTGATTGTTTATATATATTTATATAATTTTTTGATTAATTAACAATAAAGAATAATCATATATCTTTGGTGGCTAGTTTTTTCATATTTCCGTAAAAATATAAAAAAATAAAAACAAGAATAAAAATAAATAATTATTTTTAGTTAAATTAGTTGTTTTTTCTAATGGCTAGTTAGTTGCTCTCTTCATTTATTTATTTCATTGCCTGGATCTAATTCATCATCTTGTTCTAAAGATGAGTCACACTTTCTCTCTTCATTTATTTATTTCATTCCCCGGATCTAATTCATCATCTTGTTCTGAAGATGAGTCACACTGGTTAGTTCGAAACGCTGGATGATATTAGTCCTATATGATATTTTCTGAAAAAATTTGTGATTATTAATATGGAGCATAGAAGTCTAAACTTAAATAATAAAGAGATTTAGAAAATTTTATGATTTTTTCAATTATAAATTTTACTAGCATAATTTTATAAATTAAATGACTAATTAATATTATTAAATATCAAAATACTTCACAATACATGTCATATTGCTAAATTAAAAAATAATAATAATAAAAATTAACCAAATAATGATTATATATATATATATATATATATATATATATATATATATATATATAGATATATAAAACCATGAAGTTTCATCTCCACTTTACCATGGATATACTAGACTACTAATACCGCATGCCCAAAAACCATATTCATGTTCATATGCTATATTTTTAAATTAATCAATTTAATTAATAATACAATGCATAACTATTTTTCAGATAAATTTAAACATTTGATTTGTCACTATTACTAAGAATATTCTAAGAGCCTCTTTAAAAAAATAAATTATTCTTACAACCATATAAATTAAATAGCTAATAAATGTTAATAGCCATCAAAATTTGTAAATTCAATACAAGAGTGGAGGTGAAAAATGAAAAAATGGTTTGGAAAAACAAAAAATGGAAAAATGGTTTGGAAAAACTATTCTATATGACAAAGAATATTCTCACATGATTAAATCTACACAATCCATAATCTTCTATTTAAGAAAAAAAATCTAAAAAGCCTATTCTAAAATAAATCATCCCTTTCAACCCAATTATTGATAATTAAAAAAAATTCTTCAACCCCTATTTCAAAATAGAGAACGTTATCAACTTAATTAAAATTGAATAAGTTTTTTTTTTTTTCTCTTTTTCAATATCTATCCACCTCTTAATCAATTATTAACCAACAACAAGCCAAATTTTTATAATTTATTAAATAGAAAAATGATTGATGAACACATTTTTACGATTTTTCCAACTATAAAATATATTAAAATTTTCTAAGAGAACTCTTGTATAATTTTTAACAAGAACCATGTGCAGACATGATAGAACGAAAACTAAGGTCCAGTACGACGTCCTATTCTGCATCTTCTCAACCACACACCATGTTTCTTCCTGCAACAATTGCCTTCAATGCATTGGTTCATAATGGATTAAAAGGGGTTAAAACGAGGAATGAGAAACTTGTGAAGAGATTGGAGAGTATTTCAAAGGTTTAGGCAAATCCCAATAGATGTAAAGATGTAGCTCTCAATCTTGTTAAAATAGGTTTGGTAGGGAAATTTATGAGAATCTGGGCATCCCCTAATTCCCTTAGGTAATGGGTGGATAGGAACCAAAAGTCCTTGGTTAAGGTACAAATTGAATGTGCTTTTTGTGGGAAAGGCTTCTTGACTTTCCTCTTTAAGCACAAAGAAGATAGGGATTTTATTTTCCAAAATGGATTGTATTTTATGGGAACCCAAGGGTTGTATTTGGATTTGTGGACATTAGATGTTAACCTGAAGAATGAAGTCTCAATTGTTGTTCCAGTTTGGTTCAAATGACCTCACCTCCCTCTTCAGTATTGGGAAGATACCCTAGGAAATGTTGGAAATGCATTAGGAAAATATATAGATAGGTAACAGTTAGAGATTCAAAATATTCTTGTGTTAGGATTTGTGTTGAAGTTGATTTAGAGAAATGCCTTTCTGAAGCAATCTATCTTTCTCTAGATAAATGATCATCTATCCAACCTATTGATTATGATAAAATCCTATTCGAGTGTAGGTGTTGTCATGATTATGGGAACTTCTTTTCTTGCCCCAAAAAAATTGAAATTGCAAATATCTAAGAAGATAAAGGACAATGGTAGAATAAAAGGAAGAGAAAAGTCATGAATCAAAAAGCATCTCAAAAAACTCAGCCCTCGAGTCTCAGGAACCTCATGCCTCCTCTGGCAAGAATCTAGAAAATCTAATCCAACATGAAAGAGAAGAAATCCCTAATAAAAATCCCAGATTAGTGAATCCAGTTGCCTCTTTGGAGGATGATCTCGATAAAGGAGATAAAACTGAGGAAGAATCAAAGGAAATGCTCATAGGAGGAAAGAAGATGTAGATCAAATTGAATAAGACGGACCCCCATATCTGGGAGAGGACCCTATGCTCTAAGCTACAAAGGAGGAACATAGATTTGGAAAACAAGGGAATATCATGTCTCCAAGAGCAGGAACCATTACATTAGAATGAGCTGTTTCAGCCTAGGATAAGTCAGAAAAAGACGTGGAAAGAGATGTTGAGGGTCCAAGAAAATATGTTTTTCTTTCGCTTAGAAACTCAAAGAATTGTCGGGAATCTTTAGATTTTGGATTTAAAAACACAAAATCAGAGGGTGAAAAGACAATACATGAAAAATCAAATAAGAAAGTATGTCACCACATAAATAAGGATGCTATAAGTGTATAGATTAGAGGAAATTTCAGCATAAAAGTGGTCTCCTAAGTAAAAGTAATAAAATAGTAGATAAAATAATAAAATAAAAGTTATGAATTTTGGAGGAAAAAAAAGAAAAATACTTTTTTTAGTTGTATTTTCAGCTTACCTCCTTATAGGTTTACTCAAATTTCAAGTGTAGAAACTCTTTGGATGTCCACATCCAACGAGTACCCATTATGCATACTTTTGAGAAGACCCACATTAATAAAAATTGAAGATACATTACAAAAACATGTTGAAATACATTTTTTTTAATGTATCCTCAAGTTTTATCAATATCGGTCTTCTTAAAAGTATGCATAATGGGACCTCATTGGATGTGTAATTTAATTCCACATCCAACAAGTTTCTGCACATGAAATTTGAGTAAAACTATAATGAGATAAGCCAAGAATACAATTATAAAAAAAAAAATTGTTTTCTTCTTTTCCTTCCAAAATATTTACATGTATCTCTTTTTAAATGTAAAGGATTTTGATTGGTTTACGTATTATGACACAGAAATTATATGAAAATTTCATGGGCACTTGTAGGTTGAAATTTCCTCTAATGTGCAAAGTAAGATAAAGAATTAGGTTCTCAAAGGTCACTGGAAGAGGTCTTTTATATAGTCCATAAACAAACCCAAGAAAAGGAATTGAGGGTAGAAAAAGAAGCCATTTGTTAAAAAAAGGAGAGAATGATGAATGGTAATTCTACATTTTAAAAGAAGGTTGAAGAAGGTAATTTCTCCTCCCCTCCATCCTTTTCAAAAGTGTTAAAGAAAAATTTAGGTCCCTATGCCCCTTTCAAAAAATGAAGGAAAGATCACAAAGAATGAAATTCTAGCTCCGAGAAAGCTTCAAGCTTCATTTATTTAATAGGAATTTCTTCTAAATACTAGTTACTTAGCTATATCTAGGATCAACAAAGAGGATATCTCTTCAAATGACTAAAGAAATTAAGTCAATATGCTTAGTAAATTTTTCTATTTGTTAGACTAGTTTTGGTGTATCTACAAGTGGAATAGTCCTAAAACTGCTTTATTTTGCTTGAAGTGAATAGGTGAAAATTTATGTAGATGGATGAAAGAAAATTTGTTTATTCAAACCTAGCTCGTGGATTGTATTGTCATATTTCTATTTGATGTAATCACTCTAAGCATTTAGCCCATGTCTTTTTAAATACAAAATATATTCTCAATTCTTGTCCAAAAATATATCCATCAACCTTTACATCAATATATATTTATTATTACCACTAATTTCAATATTTATTTATTTATTTTTATTTTTAAAATATCCAACATATTATCCAATTGCCACAAACTCAACATTTTTTTATATAATAATAAAGGCAAAGGAGAAATTCATGTTATCACCCACCATAAACATTATGAAGGCTGAGAATCCATTGAAGTTAGTGAAACTTATTGCAGAGTGGGGCACTCACTATGCCTAGATGGGCATCTTCAATTTATAAAGCAAGTCGCAATGCCTCTTGATATCAAGATGACAGAATGGAACTCAAAAATGGAACAAGAGAAAAAACTGAGGTTCCATATTAATTTCAATAAGCACATATGGTACATTTGCTTCCAAATTTTTGGTTGCACTCTCCACCTTATACTTACACTTCACACCTAGTCCCTTGTATTTAATTAATTTTTAAATAAAATTTAAAGCGATAATTAATTTACTAAAAAAATCATATTGTATTTTGAGATATACTAAAATTTATATTTTATTATTTTTAATATATATATATATATATATATATATATATATCTATATATCTATATATATATATATATATATATATATATATATATATATATATATATATTTCTATGCCCTTGGAGTTAAGCCTGACATATTAGGCTGACAA
This sequence comes from Pinus tabuliformis, assembly GCA_031772625.1. NCBI lineage: Eukaryota > Viridiplantae > Streptophyta > Pinopsida > Pinales > Pinaceae > Pinus > Pinus tabuliformis. Next base: position 666,386,472 of record CM062811.1, on the reverse strand, counting down.
GTAGAATCCCTCAAGTGGATTTGATTGGATTAGAGCCCATGGATGTAGCAACCTCTCAAGAACTGTGAATCACAGTTGATATATATATATATATATATATATATATATATATATATATATATATATATATATATATCTTACAAAATTATTTAGATAATTATTTTAGAAAATAATATTTATGAAAAAAAAAAAAAAACTCATGAGTGTTATTAAAAAAACACATATAAATCAAGGAGTTGTTTCTTTATATATATTTCACCTTAATATATGCCAAATAGTAAGTGCGATAACTTATCTAAATCTCTAATTGTAATGTCATAGCCAACAAATAAACAATAGATACAAATGAAAATGTGATTGTACCTTAACCCTTGCAGGTTAATGTAGTTTTGTAGACCACCTTCAATACTAGAAGGTCTACTCTTACTAGGAAATCTCGTTCCAACTCCTAGATTTGAACTCCTACATATGAGAACAAAGATATAGGGACAAGTTTTTCCTATGCAAAAGGAAGATTGTAGGAATTTACAGGGTAAGTTCCTCAGAAGGAACACTAAAAGACACCGCTCACAAACAGATCACAGATCAATACACCAGTATTCTTGATGTGGTTAAAACAGTCAGAGAGGGAAACAGTCCATGGCCTGAGCCAACATGGCCACTTCAGGCAATTTATTAATAAAAGAATGAAAATTTACATAAGCTTCTCTCATCAACGGTTACCCTACAATGACCCTCCGTGCTCTTTAAATAGAGATCATGGACCAATCGGGTGTTAAGCCATGGATCAAGCGTCAGTAATACGGAGGAGAGAATGAACCGTTGGATCACTTCATGTCTAGGACATATCGTGATCATTGGATTGTAAGTTACAAAAGTACATAGTAAAGAAAAACACTTTACCTAACTCTACACTAGACCAAGTTATACTTAACTATTTCCTATGTGTTAGAATATCCTAACATCCCCCCTTAAGAATAACTTGGGATAGGATTGAAGGATGTACAAATATGACACAATAGGAGAAGGAAGGAGGCATTAGAGCCTATCCCCCCTTAGTGACAACTTCTTGAACTCCAACCATGAATTGAAGTTTAGTACACTTTGCCTCTATGAGAGCCTTTGTAAATATGTCTGCAACTTGATCATCTGTTGAACAATATCACACTTCAAGAACATGGTCATGAATGAGCTTTCTGATGAAGTGCATGTGCAATTCAATGTGTTTGTTGTGTTGATGTTGGACTGGATCTTTGCATAGTTGAATGGCACTTTGATTATCACACCAAAGTGTAGTTGCATGTTGCTGCTAAAAGCCAAACTCTAACAGGATCTGATGAAGCCATAGGGCTTCCTTACTAGCTTCTACGATGCCACGATACTATGCTTCTGCTGAAGAAAGAGAAATGACACTTTGTTTCTTGCAAGCCCATGTAATAGGTCTAGAACCAAGAGTGAAGACATAACCTGCAGTAGACTTCCGATCATCAGGGTCACTAACCCAATCGGAATCAGTGAAACCAACCAATAGAGGAGATGCTTCTGCACTATAATGAATCCAAAAGTGAATTGTACCTCGAACATAACGAAGTATTATTTTAGCTTCTTTCCAATGACTCTCATGTGGGTTTTACATAAACCGAGAAATATGGCCAACAACAAAGGAAAGGTCAGGGTGAGTATGGGCCAGATACAAAAGCTTTCGTACAAGCTAATGATTTATGGTAGCATCAACTTCAGGGGAAGTACAAGTGATTGAAAGTTTGGCTCCAGACTAAAAGGGAGAAGGGGCTGGCTTACAATCTTACATGTGAAAGTGCCGTAGAATATCACAGGCGTACTTGGATTGGGAAAGGGAAATACCTTCCTTGGTTTGCAAGACTTGAAGACGAAGAAAATAATGCAAGTGTCCTAAATCTATCATTTCAAACTTCTTTTTAACGCTGGTGATCCAGGTGGATGTTGGTGGCCACCCACCTATCCCATTTGGACCCCCACAACTGTTTCTTTCAATTTTTCAGTTTCCTAAATTGTAGCACAGTTTACTATTTTTAGCAGTTTTTCGGGTCCTGAACTTCCAGAGCCATTTTGAGGCCATAAACGACGTTTTTTGGGAAATATGGGGGAAACATGGGTCCATGGACCAATGTTTTGTGTTCAATGTGGACCATCTTTGACCATGCTTCCCACCATTTATGGACACATCAGATATTGCAGAACAGCTCACCAGAGACCCAGCTCAGTAGAAGCTTCCTCATCTCAAGGAGGAACTCAATGCAATGGGGACCATTGCTTCCTAAGGGGGGAGGAATGGTCCAGGAGGATGTTGGTGGCCACCCACCTATCCCGTTCGAACCCCCACAACTGTCTCTTTCAGTTTTTTCAGTTTCTTAAATTGTAGCATAGTTTACTATTTTTAGCAGTTTTTCGGGTCCTGAACTTCCAAAGCCATTTTGAGGCCCTAAACGACGTTTTTTGGGAAATCTGGAGGCAACATGGGTCCATGGACTGACGTTGCCCTTCCCAAAGTGGTAGTTCTCAGATAGATCTTTCTAACGAGCTATTGTTTTAAACAAGAACGAAACAAATTACAGAGATAACCATAAACACAGATATGTAGCGGAAATAATACTTCATTTCATTAATGTAAAATACTGAGATATGCTTACAAACATAAAATGGAAATAGACAGCTAGGGCGATGGTAGCTTATCTCTGAGAAGAGATGTGGTAGCTACATGCCTCTGAACTGTGTTACAATGAGGCTTAAAGGCATATTTATTGTTGAGAAACAAAGAAAAACCCTTCACATCCCAAAACCTAACCCTAGAAGATGAAATGTCAAATTGTGGGCCCCGTTTGGGTAAATTGGTACATCAATTCCCTGGGGTCGTAACTTTGGCATACGATCTTCATTTGACACGTACAATAGCTCATTAGAAATATCTATCCGAGAACTACCACTTTGGGAAGGGCCCCAAGATTTCCTAAAAAACGTCGTTTAGGGCCTCAAAATAGCTCCGGAAGTTCAGGACCTGAAAAACTGCTAAAAATAGTAAACTGTCCTACAATTTAGGAAACTAAAAGAGACAGTTGTGGGGGTTCAAATGGGATAGGTGGGTGGCCACCAACATCCACCTGGATCATTGACCAATGTTGCCCCCAGATTTCCAAAAAAACGTCGTTTAGGGCCTCAAAACGGCTCTGGAAGTTCAGGACCCAAAAAAATGCTAAAAATAGTAAACTACGCTACAATTTAGGAAACTGAAAAACTGAAAGACACAGTTGTGGGGGTCCAAATGGGATAGGTGGGTGACCACCAATATCCACCTGGATCACTTTCCCTTTAAGATGTCCTTTATTGCATTCAACTACTCATCCCTTTATAAGGCTAGTGCTAGATATACTTTCTCAAATGTGGTACTTTGATAGGAATAATGCATCCAATGGATTTTTCTCCTCATTCTATTATAATGACGTCCTCCTCATTCTATTATAATCTCATCTTAGAGGTGAAGATATTTTAGAAGTGGTCTTGGAATTCTTTTATTTTTTCCTCATCTTCCTTTGGGCTCCAAATTAATCTTTAAACACTAAATTTTATTTGAGGCCTGGTTTTTTTTCAAAATATTCAAAGTACAAACTTTTGGAATCTTCTCCATCTTTGTCCCAATTTACCTTGATTGTGGCTCCTTTTGGATGATTATTTTCATTAACTTGAAGGAGAAGTTTTAGATTAATGTTGTTATTCCAACACAAAAATGTCAACCTCTAGCTCCTCCCTTGGTTTAAATTGATATGCATATTTACTTTTCTTCCCAAGCCATCATCTTCCCCAAATTCAAAGAAATTTTCTTATCCTTTGCACAACTGTCTCCCACCATAAGAACCAACCTAAATTATCTGATGTGTGAGGGAAAATAAAAAAATGGAAGTTCCACAAGATCAATGTGACTCTGTCAAATATAATATAATACAACTCATGATTATTTTGAATTTGGAATTTAGCACAAGAAACAAGCCTTTATATTACCCATCCGTTTAGATGAAAAGATAATATCTAGTTTCATGAATATTCAACAAAAAAATTCACTGCTATGTGACTATAGAAAAATGGTAATAAATGCACTTAAACTCCTAAATATAATTGCACATAGAGGTGCATTCTACATCCCACTGTGGGGAATATGTGTGGCATGCTAGTTTAGTTCCTATTAACAATTGATATAAACACACATCAATAGTAGCTAAGTAATCCATTTAATAATATTCAACATAATATTTTATATAAACACACTTCAATAGTATCCATTTAATAATATTCAACATAATGAAAAATACTAAGCCAACAAAATCATTGTAGTTTCTTTGTCACTAATAATGACCTCCTTAGGAGAAAACCACATAATATCCAACTTGTTAGTCTATATTGACCAACGTCTAATGGAAATTGTCATATAAGATTGTTGAAAGTCTCATGGAAGGTTGGAAATTGCTAATTTATGTGGGAAAAAAGATAAAACCTAATGCACCAAATAACTGAATGTAAAGACTAAAGAAAATCACACTAGGAAGGAATTTTTTGGGGAAAAAGAAAAAATACGAGCTGCAAATTTCTACCATGGAATGTGTTAGGTTCCATCTATGAGCATTTTAGTAAAATATGATGCTTTCCTTGCACATAAGAAAAAAAGTGATTGTGTTACCAATTATACTCACATGGGAAGGGCTTAGGTCATTCTAGACTTTCATAATAATTGAAGGACCTTGAAATCTTAGATAAGTTTGGTATAGATAACTTATGAGTCATGAAAAGCCAAAACATATCGAAGAAGGAAAGTCACTGAAAATAATGATAAGCAGTAGAGAGTTCCCAAGGAAGAAAATATCACCTATCCTATCCAATTGCAGCCTGATTTCTCCCTCTACTTTGGTGCTTAGGATTATCTTTATACAAAACATATAGCAGTATTGATCTCTAAAATCTACACTTCAAACAAAGGTTTAGATTTTATTTATCTATAACCTAAAAATAAGAGAATTAAAATAAGACCATTAACATAGATAGGAAAAAAGGACATAGAATTTGGATATGCTGTTAGGACAAGTGAAGCAGCAAGGTATTGTGCATTTGGAATCATCTATTATTGAATTAAGCATGAACCATACTTAAATGTCAAAGCAATGTTTTCTTCAATTGGAAAATTAAAAATTGAAGATTACAAGCATATATAAAAATGTCAAAGCAATGTTTCCTTCAATTAGAAAATTAAAAATTGAAGATTACAAGTGTATATAAAAGGTTGGCCCATAAAACTATACACACAAAACGTAGATACATGTTGCAAAAAAATACAACGTATGACTCAAAATATTAAGCTAGAATGGAAAGTGCCCTACACGACTGTTGACCTGTTTTTAGATTTTAAACTAGATTATATGAAATATTGTATATGATCTGAAACGAGATATCAATTAGAATGAAATAAAAATAAAATATCAAACGAAAAAATATGAAATAAATAAATAAATAGAAGATATCATATTATCATCGGGAAAGGAAACACATGTAAAACCAATAAATGACGAGAAATACATAAAAAATGAGGACCTACACCATCTCTTTATTTTAAAGAAGGGGAATTTTGCATTATATGTTTAACACAAGCATGCAAAAATGTATTTTTTTCCCTGAATGAAAGCAATTGGAATAGATACATTGCGACGAATAAGAAAATATATATCTTCTATAGGGAATAACTATGGTTTTTTTCACACAAAACAATGAGTCACAAGGTTTTTCTTACCACATTTTATATAAAATTATAAATATAATTTTTTTTTAAGTTGGTAGATCTTTTTTATATTAATAATAAGCAAATTGATACTACATAAAATATGGTAGGTGACCTCAACTTGCCCAGCGGGAAACCAAATTTGTTGGCCACCTAACTGCGTGATAAGCCATTTAGTAGAAAAAATTTGTAAGTCTTTTTATCCAAGCTATATAAGTTTGATTCTCATGTCCTCACCCATACTTTGGTTTCCTATATTCATATATAATTGCATATTGAAAATTAAAAGCTATCCACATAAGTACTAAACAAAACTAACAAGAACCAATATTCTAATCTTCCTGCTCGGCAGAGGCAAAATCAACCAGAGCCAGATCTTTGACATTAGAGCCTAGCAGCTTTATCTGTGAGAGCAGACATGGAAGGTGTCTCTCAATGCGGCCAAGGCGTCCTTCTTGTTTCTGCATTTGGAATTGTAACTTCTAAAAATCCTGTTTGTAGTTTGGAAAATCCTGAACCATTGTCTCCATGCTCACCAAAATCTGCTCCATGGCCTTGCCCAAGAGACTTTTCATTAGCCAATACAGGTAAAGGGTTTGCTTAAACTGAGTCACTCGCCCGCGGGTATGTCCTGGGTCCGGCACGAGGATTCTCCAATCTTCCATTTCTATCTCAGTCGCGCTCGCCTGGCAGTTGAGGTCAGCCTCCCATTCTTCTATCAATATCCTAATCTCCTAGTTGGTTCCCTCCCGATAAGTTGTTTCCACTTCATTGAAGAGGGTCTCGATAGGCTTTTTGCTGCATTTTCCACCCAAGGAGCTGGGCTCATTTCCCTGCTCGGCCCCCCACGACTTCTTACCTCAGCTCTTGGTCTTTGTGTGAGCCATAGGCACACTGACCTAATGCTTAATACTCTCATGAGAGTTGGCCTATCCATGAACTAGTGATGTAGCAGGCCTCAAAACCCCCAGGGGAGGTTTACCACTTTGTGTACTTGTCATGGTGTTAAGAAACCAAATTTGGCAATCAATTACACTGCATCGTTTCATCACCCACAGGCTCTGCCACCTGCTGAAGTCCACCATCCCCTTTACACATGTAGTATCTTGCCCCCCTTTCCCTCTTGCATCACAAGTAGTGTATACAATCCCGAGCCCAATATGCCTCTTTCCTGCACCAGCATGGAAATGCCTGTGCCCCAATTGACGCACACCCACAACAGTTATTTTGCAAATACTGCAACTCAAGACATGGGTGTAGCACCCGAACAACCATCCAGCCACAAGCCCTACAACATGGCGACCCAACTCGCAAATTTCTAGCCTCTCACACCCAATTCCAGCCCTTATGAGACCATTCCCCAAGCCCAAGTTAAGAAACATCCTCTCGACACCCCTGTACACCCTCCTGCGACACACCCCAAGTATAGTGACCTTACGGTCATCCCGATGCAAATTGTGGATGTCTAACCGCAGGATCCATCTCGCTAGAGACCCATTAACCCCATAGACTTTCCTCGATCTTCCAATTCTTGCATAGCCAGCCCCAGCACCATGCCAATTCCCAACCACCTCACAACACCTCCTCATAGCAGCAGTCCTGCAAACCTTTCAGCTTAGGCCCTGGGTATCCCTAGCCAAAAGGCCAACCATAAGATAACGGGCTTCAACATTAAGACAAATATCAACACTATCCCAACACCCAACTCTCTGGACTCTGACCCAAATGCAATGCCATTCCCCAGGGTTATCACCCCTGCCCCATAGCCAAATTAACCCTCTGTGAGAGAGGAAAATTTCATAGCATATTGAAACTGGAGGGGTTCTATTACGATTCAATTTCTTTTTACAGGCTACCACCACCAAACCATTCCCCCATTCCCAATTTCCCAGCACAACAGCCATGTGTCCCCATGCAAAACCCACAAACCAAACCAAAGATAGGGGAACATGATGGAAGGGAGGAGAAAACCGTTTAAATACTTGATTTCCCGTGTTTGGAGCTGATGGAACCTTCGTTGCTATTGGAGATGCTGCACCGATACAATACCAGATTCAACTTGCCTCACACATTGAGCCACACTCACTGAGTCACATAAACTACCAAATTTTTCACCACTACAATCGCTACTACCCAAACACTTCCCTTCATAACTTTGCCACCTTTCTTTGTGGCGGAAATGTTATGCATGCATAAGGCCACCGTACCCATCACCTTGAGCGTGTGGGGGATGGTGGTGATGTACCTTGGCGTACTCACCATTAACTTCGTCTTGATGGGACCGTCCTCCGGCTTGCACCTCGATCAAAGATACAAACATAATTTATATTGGAAGGGATTTCACAAAAAAAAATATGGTGCTCATTTTTCTAAATCAACAATGATTAAATTGTTGGGAAGCCTGTGAACTTCAAATGAACCTCTCAAATTGTTTTTCGCTGATTTGTGTTGATCACACTAGCATAAGCATTTTTGTTCCCTTCTCATAAGTTTTAATGAATCTTCATCCGTTACCCTTAGACCTTTCACGATTTCTTTGTTCACTACAATTTTATCTAGGCCCTTTGTTCACTGCAATTTTATCTAGGCCCTGTAGCTTATAATAAGAAAGAATTCCATTTTGGAGAACAAACCATCGTGATTTCCATCCTTTGCCATAATTCACCCATTTATATAAAATACGAGAAGCTTTAGCACTATTTAATTGTTGCATGTCCCTAATTTCAATCCCACTATCTTGCGAACCTTTAAATCTAAATGAACCTTCGAGAGACCTTAAGTGAATAGAAACATTGTTCAAAGGGGATAATGTGTCATTTGTGTCCCCTTGAGGATTTTCATTGCACCGGTCACCACTAATATAACTCTTCAGACCGGCAGAATTGCCAAGGACTAGTTTGATAAGTCAGATTTTTATTTGAGCCTTGATCCCACATTATTGTGTTCTTGAATGATTTTTGCGATGGACCATTGGCTTCCATGGGTGCAACCATTTTGCGTATTTCCCACTTGCGTTTCGAGAGAAACATGAGACATACACCATAGAGGAGGCATCTGAAATGTGCAATTCTATGGTTTTGGACGCCTGGTTAATGCTTAAGCACCATTGCCGAATCTGATCAGTACAAGTCAATTTACAACACACGAGACTCCACAAATAGTAGAGCACACATGTATGAAGTTAAATATTAAAATGTTTATAAAATAGTCAAATCAAGGTCCAATACATTTTGGTTGACGGAGTTGGAGTTATTTTTAGTGTGATTTTTTGGATTTTTTTGGTACTTGAATCTGGCAGAAAAATTTGAGGTGAAATCTTGATTTGTCTTATTTAAACTAGTTTTTTAATGTTTATATGGATTCAGCACTCTGGAATACCCTAGAACACTCTGATTGTATAGGGGTTACCCATTAAATTTGTGATTTCAATAAATTCCAGCAAAAAATTAGACTAAAAAAACTTCCAAAAATTCTCACTAAAAACTCATTAATTTAGCACAGAATCCAAAATTTCAACAGAGAATGATGTCGGTCCACGTTGAATTTCAGGCATTGTTATGATTATAATGGCTTGAATTTAGTTCTCTGCCAAAATTCTTCCACATTAAAAACAGATCAAGTTCGTAAAGCGCGGTAATCAAGCTACCTATACAAGTCTCAAATATCTTGTGGTTTTCGTAAAACACAAGATAATACAATTACCTGTAAAATTTCTCCACAATTACAACAAATAATCATGTAAACTGTAAATCTTATCCAAAAAATTACCTGGAAAGCAAAACAAACTCGTTAATTTCAAAACTCACCAAAAATCCCGCAGAAAGAGGCAAGCAACAATCCGTGAACCGTTGCCTCAAGCTTCACATTGAACGCTCCACAAAAACCATGAAATTTTCTGGAAAAATCCTTCCGGGTACCTGAAACCTCATCAAAGCGTCATTATTGGATCGCAGAGGTGGAATCCACAAGGAAGAACCGCACTGCGAAGGAGTTTTCTTTTGGCTCATTGAACAGGTTGCCAACTTTGTTGTTTTGATTGCCCCAAATTTAACCGGATAAAATCCTTTACCTTTTAGCATATTAGTGGATGAATATGGAATTAAAATAAAGATGGTGTAAAGTGTAGTGATGTTTTTAGATTTTTTCAATTATTTTTTTAGAATAAGTGGGACTTTTTGCAAATGGATTTTAAACACCAAAATTTCAGATGTTAGAGTTGGTGATGGGACTTGCTTTTTTATTACTTACATTTTTCTACACTACGAGCTTATGGGTGACCCAGAGAAATACATATATAAATTTAGTAGTAAGATTTTACATAAGATATTAGAAATAAAATGAAGTTAGAATAATATTACAAATAAAATAAGTTATAATAACTATGGTTTATTACATTTATGGTGTTATAAATTTTTTTTTTTTATTTTTTTTTTTTTTAACGTGATTATTATGTATGTATTTATATTTTCTAAATTTAATGTTAATAGTGTCTTATTTAAAATTTTCATATAAACTATTTTAACTAGTTAAATTTGGTTAACAATCAAAATGACAATTTTACCCAGTGTTGCAAGGCATCTTAGTCCTTGCTATTGAAATTAAAGATTATGTTGCTAGAAAATTTACATATAAAAACCGGTAGCATGATACATATAAAGATTACTATTAAATATTTAAACTGACATTAATAGAATATGGAGAAGATTAATATATATCTTTTATTTATGTAAGCTAACATAAAATGATTATTCTGTGAAATTATTTTGTAAAGAAGAATTTTATTCATATTTATATGACAAAGTTTGACAATTTATATTTTCCCCAAAAAATAAACAAAATTTTGTAATTCAATTACGTAATAGTAGTTTTGGTAGGACTTGCTCAAATCACATTTACATTATGTGCTTAACAACTAAATGGATGTTGCATTCCTATAGATCTAAATTACAAATTGTTTATTACAATGCAAAATTACATAATGTTGGTCAATTCACATGACACTTAACATGATGCTAGAGTCTTGTTGATCCAGGTGGCTCGAGAGACACAAAAGACAAAGAGGGTTTATGAATGCTCAAAAATCAAAGTGCTCAGAATGACTCCGACCTAGGACCAAAGCGTAGATCTTGTCATTCTGATCGCGGAGGTGCAAACAATTCGTCAATCCAAGCTCGTATGAGGGAGAACGAGCCAGTCAAAGTTTTGGTCAAAGTTGGGCGGGGCAAGGTTTAAGTGTCCTACAATTTGACCGACCTAGAGGCATGAAACCTAGGTCTCGAAATCGGTCAAAATTGTGGCCTCGTTAATTTTCCCAATATCCCTTATTTTCTAAAGATTTGAAAAAAACCCCTCCATTTTAAAAATTCATATATATATATATATATATGTATATTAAAATGGATGGCGAGCCATGACCCCCGCCACCCCCACCGGGGCCCAAAACAAAATTTTAAATAATTTTGGGTCTACAAGCCATGACCCTGACCGATCCCCAACCAACCATAACCAAAATTTATGTTATTTTGGGTCGGTGGCCATTACCTTGCCGAACCCTCCCTCACCACTGGAGCAACCATGTCACATTAAACTATATTATGTGTGGGGTGAGCGGGCCACCTCCGGTGGACCCGACCGACACCGTCATCCACCATATGTGATATGCAACAGTCATAGCGGAGCCAGCAGGGATCGAACTCACCCGACCCACGTGGGCTGGCCCTCACCGGGTGGCCCCATGGATTAAACAACGAACACCCCTAAATATGTAACCAACCTCAGCTCTCAACTTTAATACCATAAAAACACACCCGAATTAATATCATGAGTTACGAAGGGTTGTGGGGCGGCCCGCCCAAGGTGGATCCGACCCCCAAAAACAATATGCATGCGGTTTTGTCAAAACAATAAAGGTTCAAACATGGAGGGGTCAAGGTTTGACCACCCGACCTCCTCCCTATAACTAGGTAATCTTACCACAATGCCAACAACATTTTTATTGTAAACTTTGCCCTAGAAATTTTATATAAACCCAATTTGCGCAATGCACGAGACAGATGGAGGAACCAGGAGTGGGCACAAATTTCGAGACAAAGGAGGTAGAATCTTGGCACGCAGTTCAAGGTAGCGTTTTGACGAATTTTATATGGTTTCAACATTTCTCGACGCCACAAACGCAATGGTGCTGTCCGTGTCTCCATCAAATTTTTGAATTTTTTGGCCAGTTTCAGTATGAGGGTGGAACCATGATCGCTGCAAAAACAGGGAGTGAAACCATGATCCTTACAATTTTCCTGAGGAGGTAATTTTTCTCCATGTTGGAATATAGTCAAGTTTACAATTGTTTTTCATGGTTTTCCCTAGGGATCGTAATGGCAAGGTCAGAAACGCTTTTTGAGTTGCAGATTTCTAGTGCACCCATGGCGCAGAATCTTTGAGGAATCTAGGGGAATCTAAAAGATTCCTTGAGCCCCAGATTCTCAACTTCTCAGAATTCAAAAATTGGACAGTTGATTTTGCACTATTCGACGTCATAAATCTGATGGTGCGTTCAGATTTCTCATTCTCTCATTCTATTCTTCAACCACTTTTCTAAGTGGAATGCAGGTGTTAACATCCATGTGCGAGCAGTCATGCGATTGATGCCATGATATCGATGGTCAAAATAGCTTCAGCAGTTTGACATCTGCTTCTTCAGATGGCCCTTGGTTGTGAGGTATATGTAGTGTTTGTGTACTTCTTTTGCTATGCATTGTGTTGCACAGGTCCTTGATTGATGTTTGATGTGGGATCCTATTTCTTACTGATTTTTATGATTCCTGCTTGATGTGACGCGGAATCACCTATGTGATGTACTTGTTGTCATGATTCATCATGTTGTGTTTTGAGATCCCCTTTGTTATATGTTGATGGGATACTCATGTGTCACCATGCATGTTGCTTTGAGATCCTTTTTATGCCATGTTGGTGGGATGCTCATCATTCATGAGTTTTATGTCATACTGATAGGAGTCCTTTTTGACTGAGAGTTCTTGTAGTGGAACATCTCTTGGAGCCAATCCTGCGTGAGGGAATTTTCCTTATATGATAAGGACATCACCTCTATGTACATCATCATTATTGATAGCACTTAACGCAGCGGCCTACACCATCTTGACACCGGGGCCCAGAGACGTAATCCCTCCTAAACGAACTTCGTTATCAACGGCTTATGTTTTTATGTTGTTGATGATTGTCTTGTTCCTCTTATTTACAACATGCAAATGTATTCATTTATGTTCTTTTTAAAAATGCAATCTAACACATCACGAAAGTAAAAGGTCTTGGAAGGGTCCTTCGTCACACCGAGGCCTGCTTCAAGTGGTATTAGAGCGGTCTTTGCGTTGATGTGAATTGCAGCATGAACAATGGAACGTGCAGTGATAGAGGATGAAAGAGCGATGTACGAGACCATGCTCAACATTTCCAAAAGGGTGGAAATAATGTATGAAACTCTGCAACAAAAAACAGAGGAAAAGGAGCGATTGCAACTTCACTTGCAAGCCACAAAAGAGGCCATGGAAGTACTAAAGCATAATAAACATAATCTTCAAACAGAGAATGTGTTGGGTCCCTATAATACTAGTGATTACCCCATTACTATTGTAGTTATACCCCTTATTTATATTGTTGCACCCCTATTACCCCCATATTGTTATTTCTGTGCCCCATAGAATCCCTCTATTGTTATTTTTGTGGCTTTATATTATTATTGTTAGGTCGGCTGGATTATATTGTGACTCCTTAGACTCCTATATATAGAAAGGAGGTTTTGTCATTTGTATCATCCAAGAATTGTTCATTTATGTAATGTAAAGGAGGTTGCCCCCTCGAAGAGGCTGAATTCTAAGGCGTTGATCTATCTTTTCTATCTTTTCTTGAGCTGGTTTCATAACATTTGGTATCAGAGCTTTGGATTCTAGGGTTTCGCTGCTCCAAACAGGTCATCGTGGCATTTTCGCTATAACTTTTTTTCTGTGACGTTTCAGAAGTCGCAAAAAAAACCCATTTGAGAAGAAATCGCGCTGAACCTTGGGTCAGAATTTCAGATCTTTTCGCGCGATATTTGCGGAGATATGCTCTGAGGAAGTTGGTCTTTTTGCAGACTCCTGAATTACACTCAAAACAGGTGACCTGGGGAAAATCGTCATAACTTTCTCTCTGAGGATCGGATTGAAATTTCGTAAGAATTTACAGAAAGAGGACGGACTATAGTTTCTTGTATGTGTGTTTTAGATTCAAAGGTTGAAACAGTGACTCGTGGCACGTCGTACAAGTTCGCTCTACTGAACCAGTCTAAAAGCAAGTCACTGTGGGAGATTTCACATAACTCTTACTTGGAGAATCCAATTTGGCTCAGACTTGTGGCATTGGAAAGAGGACGCAGAAGGCTACTACAGGTAGAAATATCAGAACTGGATGATCCGAAATTACAGAGATACATCAGATTCAATATCAGGCTTCTATAAAGTGAAAAAAGGTGTGTAGTTTTTTTAAAATTTTTATGTAAGCTTGGTTTAACGGAATTCAAAGGGCATAGTAAAGCATTATTATCGGTAACTGATGCCCCGAGGAAAGAAAATGCAAACACCTAGTAAGGAACCTGAAAGCTCTAGCATGACTCATGAAGAAGAGGAAGAAATGCTACATGATATATCAAAATTACAAGAACAAGTGCAACAAATGTCACGCTCACAAAAGCTAACAGAAGCTAAGATAAGTGGCGTGGAATCTAAGGTAAATGGCGTGGAATCTAAGATAAATGGCGTGGAATCTAAGATAAAGGGCATGGAAGATAAGATGGAGGATTCGATGGTAAATTTGAAGATAGATTTGAAGACAGACATGGAAGAATTGAAGAACTTGCTACAAGAAAGGGTCACTAATGGTGAAAAGGTAGTAAAGGAAACTCATGATGAGAACAAAAGAAATGTTAATCATGATTCCATAGACTCTAATGTTGGATCGAAGACTCACCATGTTCCAAAAATCGATATGAGGAAGTTTGATGGCAAGGATCCCGCCACATGGATATTACAGATGGAGCAATTCTTCGATCTCAATAATGTGCAAAACACACAAAAGGTACGTATGGCAACTTTATATTTGGAACCAAATCAGTTTGTATGGTATCAATGGCTTTGTTCTCGTAAACAATTTATCACTTGGGCAATTTTTACGGAAGAATTGATAGCACATTATGAGGATACAAAAAGCAACACTTTTTTTAGCCAATTGATAAGTCTCAAACAAAAGGGTTCAATAATGGAGCACATTGAGGAGTTCCAAAAATTGAACATAAGGGTAAAAGATATTCCAGAGGAGCATAGGATTGATGTGTTCATAGGGTCTTTAAAGGATAATATCCAACATGATGTGCGCCTTTGGGAACCTGATTCATTAGAGAAGGCATTCAGGTTAGCAAGAAAAATGGAAAGCAAAATTATGGCAACTAGGAAGCATACCATTCACAACTATAAAGATGGAAGTGTTGTTGCCCATAGTCTTCCACAACCTACAAGGTTGACACCACAACAATTGGAAGAAAAAAGAGCAAAAGGGCTTTGTTACAATTGTGATAGCAAATACACAAAAGGTCATAAGTGTGCTGAGAAGAAATTATTCTACATAGATTGTGAAGAGGAAGAAGAAAAGGAGCAAGAAAGGTCAAAAGAAGAGGATATATTCCAGGAACAAAGCCTAGATGAAGAACAAATAAATCCGACCATATCTTGTAATGCATTGGCGGGAATTACCACTCCTCAAACCATCAAGATAGAAGGACAAATCAAGAAGAAAAAGGTAATAGTGTTGATTGATTCAGGAAGCACCCACAATTTTATTCATTGTAGGGTAGCAAAAGAATTGAATTGCTTCCTATATCCAGCACCAGAGTGTCAAGTGATGATTGCAAATGGAGGAACAATAAATTGTTCTGGAAAGTGCCATAATATCAAGCTATCCATGGGAGAATATGTATTGACTAGCCCAATGCTTTCCATTCCAATGGGAGGTGCTGATGTTGTACTAGGAGTCCAATGGCTACAATCCTTGGGTACAATAGCTTTTAATTTTCAAGAACTTTTCATGAAATTTTCTGTGGAAGGAAAGGAAGTTGAATTAAGGGGTATTGCAGGGAAACCAGGAAAGATAATCAGCTCTAATGGCATGACAAAGCTTCTAAAAAAGGAGCAAAGAGGTGTAATTGCACAATTATGTTCGCTAGATGTTTCCACATTGGAATCATCTATTTCTCCAGATCTCCAAAAAGTCCTGGACAATCATTCCAAGGTATTTGAGACTCCCAAAGGTCTCCCACCTATGCGTGATCATGATCATGCTATTCATCTGATTCCAGGAAGTGTTCCTCCAAACATCAGGCCGTACAGATATCCATATGTCCAAAAAAGTGAAATTGAACGTATGGTTGCAGAAATGCTAGAGGCTGGTATAATTCAACCGAGTCAAAGTTCTTTCTCAGCTCCAGTAGTATTGGTGCACAAGAAGGATGGATCATGGCGCATGTGTCCAGATTATAGGGAGCTCAACAAGCTCACTATTAAAGATAAGTTCCCCATTCCTGTCATTGATGAATTACTGGATGAATTGCATGGATCAATTTACTTCACCAAGTTGGATCTTCGTTCGGGATATCATCAAATCAGAATGAAGATTGAAGACATTCCGAAAACGGCATTTAGAACTCATGAGGGTCATTATGAATTTTTGGTCATGCCTTTTGGCCTTACCAATGCACCTTCAACATTTCAAGGTTTGATGAATTCAATTTTCAAACCATTCCTTAGAAAATTTGTGTTAGTATTTTTTGATGATATACTAATCTACAGCAAGTCTTGGAAGGATCATGTTGAACATGTTGACAAGGTGCTACAACTATTGGAGGAGAAACAATTATATGCAAAAAGATCCAAATGTTTCTTTGGAGTCCAGGAGGTGGAATATTTGGGTCATATTGTATCTCATGAAGGAGTTAAGGTAGACCCTAGCAAAATTAAAGCCATTAAGGAATGGAAAATCCCCACATCCATAAAGCATCTGCGAGGATTTCTTGGGTTGACAGGGTATTATCGCAAGTTTGTTAAGAATTATGGGAGAATAGCAGCACCTCTAACAACATTATTGAAGAAAGATTCATTTTCATGGACTCCGGAAGCAACAAAGGCCTTTAAACATCTTAAAGAGGCAATGTGCCAAGCACCGGTCTTAGCTACACCGGACTTCACAAAAACCTTTATTGTGGAATGTGATGCTTCAGGAAATGGAATTGGTGCTGTTCTAATGCAAGATGAAAGACCCATTGCTTTTGAAAGTCGTCCAATCAAGGGAAAGTTTTTAAGCAAAGCTATTTATGAGAAGGAAATGTTGGCAATACTCCATGCACTTAAGAAATGGCGACCCTACCTAATGGGAAGACACTTCAAGGTAAAAACGGATCATGATAGCCTTAAATACTTTTTAGAACAAAGATTATCCTCTGAAGAGCAACAAAAGTGGGTCACAAAGATGTTGGGTTATGACTTTGAAATCATCTACAAAAAAGGGAAGCAAAATGTGGTGGCAGATGCACTCTCAAGAAAGGATGAGGATGTGGAAGCATTGTTGTGTGCCATTTCTATTATCCAACCAGATTGGATAAACGAAGCAAGGAGGAATGGAAGAATGACGAAGAAGTGTGGGCACTTATTCGAAAGCTACAACAAGATTCCAGTACTTCTGATACATTTAGCTGGCAAAATGATTCGTTATGGTACAAAGATCGCTTATACCTCTGTAAGAATTCCCAGCTAAAACAAAAGATTCTTATGGAATTGCACACTTCTCCCTTAGGAGGGCACTCAGGATTTTTAAAAACTTACCACAGGGTTAAGAAGGAATTTTTTTGGGATGGCCTTAAATCAGATATTCAAAAGTTTGTGGCGGAATGTTTGGTTTGCCAACAAAATAAAGTTGAAACAATTAAGACACCGGGTCTATTACAACCTTTATCCATTCCAAGCCAACGTTGGGAGGAGGTTTCAATGGATTTTATCACAGGTTTACCCAAGTCTGAGGGAAAGAGTGTCATCATGGTGGTAGTTGACAGACTTACCAAGTATGCACACTTTTGTGCATTATCACATCCATTTAAAGCCAGTACAGTTTCTACTGCATTTATGGAAACAGTTCAAAAGCTACATGGAAACCCAAAGATTATTGTAAGTGACAGAGATCCCATTTTCACTGGAAATTTTTGGACAGAATTATTTTCTTGTCTTGGTACTCAGTTAGCTCATAGCTCATCTTATCATCCTCAATCTGATGGGCAAACTGAGATAGTAAACAAATGTTTGGAAGGATATCTTCGTTGCTTTGTATCTGATAAACAGACACAATGGGTCAAATGGTTGCCTCTGGCTGAATGGTGGTATAACACTTCCTTCCATACAGCAACAAAAATGACCCCATTTATGGCACTTTATGGGTATCAACCACCATCAATCACATCATATTTAAGAGAAAATTCTAAGGTTCAGGCAGTGGAACATCACATCGAACATCAACAACAAGTCCTCCAACTCTTAAAGGATAACCTCGTGTTGGCACAAAATAGAATGAAACAACAGGCAGATCAACATCGCAGTGAAAGAAGTTTTGATGTAGGTGATTGGGTATTCCTACGGCTACAACCATATAAGCAAATGTCCCTAAAGCAAGCTAAGAAGGATAATAAATTATCACCAAAGTATTATGGTCCGTACAAGGTGTTGGAAAAGATTGGTACTATGGCATACAAATTGGAGCTTCCTGCAGCTTCTCGATTGCACCCAGTTTTCCATGTTTCATGTTTAAAGAAGGTTATAGGCGACAAGCTCCCAGTTCAAACAATATTGCCAGAACTTGACGAGGAAGGAAAAATTATATTGGAACCGGAAGCAGTCACAGAAACAAGAACTCGACAGCTACGAAATCGATCAATTTCAGAGTATCTTATCAAGTGGAAGAACTTATCCGCTGAAGATTCCACATGGGAGGATGAGAATTTTATGCAGAAGTATCCAGAACTGCTCAAGCGTTGAGGACAACACTTTTTTGAAGGAGAGGGGCATGTTGGGTCCCTATAATACTAGTGATTACCCCATTACTATTGTAGTTATACCCCTTATTTATATTGTTGTGCCCCTATTACCCCCATATTGTTATTTCTGTGCCCCATAGAATCCCTCTATTGTTATTTTTGTGGCTTTATATTATTATTGTTAGGTCGGCTGGATTATATTGTGACTCCTTAGACTCCTATATATAGAAAGGAGGTTTTGTCATTTGTATCATCCAAGAATTGTTCATTTATGTAATGTAAAGGAGGTTGCCCCCTCGAAGAGGCTGAATTCTAAGGCGTTGATCTATCTTTTCTATCTTTTCTTGAGCTGGTTTCATAACAGAATGTTGAATTGAAGATGTGTCTACATGAAGAGAAAGAGGAAAAAAAAAGTTTGCTACAACATCTGCAAGCTAAGGACGAGGCTTTCGAAAAGTTGCAGCATGACCCATGTGAGGTAAAAAGTAGTTCTCCATCTTCATGCATGTTTCCTGATGATGATTTCACTATTTTCAAAAATCATACCACAGGAATTGGCTCCAAATTATTGAAGAGAATGGGGTATGAAGGAAAAGGCTTGGGCATCAATGGCCAAGGCATTATCAACCCCATCAAAGTAGAAGAATTATCCCGTCAGGCAAGACTTGGGTATGTTAGAAAGGAAGTTGGGGAATGCGCTGAGACAGCTAGCAGATCACCAACAATAGATAACGAGAAGCCATCATCAGTTCTTTCCAAATCGATAAAGGAGGTAAAAGATGTTGATTTACTTTCAGTTTCGTCGTCACATCGTATGAGTTCTATTGGAGATTTGGAGATCCCAATTACAGGGACAAACATGAGGCTCCTCACAAAGATGAGGCACGAGGAGAAAGAAGAACTTGATGTTAATAAGCAAGGCATAACTCAACCTTTGGAGGTTGTGCACGAACATCGATTTGCAGGCTCAAGATACACTAAAGCAGAGTGCTCAAAGGTGTCAGAGTCGTCCGAGACATCGTTGAAATCGTCGAGGAAAGAGAATGATGGGAACATATCCCCATCATCCCACGATAGTGCCCATTGCAGGGAGAGAGTTGAGGCAAGCTCTCATCGCCATACTGACATCAGAGACAGCAAGGGTGGGTATAACCACTTTCGATCTTCGAATGTTCATTTCGATTATGATCATGTTGATACTAATGAACGTAAAACATGGCATCGAAAAAAATGAACCTTTTGTGGATTACATAACCATACATTTTCTAAGTGTTGGAAAAGAATGGCAGCGCACAAAAAGATGAGGTGTGAAAGACCCTCTCAATAGCATGAAAAGAAATATGTTAAGCAGATATGGAGGAAGAAAACCTATTGCAGTCATTGTGACAGAAGTGGCCATCAAAGAGCCACTTGTTGGAGGCTCCATCCAGAGCAGCGCCTTAAAGACAAAGCATTAGTGTGTGAACCAGGTGAAGCAATTGTTCGACAATCGAATGCGGCACAAAGAGGCGACGCATTCACTTTGATAAGTGAAAAATGGTTTCTAGACATGTTGACATTTCATGGTCGTGCTTTTGTAAATCATTTGTTGCATTTTAAAATGTAAAAGTGATGATGTGTTTTCCATCACTTGTCCCACAACAACGGTGTCTGGTCTTATTTTGTGTCGCATGTTGAACTGTGAAAGTGATGTCGTGTTTCCATCACTCATCAAAACAAAATAGTGTTTGGCCTTATGTTTGTAAATCATGTGTTGCAGTGATGATGTGTTTTCCATCACTTGTTGAAGCAACAATGATAGATTGGCCTTGTCGTCATAGCTGAGGTCTTGTGTCCATCTTAATGTAAACTTGACCACCGAGTAGGTGTTATAAACTCGTGGCAAGTGGGGGATGCTTGGGTCATTAGTTAGTCATGTAAGTCAAGCAAGTAATTTGAAAAACAATGTACTACAAATTGCAGAAGTAGCAGGTGTCGGCTTTTCACTTAAGGCTTCGAAGAACAAAGGTGAAGGAGATGGAAGCGAGACCTTTTCAGGATGCTTGTGATGCAGACAAGGTACATAGAAGTTGCAGATTATTTTTCATGCCTTTGGAGGACCAAAAGCTCCTCAGTGGGGAGGATTGATCCAAGTGGCTACAGAGACACAAAGGACAAAGAGGGTTTATAAATGCTCGAAAATCAAAGTGCTCAGAATGACTTCGACCTAGGACTAGAGCGTAGAACTCATTGTCCTGATCGCGGAGGTATGAACAGTTCGTTAATTCGAGCTTGTATGAGGGAGAAGAAGCCAGTCAAAGTTTTGGTTAAAGTTTGGTTGTGGGCCAGGTTTAAGTGTCCTACAATTTGATCAACCCCGAGGCATGAAACCTAGCTCCCAAAATCGATCAAAATTTTGGCCTCATTAATTTTCCCAATATCCCTTATTTTTTAAAGAGTTGAAAAAAAACCCCTCTATTTTAAGAATTCAAATATATATATATATATATATTAAAATGGGTGGTGGGCCATGACCCCGCCACCCCCACCGGGACCCAAAACAAAATTTTAAATAATTTTGGGTCGACCGGCCATGACCCTAGCCAACCCCCAACCAACCATAACTAAATTTTATGTTATTTTGGGTCAGTGGCGATTACCCCACTGAACCCTCCCTCACCAGCGGAACAACCATATCACATTAAACTATATTATGTGTTGGGTAGGCGGGCCACCTCTGGTGGACCCAACCCACACCCCCATCCACATATGTGATATGCAACAGTCAGAGTGAGGCCGATGGGGATCGAACCTTCCTAGCCCATGTGGATCAGCCCCCACTGGGCGGCCCCATGGATTAAACAACGAACACCCCTAAATACGTAACCAACCTCAACGCTCAACTTTAATACCATAAAAACACACCCCAATTAATATCATGAGTTATGGAGGGTTGTGGGGCGGGCCACCTAAGGTGGACTCGACCCCCAAAAACAATATGCATGCAGTTTTGTCAAAACAATAAAGGTTCAAACATGGAGGGGTCGGGGTTTGACCACCCGACCTCCTCCCTATAACTTGGTAATATTACCACAATGCCAACAACATTTTTATTGTAAAATTCACCCTAAAATTTTTATATAAACATAATTTGCACAATGCACAAGATAGATGGAGGAACTAGGAGCGGACACAAATTTCAAGACAGAGGAGGCAGAATCTTGGCATGCAGTTCAAGGCATCGTTTTGCAGGTGGGGTGAAATTTCTCTTTGTCAGAATTTCATGAATTTTATATGGTTCCAACACTTCTCGACGCCACGAATGTAATGGTGTTGTCCGTGTCTCCATCAAAGTTCTATATTTTTTGGCCATTTTCAGTATGAGGGTGGAACTATGGTTGCCACAAAAACAGGGAGCAAAACCATGTTCCTTGCAATTTTCTTGAGGAGGTAATTTTTCTCCATGTCAAAATATAGTCAAGTTTACAGTGATTTTTCATGGTTTTCCACAGGGATCACAATCGCGAGGTCAGAACCACCTTTTAAGTTGCAGATTTCCAGTCCACCCATGGAGTAGAATCTTTGAGGAATCTAGGGGGAATCTAAAAGATTCCTTAAGCCCCAGATTCTCAACTTCTCATAATTCAAAAATTGGATAGTTGATTTTGCACTATTCGACGTCATAAATCTGATGGTGTGTTTAGATTTCTCATTCTCTCATTATATTCTTTAGCCACTTTTCTAAGTGGAATGCAGGTGTCAACATCCATGTGCGAGCAATTATGCGATTAATGCTGTGATATCAATGGTCCGAACAGCTTTAGCAGTTTGACATCAGCTTCTTCATATGGCCCTTAGTTGTGAGGTATATGCAGTGTTCATGTACTTCTTTTGCTATAGATTGTGTTGCATAGGCCCTTGATTGATGTTTGACGTGGGAACCTATTTCTTACTGATTTTTATGATTCCTGCTTGATGTGACGCGAAATCGCCTATGTGATGTACTTGTTGTCATGATTCATCATGTTGTGTTTTGAGATCCCATTTGTTGTATGTTGATGCGATACTCATGTGTCACCATGCATGTTGCTTTGAGATCCCTTTTATGCCATGTTGGCGGGAAGCTCATCATGCATGAGTTTTATGACATACTGATAGGAGTCATTTTTGACTAAGAGTTCTTGTAGTGGAACATCTCTTGGAGCCATCATGCGTGAGGGAATTTTCCTTGTATGATAGCGACATCACCTATATGTCCATCATCACTATTGATAGCACTTAATGCAGCGGCCTACACCATCTTAACACTGGGGCCCGAAGACGTAATCCCTCCTGGACGAACTTCGTTATCAACGACTTATGTTTTTATGTTGCTGATGATTGTCTTGTTCCTCTTCTTTACAGTATGCAGACGTATTTATTTATGTTCTTTTTAAAAATGCAATCTAACACATCACGAAAGTAAAAGGTCTTGGAAGGGTCCTTCGTCACACCCAGACCTGGATCGCTTGCCGGGGCTAATAATGTGAAAATTGTGAGTGATTTTTCTTGGGGTTCTTTTGGCCTAAGCATTCAACCATTGAATATCTCATAACTTCTCGATGTTTTGAAAAATAGATGAAGAAACAATATTTATTAATGCTTCTTTGGTTTTTCTAAAAATTATCATACTATGTATAATTACTTTGAAAATAATGGAGAAAGTAGGAGTTCCAGTAGAGTGGAGAGGAGCTACTTTCTAATTATATAAAAAGTTCATTGTAAAATTAGGGGTTTCAATAAATGATAAAATTAAAAGGAACAATTAAAATCAAGAGTAAAATAGAAATGAAATAATAATGTATTCTTTATTTGACTTATATATAAATTAGTTAGAAAATTTAATCATAAATAATAAAAGAAGTATACATATAAGAATTTATGGTTCATTATTGTTAATTTACATGGATGATGTTGTGTTATTAACAAATCATAAAGGTACTTGTGATAAAATATAATCATTTTATATAATAGTGACATTTTCTTCTTAGGTAATATTATTGTTGTTATTAAAACTCTTACATATGAAAAGTAGATAATGATGAACATGAATACTCTATATTCTATACATAATAAATGGAAAAAATAAATAGTAACAACAACAATTTTATACGTTTGTTGTTTGAGCTACAGAGTTAGTTGAAGAATCCTCGAAGAATGTTATCTATTCTATAAATAACAAATGAAAAAAATAGTAACAACAATTGTTTTATATGGTTGTTGTATGGGTTATAAAATTAGTTAAAGAATTATAGAATAAGGTTGAAAAGATTAGCAAAGTGTGTTTAGTAAAAGAATTATGTATTAAAATGCAAATTGGTAATAAGAGAAACATTAATCTATTATATATATTCTCAAATTTAATTATAAAAATATAAATAAATACAATTAAAAAAGTATTTACTCAAATAAAATTTAAACAAAGGTTATGTGTCTCACATAGAATGTTAGAAAACCTATAAATAAATCTCAACTAATAATATATCTAAAGGAAAATTTATATACATAAAATATATATACTTTATAAAATAGAAAAATTGAGAACATAGTACGTAGAATGAAAAATGATAGTATTTATGAAAAAATAAAATGAAAATACTCAATCCAAATATAAACATTTTTTTGTTCTCAATCCCGCATAATTTTATTCTCTATATCCATAGAGCATATAATGTTTGTCCCACTCCATAATATCATTTGTGATTATAGATTGTTTGGATATCGATAATGCATTTTTCACATAATGTAGTTGTTGACACTTAATATTTGGGATTAGGCAAATCCATGTAAATATTGTAAATAGAAAAATAAAGAGGATTGGAAGGCAAAGAGACAATGGGAGATGAAACCCAATAGTCTTCCTCTCTATGTATATATCCATGTTCCATATTAATGCAAAACACAATTCAATTCATGGAGTAACCTCCTGGCCTGACATGGTATCAGAGCCAAACCCTTTTTGGCTTCCTTCTACATTGTAACTCCTGCTAATTTCGTGTCATTTTTCTTTTTTCTACTCATTCTCTGCACTAGTCTATAGTGAACTGAATGTTGTTTGGTGCATTGTTGAAAGCATGTGTGTGTGTATATATATATATATTGCATGTTTATGCATTGAACACACTAGTGTGCACTGAATTTGATGACCATAGTGGCTATCATGGTGGCTGGAAACTGGTGGAGTGAGAGAGGCCCAGAATCTTGACCTTAGCAAAGGAAATAATGTGTGAGCACCTCCCTGAGCGCCTTGTGCAAGTGCTGGTCTAGGAAACTAGAGTGTTGAGCATGGATCTGGTATTCAGTTGCTGGAATGAACCTTGGTAGAAACTTGGAGGTGTTGCATTAGATCTGTGTGTTAATGGCTATGTTGAATGGTGAAACTGTTGTGTGCATTCTATGTTGACTATGTTCAAATGATGATCACGTTTGGTAAGTCCTTTTTAATGACCAAAATCCATTAACCACTCATCCATTGAAGGGTTTGATGATCAATGACATATATGGTGAATGCATAAGTTTTGATAGTCGACGACATATATGGTGAATGCATAAGTTTTGATAGTCGATGGAATGGTGTCTCGATGAACACATATGTGGGTTGATATTTTTTAAGACCATGATATGATAGAAGCGTGTTGGTTCTATTAAATCTCATGATATCATGATGTGGTCCATATAATAGATTAAATTGTGTTGGTTCTATTAAATATCATGATACCGTGATGTGACCCATATAATAAATTTAAAGAAAGAAAAGGTCATGGGGTATATATATAATGGAAAATTAATTCTTTGAGTTTTTTTTGTTAGTGGCCATATATATTATATGTATAAAATTACATATACCATAATGACATGTGAATTCGTTGAGCTCTTCTTAATAGCCATATAAATTACCATATGGAGTATATGGAAGGTATTTAATAATATCCGATTATTGGAGGTTTATGTACTTACATTAAATTATTGATTTTGTATGGTGAAGAGTGAAGTTGGTAGTGAGATTTTAAATCAGTTTTTTAAGAAGGCAAAAAGTAAGGCTGTAATTATTTTGGAAATCAAAAGCACATAGTCCTTTTGATGATGTATTCACTAATTTCCATTGTGGGAGTAGTTCTCTCTGTCAAAAAGAACTATCCTAAGTGGTCCCGGAAGATAAAACACACCCTCATTTTCAATGAGTTGTGGAAAGGGGTCTGTGAAGGAGGAGGAGAAAATGCACCTGAAAATCCCACTTCAAATAAGGAGCTTGCCATTTTGGAAAACAAGAACATCAAGGCTTATGCCTTGATTGCATCATCAACAAATGAAGAGGTGCATGGCCATATTTATCCATTTTCAAATGCTTTTGAAGTCTTAAAGAAGTTGAAGGAATTGTATGACTCACACTCTAAACTTGAAGTTGTTCAATTGATGATCAAGTTATTCAGTCTTCAGTTGACATATGATGACCCTCTTGCCTTAGCATTAAAAGTAAGATCGATTATGCATGACACAAAATCCACTGGTGTCGAAATATATATTCGTCTCATAGCTTATGTAAAGGCACTATATCCCACTTATTCACATTATCTTGAGTCATTGAAAGCAAGTGGTAACGTTAAAGAGATTACCTTTGACTCCCTTGAGAAGAAGTTTGCTAAAAGAGAGAAGGATTTTGGGAAGAAGACAACTCCTCAGTCCACTGAAGAAGTTGTGTTCCTTGCACATAAGGAGAAGAATTGTGCACAATATTCTTCTAGAGGAAGAGGTGGTCGAAGAGGAAGAGGAAGGAGGAATTTTAGAGGCAGGGGGGGAAACAATTCTAAGGAGAAAAGTTTGATCTTCATTGCATACAATGCAATAGAGATGGACATGATTCTTCCACTTATAGTTGCCTTGGGACAAAATTGAGTAAGAAAGAAATAAAGGGAAAGGTAAAAAAACTGACAAAGAGAAAGGTAAAGCACTTGATCTGCTAATTATGTTGTGGCACATTGCAACATTGGAGTAACTAAAGACTTATTCAATGCTTCACTTTCTTCATGGAAATATGATTGGTTTCTTGATTCATGAGCAACTTGCCACATGAATTTCAGGGGATATTTCTTTGAAGAATTCAATGATAATTTGATGGAGCAACATGCTTTGTAGATAATTCAAAACTCAAGCCATCAAGGCTTGTCACCATCAGGCTCAAACTGCCTGGTCTTCCAGACTTTCTTCTACATGATGTTCTATACCTCGCAGAGCTTAGGAGAAACTTGTTGTCTTTGGTCCACATCCACCAGCAAGGACACTCCATTCACATATTTGATGGTAAGGTTGAGGTCAAAAAATCGTCAGATCACTCACTTGTCATCACTGGGATAGAAGAGTAAAGACTTCTGAAGCTGCAAGGAACCTCTACTCGTGCATAAGACTTTTCATACAGTTCTCACTATGATGAAGGTACATTTCCATCAAGTCTTTTATGGTATACTAGATTTGTACACTTTATCTATGACATCATTTTTTTGTTGAAGAAAAATGGTGTTACTAGTTTGCCTACAATTCCTAGGAAACTTGAGCAATGTGATGCTTGTATCTTAGGAAAGCACAACAAATAGTCTTTTCATGATTCTCATTCCAAAGAACATAGAAAAATTGAACTCATTCATTCTGATTTATGTGGTCCAATGCCTGTTCCTTTTGCAAATGGTAATAAATATAAGATGGCATTTATTGATGGCTACACCAGAATGTGTTGGGTTTATTTATTGAAGAACAAATCTGTAGCCTTTGAAACATTCAATAACTTTCATGCATGGATTGAAAATGATGCACACTATCATATTGGCTCTATTCGCATTGATAATGGAAAATAATACACTTCAAATGAATCTGAAAACTATCTTTTCTAGCATGGGATCAAACATCAAACAACCATGCCTTATAATCCCTAACAAAATGGAGTAGCTAAAAGAATGAACAAGACAATCTTAAATATTGTACATTCTATGATGTTTTTAAAGAATGTTAAAGTGATGTTTTGGGATGACGGTATTCTATGTTTTGTGTTTATAAAGAATAGGTGTCCATATAATGCTATAAAAAACAAGACTCCCTATGAAATGTGGTATGGACACATTCCTTCAGTGAGACATCTCAGGGTTTTTGGTTCTACCTGTTATGCCTTGATACCTAAGGAATAGAGAAACAAACTCGGTGCAAGGAGTCACGAGTGTATCTTCTTGGGGTACTCAAATACCTCCAAATCATATTGTCTCTATGATAAATTCAATAAGAAGTTTATAATATCTAGAGATGTGATCTTTCTTGAATCTTCCAAGGCTGAAAATGTTGTTGAGTGGAAACTTGATCGCTTGACCAGATTCAGACATGCAAAATATTTTCAAGAGTTTGATAATGAGATTCCACATCTTGAAGCGGGGATTCCTACACTGGATCAATCTGTAGAATATTCTTCTAAAACACTCTCTCCCCCACATGAAGCTTTATCCACTAATGACACTTTGAGTGATGTGATTGACAAAATTGGGAGACTAAGTCTTGATTCAGCCCTATCTTAGTAAACTGTGTAGCCTAGGCCATCTCAGAAAGGTCCTCCAAAATGTCTGACAATGACACTTGAAATTGTTCATCCTGATGAGGTTGGAAAGACAGGAACAAGAAGCTCAACCAGACAAAATGGAGGTGATGTAGACGATTCTAATTCACTTGTTGATATGGATGTTTCTTATGATTGTTAACTGATTTTTTTTACAGATTTTGAACTAAATTCCTTCAAAGAAGCTGCTTCTCATGATGAATGGAAAGAAGCAATGCAGAAATAATATGATACCTTGATAAAGAATGTCACATGGAAGCTGGTTGATCCTCCATTGGGAACCAAACCAATAGGCTGCAAGTGAGTCTTCAAGAACAAGTATAAAGTAGATCACTCACTTGACAAGCACAAAGCCAGGCTTGTGGCAAAAGGTTTTGCATGAAAGGAAGGGGTCAACTAAGAGGAGAATTTTTCCCCCATAGCAAAATGGGCTACCATCCAGACACTCTTTGCCTTAACAACACAAAATGGTTGGAAAGTCCATCAAATGGATGTAAAAACTACTTTCTTGAATGGAGATATGAAAGAGAATGTTTTTATGTCCCAACCAGAAGGATTTGTTGTGAAGGCTCAGGAAAATAAAGTATGCAAGCTCATAAAATACTTGTATGGCCTCAAGCAAGAACTGCGAGCTTGGTATGAGAGGTTAACTGAGCATCTTCTGAAACTCAATTACAAACATTATGATCTTGATCATGCAACTTTGTTTGTCAAGAAAGTTGGAAAAACAATTGTATATCTTGTGGTGTATGTAGATGATCTTCTGATGACAAGGAAAAATGAGAGCTACATTGCATCCATAAAGAAGGAATAGAGGAAAGGTTTTGAAATGACAGATTTGGGCTATGTTCACTACTATCTTGGTATTGAAGTAACTTAACATTTGAAGTTTACATTCCTCTCTCAGAAGAAGTACATTGGAGATCTTTTGAACATGTTTGGCATGAATGAGTGCAATCCTTTGACTACTCCTATGAAACATAACTTAATGCTCACATCCATTGAAGGAAAAGAATTTGGGGATGCAACAAAGTATAGACAACTTGTAGGAAGTATTAACTACTTGACTACTACTAGACCAGACATTTCATTTTTTGTTGGAATCCTCTCCAAGTTTATGCAAAATCCTTGTGAGGGTCATTAGTTTGTTGAAAAAAGAGTTCTAAAGTACTTGAAGGGAACTCAAGACTTTGGACTCAAGTATACACAGGTGGGTGACTTCAGCTTGATTGGATACTATGATTCAGACTTCGATGGAGATAAAGAAACTTGTGTATCTACTTCAGGTTATGTTATGAGTCTTGGATCAAGAGTTGTCTTTTGAAGGTCACACAAACAATTAGTTCTAGAAGATTCCACAATTGAAGAGGAATATGTGACAACAGCTGAAGCAACACAAAAAATTGTGTGGCTCAGGAAAATTTTGGAAGATTTGCAGGAGAAACAAGTGCACTCATCTCCTCTTTTTATTGATAACAATTCTACAATAAAGTTGGCCAAGAACCCAAAGTTCCATCATTGAATGAAGCACATCAATACAAAATACCATTTGATTCGACATCATGTTGAGGCCAAAACAATGCACCTACGACATTGTTCCATAAATGAGAAGATTGCCGACATCATCACCGATGCAAGCACTCAGAAAGGAAAAATTTGAGAGATTTAGATTGATGCTTGGACTCACCAAAATCCCTTCAGATTCAGGGGGGGGGATGTTGACACCTAATATTTGGGATTAGGTAAATCCATGTAAATATTGTAAATATAAAAATAAATAGAATTAGAAGATGAAGAGACGATAGGAGATGAAACCTAATTGTCTCCCTTTCTATGTATATATCCATGTTCCATTTTAATGAAACACACAATTCAATTCGTGGAGTTACCTCCTGGCCTGACAATAGAGATGGATTAAAATTCCTATGAGTCATTGCAACTAAAGTACTCCAATTCAAACACTCTTGTTATTGTATTCTTCTCACACTCCTTTTTACCGCCTAATTGTTGCAATTTTCTTTGCCATTCCCTAATTGAAATTCTTAAAAATGAATTTGATGCAAGGCAATTAAAACAAGAAAAAGGAATATGAAACAACCAAATAAATATTTATTGCTATGAAATGTTCATATTAAAAAGTAGGCATACATTTCTTTTATAAATACTTTAGGCTTTACAATGGAGTTTTTCTTATGCTAATTATTCTTTTGTAAAGACTTCCAACTTTACAATGGAACTTTTCTGATAGCATGAAAACTAATAAAAGTTAAAATATCAACTAAATTGATATCAATTTTGGCTTAATCTAATTAAAAATTAAAAATATTGATTAAGTGATATGATATTATGACTTTGCAATCCAAATACAAATTAATATAATACCAATGAATTGTCAAGGTAGTAAAAAACATATAATAAATGTAATAAATAGATTAAAAATAACTAACATAAATAATGATTTTTTTTGTAAGTCAAGTATTTCTATTAATTCTTGAAAATGATACATCATGAGGAAATCTTTTGCTAGATAACTAAGGCCTCACCCCTATTGTATTTATTGGTCATCAAGTAGAAAGAAAAGAACATCGAGATCATCAAATCAAAGCTATATGACCACATGTTGATGGCCTAGAAGGCCCAAAATTATTTAAAAAACAAAAAACAACCCACTCTCCTCATTACTCATTAGCATTATCAGGACCCTAGTCAACATTACCTCCCTTGGTTGGGTGGTGAAAAGCATCATGAACATGAGATTCCATATGAGCAATGAAACTTTTGAAGTTTTCCATCTCATCTTGGAGCCTCTTTTAGTGTCATGCATGGAGTCTTTTCATTCAAGAATGCGCCACTGGTTATATTAAATATAATTGAGAAAACTAATATGTTCATTATTGTCATGATGTCTATCCCAAACATGTGCATCAATTGATGCCTGAACAAGGAGGATTTGATCTTCAATTGAATTGAAAGGGGGGGGGGGTGTTGGTCCACCCACCGAGAAGAACC
The DNA here is from genome assembly GCA_031772625.1 of Pinus tabuliformis. Lineage (NCBI taxonomy): Eukaryota > Viridiplantae > Streptophyta > Pinopsida > Pinales > Pinaceae > Pinus > Pinus tabuliformis. Next base: position 666,354,951 of record CM062811.1, on the reverse strand, counting down.
ACCAACCGATTACTCCAACTTGCCCTTGTCTACAGGTTTCCCCGCATGGTGACGATCCCCCTAATCCCTCTGTTTTCCACCTTGTAGCGACCTCCCTTGCTCATGCTGCAAGACCTGGCCACACACACTGCCACTCAACTCCAAATCACAACACTAGGTAACAACAAAAATTCTTGCACCCTCTTCACCCATGCACACCCATGTCAAGGGGTCTAAATTCTACCTCCTTCCCCACCAGTTTAGCATGGTACCCTCTTCCCAACCAATGGTCTCTACTCCTCTCCCGAATGAACCACTATCTAATCCTTACAGGGCCAGAAGCAACCACAACTAACTCATATTATTGACTGCTCCAAGGTTACCCCTACTTTGGGCTCCCAAACTAAGTGCAAATGCCACCTCCCTAAATGCATCAATGCATCGCTCAAGCCAGCCCCCACCCCAACTGTCAAATTTGGTCTGATACAAGGGGTAATAAAATGAACTTGTATCTAGAACAATTGCATTTCCACCCGAGACTAGAACAAGAGAACCATAGAATAAACACTTGCCCCGACTACCCACTAGAGGAGAATGGTCCCTGGACTCACTGCTCACATTGTCTATTGAACCACACAACCACAACATACACAACAAGAACTATAATAAATGAGAGTATTTGAATTACATGAGAGGCTGCACTATCCCCTTCTCTGTCATCCTCAACTTCGCTACACCTGGGACTCAAGATTAACCTCATGATGACCATTCCAAAGCCTTAAGCCCGTCTTCTAGAGAGTTCCAGCTTTCAAGCGTTAACCAAACCAGGGTCGCATATTGTGGTATGAGCTACCAATCCATATACATAAACTTCATAAGGCCAGTTTGAAACCACAATCATTCTCCTCCATTGGTGAATACCCCAACTTGGTTGTCCAAAGAGACCCCTTGAATGAACCAAGCAGCTAATTTCGTCCAAAACCCAAGCTCTCATCTCCTGGTTGTTGCATCTACTTGCAAATGCCCTCACCATTGGAATAATGGCCCTTGTTATTTCAATAACATTCCCTTGTAGGCCACTAGGCCCTATGTATCCAACACTCTTAACCGACATTACTGCCGCATGGGAGGGTGATTAATGCTCCGCTTCGATGTAGTTTACATGTTCGTCACCCTCGAAGGGGAACATAAATAATGAACTTATGAACAAATTTGAAAAATATAATTTTATAAATGTTGCAAAGGTATTTTATTGATAAATATTAAATTAATTAATTAGATAGAAAATAATTATAAACAAAAAAGCATAGTCGAAAATAAAATTATTAAAATAAAAATCAAGACTTCTATATATATATTTTTACATATATAAATATATACAAAAATTAGAATTCAAATATAATCAATCCAAAATATTCAAATTTTAAAATTGTGAATTTATTTCTAAAAATTCTATTTTTCTTCTTCTTATTTTAAAAATACAATTAAAAAAATTATATACTATTTCATATAAAAAATAAATTAATATATAATAATGAAAAAAAATTCTCTATTTTATAAATAAAATACTAAGAAATTTTTAATTACCCTCAATAAATAAATAAATACACACACACACACACACACATATATATAAACGCAACATATTTAAATATTAAAAACTATATTATTGTTAGATATTCAATTATTTATAAAAAATAGTATATAAAATAAAAATCATTAAGAATTCAAAGCACAAATCATGTATAGATATTTCCCATACTACTACTATTATACTATTATTTTGAATTCATATATGAGGGTGAAATATGGGCCCATCCTTTGTGACCCAAATTTGGTTGTCGGTTGAGCACTCTCCATCTACAATTCTAAAGATCACCAACTAAAGTTGAAGCCACTACTCCTTTCACAAACTAAGGGGTCTAGGAGCTTATATATGATGTTGTTCTTGAATTCCAAAAAATGCAAAGACTTGTTTTCTATGAGTAGGATGCTTTAAAACTTCAAAAAGAGGCATAGGAATTTTGAACTTGATAAGTTCATACCTGCTATCAAATAGAAAAATAGGCAAGTCATGAGGCAAGATTTCTGGTTTGATTCATGAGGCAAGGCTGGCATGCAAAGCTTTGAATTGTTTTACTCCATATTTGTGCATGTAATTATGAATATGTGCTGGTGATCTAGTCGGGTAGGTAACATCGCTTAGGTAAGTAATTTTGCAATTCGACAAGGTATATTTGAAACAACGCTATAGAAGTTAGAGTGAAAAATAATGCATAAACTCTTACCTAGCTCGAGAAGATGGAAGGCAGAGTTCAAATTCATGCATCCACCCACCTAAGTTTGATTGAAAAGGACAATATCAATTTTAATAAGCATACAATGTAATGAAAAAATAAAATCTATAGTTAAGTCGGTTTAAATTGACGTTATTTAAATCAAGACACTGTGTTGACACATGTATGAACTAGTTTCCACGTTTAAATTTTTGGAACTTAATTATTCGCATTCAAAATTGGCTTCTAATAATGCATTTCAAAAAAAAATAGTGGCAAAAATATATATATCCTTTTTTGTGTTAAAATAAGCTAATTAATCTTGCATGTGGAGTTGGCTAAACATAGAGAGTCAGTTAACTGAGTGATTGAGTGATTGGGTATTTTAGTGTTAGTCAAGTCAAGTTAAGTGATAGACATGTGGTTGCATGTCAAGGCGAGTCGCTAGTCAAGAAGGATAAATACCCTTCATCGGGTTCATTGTCAGTATCATGTTTTGTGTGATCAATAGAAGAGCATCAACTCGTGTTTTATGTGTGAATTATTTATGCTTTGTCTCCTCCGCCTTTCCAACAAATTGGTATCAGAGCAAGGTTACACATAGCGAGGGAGAACAGATTAGCAACAATCCGTGTGAGAAGAGAAATCTAATTTTTTTTTCTCGTGGTTTCAACATTAATGCATCCTACGATTATATATAGGGTGCTATAATGTGTTTAGGCTCAGGACAGAACTGTGTTAATAGTAAAAAACTTGTTGCGATTTGCATGCACGCGGGTCCCTTCTGTTGTTGTAGCATTAGCGAACTAACGTAAACTACAATCATCATGAGAGGCGTTATTCGTAGCGCTGGCCATCACGAGATGCATTAGTTGAGGGAAGGATTATGATGTGTGGGCCATTAAGATGGAGACCACGTTGCGGGCACACGATGTTTGGGATTATGTCTAGTTTGGATTTTTAGAACCTAAGGATGCAACAGAAGAACAAGCTCTTAGTAATACAGAGAGGGAACAATGGAAGAAAGACAAGAATAAGAATGCACAATCGTTGTAGCTTATCCAGCAAGGAGTGGACCGAGTAGTTTTCCACAAGATCATGATCACGTCTTCAGCAAAAGTAGCATGGGATACTTTGGCAAGAAACTATACAGGTATGATCAAAGTCAATATTGTTAAGTTGTAGAATACTAGTAGAGATTTTGAAATTTTGCAGATGAAGGAGACAGAGGACATCGATTCTTTCATTAATCAGGTCATAACTGTCATAAATCAGTTAAAGATTTATGGTGAAGAGATTAAATATAAAACAGTGGTTGAGAAGGTCCTCAGATCTTTGTACCACATTTGATGTTGTGGTAGCAACCATAGAAGAAGCCAAAGGTTTGGCATCATTGACAGTTGATGAGTTGATGGGATCACTTCTATCACATGAGGCAATGATAGACAGAAATAAGGATTCCACTTTAGAGACCGTTTTCAAAAGTCAGGTTTCTATTTCAAGAGATAGAGGTCGAAGCAGAAATAGAACGAGAGGTAGACGACAAAGAAAAAGATATGGTGGTCAGAGAGATGGCCGAGAAGAGCATGAACATGAAAGTGGAAGCAACTACAAAAGCTTCAACAATAATCAAAGAGTTGACAAATCAAAGGTGAGATGTTATTATTGCAATAAATTTGGTCACTATGCTCGTGATTGTAGGAAGAAGATAGCTGATCAAGGGAACTAGAGAGCTAATGTCACTACAGATATTTCTAACTCCATGTTCTTAGCTTTCCATACCATGCATGAACCGTTTGCTAGTGTGTGGCTGTTAGACAGTGGTTGTAGTAACCACATGATAGGCAACAAGGATTTGGTTGCAAATTTCGATCAATCTACGAAAACAGAGGTAAAGTTGGGGAATGACAAGACTGTGGAAGTAGATGGCAAAGGAGTGGTAAACATTCTGACCATGTAGGGGGAGCCGAAGACAATCTTAGAGATATATTATGTTCGTAGTCTTAAACATAATTTATTAAGTGTTGGTCAGTTGACACAGAAAGGATACATAGTTATCTTTCAAGGTCAAGAATGTGTTATATATGACAAGCCTCCAAGCAAGAAACTGATAGAAAAGGTGCAGATGATGAGGAACAACCTCTTTCCTATAATTATGAATTACAGTGGCCAGGTGAGTTCTTTTACAGTTGCATGTTCTAATGATTATTGGTTATGACACTTTCAATTTGGACACTTGCACTTTTTTGGTTTAAGAATGTTGCAGGAGAAACATATGGTCAAAGGATTATTTCCCATCAAAAACCCTGCTAGTACTTGTGAGTGTTGCATCTTGGGAAAGAAACACCGTGAAAGTTTTCTAAAGGGAGTTGCATACAGAGCAAAGCAACCTATTGAGCTAGTGCATACATACTTGTGTGGACCTATGAGGACACAGTCAATTGGTGGAAGTTGTTACTTCCTCACTTTCATTGATGACTAGAATAGAAAGACTTGGGTTTACTTCTTGAAGCAGAAGTCTGAAACTTTTGCAAATTTCAAGGAACTCAAAGCCTTAGCAGAGAACCAAAGTGATCGACAGATCAAGGTATTGAGGTCAGATAGTGGTGGAGAATATGACTCAAAGGCATTCCATGATTACTGCAAGCAACATGGAATTAGAAGACAATTCACAACCAGGTACATAGTGCAGCAGAATGGTGTAGCAGAGAGAAAGAACAAAACAATTATGAACATGGTAAGAAGCATGTTGAAAGGTAGAAACTTGTCTAATGAGTATTGGGCAAGAGTAGTTGCATGTTCTATTTATGTGATCAACAGATCTCCTACAAAGAGTGTGATGAACAGAGTACCTGAACAAGCATGGTTAGGTATGTCTTGTAGCGTATCTCATCTCAAAGTATTTGGACGTGTAGCTTATGCACATGTGCCTAAGGAGCGAAGAGGCAAATTGGATGATAAAAATGAAAAATGGATATTCACTGGTTATAGTGATCAATCAAAAGCTCACAAATTGTATAACCCTATCACAAAGAAGACCATAATTAGCAGAGATGTTTTGTTCAAATAAAAAGAGTCATGGAATGGAACTGTAGACAAAACAGTTGATGCACAAGTGCCATTGATGGAAGAAGATAATGTAGTAGAAAAGGAGCAACAAGAATCACAGGTGAAGACACCAAACAGAGACACACCAACAAGGACTCCAAGATTTTCAAAGCAACACAAACCTTCAAGAAGATCAATAGATTAAGATTCTCCCAGCAATCAATCAAGTGATGAATCAAGAAATGGTAAGAGAAAGATGAGAATTTTGAAAGTTATTTATGATGATTTGGATGTTAGTTCAAATTTTTCATTGTTGTCATTCCAACCTTCCTCGTTTGAAGAAGTAATCAGAGATGAAAATTGGGTGCAAGCCATGGATGAAGAAATTGAAGCTATTGAAAAGAATGATACATGGGATTTGGTTGATTTGCCAAAGGACAAAATCTCATTGGTGTAAAGTGGGTGTGTAAGACAAAGTTGAATGAGAAAGGTGAAATTGACAGATTTAAAGCACGACTTGTAGCAAAAGGATTCTCGCAACAACTGGAAATATATTTTGGAGAAATGTTTGCTCTGATAGCAAGATTGGATACCATAAGATCAGTTCTAGCCACAACAACTCACAACAAGTGGAAAGTATATCAGATGGATGTGAAATTAGCCTTCTTGAATGGAATTCTAGAAGAACAAATTTATGTGCAGTAGCCTACAGGATATGAAGTTGAGAGTAATGAAGAGAAAGTTTACAGGTTGAAGAAAGCGCTCCATGCACTGAAGCAAGCGCCTAGAGCTTGGTATAGTAGAATCGACAGTTACGTGATCAAGAATGGATTTTGCAGAAGAAACATTGAGCCTACCTTACACACAAAGGTAAATGAGCATGGATAGATTTTGATTGTTTGCTTATATGTTGATGACATGATTTTTATAGGTGATTTTGAGATAGATGAATTTAAAGCAGCCATGACGAAAGAATTTGAGATGACAGATATTGGTCTCATGAAATATTTTCTTGGCATAGAAGTTGATCAATATGAAAAAAGAATTTTAATTTGTCAAAAAAATATGCCAAAGTTTTTTTGAAAAGATTCGGGATGGAAAATTGCAAACCTATCCCTACACAAGTTGCAATAGGTACAAATTTAAGAAAGGATTATGAAGGATCAGATGTCAATCCAACTTTACTTAAAAGATTGGTTGGTAGCCTAATGTATTTCACAGCTACAAGACTACATATCATGCAAGGAGTGAGTTTGATTTCCAGATTTATGGAGACTCCAAAATACACACATTGGAGTGAAAGAAAAATAATTCTGAGATACATAGTAGGAACTGGAGATTGTGGCATAATGTATGAAAGCACAGAAAAGAAGGATTTGATTGGATACACAGATAGTGTTTTTATAGGAAGTTTGGATGATAAGAAGAGCACTTCTGGTTTTCTGTTCCACCTTGGTTCAGGTGTAATTTCAAGGGCATATAAGAAGCAGCCCATTGTGACACTTTCGTCAGCAAAAGCAGACTATGTAGTAGCAACATCAGCAACATGTCAAGCAATTTGGTTAAGAAGAGTATTTGATGGACTCAAGAAGAAACAACAAGGACCAACAATAATATATTGTGACAACACCTCAGCTATTGCATTATCCAAGAATAGTGTGTTTCATCAAAAGAGCAAGCATATTGATACTAGATATCACTTTATTAGAGAACTTGTGAGAAATGGAGAAGTTCACTTGAAGCCTTGTAAATCTAGTGATCAATTGGCTGATATATTTACTAAGTCATTAGCACAAAATGTGTTTGAGTTTCATAGAAGAAACTTAGGTGTTGTAAGCCTAGCTGAGTCATAGACCAGCAGGCATGTTTGAGTTGTCATGAGTCATGTTTTAGTTTTGTAGTCATAATTAAGGGGGAGTGTTAAAATAAGCTAATTACTTCTGCATGTGGAGTTGGCTAAACATAGATAGTCAGTTAACTCAGTGATTGAGTATTTGAGTGTTAGTCAAGTCGAGTTAAGTGATAGACGTGTGGTCACAAGTGGATGCGTGTCAAGGCGAGTCGCTAGTCGAAAAGGATAAATACCCTTCACCGGGTTCATTGTAAGTATCATGCTTTGTGTAATCAATATAAGAGCATCAACTCATTTTTTATGTGTGAATTATTTATGCTTTGTCTCCTCCACCTTTCCAACAAATATATGACCATATTTGATTCTATTACTTTCCATTTATAAGCACAACATCACCAAAATATTGAGGCTTATTCGTGTCAGGCCTACGAACATCATAAAATTATCTAATTTAAGTTTAAGAAAGTTTTATTTGAAATTGAATTTAATTGGGCACCTTTTCCATTGTCCTAGCAGTTTTCATAAAGACGAGCAACAACAGCTATGTTGCTTGCAAAATGGAAAGCTAAAACCCGTTATCCAACCCAAAAAAAATTGAAATTAGAGTGATCCCAAAGGCCTCCGTTGGCATAATGGTGATGCTTACTTTCTGCTATTAAATATGTTTGAGCAGAAAGAAATTTGAAAGTATCATTTTCCAGCACTGAAATCAAAGATGAAATCCCTTTCAAGTCATTATTTGGATCAACTGTACCTGTGAGCGTATTCATATCAACATTCAATAAATTATTCATTCTTCTCACCTTTTTATTTACTCACAACAAACTGACAAAAAAAAAATAAAAAAATTGCATTAATGAAGCTCCCTTACACAAACCTCGGGGGTGACATAGAATTCTGCTAAAAGAAAGATTATTTCATTATACTCCAGGTGCCTTGAAGGTGGAAATAAGACTTTCAAAATATGAACCAAGAAAAAGATTACAAATTAGTTTTCTTAATAATGTTTATATATATATATATATATATATATATATATATATATATATATATATATATATATATATATATAAAGTTAAATATTAAAGAATATGTTAGTTAAAACTCAACTAATGAACAATAAAAAACAAATCAATTGCTAAAGCCTCACCTTTAACAGGAGCTAATAAAATATCATAAAGTCTTACATCAATACCAATTTCCTTTCCCTAACTTTAAAAATATAATAATATATACAATTAACCTAATATTAATAAATCTCATTAACATAAATTTATTTGAAAAACTACCATCCTTCCCATTACAACTAAAGATAGAACAACCAATTAGAACCCTTGAAGTAGGTGTTGAATCTTTTAAAAATAATTTTCCATTCATGTTAGAACCCATCTTTGAATTATTCTATATTACTTTTGTTTGAGAATAAATAGATTGGATCATGTAACCATATCACCCATTTAATTTTTTCAATAGTCATTTTTCACTCACCCTCTATTGCATCCATAAAGATTATATGTAGACAAAGACCTTTGAACAATGCTCATGAGAGATGGTGAATCTAATTTTGATAGGCAATCTAATTACATGAAGAGCGCAGATTCAATTTTCCTTGGATCTATTAGTGCCTAGAGTGGAAAAAAAATTCCATATTGATCTGTGCTAACGTTAAAATTAAAAAAGATTAGAATCCAATGCACGCAATTTCTTATTTTCCTTTTCCTTTTCCAGATGTGGTTTTGATCACCTTCGTCCATATTCTTCCATTGTTTCATTGTCACCGTCCATTTAACTCCTTTTGCTTATAGATTGATTAGTTCCCATTCTTGTGAAATCACATTCATTCACTTCTTTCCCACCGTTCCCCCTTCATAGGAAGGGAAATGCATTGAATTTCCTCATGTAAGGAAAGGGAGGAAATGGTTTTCATTTGTCTTCTGCCACTTGCTACTGGTTGTCTTCAGGCACTTATAAATTAGCATTACTCTTTGATATTTTTCCTCCCAGACACAACAGCGTACGGATTTTCATCGGTGATGCTCTGTCTTTCATCACAGGGTACAGAGGCTTGCGGTTGTTGATCAGTGGTGCTCTCCGTCCTTAATTTCAGAAATTTTTATTATTTCTACCATCTTATTTTTCTCTAATGACACTCTCTACCCTTAATTTCTATACTTTTCTTCTTCCTACTATTATATATTTTAACACTGTAATATAGGTAAGCGACACGTTTCAATATACTACTTGTGCAGAGGTCTAGGGCATTCTTTCAGGTATTTTTGTGAAGTTTCACTCTATAAGTTATTAGATTAAATGTGTGTTTTTCTATTGTGGTTAAATGTGTGTTTTTCTATTATGGTTGAGGATCAAAATAGATCAATGGACCCTTCAATTTGTAAGTAATTAGGTTAATATTAGGTAGTGTGTTGTGCATTCTTTATAACTATACACACTTTCTTTGTAAAGAAGTGTTGATAACAGGATGATGCGATTTTATGTTTTTTGGTCCCTTGAAGGGGATCTGCTTGTGTTGGTCTATCTGGTTGACTAGACCTCAAGATGGATGCTTGTAATTCAAAATTATTATCTGAATCATTTCACTCCCTTCCACGCTATTGCTTCTCTTGTTTAGATGGTTTACATATTTAGTGGCATGAGAATTAGGGCTTAATGGATGCAGAATTAGTATAAAGGGATAGTGGTCGAGTGTTTGTTAATGTTATTTTTATTTCGTTGTGAGTATTTAGCATTGGCGCTATTGATACTTGCATGCATGGTTTGAGAGCTGATTGCACCTTGGGCTGTAGGGCAATTCATATAAATTTTGAATTCGATCATAGGAAGTGGATTGATTCCTAGCAACTTCTTCAAGGAGACTTGATTAGGAATCTATAACATGATCTACATGAGGGGTTTGCTGTTGAATATTTGTTGTGTTATTTTCATGTACGCGATTCTAACATTGTCTATAATCATTGCTATGCCAAATTTGGGAAAACATTGGTCCTTGGGCTGTAGGGTAAATGTTGAAAATGCAACAAGATGATGAAGCTTAGTGAAAAGAAGTCGCCTTCACTAAGTGGGCCCGCAGGCTATTTTTGGCGCAAAGTCTATTTTTAGACTATGTCTATTTTTAGACATATGGATCATGGTCTATGAGTTGTAGGATGCTATTTATGGATGATTGGTCATGTTGGTAAAAATAGATGGACCTTTATTTTTAGACATATGGGCGGAGTATTTTTAGATTGCCAGTCAAAAAATAGAACAGTCGAATATTATTAGCTCTTAATAATATTTGGACTATAAACATTATCTTACCCTCTTGCAACATTTCAGTTTGAGCTACGGATGTGGCACATGCAACTACGAGAAGAAAATACACTTTTCCTATGGGTTAGTTGAGCTATTGCATGATGGACTTCAGTTAGAACTCAAGTGATTGATTTTGGTGGAGTTGATTGAGGAGTTGATGGAGTTGTGTTCAGTTTGACTTAGTTGAACTAGTTGTATTTAGTCTAACTTCCAAATACACTAGTGATGAGTGATGTGAATTAATTATTAATTAATTCACTAATTATTAACTCATAAATCAACTAAAGAATACATCAGTTAACTCAGTGCATGGACAGTTCAGTGGAGACAAGTGTTAGAGGTGGGCGAAAGGGTGAGACTACTATTAGTTGTGACTATAGCTGTGCATGAGATTTGCACAATCATTGATTGAGATTGCCAATGAGGATTGTGCAGTACAAGCAAGGGAATTCAAACTTGGATCTGATCTATTCTCAACTTGGATTGCGCAGTAGAGGCAGACAAACAGTGGAGGAGATTTGAACCCGTGACTTGTTCAGATCTGAGCTATTTTGTGTGTAGCATGTGGAGATAGTACTGAGTACTTGTGAGGAGTATTATACTATGTATTGTTACATGTTCTCTATCATTATAATATACAGATAGTTGGGGGTTTTCAACTGTATGCTTTCCCCATTACATACTGTGTTGATCAATTCCACAAATTGATGATCAATGGTAGAGGAGGTTATGTATTATGCATGCATTCCGTAAATAGTGTATAATCAAGATAATCTCTGTGAACAAGTGTTATATTATTCAAATTTATACATGGTATCAGAGCTAAGTTGATCATCAGATCTATTATTCAAAAAGTGATTACATTTTATTTCTTCAGGCAGAGTCTATAATCGGGCCAGGTAGCCTCTAGATTCATCCTTCTTTTGGAAGGTGAGATATCCGGTAAATTCCCATATAGTCAATCTCTGTACGAGAAATACTTTGTTCTCACAAATTTTAGATCAGAAGTGGTTGAGTTTTGAGCTGGTGGAATTCGAATTTGCAGCAGTGTTTTCTTGGTGTCGAAGTTGAAATGTCTTTCAACGGATTGCGATTGGAGTATGCCCTTGAAGGCAGCTCGAATTATATTACATGGAAAGACAGGATGGAGGTGGTGTTAGATGACAATGGGTTGAAGGAGTTCATAGATGCTGAGGTCCCAAAGCCTACTGATGCTGCTCAAGTTGAGGCTTGGAAAAAGAAGACAACAAAGTGTCGAAGGATTCTGTTGGAGGGAGTGAAGGATCACATTGTATCTAGCCTGCATGGAAAGGCTTCTCCATAATTGATGTGGAAAGCATTAACAGATTTATTCCAAAGCAAGAGCGACCAGAGGAAGTTGGCGCTCAAGGATAAACTCAGAAACATTAAGTGTGAGAAAGGAGATAGTATGCCCAAGTATCTCACGAAGTTCACCCAATGCCAAGATGAGCTGGGAAGTGTGGGGGTGACTATTGATGATGAGGACTTGGTGAGCTTGGCTCTCCTTGGTCTTCTGAAGAGTTTGCATTCCTATCAGGACTCTGTCAATGGTAGGGAGAAATTGCCAAGATGGGAGAGACTTTGGTCGGATCTTGTGCAAGAGGAGATCACGCGGAATACCAGGGACAGATCTTCATCAAAGGCATCTGATGAAGAAAATTACGCTTTGGCTACCAAAGCAAAGAAGGGGAAGAACAAGAAAGCTTCTCATTCCAGTGCAAAAGGCAAGAAGCAGGACATGTCTAAGGTGAAGTTCTTTCACTGTCACCAGCACAGACATTATGCCACAAATTGTCCGCAGAAGAAGAAAAATAAGCAAGCTATTGGATCTGCAGCGGGAGAGGCCTTAGCCTTGCAGTTTGAGCTGGATTTTTCACTGATCGCATGCTTGGTATCAAGTGTGATGGGATATTTATGGTGCTTGGACAGTGGTGCGTCTTTTCACATGAAAGGAGATCGAGATTTGTTTTCTGATCTGGATGAGAAAGATCTTGGGGTGCACATCGAGATGGACGATGATGGTAGATACAGTGCGACCGGTATCGGTACCATTTCCTTTGAGAGGGAGTCTGGTAAACCCTTCGTATTGAACGAAGTGATGCATGTTCCAGGATTGAAGAAGAATCTTATCTCTATGGCAATGTTAGAAGACAAGGGATATGATGTTGTCTTCAGCGAAGGAAAGGCTTTCCTACGCAGTAAGGCAATTGGAGAAACCTGGAAGATAGGGGTTCGAGTCAAGAACCTTAATCAATTGCATGTAGATGGCTGTGCAGCAATGGCATGCAAGGTAGAAGGATTGGTGAGCCAGGATGATGGCGAGCTGTGGCACCGGAGATTGGGCCACCTTCACCATGGAGCCTTGAAGATACTGCAACAGATTTCTACTGGGCTTCCTAAAGGCACTCTTGCACAGTCAGATCAGTGCAAGGGGTGTACTTTGGGAAAATTTGTGAAAGCCACCTTTCACGAGAAGGATAGTCATGCCACGACGATCCTTGAGAGAATTCACACAGATGTGTGTGGACCTTTCTCAGTAGCTTCGACAGTAAAGCACAAGTACTATGTGATCTTTGTTGATGATTTCTCTCAAAAGTGCTGGATCTTCTTCATGCAGAAGAAGAGCGAGACATACTCAAAGTTCTGTGAGTTCAAAGCACTGGTCGAGAAGGAATCATGGAAGAAGGTGAAGGCTCTTAGAAGCGACAATGGTGGTGAATTCATCTCTGGCGAGTTCAAGGACTTCTGCAGCGCAGAAGGGATTCGAAGAGAGCTCATAGCTCCCCATAACCCACAGCAGAATGGGGTTGCTAAGCAGAAGAACAAAACGATCGTGGGTGCTGCACGGGCGATGTTGCATGATCAGGGCCTGCCCCTTCACTTGTGGGCGGAGGCATGCAATACTGCAGTATATGTGTAGAACCATTGTCCTCACAAGATACTTGGCATGAGTACACCCGAGGATGCTTATTCTGATAAGAGGCCTGATATTTCTCATTTGGGGATTTTTGGTTCTCCTGTTTACATGCATGTGCCGAAGGATGCCAGGAAGAAGTTGGAGCCGACCGCAGAGGTTGGGATATTTGTGGGGTACACTGATACGCCCCACAACTATCGTGTGTATTTGCCAGACAGTCACAAGACTGTTGTGCGACGGGATATCAAATTTCAGGAGGAGAAAGCCATGAAGTGTTCGCTTGAGAGGGAGCCACACTTGCATGCAGATGAGGAGCTATTAGTTCCTAAGGATGAGCTTCAGGATGTGGATCAGCCACAAGATGAAGTTCATGGAGTGGAAGAGACCACTCCTGCACTGCCAACCATCAGAGGGTGAAAGCGCACTATAGAAGCTGAGCGACGGGCTCAAGATGCAGAGAAGGTTGTAGGACCACCTACAGCACAGTGAAAACAGAGACAGTCACTTGATCGGTACATTGGATACATTGCTCTTGTGAGCAAATGTGTCGTGACTGAGCCATCCTCTTTCTAGGAAGCTGTGGAGGATCCCGCATGGGTAGATGCCATGGTGGAAAAGTATGATTTGATTGCCAGAAATAGTGCATGGGAGATTGTCCCAAGACCGGAAGGGAAATCAGTGGTGGGTTTGAGATGGATCTACAAAGTGAAGCAGGCAACTGACGAGAGTGTGGAGAAGTACAAGGCAAGATTTGTTGCCAGAGGCTTCTCACAGATAGAGGGGATCGATTATGAGGAGACCTTTGCACCTGTTGCAAGGTATTCTTCCATATGGATGATTCTTGCTCTCTCAGTGCAGATGGGGTGGCACATCCATCAGATGGATGTGAAGACTGCGTTCCTCAACGGAGTCATTGAGGAGGAGGTGTACATAGAGCAGCCCGAAGGTTTCGAGATCTTCAGTAGCGAGTCGCATGTGTGCAGGCTTAAGAGAGCGCTGTATGGGTTGAAACAAGCACCTCATGCTTGGTACACACAGATAGACATTTATTTCACCGGACTTGGATTCTCCAAGAGTGAGGCGGATCCTAACCTATACCAGATTGTGGTGGAGGGTAAGTCGCTGATCATTGTACTTTATGTAGATGATTTGATTTTGATGGGAGATGAGTTGTTGATACTTTCATGCAAGGAGGATCTTGCTAGAGAGTTTGAGATGAAGGATTTGGGCCTCCTTCATTATTTCCTGGGATTGGAAATTTGGTAGCGCAATGATGGACTATTTGTTTCTCAGGGTAAGTATGCTCGAGAGATACTGGAGAAGTTCAACATGCATGGCTGCAAGCCTGTTGATACTCCTCTTCTTGGAGGTTGGAGGAAGGAGGATGCTACTTCAACGGAGGTAGTGGATGCCACTGTATATCGACAGTTGGTGAGGTTGCTTATGTATCTGGTCAATACACGACCTGATATATGCTATGCTGTTAACCATCTTTCACAAGCTATGGTTAAGCCAACTAAGCTCTTCTGGAAGGCAGGAAATCATGTATTTCTTTATCTCAGAGGCACATCGGGATATGGATTGTGGTACAGATAGGAGGACGAGGTGAAGCTATGTGGCTTCACGAATGTAGATTGGGCAGGGAGCCTAATGGACAGAAAGAGCACATCTGGAGGGATCTTTAGTATCGGGTCGACAGCAGTTTCTTGGTACAGCAGGAAGCAGAGATCCGTGGCACTCAGTTCAGCAGAGGCCCGAGTATATGGCAACAAGTTTGGCTGCATGCGAGGCTATATGGATGAGCAAGATCCTGGTCGGGTTGTTCGAGTCACACTTGGAGCCTACTGTGATTTATTGTGATAACCAGAGTTGCATTAAACTGTTGGCTAATCCAGTATTTCATGATAGATCCAAGCACATCAACATCAAGTACCATCATATCAGAGATTGTGTGCAGCGGAGAATCATGTTACTTTCATACATTCCCACGGAGGATTAGGACGCTGATATCTTGACGAAGGCGCTCACCAGGAGCAAATTTGAATACCACAGAGGCAGGATAGGGGTTGCAGATAATCCATATCTTGTTGAGAGGGAGTGTTGAAAATGCAACAAGATGATGGAGCTTAGTGAAAAGAAGTCGCCTTCACTAAGTGGGCCCGCATGCTATTTTTGGCGCAAAGTCTATTTTTAGACTATGTCTATTTTTAGACATATGGATCATGGTCTATGAGTTGCAAGATGCTATTTATGGGTGATTGGTCATGTTGGTAAAAATAAATGGAACTCTATTTTTAGACATATGGGCGGAGTCTATTTTTAGACTGCCAGTCAAAAAATAGAACAGTCGAATATTATTAGCTCTTAATAATATTTGGACTATAAACATTATCTTATCCTCTTGCAGCACTTCAGTTCGAGCTACAGATGTGGCACATGAAACTGCCAGAAGAAAATACACTTTTCCTATGGGTTAGTTGAGCTATTGCATGATGGACTTCAGTTAGAACTCAAGTGATTGAGTTTGGTGGAGTTCATTGAGGAGTTGATGGAGTTGTGTTCAGTTTGACTTAGTTGAACTAGTTGTATTTAGTCTAACTGCCAAATACATTAGTGATGAGTGATATGAATTAATTATTAACTCATAAATCAACTAAAGAATACATCAGTTAACTCAGTGCATGGACAGTTCAGTTGAGACAAGCGTTAGAGGTGGGTGAAAGGGTGAGACTACTATCAGTTGTGACTATAGTTGTGCATGAGATTTGCATAATCATTGATTGAGATTGCCAATGAGGATTGCGCAGTACAAGAAAGGGAATTCAAACTTGGATCTGATCTATTCTCAACTTGGATTGTGCAGTACAGGCAGGCAAACAGTGGAGGAGATTTGAACCCGTGACTTGTTCAGATCTGAGCTAGTTTGTGTGTAGCATGTGGAGATAGTACTGAGTACTTGTGAGGAGTATTGTACTATGTATTGTTACATGTTCTCTATCATTATAATATACAGATAGTTGGGGGCTTTCAACTGTATGCTTTCCCCATTACATACTGTGTTGATATGTGTGATTGATGTTTCAATGTGAGCATGCGATTATTTTTTTAATTCCACAAATTGATGATCAATGGTAGAGGAGGTTATGTATTATGCATGCATTCCGCAAATAGTGTATAATCAGGATAATCTCTGTGAATAAGTGTTATATTATTCAAATTTCTACAGTAAATACATTCCTCTACATTTGCAAGTTGACCATAGAAAACATAATATTCTCTTGGAATTTTAACAACAAACAGGCATCTGACAAAGTATCATAGGTCTATAGATCTAAAATTATTTTTGAGTATTTACTTTGTAGTGTTAGATAACTTCGTAGGATTAGTCTATCTATTGATATTGCGGTGATTTTTTATGATTACCCCTCAATTTGCAGCCCTAGGCATAAATTGTGCAGGACAGTGGATTGAAAGGTGGGTTAGAAGGCCTTTTTTGGTCGAAAACATCATCCAAGAGGTTTGCTGTTATTCGTTGATGAGTGGTTTTTAGTTGTAGTTACATTTTCAAGTTCTCTGTTTATTGGAGGTGCAAGATCATATGATCCGTTCATGTGAAACTAGAACAAGAGGATAAGCAGGGGCATAAGACGTCTGGATCAGTCCTTTAATAAGTTTTCAATTTTTAAGTGTGTAATTTGTAGCGTTGGATAACTTTAGAGGATTAGTCCGTCTAATGGTATTTGGGTGATATTTTATGATAACTCCACAATCTCCGAGGCATAAATTGTGCAGTATAGTGGATTGAAATGTGGGTTAGATGGTATTTTTGGGTTGAAATCATCATCCAAGAGGTTTGCAATTAAGCTCTCATGAGTGGTTTTTAGTTCCAGCTATATGTTCATGTTAACTTTTTGTTAGAGGTGCAAGAACATATGAGCCATTCATGTGAAACTAGAACAATAGGAAAAACAGGGGCATAATATGTCTGGATTAGTCCTTTAGTTTAAGTTATATGTTTTTAATGTTTGGGTATTGCTTTGAATGCCTAGTCACCATATTCTCCTTGGGGATAGTAAGGATTACCATTTCAAACAATTTATCTTCCTTTTTTGAGCCTGTATCTTGAAAGTGTAATAATTTTTACGTTCTAGTATCTTTGAGACAAGTGGTATTTTGGATATGATGGAAATGTACTGGATCAAGCTATATCTACAGGTTGTGCTGCAATGGTTCTGTTTGAATCGGAAAAGCATTATTCTAATTGGGTCGTGACATGTTTTCCATTGAATGGGAAATATCTTAAAGCACTTCAGAGCTCGTCTCTTCGGTACCTGAAAGCCTAGGGAATAATTCAATTTTTTCTTACTGTTTAACTCCTCCATGGCACTCATCAGATTGTTATCCACTTTCATTATGTTGTTACTTTTGTGATTTAGAGGTAAACACATACATTTTTGTACTTAAAAAGACATAGGAAACCATTGCTTCTGATTTCTCTCAAATTACATATTTATTTCTTCTAGGTTGCCCTAAAATCGTGATATGTTTCTGCTTGCATTTTCTGGAGGTGCAAAATTTTAACAGATGTTGTAGCATTGGAAGAGTTGTCGCAATATGTGTGCATGAATTTTCCAGTTGTGGTTGTAGTAGATTGTTATTTGGATTGGTTCTTTCTATTAACCTTTTCAGATCTCTTAATTTCTTGCATTGGTCGATGTCTTCAATAGTCTTTAGTCTCTCTTGTGGCTTTGAGTGTACTATGTTCTTTTCACCTCTCGCTTCCGCTGTGCATTGAACACACATCTTTGGTTTAGATTGGGTTCTTAGCTACATGGATCTTTCGACATGGTCTTCAATGCCAGTGGTTCTTTTCACCTCTAATCGAGGTAATTTATTTATTGTGAGATATTCAGATTGTTTCATTCCATTCTCTCATGAAATGAATCCAGTTGGGATAATGAAATGAATAAAATGGGAAATGAATCAAGTTGGGTTTATGTTATGTCTTTCTCTAAAGGTTTTGTTCATATCAGTATCTCTATGACCTTCCAATATATCACTACTGATGTTCATTATCTGGCCTAAACAGTGCCTGGTCTGTTGGCTTCCATTGCAAGTGAGTGTGTTCATGTTCTATCCGGTCTTCTTCAGGTGAGCGTGACTGCCATCATAAGGGCAACCATGGGGGGACGTGCTTCTATTATTCTTTCCACGTTTAATGTCAGCAATGATATGATATTTTCTTATCTTTGTATTTTCATCCGGCCTCCTCATTTGGCACTGACCATGGTTGATTAATGTCTCTATCGACATGGTCTTCGGAATCTTTGGGGTCATTTAGTTTCCAGTTTATCTCACGACGATAGCAGAGATAAAGTTCTCCTTCAATCTTTAAGGTGTAATGTGTTATGGGTTGTCACGATGTTAGCAGATATATCCAATTCTCTCTTTCAATGTATAGGTGTTATATAATGATATCATGGTTTCTAATGTAATATTTAAATTTTTAATAGCAACATATTATCATGGTTTATAATACTCTGTTTTGAATCTCTAATAGAAATATACAATTATGGTTTTCAAAGAAATGTGATTATATATATGTTTTCTCTATAAAATAGTATAAAATATGGTAGTTAGCCAGCTACATGATCTAAATTAAACCTGTAACAAAGGCATGTACCACTTAAAAAAATCTAGGAATTAAGGACGATTCTTTTTAGATTAATAAAAAAGAATGGTGATAAATAAATGCATAGCTACATATGTACAATAACAATTTTGTTAATTAGCCTCTTTCCATCAAAGAACCTAACGATCAATTCAATAAGAAAAGGTTACTTGTGTGAAAACAATAAGTTCTGTAGGACATCAGAGGTCGATATCAGAGATGGTGATGCCACAGTTGATGATGGTCATCTTGTTGGCCATAACTAACTTAACTTAGCTAAGTATTTAAAGTAATTTAGGTCAACTATCTCTTTCTAATTCACAACTCTGTAATGTTTAAGTAATGACTACTTGCCTCAACGATAAAACTGCATCAATCCAATCCCATACAATCCCATAGATCATTTGATTTGTTGGACGCTTTATTAAAATCTAAATTAAGGACTTGTTGCCTCAAGCTGTAACACTCGTATCCCATGATCTTGCAATAAATTCTAGAATATAATGATTTATGGTTGCCTCCCTCAAGCTATAACACACCTGTTCCATGATCTTGTAATAAAAAGTATAAGTTTTCCCTTTTTCTTGCTGGTGGTTAATCAATATAATGACAATTTAAATTGTATGTATTTTTTTTTAAACTCTTGTGAAAAGTGCACCTGGGAATCTTGTAAAATTTGGAGTGATCGGGGAAAGGGAATCAAGGTCTTCAGATCCTAGATTTTGTTCGTTTCCAGAACCTAAGTCTCTTCTTTCTCATGTCTTTTAAGCAAAATGACAATACTCGTGTGCGAAAATTTTCACATGAATTTTTTTTCTTGTGAAATAATAATGTAATTTTATCTCTACTTGAATGGTTCATGAGGCACAATACTTGCGAAGGATTTGAAAATGGGGTAGCAAGCTAAGTGGACTTGATTGTGGGGAAAAATACACAGTTAAGCATGCTTGAGATAGAGGCAATCTGCAACGGATGACCTCCTGGGAAGCCCTGGTTACTGGGTGCAAGCCTCAAAAGTGATCATTGACGCTATGTGATTCATTTCACTAGTTTCAATCCTCAAAAATCATGAGAAATTAGTAAAAAATGACTCCCTCTCATGGATATGGTCATTAGATGAAGGACTTTCTTAACGCAGTTGAATCTGAAAAATGATATCTAATATAATGCAAGCCCCGGAAGTGATGATTAACGCTATGTGGTTCATTTCACTAGTTTCAATCCCACTTCTTCACCCCTGTGAGCATCACTCGTTGCAATGAGTGTTAAGTGGACTATTCAAAAATCATGAGAAATTAGTAAAGAATGATTCCCTCTCATGGAAATGGTCATAGATGAACTGAAAGTGATGATTGACGTTATGTGATTCATTTCACTAGTTTCAATCCTCTAAAATATGAGAAATTAGTAAAAAATGACTCCCTCTCATGGAAATGGTCATAGATGAATGACTTTCTTAATGCAATTGAATCCCAAAAAATGATATCTAATATAATGCAAGCCTCGTAAGTGATGATTGACGCTATGTGATTCATTTCACTAGTTTCAATCCCACTTCTTCACCCCTGTGAGCATCACCCGATGCAATGAGTGTTAAGTGGACTATTAAAAAATCATGAGAAATTAGTAAAGAATGACTCCCTCTCATGGAAATGGTCATAGATGAACTGGAAGTGATGATTGACGCTATGTGATTCATTTCACTAGTTTCAATCCTCTAAAATATGAGAAATTAGTAAAACATGACTCCCTCTCATGGAAATGGTCATAGATGAATGACTTTCTTAACGCAATTGAATCCCAAAAAATGATATCTAATATAATGCAAGCCCTGTAAGTGATGATTGACGCTATGTGATTCATTTCACTAGTTTCAATCCCACTTCTTCACCCCTGTGAGCATCACTCGATGTAATGAGTGTTAAGTGGAATATTCAAAAATCATGAGAAGTTAGTAAAAAATGAATCCCTCTCATGGAAATAGTCATAGATGAATGACTTTCTTAATGTAGTTGAATCCCGAAAAATGATATCTAATATAATGCATTATGAAAGACCCTCAATACTTAAATACTTTAGAGTGAAGGGAGCTCTACTTGAATGACTCATACATTAGTTTCAACCCCACTTCTTCACCTCTGTGAGCATCACTCAATGCAATGAGTGTTAAGTGGACTATTCAAAAATCATGAAAATTTAGTCAAAAATGACTCCCTCTCATGGAAATGGTCATAGATGAGTGACTTTCTTAACGTAGTTGAATCCCCAGAAATGATATCTAATATAATGCATTACGAAAGATCCTCAATACTTAAATACTTAAGAGTGAAGGGAGCTCTGCTTGAATGGTTCATGAGGCACAATACTTGCTAAGGTTTTTCAAATGGGGTAGCAATCTAAGTGGGCTTGAGTTAAGAACACTTGAGCTAGAGGCGATCTGGGATGGGTGAACTCCTGGGAAGTCCTGGTTATCGGGTGCAAGCCCTAGAAGTTATGATTGACGATATGTGATTCATTTCACTAGTTTCAATCTCAGTTCTTCACCCCTGTGAGCATCACCCGATGCAATGAGTGCTAAGTGGACTATTATGATTGACGATATGTGATTCATTTCACTAGTTTCAATCTCAGTTCTTCACCCTTGTGAGCATCACCCGATGCAATGAGTGCTAAGTGGACTATTATGATTGACGATATGTGATTCATTTCACTAGTTTCAATCTCACTTCTTCACCCCTGTGAGCATCATCCGATGCAATGAGTCTAAGTGGACTATTATGCTCACCCGATGCAATGAGTGCTAAGTGGACTATTAAAAAATCATGAGAAATTAGACCCCTGTGAGCATCACTCGATGCAATGAGTGCTAAGTGGACTATTAAAAAATCATGAGAAATTAGTAAAAAACGACTACCTCTCATGGAAATGGTCATACATGAATGACTTTCTTAAAGCAGTTGAATCTCGAAAAATGATATCTAATATGTGTTTGGAGGTGTTTTTCATTAAAAGGCGTTCTTCGGCTGTGTGGTAGAGATGTCGTAACATAATTTTATTTAAGTTTTAATGTCATTTTAGTTGTGTTGAGAGATGTTATTACAATCTAGTATGGTAAAGATGTTGCAACATAATATTTGAGAAGGGCTCCATAAAGAGTTTGTAATTTGTTTTTTGCGAGACCCTCGAAGAGTTGTAATTTCATTTTAGTTGTGTGGAGAGATGTTATTATAGTCTAGTATAGTAAAGATGTTGCAACATAATGTTTCGGAAGGGCTCCATAAAGAATTTGTAATTTGTTGTAATGTCATTTTAGTTGTGTTGAGAAATGTTATTACAGTCTAGTATAGTAAAGATGTTGCAACATAATGTTTCAGAAGGGCTCCATAAAGAGTTTGTAATTTTTTTTTTGTGAGACACTTGATTTAACATAATGTTGAACATTTCAATTAAGTCAAGTTAGATATTAAAAAAAAAATGAAATTAAAGAAAAATATTAATATTATGTAAATATTTTAACTTTATCAAAATAAAATAAATATGAAAGTAAATATAAAAACTAATCCTATAAAAATAAAATAATAATCAAAATAAAGATAATTTTTGGTATCAATATTCATATGGAATATAGTTTATTTAAAGCGGAAATTAAACTAGCTTAGATCTACATATTGTCAAGAAGGATATTTTAAAATTCTTTTAGCCTGAAAAGATCTTTTTGATGTTTGGTAAATTCAAAGTTAAGATAGATCTAAAATTGATAAAATTTGGAGTGATTAAAAAAATGATTTTTTTTTTTAATCCTTAAAAAAATAAGATGTTAATACTATACTAATTATTCTCGTATTATTAAATAATCCAGTTCTTTTTGGCATGGAATCTAAAAAAAATAAATTAATCCTTAAATGTTAATATTATACTAAATAATCGAATTCTGTTTGGCATGAACCTAAACTAATAGTGTTTTTATGAAATTTTAATACCTATCCCATGCTATTTTTGTTAGTGGATGGAAAATGTGAGATCAAGGGGTGAAATCGGGTGAAATCAAACTTTTTATGGAATTTTAATATATGACTGTAATAACCTTGGTCGTTTCACACTTGTGTGGAAATTGTAAATATTTCCCTTGCCATCTTACACTTTCTAAATATTGTGAATATTTCATTGTCATTTTGCAATGTCATAAATAGTGTAAACATTTCGAAGTAATATATATGTATATTGTTTTAAACCTTGTCCGGTACTTGTTAGAACATTGTAAATGTTGTCCTGGCATTAGGTTGATTAGCTTAGCCAACCTGTGACAAGGCCAGGTAGGACAATGTTGGTTGGTCTAGAAGGCCTAACCAGATTGGACATTAATTATCACCAGACGAGAGAAATTGGAGGAGGGAGATGAGTTGAGTAGAAGTGAGGATACAAATGGATAGATAACTAGAGTTGAAAGGTCAAATGTAGAGCAGAGAAAAGACAACAGTTGGAGGTTGTCCACTGGGTGTGTAATATAAGCCTAGTAGAATATATGTTTGAATCAACTGGTAATGGGGAGGGGAGTGAATACACAGCATGGATACTAGTGGGAGTGTTCATATACATAATAGATAAAAAGGAATTCCTTCAGCATAGATGCATTCATAAGGGATAGGGTAAATGATAGATGAACACAGAGAATGGTAGAACTCTCCTCGGGTGAGGATGCGAACCTCTATATTCTTTGGACTATAGGGTGGGAGATATCGTTCTCTGGACTCCCTAGAGAGCTAGGTGGAGTTAGCACCTTCTATTCCTAGAAGGTAGATAGAGCCCAACTTTTCTTCATTTTAATCAATCTGGTAGTAGACTTTGGATCTCTTTCATTGGGTGGAGTTACTTTGGCAATAAAATGGTTAGTGGGTGGAGGTTGCATACCTCTGGAGTCCTTGGATTAGCTTGTAACTCAATTCTCTTTGGGTGAAGGGTGGAGGTAGACTAAACCTCTAGAATCCTTAACACATCTGGAAGTTTGATATTGGAACAATCTTCTCAGGTTTTGAAGTCAATCTTGGGGCTGACAACTACACGAGGGGCTAGATTGTTGGAAGTCAATGGCTGGAAGGTGAGCACTGTCCCAAATTCCATTGCCCATTAGTATTTCAGTAGAATAATATGTATAGTAAATTTATCGTGGAATCTTGTCACACTAAATTTATAATGCATAAACAATCTATGGTCACTAAAATTATAGATGAGTGTGGTATGTTTTCCTTGCCCATACTTGTCTAAAACTACGATACTGGTTCATAAAATATGCTGGTCACATAGAATTGTGTGTGGGTTTAGAATATCTTATACGTATATACATTAGTGGACATAAGTACATGATTTTTGTTGTGGGATGTGATGAAGTATGTAGGTTGGAGACTAGTTCCAACCTGAACTTGATATTGTCCTGTAGAGAGGGGTGCTTTCTTAGTTATTAATATATAACTTAGCTATGTTAGGTAGGGTCAAGCTCAACACATGATTATTTTGGTACATGTTTTGCCACTAAAACTCTCATATAGGCGAGTCCAACAATTATCTATCCCTCAGGTGCCTTAGTACCCTCATTGATAAGTGAAATCATAAGTTAGTGAATGGGAACAGTCACACAGTTCTACTGACTATGGTTCATACCCTCATAGTAGACATTTTGTTTTTGGAGGTATTTAGTACAGGGTTGTGTTAATAACCTTTTATAGCCTAGAACATCTTCAAGTCTAGTCGTATTTCATAAATAATTATAATGTGTTTTTCTTTGATTTTGGCAAATAGTTAAAGCAGAGAGGACTGTATATGAGATTATGAACTATATATTGCTAAATCCTATACTGATGCCCTTTGACAACATTTTTCTTTCCCTTCCCACAAGGTTTGTTTTACTAAAAATGATGTTATTCCTTGGTTAAATCAAATAATCTTCTCTTATTTTTTGGCACTGGTCATCTTAACGATTTTGTATTTGGGTGAGAAAACCTCGTATTAAATTCATATAACAAAACTATTACAATGAAATGATGGTTAAAAATGTATATCATTTGTAGAATAGTTCACAAATGCTTCTAATGCTTTGTGTCATCAACCCTCTTTGCATACAAGTTTGTAGTTCATTTGGGTGACTGGCATAGTTTGTTGGTATAAGTTTGGATACAAGTTACTTGAGGAAAGAGAAGCCTTGGAAACCCTATTTTAAATTATCAAAATTAGTAATTATTGTAGTTATCCCTCAAAATTCAACCCTAAGCCTTGATTTAGACCCTGCTTGCAATCGTTTGAAAAGTGCAAAATTGCATGGAAAAGGGGATTTGAATTTCATTTGCAAGGTTATTGGGTTTCTCTCTTGAGGGCAGGAGTTAAAGTCATGAATGCTTGAAGGCCAACTAATGCACCAAAATTTCCATTATTAGATGAGCATGTCCATGTATCCACCTCCAGGGTCCTTGAGAAATCTGCGCACTTGTTGTTATTCAGTGAGCTTTCATACATTGCATGGTTTGTAGGTTTGGAACCTTTGTCAAAAACAAAACCAAATCAAAAGAAGAAATATTACCCAACATGCTTGGGTGTAGTAACCTCATGCTTAGTGAGGCATCTCACTTGGCCTCCATTTAACAAAACAAGATGTTTATATGTCCATTTCCCTTTATATGTCTGTGCATTGGACAAATAAGCATAGTATATAATCTGTTGAAGTGCATAATTAACAGTTGATAATGTTTGGTTGTTTTGAGAAACTTCTAATGTTTTTTGTTCTCATTGGGTTTTCATGATACAATTCTTACTTGCAACTATTTTTGCATTTCAAGCATGAAATATTAATTCAGGCATCGCAATAGGTGAGGAGGAATCATAGCTTGGGAGATGCTTGGACTTTGGCAGCTTTTGTCTAATATTCTCTTCTTCCATTGGAGATATTAGAGTTTTCTTAGCTTTTCTATGATCTCCTTTCTTTTGTTACTGTATTAGTTGGGGAGTAGATTCATTGTTTTGCACTGTCCTGGTTTAAGCATTTCTTATTGTTGTATTTTTTGTCTATGTAATTTAATATAATAAAGTTCTTTACATACAATGAAAAACTAAAATGACTTTTATTTTACCTTAATGATGAATCTTGTACTATGGGGTTTCTCTCTTTGTACCGAGTGTTGTTGTGAACATCTTATTGCAGGCATTGCAAATGGTAGTTGATGATTATCTTTTGCTTGTGATGAGATTTGGACCTCAAGAAATGGATAATGTAGTTACACAATGAATAGTTACCGCAAAGTTTCATATTTCCTTTGGTCCTTAGTGTGAAACTATATTCCATCAAAGCACTTTAAGAGGCATTCATCAACTTTTCACCATAATGATATTGCACAAGTTCTATAGATCCCTAAAATTTGTTGTTAATGCAGTATGAATGGCACTTGTCAGATCTGTTGCCACAATCGTTGCATGACTTCTACTCGGATAATCAAAGTTATATTATGTACTAATTGAGATGATTAAGTTAAATTACATAACTTTGGAGTTAGAGATTTTACAATAGCACTATGTGCGGAAATAATAGCAAATATGAACAATTGAACCTCATTCTTAGTTTCAACAGATGGGGAATCATGTTCTTGACCTCATAGAAATATTTAAACTGTTCGTTGTGGCCTATATTCTAAAATTCAATTATAATTGATTCTCTTGGCTAGATATTGTGAACAATGCGCTCAATTTACTAACCATGAGGAGAAGCTCATAATTATAAACTTGGGCCAGCGATAAAAGAAAAACAAAAAAAAATCATAGGAAACACACCTTAGAATACTAGTACACTTTAATCCAATGATATCAAGCTAAACCTTATGGGTTGTGTTACACTAACTCCCTAAGTTACTTTAGTTATAAGTTGAATGTTATGTATAAACAAATGATATCCATACTTTTATTTATGGACGAAAGAGTAAGAACCACACTTATTTATGGACTAAAGTGTAAAAAATTATGCCTAACAAAGTAAGGGAGGGAATTGATGTATTATTTTTTTGGTTAAATATTTGTTCTTTTGAATCCAAAGATCCTTTAATTGGGGTTTTATGGAATTTTAATAAATACTTGATATGCTGCTTTTATTTATGGACTAAAGGTTGAAATTAAAGTTTTTATGGAATTTTGATATCTGACTTTCTATGTTACTTTATTTATGGTCTGAAAAATTACACATAAGCAAGATATCTATATATTTATTTATTGACTAAAAAGTAAGAATTTATGCTTGACATATGTAAAGGAGGGAATTTATGTATTATTTTCTTGGTTGAATATTTGTTCTTTTGAATCTAAAGGCCCTTTTACTTATATAGGTGCGCCCTTTTACTTATATAGGTGCAACACTAGAGATTAAATAGTCCTATGATTATAAATGTTAATATTTTTTCATTATTGGAAGGGTGTAGGCTATCTATTATATATTTTAAAAATTTGGCAATTGTTTTTTCAGAATTTATGCCAATATTTCAACAGTATTGACATAATCTAATTACTTAGAAGCAATATATATTTTGAATATCTAATATTAACACTAATATCATATGACCTTAAACACCTTTGCAAGTTATCAATCTTACTCAACACCCCTGCATCCCCTTTTCAACTCCACATTACCTTCATTCACTAAATATCATCCTATGGGTTTTCACTATCATCATCTCTTTACCGTCTTCATCACTTCCTCTTCTATCTCTCTAGACAAGTCGTAATCACATATCTATTACAACTATAGGTGGGAAAAGAATTATAAGATTATAGAAATACACACACACACATTTGAACAATAAAACCAATGTAATTCATTGCTCTGCAAAAACTCCTTAAACACCATATTCAAAATCATATCAACATATTTTGAAAGATGAAAAGCAGATCTACACATCAATTTCTCATCTTCTTTGATTCCCCAATTTATATTTTCAATCCCCAAATATTTGAAATAGTAATGGTTGGCCTAAAAGGTTGTAGAAACAAGCATCCATGTTCAAAATTAGACACTATTTACCCTACCAAAAAGTATTAAGGAATCATGAAGGTTTAATGGGGTGTGATGTAAGGATTTCATGTTGATTAATAAGCCGGGGAGAAATTTCTGGAGCATTTGAAACATTTTTTATTTATAGGCTTAACATGTCAATTGTACACAAGAAACATATACGTTGATCACCTTGGAGCCTTTGAGCAGTCCAATGTGTAATTTTGATCTCAATTCAATCGAGTCAGGATCATGCCCTTAACCTCTAATTTTAATTATTTTTATAATATTTAAAAAATTTCCATATATGAATTTTAGTTCTCTCTTATAGTTTTTATTTATAATTATATGGGATTGTTATTCCACACATTTACCCCTTCCCCTTCGCATTTACCCCTTCCTTTTTGTGTGCTTGGTTACCTCTAGATTTAGGGTTTGGTGCAAGAAGTGTGGTGTTTGATGCATTTCAATGTCCTTATACATTGCTACTCACTCCAAATATCTATGTCATGGATAATGGATGACTGTAATAATTTCTCTATGATATAGATTTTTTCCATCATAGATTTAGTTGCACTTTGTCATTATTTTATGGGTTTCTATAATACATTGAAAAAAAATCATAAATGAAAACTCGGGAAGATTGAGAAATTAGATAAATCCATCTTGAATGGGGTCATGTTTTATAGAAGTCTCCTTATTTTGATATTAGATTTTAATATTAAAGTTTCCCATTTTCAACTCAATTTTCATAAGTGAACATTATTTGTATGCATTGAATAGTATCAATATCCATTTTTTTCCATTTACAAGTAACATAGGAATGCAACTTAATCTCAAAATTCATTTAAATCTTGTGTCATATACATAAACCCTATAGTATTGAGGGGCTTGGTTTGTACAATGTCCTTAAATTGTATTTAAGAATATTTATTGTGTTTTTTTCAAATTTTTGACTGTATATATGAACTCTCAATAACATGGATTCCATGGATTGAATTGAATGTGTTAGATTCTCTTTATATTAGTATTAATCACGAGTTTCTCAAAATGATGAATAAAAAAAGGAATGGCACATTTGATTTTAATAATTTTACATTAAAGTACGATATTCATGAATGTAATAAAATTATATTAACTCATTCATGCTTTACTTTATGGTAATGTACATTTTTTTATTCTTTTATTATAAAACTTAAAAGTATATTAAATATTTATTTCTCGTGAGAGATATCTCAAGCAAGTATCCTTTGATGCAACAAAGATCTTATGTAATGTTTCTATGTACAATTGAGCCAATGGTGATGAAGGGAATTCACCTATGTTAGGTTAGGTTTGAATTGTTTGATTTAAAAAACAAAATCCAAAGAGAAATTATAACCTATAGTGGGGAGGGACAATTATTCTAGCCATAGTACAAGTAATAGTGAAACTATCAAACAATTAACCTACAAAAACATTGGCTCATTGATCCAACTATTAAATTTTCACCCAAACTAAGATGGAGCCATAGTGTACTCATGTGACTTATATCTAACCATTTCATGGTTTGAGGTAGTTAATGGCTTTAGGACTAGACTTCATTTTTTTTAGTTGCCAACCTATAGATAAGGGTTTAATAACCCTAGCCAAATCATAATTTTGTATCCACAATGAGAATGATATAGATTCAGCTGAGTTGAATAATCAACATTATGGTTGATAGGATTTGGTCATAGGATAGAAATGGAGATGGGACTCAAACAAAGGTAGGGTAATGGGATTTCGAGTAAACAACACTAACATACGTAGAATGATGAGACATAGTAGATGGGAAAAAGTACTCAAAGCCATAAAAACTTCAGGTTGACCTACAAGAACCAAAGAAAAGATAGAAATAACTCACAACTTATAACAAGGAGGGATATTCTTATTCAGTTAATGGCATGAGTAGCAATGAAACATACAAACAAGGAATGCACAAACACTTTGGATTGTTGATATAGCCTTTAATTATACAACCAAACTATGATGGAGTCCAATTGTACACGTGTGACCTATAACTAATAATTTTATGGTTTGAGGTGGTTTGTGGCTTCATGAGAAAAATTCATGTTTTGATTATCCCACCTATAGATAAGGGTAGATCCGCATGGAAACAACATATATATTACATATATGGTAAGAAACTACATTCATTGATGTTGTTAACAAAGTATCATCATTGCCTATTTTTCTTAAGCCAACAATCCATTGCTACATCTAGATAAATTAGAAGGAAATTTGGTGAAGTCCTTTTTAAATTTTTCTAATTGATCATATATTTTCATTTTTTAAGTAATCGAATGGTGATCAAGGCATCATTATTATCTTGGAACATCACTTTTAATAAATTATCAAAATGTATTCTCATTTATGGTCATATAATACATTTGAAAGACCCATACTAAGCCATGACCCATATTTTCTCATGAAAACAACTAACAAATGACTTTAGTTTGTGTTTATCCTTTAATTGATGTGACATTCAAATGTGAAAATTGTTTTGTATATATTTAGAAGTCAACTATAACAATGCTTAGCCATCTGAAAGAGCATTTAAATACATTATTCATGGACATTTTTCAAAGGACCTTTTGTTAGTTATACATAAACCATCCAACATAGTTTTATTATCTTCAAATAAGACATCAGACAACGTCCGAATTCAGTTTAGCATTTCCTAACTTTGGAAGTATGCTAGTTTATATAGCTACCCTAATATTAATGAATCTCATTAGAACAAATTTATTTGAAGAATTACCATTCTTCACTTTACAACTAATGTTAGAACAATCAATTAGAATCCTTAAAATGTGGCACTGATTTTTTTTTTTAACAATTTTCCAAATCATGTTGCAACCTACCTTTGAATTATAATTATACTACTTTTGTTTGAAATGAATAGATTGGATTGTGTAACTATATAACCCATCAAAAATTTTAAAATTATTTATTCAATAGTTTCTTTCCAACTTACCCTTTGATTGCAACTATAGAGGTTATGTGTATGTAAATATCTCTAAATAATGGTAATGTGAGATACTCAATGAACCAAGTCCTTGAAAAGTCATTGGCTCTCTGGGGCTCTGTCATGAGAGGTGGGTTCAATTTTCCTTAGGTCAATCAGGTTAGGCCTTTGCTCACCTAGGGAATGTTACGAGGAAATAAAAAAAATCATATCTCTACAATTAGCTCTGACGTTCAAATTAAAATAAGTTGGTGGTACAAAATGATAAGAATCTAATACATGCCATGCCTTCATTTCCTTTTCCAGCAAGCATTGACATTCGAATTAAAATAAGTAGATGGTACAAAAAGATAAGGATCCAATGCATGACATGCCTTCTTTTCCTTTTCTAGTTGGAATTTTGATCACCTTCGTCTATCTTCTTCCACCATTTCATCTTCACTATCCATTTAACCCCCTCCGCCTATAAATAGAGGATTTATACATTTTGTGAAATCACATTCACTCGCTTCTTTCCCACCTTTCCTTCCTTTACATGAATGGAAGGGAAATGTGGTGGGTGTCCTTATGTAAGGGGGGAGGGAGGAAAGGGTTTTCATCTGTATTTCGTGTCTTACTTGTGGTTGTGTCCAAGCAGTTTTAAAATAACATTACTTGTTGGTATTTTTCCTCCCAAGATACAAAGGGATATGATTTTTCATTAGTGGTGCTCTCTATCCCTAATTTCAATACTTTTTATTGTTCCCACTATCTTATGTTTCTCTAATGGTGCTCTATATCCTTAATTTATGTTTCTACTATTATATGTTCTAATGCCTTAATATATTACATTCACTTATGTTGAGATGTGAATTGAGGATGGGATTGTCCATTAAGGATGGGTTTTTCATAGGTATATGGAGATAGTAAGTGACAAATTCCAATTTACTGTTCAAAAAATCTTAGGGAATTCTTTCAAGTGTTTTTGTGAAGTTTCACTTTGTAAGTGATCAGGTTAAATGTGTCTTTTCTGCTGTGGTTTGAGGATCAAAATAGATTAGTGGAAGCTTCACTTTGTAAGTAATTATTCTTATTATATGTTCATAGGTAGTGGGTTGTGTATGCTTTATGACTATATGTGCTTGTTTTCTAAAGAAGTGGAAACTTTTTGTCATTGATAACAATATCATATAATCTTATGCTTTTTCATTCTCTGAATGAGATCTGCTTCCATTGAAAATTGTTATGTTTCAAGGTGATGTGTTTTGGTAATCCCTCACTAATATCTATTTCCACACAAATCCGAGAAAAGGTGAAAATTCCTTTTTTTTTCTCCATTGTTTTGTGGATAATTCTTTTCTACGGACAAAAGTAATCTTCATAGACCTAGTGGCTTAGGATAGAAGCAACCAAGAAAAAAAATACATTGTTTTTCCTTAGATATGTTTGGAATGTGAAAGGAAAACCTACTTGGAATCCAACGCAGCGTCCTTCTTTTCCTCTCTTGTTATATCTAGCTTCAACTCCAATTTCTAAAAGTGGACCTACAAATCATCCAAAAAAAGCAACTTTAAACAAGAAGTCAAGGATTCATGTTCTACATATGCTTAATCAAGACATAATGTAGAGGAGAAACAATGCACTTTTGGATTAATAATGGCAGGACAATATTACAACCCTTGTAGGCCTTAATTTTGTGAATCTCGCACAAATTTCTTGTCCTTCCTTTGCCACAATGGTAATCCTTCAAGCACACCTAAAGCACATGGATGGATTATGGACCTCTAGACACAAATTAATGACATGAAGGCATAATCAAAGTCTCCAAAAGCCTACCTAGACACTTTGGCGGGTGATTTATTTATAGAGTAAATAAGTTAATTTTGGATTTACCATACTAGGGCTTAGATCCACTTTAGAAGGAGGTAATTTATATGAGATAAGAGATAAGACCTCATTGGCAAGAGTTTGAGATCAAATCCAACAATAAATGGTTAAATCCACTCTTGAAGCTTCTAGAGAGAAACTTCGAAATTATTTTTTATTTTTACTCATTTCTAAGTGTCATCGCACTTTGTGTAAGAGAAAATTGCATTGACCATTGCATATGTCTTTGATGCAACCCGTGCCATCACACTTTTTGACCTGGGAAAGCACGATGGGGACTTAAATTTAGGTTTTACCCAATGTAATGCACAAATTTTCACAAATTCTGGAGAGAGATGATTTTGGATTTATAGGGGTTGATTGCAAGGTGTAAATTGATTATGATAGATCTGAGTTCAGGACCATTTGTTTGAATGTGACAAAATGACTTGTAACATCCATGTTCAATTTTAAAAAATTTCCAAGTTTATTCCCAATGCCTTCAAGAACTTGATGGTTCCAGAAGGGAAGGGGAAGGTTTGGAAGTCTTACCCATATTGGCATGGAAGTGACCACCATAGATGTTGGCATTCTGCCACAGATTTGGCACTATGACAAAGATGTTGTCCTTGATGGCAACTCACTCAGATGACAGATCACAGTTCAGATTCACAGAATGAAGAAAGAGTGGTATACGTAGGTTCCCCATTGATCAAGCCGCATTTACATGCAGGTTCGTAGACCAAAAGGAGCGTATAATGTACACATGCACTTTCACGGAAGGAAAGGCGCGTACATGTTGGAAAACTTAGTTTTGGTCCATGGTATTTGGTCCATGGTATTGAGTAAGGCCTAAGACTATAAAAGGAGGAGAAGATCATTAGGCAAAGGCACTCAAGAATTGAATATCTGATGAAGAGCAAGATCCAGAATACAGGTTATTAGGTTATGGTGCATAGCTAGATCTGAATCAAGAATGAACCTTAGCGCTTGATGAAGGATAAGATCTAATGATGGGTCAAGATCTTAAGGCTTGAAGTGAAGTATCTTTGTGTGGTTTTGATCTCTTATCTGAATATCTGGCACATGTTGTAATCTGTAAATATGATGATCTAAGTATAATTGATGTCTGGAATTATTGTAAAGTTTAAATCATCATTTACAGATCTGTACATAGGTTCACTTTAGAAAAGGTGCGTATACATGTCGATTCTACATATCAAATTAGCGTATACATCTTAAATTTGATTTGCAGATCTATACGTAGGTTCACCTTGAGAAAAGTACGTATGTACATAGGTTTGACACATTGAAGTAGTGTATACCTCATAAAATATGCTTTAGCTACTTCTGTTTGATGTTGCAGTGTTCTGGGTTCTGGATTGGGTTCTAGTTACTATTACTGTATTCTGGTTACAGCATTCTAAAAAGTGATTGATTGATTGAGTTGAGGTTGGTGAAAAGTAGATTGGTTGATGCAGATATATTTGATGTTTGAATGATGTTATTTATGGATCCAATCTGAAAATTTATGAAATGTGGTCCCTGGAAGAAAAGAGAAGGTTGTAGCCTTTTGTAGGCTGGCACCTACGTACTAGTAAACATATCAGCTAGTACAAGAGCTAGGGGGTTGTAGCTCCCTTCTAGGAGAAGCTGGAGAATGAGAGAAGGTTGTAGACTTTGCAGGTAGAAGCCTGCATACTGGTATAGGACTGCACTAGTACGAAAATTGTAAAAAGAAGTTTCTTATTAAAAAGAAGATAGAGATGATTGCAGCAGGTGGTTTTCACCCACATTGGGTTTCCACCTTATATCTTGTGTTCATGTGTGTGATTGTCTGTTTTGCTTTTACTGCACTTCATTACTATTTATATGGTTCTGATGCACTGATTAATGATCAACATATTATGAATTAACTGAATCATAAGTTTGCAGGATATACGCTGGTTGTCTTAAATACAGATGTGTATACACGCAAGTTCCATTAACAAAAGTAGCGTATATGAATCTAATTATGAAAATGAAATATTATTGACTTGCTAATACTGATTCACCCCCCCTCTTAATATTATTTCCAACAATTGGTATCAGAGCAGGTCCTTCAGAAGAAGCTTGATCGCTTGAAGGAAGATCTATCATCATGAGTAACTACGAAAGAGAGGGATCCATTCGACCACCAATATTTGATGGGAGCAACTTCATTTATTGGAAGGTAAGAACCACAACCTATCTTCAATCTCTTGGAATAGATGTCTGGGAAATCATGGAAGGAGGATATACATTTCCATCAAAGATTCCTACAGATACGGTAGGTAAAAAGAAATATGAAACCAATGCCAAGGCTTTCAATACATTATTGGGGAGTTTATCACAATCAGAATTTGTCAAAGTTATGCAGCTCAAAACTGCCAAAGAAATATGGGACAAAATCATTCTAAGCTACGAAGGAGATTCCTAGGTAAAACGTGCTAAACTGCAAACTCTCATAATTCAATATGAAACTCTCAAGATGCATAATGATGAAAGTATAGCTAGATACTTCTTATAGGTAGATGAGGTTGTAAATTGTGTGAAGAATTTGGGTGAAGAGATAAAGGAAGTTACTTTAGTTGAAAAAGTTTTAAGATCCTTGTCTGCTAAGTTTGAATCAAAGGTATCTGCCATAGAAGAAAAGCAAGATCTACAGACTATTACTATGACACAGTTGCACGGAATCTTAACTGCCTTTGAGATGAGAAAAGGAGGTCCTTCAGATATGAGAGAAGTCGCATTTAAAGCTTTAGCAAAAGGAAAAGAGGAACTCAATGAATCAAGACATATTTCAGAAGGAGAAGAAGAAGCAAACTTTGTCAAGAACCTTCAACGAGGTTTTGGAAGATTAAGAGGTAAACTACCTTTCAAATGTTTTGCTTGTGGAAGAGTTGGTCATTATGCTGCTAAATGTCCTCATAAAGATAATTTTGATAAAGGTAAGGAATCTGCAAAATGGAATAGAAAACAAAGTGTAAGTAAGAAGAGCTACTATACTCATGAAGATAGTGATAGTTTATCAATTAGTGATGAAGATGAAAATAGTAATGGCTATAGACTTCTGATGGCTTTTGAAGATGATGATTTCTTGGATGCTTTAGATGAAGATTATATTTATGAAGAAATCTCTAAACCAAAAATCTGTTTAGAAGAAAAGAATATTATTATAGATACATTGACATTCCAACTTGTTAAAAGAGAAAGACACAATGAAAAACTTGAATGTGAAATTGTGGGTCTAAGAAAGGATATTGAGAAAACAAAAGCTCTCAATCTTAGATTTGCTAAAGGATCAGAAACCTTAAATGAAATTATCAAAGTGCAGTGTTCTCCTCTAGTAAAGACAGGGCTTGTACATACTGAAGAAGCATCTCAAGCACAAAAGTCGTCAACCTCCACTAAAATCTATCTTGATGCAGCAAAGAGCAGTGAACAATTTGACAATCGTCAACAAAGGCATAAAGCAAACCACCACGTAAATTAGGCTCAATTTACTTGAAGGATGAACAGAAGCTACAATCAATCTTAGGTAAAACATACTCAATCTGCTTCAAGAATGAATAGAAACTACAATCATGAGGTCAGTAGATTCGATAATCCCAGGAACTTCTTTAATGGCCAATGTTTTTCATGTCATAACTTTGGACACAAAGTTGCTCAATGTGTTGCTTACAAGACCATCATGACTAGAGAAGCACGAAATCAAAGGAATGTGACTAGGATCATGAAAAGGTCCTACAATAACTTCTCTCCTCTTGAAAATGAAATAGAATGCTCAATCTGTAACAACTTTGGCCATGAAGAATATGAATGCAGGAGTAAATTTCGGCAAGTATCTCAAAAGGAAAAAACTTCTTTAAGTCCCAAAATATGGAGAAAGAAATAACCGCAAGCCGAATGATGTGGTAGAGCCTTGTATGTAGAAGGACAAGAAAATCAATGGTACATCAATAGTGGATGCTCAAAACACATGATAGGTGACAAAGAAAAACTTCAATCATATAATGCCTTACAAAAAAAAAATAAGGTCTCATTTGGAAATGATACTCCTGCCATCATAAAAGGTAAAGGCTCTGTTCTCTTAAAAGAAAAGGTTAAAGCTGGGAATGTTATGTATGTTGATGGTCTAAAGCATAACCTGTTGAGTGTTAGTCAAATGTGTGATCAAGGAAATGAAGTAGTATTTCGATCAAATGGATGTGTTGTTCATGAGGTTGATACAGGAGAAACTGTGATCAAAGGTATAAGAACTCCAAACAACTTATACATACTCAAGGGAGGACAACAACAGTGCTATCTAAGCAAAAATGATGAACACTAGTTATGGCATAGAAGATTGGGGCATCTAAGCTTCTCTCAAATAAGGAAAGCATGCAAATTCCAGGTTGTTTGTGATCTTCCTGATATCAACATTCCAAAAAATACAATATGCAAATCATGTAAATTTGGTAAGAAAACTAGATCACACTTCCCTGAAAAGGAAGGATCAACTAGTAAGCCCCTTGAACTTGTTCATACTGATTTATGTGGAGCATCAAGGAAAAATTCACCTCGTGGAGAAGAATACTTTATATTGTTCATTGATGATTTTTCCAGAATGTGTTGGATAGGACTTCTCAAGCATAAAGATGAAGCTTTTGAAAAGTTCAAAGCCTTCAAAGCTTTGGTTGAAAATGAATCAAATCGCAAAATCAAATGCCTCAGATCTGATCGAGGAGGGGAATTTACCTAAGATGAGTGCTTTGATTTCTGTGAAGAACATGGGATAAAAAGGCAATTCTCCACTGCAAGGACTCCTCAGCAAAATGGAGTGGTAGAAAGGATGAACAGAACTATTCAATAAATGGCTCATGCTATGCTAGATGAGTCTGGAACTCCTGCAACCTTCTGGGGTGAAGCTGCATTCGCTGCCATCACTATTCTCAACAAAACAAATGTTTGGGTAAACAACACTCAAACTCCACATGAACTTTGGTATGGTAAGACTCCTACTGTAAAATACTTCAAAGTTTTTGGAAGCAAATGTTACATCAAAAGGACTGATGAAAAACTTGGCAAGTTTGAACCCAGAGCAGATGAAGGCATTCTCCTTGGTTACTCTTCCCGAAGTAAAGGATATAAGTGTTATAATAAAAGACTTGGGAAAATTATTGAAAGTATTGATGTTGTGGTTGATGAAGCAGGCAAAAATCCAAAGTAGGTAAAAACCGAAGATTGTGGAGAAGATGAGGATTATCCTTCCACATCAAATTAGACTAATTCTGAAGAAGAAACCAATGAAGCACCAGAAGAATAGATAATGACAAAAGAAAAGACTCCATCTAGGTATGTTCAGAAAAATCATCCATAGACTCAAATTTTGGGACAGAAAGAGGCAAGTGTGCAGACAAGAAGAACTATTACAGAAGCTTCAAGCTATCTAGCATTGCTTTCCTCCATCAAATCTCAAAATATAAATGAAGCATGCAAAGATGAATGTTGGCTCAAGGCCATGAATGAAGAACTTGAGCAAATTGAAAAGAATAATACTTGGGAATTAGCTCCTATACCTCATGATAGGAATATCATAGGAACCAAATGGATATTAAAAAACAAGCTGAATGGAAATGGAGAAGTTATTAGAAATAAGGCCAAACTTGTTTGTAAAGGGTATGCTCAATAAGAAGGTATAGATTTTGAAGAAACTTTTGCACCTATTGCTAGACTTGAAGCCATAATAATGTTCCTTGCTCTTTCTAGTTTTCAGAAATTCAAAGTATATCAAATGGATGTAAAATTTGCCTTTCTTAATGGAGACTTAGAAGAAGAAGTATATATTGAGCAACCAGACAGATTCATCCTTAGAAATGATGCAAATCTTGTATGCAGACTCAGAAAGGCTCTCTATGGTCTAAAACAAGCTCCAAGAGCATGGTATTACCGTCTTGACAAATACCTCCATCAACAAGGTTTTTCAAAAGGATCAGTTGATAGCAATCTATATAGAAAGATCGACAATAATAAATTGCTAATACTTCTTGTGTATGTTGATGATATCATTTTTGGTAGCAATGAAGAAGCCATGAGTCAGAATTTTGCTTCGGTAATGCAGCAAGAATTTGAAATGTCCTTGCTTGGTGAGCTTACATATTTTCTGGGTCTACAAGTTCAAAAAAATAAAGATGGTATTTTTTGTCACAAACCAAGTATCTCAAGTAGATCTTGAAAAAATACGGCATGGAAGATTCTAAACCAGTATGTACCCATATGGTAACAGGATGCAGTCTCAGCCCAAATGATGAATCAGCAGCAGTACATCAACCAACCTACAGATCCATGATTGGCAGTCTGCTTTATCTAACAAGTACCTGACCAAACATCATGCATGCAATGGGGATAGTTGGAAGATTCCAAGAAAATCCAAAGGATCACACCTTCAGGCAGTCAAAAGGATTTTCAAATATCTTCAAGGAATACAGAATTATCCTAGATATATAGATCTTACACTTCATGCATATACAGATGCAGATTGGGCAGGAAGCGTGTTAGGGTCCCACCCTAACCCCCTTATTTATGTCATTGGATCACGTCATAGTCAAGAGTCAATAAAGCCCATATTAATATTTGTAAGTGGTTAACCCGCAATTAATGACGGGACCACAGTTAGTTGCAAATGGGTGGTAGTATTAGATAGATGGTAAATGGGTGGTAGTATTAGATAGACGGTATTAATAAAACCCACGGTATTGGCCCGTGGTATTGCATGTATGAGTCATATATAAAGGATAGAGACTCCCTGCGAGGAGTATCGTGTCTTGTTTTGTAATCGAGCTCTGCTATATTGGAGGTTGCCCCCTCGAAGAGGCCTGTGAACATTTCTCTCTGAGTAATAAAATCATTGCTATTCTGTGTTCTGGGTATATTTTCTTCGCATATTCTGTGTTTTGGGTATCTTTTCTTCGCATATTCTCTGTTCGGTATTACTTTGCAGGTTAAGAGCATAACAAGTGGTATGAGAGCACTTTCCAGGGCTCGGTGGGATCTCCAAGTTTTAGCAAATTTTTTTGGCTAGAGACATGTTCCGGCGTCTTTAAACCACGGGATTTGTCGTTAAGCGCATAAACCTACGGATTTGGGGAGGCATGCACGCAGGAAATACAAGAGGTGGTCACGTCTGTTGGACTCCCTTGTAACCCCTGTGGGTACCCCTTTGAGTAGTAGCGCATTAGACAGAACCGCGCACGGACTGTCTTCCACGTACCCTCTGGGTATATAGGAAGCCCCCTAGCTCCCTTGAAACCTCGCCATAGATAAACCTTCGGCCATCTTGTGGCTACAGTACACCGAGAACAACACTCGGACAGATTACTCGCCCGTACGATAGGGTAGTCGGGTTGTATGGCTAAGGGTACGATCGATCCTCCTTAGTTAGAGCCCTGAAACATTGGGCCGAGTACTACTGTCAGACCCTTATGTATATTGCGATCTGTAGCACTTGACACTCCTCAAGACCATAGTTCCCTTTCTATCGAGGGATCGCACATCACCTATTCCAGATCAGCAAGTGCAGCAGCAGCTGACATCAGTCCCGCAGCTCCATCAGATCAGCAGCAGCAGTTGTTCCACCATTCAGATCTCTCAGATCCACTAGATCGGAGTAGTTGTGAAGGGTTCCTGTCCCTAGATATAATTTTCGCAGGACTTTAGGCGGCATTGACATTCTGAGGATTTGGCGAC
The DNA here is from genome assembly GCA_031772625.1 of Pinus tabuliformis. Classification (NCBI taxonomy): domain Eukaryota; kingdom Viridiplantae; phylum Streptophyta; class Pinopsida; order Pinales; family Pinaceae; genus Pinus; species Pinus tabuliformis. Next base: position 666,314,279 of record CM062811.1, on the reverse strand, counting down.
TGCAGTATTGATCAGGAAGGAGTAAAACTCCGTTAGGAGTTTTCCAAAAAAAAAAAAAAGAGTCTGAGATCTTCCGGGGCGCTTATTGGTGACCTAGCCCATCAGAATCAGGACGACGAGCTGAGCAAGGTGGTACCATTCAATTCTTAGTAAAAAATTTTAGGCGGTCCCAATTTTTCATCAGGTTGGTGTATGGTAGAAACTCGCGCTCAAGCGATGGCCAATGAAAGGATAGACAAAATTGAAGACCATGTGAACTCCCTCCACACTGCGGTGGACAAGATCCAACTTGAGCTTAAAGGAATAAGTCTCCAGATACATGATGCACTCTCGAAGGGCAAGGAGCCAGCCCACGAGGAGGCGTATAAGGGCCATGAATACCATGAGGGTGAGTCTAGCCACTCTCCTCACGTATGGCACACCCATCCACCACCCAGTCAGAGACCTCCCAAGTTGGATATGCATAAATTTGACGGTTCTCACACGTCCGCATGGCTCGCACAAATGGAGCAGTATTTCCAATTGAATCATATCATAGATGAGGGGACTAAGCTTATGGTGGGCACCATGTACTTGGACAATGAACGATGGCAATGGAAGGAATGGCATCAGCGTTGCAATGGACAATTTCAGAATTGGGGCCAATTTGCCAAAGCTCTTCGAAATCGCTTTGAACAGGAAGACTCTTTTTTGGGGCGTCTCACTAAGCTTCGATAGACGGGTATAGTGGATGAATATATTACCGCTTTTGAAGCCTTAGCCTTCCGCACTAAGGGTCTCACAGATGAGTTCTACATGGAATGCTTTATCAATGGTCTGAAAGAAGCCATCAAAGCTCAGGTTCTACTCCACCACCCTCCCACGTGGACAGAGGCTTGCCAGGTAGCTCGTCAGGTGGAACGTGCATTAACAGCCCAATCCAACCGCCTCAACTTCCCCGCTAAAGGTCGTCCCCCACAGGCTCCCAACACCACTCAGACACTTAAGATTCAAAAGGTGTCACCTGCGGAAATGGCCGAAAGAAGGAAGCAAGGACTATGCTACTACTGTGATGAAGAATATTCCCCAGGTCATAAATGCAAGGAGCCCAAGTTTTTTCAAATAGATGCCACTGACTACAGCTCCACCGAGGAAGATCCACCACTTGAGGAACCGGAGGCAATCGAAGAAGATAACCAAAAGGAGATTGTATCTGACGACCCAATTATTTCGCTAAATGCATTGGCAGGAATTTCTTCCCCTCAAACTCTCAAAATCAGGGGTTTTCTTAAACATCGCCCAGTAGTAGTCTTGATTGATAGTGGAAGTACCCATAATTTCATCCATCAAAAGATCGCTGAAACAATGCATTGTTTTGTCTGGGCAGTTTCTAACTTCCAAGTCCAAATTGCAGATGGGGGCACAATGAAATGTGAAGGCCGCTGTGAAAATGTCAAACTTCAAATGGGGGATTATCAGTTGAAAACCCACATGTTTGCAATACACATGGGGGGTTGCGACATTGTCCTAGGCGCGGAATGGCTCCGCACTCTGGGGCCAATCACAATGGATTTCCAGGAGTTATATATGAGTTTTAAGCAGAACAACTCCACACATACCCTCCGTGGACTACAGGCGGGAGCCCCCTCTATCATCAGCTCGCATAGGATGGAAAAAATTGTTAAAAAAGGGCCATCATGGAGTGGTAGCTCAATTTAATGCCATCCAGGTAGTCGAAACCATGTCTCTGCCAATTCATTCTGAGATGCAAAAGATTTTAAATAAACATCAGACGGTCTTTGACAAGCCTCATGAGCTTCCACCCTCGCGAGGGGAACATGATCATAGCATCACATTGGTTCCAGGGGCCCAACCCCCAAATGTGCAGCCATACAGATATCCGTTCACCCAAAAGAATGGAATAGAAAAAATCATCAAGGAATTGTTGGAAGCAGGTGTCATTCGTCCCAGCATTAGTCCTTATTCATCCCCAGTGGTCATGGTCCTCAAGAAAGATGGGGAGTGGTGGATGTGTCCCGACTTCAGGGCCCTCAATAAGTTGACAGTCAAAGATAAATTTCCCATCCCGGTGGTTGACGATTTGCTGGACGAACTCAATGGGGCTCAATTCTTCACTAAGTTGGATCTTCGCTCAGGCTACCACCAAATTCGCATGAAGGAAGTCGACATTCCCAAGACGGCTTTCAGAACTCATGAAGGCCATTATGAGTTCCTGGTCATGCCATTTGGTCTCTGTAATGCCCCCTCTACTTTTCAGAGCCTTATGAATCACCTCCTCAAACCATATCTCAGAAAATTTGTCCTTGTCTTCTTCGATGACATCCTCATCTATAGTGGCACTTGGGCGGCACATCTTCAGCATGTAGATCTACTCTTGCAACTGCTCCGCCAACATAAATTATTTGTCAAGATGTCTAAGTGTTCGTTTGGCATGGAAGAAGTTGAGTATTTGGGCCACATTGTGGGGCGTGAAGGTGTCAAGGTGGACCCCAAAAAGATCTAGGCAATGCAAGAATGGCCTCAACCTAAGACCTTGAAAAGCTTGAGAGGATTTTTGGGTCTCACAGGCTATTATCGTAAATTTGTCCGCAACTATGGCCGCATAGCGAAGCCCCTAACGCAACTCCTAAAGAAAAATTCCTTCTTCTGGAACGAGGAAGCACAATAGGCATTTACCGCTCTCAAAACCGCCATGTGTTCCACTCCCATCTTAGCACTACCGGACTTCACCAAATCATTTGTCATTGAATGTGATGCTTCGGGAACAGGTATTGGAGCGGTCTTAATGCAGGAAGGGCGACCATTGGCCTTCACCAGCCAACAACTAAGTGGGAGGAATCTGGGCCAATCTACCTACGAGAAGGAAATGATGGCCATCTTACATGCAGTCGAGACCTGGCGACCTTACTTGTTGGGGCGACGTTTCGAAATCCGCACAGATCATCACAGTCTTAAATATTTTTTGGAGCAACGCCTATCTTCCCCACAACAAAACAAATGGTTAGCCAAAATGCTGGGATATGATTATGAGATCATTTACAAGAAAGGGAAAGACAACCGTGTAGCAGATGCATTGATGGGCCAATTTGAGGAGGAAAGTACTATGCTCGCAATTTCCCTCCCCATTCCAGACTGGATTGAAGAGGCTCGCAGGGAATGGTTTTCACATCCCGGGCTCTCCCAACTCATTTCTCAATTGCAGGTAGATCCTAATTCCAGCAAGGGCTACTCGTGGCAGAATGATATTCTTCGCTACAAGGACAAAGTCGTAATATCACCAACATCCACCCTCAAAAGTCGCATTTTGGCAGAATTGCACTCATCTCCCATTGCAGGACATTCGGGCTTTCAGAAGATGTATGCTCACACCAGAAGATCATTTTTTTGGAACGGCATGAAACAGGACATCCTTACTTTCGTAGCAGAATTTGACGTCTGTCAACGCCACAAAGGGGAAACCGTCAACACACCAGGCACATTACAACCATTGCCCATTCCGGCGTCAATTTGGACGGAGGTCTCCATGGATTTCATTACAGGTCTTCCAAAGTCTGGGAACAAGTTAGTCATCATGGTGGTTGTGGACCAACTATTGAAGTATGCTCATTTCTGCGCCCTACCCCAACCATTTACACCAACTTTGGTTGCTCAAACTTTCATGGATCAGATCTTCAAATTGCATGGCATACCCACTTCTATTGTGTCTGACCGCGACCCAATCTTCACCAGTAATTTTTGGCAGGAGCTCTTCAGAATACAAGGCACTCAACTCAAACTTAGTACTTCATATCATCCGCAAACAGATGGTCAAACCGAAGCCATCAACAAATGTCTAGAAACCTACCTTAGGTGTTTCACTTCAAAAAAGCAACACCTTTGGGTACAGTGGTTACCTCTGGCGGAATGGTGGTATAACACCAACTATCATGCCACCACCAAAATGACTCCCTATGAAGCAGTCTATGGTCAACTTCCACCTTCCCCTACTTCTTATCTCACGGGGTGCTCCAAAGTACAAGCTGTGGATCAACTCCTACAACACCGCGCAACCATGCTCGCCCATCTGCGCGAGAATCTTCATCAAGCTCAGAACCGTATGAAGCAACAGGCTGACCAACACCGCTCAGAGCGCCAATTTCAAGAAGGGGATCAGGTCTTTTTGAGGCTGCAACCATATAAGCAAACATCACTCAAAGACAAGGGTTGTCAAAAGCTCTCTCCAAAATTCTACGGACCATACCAAGTACTTCAGCGCATTGGAGAAGTGGCTTACAAGTTAGCTTTGCCACCTACAGCAAAAATCCACCCAGTTTTCCATGTATCGTGCCTCAAGAAAGTGATTGGGAACAATTGCCGAGTTCAAACCAGTCTACCTGAATTGGATGAAGAAGGGTCAATCTGGCTTCAACCTGAACAGGTTCTAGACACACGAGACAAGCACCTGCGCAGCCGCATGATTAAGGAGGTCCTCGTCAAATGGAAAGACACATCTCCGGAAGATGCAACTTGGGAACCAGCCATTATTCTTCAGCAGTTTCCGCAGCTTTAGCCTTGAGGACAAGGCTAGTCTTAAGGGGGAGGGCATGTTAGGGTCCCACCCTAACCCCCTTATTTATGTCATGGGATCACGTCATAGTCAAGAGTCAATAAAGCCCATATTAATATTTGTAAGTGGTTAACCCGCAATTAATGACGGGACCACAGTTAGTTGCAAATGGGCGGTAGTATTAGATAGACGGTATTAATAAAACTGTTATAGACATTTTTGTGCCTTACAGCATGAAGCATGAAATGTCAATAATCTAAGGGATCCAAAGTCCCTAAACATGTTGTTCCTACCCCTAGAGGAACAAGGTCAGCAAACCACAGCACTGAAAATCAATTCTCCACCTGAAAACACTCAAAAACAAGCTATTTCTGGATCATGTCAGCTGCTCCACTGAGCATCTGCGCTGAATGTCAACTGCTCCACTCTGTACCTGCGCTGAATGTCAAAAGCAATGAAGGCTACCTGTGCTGGGCGAGATTGGCCAAGTGGCACAGTGATTCTGCAAGGTGTCAAATGCCCAGGAAGCTTCCAAAATGACACTTGGATCAGGGAATTCGCCTTGTGATGAGTAAGAGGATCTAGATCTCCAAGTGGAAGCAAGAAACTCCAAGTGGACTCAAGAACTGAAGTATAACTGAAGTGGGAGAGGACACTAGTCAGCTTCATGCCAGCCTCAAGCTGACTCATCCTTTCTCCAAATCTCCTATATATAGAGCTCTCTCATGAGGTCTAAGGAGGCTGGAATTTTGTGAATGTAAGGAAGTGCTGTTGGTTTGTGCATAGAACTATTGGGTGATTGCTTTGAAGGAGGTGGAGAGGAGATTTCTTTCCGCTGGGAGGTGTTGCTGGATTGGGCCTCTTATGGTTGTAACACTCTCAGAACTTTACTTCTTCCATTAATAAAGCATTTGAGGTTCTTCTATATACATGTGTCTTAATGGTGTATTGATGCTTGTATATTTGATTTATTCTAATCCTTGAATCAATTATGGATGTATGCTTCTTGTAGTTTCCTTTTCTTGTGCTTTTGCAGGATCTTTGTGTAGCTGGGCCAGTGAAAGAGCAAGGAGCTGGGAGCAAGCAGCAAAGAGGGAAGATTGGATCAACCATTAGCGGAAGACAACGGTTAGTGGATCTCTTTCTCCTCTCTCTTACATCTCATAAAGAAGTAATCTTGAATAGCTTTGCATTCAGTTGTTGCTGAAGTACTATCACCCTTAGAGTGGGATAGGGTCATTCCGTATTGGATACTTTTCCCAACAACAAATTGGCGACTCCGCCGGGGAGCGTATCTTGTTGGTTATTTGTGTTTTTGCTATTCATTTCATAAACAAAGGGAGTACCGAATCGAACTGTGTTTGAATCCTTCAAATACAAAGTAGAGGGCAGCTACTCTAGCTCAGTTTCTGGGCAAGTTTATGATTTGAAGAGCTGATCCACAAGGACTCTAATAAGCTCTTAGTGATAGCTTTTCATCCTCCTTGTCATCCCTTAGTGTGTCCTTGACTGATAGCTTCTGATTTGAGCAAAAACTGTGAATTTTTGAGCAATCTGTGACCCGGAAACCCAGAGAAACGAAAGTTTCGTTCTTCAGTGCAGGCTGTACAAAGGCTGTTTGCATTTCAGCGCAGTTCCCGAAGGGGCTACCTGCGCTGAAGGTCAAACAAACAGTGTCCCACCTGCGCTGGACCAGTCTTGCCTTGTGCTACTGGGGTTTTCTGCTGTTTCTTGCCCTGTTTTCACTCTTGTTTTTGCTGTTTGTTACCAGTCAGTGGGCCTATCTGAAACCAACTTTCCTTGTCACTATTCCGCCTCGGTTGTATAAAGAAACTGTGTTTGTTCTTTGTGTATTTCTTGTATCATTTACAGTTTCCCATAACGAAAGTAAACCAGTCTTGCTGTGGCCTCTGAGATCTAGACCTGTGATAAAGTGTCGTATTGATCCTAAGAGTTAGTTTGTTTGCTGTTCATAGCTGATTGAGCTTTTGCTTTCGTCATTTGGTTTGGATTTATATATTTCTAGTGTCGAAACAAGTAAATCTTAAGGTGTCTTTTGATTTTGGACAAGCTTGTTTGCTTTCACTTGAAATTGAATTCAAAGTTATACAACAGCTTTCTTTTTGCATTACGCCAACATTAAGAAAGAGAAAAGAAATACCTGCATTGTGCATGTGCATTATGACAGCTTGTATGATGATTTAGGAAAAAGTGCATTAGTGTGTGCTCTATGATCTGTGTGAAAAGATGTTATCTTTCTTTTCCTTCAGTAGTTAAGATTTTCAAAGTTGAAAGATTGAAAAGCTTGCTTATCATCTTAGACTGCATTTAGGAGTGTTACTATACATCTCGTGGTGATCCATAAAGGCAAACTGCTAAACAAGATCAACATTAAAATGAATTGAATTTACATAACAACGCATTGAAACATAACGCAAACACATAGAGGTCTAAGCTAGAGACGTGTTCCGGTGTCGTTAAACGTGATATCTTAGCGTTGAGTGGTTGGGTGATTCCTCCACGGTGAAGCGATAAGTATCAATACGGATTTGTGCTCCCACGTACCGTCGCGTATATATTGGGAGACCCCTATAGGAACAAAGCCTTTATCCAATAGGAAACCGTGTCGGCCGCCCTACTGATCGCAATGCAGTGAACACAGCATTCACGAAGATCGACCACTCGTACCGTAAAACGTATTCTGTGGTTTTGCGAAAAGTTTGGCACACCCTCTGCCTAGAACTCCAGAGCAGTTTCTTTTGGCCTTTTTCAAACTCTATAACTGAAAAAGTCCATCCGAGCATTTGTCACTTCGGGCTCGTTAAAACATCGAAGGAGACTAGAGTCATCTTTAGCTTTTTCTCGACTCTTAAAAAGTGAAAAAGCAAGTTGTGTCTAAAGCGTCGTTATAAAATTCATTTTAAACGGAACATAATCACCTCCTATTCCTACGTTGATCTTTAGGTTGAGAACATGGAACGCCCCAACCAAGGAACTCCACATGATGGAAATCCTAGTCCTTTCTCCTCTTGGGGAGAAGTTGGTGCGCCCCACATGGCCACGTTGTCGTTTCCAGGACTGACAATTGGCCTGCCTATTTGGCTATTCTCAACCAATGTAGTTCAGAACACCATGGTTCCTGAACAGTCGAGTCAACAGTTAGATCAGTCTAGAGCTGCCCACCAGCCTTCAACTTCCTATAACTCTTCCTCCAATCCTTCATCTTCGCAAGGAAGAGCCGGCAAAAGCCAGCCTCCCATGGAGAAGAAGGAGAAGAAGAAGAAGGAGAAGAAGAAGAAGGAGCCTAAGGCGACTGGGGGCAAGCAAAAGACATCTAACAAAAATCCACACACAGCACAGACCGGGCCTAAATCGCCATGTGTCATATGTAGAGGAGACCACTTCCATAGAGATTGTCCCTGTATTCCCCGGATACTAAGGGACTGGTCCCCTCGTTTGCACAATTCGGGAGCATCAACCTCTGATAGACATGTTGATTGCTTACCGTCAACCAGCGAAAGTGAAGGTTCAAGACAAAGAGGGGGAGCAAGATCCCCCTGCAGACTGTGTGAAGGCGATCACGCCATCCACCGTTGTCCCTTCTTAGATGAAGCGAAGAGAGTTTTGGAAGATCGCCCGGTTTCACCGTTGGGACTTCCTCCTGGATACAAAAAACTCGTGCCAAGTCCTTCGTTGGTTGAAAATACAGCTGGCCCGTCCAAGTGGTCAGCTGAAACGTCAGTCATTGAAAATGAACCTACTGAATCCAGACCAGACGAAAGTCTAAGGGTCGATACGGCAGTCGGCCCGGTTCCGCCTTCAGAGGTTTCATCTTCAAATGACACCGTCACTGAAGATTCATCTTCAAATGACACCCTCACTGAAGAGAGTAAGGATGACACCATCCAGATTCTTTTCATCAACACCGACTCTGATGAGCATCAGGGCAATGCGCCCATTCCTTTATCGCAGGAAGGAACATCGTCAAGGTCATATCCGGCCGTGTATTCGGTCCCACCGCCAAGCAACCTGGTTGTGTCCTTTGATTGGAACCAACTAGGCAGACCCCGGTTACCAGCCAGTATACCATTCAGAATCATAGTCCAAATCTACAGAATGGTAATGGCTGGAACTATCATTGATGAAGGGGCATCTGTGAGTATCCTTTCCTCTATTGCTTGGAAAGCACTGGGTTCCCCGGAGCTTTTGCCTGAGATAAGAACTCTCTCGGGTTTTGATAAAGGAACCAGTCGACCATTAGGGATCCTCCCCAATGTGCCTGTTACATTGAAAGGGAAGACCGTTCAAATGAACGTGATGGTCGTTCAAGGACCCTTGGATTATAACCTACTCCTTGGACGAGACTATATATATTGCATGGGAGCTATAGTCTCCTCACTCTTTAGAGTAATGTGTTTTCCACACGAAGGAAGAATGGTCAAGCTCGTAGACCAACTTTCATTTCCGGGATCACGCATCGCAAATAGTCACATACCAACCCTCAATGGTCTATTCACCCAAGAAATGTCTCCACCCCCAGTCCTCCTTCCCGATGAGTGCGAGTGATTCGGAAAGATGGGACTGGAACCCAGGGGGCATGCATCCTGGTCTGCTTCGGGCAGAGGAAACCTTGGGTATAAGATGGAATTTCCGCGAAGGAATATGACTAGTCCGTACCCCGTCCGTGGAAGGAAGAGGGTTGTTCTAGAATAAGATTCTTTTGTCAAAGTTATGTGTTTGATGATTTCTAGTCATTCACCTTTGTCTAAATAGGTAGGCAATACCAAAGAAAGAGATTCCTTTGCGGCAGCAAATTGTAACCATCTTTGGGTAAAAAGGCAAGCCTCACCCATTAAAACAAATGTTTTGAAGGATAAGTAGGGGCAGCCTCCAAAGAAAGAGATTCCTTTGCTGCAACAAATTGTAACCATCTTTGAGTAACTTAATGATAGACATCGCCGAAGAGAGAGTTTCATTTGCGGCAGCAAATAAAACCATTTTTCGGATAACCTGAAAGAGGCAAGCCTCACCCATCAAAACAAATGTTTTGAAGGATAAGTAGGGGCAGCCTTGAAATTGTACTTTATACCTGGGGGAATGCGAACCTTTTGGAGTGCAAGCAAAGAGCGGTTATTTATCTGTTTTTTGTGGATTAGTCGTTTCCGAACTTGCATAAAGAAAGGATGTGGGGCAAAGGTCAAAATTTGCCAAATGAGGAGCATAGCTCTGTGAGATAAAGCTCCATAAAAAATAGCTATCTCACAGGAGACATTTCTTATCTTATGACTGGTAGATCGAGCAGTTTTACCGCGGAATTTATGCTCGTTAAAAAATAGAAAAGCGAGATCCGAGCAGTTTTAGCGAATAGTTCATGCTCGTTAAAAAATAAACATAAGATTGAGCAGTGTTTTGGCGCATTCAAGCTCTTTAAAAAATGAACCCAGTACTGGTAAATAACCATTGTGATCGTAAATTTGTTAGCCATAAAAGCCTTGGTCGTGTTTTCACCCGCCACCTCCATTTCATTTGGCCAATCGTTCACCTCCATATGATTGTTTACCTATTTTGAGGAACAGCTGCGAAAAGTGATTTCACTTAGCCATCCTTGTGACACTGCCGTGATTGGAAAATTCCAACCTGTACCTGGAATCTGCTGCTATCCCTATTTATCACTCGTTCCTCAAAAGACGAGTCTTCTTTGAGCTCTTTTCATCTGACTCGTAAAATATGAAAAGTTTGCCGAGTTTTGGCCTTCCAGCTCGTTAAAAGGACCGGAAGAGCTATCCCTCCTCTAGATTTTAATCTTTTTGGACCTGAGGGATTATTGCACAAAAAGGTCGAGCGCTTGTTTTATTCGGCTCGTTAAAATTATCGAAAACTCATCCCTTCTGTATTGTTTTATACTTTTTCGGACTTAAGGGATTAGATGACGAAAAAGGAATTTTGGAGTTAACTTTCTGTACCTTTTCAGACTCTCTAAAATTGAAAAGGACCGAGTTTTCTTTGTCGTTAGACTCGTTAAAATGATTAAATAGCGACAAACTTGTCTTTAGACGAGAACGAGTTTCCCTATCGCTAAGCTCGTTAAAACATAGCGATGGGCTTGCCCGAAGGGCAGGTTATAGAACAAGCATATGTTATCCTCCTCAAGCTTGACAAAAATAAAGAGGTACTGGTCAGAAATGACTGGGGAAAAATTGGGAGAACCTCAAAGCTTTAATGGTAGCAAGTCGCTCTTGAACATGACACTTTGTCCTCCGTATCACATCGGGTTGGGTTGTTTCATTCACCGGTCTCATCACCATGGTCCTCGCCAAACCATCCACATTTGGGGTAATACTACCGATCCATCACATCAGTGTCGTTATATGTTCAAGAGATGTTGTTCAGAAAGAGTCAACCGTGTCCCATCCACTGCCATACATTATCCTTCATCCACCCATGATCGCCACCCTGAATCATATTTCACAGATTGTTTTCACCTCCACTAAAATCATTAGCTCCGTTCCGTGTCACTGATGTGGGATTCATTAAGGCCCTCCTTTGACGGATCGCTTCTTGTCGACTTCAGCTCATTATCCAAGAAGTTGATCTAGGAACACCCCCCTCAGTACTTGGAAGCTTGCATGCCTCAATGGCAAGTTTCTCACTTCCGGCGACAGGTATACATCAACGACCTTCGACCAGAAGATTTTGCGTGGTGTTCGACGCCAAGTCCTTTATTCACACCACGTGAATTGTACTGCAGTACCTTGAGGGTCATTGTCATTATTGGTGATTCCTCTCGCGCTTGTTAACGGTTTTCATTATTGACCGGTAATCAAGCGATGTCTTTCCATGTTCGACTTCAGCGCAATTCTCACATGGATCGACTTGTACTTAGAGTGAAGATCGAACGAGTTTGAAGACCCCGGATCTAGTTTCATCCATCCGGGCTGCGATATATATTCAGGAAATATAAAGACATTTGTTATGTACATCATTGCAGCAGATGATCATCCTACTCAAAGGATGATAATTTCAGCAGAGAATTATCAGTCTACCATCAGACGATCGTCTGTTCTATGTACCAAAATGAATTTATAAAGCTGAGCATGGGAATGCCCGCCTCAGCTAGATCATGAAAGCAGAATGAAAAATAATGTATTGTATTGTATTTTATTACAGGGCACCTCTCAGCGATTGAATGAACTTCGGATCCTCCTGATAAAGCATTTCACCCGATAAACGACCTCATACTTTAGGGGGCAACTGTTATAGACATTTTTGTGCCTTACAGCATGAAGCATGAAATGTCAATAATCTAAGGGATCCAAAGTCCCTAAACATGTTGTTCCTACCCCTAGAGGAACAAGGTCAGCAAAACACAGCACTGAAAATCAGTTCTCCACCTGAAAACACTCAAAAACAAGCTATTTCTGGATCATGTCAGCTGCTCCACTGAGCATCTGCGCTGAATGTCAACTGCTCCACTCTGTACCTGCGCTGAATGTCAAAAGCAATGAAGGCTACCTGCGCTGGGCGAGATTGGCCAAGTGGCACAGTCATTCTGCAAGGTGTCAAATGCCCAGGAAGCTTCCAAAATGACACTTGGATCAGGGAATTCGCCTTGTGATGAGTAAGAGGATCTAGATCTCCAAGTGGAAGCAAGAAACTCCAAGTGGACTCAAGAACTGAAGTATAACTGAAGTGGGAGAGGACACTAGTCAGCTTCATGCCAGCCTCAAGCTGACTCATCCTTTCTCCAAATCTCCTATATATAGAGCTCTCTCATGAGGTCTAAGGAGGCTGGAATTTTGTGAATGTAAGGAAGTGCTGTTGGTTTGTGCATAGAACTATTGGGTGATTGCTTTGAAGGAGGTGGAGAGGATATTTATTTCCGCTGGGAGGTGTTGCTGGATTGGGCCTCTTATGGTTGTAACACTCTCAGAACTTTACTTCTTCCATTAATAAAGCATTTGAGGTTCTTCTATATACATGTGTCTTAATGGTGTATTGATGCTTGTATATTTGATTTATTCTAATCCTTGAATCAATTATGGATGCATGCTTCTTGTAGTTTCCTTTTCTTGTGCTTTTGCAGGATCTTTGTGTAGCTGGGTCACTGAAAGAGCAAGGAGCTGGGAGCAAGTAGCAAAGAGGGAAGATTGGATCAACCATTAGCGGAAGACAACGGTTATTGGATCTCTTTCTCCTCTCTCTTACATCTCATAAAGAAGTAATCTTGAATAGCTTTGCATTCAATTGTTGCTGAGGTACTATCACCCTTAGAGTGGGATAGGGTCATTCCGTATTGGATACTTTTCCCAACAACAAAAACCCAGGGTATTGGCCCGTGGTATTGTATGCGTGAGTCATATATAAAGGATAGAGACTCCCTGCGAGGAGTATCGTGTCTTGTTTTGTAATCGAGCTCTGCTCTATTGGAGGTTACCCCCTCGAAGAGGCCTGTGAACATTTCTCTCTGAGTAATAAAATCATTGCTATTCTGTGTTCTGGGTATATTTTCTTCACATATTCTGTGTTCTGGGTATCTTTTCTTCGCATATTCTCTATTCGGTATTACTTTGCAGGTTAAGAGCATAACAAAGCATTGATGACAGAAAAAGCACTAGTGGTGGTGCATTCTATATGGGTTCCAAATTATTGTCTTGGTTCAGCAAGAAACAAAGTTCAATTGCATTATCTACAACCGAATCAGAATATGTGGCTGCTGCATCTTGCTACACACAACTCCTTTGGATGATGCAAACATTTCAAGACATTCATATCACATTTGCTCCACCCATCTCCATTCTATGTGATAATACAAGTGCCATAAGTATTTCAAAGAATCCAATCATGCATTCCAAGACCAAGCACATACCCATCAAATATCATTTTCTATGTGAACAAGTGCTTGAACAAAAGGTCAAATTGGAGTATGTTCCCTCCAAATAATAGGTTGCTGATATATTCACTAAACGACTACCTAGAGAGACATTTGAATATCTCAGACAGAAGCTGGGAGTAGTTGATGCATCATCTTGCTGTTAAAACTTATATGTTTTAGAGAAAAGTGGTTATACGCAAGTTTCATGAAGCGTATCCATGTACATATGCCAGTTTCTGTGGATACAGTTGTGTATATAGCGGTTTGGAGAAAAGTAGTGGGCTAGACTCAGGATGAAAGGAGTCTGATATGGATCTGACAATGATCATCTGGCATAGGTTCAGGGGGAGCATGTACTTCTAATAATGCATTGTTGGCATTATCTTAGAAGATCTTCGTACAAATTCTCAAGTTGTTTTTTATTTAGGTGGAACAGGTTTAGGGGGAGATCATGGTTGCTGGTCTGGATGGTGATTGACAAATGTTGCTGATATAGTTTTTGATGACTATCATGGTCTTGTTTCAGATATTTGGTCTCTATGTCATGTATATCTTTTAAATGTCAAGGTCATGAAATGACCTATTTTGTTTCCCCACTATGCATGGGATGGATGATGTAATGTTCTTGTTTTGACATGTATAAACAATTGGTATATCCCCACTTGGTTGGGAAATGGATGTATGTATGAGTCATTAGTGATAGGAAGGTCATTTATGATGTATGTATAGAGTCATGTTCTTCTTTTAGAACATCCTTTTGCAGACCTTGCTTATATTCAGGGGGAGCATGGACTCGAGCATGAAGTTCAATCAGCACACTTTAGCATATCAAAGAATTCAACATGTACTCAGGGGCAGCATAACCCTTTGCCCTTGATGACAAAGGGGGAGAGTGACTTGGGGTTGCCATCAAGTCCAAAGGGGGAGATTGTTGGCATTATGACATAGATTTGGCACTATGACACAGGTGTTGTCCTTGATGGCAAATCACTCAAATGACAGATCATAGTTCAGACTCACAGAATGAAGAAAGAGTGGTATACGCAGGTTCCCCATTGATCAAGCCATGTGTACATGCGGGTTCACAGACCAAAAGGAGTGTATAACATACACACACAATTTCACGGAAGGAAAGGCGCATACGTGTTGGAAAACTTAGTTTTGGTCCATGGTATTTTGATCCATGGTATTGGTCCAAGATATCTTGTCTGAAGTGTTGAACCCAGGTATTTGGTCCAAGGTATTGGTTCTAAGTGGTTTTGGTCCATGGTATTGAGTAAGGCCTAAGATTATAAAAGGAGGAGAAGATCATTAGGCAAAGGCACTCAAAAATTGAATATCTGATGAAGAGCAAGATCCAGAATACAAGTTATTGGGTTATGGTGCATAGCTGGATCTGAATCAAGGATGAACCTTAGCGCTTGATGAAGGATAAGATCTAATGATGGTTCAAGATCTTAAGGCTTGAAGTGAAGTATCTTTGTGTGGTTTTGATCTTTTATCTGAATAACTGGCACATGTTATAATCTGTAAATATGATGATCTAAGTATAACTGATGTCTAGAATTGTTGTAAAGTTTAAATCATCATATATAGATCTGTACACAGGTTCACTTTAGAAAAGGTGCATATACACGCCGGTTCTGCAATATCAAATCAACGTATACATCTTAAATTTGATTTGCAGATCTGTATGTAGGTTCGCCTTGAGAAAAGTGCATATGTATGTAGGTTCGACACATTGAAGTAGCGTATACCTCATAAAATATGCTTTAGCTACTTCTGTTTGTTGTTGTAGTGTTTTGGGTTCTGGATACCGTCATTGTATCTTGGTTACAACATTCTAAAAAGTGATTAATTGATTCAGTTGAGGTTGGTGCAAAGGAGATTGGTTGATGCAGATATATTTCATGTTTGAATGATGTTATTTATGGATCCAGTATGAAAATTTATGAAATGTGGTCTATGGAAGAAAAGAGAAGGTTGTAGCCTTTTGTAGGCTGGCACCTACGTACTAGTAAACATGTTAGCTAGTACAAGAGCTAGGGGGTTGTAGCTCCCTTCTAGGAGAAGCTGGAGAACAAGAGAAGGTTGTAGCCTTTTGCAGGTAGAAGCGTGTGTACTGGTATAAGACTGCACTAGTATAAAAATTATAAAAAGAAGTTTCTTATTAAAAATAAGATAGAGACGATTGCAGCAAGTGGTTTTCACCCACATTGGGTTTCCACCTTATATCTTGTGTTCATGTGTGTGATTGTCTGTTCTGCTTTTACTGCACTTGGTTACTATTCATATGGTTCTGATGCACTGATTAAAGATCAACATATGATGAATTAACCGAATCAAAAGTTTGCAGGATATACACTAGTTGACTTAAATATAGATGCATATACATTCAAGTTCCATTAACTGAAGTAGCGTATATGAGTCTGATTATGAAAATGAAATATTATTGACTTGCTAATACTGATTCATCCCCCCCCCCTCTCAGTATTATTTCCAACAAACTAGGAAATCATGGAGTAATTGATAACCCAACGTTACCCTAGAACGAAGGTCCTTCATTAAGAAAAAGATCTAGTTGTTTTTTGTGTCAAATTGGACAATAGAAAATCCTTTAGAGTAGAGGTAAATATCACAATTAGATGTCCATGAATTGAGAAACCACTAATGTAGTGCTTCAGGTTTCAGCCAAAAACCATTGAATCTTCATATGATGGCTTTTGACTCTAGTGAAATGAATAATTTAGAAACCTATGGGTTTTTTACCTCCATGGATGGATCTTGCCCCATTTGGTCCACAATATATGGACTTGTGGGGAAATTTTAATTTTGTTTTGTTGGGGACAATGCTTTTCTTTTAACTGGAGTGGTCTTCCCTTGGAAAACATCCTTGAAGATACAGAGGGACCATTTGAGGTATTTGTTGTGTTGGTATGTGGAGGAATCATTGAGAAGAGAATAGTAAAAAAAAAAACTTCCCTACATATTGTGGACATTGGAAACCAATGGGAATGCCTCACTTTTTTTCCATAGTCAGTTTAAGGGAGGAAACATTGGAGTCTCCATCGACCCAATAACTAGAAGTTTTCCCATTGTAGTTCCTTATAAAAATCTGGAATTTTTTTGATTGACTCAACACATTCAAAGACTAAGTTCTTACTCCATACGGGGTTGGTGAAACAAGGGAGGCTGACATTATACAATGAAGAGTTGCAGAGAGAATAAGGAACATTGGAGAATAGAGATGTTTTTAAAAACCTGACACGTGGATAAGAAAAAATGTTCAACAGGGGAAAGAGACATAATACTTGTCAAATGGGACCATCACTTTGCCTTCATTAAGTAGAAACCGCCTTTTGGACCAACCAATATAGTCCCATGGGATTTTTGAACTCCATATCCAGGTTTTGCATAGACCAGGGATAAGATGTTAAAATATGAACTAGTCCTACCATTGGAATTGGCCTCCTTTCGAGCCTCCCAGGATGCCTCTTACTGTTCCAACTAAGGGGCAAAAAAAAGACCCTTTCATGTCTAACAAAATTATCAGGAAATGATGCATACAGGCCTGAGTCAGAGATGTCAAGAGTAGTGCGGCTGAATTTAAACTGGGCAATGACATTTAGGATGTTTTCAAATCGATTAGAAACCCTAACATCGATTGCCATAATCGCCTTCGTCTTTTTCCTCCTCTCTTCACTTACAACAATCATGTGAAGGTATAACTTTATAAATATTTTTTAAACTAGTTGACCTACTCAAGATAATATTATATATTTAAAATTATAAAACTTTTAATATAAATAAATTTATAAATTTTAAATTAAATTTATTATTACATATATTTCCAAATAATTTTCATAAGATCATATGCACACTTGGCCTCTTCTCGGCAGCGCTTCACCCACAAAGCTCTGCACACAGCTCACTCAACAATGCTGTATCCCCCTCATTGCTCAATCACAATATTGGGTTTTGTTCCTTTATTGCAAACTGGCTGATGTTTTCTTTGTTGTTCTCGATATTGCCTGGAAGTGTACCTGAACACATGGTTATCCAAGCTACTATTGCATCAAATTGTTCGACCACTGCAACCACATTAATTCTAAGAATGGGCTCCTAATCACTTCTCCATGACAACATTTAATTCTCAGTTCATCTGTGTACCAAAGCAGGGCTCTTCATTCTTCTTAATTTCCCACATAGATCATAGTATACTGAAAGCATGGCTTTCTGAACTATGGTCAAGTACTTGAGCTATTTTCTTCTTGTCATGAGATCCACTCAGGTATGGTGATTTTGCACCCAAACATCTTTTCAATTTAATTATTTATAGTGTGTAAGAAAGATCAAGGGTGGCTAATTATGTTTCATGACAAACTCCATTCATTTTATCCTGCGCGTCATGATCCTTCACTGCCTTAAATAAGAGATCTTGGAAAATTAATTTTCCATTGACCCCATTAGATCAACCTGTGCACTCAAACCATGCATGCACAATAGCTTTCGACCCATCCATCGAAAGTGCAAATTCTTCCCATTAACAATTCCACCTAACTCCACAACCCTTTTTTATTATAGCCCCTCTCGTGTTGGAACTTAGCCTCTTGTCCACCATAGGAATTGGTGCTGTGACCATGAATAAAACCTTTAAGCTCTAAAATCGTTTTAAGCATGCAAGGGCTTATTTTCTTTGTTAACTATCCACAACCTTAGTCTCGTTTTCTACACGTAACTTCATGCTAGTGCTTAGCCCATAACTCTTTATCATAGCACTATCATCTTTCCTCCACATAAACTTTTTGGGTTGGGCCTTGCAGGCTTAGTTGTCCTACTTGGTACTCCCTGCCTCTTTCTCATTGGTTGCTGCTCTACCATAATTCCTTTTTAGCCTGATGCTTGTTTCCCGACGCCTTATGCACACCATTAAAAACTAGCGAGCTTCCATTTATGAGCTGAGATGTCCCATGGGGTCCGCCATTCCACCCAAGAGCCAATCATATTTCCATTGAGATGAGCTATGAATCCACATATTCCCAATGCCTAGTTAGCCTAGTGACTCCACCTATGAGCCTTTCTAATCCTATCGGGGTAGCCCTGCTTGGATGATGTTATGCATACATTATGAATCCCAAGTGGAACCTCCTGAGTGGTGACACATGCCACCTGGATTTGGTCCATTAGGTCACCAAAAAATATTGAATTTTCCTACCACGTGTCCTCCATACAGTTATTTCATGTTGACATCATCCCGTCGATCCTCCTTTGTGTGCTCAATAAAACCTCTAGGGTAAACTCTGTTGGGCTCCCACCATCAGGCCAAGTTGTAATGTGGGCTCCACCACAAACCAATCAGGGTTCTCTTTATTTCTCTATTTTTTCTCCAAGTAAGCCCACCTGTTTCATCCTAGTGCTTTAATATTATGTGCCCTTTGTAATCTTCCAGGGTAAACTCCGTCGTGATGATTATTGTGTGGGCTTCGAATTGGCCAATTAAAATCACTCCCACTGTAGCACTGTTGACCACATTTTCCTGACTCATTCACTTAACCACTTTGCTAATTTTTTGTTACGTTTTTAAATACTGCGAAAGTAAAACATTTAAGGGTTCTCCAACCACTTTTAGATTTGCCACTTTGACTTTGGTGCACCTCAACTTTGACTAGAAATAACTCCTGATCCAGGAAACCATTTGCAAACTTCAACATACCATTGGAAAGTTATTTCTAAGCACTATCCAACTATTCTTCTTCAAAGAGCATCTGAGCTAATACGTTGAGGCATAAATTCCTTCAAAGTCGTGGAATCCCAACCATAATAGTCATCATATTATGACTTCTCCAATAAGCCTTCTACTATGATGATTCTCTACAAGATACTGCAACAACCATGGGGCTCCCCTTGAGCTTGACACTCCATGTGCATCAATGTTGGCCTAGTTGCCATCACAACTAGCCTAGTGGACATCAATGCACACATGGTTAACACCAGTGCCCACACATTTGCTGTCATTAGCTATTAGATAATGCCAACTATCCAACATATCTCCTACATGCCTATTGACATCAATTCCAACACACTTGCTACCACTAGCCATCTAGACAATGAAAATTGTCCAAAAATCTCCCCTTTTTGCATTGATGGAGACACCCCATCACTTCTCCACATTGATAGCCAATACTCATGTTGCTTCCAAACTTCTCCTTGCATGTGCCACCAATCGCTTTGCATGGGCCATCGCAACTTACTCTCCCCCTTCTACATAAATTGCAAAGGGATGTAGGTTGCTCCTTCTTCTCCCTCTAATAATCAATGATTGAGGGTCTAGTTATTGTTGTGCATGCTCATCTGTTGAATTCTTCTTCAAAGGTTGATATATTCTTGATGGGGAAATAAAATTATTCCATGAAAACTCAGCTACAACCATCATATACAGGGACATCTGCAAGAATCAAGTATTAGTAAAACATGTCCTTATGTCCTTTTGTAGCTAACATTGCTCTAGGAATTATACATTTATGATATTCTCCCCTTGAAGTTATACTGACTCTTTTGTGAAAGATCATCCAGTTTTGGTCCTCTTATGGTTGTTGGCTGAATACTTTCTCCGCCAATGCATCTTTTGTACCAATTAAAAGAAATAGATACCAATTAAAATTTCTCATGGTATTGTTGCCACATGAAAATGCCAACCATTAGTGATGAATTTGAGCTTGATCTTCGCTGTTGTTATTGTTTCTGCTAACATTGTGCCCACTTCTCATGTGCATGCTAAAATCTCTCCCCTGAGATCATGCTACCACAACTAGATATTTCTACTTAATGATACCAATTGCAACCAAGGAGTTGATACAAATTAGACAATGTATTAAGAAAATTCTTATAGCTCCTACTAAAAAAGAATTGCCCACTTGCACAAAAAGGTTACTCCACATGAACCTAGACCACCAATTGACATAGCGATACCAACTAAAAGGTAAGGGACATTCAAATATTGTACCAATTTTGTTCATGAACATAAGATTGCTAGGCACAATCAAATTCACAACTTAAATGAAACAAGAGTATTTCACCCAAGATGTGAACCTTTATTTTTTGAACAATCACCCTTCTTGAGGATATCGATTATTTCCTGCTACTACTACTAAAGCAACTCCCCTGAGCCAATGCTCTCTAATATCCTATATCTCCTTCCTTGCTTCTATGTGGGTATATGATCCTATGGAACTAACTTAACTTTGGGCCTCTTCTCATTCCACGCTTTTGCTATAACTCCTCTTCTTCCACAACATAGAGTAATGTTGTGTACTCCCCATGAAAAGATGTTGTCTTCTTTTTCATTTCTCTAAGAATGATGATATATTTGAATTAAAAAAATTTATCACTGTACCCAACATAGGGACTCGGTCATACCTCCAATATTGAGATGAACTTTTTATTATTCTTCTTTGATAGCTTACATCTGGCTTATTTGGCCTCCTTTGAAGAACTTCTCTTCCTTCAATGAAGAGAAACAAAGGATATACTCCCCCTAAGTAGAACGCACTCCTTTTTCTTCCAAACCTTTATTTTCTAAGTCCTAACAACAAAATTCTTTCTAGCTGCTCATTTTCCCATGTTTGGGATTTTTCTAGGCTACACATGTCTAAAGGGCACTTCTCCTTCACCTCTTCTTTAATTTCTCCTATATTCACCCAAATCTTCTTGCTGCATTTTTTCTTTCTTTGCAAAGAAGAATTAAATGGGTTACCACTTTTTGTTCTAGCACAAGGTGTAAGCTCATTGTTGCTAGCAGTTCCAGATGAGTCCTTTCCTAAAGAATAGGAAACATTATTACGATTTTTCTTATGATTTCTTTCTTGTATTTTTAGCGTGTCCCTTTGACATAAAGCACTAGAGACGAATCAACTACTACATTAGCATGCATATTCTAAGAGGCACGCTTTACCTTGCCATACTTGCAAGTTGCTGCCTTGTGCCCAAGATTTCCACAATTGTAGCATTTGACATTGTGAAAATTCCTAAACCAGGAATCCGTACTGCAACAACTTATATTACTTCTCCTACTTGGTAAACCATACAAGTTATTTATTGTGTTCTATGGTAAATATCAAAGTAAATACAAATGAAACATTCACTATTAAAAAATAATATGCCGAAACAAGAAAATGAACAAGGAAAATATATAACACAATGACACAAGTATTTTTGGACAAATGTCCTCGGAAAGACCCAATGTGCGAAAAATAGTGAAACAAATGAGGGATTCTTTATTATTCTTCAACAAAAATCTCATGTACAAGATACAACCAGCAAAATAGAAGAGGATTCTCTGTGAGAATTTTTACATACACTTCTCGACAAGTTTCTGATTCAGGAGAGGATTTGTTGTCCCCTCTGCGTCTCACTGCGTCAGCCCCTACATGAGAAATATGCTATCCTAGCATCACACTGCCTCTCCGTTGTCCTCTACATCACAACCTCTACGCTTTCCTCCTTCTTCTCTGTGTCTTTTGCTCCTGACCTCCAGACTGATGTTGGTACCCTCTCTCTCTCCTTCTCACCTGCAACTCTCCCTTTGATTTGATTTTCTCTTACCGAACTTTGACCATTAATAAAATCAAACTTACTCGAGTAACTAAGTATCTACCTCTGGTGTGTTTTCCAAATTCCCATCGATGTCCTTCTTATAATCTTCTAGTTGAGAACCAATGGCCTGGATTATATTCTAACCAATGGCTTAGATTATTTGGACTCGATCTATGCATTCTTCTAGAAATTACACACATAGTTTAGATTAATACCCATTAATTATTTTAATTTCCTAAGTTTAGACTTAAGAACCATTAAAATAATTAATTATTTTAACTGTCTCCGGATGGAACTTCCCATAATGATTTCTGTGTATTGTGGAATACATGTGTCTAAGCCTCTCTCCAAAATTTGAGACTTAGAGCAGATCCAATGATACCGGAAATCAACACCCCCTCTTAGCGAGGAATGTGCTCTAGCAATGTAACCTGCCAAAACATCACGTTGTTGTGTAAAATCCCCCTCTGTACTATTGATGTCTGACATCACTACCCACCAAATACTATGAAAATGCTACATCTGTACTGCTACTAACCTTGCCACTGTGAACACTGTATCTGTACTGCAACTCCCTCTCATTCCTTGTCACTGTAACTAAGAAATCACTTGTTTCTGCTACTAAAATAGATTCTCTACCATACCCATCTACTCCTTGAACTGAATGAACCTTTCTCTTCCTAAAGCCTTTGTGAGTATGTTTTCTACTTGATCTTCTGTGGGAACATACTACGGTTGTACTGCCCAACGCTAAAAACAGTCTCTGACAAAGTGACATTTGATATCAATGTGTTTCGACTGATCATGAAATATTGGATTTTTAGAGAGTTTGATACAACTCTTATTATCACACTAAATCCTGGTCGCTTCCATCTTTTTTATGAATAAACTCACATGAATTTATCTAAGCCATATAGATTCACATGTAGTTGTGTTGACTGCCATATATTCAGCTTTTGATAAGCTCAGAGCTACCGACTTCAGCTTCCTACTACACTAAGAGATCATTCCTAATCTAACACTAGAGCAATATCGAGAGGTACTTTTCCGGTCTACTGAACTGCCTGCCCAATTTGCATCTGTGAATCCATTCAATCTGACGTCATCCCCTTGGGAGTATTTCAACCTGTGTCTTACTGTTCCATGCACATACCTTAGAATGTGCATAGCTGTTGCCCAATGCACCCTTTTCGGTTCCACAATGAACTGACTAAGGGTGTTGACAGTGTAACAAATGTCTGGCCTAGTGTTGACCAGATACATGAGCAACCCAATGAGTTGTCTGTATAAGGTGGGGTCCACCTCCTTTTCTCCTGATCCATCTTTTTTCTTCCAGTTAGTGATCGTAGGAGTAGTCATGGGCCGATAATCCAACATTCTGAATCTCTTCAGAATTTCTGTAGCATATCTTCCTTGCCCAAGGAAGATCTCCCCATTCTTCTACTAAACTTCCAACCCTAGAAAATAATGCATCAACCCCATATCCTTCATGTCAAATTCTGCTTCAAGATTCTTCTTGTAGTCTTGTATGAGCCTAGACGACCCTGTTAAAAACAAGTCATCCACATATAATACTAGAATAAGTGGCTCATTCTCTACCATTAAATAGTAGATATTGGGATCAACATCACTCTTGATGAATCCCAACTGCTGCAAGTAACTATCAATCTGACCATACCATGCTCTGGGTGCTTGCTTAAGCCCATACAAGGCTTTTTTTAATATGCACACATGAGTTCTCTTTTCATGCATTTCAAAGCCTTTAGATTGTTATATATACACCTCTTCTTCTATCACCCCATTCAGAAATGTTGTCTTGACATCCATCTGGTGAATCTCCCATCCCATTTGAGCTGCTAGGGATATAACAAATCTGATAGAGGTATATCGGGATACTGGGGCAAAGGTATCTTCATAGCCTATTCCTTCTTTATGTGCGTATCCTTTTTCCACAAACCTAGCCTTGTACTTCTTTATACTTCCATCTGAAGCATACTTGATCTTGTAGATCCACCTTGATCCTACAACTAATTTATCCTTTGGTCTAGGTACTACTTCCTAGACATCATTTGTCATGATATAACTATACTCTTCTACCATGGCATCCACCCAAACTTGGTGTTGAACAACTTCCTAAAAGCCAGAGGGTTCTTCCACCTGTGCTACTAAGTCTTGGTATCTGTCAGGCTGTCTATGTTGCCTTTTCTCGGTTCTGGGAGCTCCAACAAACTCCTCTACATCCCTCATCATCTGTCGTACTTCCCTGCTAGTTTTACCATTGGTGGTGGGAGGCTCAATCAATTCCTCCTCCTGGTCCTATCATTCCATATTTTGAGAGCTACCTGGATTTCCTTCCTCTGAGGAAATGTTGGTACTAGTCACTGTACTTCATCCAGGTGTCTATCCTCCTGCTTGACCTCCTTGTTGCCCCTGATGCTGTTGGTCTAATGGAACATCTATTAATTGACCATCTACTGGCATCTCTTGAGATTTCCTAAAATCTTTATCCTCCATGAACTTCCCATCCTATCTCACTACAATTTTCCTAGTGCTAGGAATGTAGATTCTGTATGCCTTTGAGGTCTCACTATATCCTATGAGGTACCCATTTTCTACAGTTGGATCTAGTTTTTTACGATTTTCATCTCGAATGTCACAATATGCCACACTTCCAAATATCCTGATATGAATTACTTCTGGCTTATTCACAGTGAAGAAACTTTCAGGCATTCTCTTCCCCAATGCTTTGTGAGGAGTTCTATTCTAGATATATATCGTTGTGTTGCAAGCCTCTACCCATAAGAATGTAGGAAAGTCCTGATCATACAACATAGCTTTTGTTGCCCCAACAATAGTTATATTTCTCCGCTCTGCTACTCCATTCTGCTCCAGAGATATGGAGTTGTCCATTCTCTTTTGATGCCCTCTTTTGCGCAAAAATATATGAAGTCTTTGTCCGTATATTCTCCACCATTATCTAAATGCAATACCTTTATCTTTTTCCTTGTCATGTTTTCAATGAGAGCCTTAAAATCTCTGAATCGATCAAAGACCTCATCCTTAGTCTTTAAGAAATAGATCCGTGTTTTTCTAGAGTGATCATCAATAAAGGTGATGAAGTATTCACCACCACTAAGAGCTCTTATGGACATTGGACCATAGATATTTGAGTGTATCAGTCCCATTACACATTTTGCTCTATTGTTGCTTTTGGAAAAATATGTTTTAGCATACTTCTCTAGTATGCATCCTATCCATAAATAATCATGCTCAGTACTAAGGACTGAAACTCCTATAACAGTCTCTCTGATCATCCTCAGTGCTCCATCGTGTAAGTGTCCCATTCACCTATGCCATAATTCATTCAGTTCCTTTTCACCATTGCGATTGCTACATATCAGTTCCATTGGAGACTCGAGTTGCAACCTATACAGTCTATTGATTCGAGATCCAATTTTTCTCTTCTTCTTCCAGCTTGGATGCTTGACATCTACTTTATTTCCAATGAAGTATACATCATATCCCTTGTCTTATAACTAGGACACTAGAATCATATTCATTCCTAACCCAAGCACATGCAGAACATTGGTGGCTTGGATGTTGGTTCCTGCTTCTGTCTAAAATGCTATCGTGCCTCTCCTTACTGGAGTACACTTCGTTTTGTTTCCCACAGTAATCTAGAAGTTCATTTGTTCTTCTTAATAGCTAGAGAAATATTCTCGCACTCCAGCCATATGGGCCGAAGCCGTGCTATCATTGTACCAAACATCTGCTAACACTGAACTTGCTAAGCATGTGAATTATTCTTCTAATTTGGAAGATAATTCAGAGACATCTTGAATTTCCATATTTATGCTATTTTTCTAGAAATCTTTGACCCTACCTGGCCCAAGCAACTGCGTACAAAAAACTACATCCCACCAAAAAAAGAACTCTTCGCTAAAGCTTCTACTGTCCTTCTCCCTCTACCATTGACAAATCTTGATCTAGAATCTTACCTCTCTATCAACTTACTCAGAGAGAGATTTCCCTCGAAAATCTAGCCCTTTGGCATGAACTGTGAAAACCCTCCGGGGATTCGAATTGTTTCCTCTACAGGAATTTCAAATTCATTTCTTCCTTTAGTGTTGGGTCTTCCGACTCTGTTCTTCTTGGTTCACCTGCTTCTTTGATACCATGCAAAAATTCCTAAGCCCAAAATCCCTACTGCATAAACTGATATCACTTCTCCTACCTATTAGACCATACAAGTTATTTATTGTGTTCTATGGTAAATAATAAAAGTAAATACAATTGCAGCATTCACTATTAAAAAATAATATGTCAGAACAAGAAAAATATACAACACAATGACACAGTTATTTTTCGACAAATGTCCCCGGAAAAACCAAATGTAGGAAAACCGGTGCAGCAAATGAGGGTTTCTTTATTATTCTTCAACACAAATCTCATGTACAAGATACAATTAGCAGAATAGAAGAGGATTCTATGTGAGAATTTTTACAGACACTTCTCAATAAGTTTTTGATTTAGGAGAGGACCCGTTACCCCCTTTGCATTTCACTGCGCCAGCCCCTGCGTAAAAACTATATATTTCAAGCTTCACAATGCCTTTGTGTTGTCCTTTGCCTCACAACCTCTGCGCTGTCCTCCTTCTTCTCTGTGTCTTCTTCCCCTGACCTCCAGACTGATGCTGATACCCTCTCTCTCTCCTTCTCACCTACAACTCTCCCTCTGATTTGGTTTTCTCTTGCTGAACTTCAACCAGTGAGAAAATTGAACTTACTTGACTAACAGAGTATCTTCCTCTAACATGTTTTCCAAATGCCCATCGATGTGCTTCTTATAATTCTCCAATTGAGAACCAACGGCCCAGATTAGATTCTAATCAATGTATCAGATCATTTGGACTCGATCTTCATCTTCTTCTAGAAGTTACACCCCCAGTTTAGATTAATACCCATTAATTATATTAATTTCCTAAGTTTAGACTTAGGGACCCATAAAAAATAATTAGTTATTTTAACAAAACTATCTCCAAATGGAATTTCCCAAAACAATTTCTGGACATTGTGGAATACATGTGTCTAAGCCTCCCTGCAAGGGTTGAGACTTAGAGCACATGTGATGCTACCATAAATCAACAAACATAACATAGGAAAGGGGCAAAAGGAATACTATATCTAATAGCATTCTTGTCAAAGCTACTACTGCTATCCACATATGCTTATTTTCAGTCACCCTATGCCTTCTTGGGTCATTGCTCCTCAACACATTTTGTATTATTGCAAACCTTCTACAATATATGGCTTTATGCCCAAAATTGTTGCAAGAAAAGCAATTACGATGAAAAAGATTTTGATAGTTGAAAATACATTTTCTTTGAGGGCTCTGTCCTTGAGGGGAAAAGGACTTTTGCTTTTATTCATTCGATCTCTATGGTTTTTTCAATTGTTTCCTTGCACTTTGCTTCTTCATCACTACTAGGCATATTCTTAGTTTATCCTATTGATGAAGGCTCATGAGATATTTCTTCATTCTCACAATGAGACATTATTTTCTCCTCTTTTGAGGTATCTTATTTTGTTATTGCTATTAATATTGTGTCATTCCCCTTCCAAAATCGATTTGTAATAGGTCTTGGTCTCACCTAAATTTTGTATAAAATTTTGATAAGTAAAGGACCCATGCAATTTTGACTTAGGGACTTAGGAGAAATGAAGGCTAGATTAATTTTCTAGTGGAAGGTGGGGGCCACCCACGTGGTAAAACACATTGGGTAATTCAAATTTCCTTAGAGGGGAAATCGTATGGCTTGTGGAGGGGCCCACATGGGGGAAATGAGGCCCATGAATTTATAAGGAGGAAGAGCTCCTCACATGAGTATTCATTCATACTTACACATCGAAATTCACTTGTTGTTTGCTCGAGTTGCTTAGCCGAGTCAATTGGCTATTTAGCCATGAGTCTCTCAGGTGGAGGATCCAACCTTACCTTCGGGGACTATGAGTGACACCCTAGGAAGGCATTTTCAGAGTACCTTGAGGAGCACCGGGGAAGATTCATAGTCAACACACTCAACCCACAAACTAGCAACGCATATTTATGGGCCATGCAAAGAGGGGAAGACGTAGTTATCATCAGTTGTTCATTCAAGTATCACTTGCCAGAGAAACTTGGAAATTTTGAGTATATCAGGAGCCCAACCTTGAGGGGGAGTTTTGGAGCAGGTGGGTGCAACATTTGGGCAGTTCAAAACTCAACCTTGGGGGACTGCAGAGAGGGCCAAACTGTGCATCATGTGGTCATTGAAGGAGAGAGCCACATCACTGAGATCAGATCAGAGAAGGGTGGAAATTCATAAGGGATAACATATCAATGATTTGGGGCAGTTTTGGAGAGCTTTCCTAGCACCCTTCAGGCAGGCCAAGTTTTCCAGCTTGAGGAGGAGGACGGGCTCCTTGGGGGTTGAATTTCAAGGATCTAAACTAGGCCAAACCCTTCCTGGGTTTTGGTGGGTTTTGGTTGAGGATATGACAACTAAATTTTCAAAATTTTCTGAGCAATGGAAGCAGTGGTTCCAACAGTTCCTTTCCAACAAATAATATAGTTTTCCAGGCAGCGTGGATCAGTTCTGGAGCAATAGTTGGGTAGCCCTCATATCATCATTTGATCACCTGGGTTTCGTCATGCTTATCCTTGGAGACAAGCCTAGGTGCACCATTCCATTCACTATTATATTTTCCCCATGATGATTTAATAAAATGGCTCAGAAGTTCTCTATTTCCAGCATTTTCATTGGTGTTTGGTGATTGCATCTCATTTCTAATTGTTGGTTTGTGTGCTTGCTTTGTTTATCATTGAATTTCCTAGTTAGGAACATTACAGTGGTATCAGAGCCTAGATCTTGGCTCAGCTATGGGGAGTTTCTCCTATGACAGAAGGGGACTAGCAGAATATTACATATAGGAGGGAGAGGTACCGAAGCAGAGAAAGAGAGTTGGAGATCACTCCAGACACTAAGGATAGGGGAAAGGCAGTAGTAGTAGATGAAGATATGGGAGAGCCCAAGAGTAGGGAGGAGATGGCCTTTGATAGCCTCTTGAAGGCTCTGAATGATCTAGCAAAGGGGCAGAAGGAAATGTTAGAAGAGATTAAAATGAAAAATTGGGAGAGAACCACTACTAGGGGATTCCTATTTGGGGAGACTTCGGGGGCCTCTAAAAAATTCGATGCAACACAACCTCCATCATCAAGTGGGGTAACTCGAGCTACACTTCCCTCTTTCATGCCTTTGGCACAGGCTGAACCAACAGGTTCAAAGACCCTTCATAGATGGGAGAACACTTCAGAGAATGGCAGTCCATGGTTGTAGACTTCAGGGAAGCAATCTCTTTCATAGATTTATGTAAGCTTTAGAAGAATGAGAAGAGTAAGGGTTATGAAGGATAGGGCACGCAAAGCTACAATTTGCAGAGGATGACAGGGAGGATGTACTCTTCCCCATGTATGATGGCATTGCCAAGTGCACTTCTTGGGCCTGGGTTGAGAAGATAGACACTTATTTCCAGCTTAACTAGATGATGGATCTGGAAGCCATCAAGATGGCCACACTACACATGGACAGGGAAGCCCATGACTAGTGGTTTCATGGCTTGGCTACCTTGGGGAATGCCAATGTGACTTCTTATGAGTATTTCACCAGGAGGGTGGTGGAGCGCTTTGACGAGAGGGATCCAGAAGTTGACTTCAGGGAGCTAATTGAACTCTGAGATACAGGCAACCTAGAACAATGCATATTGGATTTCTTGAGAGTTTCAGTGATGGTGCCAGACCTATCAGATGATCGAAGGGTATACACCTTCATAGAGGGCTTACTCGAGCCCCAGCATGGACTGGTGAAGTCACACAAACCCTCCACACTACAAGAAATAGTTATGTGTGCTAGATATTTATAGGGGGTCATCCCCGAGACATGATCACCCTTTCCTGCATGTAACCCCTACCCTAAGAAGGGGAATGACACTAGACCCCCACCTTAGAGAACCACCCTGGGACAGGTGCTGCTGGATGATGAGATAGGAAAGGACCTCCAGAGGAGGAAGCTCTACTTTACTTGTCAGGAGCCCTGGCTACTAGGCCAGCGGTGCACAACTGGCAAAACAAATTACATTGAGGTCTTCTCAAAATATGACCAGGAGGATGAGGTGGAGTAGGAGTGTGGTATGTGATATGGTGAGAGTCAAGTAGAGAGGGGTTCACCACCATCACCTCCACAGCCTGGGGGGGCATCCTTGTTACACTAAAAAATGTCACCATGACTACTTACAGTTAGTATGGCTCAAATCAACAGTCATGCTACCCTCTTAGGCAAGTCTTATGCCTCTGTTATCCATCTCAAACTCAAAGAAGAGAGAAAGTCTTGTAAAAAATGTGTTTGTCTCTGGGGTCGCAGGTTCTCTCAAGCCTTACCTGCAGGGATGCTCACAATGTTCACAAAGTCTGCGTCTTTGGACACTCTGTATGTCAAAGGACAGGTGCGTCCTTCTGTAAAAGTCAAAATGCGCAAGTTTCATCTTAAAAAAGTTACTTGTGGTTACTTCTAGAACTTTCTAGAGGTCGGTTTGATGAAATGGATGCGCCTCCAGTTGGTTCATGTATCTCTATTAAGGAGGATCTTATCCCATCAATAAGGGAGCTATCCCACCCAAAGAGGGGGATTATCCCATTGATGGTGGACCTGAATAACCTCTTTACAGCACTGTAAATAAAGGCATTGAGCCAGAGGGAGGAGAGGTTGAAGCTATACATTTTCTTTGGGTAAATGCTGCAGGAATTAGGACTCCCATTTAGAGCCTTGTGAGGAGAGATTGTCTTTGCTTGATTCTACTTGGAAGTGGGTGAGCTTTGTCAAAGTAGAGGAAAACCCTTGATGGACCCTGGGAGGAACTTGCACAACACCAAGGCCAGGTTGTAAGAGTTTCTTTGTTTCGTTATTAATACAAACTGGTTCATTTTTCTCAATAGCTTGTGTTAATGAGTTATTTCATGTGTTCCTTGGTCTGCATGTTGAATATATGTTTTATTATATGAGATGCAAGTGCTTGGTAATTGTTTGATTGTTTGTGGTTGCAGGAATTGAGGTGAAGGAGGAGCTCATCCGGATCGGCAAGGACGGGCTACAACAACAGCGTTTTGGAATAAGGTAAGCCTAAACACTTGTAGTTTTCATGTTTTAAAAGGTGTATTTAGAGAAAGATAGCTCCATTTTGTCTTGTTTGTCGCTAGAGAGTTTAGACTCCTAGGGAGGTCAGCTGTGTCCGCACAAACGACTTTTTCCGCCACGACAAATTGGCGACTCCACTGGGGAATCCATTAATGTGAAAGTCTTTTCCTTTGTGTGAACTTTGCTCTGAGAAAATCATTTTTATTTTCTGGTTTTTGACTGTGAGAATTAGTATTTGGGTGGCTTAGCTTTAGAATTAGTTAGATTTGGTTTTTCTTAACTTTTCCAGAAAGACGCACCCTCTGAGTGCTGCACAGTGCGTCTTTGGACGCGCTGTTGCCGTTTGCACAGAGCGGGCCCGCGCCTGTTCTAACGGGTTGCCTGCGTCTTCCTGTAGAATTTAGGAAAACTCCATTTTTGCTTTAATTGCTTTTAGATTTTGATTTTTCTTAGTGTTTTCTGCCCAGATCCTTTAGTACTCTGTCAAAAATTTTCACCTGAACTTGTTTTGTGAGCTTTGAGTGTTTTAGTGGATTTCAACGAAGTTTAGGCCTAGGGTTTGATTTTTGAATAGGTCCTGTAGTGACTTTGACGGTAGAAAGTTGTCCAGCCTTAGATCTCTCTGGTTTGTCAGCCTTCTTAGAAGTCGGGCCTGTCGTAAAGTCTCCTTGTGTGAGCAGCTTGCCATTTAAGTTGTCTTTTGGGTCAAATTTCGAATTACTTGTTTATAAAGTGTTGATTTCCATTTTACAAAAGAACAAAAAGATTAGAGTTTTGTTTTGACTAGTTTTTGGTTCTGCAATAAGCTAGTCCTTGATTTGATTGTGATCAAGTAAAACACCTTAGAATAATCATTGTTGGCTTTGCCTCATTAGGATTAATTAGGGTAATTTCCTTTTGATTTGTTTGTTTTTTGAGTGAATTTTCATAGATTTCATAGTTTGCAATTGATTTTTATTAAAATAGATTTATGTTTTTCGTTAAATAAGAAAAAATACAAAAACATCTTCTTTAAAAGTCTTGTTTCAAGTAGCTTTTTGTTTTTGAAAGAGAAAAAGAGTTTTTTCGTGCAAGTAAAGAGTGGTCATGTTTTTTATGCTTGGAAAAGACAAACGAATTGTTTCTTTGATTGTCTTTAATTAAGAAGTTGCTTTTATAAAAAGTGCATTCTCTCAACTTTTTAGTTAAGCAATTCATCGAAAAAGTAAAGTAGTGGGTAAATCATCCTAGGTGCATTTTGTAGTGGTTTCGAGTCGAGTCAACACACCACTGGTTTCACTTCCATCACCTTTTGACTTAAGAAACAACCTTAAAAGTAACGCTTAAATTAAAATCAATCTAGTAATTTTTATTTTTCTAGGGCTCTGAAACACCAACATAGCTTAGGCTAGGGTCTTGGAGTAGGTGAGTACTTAACTCTCCAAGACTACAAAACCAAACAGATAGTTTATCTTGAGTAGAATAAATCCAATTGTTTCAATTGCATTCTGGGAAAGCTCCTCTTAAAGGAGAAGCACGAGCTCGTGTCCGAACCAGTGAGGGGATCATTCCCCCCTCGTTGGGAACGACGCCAGACAGTACGTATTACAAACGGTAAACCTCGGATTAACCATTGTCGAGGAGCCAGGGGTCACTTATCGGTAAACCTTGGATTACTGTCAAGGAGCCGGTAAGGGGATTGAGCTTGTTACTCTGCCCTTGCGTGCTGTCGGAGTTTAGACTGTTCCCCCAGGTGTAATTGTTGTGATTGGTAACTTTAGTGGCCATAATCTTTAGGGTTCTACCGAGGTGACGGTGGAGGGAAGGTCCCACTGTACCTGGAGCAGACGTCGGTTATACTCACTTGGATTTTCCGGGGGGTTCACTTCACTTCGAGACGGTTAAAGTGGAGGAACTTGTGCCGGTCTATTCATTAAGCAGGTTGCCGGGGTAACTGTTCCACCCGCCATTTCTGTACTGAATCCAGCGAGGTTGGATTTCATCACCAACTAGCGCTTTTGGTCCGGAAGACTACTGTTTGTGTTTGGTTTGACGCTCTAGATTCTTTAGGCGTGTGCTTCAAATTTGTTTGCTTCTTTAGAAGACTTTAGGTGGTTTGATTTGAAATTTTTTACTTTGTTTTCGTGTGTTGTAGTTAAAAATCTTTAATTGTGGCGAAATTACCGAGACAGTCCCGTAGACTTCGGGGCCAGTCTCCTGAAGTTGTTTCTGTGGCCGAATTGTTGAGAAGATCCCGTAGACTTAGGGGATCACCTCCTCGAGATGACCCGGGTAATCTAGAAGGTTTAAAGGTCCTTGTAACTCCTCCTAGTGACAGTAGAGTAGGTTCACCTGAAGAAGGAGAATCTTCCTTGGTAGTCCATCCGGATTACCAAAGTTTAGAGACAGGTTATAATCCCGAAGCTGTTTCAGTTTCTGAGCTTGTTGGTAATTTTTCATCTGCTAGTGATACAGGCGAAGAACCTGAAATATCTGAACCTGTTACTCCAACTTCTAGTGTTCCAGATTCACCAAGAATAGAAAGAATTATCACCGAAAATCTTCCTACTGGTTTGATTGCTATAGAAGAACTTGCTCCAGAGGAGGATATAGGTGTCTCTAACCTTGAAGGTCAACTTACTATTGATCTAAGGGAGCGTGAATCCATCTTTTACAGTCCTCCTAGAAGTACTACTTGGTACCTTTCGTTAACCAATTATTTGGACAACTCAGGGGTAGGTTTTTCTCCACCTCGTACTCCTTTTCCACCTAGAGGTATTTATACTCCTGTAAATATGACTGGTCAGTCGTCCGTGTTTACTCAAAGTCCTGAATCTTTTTTACACGGCGGTCCTTCTGTTCCCACTGGGTATCAGTCTCTTTCTGGTACCTTTGCGGGGGCATCTCCTCAACCCATTGATCGTGGGTTATTAACTGGAAACAGTGGTAATGTACCATTGGGTGTAGGAGACATTTACATGATGTCAGGTTCAGTTCCCGTTTCTCAACCTCAAGGTGGCCAATTACCGCCTGGGGGGCAACCGCAGTTAACGCCTGGGGGGCAACCTCAAGGTACACAAATCGTGTCTGGGGGGCAACCTCAAAGTCAGTATGCACCTATGGTGCAATACGCGCCTCAAGGTCAACCCCAGCCTCAATATGTACCCCAGGGTCAACCTCAGTATCAATATCAACCTCAAGGATGGCAACCTCAAGGATGGCAACCTCAAGGGTATCAACCCCAAAGTTATCAACCTCAAGGGTACCAACCTCAAGGTCAAGGTCAACCCCAGTATCAGTATTTACCTCAAGGTTATCAACCTCAAGGTCAATACTCGAGTCAAGGTTATCAACCGCCTCAAGGTCAGTCATATGTTCCAGGTTGGGAACTGCACCTTACAATTATCAATCCTACCCTCAATCCGGTTATGGATCTCAGTATCCTCAACCTGTTACGGGTCAATACCCCGGAATGTTAGTATGGGATCCATCACAGGGTCAACAGGTGTTGCAGCCAAGTGTACAGATGGTTCCTCAAGCTGGACAACCCGTAGTTTCTGGTCCAACCCAGCAACCGCAACCTGTCCAACCAAATGTTCAAACTTCTGTAACTTCGGTAGTTACTCAGCCGCCAATTGCACCTAGTACTCCATCTCAAACGGCTGCTGCAACTACCGCTACATCTACCATACTTACTTCTGGAGTATCGACGGCTCCAGTTTCTACTGTCCCTGTTACCACACCTCAGACATCTTTACCGTTGTCTGGATCTACGATTCAAACCACGGTCCAGATGCCTATAGGTCAGCCTGGTATAAGTACGGTTGTTACTACTCAACCTCAATTTGTTCAACCTCCGTACCAGGGACAGTACCAACATGGGCAAGCTGTCCAACAACCGGTTTACCAGTATCAACCGTATCCTGGGTACACTTATCAACCCTCAACAACCCCAGTACGGTCCGGTTAATCCTGGTTTTCCAGGAGGATATAATATCCCAAATGCGACTCCTGTTCCTAGTTATCCTGGATATCCTCCTCCTGGGGCTGGTATTGTGACCCAGAGTTTTAGAGATCCTAACCGGCAGTTACCGTTTATCGCAACTTTGGATTTACCAGACTTGACGCGCCTAACGAACGATCCAATTCAATATCTTCAGTTCTGGCCGCCAATGCCAAATAAGTTGCCCAGTGATATACCCAAGTTCGAAGGTAAGTCTGGAGAGGATCCGTCCAATCACGTGATGACTTACCACCTCTGGTGTGCTTCGAATTCTATCTCAGATGATTCCATCCGCTTACGTCTTTTCAGCGTACACTTTGGTCTCGCGGCCAAGTGGTACATTGAGTTACCACGGGCCTCTTTTTACAACTTTAGCCAGTTAGCTACGTCGTTCTTAACTCACTTTCAGTTGCCGGTCAGATACGATAACGGCACGGAGTTATTAACTTCACTAAAACAATCGACGTCCACGTACATTTCTGATCACATCCATGAGTGGAGACGTCGTAGGAGGTTAGTGAAAGTTTTTATCCCGGACCAAATCTTAGCTGAATGGTTTGTCAAATCATTATTACCGAAGATTACTGAAGATGTAGCTAAGGCCGGAGTAGTTACTGAGGAGCAAGTCATTGCTCAGGCACAATACCTTGACTTAGTTTACACTCAGTCGGGTACATTACACGAGAAGATTCCGGATCTTCCAAAGTCGAATCAAATCGCTGCTGCTCCTTCGGGATCTCATGCCGCTGATGGTATGATTGGTATCGTGACTACGAAGAGTAAGAAGAAGTCTTCCAAGGCTTCAAATACTCCAATTATCACTTTGCCTGATTCTCCGACAGGAGAGTCTTCTCCTCCTGAACTTACCGCCGATATTCACGCTGTAGAGTCATCTACGGCCAAATCAAAAAACGGTGGAAAGAAGAAAGGAAAGAAGAAGGCTAAAGCAGACAAGGCTCCGAAGGAGAAAACAAAAAAGTCGGAAACCAATGACGAAAAGCGCAAACCTCGATATCCTTGTCTTATTTGTGAAGAGGATCATTTTACGAGAGATTGCCCTCATCGGGCCGAGGTTGTGAAAATAGTCAAAGGTTCTCCCACTCCTGCTGTGTTAAAAAATCCATTTCCGGAGCAGGAGAATAAGATGATAGGTTCTTCTTCGAATGCCAGTGAAGAACCCATTTTGATGATGTCTCATGTGAGGATTGCGACTCGATCGCAAGATTATGGTAGTAAGAATCCTGTTGATGGTAAGGAAGCAGAATCTTCTCACTCTAACCCATCAACCTCAGCTCCTGGTTCCGATCCACTACAGATCGAAAAACCTAACCCAGACTTAGTGATTAAGCCGCCCGCCAAGGGTGTACTTCGAAGGTCTGCTTTCAATCCACATGCGAGAGCAGCCCAGAATTACAACATTGTTGAGGACTTAGCTGTTTCACCCTCAGCAATGTCGGCGTTAGAAGTGCTGCAATCATGCCCAGCACAACGAAAATTGCTTTTGTCGGCTATCGGAGCTGTTGATGTTCAGGATCCGAATCTAATGATCTTCGATCTAGAAAATAGTACACCGCGTCTCCCCCATCAAATGGCTTTCCAAATTCCAGTGATAGTAAAAAACAGGCCTATTCATCGGACTGTGATTGATGAGGGAGCTTCTACGTGTATTATGTCGATTCAATGTTGGAGATCGCTTGGTTCTCCTTCGTTGAACCAATCCCCCACCATCCTTAAGGCCTTTGATGGCCGTGGGTTCCGTCCGTTTGGTATTCTACAAGAATTGCCTATAGGGGTAGAAGGTAAAACCGTTAGTCTGGATGTGGAAGTGGTTGATGCCCCTCTAGACTACAACCTTCTTTTGGGTCGAAGTTGGTCATATGCTATGACAGCGGTTGTTTCATCGGTCTTCAGAATAATTAAGTTTCCACATAACGGTAAGATCGTGACTATTGATCAGCTGACATACTTTTCATCCGACCCAGCCTCTTCAGAGAGTATCCAGCATGTCGGTAAGACGACAATCCCTTATAGGGACGTTGGTGTAGGTTTAGTTAAGGATTCCGGTTTACTGGGAACTTTTCCTCTCCCTCCACTCGACGTAGACCCTTCATTTGCAACAATTCATATGATTACATCAGAAAACATTATTTATGACGATCCTTGGATTGTCCCATCTGACTCTGAGATAGACTCATTCGGTGATGCTATGCCTTTGAGTCCATATGAAATTGCTTATGAAGCTGTCATGTCTTTTACCGACTCGCATTCAACCGAAATCGACCAAATGAATGTGGTCAGTGAAGAATCACTTTTCACCTCAACCTTAGAACGGATAGCGTTTCCCGAAGTCGTGTCATCTGACGAACAACTTCGCGAAATCCTAAGTGTAGATGATCTACCATGGGAGGATCTCCATCACAGATCTTCGTTTTTACCTAAGGATGATGCATTTGAAAATGATTTTTCATCTATCTTTACCGCTGAATATGTCAAAGACGCTCAGGATCCAACGAAACATTCTGATTCAGAGCTGAATTTAGGGAATATTTCTCGTACTATTCCCATTGATATTTCAGTGAAGCCCGGAATTGAGGAGAACATTCATATAGGTGCCGCATGTACTGAAGAAGAAATCCAAATTTACAAGGCCCTATTCCGCGATGTGTTTGCCTGGTCTTACGAGGAAATGCCGGGAATCGATCCTGCCATTGTTGTTCATGAAATAAAGACCTACCCGGATGCTAAACCCGTCCGGCAACGGTTGCGTCAGATTCACCCTCGAAAAGCGGCTGCGATTAAAGCAGAAGTCGAAAAGCTGTTGAAAGCAGGTTTCATTTATCCGATCCCGTTAACGGATTGGGTATCGAATATTGTTCCGGTTAACAAGAAACAAGGAACAATAAGAATCTGTATCGACTATAGGGATATAAATCGAGCTTGTCCAAAAGACAACTATCCTACGCCTTATATCGATCAAATTATTGATGATTGTGCCGGAAGTGAATGTTTTCCTTCATGGATGGTTTTTCGGGCTATAATCAAATCAATATTCTACCTGCCGACCAACCAAAAACGGCATTCATTTGTCCATGGGGGACATTTGCTTATTGCAAATTACCTTTTGGGCTTAAGAATGCCGGGGCTACTTTTCAACGGGCGATGTCTTATGCATTTCATGACATCAAGCACATTGTGCAACCCTATCTCGATGATTTGCCTGCTCATTCTTTACATCGAGCTGATCACCTTGTCCACCTACGAGCAATCTTTATGAGGTGTAGGCATTATCGAATTCGGTTGAATCCCCACAAGTGTGTTTTCTGTATAGAAACAGGTCGATTGCTGGGATTTGTTGTTTCAAAAGCCGGCATTCGCGTCGATCCCTCGAAAGTCGAGGCTATCATCAAATTGCCTCCTCCTTCGAGTTTGCGCCAACTCCAAAGTTTGCAAGGGAAAGCGAACTTTTTACGCCGATTCATCCCAAACTACGCCGAGGTCACTAAAGGTTTTACACGGTTGTTGAAACAGAACGCACAATTCTTTTGGGACGAGATTGCCCAACAATCTTTTGATGCACTTAAACACGCGTTGACCCATGCACCGTTGTTGCATCCTCCCAACTACAACCAGGACTACTTCTTATACCTCGCAGCTTCGCATTCCACCATTGGAATGGTGTTAGTTCAAGAAGATGAATTCGGAGCGGAGCATGTGATATATTATCTTAGTAGGACCTTGAATCCCACTGAGCTAAAATATTCGCATGTGGAGAAATTGGCCCTGGCAGCCGTTCAAGCTGTCCAGCGTTTCCGTCACTACATTCTTCTCCGCAAAACTACAGTTATTTCGGATTGCAACCCTATGATTTATATTTGACAAAACAATTGCTAGGGGGCAAGTACTCTAAATGGATCGTTATCCTGCAAGAGTTCGACTTGGAGTTCGAGAAGTCCAAGTCTAAGAAATCCTTAGTTTTCGCGGAATTGATGTGTGATTTCCCGAGTGCTGACACAGAGACTGTGGCAGAAGAGTCCATTGCGGACGAATCTTTGTTTCTTATCAGTACTGTAGATCCGTGGTACGGGGATATAATCATCTATCTCCAAACCCAAACCTTTCGGCCTGAAGCTTCCAAAGCGGAACGTCGAAAAATTCGGTTTCAATCCCAGCCATACAGAATTATTGGAGATACACTTTATCGCCGGGGGGCAGACTTAGTTTTTCGACGTTGTTTAACTCACGAAGAGGCTGAGAGAGTTTTGAATGATTGTCACTCTGGAGCATGTGGCGGTCATATGTCTGGGTATGCCACAGCTCAGAAGGTGTTGCGCGCTGGCTATTTCTGGCCGTCTATGTTTAAGGATTGTATCATTGCCGTCAGGAAATGCCACAACTGTCAAGTGTTTGATCGCAAGATGCGCGCTCCACCTGCTCCTCTCCACCCTATAATTGCCGCTGGTCCATTCGCCAAATGGGGTATCGACTTTATTACTTGTAACCCTCACTCGGCCGGGGGGCATGCGTATATCATCCTTGCGGTTGATTATTTTACTAAGTGGGCCGAGGCGATGCCTACATTCGACGCAAGCGGCAAAACAGCTGCAGTTTTCGTATTCAATCATATCATAACTAGGTTTGGTGTCCCACAAGCAATCATTACTGACCATGGGAGCCATTTTCGAAACATCATGATGACTGAGCTTACAAGCCAGCTTGGTTTGCGCCACGATAGCTCTACTCCTTATTATCCGCAAGCCAACGGTTTGGTTGAGTCTATCAACAAAGTTCTAGTTATCATGATCCGACGAACCATTGGTGTTCATCGGTCGAATTGGCACAACATGTTATTTTCAGCGCTATGGGCATACCGAACCTCAGTGAAAAATTCAACAGGGTTCACTCCTTTCCAGCTAGTTTATGGCTTGGAAGCTGTGTTACCCATTGAATGCGAAATCCCATCACTTCAAATGGCTGTCGAATTACTTCCAGCTACTTCCGAAGAGGAGAAACGTTTATTGTACTTGGCTAAATTAGATGAGACTCGACGTGACGCTACATTGGCAATCGAGACTCACGCGAAACGAA
Source organism: Pinus tabuliformis (assembly GCA_031772625.1). Taxonomy (NCBI): domain Eukaryota; kingdom Viridiplantae; phylum Streptophyta; class Pinopsida; order Pinales; family Pinaceae; genus Pinus; species Pinus tabuliformis. The sequence continues at coordinate 666,273,976 of CM062811.1, read as the reverse complement.
TGAAAGCTCAGTATGATAGAAATGTAACCCCTCGAAGTTTTTCGGAAGGAGACCTAGTGCTATTATATGATCAAGCTAACGATAAGCTAGGTGCTGGAAAATTCGTTCCTATGTGGCATGGACCCTACATTGTAAAGCGAAAGCTAGCAAAAGGGGCTTATGAGCTAGTTGATTTTGATGGGGACTCTTTGGGTAAACCCAGAAATGGACTTTACCTAAAGAGGTATTATGCTTAAATGGTGGATGGAGAAATCTTTAGATAGGTTAGATTTTCTTTCTAGCTAGCGTGTTTGTTAGTTTAGTCAGTGTGCTTAGCTTAGAGAGTGTGTTTTTTCGTCGTTATTCTGGCTTATCTTGGTTTTACTCTTGATATTGCAGATGTCGACGCCTCTCCAAACATACATTGGATTTGCTGATGGTGCTTGTCGTAGTACACGGAATATCTCTTCCGCAGCTTGGGTTATCTATTCGCCCTCTGACGAGTTAGTTTCTATGCATGGGGTAAGCCTCGGTCAAACAACGAATAACATTGCAGAATACAGTGCAGTGGTTGAATTATTATCCGAATCTATTTCATTTGGAATTCGACGTTTGATAGTGAGGTTAGATTCTGAACTTGTTGTATTACAGCTTAATAGAGTTTATGCCATTAGAAATCCTGTGTTATTAAGGTTGTTTTTGAGAGTGCGTCTCTTGGAACGTGAATTTGATTACATTGAATATCAACATATTCCAAGGTCTTTAAATACATTAGCAGATGCAATTGCTTCTCGAATGTTGGACAGACATTTACGATAATCATGCAAGTAAATTTAAAAACATTTCATCACATATGTTAAACAAGATAAGCCGGTAATAGTGATATATATAGATAGAAGTGTGTCAAAAAATATACATCGTCTTCGATCATAGGTTGAAAAACACCTTATGATCGGCAAAATGATAAGTACAAAAAGTCAAAATGTCACATGTGACTACAAAAGTGACTAGTCAATCACTGGTGGTGCTCTCTGTATGACACCACTGCGCGGGCTACCTTACGCAAAAATCTCCTAAACGGTCCAGGGACCGCGACTACGAAGCGCTGAAGCCTGGTAGGAATGTGATCCATAGTAGTCTCAGGTATATCTGCCGTGAGACGCTCTAGATCATGCTCCAACTCAGCTAGTACTTCTGCAGCCGCATCCTGTGGGGCCGGTACCGGTGCAGCTGGATGTAGTCTATCAAAAGGCCGGAGGTTGGCTGGACGCTGTGGACCAACATCTGCATTTTGAAAATTTTACTGTTAGTTTTGAGACGATATATATGAAAAATAAAAAAATACATAATTAGAAAACTTGTGAAAAATAAAGTACCTCTGTCATCCCATTGTTCTCCCGGTGGAAGAACCATGTCCGGATCACCTCTAAAATCCACTCCGGCATACGGAAAGTCCTGTATCGAAAAAACCTGGTCCTCTAACCAGTGAAAGTAACTATCTGAGAATCGAACCACCGCCGTGCCCTCGTCAGGATGCCGGGCCATCACCGCAACCCATCGTATCAGCTTTGGCTCCCGAGGACCCAAGATATCAACAGTGAGTTGCTGAGGGATCAGCATTGGAACTCTCTCCAAGGCAAAGCTCACGACTAGAGGCCCATATCCAAAAGTCTTTAGTCGTCCGTTCTTTGCCTTGGTCAGTTGGCTCTTCATATGAGCCGACACAGCTTCACACCAGTTGAAAATGGTGCCTTGGTAACAGTCAATTGCCATCCGCATTTGGGATCCGGAAGCAATGTGTAAAGCGGCCGCGCCGCAAATTCTGGTAACCGTGAACGCTATGACTTTGAGTTCACGCAGAGTGATGTGTTTTATCTCTATGCCTTTCGCAATGGTGAGCCCCAGGTGTGCACCACTCGTCGCGGAGACTATCAAGGGATTGGCCACCCGGCCTAGTCCCCGCAAGACTGAGTTGCTCGCCTCTGTTCGGCAAGCCAGTGAGAAAGTATACATCCGAGGGCTCTATCTCGAGCTGGTGCCCTCCTATGTAAAAGCATTGTTCTTGAACGTTCCATCGCTCAACCAGCCATTCCAAGAATCTTACCTGGCCCCTCATGCCCGGTATGGTCCAATATTTGTATAATCCGCATGCTCTTAGGGCATCCAGAGAAGGTTGATGATTTATTGCAACTTCATCATCCTCTACATGCTCTCTTTCTCTCCAATCTAACATGGTTAATACCCTGCACATCAGAAATAGCAATTAGAAATTGATTTGGGAATTTTTGGTAGTTTTTTGAGGGAGTTGGGGTTTTGAAATGCGCACTTCTCGGAAGACGCACCCCGGCTTTGTAGCACAGGGCGCCCAGACGCGGCTGGCCTGAAGGCGGTCCGCGTCTTCCGACTATTCTCCCATGTGAGAAAAAGTCGGGGGACGCGGGCCACCCGAAGGGCACCCGCGTCCGCCGAGAGGCGCATTCCAAAACCAAAACCCCCCAAAAAATAAAACTAAGACCTAAAAATTAATTCTAAACGGATAGAAATGCAGAGTAGGATGTGTAAAATACCTGGATAAGACGGCGTTCGATTCCGACGGTAAGATTTTCCGCAGCAACCACGGGAAATTTTCTTGTCAAAAGCTCCTTTTTCAACCTCAACAGTGAAACGGTAAAAATGACATGGTAAAAGGTCTTTTTATAGGTTTTTTGGATGAATTAGTTCATTTTTTACCATGAAAAGGTATTTCTCGATGTATTTTTGCCTATTTTAAACAGGTATGAGTAATGTGTTGCTTTTGTGCAGGACAAAGGGATTTCGAGGGAAATTGTAATTTTTCACAAACAAAAATATCAGAGTCATCTTTTAAGCCCTTTTCTGACTCCTAAAACATGAAAAGATCGCCGAGCGTTTCTTTTACACTCGTTAAAATGGAATTAAAAGACGGTCCCCTTTTAGCTCTTTTCTGACCGCAAAATCAGGAAAAGATTGCCGGGTTTTTGTCGTTTCAAACTCGATAAGGAAATAAAACGACGTGTCCTTGATCGCTTTTTACTTTTCAGGTCAACGACACTATTATGAAAGTACTCCTTGGTCGCAAGATCAAGCGGTTCCCCCAGGTATTATTTTATACTTTTTCGGGCTTGAGGGACACAAATGTACGAAAAAGTTCAACGTGGAGTCTCCTTTAGTTTTTTCAGACTCTCTAAAATTGAAAAACGCCGAGTTTCTCCTATACTGGGCTCGTTAAATTTTTACAGTAGAGGACCTGTTCAATTACAAACAGGAACGAACCACTCCTTCCTAGGGTTCGAATTTAAACTAGGTTGGACTCGTCCGAAGGATGAGCTTATAATCAAGCATATGTTATCCTCCTCAAGCTTGTTAAAAATAAAGAGGTACTTGCCAGAAATGGTGGGGGAAAAGAGAGAAGAATGAACCTGTTTGTTACCTTTTGTCTCGAAAGAAACTTTACCACCGCTCTTGAACACGACACTGTCTCATTCACCTGGGTTGGGAAATCTTTTACCTCACAGTTGATCAAACCACTTTGAAAGTCTTTAACCGGGTTCCGGGGATTAACTTTGAGTTATTCGTCACCAAGCCATCTGTCGTGTCGTTATGTGTTCAAGAGGTCTGCAAGCAAAACTTTCATCTGCAAAATACTTGTCATCCATTTGACCATCCCTGAGTCAGTCCTTACAGCAACATTTCTTCAACTTGAACAATGATTTCGTGTTGCGGGCTTGCCTGCAACGGGTCGCTTTCTATCGACATCGACACATTATCTAGAAAGATGACTTAGGAATCGACAGTACCTTGAAGTCTGCATGCATCAATGGCAGGTTTCTCGCCTTTGACGTCAGTTTACATCATTGACTTTCGATCAAAGGATTCCGTGAAGTGTTCGACATCAAAACATCTATTCACATTTCACGGGTTGTGCTTGGTACTTTGAGAACCATTGACATTACTGGTGGTCTCTCTCATGCTTGTTAACAGTTTACATCATCGACTGGTAATCAAGTGGTTTCTAACATGTTCGACATCAAATCATTTAATCACATGGCTAGAATCGTACCAATTCGGGAAGTAGAAGTGAAGACCCTGGATCTAGTTTCTACCATCCAGGCTGCAAGGAGTTTTGTATTCATTATCTATGTAGACTAATCATAAACAGATGGCTGCATCCATACTGTGTCTACAAAAGTCTATAAAAATGATGTACTGCAAGATCATTCCTGTATCAGAGTAGTTAGTCCATTAGTTAAAGTTTTGAATCTGAGTATGGGAATGCCTACCTCAGCGATGATATAATCTTATACATGTATTTTGTGTTGAAAATTGCAGGTTCCAACCAGGTCATCCACAAGACAATCCTTGAAATGATAAAGCGCTTCACCCTTCCTAGAATTACAAAACCCTAATCTATTCCAGGCTTCGCACTTTAGGGGGCAATCTGTTACACTAAAAAATGTCACCATGACTACTTACAGTTAGTATGGCTCAAATCAACAGTCATGCTACCCTCTTAGGCAAGTCTTATGCCTCTGTTATCCATCTCAAACTCAAAGAAGAGAGAAAGTCTTGTAAAAAATGTGTTTATCTCTGGGGTCGCAGGTTCTCTCAAGCCTTACCTGCGGGGACGCTCACAATGTTCACAAAGTCTGCGTCTTTGGACGCTCTGTATGTCAAAGGACAGGTGCGTCCTTCTGTAAAAGGCAAAATGCGCAAGTTTCATCTTAAAAAAGTTACTTGTGGTTACTTCTAGAACTTTCTAGAGGTCGGTTTGATGAAATGGATGTGCCTCCAGTTGGTTCATGTATCTCTATTAAGGAGGATCTTATCCCATCAATAAGGGAGCTATCCCACCCAAAGAGGGGGATTATCCCATTGATGGTGGACCTGAATAACCTCTTTACAGCACTATAAATAAAGGCATTGAGCCAGAGGGAGGAGAGGTTGAAGCTATACATTTTCTTTGGGTAAATGCTGCAGGAATTAGGACTCCCATTTAGAGCCTTGTGAGGAGAGATTGTCTTTGCTTGATTCTACTTGGAAGTGGGTGAGCTTTGTCAAAGTAGAGGAAAACCCTTGATGGACCCTGGGAGGAACTTGCACAACACCAAGGCCAGGTTGTAAGAGTTTCTTTGTTTCGTTATTAATACAAACTGGTTCATTTTTCTCAATAGCTTGTGTTAATGAGTTATTTCATGTGTTCCTTGGTCTGCATGTTGAATATATGTTTTATTATATGAGATGCAAGTGCTTGGTAATTGTTTGATTGTTTGTGGTTGCAGGAATTGAGGTGAAGGAGGAGCTCATCCGGATCGGCAAGGATGGGCTACAACAACAGCGTTTTGGAATAAGGTAAGCCTAAACACTTGTAGTTTTCATGTTTTAAAAGGTGTATTTAGAGAAAGATAGCTCCATTTTGTCTTGTTTGTCGCTAGAGAGTTTAGACTCCTAGGGAGGTCAGCTGTGTCCGCACAAACGACTTTTTCCGCCACGACAATCCTTTTCCCCATCTGGGGGGGTCCAGCTTGCTTCTTTATGTGATGTCCCCAAATCTCTAACATTGTGGATCAGAGGAACAATACAGAGGAAATAGGTGTCAGTGTTAGTTGACAGTGGGGCTACCCACAAATTCATATATTCCCAGTTGGTTTAGAGGAGGGAACTCACCATGAACTAGTTTGAGGGCTTTTTAGTCTTGGTACCGGGCAACCATACCATGGAGTGCACTCAGTATGTGCCTACTTTGATAGTGGCCATGGGGAACTACTCTATGACAAACCATTTCTTTGTGGTCGATGTGACAGACACCAATGTGGTGATGGGTGTCCAGTGGTTGTACTCCCTTGGGTGAGTTATCATTGATTGGAAGAAATTGGAGATGGAATTCACCGGCCCAGATGGAAAATTGATGGTCCTCATAGGCATGCATTCATACCCACCACGGATAGTCTCAGTTGGAGGTCGATCTGTGACATGGAGACATAGCATGGGCAATGGAGTTGAGGGTTTTAGAGGTTGGAGGGCAAGCCCGACCACGACCTCCATACATACAGGCTTTGCTAGACAGGTACTCAGTGGTATTTGGAGATATCCCATGTTGGCTTGGTGGGGCATGACCCAGGTACAACGTTAGTTAGGCAAAAAAATCCCTACACTACTGGCCCTTTTGGCATCAGCCCATGGAGTGCGGATCGAAGTCTCACCCGAAGCAGTATGGGGGGATGCTGAAACCAAGTTTCTGCACCCTGAGATGGTTGTGATGTCGGTTTATTCCTTCTATTCCTTCTCTCATGCAGGTCGTTAAGTTCTAGGGCTTTGTCTGTCTAGCCCTTTATTCCACTCTTCAGTACCTCCACGAATGGGTACAATTGGTATTCGCGCAGCCCTAACTTGCAGTTCAGGTACTTTCATGTTGCTAAAGCAACGTATAGAACAAGTTTCCAAGTTATCCTTAAGAATTTAATTATCTTACTAACCAATCACAGTTAGCATCGCGTAAACTGATATTCTTACTTGCGTTCGATTAACCAACGTAATTACATATATTCTTGCATCACATAAGCATTGTAAATGAAATCCATACACAATATGACAAGATGCATTAACAAGAAACAAAGGCATAGAATTTGTAGAATACTTCTCTTTATTGATATCTTTAGATTATTATAGAATCCATCTGCCCTGTGCACACAACTGCAGGGGTCCACGCACTCAACTGCGGACTTCCACCCTAGGCCTCTGTGCACTCAGCTGCAGACTTCCACCCTAGGCCTATGCACACTCAGCTGCAGATCCTCTACCTACGCTACAACCTAAAATTTATACTTCTCTGCTTATCACTCAAGACTTCTTACCGAACTTATTTCTTTACTACTTAGAGATTACTTACTTAGCTCTTTTTATACACTCCCATGGTCCACATATTTTACATCCGACTTTACTTTACAAAATAAGGGCAGACAACCCTTTATGACTCATGACACCTCCGCGCTCCATGACCATAAAATGCAGACTTTTTACAACTTTATTACAAAATTTGACCCAAAAGATGGGCTTTTAGCCCCAAAGCTATCCTTGGGGGATCCTGTTCCCAACAGGCCCCCAACATAAACATCGTGACTCACCCTCAAGTCACTTGGCAGGCGCAGAGATCTTAGCGTGAAGACCTCCCAGCTCGACCATTATGACTGCAACCTTGGTAGTGTACTATGCGGCTACCTACTTCGCATCTTCAACCATCTTCTCAGTCACTGCTCTTGAACTATCAGCGTGAAGCTTTTGTTGAGTTGCTTGCAGAGTCACAAGCTTTCCTTCAATATAGGTTGTCCCTGTGTAAGCCTCATCCAGCTAGGGCTTCAGTCATTCCTTCAGCACTACTTCCTTGTGCAAGTGATGCATCCACCTATGGCTTCAGCTGCTTGGCCTATTGTAGCTTTTCCAGTCTCTTTGTGAGTGTGATGGTTTGTGTTGTGCCTTTGACTTCATCATAGTGTTGTTGTATCTCGTGTGCTTCTATCTCTAGTCATTGTACATTAGGGTCCTCCTACAAGTTCGTCAGGACCTTGAACGACTGCTCAAAGAGTTGTGTGCAGTTTGCTACTACATTATCAACCGCCGTTATTTCCTCTGTGACAGTTGTTGCACACTACTCCTTTACTTCTGGTGGAGTTGAAGGCTGAGCCTTCAATTGTAACTCTGTGATTTGCAGGTTCAACTCCAGCTGAACCCTTTCCATTTCTATCTGAGTGTCATGTACCCCTGTAGCTAGCTTGCGGATGCACACCTAGAAAGGTTCTTCCTCAGGAATGGCCAACTCTGGGACCATTCGGCATGCCTCCTCGACGACCTGCATTATACACTTGTTCTGGTTGGTCACCTCGGTCACAGCGGCGATGGAAGAGTCTCGCTGTAGTGCCATTTACTCATTGTTAATCCATTGCTCACTAATCACTTAGAGGGTGCGGTGCTCATGAGCCCTCATCTCCACAATCACTCCATCCTACAAAAGTTGGAGCACTTCACCAAGGAGCGTTGCCAGATTCAACCCTACTCCCTTTAGGGCACTAACAGTGGGCCTATCAGCTTCATTCTCCATGGTCAGTGCTCCATCAGGCAGCACTATCGTGTTGGAGGCCTTCGCATCCAGCATCTCGATAGCTTCTGAAGTGCTGATAGCAACACTGGTAGACACCATGCCAGCCTGTAACACGCAGGTTTCCAGCTCCTGCAAACCTGTCTGAATAGCCCCCAAGATTATTTGTTGCTGCTGCTCAAACTATTGTAGGGCCTCTGTGGTGACATCCTGCACCGTGTCACTGATGTCATGCAAATCACCTTCTGTGAGGGTGATTGGGTCCAGTGATGTCTTAGTAGCCTTTGATTTCTTCATAGACCCTCCTTTCTCTTGCTCCCTTGGATGCTTGATTCGGGGGGTCGTCACCTGTGGGTCTGTACCATACTATTCTGTTGGCTTGTCTGTCTCCTCCTCTATCTCAGGTGAAGATGACCTCACACCTTTGTCAAAGCCTCGCTCTGTTCCACCCGTTTTCTTCTCTATCTGCTAATCGGCATCGCGCTCTGCTTGGGCCTTGTCAGCGACACCTTAATCTGGAGTCACAGTAACATGACTGCCTCAAGAAAGAAGCTAAAGAGGAGAATGCAATATGTGAACTACCAAATCCATTCCCCTACTACCTAGGTCAATTAGGAAACCAAGCTCTTATGGAGTAAACACATAAGGTTCTCCTATGCACCTAATATAGTATGCTAAGGTGGTAGCTAGTAATTTGGTGAGAATCCATCCCACTAAAAGTCCTCATGATGGATCCTTGAGTAACATAATTTCACTCAAGGTATCATATCCAGCTGACATGATAATATTCTCCTTCATGGAAAATTGCATTACCCAATACACAGTCCCGAAGTGTGGGGTATACGACCAAAGTCCCACATTGACTAGAAGTGGGGAGGATCATGGGTATATAAGGATGGACAAATATCTCCATTGGTATGAGGCCTTTTGGGGTAAAGCCCAAAAACAAATCCATGAGGGCTTAGGCCCAAAGTGGACAATATCATACCATTGTGGAGATATGTGGTGTCCAAAGTCCTTACAAGTGGTATCAGAGCCAAGGTTCGAAGTTAGCCAAATGGATGAATCCTCGGAATGCCGAACGAAGGTGGTGAGCCCCGGTAATATCACAATGGGATCCGTGGATGAGCTCGGTTAGAGCAAGCTCTCGAGGCAGGTGGTGCTTCCATGTAAGGTGTGTGCTTCCAACGCATTGGAGTGGAGAATCCTGGTTGGTAGAGAGTGGACGGATGGATAATCATTCGAGGGGAGGCTCGATGGTCGTCTTTTCGAGGAAAGGATTGTTGGGTATATGACCAAAGTCCCACATTGGCTAGAAGTGGGGAGGATCATGCGTATATAAGAATGGACAAATATCTCCATTGGTATGAGGCCTTTTGGGGTAAAGCACAAAAACAAATCCATGAGGGCTTAGGCCCAAAGTGGACAATATCATACCATTGTGGAGATATGTGGTGTCCAAAGTCCTTACACTAAGTTCACCATACGACACCCATATCACAACCATGTCCATGTCGATATTTGGGTAGCTATGTGAGGTATTCCCTAGTTACACAAGTCAACTCGTGAAAGAAATTAAAATAAATTTAATTTAATTTAATTTTCTCAAGTCAACCCCAAAATTACAAGTTGGCCCAACAAAGAGACATGCCACATGGGCACCCTAAATCACTATAAAAAGACACTCGAACTTCTCATTTTCTCACTCGCTCATCACTCATATATTTCTCTATCTCTCACACATGGGAAGCAATCTAAGGAAGAGGCTGAAGTTTCTAAGGAGCCAAATTTATGAGGCAATCAAAGTTTGAACAACATTTGATTATTCTTGAATAGCATTGAACAAGACTTTCTAAGATCTAGTTTGACCAGTTTTCAATGCATTTATGAGTTATGTTCACTACAATAAAACAAAACAATAACACCTAAACTAATGCCGAAATTTAGTGTATTCTTGTCCACGAATTAGACACCTTCTTTGACATAAAAGTGGGCACAACCAGGTATGTTTATAATAGCACCAAATTGAACACCCAAAATAACACCAAGAATAGCGCCTATCTTAGTGTCAGAAAAGACAACGTCAGAAATAGTGATGATAATAGAAACGTGTATAGTGATGACAACAACTCCATCTATAGTGCCAACAACAATGTTGTTTGTATCATCGACAACAACGCCAAAAAATAATGTCGGCAACAACAATGACAATAGCGCCAACAATACCAACGAAAAATAAAAATGACAATAGTGCTTACCATAGCAATGACATTAGCACCGACAATAACTCCGGAAATAACAATGACAATATTGATGACAATAACACCATTAATAGCAATGGAAATAGCGCCAACAATAGCACCATAAATAATAATGTCAATAGTGTCAGAAATAACAATTTCATTAGTGTTGAAAATAGATCTAGAAATTTCACTCGAAAATATGCCAGAAGTTGCACCAAGAATAGCGCCAGGATTTGCTTCCAATTTGGCTTCGGGTTTGGCTTCTAGTTTTACATCTAGTTTTTCTTCTAGTGTGGCTTCCAATTTTGCTTCCATTATTGCTTCTTTTTTTTCTTCCTAGCACGAGGAATATCACCAGGAATAGCGCCAGGGCTTGCTTCGAGTTTGGCTTCTGATTTTTCTTCTAGTGTGGCTTCCAATTTGGCTTCCATTGTTTCTTCTTGTTTTGCTTCCAAAAAATATTATTGTTTTTCATATAGTTAAATTAATATGTTTTATTTCAATTTGATTAGTTAAATATATCATGTCTCTAAAATAAGTTATATGATTATACAATAAATCATATGAATGCATTTGAAATATTTTATAGGATAAAATTTATAAAGAATTTTTAGGGAAACATACATCCATACAAACTAGAAACATCATTATACTTATTAAAATATCCATCAAAATAGAATGTACAACATCGAGTATATATAAAATAACAAGATAATTATTGTAACATGAGAATCATCTATAATTAAAACAAGTGAGTCAAATATCTATAATTTATGTGAATTTAAAAACATCCATCATGAGTAGTAAATCAAAACCATCATACATAATAAATATGCATCCAAATCATCAACTAGTTTCAATATATAAAATTTGACGAGTCAATATTGATAAGATCATCATCATATTAACTAGAACAATTGAAATTCACATATACTAGTAGATAAATAACTTGTGAAAATGATACATGTCCAACAATAAACATAAGTCAAAATGATACATCATGTACATATGATATAAATAAAAATGATAAATTATGTAAGAAAAAATAATACAAGTCAATATGATACATGCCAAAAAGTTACAACTCAATAATATGGTACTAGAGGAGGTGAAAATGATACATATAATCATAACCATGAAAATTGACATCATAAAGTTACAACCCAATAATATGGTACTAGAGGAGGTGAAAATGATACATATGATCATAACCATGAAATCGACATCATAACACTATATAAAAAATGATCCATGATGAAGTCTATATGATAATGAATGTCACTTGCTGCTAACAACGTATGGCTCATCAAAATTGTGATCATGATCATCATGATCATCAACCTCATTGTGATTCGTATCTGTGTCATCATGAGCATCATCTTCCATCTCAACATTGAACCCAACGTGATATAGATCTATGTGATGAGGATCATTCAAATATTATGGAGGATCCTTGTTCTATTTAAAAAAACCATTTAGAATGAAAAAATATTATTTATTTCATGCAATAATTAATTTCTCTATTATATATCTAATATTACAACATATGAAATGAAATGATAATCATATTACATCATATCAAAGTGCACATATTATAATAAAATTTCAAATAAGTTACAACTAAGATGTCATTCCAATGAAGATTTCAAGATCTAGTGGGAGAACAATCAGAGCTCAGAGGCAGGATGAATAATGCTTATTTAGATCTATGATTATCATGCTAATAGGTGAAAAAAGAAACAAACATCAATACATAGCATCAGATTGAATTTTGTTTGATATTAGAAGAAAAAGTGACAATACTTGAAACTTGTAAAGCAAAGCACCAAATGAATTTTGCAAACTTATATGACTTTCATTTCAAATATGAATTCTAAAAACACTTATGCAATTTCATAGGAAAAACATCACTAGGAAAACTAGCTGATAAGAATCACTAAAAGAATCTCTGATATAAGAGTTCAAATACTTTTGCCTTGAAATCTCTATTAATCTCAAAATGGAGTCAAATACAACACAAGTATTTTTCTTCAGAAACCAACCCTTCTCTCTACTTTTTCATATAATTTATACAAAAATTACATAAGCTTTGAGATACATAGTATTTGAAAAGTTTTAATTACAAAATACTAAAAATATATACATATCTTGATGACTTTAAATTAGACCTGAAAAATACATTTGCAAGGAATAAGTGATGCATTGACACTTTGAAACATAATCCATGGTGACAAAAAGTATGCATGTAGCTATAGATTTTTCTGAATATGTGGATCCAACTTGGTTACTTACAATCTAGAAAAAAATCTAGAAACCCACCTATTTATAGCCCCAATATCCAAATTTGATATTGATTGATTTGCTCAAAACAGAAATTTCCTTTTGATCTTTGCCCTGACTTTACCCTATCATTCCAAGATAATTCTTATTGTTTAAATATAGCCTCTAGAAATGTTTAACCAAATCTATATCCTTATCATTGTCAAGACTGTGTTGCGAGGGAGTACTATTTAGGCGCTGACAAAATATCTGGGTATACACTGTCAAAATCAAAATAGTGAAAGTGCTAACGAACTATCCCATAGTGCTATCAAAAACAAAATCAAAGATCAATGATGCCAAAACATATGTTAGAGCTACCTTTTCGATGCTCATTTTAATGTTTCTACTACTTCTAACAAGAGGGGCACATTGTTTCATTTAATTTGTTTTGTCTTTTTTCTTTTCTTGGCCTTAGGGCTTTGTTTTTATCCTTTATTCTATTTCTGAATCTTCTTACTTTTAGAGGAACTTGAAGCTTCCTCTTTGTTGATTGTTAAGTCCCTCAAATGTGTATCATTAAGATAAATGACTTGATATTTTGTGACTGGGTTATGATGTAATTTGGAGTTGAGCCTAAGCTTGTTTGTGGGCCTTGTATGAGGTTTTTTCATCCCATACATCTCAGCTAAAGTAACCTCTTTTTCCCTCTTTCTTTGTACAAGTTTGAATGATTTGGTTTGACCATCTAAATCCCTTGTTTCACTAATATTTACTTCTAAAACCTCCTCATGTTTATGACTACAAAACTTATCAATAAGGTTCTCTTCTAGAAACTCTAGAAACTATTCTGGATGGGAGGCTAAAGGCTTTTCCTCAAGAACCATCTTACCCTTTCTTAAATATACCCTTTCTATCACAAGAATCAAAACAATGTTTTCAATGCATTTCCACATAATCTTTCCTTCTGTTTCTGGTAAGGACAAAGGAGGTTGATTGTTTTGGAATTTTAGTAGTCTGGATAGGGTTGTAAACCTTTCTTTGTTTGCTTCTTTTACTAGTTTTAGGCTTGGTAGAAACTGGCTTAACAAACCCTCCCTAAAATAAGAAATTCTCCCAATTTCTACCAATTTTCCTTAGGTGTTTAATAATTAACAATTTAATTAAATGAGGGGTGGAAGGAGTGGGAGGGATTGTTTTGAATCTCGAGGGAATAATTATGGAAAAATTCTCTTGGGGGCTTGATATAAAATCCAACAATAAGGTGGAGATGTACAATCTTTTCTTGGGGCTAACCTTAGCATCCAACAGGGGCATCAAAGATATAACTATCCTAGGTGGCTTCTTCCTAATTATTTTCCATCTTAGAAAAAGGATCTCCCAATTGATAATATGCCAAGTCTTCTTTTTCATCACATCATTAGTATTATGGAATCTTTCTCTAATTATTTCACCTACCATATCCTTCGCAATCTCAATAGTGATGATGATCTTCTGACCAATAGAGGCTACCTCTTGGCGAAGGACAAGTAGAAATAAATGGAATAATTGACCAAACTATCATCCCCTAATCAATGTCCATGAAGTATATTTATTACCCCTCCCTCGCCCCATGGCTTCTCCATTTTGTTGAAATTAATCTAACATGTCGAAATTTACTACCCTAATTCCGATACCTTCTCTCCCCTCCATTTCTCAACGTTTAATCACTGGCATAATTAGACTACGACTTAATTGGAATCCTTATAAGTATGGTGACATCTGCAATGATGGAAGGACTCCCCCCATACCTAATAATCATGGAAACCTATAGGGCTCAAACACATGCAAATGTGTGGCATTCATTAGCATTAACCATAGCTCTCATCATCCTTGACTCAACATATATGACTCTCATTTTAATTACCCTCTCCAGCATGCCATTCCCATGGGATTTGAGGAAGATAAAATAGGGGAGTGACATAGATAGCATGGCGAGTGAGGAAAATGTCTCTTTAGGGAATGGGAAGTTAATTGTACAAATTTAGGAACCTGTATCAGGTGAGGCGAGTCTTTATTAAAAATAACTTAACTGGTGGAAATTTGTTCCCCCAATTCCTATAGCTTCACTTCCCCCTCATTCCTCAACATTTTATCATTGACATCATTAGACTACGAATTAATAAGTGTCTTTAGATATATGGTGACATATAGTAACCTACAGGGATCAAATACATGCAAATGTGTGGCATTCATTGGAATTAACCATGGCCCTTTTCATCCTTTTCTCAACATCTATGAATCTCATTTTAATTACCCTCTCCAACATGACATTCCCACACGATATAAGGAATATTAGAGAGGGGAGTGATGCAAATACCATGGCGAGAGAGGAAAATGTCTCTTCCCGGAATGAGAAGTTAATTCTCCATCTTTGACAACCTAGCTCAGGTGAGGTGAGTTTGTAGTCACACATGGATATGTTCTTCTGAATGGAGTTAAAATGGTGGTTAGGAGGCTAAGATTATTCAATTTCAAATAAGTAGTGCTAGGCAAGGGTCGTTGACTCTCTGAGTCTTGAGAGAAAGGTGGATTCATTTTTCCAAGTAATGAAAAATTGGGAGTTTTCTATGGAGCTTCCAGAGACACTTCTGATTTTGTGGATTTCATAACTCGCGAGGAATTCGAGGCTAGGTTGTGTCAAGAGAGAAAAGCAAATTTTTTTTTTTTGATTCAAAGGTAAAAGTATCCATTCTTGGTTCAATTTCCTTGGTGCTCCATTAAACAACCCCGGCATTTCTGAATTTATGAATTATAATGTAGAGCAAGGTCAAAGTGAGGTTTTGAGAAGGGGTGATACGGTCTTACATTACTTTCCTGGATTGGTTAGGTATTTTCCTTTAACAAAAGTAACTGGGTTATCTCATCCAGTTCTAAACTATGCTGCCTGTATTTGATTTGCATCGCGATATCTATCACCTATGGATTCTAGTTCTAAGATTGAATCTTCAGTATCAACCATATGCAACCATTTCCGTAGGGCCCATGAAGAGATGAATGCATAGATCTATGAATTGCATGTCCTAATGTATGAGCAGTAGGAGGTGGATAAAGTTCACACAAAATCAATGGAGGCTTAGGAAAATAAAATTAGTCAGCTAGAGGATCAAGTGGAGGCTCTACACAACATTATCATGGACATGCACTTCTAGCTCAATTGTCCTTCGAGCCCTCAAGGTGATCATCTTCAGGGCTTTGATCTCAATCATCCTACTGAGTATTTTGATTTGACTTAATTGTAATGGTAGGAGTGAAGTTTACATGGGTGATGTTCCAAATTTGTTGCGTATATACATCTAGAACAATAAGAGTACTTAGTAGGTTTGGGGCTTTTGATGTAATTTGGGATGGGATAGATAGATGCAATTTTGAATTCCAACCCAAGAAAAAATCAATAAGTTTTTTGTGTATATACATCTAGAACAATAAAAGTAATTAGCCAGTTTGGGGCTTTTACTATTGTTAACACTAGAAAATCGTACACCTATTAGTAAATTCTAGAAGACACTGAAAGGTGTCCATCAGAATGCACAAGTGAACATTTTCCAACTAAATACATCATGAAGTTTAAAAAATCAAAGTTCTCCTAAAGTCCAAAGTTTATAAAGAAAAAAAATTAAGGCCGCATGTCTATTTCTTCAATAAACACCCACACACGGAATATCCTTTGAAAATTGCGCGGTTGTAGAAAAGGACGATTCAGCGGTCCAGAACCACTCTACACACTTGGGACCAATTCTCTGACATGAGCTTAGTCTAGTACAACCGAATTCGAGTCAACTTGGAGATATGCAACCCTCAATGGAATCACCTTTTCCTACTCATGTGTCATTACCATGCATGAACCAAGAAGGGGTAGATGGATTCAAAACTTGTATATAAATGGGCCATGGGAGAGCCAAAATATGAGACATTGTTATGCTAACCAAATTTCTATCTGAGCAAACCACCATTCCATTTTTGAAGCCAAATAAGGGAAGAGCACTAGCATGTTGGCCATATTTCTTCTAAGCAATCCATCATCTTAGTGAGAGAAGAGGAATCCACCATTGGAGAGTCTTCATACTTCTTTGAGAGAGAGGAGAAACTTGCAAAGAGATTGAGGAAAAGAAACCCCCTTACTGAGGATTTTTTAGCACCATAGCTCAAAGAATTCTCTTCAAGTGTCTAAGATTCATCTATTGTATTCAACCTCTACTACCAGCAACCAATAAAGGGAGATTTTTCCATTATCTTATTGATTTGTTTGCTCCATTTGAGCATTGTTTGTGTATTTACCTCTTTGTTTAGTTTATGTTTATGTATGCATTGTTTCCACTACTTACAATGTTGTGTTTATTTAAGTATGTCAACTAACAACACCAATTCTGACTGCGATCCTTTGCTGGGAACAATCAACTGCTAAGGAGGTGTCTTTTGGTATACCTTTTCCACAAAAAACACTACCATAGGAATGTCGACCATACTGTTATCTTTTCATTAATCTAAATATTGTTTTTGCAGGACCTCCTCTCTGCACAACCATCCTACAAGGCGCTCAACACCTCTTTGAATTTTTTACAGACCTCAAGGACCTGTTCTGAGCCCACAAAATTGAAAGTTTTCCTTTCCTTTCCCACCTGTGCATCTTTTTCTATGGCAGATACGCGCGTGTGTATGTGTGTGCTATACACATGTGGTCAAGATAAAGCAAAAAGGAGACTTGTATTTGTCTCTTTTCTCAGGTGATTGGTAGCCTTTTGTGATTTTCCTTCACCTTTGCATTTTGTACTTTCTGTTTAATACCCCTGGGTCCTTCACTAACCTCAACTGGTGAAGAAATTAGAGTATTTTTCATTTTTCATTTGCAAATGCACACATATCTTAATTAGGGAGAAAAGTAAGTGGTTGAATTCCACTTATGTTTTTCAAACTATATTGCTTAAGTATTTTGCAAATCACATAGATTAATTAGTAAATAAGTAAGTGGCCCATCATCCACAAATATTTCTATTAACCAAAGCATTTCATTCATCAGTTTTTGGGACTAGGAGAAAATTTTATTAAATTAAGTAAGTAATCTCTGCTTCCCTTACGTCTCTTAGACGAACCTGGGCTTGCACATGAAAACTTTCTCGAAAGCATTTAAATTTCCATCTCCCTTGTTAAACTCCACATATTTTAATAGGAAAAGAGTAAGTGACCCTTAATCCAAAATATATTTCTTTTTTCCATGTAAGGAACAATCAACGCTTAGTGTAATTAGAAGTACATTGTAAATGATCACTGCATATCCAAATCTTATCACACTTTATATGTTCACTTGCATCACACACTAAAATTCCATACACTTTGTACTCAAGGGCATCCAATTTTTGGAGCTTTGCGTACTTTATCTATTTTTTCTTACAAAATTACTCCATAAGTGAATTAAGACTCCTTAAAAACAACCATAACTTGAACCAACTAAGTTTCCCCACAGGGGCCACCAAAAAATTTATAGTTCAAGTTAGGACCATTGGGGGTAGGCATCCCATAAGCCACCATGGTCATGTTACACCTTTGAAACATAGTTGTTAAATTTTTAGGGAGCTTAAAATCCTTCAATCATCCCATGGAAAAGGATACGTAAGCATGACAAAGACCTGATTCAGAGGGGGTTTGACTTTGGTCCAGTCTGTGTCGTACTTTTTGGGGCTACCTAACCCATATAGTGCTTGGTACTAGTGACTGACTACCAAGAAGCTAAATACTCGAATGCTCACATGGGATGACGGTACTTAGTGGCAAAAATACTAGGGCATCCTTTCCCTATAGGTTACGGTGCATAAAATACTTGAGCCTTATTACCATCACCTTGGTTTATTCTTCGATTGCTGGAAGGCGTTGCTAGTTCTTTCAGGACATTGCCCCAGGAATCATCAGAAGATATCTTCATAAGACCCAAATAATTTGAGAGTGGAAAATACGATTAAGTATACTTAGGTTTTTCTAATCATATGCAACAAACAAAACCTTTTTCTTGTTTGCTTTATCACATAGTTTAATTATCAAAGGAAAATAAACCATTTATATTTTCGCTTTGTTTTATGTATGTGATCATATTGCATTGATACTTATGCCATTCCATGACCATATACAAATTAGCACACACTCTAATCGACACCATAGGGGACCCCATGATTCCATGTCAATCTAGACGGCTTTTAAACCTCCCCCCATTACTAGGAGGTGTGCTATGACTCCTGCCATTTAGAGGACGTCACGCAACCAACACTATTGAGTATTCCTTTATTGGTGCATATTTTCTCGGAACTCCTCCCTATCAAAGTACACCCTTCACCACTTCAGAAGGGTCCCCGTGTGCTACCCCCTCTAGGAGCACACACACCACTCCTCCGAATAGTCCCCGAGACACCCATCGAGGTATTTCTCTTGAGACTTGCCCACAGAGGACCCCTTTGCATATAGTTGTCCAGAATCATTTTTTGATGGTAGGTAATGCACAGATCTTTTTCTTAGCTTCACTAAACCTACCAGATTTAAGCAAGCTAACCAATAACCTGATCGCTTGCGGAAAAAATTGGCCACCTATGTCCACCAATCTCCCTTCAGATATCCGGAAGTTCGAAGGGAAACAGGGCGAAGACCCAGGGAACCATGTCATGAATTTTTACCTATGGTGTTTTTCTAATAGTATCACCAATGATACTCTTAGATTATGACTATTTCAATGCACCCTAACTAGACTTGTAGTGAAATGGTATGTTGACTAGGCTGTTGTGGCACATGGAAACTTTAAATCATTAGCTACAACTTTCCTCACCTTCTTCCAGCTCCTAGTCTGCCATGATTCAGGTCTAGAACTCCTCACTCACTTCAATCAAACACCCTCTACTCACATCTAGGATCATATCCATGAATGGCGAAAACACTGTAGCGTGTGTAACACCCAGTTTGAAGATAAAGTCCTCTTGGACTTTCTCCTGAGATCCCTCACATCTGAAATATCTAAGGACATGGAAAATTCATCCCCGAATACTGAGGAATAATCAATTAGTAAATCCCAACAACTGGAGCTTATCTATACCCATTCCGTGTAAATTTTTCATGTGCTTCCAGATGTCCCATGCTTGCAAACCTATAAAGAGATCCCAGGTGCATCCAATGCTACTGATGGATTAATTGGGTCCATATCCAAAAATCAACACAAAAATAACTACCAATACCCTGGATATTCATTCAATGGCCAAGAATTTGATGCTACACAAAATGCACCACCATTTCAACATACAGGGTATTATCATGGTTAACCCACACCCATGTAGAATACGGTCAACTGAGTTAACTAATATCAACCCCATCAAGGAGGCTCATATCCTACCCCACAGGGAAACCAATACTCCTCTAGGAGTATGGACATGATGTCCTCTTCCCATAATCCATATATTAACCAGGGATAAGGAAACCATTATTCTCATTTCCCAGCACAACAAAAAAATAACTCACCAATGCAAAACAATGCAAGGGTTAATCTAGTGAAACCTTCTCTCGATTCACAGCAAAAATTTGAGGAACAAATGAATTCAACTAATCCTTCAAATGTTGCTAAGAAAAAACAAAACATAAGCCAAAGGGAGAACTTGAACATGGGGGGCAACAACCAATAAAAATCACCACCGGCACCAGGAAGGGGTAACCCCAACCAAAATCAAAACCAGGGAACGACCAACAATAACCCATAGAAACAAGGCAAGAGCACAAGTCTATGAACTAGTCATTCATGTGCTATTTGTGGGGAATACAATCATTATACCACCACTATCCTCAACTTCATGAATTAAAAAGGATACAAGACAATAGGGGGAAAGGAGGTAAACAAACTATAGTGATGCAAGACCCCTTCCCCATTAGGGAGTAGTTAACACTCAGTAACAAACTCCCCACCCTCATCCATCTGGAGGGAACCCCCATAACAATCCTAACCATGAAATTTTCATGACAGTAGAGGATATCCTCCTACAAACTTGGAACCGAAGTTATGAAGCTCCCCTAGAGCCCAATTTGTCCACCTCAGCTACGAAAATACCTTCAGGGTCATTGACCATCCCTTGACCTTTTGTAGAATCTATGCCTAAAATGGTCAAAGGAACTTTATGGTGCATAGGACACAACTTGAAAGTTTTTCATAGCTACAACATAGTCAACGACTTAGCATAATCACCGTCAATTATGTCAGCATTAGAAGTCTTACAAACATCCCCAACCCAACGTAAAGCCTTATTTTATGCTCTAGGCACAATTGACCCATCTGATTCTCACCTAATGGTCTTCGACTTGGATAAAGCTATTCCACGGATACCATCAGCCATTTCTTTCCAAATCCCAGTCTCATTCCAAGACATCAACACCCATTGTTGCATCGTTGACGAAGGGGCTTCCACATGTATCATGTCCAAAACCATGTGGTAGAAACTGGGATCCCTTGAACTCAAGCCTTCTGACATTATGCTCAGAGCATAAAACGAGTGCCCTTCTTCTCCCGTTGGTATATACCATGGCGTGCTAGTTAAGTTGGATGGAAAAGCTATGTTAATGGCATCGAAGTACTAGAAGCCTAGTTGTATTATAATAACCACTAGGCCAAAGATATATGTATGAGATTCTCGCAGTCACCTCATTGGTGTTCAGAACAATGATGTTCCCCCCATGAGGGAAAGATCATTGCTATCGATCAACTCACATAGTACAAGAAGGCAACCTCACCCACACCTAACAGTGTGCTACCCTTAGTATCATCCTCCAACGAGTTAATCACTACTTACACCGAGCTCAGCTTGAGCCAGTTTAAGCCATCAACACTGTTAGGGACATTCCCAGCTCCGGTGGTACAAGAACGTTGCACAACATTAGAGCACTGGTGTGCATGATGACCTTGTCAAACACCACCCAAAATCCGAAACCAGTTCCAGACACCACACATTCTACAGCTATGGATTCCATTACCATACCTCATACTATTATGCAAACCCTCTTTTTATGCCCCCCACCCATCTTTGTCTCAACCAAGTCATCGAAACCCTTACATTACCAAATATGTCTCTCATGATATTGGTTTGGTATTTGGTCCCAATGACCATATCGACTGATCTAGGACACATTCCAGTAGGTAGTATCTCTGTAACTCCATCTCAGGAAACTGTCCCTACTAGAAACTGTCTTGCACTGTCACTTACCGGGGCCAGAAAAAAGGCTAAACAAAATGGTAAAAGAGGAGAACCCTCAAATTCCTCCAGGGCCTTACAACCCTATGTGTTATGTGAAGAATTTGGGCACCAACCCACATATGCCCCAAGTTAGATGAGTTAAAAACCCTCATGCGCACCTCTAAAACATCGGTAACTTCTGCTCCACCAAAAGGAGGAAAAACTATGTGTTTGCATAATAAATAAT
Source organism: Pinus tabuliformis (assembly GCA_031772625.1). Classification (NCBI taxonomy): domain Eukaryota; kingdom Viridiplantae; phylum Streptophyta; class Pinopsida; order Pinales; family Pinaceae; genus Pinus; species Pinus tabuliformis. The sequence continues at coordinate 666,251,917 of CM062811.1, read as the reverse complement.
TACGCACCAACCATGCACGTGCTATATGCGAAAAAAATGGGCACTACACTCATCACTATCCTAATATCCCTCGATACTGAGAGACATTAAGCACACTTATTCAAACCAACATTAATGACCGATAGCACTAAACCAACCTCAAATGGACGACGGATGTAAGAACATCTTCTACATTCATGAAGAACCAGTTTCATGCTCTAAAACCCTTCCTCCAATTCATGAAGGGAGCATGAAAAACCAACTCCCTCCTCTGCATTACCATGTGCTCTATGTGGTCACCCTACTCATTAGGTAAACCTCTACCCGGAACTATGGACACTTTATCGAAACCACCCAGTCACCCAAGTTTCTCAAAGAAGAAAAACTTTACGACAACACCATACATGCATTATTTGCACATGAAACCATCATAAGATAAGGTGTCCCCACCTTCCCAAATTTCGCAAATCATTGAGTTTTTTACATCGATTCATGAATGAAAACTCTTATCTGTTAGACTCGGATACAGAGTCCACAGAACCCATTCCCCCACCTAGGGAAGAAGGACCCTAGATTTCTTATGTTTGTTTGAGGAGAAATACAAGCCAACAACAAAGCATTCCCCCGGTCACCATACCTCCCATCACCACCATCAATCCAGATTGGGCCAAAAACGATCTAAAACCACCTAGAAAACTAAATCATCCAACACATGTGCCCTATGTGATAAACCCAACCATTTGATAAATGAATGCCACAAACTGAGTAAGTTCAATGAAATCCTATGCTTAGTGGCCCAAATACCACATAAGCATCTCTCCAGCCAAGAGAAAATCACCAGAAGAGACACAAGGATCAATACCACACCATCTTCATCACGAAACTCTTCATTTTGGTAAATGAAAAAACTCAATTTTGGGCCTGTCGCACACTCATAAAGTCATGTCAGGCACTCCTCCAATTTTTTAATTCATAGTATTCATTATATGAAAGTCTTGAATAATTCTTTCACTTGGGGTATTGGTTGTGTCCATTTCAGGAATATCACAAATGATCCACTTCGACTGCACCCCGAAAAGAAAACAACATAGCATGTATCATTCTCCACTTAGCATGATAGCCTTCCTCCTAAAACTTTGCATATCCTCACATCATTTCTCCAATATGCACCATAAGTTTCATAATCTTGACCATGTTTACACCATATCACCTTTGCATATGAGAATCATCAGCGACGGTCGATAGAAACCCCCCCCCCCCCCCCCCCCCCCATGGCTCACTTCAACTTTGTAGACCCTTCTTCACTACCAGGAGCCATGACCACTTACCTCGACCTGGGCACCATCCTACTTACATGCCTTGAAGCTCATCCTCATTATGCTACTTTTATTACACATGCACCCCATTTCCCAGGCCATATTTGGTACTTTATGACAAATCTATATGGATACACCTATGCATCCTACATTTGGCCTATCATTCACCCGTATTGCTTAGCCCATTTGTGTCAGTTCATCCACTTCAACAAACCAACATGGAGACCAACCAATGGGCCCCCCTCCCTTAGCAAAAAATGCCACACCTCCATACATGTTACCATAATTATGGGGAACCCGTCTCCATGGCTGTACATCCAAACCACCCTCATATTCTTTTCGCAAGTGTACAAAGTTTTTTTAGGAAAAAGACTCTCACCAACATTTTTTTCTAATCGTGTATTTTATCTAGCAGCAATTTCTAGTCACGCTTGGTCGAAGCTTACACCTCACCAGCAATCACTTTCCATTTTTTATGCCTGTCAAAATCTAATTAAACAGGTTAGCACCTAAATCTGCCCTAGGCTGAAGGAAGGCAAAAATTAGGGTAACCACAAACCAAGCTCAGTCTGGTAGCTAGCCCTACCAGAACAGGAGAGGGCTCTCTCCGAGTCACACTCAGTGAATAGATAAGCAAAAAACGGTCTGAGATGACTTACAGTGACATGTTGATCTTAGGCTAGTAAGTAAATATGGAAACAAGAAACAATTTTTATGAATGACCGAGCTTCTGGGATGGTATGGGACCAACAGTCAGCAAGGAATAGAGAATTTAATACAAAGGCACAGATTATTCCGTGAGGCAAGGTAGGCGGAAAATGTAGCAATTTAGTTTGAAGTAACATGGAATGAATAGATTGCTGAAGAGAGTGAAAAGGGCATAGTTACATGAATCCTTTTCAACAGAAGAAAAACACTGAACATGAAATTTTCCCATAGGCAGAGCAATAAAATTGAATTCTACCTAATCTCACTCAGAAAATTTCACTGGAAATGAACATGAATTGAATTATGAAACATAACGAAATACATATGAAAACATAAGAGATACATTTGCTACACTCACAACCACAAGAATCTCATGAGACAGAGCCGTTGCCTTTCATTAATTCTCTGTCAAAAATATACAGTGAAGAAACAGAGTTTCTTTCCCACAGTCTCCCAGAAGTTACAAGCCAACGAACCCTTTGCAAATAGCTTGCATACAATATATAGAATGTGCAAGGAAGAGATAGAACGCCCAAGGGTTGGGGAGTTACTCGAATCATTACAAAATGAAGATGGAGAGCCAACCATCAGCTACAGGTGTAGCGTTACAAATATGACATTTGGCTTGGGTGACCCATCGCCTTCCTTCGCTACTTGGATAGAAGCCAATCTGGAGAAAAAATACTTTAAATGCCGCCTTTGGTGTCAAAAAACCAAAGTGTAGATGAGCGGGCCCACTTGGAGAAGTCGCGAACCGAAATTTCGCGAAACGGAAGCAAATTTGGCAATTTTTCCTCTGTGTGTCGCACCATTTTATCTGTGCGTCGTGCTACTTTGGGGCCTATTTTGGGGCACTTACAGGTGTCCAAAATGTGCCCATGTGGGCTTTTGGAAATCATGTCCTGTCTACTTTCTAACCCAACTTGAAGTTTTGAATTTGGTGCTCATTTGCCCCTCCAAATCTCCATTCTCCCAAGACTTCTTTCTGTGTGTCAAAAAAGTGGAAGAGAGGCCATTTTTTGGGTGTTTTTGACCTCTAGGGGACCCATATCTTACCCAAATTTCTTGCCCGGACACCAGTAGTCGTGATTTTCCATGCTGAATCCAAAAATGCAAACCATTCCTCATTTGGAGCTCTAGAATTTTAGCACCGCGCCACTGGGAGAAAAACCCTGTTTTTTGCCCAAAAATTTGTGATGTGACCAAAAATTCCCCAAATTTCTTGAAATTTGGGCTAGAGGTTCTCTATGGGGTGCTATGATGAGCCAAGGAAGCCTCAGCCAAGATTCGAAGCTGATCTTGCTCTTTTGCCTCCTTTGCCTTTCTTGTTGCTTTCCTCAATTTTGCTTTCAAACTCTTTATTCGGGCCTTGGCGCTCATGTTTCGTGCCCTGTAATGAAAAGCCATGTGTCTCAATAGAGAAAGGTCCTTGTCAGCCTTTTCTAGCAGCCTCTCCAAATGCATGTTGACCCTCTCAAGGTTGGCCTCCCGATCCTCATTGATTTCTTGCTCCAAAGATGTGAGCTCAACCCTTCTTCTTTGAGTAGCTTGGCGATGCTCTCGAATGTTTTGCAGCTCCATGATCACCTGTTGGTCCTCAAGCTGCTTGTTTCTCTACTCCAGGTACTTCATGTTCCACTTGGCCCTCTCCAAGTCAAGGGATAAGGCCTCAATCTTTGACTGCTATTCCTGGATGACCTCTTTGAGCTCTGCATGTGTTGGCTCTATGTTTGTCTCATCATCATGAAGGAGAATGAACACGGTCTCTCGTTCACCTGATGGCTCTGCTGAAGGCCCCTCATCATGCATAGGTTTCTTGTCCTTGTCTTGTATTGCTCCGAGGGAAGCATCAGCAAGCAAATCCAACTTAATCTTCTCTTTTTGCCTGATTAGGGTTTCCTGGAGTATTTTCTTCAACTGCTTGTTTTTGACTTTGGAGACCTGATTCCTTGTGTAGCAATGAGTAGCCATGTGTCTTTGAAATTTGTTGTCTCTTTTGGCCCTCTTAAGAAGATTGTTTAAATGGAAATTTACTTTGTCAAGCCAAAACTCCCTATTTTCATTGATTGCTCCTGCAATTAGGTCAACTGAAGACATCTGCTCCCTTTGTTGCTGAAGTTCCCTTTTGAGTCCTCTAGTCTTTGGTTTCTTCCTTGTCACCTGCTCTTGATTCTCATCTGAATCATCTGTGTCAACTAATTGTTTTCCCTTTACATCTTCTTTGCTAACATCAACCTTATGCTTATTCAAGAGTAGTTGATTTACCTTCAATTGCTTATTATCCTGCTCTAGGAATCAAACCATGAAATTGGCCTTAGAAAAATTGTTCCTAAGCTCTTTGATCTTAGCATCTTTCTCCATGATGACCTAATCTACTATATTATGCTATTCATTAACATTCAAGTTTATTATATCAGTGTAAAGATGGAATTGCTCCTCATCTTGCAAAGGTGCCTTATGTTGTGATGGTGATCCCTTTTCTGCTGATGTAGGCTTGCACCCTTCCACAATGTTTGGAGAAAAAAATGAGTTTTTAAACCCTGGAAGCAACAACACTGTAGCACAAACCCTAGCAGAATGGCCCTTTGTGTTTTCTTGTCGTTGCTTTATGAGTTTCGTTTCATTTCAATCATAGGCATAAAAACCACCATACATTTATCAAATTTGATACACAAGTGAGTTTATAGAGCCTACCTTGCAATTTGATGGGCTTCACAAGAAATTTGAGGCAAAATGGCACAATTTTAGGCCTTTTTTCCATGTGCACCACCCTCTCTATGTGTGCCACGCCAGTGTAAATTTACACTGGAAATTTTCTCCCAGTGCGCTGCGCTCCCTCTGTGCGCCGCGCTCTTTTGCAGGAGCCTTTTGGAGGAATTTCCGGCATCCAAATTGGGTGAAGGATAGCTCGTTGGAAATATCCTTGAGTCTACTTTCCAAACCAACTGGAATTTTTCAATTTGGAGTTAATTTGCCCTGTCAAAAGTCAAATCTCCCAAGACTGGTCAAAATGTGCCAAATGAGGCTGCCTCAAGGAAGAGTGCTATTGTAGTCAACTTTTGAATGCCTTGCTCAACCCCAAATTGAGCTCATGATAGCTCATTGGAAATATATTTGTGTCTAGTTATCATTTGATGCATCAAGCAAGTCATTTGGCCAACCGAGCTAGGAGAAAACTTGATTTTCCCAAGGTCACTTTAGAGGAGCATCAATTCTCCTGAGGCAATTGTATGTTTGACGTTTCTCTAAAACCATGACACCTGTGTAAAACGCGAAGGAGGTTTTTCTTCCTTGCCCTATTTTGGAAAAAAACCTCTCTCATGTTTTCAAAATTCATCTTTCCTTGCTCAAAAACATCATTTGAGTGAAACCTACCCCGATGTGTGGAACAAGAGATTTGTCGAAATGAAGCGAAATAAAGGGGATAGGGAGCTTCTAAATTCTTGAGGGAATTTTTGGAAGTAGGGGGAAAGTTTAATCTCTAAAATTGAGTGAGGGGAAGAGGTCCAAAAGGGCAAAACACAGGCCCAACCTAGAAAACTGCCAAGTTGTAGCAAGAAACTAGGGTTTGTGTAAAAATGAGGAATTTGGGGGATCTCAGTGATGGGAAGTGTTTGATAAGGTACTTTAAGGATAGGGGAAGGTGTATGAACATTAGGATACAAGTTTTGCCGATGATTTGACAGTCCAAGAGAAATTGCCTTCAAAACCCTAGGAGAGGGAAATGACCTTACCTAGGCGCAACTGAAGCATGAACAAGGTGTAAAATGACCCAGTGGAACTTGACATGATAATGAAAACCCTATGAATGATGGTACACTCAGATGAACGGTGACATAGACTAACATTTGAACAACTTTGGAAGGAGTACAAGCGAACCCTAGACCTAGTACCTAGTGACCAAATTTTGCTTGAAGACTCACTCAAATGACAAAATTTGACCTTGACACCTTAAAATCACTTTGTAAGAGCATGTTTGATCACTGAAGGAAGGCTGGAAAGACTGACACTAACAAAACCCACCCTAGAAATCTTACTGACTCCAAGACCATCACGATTAGTAAACATGTTTTTCCTGCTGCCTTTTGCACATCAAGCTCTGACCTTAGGTCAATTTTTCATATCCTCTTATATTGTCATCTCTCGCTATCATGCTTATCTGACCCAAATTATTACAAACTGTTCACATCTCATATTGATTCCCTGACTCAACATGTCCGGTGGTTAATGCTCCTCTCTTGTCAACTTCAACAATTATATTCCAGGATAGGGGTAGTACCTTGGATATTCCCCCCTCGAAGGGATATCCTTGAGTGGAACAATGGGAATCATTATTGCTCACTCATGTCATCGATTCCCTTGACATTCGACACCAACACAAAATTTCATGTCAAGGAGGTGTTGTACTGAGTTACCTTTGCAGTTCTTTCATTTAGTTAAGGACCCCACATCACTAAGCACCTCATCCAACAATGCTTACACCATGATATGGGGGAGGTACCCATAGTTGAAAACTTATGCATACCGTAGCACCCCAGTAAAAAATTCTTCACCTATTTTATGCATAAGGGAACCATATTAAATCTATTTGACTAGGAAGCGCCCTTGAGGGTATCATCAGTTATCATCATCGATTATCAGCACGTCAACTACCACAATTTTGACTAGACAAAAAAACCAATCATTTTCTGATTGTAATCAGTTACGATTAGTCATCATAACAAGCATGGGACATGCCTGCCTCGTATAGACACATTTTTATTGTAAGTTTTCACCAGATCATGGTTACCATTTATACTCAGTCAACGGGTTTTTCTCTACTTGTATCCATAAAAAAGTATCTGCTCTCTCGAAAAGTTGATCTGACTCTTCATTAGAAAAGAAAACGTGATGTATTTTGGCTATACGGTTCCTCCAAACCTCATACATTAGGGGGAAATTGTTAAGACTGGAAAATCATATACCTGTTAGTACAATCCAGAAGACACTAAAAGGTGTCCAACAGAATGCACAAGTGAACATTTTCTAGCTAAATACATCATGAAGTTTAAAAAATCAAAGTTCTCCTAAGGTCCAAAGTTTATAAAGAAAAAAAATTAAGGTTGTGCATTTATTTCTTGGATAAATGCGCACACACGGAATATCCTTCGAAAGTTGCATGGTTGCAAAACATGATGACTCGGTGATCTAGGACTAGTCTACACACTTGGGACCAATTAGCTGACATGAGATCAGTCCAATACAATTGAATTCAAGTTTCCTTGGAGATATACAACCCTCATTGGAATAATCTTGTCCTACTCATGTTTCGTTATCATGCATGAACCAAGAGGGGGAATACGGATTCAAAAATTCTATATAAATAGGCCATGGGAGAGCCAAAATATGAGACATTGTTATGCTGGCCAAATTGTTATCTAGGAAAACCACCATTTCATTGTTGAAGCCAAAGAAGGGAAGAGCATTAGCATGTTGGCTGTATTGCATCTGAGAAATCCATCATCTTAGTGAGACAAGAGTAATCCACCATTGGAGAGTCTTCATACTTCTTTGAGAGAGAGGAGAAACTTGCAAAAATATTGAGGAAAAGAAACCCCCTTGCTAAGGAGTTTTTAGCACCATAGCTCAAAGAATTCTCTTATAGTGTCTAAGATTCATCTATTGTATTCAACCTCTACTACCAACAGTCAATAAAGAGATATTTTTCCATTATCTTATTGATTTGTTTTCTCCATTTGAGCATTTTTTGTGTATTTACCTCTTTGTTTAGTTTATGCTTATGTATGCATTATTTCCACTACTTACAATGTTGTGTTTATTTAATTCTTTCCACTAACAACACCATTTCTGACTTGCGATCCTTTGCAGGGAACAATCAACTACTAAGGAGGTGTCTTTTGGTACACCTTTGCCACAAAAAAAACTACCACAACTGTAATTTGGGATGGGGTAGATAGATGCAATTTGGAATTACAAATGCCCAAGAGAAAATCAATAAGTCTTTTGTGTATATAAATCTAGAACAATAAGATTAATTAGTAAGTTTGGGGTTTTTGTTGTAATTTGGGATGGGGTAGATAGATGTAATTTGGAGTTCCAAATTCCCAAGAGCAAATCAAAAATGTAACTCTCCTGAGTATTTTCCGCGACTGAGCGCAAAATTAATGAAAAAATACTCAATTTTGTTAAAAAATGAATTGCATTGCATTACCAACTGATTATTAAATTGCATTAGACATATACATTGAGTTTTAGAGACATCATTGTTTTATTTTATATTTATTTTCATAATGATCCATGTTGATGAGACAAAGATAGATTTCTCTAAAGATGAGAGAAGAAGACTCAATTTCTGTCATCATTTAGAGCAAAGATGATAATGTTTACTTAGACCTTTTATTAGCAAGCTAGTAGTTAGGAAAAGACAACAAACCATTACAACGGAGAATCATAATGATTTATGTGCAACTTTAGTGGAAATGGTGAAAGTATTTGAATCACATAAAAGTAGAGCATCTCAACAGAGATAAATTCCGTGAAACTTAACTTTAGATCAAATATGAAGACCTAACATCCACTAAATATCGCAGAAGAAAGAAAAATAACTCAAGAAGAAAACTGATAAGCACGACAAAAGGAATATCTGATGTGAAAGATTTAATACTTTTGCCTTGAAAATATTATTAATCTAAAAAATAAAACATACATAATATAAGGATGTTTAAAAAAAAACCAACCCTTGGTTCTTCGTTTTTCACAGCTTTATAGAAGTTTACAAACTAAAATCCATAGTTTTTGGGTAGTTTTAATTACAAAATACAAAATATATACGTATATATCTTTAACCTGTTAAAACTAAAATTGAAAATACATTTACAATGAAAATATGATGTGTTGATAATTCATGACAACAAAAAGTGGCCCTGTAGTTGTGAAGGTTTCCTGAACACGTGGATCAAATAGGTCATTAATAAACTGCAACAAAATATGGACAATCCCCTATTTCTTGCCTCAAATTCCTGCTTTGATGTTCACTGGTGTGCTCAAAATGAAAATTTCCATTTGATCTCTATTCCATCCTTATCAAGATAGTTCTTGTTGTGCAATAGATATTCTCCAAAAATATTTTGAAAAAATCCATATCCTTATCACCTTCAAAATTGTGCTGTCATGGAGTACGATTCAAGTGTTGACATAATATATGGATATATGTGTTGTCAAAATCAATACAGTGATAGTGTTATTGAAACATTTGGTAGTTCTTTCAAAAACATATCAAACCTCAGCGCTGCCAAAATGTTTAACAACACTATAAAAAACAGATAAAAAACCAGCGCCACCGGAACAATTAACAACACTATATTTGGGATACTTATTTAACTTATTCTACTGCATCTAACAAAAGGTCCATGTCATTTGTTTCAATTTGTTTTATCTTTTTTCCTTTCTTGGCCTTGGGGCTTTTTTTCTTTTATTCTATTTCCAAGTTTTCTTCTTCTTAAAGAAACTTGAAGCTTCCTCCTTGTTGATTAGAAAATCCTTCATAGGTATGTCATCAATAACAATGAATTTCCTTTCAAAGCAGGGTTATGCTACAATTTATTGTCGAGCCTAAGCTTATTTGTGGGCCTTGTATGGGGTATTCTCATCCCATACATCTCGGCTATGGTAACCTATTTATCTTATTTATTTTGCACTAGTTTGGATGATTGGGTTTGATATTTTAAGTTGTTTGTATCACTTAGTTTAACCCCTGAGCCTCTTTCTTTTTATTACTGCTACGCATATCAGTAGGGTAATCTCCTGGCACCTTTGGAAATTATTCATGAGGGAAAGATGGAGTTTTTTTCTCAAGCACCCTCCTGCTCCTTGTTACTTACATTTTTCTGCCATAAGAAAATAAACATGGTCTTCTATTTGTTTACCCAGTGAAGATTTTCTCCTACTTCTGGTAAGGACAAAGAAAACTATTTGCTTTGGAGCTTTGGGTTTTTTGATAGGGTTCTTGTCCATTCTCTATTTCTTACCCTTGATGACTAATTGATTGGTTTAACAAACCCTCCCCGAAATAAGCAATGATCCGAAGTTTTTCCTATATTGCTCAGATGATTGACAACTAATATTTTAATCAAACCCTTATGTAAAATGAAATGGGGGGAATACTTAGGTTTTGCTCTAATTTTTGCAGACATTTTCATAAGACTCTTTAACAAGAAAAATGGCATGTTCGTTCTTAATTGACCATCCAAATGATCCTAAAACTTGAAGTGGTACATGGTAATCCTTTCATACCTTCCCTCACTATTACAGGGAAAAGTGTCTATATAGAACTGCTCTATCCCACTAAGGTGTGGCAGCTACCTTAGAAACAAACAAAGTAAAGTCTACTTTTGTTTTCTTTTATGAAAGATAGATGAGAGAAGAATAGGAGACCAACCTCTGTCTTGCTCTTGGCTCCTTGTTCGGTTCCCCTCTCTTCTGATAGTCTTTTGCTACTTGCCTTCTCGTATATCCAGCTTCACAGAGTACTTGTAGGATCACAGCAACATAAAACTATACAAGAACATGGATCTACTATCATAAACAATCTAGGGTCAGATGTAAATTGACCATACAAATGCACAAAACATAGATTACACAAGAGTATGGAAGAAAACTAGAATAGCTTTATTGATAATCAAGAAAAAGCCAAGAGAGTTACAACCAGCTGTTTTGACCCAGCATCATCCTCTCAGCAAGTGAGCCCTTCTTCACCTCATACAAAGCTTAGATCACCCAACACTATGTTGTTGTCTCAAGAAACTAACAACAATTCCTTACAAGATGCAAAATTCCAGCCTCTGGATCTCTGGATGAGGGATCCATATATAGATATCTGTAAGGGGGATGAGTCAGCTTGTGTTTTGATTAGTGTCCTCCCTCTGATAGTTCTTGTTTCCACTTGGATATTGCTGATCTCTTACTCATCCTTGGTCGAATTCAGAGAGGCAAGTGTCACAGGAGAAAGTTCTGGAAGATTTCATGCTTTTCCACCTTGCAGAATGACACTGCCATTTGTCTCTTCCCGCTCATCGCACCCCATAGAAGGGATTTTTGAAATGCAACACACCCGCTTAGTGTACTTAGGTGAGATGCAACGCACCTTGGCCATGGAGCAAGTGCAATGATCCTATTTTGACCAGTTCTGAGTAGTTTTTCATGGAGAACTTCTGGGAGAAGCTGTAATCAGTTGACCTTGTTCCTTTAGGGGTTGGAACAACACTTTTAGGGACTTAGGAGCCCTTAGTTTATGGATATTTTATGCCTGGTGCTGCAGGGACCAAAAATATCTATAACAGTTTCCCCCTAAGGCATGAGGTCATTAATCTTTTTTGATGTCAGGTGAAATGCTTTATTATGAGGATCCGAAGTTCTTTCAAGCTGAGAGGAGACCTGTAATAAGATATAACACCATACATTATCTTCATAATATTTTCATGATCTAGCTGAGGCGGGCATTCCCATGCTTAGCTTTATAAGTTCATTTTCATGTACATAGGACAGACAATCATCTGAGCGTAGACTGATGATTCTGGTAGAGCCATCATCCCTTTGATTGGATGATTATCTGTGCAGCAATGATGTACATTTGATGTCTTTATTTTCCTGAATATATATCGCAGCCCGGATGGATGAAACTAGATCCGGGGTCTTCGATCTCATTCAATCTTCACTTGAAGTACAAGTCGATCCATGTGAGAGATTTTCTGGAGTCGAACATGGAAAGACATCGCCTGATTACCAGCCAATGATGTAAGCTGTTAACAGGCGCAAGAGGAATCACCGATAATGATAATGACCCTCAAGGTACTGCAGTACAATTCACGTGGTGTGAATAAAGGACTTGGCGTCGAACACCACGTAAAATCTTTCGATCGAAGGTCATTGATGTAAACCTTTCGCCATAAGTGAGAAACTTGCCATTAAGGCATGCAAGCTTCAAAGTACTGAAGGGGTGTCCCTAGATCGACTTCTTGGATAATGAGCTGATGTTGACAAGAAGCGATCCGTCATAGAAGGGCCTTAATGAATCCCGCATCAATGACATGGAATGGAGCAAATGATTGTAATGGAGGTGAAAACGGTCTGGTGATATAAGGTTCAGGATGGCGGTCATGAAAGAATGGAGCATAAATGTATTGCAGCGGGTGAGACACAGGTGAATTCTCTGAGTGACTTCTCTTGAACATATCGGCGACACTGACATGATGGATTGGTAGCATTAACCCCAAATGTGGATGGTGTGATGTGACCGGTGAATGAAACAACCCAACCCGACATGGATGCGGAGTGAAAGTGTCATATTCAAGAGCGACTTGCTACCAATAAAGTTTCTTCAAGTTTTCTTCCCAATTTTTCCCCAGTCATTGCTGACTAGTATCTCTTTATTTTTGTCAAGCTTGAGGAGGATAACATATGCTTGTTCTATAATTTGCCCTTCGGGCAAACCCATCGCTATGTTTTAGCGAGCCTAGCGATAGTGAAACTCGTTCTTGTCTGTCATGGACAAGTTTGTCGCTATTAGGTTTTTTAACGAGTTTAACGACAAAGATAACTCGGTCCTTTTCAATTTTAGAGAGTCTGAAAAGGAACGTAAAGAAAACTCCAAAATTCCTTTTTCGTCATCTAATCCCTTAAGTCCGAAAAGGTATAAAACAATACAGAAGGGATGAATTTTTGATACTTTTAACGAGCCGAACAAAACAAGCGCTCGATCTTTTTGTGTAATAATCCCTCAGGTCCAAAAAAGATTAAAATCTAAAGGAGGGATAGCACTTCCGACCATTTTAACGAGTTGGAGAGGCCAATGGCTCGGAAATCTTTTCATATTTTACGAGTCAATTGAAAAGAGCTTTAAGGAGACTCGTTTTTTGAGGAACGAGTGATAAAATTGGGTAGCAACTAATTCCAGGTAAGGTTTGGAATTTTCCAATCACGGCAGTGTTACAAGGATGCTAATAGGATCACTCTTTGCAGTTGTTCCTCAAAAGGGGTAAACAATCAAATGGAGGTGAATGATCGGCCAATGCAAAAGTGGAGGTGATGGATCAGAACACGACCAAGGCTTTTAAAGGCTAAAGTATTACATTCATGATGGTTATTTACCGGGAATTGGTTCAATTTTTTTTTTGTCTGAGCTTAAACATTGGAAGAAACATTTGCTCATGGATTATGTTTATTTTTTAATGACCATGAAGTCTGTGCTAAAACTGCTCGATTAATCCAGTCACGTAATAAGAATGTCTCATATAAAATGGCAATTTTTCAACTCTTTGCCCCACATCCTTTCTTAATGCAAGTTAGGAAACGACCAATCCAAAAAGAAGATAAATGATCGCTCTTCGCTTGCACGCCAAAAGGTTTGCATGCCCCCAGGTATAAAACAGAGTTTCAAGGTTACCCCTTCTTTCTTCTGTCAAAACATTTGTTTTACCGAGAGAGGTCTACCTCTTACAGGTTACCAAATATTGTTCTATTCACAGCGCAAACAAAACACTTCTTCGGCGATGTTTATCGAAATAAACAAAGGTGAGTGGCAATGCCTGCCAACCCACATAAGTTTGACAAGAGAGTCTTATTCCAGTCCAACTCCCTCTTCCAATCACGAACGGGAGTACGGAGGTCATATACTTCTCGCGGAAACCTATCCTATACCCGAATTTTCTCTACCGAAGCAGACCAGGGTGCATGCCCCCTGGGTTTCAGTCATATCCTCGGAATCACTCGCGCTCATCAGGAGGACGGACTGGCGATTGATGAAACATTCCTCGTGTGAAAAGACCATTCAGGGATGGTGTACGACTATTTGCTATGTGTGAACCGAGAAATGGAAGCTGGTCTACGAGCTTGACCACTCTTCCTTCGTGCGGAAAACACATTACTCTAAAGAGTGAGGAGACAATTGCTCCCATGCAATAAATATAGCCTTGCCCAAGGAGTAGATTATAATCTAGGGGCCCTTGGACTGCCATCACGTTCATGTGAACGGTTTTCCTTCTCAATGTTATGGGCACATTGGGAAGGATCCCTAAAGGTCGACTGGTTCCTTTGTCAAAGCCTGTCAGATTTCTCATTTGAGGCAAAAGCGATGGCGAACCAAGCGCTTTCCAAGCAGTCGAGGAAAGGATACTCACAGAAGCCCCTTCATCTATGATGGTACCGGCTATAACCATTTTGTATATTTGAGTAATGATTCGAAATGGTACACTAGCCGATAAACGGGGTCTGCCTAGTTGATTCCAATCGAAGGAAACAACTAGGTTTCTTGGAGGTGGGACCGAATAGACGACTGAGTACGACTCAGACGAACTTCCTTCCTGCGGTAAAGGAATGGGTAAATTGCTCCCGTGTTCATCGGAGTCTGTGGTCACGAAAAGAATTTGGACAGTGTCATCCTTGTTCTCTTCGGTGCCTGTATCATCTGAAGATGGAACCTCTGAAGGCAAGACTGGGTCAACTGCCACCTCGACCTTTTGACTTTCGTCTGGTGTGGATTCAGATGGTTCATCTTCAATGATAGATGCTTCGGCTGACCACCTGGGCGGGTCAGCCGTATTCTCAACTAGTGACGGACTCGGCAAGAGTTTTTTATATCGAGGAGGAAGTCGTAACGGTGAAACCGGACGATCGTCCAAAACTCTTTTTGCCTCATCTAAGAAGGGACAATGGTGGATGGCATGATCGCCTTCACACAGTTTACAAGGAAATCTATATTTTCCTTTTTGTCCAGGGGCTTCACTTTCACTAGTCGACGGTGTGCTTTCAACATGATTATCAGAGGTTGACAACACCGGGTTGTGCAAACGAGGAGACCAGTCCCTTAGGATCCGAGGGATGCAAGGACAATCTCTGTGATAATGGTCTCCTTTGCAAATGACACATGGCGATTTAGGCTTGGTCGGTGCAGTGTGTGGATTTTCGCTAGATGACGCTTGGTTGCCCCCTTTCGCCTTTGGCTCCTTCTTCTTCTTCTCTTTCTTCTTCTTTTCCTTCTTCTTCTTAGGTACTTGATTTTTGGCTTTACTAGCTCCATCAAGCGAAGAGGAAGGAGGAGAGGAAGAATTGGACGAAGTGGAGGGTTGGGGGGTAACTCTGGAATCGTCTAGTTGCTGACTCGACTATTTAGGAATTGTGGTGTTCTGAACGACAGAGGTTGAGAAGAGCCATACTGGCAAGCCTATTTTCAATCTTGGAAGCGACAATGTGGCCATATGAGGGGCACCAACATCTCCCCAAGAGGAGAAGGGACTAGGATTCCCTCCAAGGGGAATTCCTTGGTTGGTGGACTCCATTTTCTCAACCCAAGACCAATGTAGGAAAGGTGATGATTATTCCGTTTAAAATAAATTTTTAGACGTTTTGACACAACTTGTTTTTTCAATTTTAAAGAGTCGAGAAAAAACAAAAGATGACTCTAGTTGCCTTCGATTTTTAATGAGCCTGAAGTGACAAGTGCTCAGATGGACCTTTTCTGTTAAAGAGTCTGAAAAGGAACGAAAGGGACTACTCTGGAGATCTAGGTAGAGGGTTTACCAAACCAATCGCAAAACTGTAGAATACTTTTTACGGTACGGCAGTCAATCTTTCCGAATGCTGTGTTCAGTGCATTGCAATCGATAGGACGGCAGACATGGCTTCCTATGGATAAAGGATAAAGCATATAGTGGTCTCCCAAAATATACTCGACGGTACGTGGGAGCACAAGTCTGTATTGGCACTTGTCGTCTCAAAGTGGAGGAATCACCCAACCAACAATGAAAGCGATAGTTACCACGTTTTACGACGTCGGAACACGTCTCTATCTTAGACCTCTAGATGTTGTGCATTAGGTTCCAAAGCGTTGTTAGATTCATTTAATTTATTTTATAGTTGATCTTGTTTATGAAATTTTCCTTTCAGGTTCACCACGTGATGTATAGATACAATTCCTAAAATGCAATCTAAGATGATAAACAGTCAATTTATCTTCTTTATGCCATGAAAATCCTAGCTACTAAGGAAAGATAGATAGTTTTCTTTCAACAAAGAGCAAAGAGCACACATTATATGCATTGTCCTAAATCAAACCAATCAAACAGTCTAAATGCAAATGCACATGCATGTATTGTTTTCGACTTTCTTAATATGTAGATGATAAAAAGAAAGCTTATGTGCAAATCTAAATTACTTTTAAAGCGACAGTACTTAACAACTTTCTTTCCAAAATGAAGTGAGGGTAAGAGAGACACTTAGCGATTTTGAAATGAAATATTGCTTTTCGACACTTTAAAAATCACAAATTCAAATCATATGCAATAGTAAATAATATAATCGACTACCAAATAGGAGGATTGCCTTCTATGGCTGAAAACGACAGTTACGAAACTTTCAAATCAAAGAACGACAGCTCGATTATGTTACTTTTTTGCAGAGGAGAACTGAAAATGACTAAAAATACACTAAAACATTAACAGTTCTTTGCACATTGGAGGCGGAATAATTGCAAGGAAAAGGGTTTCAAACAGAGATGTACTGATTACAGGCAGCAAAATTCAAGAATAGAACTGAAAGGAGTGAACACAGAAACCAAAATCCAGTGACAAAGCTCAGTCTGATCAGCGCACCTGTAACACAGGGAAACTGAAATGCAGCGCAGGTTCCTCACTCGGGAAGTGTGCTGAATGTCAGTTTCTCAGAACAGAGGGTGCGATGGACCAGAGACGAGACTTTGAATGGGTTCCAGGTCACAGTTTGCAGTTCAGTTCAGGGGTTTCGGCCGTGTAAATGGTAATTAGTAACTCAACAATAGGGGTGGATCTAATGAGGTTACTAAGGCCACCACAAAGGGCAATTAGAGAGCTTGTAGATCAAGTGTTTAATTCATAAAAAAAACCCGGAGATTGACTGAAGCAGCGTTGATCTACTATGCATTCGTAAAACAAATGCAGTTCGAAGGCTAGCTGGCTTAGCTTCAGGCTCTGTCTGTATGTTTATAAAGTAAACAAATGTAGATAAACAAACAATCTATTCGCTCCCCAGTGGAGTCACCATTTTGTTACAGGGAAAAGTGTCTATATAGAACTGCTTTATCCCACTAAGGTGTGGTAGCTACCTTAGAAACAAAAAAAGTAAAGTCTACCTTCGTTTTCTTTTATGAAAGATAGATGAGAGAAGAATAGGAGACCAACCTCTGTCTTGTGCTTGGCTCCTTGTTTGGTTCCCCTCTCTTCTGATAGTCTTTTGCTACTCGCCTTCTCATATATCTAGCTTCACAGAGTACCTGTAGGATCACAACAACATAAAACTATACAAGAACATGGATCTACTATCATAAACAATCTAGGGTCAAATGTAAATTGACCATACAAATGCACAAAACATAGATTACACAAGAGTATGGAAGAAAACTAGAATAGCTTTATTGATAATCAAGAAAAAGCCAAGAGAGTTACAACCAGCTGTTCTGACCCAGCATCATCCTCTCAGCAAGTCAGCCCTTCTTCACCTCATACAAAGCTTAGATCACCCAACACTATGTTGTTGTCTCAAGAAACTAACAGCAATTCCTTACAAGATGCAAAATTCTAGCCTCTGGATCTCTAGGATAAGGGATCCATATATAGATATCTGTAAGGGGGATGAGTCAGCTTGTGTTTTGATTAGTGTCCTCCCTCTGATAGTTCTTGTTTCCACTTGGATATTGCTAATCTCTTACTCATCCTTGGTCGAATTCAGAGAGGCAAGTGTCATAGGAGAAAGTTGTGGAAGATTTCATGCTTTTCCACCTTGCAGAATGACACTGCCATTTTTCTCTTCCCGCTCATCGCACCCCATAGAAGGACTTTTTGAAATGCAACACACCCACTGAGTGTACTTAGGTGAGATGCAACGCACCCTGGCCATGGAGCAAGTGCAATGATCCTGTTTTGACCAGTTCTGAGTAGTTTTTCATGGAGAACTTCTGGGAGAAGCTGTAATCAGTTGACCTTGTTCCTTTAGGGGTTGGAACAACACTTTTAGGGACTTGGGAGCCCTTAGTTTATGGATATTTTATGCCTGGTGCTGCAGGGCCCAAAAATATCTATAACACTCACACATAAATACATCTGTATGAACTTCAGGGCATAATTCAAGGTGGGTTTGAGACACGTTCTCTACACATTTATCTTCCAATTTTCATTTTGGTGCTCTTCCTTAAGGAAAACTATGATTTTGATAACTAGAAGGTTTTGGATTTTATACCATCTATCTCCATCATCAGGAAAGTATGTTGCCTCAATAATGACTTCCTATTTAACTAGGAACGAAATGTCAGCAAGAGTAACCACCTTCCCATGAAACCCCTCTGCGAAGGACCTAACAAAATTGTAATTGAACCCTTGGAGCCTTTGAAAATACTATGGCCAAACTACCTGCAGAAAACTTCATATTATTATGAATAAGCTTTAATAAAGTCCACTCCGTTTAGCTCATCCCTACAAAAATTCCCACCCTTTCCCATCTTCGTAAATTGATTTGGAAATCACAAAATGACTGAAGAATCGACAACTGATTGAGCACTGTTTTTGGAACAAACAACCGAGAGCTACTTCCATGGAAACCCAACACGAGAAACACAAAGTAGTTATAACCTTAGTCGTAAAAATATGGAAATTCAAACTAATGGGTGGACATAAAATGAATAAACCCCTCGCGCATCCATCATACCCATCATGCCCATTTTTACTTCGGTCATCAACATTTTCTGTTGGAAAATCTGATTTGACAGGTAAAGAATGATTATAGTGCATGAATTTGATAATGCCACCTATCAGATGAGATATTTTAAATCACAGGGTGTTAGCACATTTTTCAGCACCTCCCTTACAAAAAAGCATAATATTCGCTGCCATTTGTTTTGACAGTGCCATCTTTTATATCATTAGAATTGGTGCTACCAAAAAAAATGATAGCGCTCATAAGACTTTAGAATAACTTAGACCCTAAAGCCCAATTGAGATGACCTTGAGATTTTAAATGTGATAATAGGCTCAAAGATCCAAGAATTACCAAACTTTTATAGGGATCCAGACTTAGAGATCCAGGAATCACAAGGCTTCTTGCTTTCCAAGACAATAATCCCATGCTCTTCAACACATGAATCTTGGGTCCATAATCAATCCCATGTAATGTTCTCGTAATCCAAGCATCCTCAAGTGATGTTCTCATCCTCCTAAGGTATACCACGTGATCCCAATTATCCTAGGGTTAGCCTCCTTTCCTCCTATTTCCTAGTGCTAATCATCCAAGGGAGGTCCACCTCGTATGCCAAGCAACCATCTTCTCAAACCCTGAAAACTATTAGGTTCATCGAATTATGAATGACATATTAAACTCTACTTTCTCCATATGAAGTATCATGAATTTGGATGTGGGGAACGTCACGCTTGAAGTACCCATGTCCTCCGAGTGTGGGGAGTGTAAGGAACATGTGTCCTACCCTCGAGAACACGCTCCCATGTAACATTGCTAAAAATTCGAAGGCCTAGTTTGAAAAAAAATGTTTTTTCCTAAATTGTACACCTAAGGAACAACACTCATAATAGGGTTTGCCACTCTAATCCTTATTCACTCCATTTAGAATCTCTCCTAGCTAAGTCAAGGGGGGCAGTCCCTAAAAGGTGAAAACTAAAGGATGAAACTTGTTGGAACAACAGGTCTAGGAGATATGAGGGCAAGATAATTGTTATTATTGCAACTTGATTATTAAATAGAACATGTTTAAGAGTTTATAAGCAATGCTTTAAAATGGATTTCAATTAAGATCAAATGAGGCGGATATAAGATGTAAAGGTGATAGAACAATGCTTTAACAATGCTCAATGGAAATTTAGAGACTAAATATATGTTCAAGTTACAATAACAAAAATGCTACAAAGCCTTAGAAATGGCACAATATCAAATATGAGAAGATAAAAATAACCTGCACAACAGAAATAACTTGTACTTTCAAGAAAATGCTCAAAAAAAAGAATGATAATGTAAATAAACAATAAGAAATATAACCAAATATGAGTATAGAACAACAATACAATATTGCAAGGAAGATATAATAACCACAACGATAGTTATGCCACAAGAGACGAAAAGTTAGAATGATGGAATGAAAAACTTAACTAGGTGGATTGCAAGATCATGGTTACTTTTAGTTAAATGCCTAATCTAGTTGAATCCTTCTTCTTGATTGTTTTGAAGTTGGTCACAAACACTATTTGTAGAGAGAAGGTTTGTGGAAGAAAGTTGGGGCTTTATTAATGATAACTCCCCTTGCTTCTAACTACCCAAGTGCCTCTAGCACTGCAGGGACTGTGGCCCTGACGACTACATGGTTGCCTGCGTTAACTGTGAATGAGGGTCTAGCCTCTCAAATTAGATGAAGAAGGTGGACCTAAAAAATTCTATCAACCAAGCTTAGGCTTGGAGGAAATGTTTTAGGATGTAAAGCTAAATCCTAAGATGAAAATGAAATTTCTTCAAATAAGGCAATGATATCAAAATTGATTTACAGAGAATTAATGCCAACATATTTGCAATCACAAATGAGATAGGTACTTCAAAGATACAACATTGCTAGCAAATAACAATGCTCAACTAAACAATACGAAATTACCTCAATGAGACAATAACATTAATATATGTTCAGATATTAGAGAAAGTCCCACAATGCCTTTAGGTAATAGTGTGTTTATTATATTTCCTCACTTATCTAGACAGTTGAACATGAAATGAATTTATAAAGATCTCACAATTGTTAAATGGTAGATGAGATTGCTAACAGTAGTTAGAAAGACTACTTAGATCACAATTGCAAATGAAACAAGACAATTTTTCTTTCAAGTGCATCTTAGACCAAGTAACAGTGCAAGGAAATGCAAGTTAGAAATGCAGTTAGAATGTAAATGCAATTAAACTAGATTAGAAATACAAATGAAAGAGGACCAAGTTAGTGATTTAGTAGTTTATATCTTCATTTTAAATAATGTGATAGAGCATGCCATGGTACAAAAATACCAATCTCCCCAAAATAAAGACTCACTTTTATTCATGACGTCACAAGGAGGAAGAAACCCTTTGACAAGATGAAATACCCTATACTCAGGTCCTTTCTTTCAAACTAGGCCTTCAAAGTTCAAACTAGCTCCAACATATGCCTACATCATAAATGTTCCTATTCTAATAGCCATGCCCCTACATATCCGCTTAATTCATTATATATATATATATATATATATATATATATATATATATATCAAATGTTTTAGACCTCAATACACCCTTCATCCTACCATATGGAAAATAATTGCTAATACAAGTGCTAAGACTCAAGATCATCCCTAGTTCTAGCAATCATCTTAATTTCTTCTCTAGGGTTTACGTCACAAACTCTAGGTCTTCCTCTATCGCATCACACAAGCACTAATAACTCCCCATGACAATTATATATATGGAATAATGAGTACATTGTAGACAAAGACATTTTCTTCCCTCTTTGCATAGTAGGTGAGGGAGGCCAACATTGTTAAAGTGGACTAATTATGTAAGAAATTTAATTTAATGCACAAGATAAGGTATCCAAGTGAAGTTCTCTCTCTCCAAGGTATACATGTCAAGAGACCAATCCTTAGGTGGTGCACTCTCTAAGCATGGGTTGCAAGTGTCAATTTCTCCTCATCACAAGTCTTCTTGCTTTCCAAGACAATCATCCCATGCTCCTCAACACATGTATCTTGGTTCCATAATAAATCCCATGTAATGTGCTCTTAACCCAAGCATCCATAATCAATCCCATGTAATATGAATTTTTTTTACAGGTTATGTATTATATTGTACTTAAGTCTTTGAGATTTGCCAAAAAATTACACTAAAAGGGAATTGGGGAGGAATATAAAATTAAAAAAAAGGAGGGATAATTATTTTGGTTAGTGCACTTGCATTTATTCTTTCTATTTCCAAATCAATAGGCCCAGGCACAAGTTTCTAACCAGGGGTATACATCAATGAGAACCAATGATTAATCACCATGCAATTTCAATGACGGATCGACATAGGTTCGTTGGAATTGTACACAAATACACCATACCAAGTAGCACAACCATTAAGCTAGGTAGGGGGTGGTGAAAATGAGTTTGTAATCCCACCAATCAAATGATCAATAGCTATGATCTATTGTACTAACCCAACTCATTTTTTGGAAAAGCGTGAGCAAGGGTAGCACAAGGCAATAAACAATTTTCAAAACCGCCCCTATTCTCGTCATGTGGCCCCTCCATTTTCCAGGATAGCGTGCCAAGAAAGAATTACAAGCGAGCTTGCCTGCCACCTCACCCTGCCATATCAACCCCACTCCACCTCACATCCTATGTCATCCATTCCTTGAGCCATTCGCCTACCTCATTACCCACGTCATTTACCTAACACATCATTTCTCCCGTCTTACCCTCATTCCATCGAATTTCTCACTCTAAGTGAACTCAAATGAGAAAAAGGTTTTATTCATAAGTCTTTCCCATTCCTCATCCCTTTCAATTTGCAAACCACCTTACTTCTGACGTCCAAGTCATCTCATGAGCAACAAAATTTGACCTCCACTACTCCCCTTCAGGTTTAGGTACTTATACACCTCAATAAACCCAATTATCATCACAGTGAAGTTAAATAAGTCTCATAAAACCACCCCAAAGCCTGGAACCTCTAACCCCTACACTCAAGAACCCTTGATGGATACTGAAGTAGAGATACACGACCCAAGGTGGCTGTTGGACTTCGACTAGTTCTGTCGTGACTCTTGGGGAAATTTTATGAGAAAACATGATTATTTTGACATAGTGAATTCTATTCTAAATTATATGTTAACCCCAACCACTTATCAATTTCTTGAGTTTGTGACTTGGATGGATTTTGCATATGTCCCTCAGAGAAACTATGTTTCATATTCGACAGGAGAAGTTATCCTTCAAAACACCTATGACCTCATTCACAAGGCTTTCTGTTTCCTTAATCTCCAAAACCCAAAGCCATTCAATGAAGACTCATTGGCTCTAGACTTCACTCAATTATCAGAAAAGAATAAACTAGCCTTGTTTGGAATAAATTGACTATGAAGGACACCAATTCCTCAGTCGACCGAGACCTATCCTATGTATATCTTTTGTCAAGATTCCTAAAAGGTCGTAGCCTCAATTTTGGTGCTACTTGGGGAAGGAAAAACCACCAATGTGATTAAGTCATCCTTATGGTTTCTAAGCCACATGTTAGATCACACTGGTTATTTAGACATACTTGAATTCCTAGCTAAATCCATTAATCTCTAGTTTGAGAAGTTCCACATTTCCAATCTCTTTAGATTTATCTACATTCTAGTTTACTTTCTTTTATGTTCATATGGATAAATTTGAGTACCTAGGTATAAGAACTTTTGACTCTATAGACCAGAGAAAACACGTGATTGAATGGAAAAATATACTCAAAAGAGAGCATGAAAATCAAGGAATTTCTGATTTTTTGTCCAATTTTATTGCAACCATCTACACTATCTTGAATGGTACACCAACCCTAAGGATCCTCCCACAACATAAGCAATTACTCCAATTGAGTAAGGATGCCAAAGTGGGAGATTAGTATTTGTTCGAGGATTTTATTGAGATAAGGATGCATGGATTTGATGAGAAACCTTATAGATTGCCAATATTTATGCCCATGAGGGTTTTCTCTTTGGAATTTATCAAACTGTTGTAGCGGCTACAACCACCCTCCATTTTTCCTTAGCTTCGTTTTGGAGCCTTCCTACCAACCATCCTTAGCAGCATGTCTTGCACTATCAAGTACACAAGCTTTAGTGTTTTTCTAGTAGCATGAAAACCTGTGCATGATAGCTTGTTGCATTCCCCTCATAGGCTACTTCCTTGGACTTGGTCCAGCTACTGGCTGGGCAACTCCCTCAATAAATTGTGCAATTCTAGAGGGGAACCAATCTTCCCTCCAGAAAATTGCGCAATCTTGTCTAGCAGTATGATGGGATCAGAAATTGCGCAGTCCTGTCAGTCAACCTTCCCAGAAAAAACTGCGCAATCTGGCCCAGCAGGACTGTTCAACCCAGAAATTGTGTAAATCTGGGCAATAGTCAGTTGCTCAGCTAAGAAATTTCTCAATCCCTCTAGGCAACCAGCCTAGCTTCCTCCTAGAAATGTGCAAATTTCTCCCTTATTCAAGTAGACTGTTGCATGTGCCATCAGATTGACCGGTTCCACCCAGGATTGAGAAAAATTGACTTGCATGCATGGGATGTTTTTTCCCGAAATAGAGAAAAGAAACATGAAAAAAAGAATCCTTAGTTTTTAGGGAGCTATTTTTAGCAGCTGGAGGTTACATGCAAAGACCATTTTAAAATCTTTCCTCCAAGTGTTACTTTTTCCTAGATTTGTGGCAAGCATGTCATGAGCTTAAAACTTATTTATTCAATTCTTTAGAGCTCACTTATTCACGTTGATCTTGTAGCTCTGACATCCCACAACACAGCCAGGAGTCTTCGACACATTCAACTCAGCTATTTTTGGGTAAGTCTGCTTAACTTGTCTTTTGCAGTATTTCTGTCACTTTTTGTGTTTTGGCTTGTGTGAGTATTGTCTTCTTGATTTCTATGAACGCTTGCTATCGTTTACATTCATATTAGCTTTTACTAGCATCGTTTCAATTTTCGTTAGCATCTCACTGTTGTCGCATGCATGACATCGTTTTGCATGAATGGCTGCCGATACATCGACTCGCTTCACACACATGCATGTTGTTTCATTATATGAATCTTGCATTCACTATTTGCATGCATGATCATTCACTCCTACTTACACTCAATGTTGTAATGAATTCACATTCACATTTTCTTTCAGTTGCTCGTCAGCAGGTTTGGGCAATTTTAGTCCAGACTCTGCCTCACCAAGACAGCATTGCGCAATCCTGAGAGGGAAGGATCTGCCTTCATCCCAAAAAATGCACATTTTTCCCAATGACTGTCCTCTAGTCTTGCATTTCACAATTCTAAGAGGCAGTGACTATTGGCCCAGAAAATTGTGCAATGCAGTGACTAGGCCTGCAACCCTTGCCAACTAAAATTGTGCATTGCGTAATCCCAACAGCCAGCAGGCCAGTCTAGAATGCACATCACGCAATTCCAGTATCCATCCAGTCTCCTAGCAGACTGAACTTCCTTTTGTGCTGTTTTGACAACCAACATCCTGACCTCTAAGGAAAAATTTCTCAATCCTTTCCAGTCAATCCCCAGGTATGTTGCATGTCATTCCTCAAGTTTTCTTTGGTTTTAGCTAATAGATTTCTTGCCATGTATGTCACCATGTCTCCAGATCTAATAGGTGTCTGTCTGCCTCTCAGTATTTCAAGATCAATGGCCTCCAAGAGAGCCGGATCAAAGGACACTGATGGAAGCACAACTGGAGCAGCAGTTGAGTGAGTGTCTACAAGTTTTTCGATCTATGAAGACACCAAGCTGATTGTAGACAAGGAAATCAAGCTAAAATAGCAAGAGGTCAATGATGCATTTGTAGGAACATTTGGGGAAGACCTTAAAGATAGCCAAGTCTATGTGAACATTCACAAGTCTGGCTTGTACAAGATTTCAGGCAGGTATCTTGTGTTCCCATGTGCGGACATGATACATAGGATCATCTCGCACACTGATCCTGAGATGATGACATTGAGCAGTGTCAGTGGGAAGGAGATTTCTACCTTCAGTGCACACTATTATGAACAAATGTACCATATGTCAAATCCATTGATCACCATGGAGACACCCTTCAGCATACCCAGAAGCAATTCCAACTCCAGAGATATCTTGAAGAACTGGGTAAGGAGCCGGCCAAATTCAGGATGACCCTCAACAAGGTTTACAAGACAAAGATACTATGGAAGGCATATCAATACTTGGTCATATTTTCATATCACATGTATGGCCAAGAGAGCACGGAAACCTTCCCGCAGAGTTGGGTCATCGCGTTGGACCAATTGGCCAGTGAAGGTAAAGCATGGAACTAGTCCGACACGTTGGCTTACAGGCTGAAGGGACAGATAACAAGAGCGCAATAGCTGCCCAAAGGTTAGCAAGAAAAAATATACATGTTCACCTACATCTTGGATGCAATCTGTGCCCGTCAGGAGTTCCCGGGCTTGAAGTGGGCATGGACATCAATGGAAACCTCTGTGAACACTTATTGTAAAGTTTGTTTGAATGCAGTTTCAAAGGAGTTATCACACAATTGTTAGATCAATTTGTCACCCCAGTGTACAAGATGATATTTAAACAAGATCCACCTTACATGTGGAAGGAAACAATGGAGGCACTGATCGTTATAGCAGATTGGTATGCCCCACCGTCTGACACCTTCATGTAGATGTACAACGCAGAGAAGCCTCTGCATGTTTTACCAAAGTTTTCCTTGGACAAGCTCGTCGTGTAGGAAGTATCATACCACATCTCAGCAGGACTATCAGCTAGGCTACACCAGAAGAATAAGGCACCTTGGCCCACTCTTCCATTTCAGATTGAGTTATACGAGATACATAATTTTAAGCATGCGGATGTTGAAGCAGAGGAGATCAAGAAATATCCATTCAACACCTGATACTACAATCCGTATGACCCGCATTGTTTTTTAAAAGATCACTACACGAAAGTACAATTTTAGTGGATCCACAGGTCGTGTCATTGGGTGGAGGAGTACCCATGGAGATATTGTTACAGCTTCTCCATACCTAATGAACTAGTTGGCATTGTTGTAGAATGGTTAGCAAAGCAGTGTGAAGAAGCATCCAGGAGAGCACTAGCAGCAAGTAAACATACCAGCGCATGACAAAGGCAAGAGGAAGATTGTCAACAACATGGTGTCTAGTCAATTTAGTGTCTTAAATTGCCCTACATAAATTATCAATCCAAGTATCGTAAACTGATGAAGTGTGGTGCACTATATGTGCTTAGTTAACCTTTCTCTTACTTTGTTGTTTTATAGTTTACGTTGTTTTTGGGGGGTTTTGTTTCTCATGCTTAAGGAAATTAATCTAAGAAAGAAAAGTTATGCTTCTAAATGAAATCTATAAATGTTAATGGACAACTAAGTCTCTTTTAATGTAAAAATATAATTTCTAAAGAAGGGAGAAAATGAAATTAACAAATCAAAACTTTGAATAGATAGATTAATCTAAGCCGACAAAATGTCTATGAAATGAAAGCAAAAATAATAACAGCTAAATGAAGTGTTTTATCACTCTGCTATACAATCTTGGGAGAATTACCTCCTTGTGATAGCATTTGGAGGGATCCAATACTTCATTGTTCTAAAACTGAAAATGAAATTGCAACAAACTTAAATGAAAGACTAATACTGAAAGTGAAATTGCAACTAATCTACTACAATAGCTAAATGAAGTGTTTTATCACCCTACTATACAATTTTGGGAGAACTACCTCTTTGTGATAGCATTTGGAGGGATCAAATACTTCATTGTTCTAAGAAAAAGTAAACATAAAATGCAGAGAAAGACTCATTCATAAATGAAATACTTCACCACTTAGTTTTAAGATGAACCATCAACTGAAAGGGCTTTCAGAAATATTCACTTACAACATGAGTTATTAAACTAACATCAAATCTACTGTGTGTTCTAATGCTCCAAGCACTAATTGGAAAATAGGAGGACTACTTTCTTGGACTATTTTGTTAAGCATATATTACACAGTTAGATAGATCTACAATCAACCGGTTGAACACACTTGCATGAATTAAACTTGCATGAATGGAAAATATAAACTATTAAACTTGGAAATAATAAAATGACATACTTGAATGAAATCAAAGTAAAACTACAAAATAAAATCTACTCTACCTTACATTCTAATATGCTCCATGACATCTCCTACTTCACATCTCCTTCCATGTTGGGAACTTCAAAGCTTTATTCAAATTCTTCAAAATTACAAAGTACAACAAGTTGAGCTAACAAAGTTTTTTTAAGCTTCCAAATAAAGGAGAAAGAACTCCTATTTATAGAAAAAGATGAGAAGTCATCTCATTAATGAGAGTCCATGAATCTCTCGCTTTACCTCTAGAGTTATAATCAAAATAGGACACATATTCAAATCTCCTTTGAAGCAAATTCGAATTTGAGCATTGGAGGCCACATAAGGGTGCCTTAGAAGCTTCCAAATGACCTACACATGTCACAAAACTGAAGCCACATATATAGACACATGAAACCATGTTAATTTCCTAGTTTTTAATCATAAATTCACTTTAAAAACATAAAATAAATAACTTTGGTAAATAAGGATCCTAACCCATATATTTATGAAAATGGTGGTTAATGAAATGTTATATGGTTATGGAGTTGTGACATGAGTGAAATGGTGGTGATAAAGATGAAATTGGATGTCATTTTGAAGACATTGTGGAAGTCCAACATACCCCCCAACTAGAGAAATTGCATGTCCTCATGCAAATATTGCATTAATTCCTTTGATTTTCTTGCAACGTCTTTTCTTTTGAATGAACTTGGATTATAGCATATGTCCTTAAACTTGGCATTTGCCAATTTTATTTATTTTTTCTAAGTATTCCTTGTCATACATTGATTTGCAATATGTTTGGTTGGTTCTTGTGTTTCAACCAAATTCTAATTGGTATTGGTTCTTGTGTTTCAATACCTTGTTCTTTTTGTTGCAACAAGATTCATTGAACATATTTAAGAATGCATCTTTAAAATTAGCCATATAGTGTGCTCTTAATTTAAACATTATTTGCGAATCATATAACTTTTTGAACCATAATGCAATCATAATTGATTAGGACAAGTATGTGAGGATGAAATGAAAATGTGTGATGGTGTATGATATATGAATATGAAATGATGTCCCTTCCCCTCAACTAAAGATATGACAATGTGAAAGAGGAAGTGAGGAATTTCCCAAAGTTACAATTTTAGTATTTTAAGGAATTGCATGACTAAAAAATAGGAAACCACATACCTTTACTTACCTTCAATGTGCATGAGTTATGGAAATTGAGGAGTGTGGCTGCTTCTGGATCATGGAATGAAATGTAGAACTCATCTGCTTCTTGGTTGCATAAATAGTGGATGAGGTTGTGAAGTGGATTCTTTATTTCTGCTGCTAAATCTGTTGTATCTGCTGCAAAATGCTGAAATGATATAGTCTTCAATCACTATGAAATTGATGGTACAACTCTAGTCATGCGAATAAATGTATCGATTTCGAGCATGAAGAGAGGTCACTGGATTATCAACCATTGATGAATGTCGTTAACCATTGTGAGGAAAACTCGCCATTAATGTCAACGAGTGCCAAGGTACCTAAGTACATCCTGCAAAGGGCAAATAAATGAGCCGATGTCGAGCCACTTGCAAGATCCAACGATCAAGGGACATTGATGTATTCCCATGATTGTTGGTGAGAGAGCCTATCATTAAGGCATACAAGCCTCAAGGTACTAATGATGAATCTAGCCTTGGACCCAGATAATGTGTTGATGTTGATAGGCCAAGGCTTGTTAGAAGGAAGGCCTTAAGGAATCCTCCATCATCTAACGCGAGCATGAAACAAGGATTTTTGAAGGACTATGAATGGAAAATTTTGCAGTGGATCAAGGTTTATTTAATGGAAAGAAAAATGACAAGTGAATGGAAAGTAAAGGGACAAATCAGCATGTAAGCGAGCTGAATGTCTTTATGAAAATGGGTTATGAGTTAGTGAAAGCAAGGTAGGAAAATATGAGATGAGAATTTTATTGACTGGCCAAGTGAAATGCAATGCGACTACAAAGGAAAGGAGATGAAGGTTTTATTGACTAAAGCAGTATGGATGCAATGGAAATACTGGCATCTGAAAGTTTTGCAAGTGCTTGGATCTGATTTTGCATTAGCATGTGCTCATGCACTGATGTTTCTTCTTTGTTGTTGATCATCCTCTTATGAAACAAATTGGTCTCTAAGATAGACATCATTCACTTGTAGTCACCTATCCTTCCTCCTGGAACCTGCAAAAAAACTAATACTTCTTCTGCAATGGAATGTAAGAATATGAAAAGAGAGAGGTGATCAATCTCTCTAGTTATGATATTTACACAAAAAACTAAGAATTCGTACTAATGAAACAAGTTCATGAAGGAAAACCAAAAGAATTTATACTTGTGTTGAAAGTAGTGCCTCAAGTTACCTGTTGTTTCTTTTTAGAAATTTATTTCATTATTTACTATTTGAAAATCTAATAATAACTTCCTCATTTTGTAGATCTCGTCAATATCTTTCCAACGATGCTTAAATCATCAAATTCCGATTTCGTATGAGAAAGTTAGACTAATTTGAACAGTGAGGTTTTTCAGCTGTAGAATTGATGTTTAGCTGCGGAATGGTTTTCTAGCTGCAGAACGTGCATAGTTTCTGTATCTAAAAATCTTGAATAGAAAGTTGGCTATTCATTTTTCATCATCAGTCCAAAATTAATCAATACCTTCCAGAAAAGTGAGCAAATAATCTACTTACTGAATTTTTTTTTTGTTTTCTGTTTCCTCATAATCCAGTACAATAACACCATTAAAAGTGCATACAATCAAGAGTCCTCAAGAATCCAGAATGCTTCTCCATAGTATAACATAGTAGAAGTATCAAGCTGTTGATACCACTAGGATGAAAAACTATAGGAGTTGAATAGATTTTAACTGCATTAATTGTTTGTCCTATTGATCCGTTCATTCTAATATACTCTACCACAACAAATGTAAATAGATATATGTTTTTGACATGAGATACACAGTTATGATCAATGACATTGCTGGCACAATTTCATATTCTATAGAAACTTGCATTTGAAAGAAACAAACATTTAGTATCAGAATACTCTGACGCCATCGAAACTCTACTAGACAGCAAAAGCACCTGTACAAGCTGTGGCTGGTGAAGCATCTTGTCGTTTATTAGCTAAAGCATATTTCTTGGTAATGAATCTGAAGAAGTCCCTCCATAAAAGCTCAAATGTCAACCAATTTAATCCACCCTGACTAGAATCAGCACCAGAACTTTTCCCCAGAGAAGATGAAATAGATATTTTCTTGCTTTTCTTTAGTTCTTCAAACATGTAACGTGGTGAAAGACAAGCTGAGAATATGAAAACAGAGTGATTGCATTCAGCACCGAGGGTATCCTATTACGTTGACCACTGTGACCCATAAGGCGTTGACTATCGTGACCTATAGTCCCACCTCTAAGGAAGGCAGGCGTATATGATCAAAGGGTAGACTAAAAGGCTAACTAAACAGAATGAACTGATGTTGGGAGTAGCCTTATTCAGTAGGGCCAAACTCCTCCAAAAACTTACCGGACTGCACTTATTTTTCCAAATGGACATAGAAAACATTGACCCTTACTCCTCAGCGCATGAATTGACTCCATACACTAAATAGTGAAACAATCCATACCTGCCTGTACAAGGTAACAGAGTGTTTGTATGCATGAAAAAGTGTTTGATACGTGTGTTGGAGAAGACCGGTTGAGTCAAAAATGGAGATTGCATCATTAGATTGTTTGGCATTGAAGATGGAAGGCGTGGTGTAATCAGTCTGAATCGAATTGGACTCTTTAGATTTAACAAAATATCACGTCATATGGATTGAATGCCATAGCATGATTAGTTTTCAAATCGAATTTTTCTTTCTCAAGCATGCCGTGTTCAAACAGTGCTCTGTTCATTTAATAAAAGTCGTTTTTTTCTCACGTGGCATGCCAAATGGGGCTCCAAAGAACTGGAAAATGCTCCCAAACCATTGTGAAATTCTCAAAACTGTTTCTGGGTTATCTAATTGACCCCGTTCTTGAAAAAATCCATGTTTTCGTTTTTCTTAATTTGTTTTTATTTGGCCACAAATCACATTTTAAAATTGATGTTTTTTTACAGTTCTGCATTTTCTGGAAATGGTGTATGGATTAGTAGGCGCACTGGTGGATCCCAATTACCAAGTGCATGGATCACAATTTATATTGGCTCAGACTCATTTCCCTCCACTGAAATGAGTAGCTAAGTATCCACAAAAGAAAACTAAGGATTTGTTGGGATTGATGTTTTTGTCAACCCATTTTGCTCATGTCATGAGAGCCCTTCTATAGGCTTCGAATACATTCAAGTCAGTGTAGACATGATCTCCTTCTTGGTAGTAATCCTTCCCCTTCGAAGTTTTTTTCATGATTCCACCAATGGCCTGTATTGAAGACAATAACGTCTACTTCCTTGAACTTTGAAGCAGAGCTTTCAATCAAGTCCAGCCTCAAAGTTTCCTTCTTTGTTCATTACCATCTTCCACCTCCCATTATTGAACCAGAAAAGGAGCCCTCACAAATTCCACTGAACAATTATAATCCTCATACAGACATGCATAGAACCCTTCGGTTTTGAACTCTAATCTTCCTGAAATCTCATGGACTCGGCTTTGGTTTTTTTTTTTTTTTGCAATCAGCGTGTTGAAACGTAGGATTGATTAGATCATAGGATTGTTGGTTTGCTAGATCACTGGTTCCTAATCATCTTGGGGGATTTTTGTAGAATTCAGTAAGTAAAAACCAGTTTTTTTTTTTTTTTTTTTTTTTTATTTTGTAACTTGGAAAATGTAAGGCGAAAAAACAACAAGCACATTGGTTTCAAAATTTCTGCCACATAAATTGGATGCTACAACTGTAAAAACACATAGATTATTTTGAAAGCCACACAAGAGTTTTTATTTCAACACAACACTCCATGCAATTTGATCTGTTGAATTTGCACATTTGATTTTCTTTTAAATGTTCTTGCAGGTTTGTTTCAACGCCAAAGCTCAAACAGGAATGCAGGTTTTCTATTGAGGCCACAGTAGAAACTGGGATTGGAGATAGCCATTGGTTTTTTTTTTTCTTCTTAAATTGTGAATTTTTATAAAAATAATTAATGGTTCTCAATTTTAGGTAACTAAGGCTTCAAAGTGAATGTACTAGAACCTTAAAACATGACTTTGACTGTGGTCTTAAGCTAGTTTTTTTAATCGATATGGGCTGGCTGACTAGGATAGAATCCATGTCGAGATGATTCTAAAGATGCCCATGTGGTCGGTTTCTTCATTTGATGCCTGTAACCTACTAAATCATGGAAGTAGCTACGGAACACACAGTTAGCTGCAGAATAGGTTGTGTTCTGTAGCTAATTTGCAAAATCTTATTAAACAGGACACAACATTTTGAGGGTCACTACAAACCATAACCAGTTAATTAGGCCACCTGAACTTACCAAAGCAGTTGGATTTTTTTATTTTTTTTGAAACATAAAAAATTCTTTTTTTGATCCTCTAGATCACACAAAGTGCAGTAGGAGAGCATACTCAAGAAATTATTAATTTTTTTAGATGTAAGAAATAAGGTCTCCTAATTACACTTCCCCAGCAATGGCGCCAAAATGTCTAGTCAATTTAGTGTCCTAAATTGCTCTACATAAATTATCAATCTGGGTATTGTAAACTGATGAAGTGTGGTGCACTATATGTGCTTAGTTAACGTTTCTCTTACTTCATTGTTTTATAGTTTATGTTGTTTTTGGGGGTTTTGTTTCTCATGCTTAAGGAAATTAATCTAAGAAAGAAAAGTTATGCTTCTAAATGAAAACTCTAAATGTTAATGGAAAACTAAATCTCTTTTAATGTTAAAAATATAATTTCTAAAGAAGGGAGAAAAGGAAATGACCAAATCAAAACTTTGAATAGTTAGATTAATCTAAGCCAGAAAAATGTCTATGAAATGAAAGCAAAAATGATAACAGCTAAATGAAGTGTTTTATCACTTTGCTATACAGTTTTGGGAGAACTACCTCCTTGTGATAGCATTTGGAGGGATCCAATACTTCATTGTTATAAAACTGAAAAATAAATTGCAACAAACTTAAATGAAAGACTAAGACTGAAAGTGAAATTGCAACTAATCTACTACAACAGCTAAATGAAGTGTTTTATCACCCTGCTATATAATTTTGGGAGAACTACCTCTTTTTGATAGCATTTGGAGGGATCCAATACTTCATTGTTCTAAGAAAAAGTAAACATAAAAATGCAGAGAAGGACTCATTCACAAATGAAATACTTCACCACTTAGTTTTAAGATGAACCATCAACTGAAAGGGCTTTCGAAAATATTCACTTACAACATGAGTTATTAAAATAACATCAAATCCACAGTGTGTTCTATTGCTCCAAGCACCAATTGGAAAATAGGAGGACTACTTTCTTGGACTATTTTATTAAGCATAGATTACACAGTTAGATAGATCTACAATCAACCGGTTGAACACACTTGCATGAATGGAAAATCTAAACTATTAAACTTGAAAACAATAAAATGACATACTTGAATGAAATCAAAGCAAAACTACAAAATAAAATCTACTCTACCTTACATTCTAATATGCTCCATGACATCTCCTACTTCACATCTCCTTCCATGTTGGGAACTTCAAAGCTTTATTCAAATTCTTCAAAATTACAAAGTACAACAAGTTGAGCTAACAAAGTTTTTTTAAGCTTCCAAATAAAGGAGAGAGATCTCCTATTTATACAAAAAGATGAGAAGTCATCTCATTAATGAGAGTCCATAAATCTCTCCCTGCACCATTAGAGTTATAATCAAAATAGGACACATATACAAATCTCCTTTGAAGGGAATTCGAATTTGAGCATTGGAGGCCACATAAGGGTGCCTGGAAGCTTTCAAATGACCTACACATGTCACAAAACTCAAGCCACATATATAGATACATGAAACCATGTTAATTTCCTAGTTTTTAATCATAAATTCACTTTAAACACATAAAATAAATAGCTTAGGTAAATAAGGATCCTAACCCATATATTTATGAAAATGGTGGCTAATGAAATGTTATATGGTTATGGAGTTGTGACATATGAGTGAAATGGTGGTGATAAAGATGAAAGTGGATGTCATTTTGAAGACATTTTGGAAGCCCAACACATGGAGGAGGAACAAAGCTACAAGTTCCAAGCAGACCCACTTGTGCAGAAAGAAGATTTGGAAATAGAGGCGAAGAGGCAACAAGGTGATAAGATGAACGCACAAAGGAAGAGAGAAAACTAGAGAATGGAGGAAGAAAAGAAGGAGTTGCATGAGTTTAAGGAGCAACTCTGGAAGGAACAAGAGCTATGTAGACAGGAGAAGGAAGCGCAACAGGAATAGGTATAGTAGGAGGTGCAACATGTACAGACAAATGAAACTACGCCTATACAAGTAGTAGACTCATCAGAACAACTGACACCAAGAAGAAAGGGTGAGCAGTCACAGGAGCAAGACTTTTCTCAAGAGATTGAACAAGCCCTTGAGCAGATGGATACGGATATGGAGCAATAGGAGTTAGAGCAAGACATCAACCTCATGCCTCACCACCCAGAGGTCGACCTACCAGTTTCATTGGATCCAAAAGTTGAGCAAGTCCCAAGCAACTAAGGAGACATTGAGATCCTTGAAGATAATCTAGAGGGAGAGATGCACAACATCTCATTTGATGAGTCCCAATATAGAGTTGTACAATCTCGCAGAGTGTCGATTTCGGATGATCACACATCTCCAGTGCAATTTGAGGAACAAGTGATCATTTCTGATGTGCGCAAGCATCCAACAACATTGGTCGATGCTACAAGAGCATATGTTGAAGCCACTAGCTCGAGTGTTCAGCTCTTGAAAGCTGAAAACGAGTGAATGGCTTAGTAGTTACAGATGGCTATGCAGGGAGGAGAACTAGTTACAACATCTACCCGAGTAGAGTTGAAGAAGGCAATACACGATGAAGTATTGTCCCTTGACATAGTCATGTGGGCATTGTATTCGAATTTGGTACCATGCATAAGGGAGTTGTTCATCTCAATGAGTGGCAGCAACGATGTGCTAGGAGAGAACGTATCTTATCGAATGTGCATGCCATTGTTGATTACATGGAAACATGGACAATGAGATACAAGGGAGCTCTGTTACACTTGCCCAAGATGATGAAGCCCAGAGCAGTCGAACTGAAAGCATGCATCCGGAGTCAGATCCAAAACTATGAAGATCTCCTACAACTCATCACTAGTCTACAGGCTTCCCATGCACGAGTATTCAGGAGCATGGATGTTGTTGTGCACGCACATGTAATTCCATCCATTTGGACACTCACCTAGGCAAAGACAAAGGCACAGGTGTGACTGGAGGTTGACTCGTACTTTGACGAGTTGATGCACATAGCCACCAGCCCAGACTTGGTGATCAGTGCAGACACCATGCATTAGTATGTCATTGGTCCGACCACACTCAAGACAATGATGTGCATGTTATTAGACAAGTTGTATAGAGGAGCTCGAGTAGTGTACCAGATGCTATGGAAGAAAGAGTTTATTTCCATAAAGATGTCACCTTAGAATACACAGACACCATCACGGACTACCGATCTTGGCATCAGTTTGCTACTGTCGACCACCATGAAGATGTCAAAGAGCTGGTCTTCCCACAGTTGTTTGAGTCATAGTGATGTCTTGCATGGCTTGCTCAAGCCTATTTTGTCTCACATGGGTGCATGTGCAGATTGTATGTAATATCTTGTCAAGTGTAAGTTCAAGTGTTGATAGTTGGATGTAACAGTCATAGAGTAGATGAAGTGTCATGAGGATAGATGAACAGTCACAAAGGGGAATGTCAAGGTCCACCCCACCCTTTTCTATATATAGTCCCTCATAACTCATTGTACAGGCTTTTGGTCAGCCAAGCTTCTGATAGGAGTATCTTAGAGAGAGCTTAGATAGTATCATAACGAGCCTTGGCTTCTCCACTATGCAGAGCTAGTATATCTCTTTAGAGGAGTAGGTGACAGTGACTATAATGTTCCGTTGTCGGAACTAGTGGTTTGTCATGGTTTTATTGTATGGCTAGAAATAACACTCCTTAATATAACAGAGCCAACATGTTTCATGCATATGTCGTATTTTATTTCAGCTATCTTTTCTACTCTAAAAGATATTTGTATATGTTTGCTTATGCATGCATGTGTAGCTATTTTCTGTATATGTATGTATGAATCTTACTGAAATGTGTTGTTGGTTTAACCATCACTTTGGATTTCTAGCTTACTTTCCTTCCATGTTCTGATGCATCTTTGCTCGTGTGTTACCTTCTTAAGTATGTACTTTCACAGGTTTCTAAGGGTTGCACTCACCTCACCCTCTTTGTGTTAGAACCACTCATGCACCTTCTTTGAATTGTTGCATATATCACACCCTTGCTATGAATAGGGACATCTTACTTGCCTTTGTGTGAAACCATGGTCAAGGTGATACCGTATGACCCACTGTTGGGACTCATACACCAAATGGTCTGAGGTCTAGTTGGGACTTCCTACTAAGGAGATCCCCTGACATGTTGGCGGGTCCAACATCGTCAACATTTTTTGTGCTAGAAGGAGGGCTAGATGACAAGCTGTGTTCTCTCATCCTGTTTTGAACCTTGCTTAACCTCTCAACATCACAAGGGAGTTTTTTTATCTCTTATCCGAATTCACGTATGATGGTGAAGGTGAAGTGACCTAGCCTTTGTTCTTACAAGACTTCCTTCCCATGCTTGATGAGGAAGATGGTAGTTCTGACGAAGAGGACATCTTGCTGCTTGCATACACACTTTGCGAATCCCCACTATGGTGGTGCTGCAGTCTTCCAGTTGACAGCATGCACTCACTTGAGCAGTTCTGTGATCTCATTGAATCTACTTTCCATAATTTTGATCCAAAACCTCTTGAAAAAAATTTGTTACAACAACAGAAGGCCCTGCATGAATCACCTATGGATTTTTGGCAACGCTTCTGTGTTTTGTAGTTTGAAGCTCCGAAAATCCAGATGAAATTTACTTATCTTTGGCATAGGTTTGGGTATTGTCTTAAAGAATTAGTCCATCCCAAGAAGAAGTTTGAGCCCAAACCCTGCTCAGCATACTTCAGTGATGGATTTGTGCAATCACAGATAGATACGGTCACTGTCACTAGTGACCATTTGTTGTCCCCTCATAAAACAACTCCACCACTGCAGAGTGATGCAAGAGAGCAGGCACACACATCTGTTCAACTGTCACATCCTCCCGAAATTACTTCGCTTAATTTTTGTGCAAATTTGATTGTGAGTCCATTGAGTTGTCACATGCATTTTGTACCTCAACCTCCGTCTTTGTACTCGGATGATCCTATGGATGATACTATCTTGTGTTCTTCCATTCCAGAATCCACACTTGTTGTGAATGAGGATCAAGCCATCGACAGAGTTGGTGTTGCACAACCAACACACATTGTCATTCAAGAAGAGTATGACTGGGATCTTGAGCATCAACTCTCGGTGAAGGATGACTCCCTTCTGTCCGAGCCTCCTCTATTATTTCTTGAAATCTTTGGTGAACCTACCATCCATGATTACACATGTGTATCTTCGTCTACGGATGCACCCATTCTTGATCATTCACAGGACACATCAGATGTCAGTCCATCATCCGAAAACGGAGAGGATAAATTATTCTTTGAAAATCCACTTGACTTTTCATCTACCTTTTCTGGAAACACAGAGGGTGAATTTGTCCACTTCTCATCTACCCCTCTGTTTGATTCATCAGATCATGAGGATGTTGATGAAATCATTGATTTTTCTAATCGTAGTTGTTGTGATCTATTTGCTCCAGTATTCGATAATGATGATGATTCTATTCACGTTGATTTTTCAAAGCCACCTGTTTATGATGATCTATCTGTCGATGAAGTCAAAACCCCCCATGTTGTGGAGGCACTTCAGCCCAAGCTGATGGCTATGTTCGGCCCTCGCTGTCCTGAGGTTGGTTTCACTTCCAATCAAGAAATTGTTGAAACACCCAAGGCTCCTCATCACTCATCTGTATGCATTGAAGATCAATCTCACACATAGATCATGCTTCCTCCAATCTAACTACATGACATCACTCATGCATTGGAGGAATCTTACATTGCAAGCACATGTGCATGACACAAGTTGTCTTTGTTTCTTTCGTTTGCTTGCATGTCGCAGTCAAGAGTATTCGTATGCTTCACAACTACACATAGTGTCGCACAACACCATGATGAGTCCATGGACCGTATGTCATGTACTTGCACTCATGTATGTTCTATGGACACATTTAAGCTTGGAGCGTGTTTGTCTTCATTGTTATATCTTTCATGTTTACTAGTTCGCATAGCTGTGTTGTTTGCGAACCATGCCTTCACCAACATGGGTCAACCAATGCGCTAGTGGCTACATTGGAAGTATCACTTCACGTGATCAGGCCCATGCACTCTTAGCTTAGGAGTAGGAGTAGTGTTTACTCTTCATTGTTTGCTTACTTACCTTGCATGTTTGCTTGTTTACTTGCTTGTTTTCTTTCCCCTTTGCTTTCGAAGTTACTCCTACTTTTTCTTTGTTTTGTGTTTGTTTTCTTGTTTTGCACCCGTAGGTTAGTTTCACATGAAACTGTGTGTGACTCTTGAAACAAGTTGGGTAAAGTACAAGAGGACTTGTGCAATTATCAATACTTGGTTGTCTGTCATACTGCCTTTGCATGAAGAACTTGTTATCCTCAGCCCATGATACGCAAATGAAAAATATGTGCTGATTGAAGTGACCCTTGGTGAAAACACAACACTTGCATGCTAACTAGTGTCAGCTACTCTAGTTGGTTGTTTTTTTGGGTTAACCCTTGTCAGCTCAGTTAAGTAGATTAAGGTGAGGGGGGGAACCTTAACAAGCACATCAAAGGTATATATAAACTGCTTCTCTGAAGGAACAAACTATTACACTCTCAATAAGTCGGGATCCCTCTTTCACCTCTAAAATGAATAAGTGTTATGCACATGTTATGAAAAAGAAAACTGAAAAAAATGAAAAGTGAAAAATTTTGAAAAATGAAAAATGAATAAGGTGAAAGAAGAGAAAGGTTTCCCATGTAAAGAGGTGATGCAAGTAACTTCATCAGGGTACTGACCAGGCTCGCTGGTAGTAGAGCAATGCTTGTGTTCCTGCGTGACTCCACTGGGATACTGTCTAGGCCTATTGGTAGTAGAGCAACACCAGAGATGAAACTAAGACTCTGACAACTATACTGCTTGTGCACCAATATACCCCTCATCCCCAATCGAAACAACTGTGTTGGCTTGGCTTGGAATGTGTGTCAATCAACCAAGAGCTTGGCAGATGCTACATCTTACAATCAACAAGTCTTAAAACTAAGACGAACAGAGAACTGAACAATAATTCCAGAGGTGTTAGACTTGCTTTTCACGAACAAGGTCCATTCAGAGAGCTAGATTTCTACCAGTGTGTTGCCAAGTGTTGTAGTGGATACAACCACCCTCCAAAATTTTTCCTTAGCTTTGTTTTGGAGCCTCCCTACCAACCATACTCAACAGCATGTCTTGCACTGTCAAGTACACATGTTTCAGTGGTTTTCAAGTAGCATGACGGCTTGTGCATGATAGCTTGTTGCATTCCACTCACAAGCTGCTTCCCTAGACTTGGTCCAATTGCTGGTTCGGCAGCTCCCTCAAGAAATTATGCAATTCTAGAGGGGAACTAGTCTTCCCTCAAGAAATTGCGCAATCCTGTCTGGCAACTTGCTGGGCTCAGAAATTGCACAGCCTTATCAGTCAACCTTCCCAGGAAAAATGGCACAATCTGGCCCAGCAGGACAGCTCAGCCCAGAAATTACACAATCCCTCTGGGCAGCCAGCCCATCTCCCTCCCAGAAATGCACAAATTTCTCCCTCAGTCAAGCAGGCTATTGCATGTGCTATCGGGTTGACTGGTTCCACTCGGGACCCAGAAAAAATGACTTGCATGCATGGGATGCTTTTTCCTAAAATAGAAAAAAGAAACATGCAAAAAGCATCTGCAGATTTTAGGGAGATATTTTTAGCAGCTGGAGGTTACATGCAAATATCGTCTTAAAATCTTTCCTCCAAGTGTCAAATTTTCCTAGATTTGTGGCACGCACATCATGACCTTCAAAATTATTTATTTGAAGATTCATAGCTAACTTCTTCACATCGACCTTGGAGCTTTGACATCCCACAACACATCCAGATGTCTTCGACACATCCAACTTAGCTATTTTGGGGTAAGTCCGCTTAACTTGTCTTTTGCAACATTTCTGTTGCTTTTTGTGTTTTGGCTTGTGTGAGTGATGTTTTCTTGATTTTTTGAATGCTTGTTTTCGTTTACATGCATATTAACCTGTAATAGCATCATTTCAGTTTCCGTTAGCATCTCACTATTGTCGCATGCATGACACTGTTTTGCACGAACGATCATTGATTTGACGACTCGCTTCACACAGATGCATGTTGTTCCATTTTATGAATCTTGCATTCAATGTCTGCATGCATGATCATTCACTCCTACTTACACTTAGTGTCACCATGCATTCACATTCACATTTTCTTTTAGTTTTCTGTCAGCAGGTCTGGGCAACCTTGTCCCTGAATTTGCCTCACCAAGACATCATTGCGCAATCCTGAGAGGGAAGGCTCTGACTTCCTCCCAGAAAATGCACATTTCTGTCTAGTGAATTTCCTCCAGTCTTGCATTGCGCAATTCTGATAGGCAATGACTACT
Organism: Pinus tabuliformis; assembly: GCA_031772625.1. Lineage (NCBI taxonomy): Eukaryota > Viridiplantae > Streptophyta > Pinopsida > Pinales > Pinaceae > Pinus > Pinus tabuliformis. Next base: position 666,210,144 of record CM062811.1, on the reverse strand, counting down.
GGCCCAGAAAATTGTGCAATGCAGTCATTGGGCCTGCAACCCTTTCTAGCTGAAATTACGCATTGCACAATCCCAGCAGTTAGAAGGCTAGTCTAGATTGCGCATCACATAATTCTAGAAGCTAGCCAACCTCCTAGCAATTTGGACTACCTTTTGCGTAGTTCTGGTAGCCAGTCTCTTGACCTCCCAAGAAAAATTGCGCAATCTGTGCCAGCAAATCCCCAGGTATGTTGCATGTCATTCCTCAAGATTTCTTTGGTTTTAGCTGACATATTTATTGCCATGCATGTCACCATGTACCTAGATCTATCAGGTGTCCAACTGCCCCTCAGCAATTCGAGATGAATGGCCTCCAAGAGAGCAGGATCCAAGGACAATAACGTAAGCGCAACTGGGGCAGCAGTTGAGTGAGTGTCTACAAGTTTTCCAATCTATGAAGACACCAAGCTGATTGTAGACAAGGAAATGAAGCTAAAATAGAAAGAGGTCAATGATGCATTTGCCTGCACATTTGGGGAAGACCTCGAAGACCACCAAGTCTATGTGAACATTCACAAGTCCAACTTTTACCAGATTGCATGCATGTATCTCATGTTCCCATGGGCGGACATGATACGTAGGATCGTCTCGCACACTGATCCCGATAATATGACATTGAGCAGTGTTAGTGTGATGGAGATTGCTACCTGTCAGGAGTTCTTAGGCTTGAAGTGGGCATGGACATCGATGAAAACCTGTGTGAACACTTATTCTAAAATGTTGTTCGAATGCAGCTTTAGAGGAGTTATCAAACAACTGTTAGATCATTTTGTCACCTCGGTGTACAAGATGATATTTGAATGTGATCCACCTTGCATGTCGAAGGCATCAATGGAGGCACTATCAATATAGCATATTGGTATGCCTCACCATTCGACACCTTCATATGGATGTAAAGTGCAGAGAAGACTTCACATGTTTTACCGAAGTTTTCCTTGGACAAGCTTGTCATGCAGGAAGTATCATATCACATCTCTACAGGACTATCAGCTAAGCTACATCGAAAGAAGAAGGCACCTTGGCCTACTCTTCAGTTGCGGATTGGGTTATACGAGATACAAAATTTCATGTATGAAGATGTCGAAGCAAAGAAGATTAAGAAATATCTATTCGACACCTGAAGCTACAATCCGTATGACCTACATTGTTTTCTAAAAGATCACTACACAAGAGTAAAGTTTCAGTGGATCCATAGGGCATGTCATTGGGTGGAGGAGGACCCATAGAGATATTGTTACAACTTGTCCAGGCCCAATGAATCGGTCAGCATCACTGTGGAATGGTTAGCAAATCAACGCAAAGCAGCATCCAGGAGAGCACCGATAGCAGAAGCAGCAGAGGTAAACATACCAGTGCACAACATAGGTAAGAGGAATATTGTTTACAGCATGGAGGAGGAACAAAGCTGCAAGTTCTAACTAGACCCACATTGTGCAGAAAGTAGCTTTGGCGATAGAGGTGAAGAGGAAACAACGCGATAAGAGGAACATGAAAAGGTAGAGAGAAAAATGGAGAATGGAGGAAATAAAGAAGGAGTTGCATGTGTTGAAGGAGAAACTCCAGAAGTAACATGAGCTGCACAGATAGCAGAAGGAAGCGCAGTAAGAACAATTACAATAGGGGGCGCAACATGTACAAACAGATGAAACTGCGCCCGTACAGGTAGTAGACTCATCAGAATGGTTAGCATCAAGAAGACAAGGTGAGTGATCACAGGAGGAAGACTTTGCTCAAGAGATTGAACAACCACTAGGGCAGATGGATACGATCTGGTGTAATTGGAGTTAGAGCAAGACATCGTCCTCATGCCTCACCACCAAGAGGTCGATCCACCATCTTCACTGGATCTGAAAGCGGAGCAAGTCCCAATCAACCAAGGAGACACTGAGATCCTTGGAGATAATCTAGAGGGAGAGATGCACAACATCTCATTCAATGAGTCCCAACATAGAGTTGTGCAATCTCACAAAGTTTTGACCTCAGATGGTCGCACATATCCTATGCAATTTGAGGAACAAGTGATCATGTCTGATGTGCACAAGCATCCATCATCATTGGCCGATGATACCAGAGCATATGTTGAAGCCACTAGCTCGAGTGTTCGCTTCTTGATAGCTAAAAATAAGCGAATGGCTGAGGAACTATAGACGACCAAGCAGGTAGGAGAACTAGTTACAGCATATGCCTAGGCATAGTTGAAGAAGGCAATACTGGATGAAGTATTGTCCCTTGACATAGTCATGCGGGTGTTCTATTCCAAGTTTGGTACCATGCATAAGGAAGTTTTCCATCTTAATGAGTGGCAGAAACGATGTGCTAGGAGAGAACATATCTTGTCAAATGTGCATGCTGTTGTTGATTACATGCAAACATGGATAATGAGATACGAGGGAGCCCCGTTACACTTGCCCAAGACGATGAATCCCAGAGCGGTCGAGCTGAAAGCACGTAGATTTGGAACTATGAAGATCTCCTATGGCTCATCACTAATCTACAAGCCTCCCATTCACAAGTATTCAAAAGCATGGATGTTGTTTTGCAGTCACATGCGATCCCATCTATTGGGACACTCACCCAGGCAAAGACAAAGACACAGGTCCTACTGGAGCTTGACTCGTACTTTGACGAGTTGATGCGCATAGCCACCAACCCAAACTTGGTGATCAGTTCAGACACCATGCATCAGTATGTCACTGGTCTGGCCATACTCAAGACAATGATGCGCATATTATTAGATGATTGGATAGAGCAGCTCGAGTAGTGTACCTAGATGCTCTGGAGGCAAGAGTTCATTTCCAGAAATATGTCACCTTAGAGTACACAGACACCATTGTGGACTACCGAGCTTGGCATTAGTTCGCTACTGTTGACCACCATGAAGATGTCAAAGAGCTAGTCTTCCCACAGTTGTCTGAGTCATAGTGATATCTTGCATGGCTTGCTCAAGCCTATTTTGTCTCACATGGGTACATGTGCAGATTGTATGTAATATCTTGTCAAGTGTAAGTTCAAGTGTTGATAGTTGGATGTAACAATCATAGGGTAGCTGAAGAGTCATGAGGATAGATGAACAATCACAAAGGGGAATGTCAAGGGCCACCCCACCCTTTGCTATATATAGTCCCTCATAACTCATTGTACAGGATTTTGGTCAGCCAAGCTTCTGATAGGAGTATCTTAGAGAGAGCTTGGAAAATATTGTAATGAACATTTGCTTCTCCACTGTGTAGAGCTAGTATATCTCTTTGGAGGAGCAGGCGATACAGTATGACCGACTGCTGGGACTTCTACACCAAATGGTCTGAGGTCTAGTTGGGAATTCTTACCAGGGATATACCTTGACATGTTGGCAAGTCTAGCACCATCAACACAAACAAACTTACATGTGGACCAAGCTAATTTACTTCCTAGGTGCAAAGGATACATGTTCAAGTTAGGAAATACTGTGGGTCCATTTATTGTAAATTCTAGACAAGCTCTAACTTATGTTGAAGACAATATTAAAGAGTTCCATTTTGAGTTGGGAGAGAGATTAAAATATGGTCCTCATTATATTATTTCTAATAGGAGAAAGAGTGTACACTCAACCCCATATACCCATGAAAGAAAGCTTGAAATAGAGTGGAAGGAAAATCAAGAGGCCTAACACATCAGTTCAGAATTGGAGATTGAGACCCCCACAACCAAAGAGAATTTTAAAAAGGAACACTCCTGAAGCAATGGATATAGATGTGGAGGAGGTACGAACATCAAAGGAGTTTGTGATACAACTTGAGGATGAGGACAAAATATAGGTAAAATTAACAGGAAGTACGTCTAATCAACCATTTTTTCACATGATCCTTGCAAACCTAGAGAAAATTGTACCATCTAGCTCCACAAACCTGAAAGTACCTACAGTGGAAGGTAGTTCTTCTATTCTAGATGTAATATTAAAATATTATCACAAAATTGAATAAAATAGTCAAAGAGAAAAGGGAGTGATGATGGATCAACTAACCAAACAAGTATCATCTTCTTCTTAGACCAGATTGCTTTCAACAATGGACCTAGAGAAGAACCAACTCAAGCTTTCCTTATTACATCCTACTACTCAATTACTCCCCACAGGGGCTAAGTTTAAAACTATGGACTTATCCCTCAACACTGCAGATGTCCCTCTACATGACAAGATTAATTTACATAGGCAGATTGGTGAGATGATATATCATGATCTGAGCAAGGCCTCATTGTCAATCAACAAAGCAGAGAAACTTCTAGAAAAGGCCTCTAATAGAATCAAGTAAGAAAAGACACATTCTAGGGCCCTGTATGTACAAAATCAGGGTTTCAAAGAGTTGATCATCAAATAGGATTTTAACCTAGAGGATAGAGAGGCAATTAAAGGCCTAGTACAAGGAATAGAGGCTATAGTCCTATCATTAAAACAAAAGCTAAATATGACTACAATAGAATCTGTGCACACTGTTGAAGTAGCTTATGTGGAGAAAGAAAAGGAACAAATAACCCTTCAGCTAATTGATAGGAACAAAGAGGTATCATCCTTGAAGGAGAAGGTTTAAGACCTAGAACGCACTATTAGAGATCATGTTTGCACAATTGTAGTTCCTACTGAATCAAGTGATCCTTTAGAAATGCTGACAAAGGTGATAATCAAGATTAACATTTCTGAGGCATAAATGAAAAAACTTCAAGATCAAATTGTTGAAAATACAATAAGAAAATCCTAATTTAATTTTGTCCTTGAATTAAATTAGGAATAAAATTGTAATTCCACATCCATGGCAACTTGTATTAGTTAACTAAGTAAATTTTACTTAGTTGGCTCAGTTAATTCGAGTTAAGGGTCTAACTTGAGTCATGTAGAGTTTCTCCTACTTTATAGGAACCATGGTTGAGTTTATTTTGAGTTGTAATTATTTAATTCAGTTTAACTGAGTGAAAGTCAATTAAATTAGTTCCAACTGTTGGAGGAACTAGCTGGAGGTATGGTTGTGGTGTTTCCTACAATGATCAACCAGTTAACTAATGATTCACTCATAAATAACTCATGTATGTCAGATCTGAAAGTTACCCAATTGAGATTGGAGTATAGGGACAATGTACTATCAGTTGTATAATCATCCAAATTGCACAGGTGGCGCATTCAATTAGAGAAAGGCCTATGAGAATTGCACAATTCCAATTGAGTAATTTCCCTAACTAATAGGGGATAATTCCTAAGGAAACAACGCAAGGAAAACTTGGGAAAGAATAAAATTGGTTAAGTATTTTCCTAAGCTTGTCTAGGAAGCAGTGAGACAGATATATTGCAGAGGTTGCTTAGGCTTGAGAAAAGCATTGTAATATTCTCATATTTTTTTACTAATGCAATATACAGATAGCAGGAGTTTTCATCTATGGCTTTCCCCAAGAAATCATTATGTAGTGTGTTGATTGAACTATTTCTCTTGTATGCTTCGTGATTTTGCGATCATTTAATTGTTTCCGCTTATGAGTAGAGTAGATTCAAGCTAGTAAATTACAATTAGGAGTTTGAATCTACAAGGAATTTCTACACAAATCACCTTGCTTGAAGAAGAGCTAGATACTACGGAAAAGCAATTAAAATCAACCAAATTGCTATCAGAACAAACTTCTGAAAAGTACAAGACAACTCAGGAGGAGGTAAAGGAGTTAAAAAGTAGGATGAAAGGGAATATGTCCCTAATTGATGCTAGACAAGACATTTGGGACGATATCATGCAACAAGTAGGGGCTACATGGAAAGTTTTCTAGGTTGTTGTAGAATAAAAGAAAGTGGCTACTACTATTATTGAAGTTTTAGCTGCATGTAAGAAAGAAACTAAAAAAGTAGCACAAATAACCAGAAAAATTATCAAATTCTTAAATGGAAAATATCTAGTAGACTTGAAGGCAATGCACATTGTTGATAGGGCTATGGTAATTCTAGAGATAAATAAGGCTATTGAGAAGAATCAACTGTGTGTTTAGGCTGAGAATAAACTAGAGGTATTGAATAGTTATGTAACCACTTTTGACTCCAAGTTTGATCAGAGGCAGAGAATTGGATTACCAACCTATGAAGTTTATTTTCCTATGAAGCTTATGAGAAGGAGTTAATAGCAGAAAAGTGTAGTCTAGACACCTCTTTTTAGGAGAAGGTTGTGGTATTGAAAGGCAAGACAATAGTTAACTTCTTGCAGAGGGATTTCCAATTATTTTGGTTAATAAAAACTTTGTTTGAATCCACTCCAGACTACACCAAGCTATCAAAGCTACAAGTGGATTTTCACAGAATGTCTCAATGCCCAACTCCAGATAAAAATCTATGGGACAAATGCAAAACTCTTCTCCATTAATATGTAACCAAGCCTGAAGACCCAAGTGTTGGGCCCCAAGGGCCAAGTTCCTCTTCCCATGTGAATGTTTAAGCATGTGGCCTTTAATTTTGTTATGATGTATTTGTTTTAGTTAAGAGATAGTTAGAACAATTGGATAATAGGACAAATAGATAAACTGATAGATGTACCTTCTAACATGTGTTTATAACTATCTTGAACACATTCCTTTTCTTTAAAACTATTATACGAGAACTCATTGGGGGTTCAAATTTTTTTCTTTAGTGATGAGTTATAACTAATTTTTCTTTGTAATGTTTTCAAACTCTTTTGAGGGGTTAATGGAGAAGTTTAAAATATTTGTGTTTATAACTATTCTTGAACACGTTCCTTTTCTTTAAAACTATTATACGAGAACTCATTGGGGGTTCAAATTTTTTTCTTTAGTGACGACTTATAACTAATTTTTCTTTGTAATGTTTTCAAACTCTTTTCAGGGGTTAATGGAGAAGTTTAAAATGTTTCCTAATATCTGATGCTTACAGTATGTGTTCTTTTCTTTGTAACTTTACATTTTTTTTATTCTTCTTCTAAAACTTGTGTAATGAAGTTGTTGGTTTATATCATTAACAAATATATCAATGATGTGCTAATAGTTGAGATACCTGTAATTTTTATCTAAGAAACATTAATGAAGTGCTCCATGTGTTTTGCATCTCACTTTATTTCATTTCATGTTCTATGTTGAAGAACTAATGCATAGGATTTTGTTTATCCTTGTGTTTTAAATCTCAAAGTCATTAATGTTCTTCTACCTATACTACCACATCAATTTTAAGGTGGTAATCATAGATAACTACACCAATTGAACTTATTTGCTGATTTTCCCAACAACTAGCTCACATTACATCTAGAGGTTCTTATCTGGGAAAATATATTGTCCAAATGTATAAATCTCAGTTTAATTTTGAGCAGAGTGTACAAATATTTCAAGGAATTATATGGATGTCCTAGGCACTGGCCTTTTTCAATTCGAAGGTTGTCTCTAGGAGCTACAACATATTACATGGTATTTCATCTCTCCTTTGGCCTAGGGTTTTTTGCAAAGGAATTCATAAAACCATGATTGGATAATGATTTATAAGGACTTGATCATAGTGAAAGGTTGGTGATTTATAAGGGTGCTATGATTGATGGGAGCACAAAAGAACTCAAGCTACACATAAATAAACAACTCAACACAAGAAATTCAAATTCCCATATTAACATAACAATATCCAACTAAGTTATTGAACATCAACTAATGATACCTTATTCTCCATCCAGATAACAAAATCAAACCACTTTTTATCTTGTATCATATCAAATTCCAATTATGATGGAAAATGGCCATATTGTTGCTTCGGTCAAAACATGGCAGATGGACAAGTTAAAGTAATTAATATCCAATCATTTAATTTTTGGTACAAAATTAAAAAAAATATAATTTCACATATTAAAATACTTACAAATTTGCATGCTAAGGATTCTAAACATGTTTGGCCACTGTAACCACCCCACCCCATATTTATTCACTTTAACCTGCTCATTGGGGTAAACATGAAGATGAGAATTACTATGCAGGACGCGATTGCCAAGATGCACTTATGGAAAATTGGGTTCATATATTGAGAATTGGTTGCAACCACCCAATGACACATGATCATGCTGCTATCAGCCCAACTTGACCCAACACTATTTATTTTCAATTTTGTCTCCTTCAATTTAACAAAACTTTCTATTTTTGGCAGTGTTTTCAGGTTCTAAACTTGTGAGGTTGTTTTGAGGGCCTAAACAACATTTAAAAGGAAAACGTAGAGACCATAAAAGTGCAAGACCATTCTACTAATTTGTTTTTGGCCTTCTTATGGAGATCTTCAAAATGAGGTATTATAATAGTCAAATGAAGATTGAATGCTAAAGTTATGACCTTGGGAAGTTGGAGGTCTGAATTACTCATACAAACACTTTGTGTACATAGTACCTGTAGGTTATAAATACATATATATTCATTAATTCAATAAGTTCAGCAGATAACCATAATTAACACAATGACAAAGCTAAACATTCAATCTCAACCCAGAACTTGACCTAAACTGGCCAAAACATATTAGGAATTTCGTCAAACACATAGATTGGGATGAACAAAATCTATCTTTCAGCCAATCACCCTGATGCCATATTCCATGCATGAATGTAGGATCCCATGGATTAAACCAACCAAAACCAAACCAGGGCTTTTAGAGGCCAAACCACCTCAACCTTGAACCAGTGATTCCACCTCATGGTCGGACATCACTAACCATCACATGATCATTATCTACCCAAGATATTCAGGGCTCTAGAGCATTTGTTCCAACCCAGGTCTAGGATTAGTAACACAAACCATAGCTACTGCAGGGCTCTAGAGCATTTGTGCAACCAAGGCTCCAGGACTAGAATCTCAACCCACCAAGGGCTCCAAAGTGTTTGTCCAACCAACGCTTCCAGGACTAGTAACTCAACCCGAGTTGTTCTAGGGCTTCTAGAGTGTTTGTCCAAACCAGGCTCCAGGAACTAGTAACTCAGCCCATAACTATAAGGAACATGAGCACCAATCAGAAAAGAAATGGGAAAGCCCACAACACCATGGCTATCCAGGAAAGGGAAAGGCTAGGAGAAACCACTATCAATCCATGCAAGTCCTCCATGCCGATGATACATCATAACCAATTAACTGCATGCATATATCATGCATGCCAAAACTAGAAATGAAATCATACATGCAACTCAGTACATGCAAAGGAAAACCGCTATCCCCTTGCACTTTCCTGCTTTTCCTTTGCCTTCTTTCTCCAAATCCAAAGTATGCCACAATGCTCCAAGAAACTCTTAAGTGTGCAAGAGTGTCAGAGAGAGAAAATAGAAGAGAGCTCCAAGCTAAAACTAACAAAAAGGGTGTGAACTAATCCTCAAAGCCTTTTACCATTGAGGCCTCTATTTTCTTCATTTTTCTCTATTTTTCCTTCAATTTTCTTCACATGTAATTATGTGACATTTCACCTTCCTTTTCTCCTATTTGCCTTTATTTCATAAACCAGTATAGATCCATTTTAACCACAGATCTACCAAGGGCTGAGAGGTTTCAAATCTCATACTTGAAAACAATTACACGTCAAGAGATTTATTCTCTTTTAGTGCTTGGTAAATATGTGATTAATATAGATCTATAATGGTAAGTTTAAATTGTTTAAATTGCATTTTTAAATATTTTATCATTATCAATATTATATATTAAAAATTGAATGAGTTACACATTTTCCTCTTAGTAAGAAATGACTATATTATTTTATCTTTAATTACTTTTTCCTTTCGAGCATTGAAATATTTTACTAAAGTAACATTAATACACACGCATACACACACATATATTTATAGAGAGAGAGTGTATACTGAAATATATTAGTTAATATGAATATTCAAATATTTGAAGGTAAACATTAATACACACATTATATATATATATATATATATATATATATATAGAGAGAGAGAGAGAGAGAGAGAGAGAGAGAGAGAGAGAGAGAGAGAGAGAATATTTAGTTAATATGGACATTTAAATATTTCAAGGTAAACATTAATGCACACATTATATATATATATATATATATATATATATATATATATATATATATATATATATATATATATATATATAGAGAGAGAGAGAGAGAGAGAGAGAGAGAGAGAGAGAGAGAGAGAGAGAATTATATTTTTTTATATAAATAATTTTATTTAAGATAGACATCCAAATAATTTATTTATTACTTGAAGAGTGAAAGTGAAATATCAAATAAGCAAGTAGAATGAAAGTGAGATATCAACAACTTAGTTAATTGTTGCATTAATCAATCTTTAATTGTTTATTTATATGGTTATTTATTTTTTTTTGCAATTTTTTTTAGGACATGACATACTTGCACGTGTCTCTGATACTAGATTGTAGAATGAGCCTCTTGGCGTTTTTTAATTATTTATTTATATGGTTATTTAATTTTTATTCTTTTGTTTTGGCTGACATTAGCGATTTTATTATTACTATTTTTTGAGGACTCGACATACTTACACGTTCCTCATACTGGATCGTATAATGAGCTTCTCGGCTCAATGAGCCTCTTGGAGATTTTTTATTTTTTATTTATATGGTTATTTAATTTTTGTTATTTTGTTTTGATTGACATTAGCGAAAAATTATTTTTATTATTTTTTGAGGACATGGCATACTTACACATGTCCCTCACACTGGATTATAGAATGAGCCTCTTGGCGATTTTTAATTTTTTATTTACATGCTTATTGAGTTTTTGTTCTTTTGTTTTGGTTGACACTATCTAAAATTACTTTTATTATTTTTTAAGGATGTGACATACTTACACGTCACTCATATTATATTGGAGAATGAGCCTCTCAGTGATTTTTAATTGTTTATTTATATGGTTATTTAATTTTTGTTCTTTTGTTTTCACTGACATTAGCGAAAATCATTTTTATTATTTTTCGGGGACGTGACATACTTACACATGTCCCTCATATTGAATTGTAGAATGAGCCTCTTGGCGATTTTTGATTGTTTATTTAATTTTTGCTCTTTTGTTTTGGCTGATATTAGCCAAAATTATTTTTATTATTTTTTGAGGATGTGACATACTTACAAAAGTCCCTCATACTAGATTGTAAAATGAGCCTCTTGGCGATTTTTAATTGTTTATTTATATGGTTATTTAATTTGTGTTCTTTTGTTTTGGATGACATTAGTGAAAAATATTTTTATTATTTTTTGAGGATGTGAGTTACTTACACATGTCTGTCATACTAGATTGTAGAATGAGCCTCTTGGAAATTTTTAATTGTTTATTTATATGGTTATTTAATTTTTGTTCTTTTGTTTTGGCTGACATTAGCGAAAATTATTTTTATTATTTTTTGAGGATGTGACATACTTACACATGTCCCTCATATTGGATTGTAGAATGAGACTCTTGGCTCAATGAGCCTCTTGGCTACTTTTAATTGTTTATTTATATGGTTATTCAACTTTTGTTCATTTGTTTTGGCTGGAATTAACAAAAATTACTTTTACTATTTTTTGAGGATGTGACATACTTACACATGTCCCTCATACTAGATTGTAGAATGAGCCTCTCAGCTTAATGAACCTCTTGGTGATTTTTAATTGTTTATCTAAATGGTTATTTAATTTTTGTTCTTTTGTCTTGGCTGACATTAGCGAAAATTATTTTTATTATTTTTTGAGGACGTGACATACTTACACATGTCCCTCATACTGGATTGTAGAAGGAGCCGCTCAGCTCAATAAAATTCCAATAAATTCCTCTTTTCCTTTTCCATTGCCTTTTCCAATATCCATAGCCATAAATTAAACACAAGTGATACCCATCACTATGTTTTTTTCCCAACATTAATCTTGGAATACGTGTCCCATAACATGGGTGTTATTTTTCCTTGATTAACTTTATTACATGGATTTTTAACCAGGGTTGTTATAGAACCCTCCCCCTTGGGGGAACACCATCCTTGGTGTTCAATGACATTTATAAACCAACAAACACATGCTTACCATGGAGCTTTATAAGACAACTTGATGCAACATTTACATCATATTAATTTGTTGAAAACACAACCAACATATCATGAACACCATATCACTTATTGGAGCTTTATAACACAACTCTATGTAGTATTTACAACATACATATGCATATATACATAACCAAAACACAACATCAAAACATATATCAATAGACATCTTCTCAACTAGTGAATAGAGAAGGATACATAGACCACATATGATGAACCATCTCTGATCTAGCTTCATCGGGCCCAAAGTGCTCCCCCTGCACTTTAACTTTCTTGATTTCTCAATTCCAGAGCATGAGCATCTTTTGTTGCAAAATGCAGTGAGGTTCTGATTGGAATTCTCCTTATGGTTCCACCTACAATAAAAACTAGTCAATCACTTGATCAACATATTTCAAATACTTCTTAATCATTGACACATGTAAAACATTATGGAATTTCACTCTCAGAGGCAGTGTAACTTGGTAGGCTACTGGTCAAATCCTCTCAAGAATCTTGAAAGGTTCAAAATAACGAGTTTTCAACTTGGCACACGATCCAATCCTCAAGGATCTCTTCTTAGGCCTGATACGCAAGTACACCTATTCCTAGACATGAAACTCCTTAAACACACTGTTATGATCTACATAACTCTTTTGTCTATCTTGTGCTACCTTTATATTCTTCTTAATACCTACATTTCCTATTCCATCTCTACCAACATGTTTGGTCCAATCAACACATTGTTCACTAGATCACTCCCACCGATAGGAGTACTACAACACCACCAATAAATTGCCTCAAATGGACTCATCTACAAAGATTCCTGATACCCATTATTATACGCAAACTCTACTAGTGGAAGATACTCTTCCCACTTTCACTACTGATGCATGACATACATTCTCAACATTTCCTCCAAAATCATGTTGACCCTCTCTATCTATCTATCTATTTGCGGATGATAAGTTGTACTGAAGGCCAACTTTGACCCAAACCTGTAAATAACTCTTTCCAAAACCTATAAGTGAACTCGGCATATTTGTCTCACACAATCTTCCTAGGAATACCATATAACCTCACTATATATTTGATGAATATTTGTGCTACCTCACAAACTAAAAAAGTAGATTTCATTAGAATGAAGTGAGCTACCTTTGTTAACCTGTCAACCAAAACCTGAATAAAATCATGTTGTCTAGATGTCCTCAACAAACTGGTAATGAAGTCCATGGAAATGACCTCCCATTTCCACTTTGGAATCATAATCGGCTGTAGTAATCCACCTAGATGCTTACACTATGCTTTTACCTGTTGAAAATCCAAGCATCTCGCAACAAAATTTGCCACTTGTTTCTTCAAATTTGGCCAATGGTAGAACTTCTTAATTGATGTCAATGTCTTCTTATATCCCATGTGACGTGAATATGGTTTAACATGAAAATCTCTCAAGATAAGCTTCTTGAACTCACTTTTGTCCAAAACCATCTACTGTGAGATGATAGTCCACATCCTATTCACTTGTACCCTGCTGTTGTAACCTGTGCTTAATCTACTAGTACCGATCATCCTACTATCCTGCCTACAAGATCTGATCTTGTAAATCTGTCTCATAAGAACGCATAACTGCTATTTGATTTACCTACACTCTTATGCTAAGAGCATTTGCAACCCTGTTCTCTTTTCCCTTAATGTACCTGATCTTGAAGTCAAACTCATTGATCATTGCCAGCCACCTAGCTTTCCTAACATTCAGATTAGGTTGGTCAAAAAAATATCTCAATTCAATGTGATTACTCATCAAGATGAACCTCCTGCCAAGAAGATATTATCTCTACATCTTCAATGCATGGATGATAACTTCCAACTCAAGATCACGCGTCATATAGTTCTGCTCATGCTTATTCAATTTCCTTGATTCATAGCATACTACCTATCCTTCATGCATCAGAATCCCACCAAGTCCTCTCTTACAAGCATCTGTACATACCACAAACTATTTGTTCAGATCAACAATCTTAAGAACTGGAGCATTCATAAGCAACTGCTTCAACCGCTTAGAAATCGATGCACATTCCTCTGTCCATTCAATTTTTTCTCCTTTTAGCTACACTGATGTAATGAGCTTGGCATACAATTGATGTTCTCTCAACAATTTTAACACCACTGCAAATTTTTTTGCATGCTCTTCCTCATTCTTAGAATATATCAGTATATCATCAATTAATACAATCACAAATTTGTCCATATAGGGACATAACACACTATTCATCAAACACATGAAAGTAGCTGGAGCGCTAGTCAAACCAAACGGAACCACGACAAACTCATAATGCCCCTACCTGGTCCAAAAAGTAGTCTTGTATATATCCTCTTCTTTGATGTGTACCTAATGGTAACTTGATCTCAAATCGATCTTCAAGAACACAACTGCTCCCTTCAATTGGTCAAACAAGTCATTAATTCTCAGTAATGAATACTTGTTCTTGATGGTTACCTTGTTCAACTTCTTGTAGTCAATGCACAACCTGAGAGTGAAATCCTTCTTCTTCACAAACTACACTAGTGCACCCCAATGCAACACACTTGGCCTATTGTATCCCCTGTCCAACATTTCCTTCAACTGTAACTTTAGTTTCACTAAATATGGAGTGCTCATCCTTTAAGGTTCCTTTGATGCTAGTGTTGTCCCTGGTACCAACTCAATAGAAAATTCCACTTCCCTATGAGGTGGACACTCTGAAATATCTACTGGGAACACATCCTAAAATTGTTGTAAAACTGAGTACCTCTTGAATACTTCCACATCCTCAACATCCTAACCTTTATCACTAGAAATATGCACTGTAAATAATACACACCCTCTCATGTGACTACGCTTTACTTAAATAGCTATAACCATCCTAAATGATGTTGAATTATTCTTACCTTGCAAGATTCTCTATTCTCCATTGTCATCCAAACACTCAATAGAATTTTCATACGAATCCACCTTATTCCTGTGAAGATACAACAATCCATACCCAGAAGCACATTGTACAATACCAACAGAAGCACATTTAGATGCATTGATGTAGACATACCATTCCACTCAAACGCACAAGCTCTTCCCTAATGATGAACTCTTTTCTTAGTACCTGTAGCCCACTGTACTAACCAAGACTCTGCATGCACTTCTTTATTAAAACCACAGTTATCCACTATGTTAGGATGAACATAACTATAATTAGATCCACGGTCAATCAAAATATAAATAACTTGATCACAAGTCTTACTATGCATCTCAATAATAAATGCCTGGTGATCCGCCTGCCTATTATCCCACATTGCATAAATATAAGGAATACTTTGTCCAACATCCCCCACTATCTGTGCCTCCTGAGAACTACAGATCTGTGGTCTTCACCCTGATGTTGTGGAAAATCTCTCCTGTGATCATCCTTTCCACAAGTCCAACACTATATAGACTTCTTTCCATCTCTCTTGTTATGCTCCTCATATTGAAATCCCTGTCCTTAATGAGATGAATTAAACTTCTTGTGTGACGTTGCATTCTCTTTGTTACATGTGTCCTATAATATTCATTGCTTCTTATCCCATTTTCCATTAGTATTTTCATTACCTTTCCAATCTTGTTTAGATTCATACCTATGGTTTGATTGCTCATAGCAATACGTCAACCTTCTAATGGCTTCCTCCAATGATCCAGGCTCATCAAACTCAATCCTTTCCTTGAACACTACTGGAAATCCATTGATGAATCTATGAATATTCACTTTCTCCTCCTTAAGATAAGGCACATATCTCAAAAAATCCAATCATATTCTAGTATACTTCTCATCTATCATAGATCCCATCTTCAACTCATATAAATCCTTTTTCCTGTCATCATAGTACCTTTCAGATAGATATTTCTTCTTGAAAAGTCTCTCGAACTCACTCCAAGTCAACTCCTCTTCCCAAATTCCTTTGACATTATTCACATATTCCCACCAAATATCTCCTTTACCTTTAAGACTAAAAGTAGCTATTCTGTCTTTCAAGTTTCCTGAATAGTCATGCAATCTAAAGAATTTATTCATCCCAAGCAATCAAGCTTTTGCATCCTATGAATTCTTCATTTCTCTATCAAATCTAGGTGGCTTTTCTTTCTTTATATCTTATGGAAAATACTTCTTCTCACTCCTTCTATACGGATGCTGATGGTGATGACCATATTGTCTTTATGAACCAGAACTAGGATAGAAACCATGATCATTGTCCCTCCGGTCAGGTGTATGTAGAAATCTTCCATATCTGACCGTATCCTCTCTATCCAACCCGTGTCCTAATTGAGGCCTGCTACCATATGTGCCATTTGTCATTTCCTCCTATCCATGACTGATCCTAAGTAGTCGTTGTCTCTGTAAATCTGATAAACTCTGAAGAATCATTGCATTAACCTCTACTTGTTTCTCATGTGTCGTAGAAAGTATCTCATGTGATTGAATGATCCTATCATTATCTTCTTTGAAACTTCTTATGTTTGCCTTCAAACTTCTTAGTGTATATGCTATGTGAGGGGAGTACTCATCACCAAGTTGCTCATATGATCTATAGGGAGAACCAGAAGAACTGTAGTCCACCATTTTTCTTGTCATCTTTGATCCTCTACTTCCTGCAAACATACCATGTCAGATAAACAAAACATAAAAATAATCAACATAACTCAATGAAGTTCAAGAGAGGCTATCTCGTCTGCAATATCAATCCTGATTAGCACGATACATGTATATAAACATAATCATATCAATATGTTGACATCATGCATGACAACACCAACGACATACCATGACCTCATGTACAATAATCATAACCATGACAATACGTGCATAACAAACATATAAACACTAACATGCATAATGAATACATATACAACTGACATACATACATGAAAAATACATTCCACCCATCCAGTCGAAGTGTTGAACCTGAGGGCTCTGATACCACTATGTAACCACCCCACCCCATATTTACTCACTTTAACCTACTCACTAGGGTGAGCATAAAGATGAGAGTAACTATGCGACTCGATTGCCAAGATGAACTTATGGAAAATTGGGTCCATATATTTAGAACTAACAGCCACCACCCAATGACATATGATCACATTGTTATCATCCCAACTTAACCCAACACTATTTCTTTTTAGTTTTGTCTCCTTAAATTTAACAAAACTCTATTTTTGGCAGTTTTCTCGGCTTCTTAATAGTTAAGGTTGTTTTGAGGGCCTAAACGACATTTCCAGGGAAAAAAAAGAGAATGAAAAAGTACAAGACCATTTGTTGATTTTTTTAGCCTCCTCATGGAGTTCTTCGAAACAAGGTACTATGATAGTCAAAGGAAGATCGTATGCCAAAGTTATGACCCTGAGAAGTTGGAGGTCTGAATTACTCATTTCTACAAACACTTTGTGTACATAGTACCTGTAGGTTGTAAATACCTATCTTTTCATTAATTCAAAAAGCTCACCAAATAACCATAATTGACAAAATGAAAAAGTTAAACATTCAATCTTAACTCAGAACTTGACCTAAACTGGCCATAACATATTAGGCATTTCGTCAAAAAAATTGTGAACATGAAATATATAGGTCATAAATACATATCTAAATATAGGGGTTTGATGCTTATATGAGAGAATCATCAAGAAGGACTAATGCCCTCTCACAATGGCTACAATAACATCTATTAGTTCCATTCAATAATCATTCATTTACCAATCAAAATATGTTAAGAGCCATAGCTAGAATCTATCATGAAACCATGCTTATAACCAACATATATGCATAATCATAACAACGATAGAACAACCATCAAAGCCACATAATAACAAGTATAAATACTCATGATATACGAGAGGAAAATAACTCTTATTAAAATAAGAAAATCCAACCAAGTCAGGGACTTCCATGTACCACTCGACCATAGATTGGGCTAAATTAAATCTCTCTTTCAGCCAATCACCCCTGTTCCATATTCAAAGGATGAATGTGGGATCTCATGGAATAAACCAACCAAAACAAAACCAGGGCTTCCATAGGCCAAACCATATTGACCCTCAACCAGTGATTCCACTTCACGGTCATACATCACTAACCATTACTAGATTGGTCTCTACTAAAGATATTAAGGGCTCTAGATCATTTGTTCCAACCCTTCTCAAGGAATTG
Organism: Pinus tabuliformis; assembly: GCA_031772625.1. Lineage (NCBI taxonomy): Eukaryota > Viridiplantae > Streptophyta > Pinopsida > Pinales > Pinaceae > Pinus > Pinus tabuliformis. Next base: position 666,191,897 of record CM062811.1, on the reverse strand, counting down.
TTGAAAATAGCAACAAGAAATGCTAAAAACATAAGTGCTAAAAATAGAACTGCTATAAATAGCAGTTCGGGTACCAGTGTTGGACATAGCAACAAGGAATGAAAAATGGAAGTGCTAAAAATAGCATTGCTATAAATAGAATTTCGGGATGGATTCCAATTTTAGTCAGTCCCTAAACTAAAATTGAGAAGTAAAATTCGAATTTGATCTTAATTAGTTGTAGAAAATCAAACATGAAGCCTATGTGAAGACATGCAACAGTTTCTCCATTGATTGAGGAAGTTATCCTTGATTAAAGGATATGAGGTTGTGTTGTACTTTGAGTTTTAATTAGTTAGCTCAGTTATCTGAGTTAAGTCCAGTTAGATTAGTTCTAACAGTTTGTAGAATTAATTGTGAGTTCAGTTAGTTAATGCTTGCATGCATGTAGCTGATGCTCTCCAGATAACTGAATATTCTCTCATAAATAACTCATGCATGTCAGTTTAGTCAGAGACCCAGTTGAGATCAAAGGAAGGGACAATGTACTATCAGTTGGAGGATTTTTCCTATATAGGAAACTCATCCATGCAGAAGGAATTATCTCCTTCATATTTGTGCAGTTATTTCTGAGCCAAGTGAGTAGTGTGAGGTGGGAATTCACACAAGTGGAAGCACTGGACCCCAGGAAAAACTGTGCAAGGAAATATGAGGCCTGGAGGGAAAAGGAGAAGGTTTGTGAGAAGCTTTTGATTGTTTATGAGTAGCAGAGGGATTGCAGAGAGAGCAGGATAGGTTGTGAGTTGATTCTTTTTGTAATCCAGACTATTTTCCACTTGTATGATATTACAAAGATTGGGGTTTTAGGCTAAGGCTTTCCCCAGGATTATTCTTCTGTGTTCATGTGTGTTTGCTTTCTCTTCATCAGTTATATGTGTTCTCATTGATCTTGCTCAATTCAATTAAGCTTTCGCAAAGTTTGTTGTAGAAGTAGATCTTGTATTTTCCTTTAGTATATTGCATAATTTGTTGATCTATAGTGGGAATTTCTACAGGAATAGTAATTCAACCCATAACTACCACAGGACTCTAGAGAATTTGTTCAACTAAGGCTCCAGACTAGTAATTCAACCCACCAAGGGCTCTAAAGTGTTTGTCCAACTAAGGCTTCCAGGAGTACCTCAACCCAAGTTGTTCCAGGGCTGTCAAAGTGTTTGTACAACCAAGTCTCTAGGAACTAGGAATTCAACCCATAGTCATAAGGAACATGAGCACCAATCAGAAAACAAATGGGAAAACCCACAACGCCATGACTATCCAGGAAATGGCAAGGCTAAGAAAAACCACTGACAATCCAGGCAAGTCCACCATGCCAATGAAAGATCATAACCAATTAACTACATGCATATATTATGCATGCCAAAACTAGCAAGGAAATCATACATGAAACTCAGTACCTGCAAAGCAAACTTGCTATAACTGTTGATCCTGCTATCCCCTTGTGCTTTCTTCTTTTCCTTTGCCTTCTTTATCTAAATCCAAAGTATGCCACAATGCTCCAAGAAACTCTAAGCGTGCAAGAGTGTGTGTGAGAGAGAATAGAAGATATCTCTAAGCTAAAACTCACAAAAAGGGAGTGAAATGATCCTCAGAAGCCTTTTTATCATTGAGGCCTCTAGTTTTTTCATTTTCCTCTATTTTTCATTCAATTTTCCTCATATGTAATTATGTGACATTTCACATTCCTTTTCTCCTATTTTCCTTTATTTCATAAATAAAATGCCAGTGAATGCCTCTTCGCCTTTTCCATTTCCTTTTCCAATATCCATAGCCATAAATTAATCACAAGTGATACCAATCACTATGTTTTCCCCCAACATTCGTTTTGGAATACATGTTCTATGACCTTGGTCTTATTTTGCCTTTATTAACTTTATTACATGGATTTTTAACTAGGTTTGTTACACAAACCAACTCATAGGAGGTTCCAACCCCCTCAAATATGTAAGAAATGACATGCTTAGAGGCGCCACCCTCAAATCTATGTAGGAACCAACCTTCTTGTGCCAATCTAATCTACTCTTTCATGTGATTTTCAAACTAAGATCACTAGCAATGTTCTTTAATTTGAATTTGCTTCGATTTCACTACTGTCACATAAGAAACTCTCCTCTATAGTTCCTTTGCATCTATAGTATTCTCAATCTTTTGCAACCACGCACACTTGCTCAATCTTCAACACTGTATGATCCAGATTTAAACAAGAACGCAACAAATTACAAAGATAACCATAAACACAGATATGCAATGGAAATAATACTTCATTTCATTAATGTAAAATACTGAAATATGCTTACAAGCAGAAATGGAAATACACCAGCTAGGGCGATGGTAGCTCATCTCTGAGAAGAGATGTGGTGGCTACATGCCTTTGAATTATGTTACAATGAGGCTCGAAGGCCTATTTATTGTTGAGAAACAACGGAAAACCCTTAACATCCAAAAACCTAACCCTAGAAGATGAAATGCCAAACTGTGGGCCTGTTGAAGCCCCGAAAATCGGGTCGACAACAAGGGGGATACCCGCTCGGTCTGGACCTTGGTTGGCAGCTCCTTATCCATTTGGTATAGTGGGTCTGACTGGGGATAATGGGACCAATTTCCCAATCTAAGGGTGTGTGTGTGTGCAGAATTGGATGTTGCTGATCTAAGAGTACTTAAAGCTAATCTAATTCAAACTTTTAAACTAACTCTATGCTATTGTAATCTAATGAAGACAACACATATAATCTATGCTAATCCGGGGTGTATTTCCTCTATTATGTGATCTAAAGAGATTTCGAATAATAACTGGTAATAAAGATCATTCAGCTATTATAAGAACATAAATCAATTAAGATGAACCATTTTACATAAAAAGTTAGGCAAAACAGTTGTGAATAGTATATCACATAATAAGTTATTCATACATCAAACATAAATAAATGGCTCCACCGTACAAAAGTGCCAAATGGTAACTCAAACATTCATGCAATAACATATAAACAACTAAAACTGTATATTACTTTAAGAATATAAGCAGAAATGGTCAAGAGATAAAAGTACCATTTATGACTGGTCCTACTCATAAGCTTCAAGAAACAATGATCTATCTCTCTTTGTTCTAATATCTACCAAGAGTACAGAAGTGCAACATCAGTGGCAGACATCAAAATGCAAACATCAATAAACCTTGATCCATTCATTCACCAAAACCTCCTCTGAGGGTGCAAAAGTGCATGTTCTGAGGATGAGTTTTTGACAAATTTCTGGACCCTTCTCTAAATGCATGAGAAGGGTTTAAATACTGCTAACTAAATAACTTAATTACATAAATTTAGGATACGGTTTAAATGACCGCCCTTTTTCTAAACAAACTTATTTCTAAAAACTGAATCTAATTCCTAACTATTTCTGCATTCGCTCCTTAATGTTGCGAGCATTCAACATTTGTCAGGGAAGAGTCGGCTGGTTGCCTTCTGCTTTTGTTTGAGTTACGCAAACAGAAATGGCAAGCGCTGGCACCATTTTTAGTAAACTAGAAGATATTTTTGAGAATCTTCCTCTGACTAGGTGGATTTACTGCGTGTATACTTGGTAATAACCCATATTTCCTTCAAATCGCTTCTGCTTTTGCTATCTCGGTTTCCGGACTTGTGGATGACTAAGCAAATTAGGGACTTTGCTTTTTGAACATTTTTCTTAGCGAGCATCGAAAACTATCTCTGTTCTTTGATCCGGGCCTTTCTGGTGCATTTTCCGCCTTTAGCGCCTTTTTCTTTACCGGGTATAAGTTTCATATTTTTTGCAAACATGTTGCTTTTGTGAGCTTTTGACCCTGAGTGTTGAATCACCTATTGATATCAGCATCTGTTCAGTAATACTCTGGAATCTGTGTTTTCCATTGCATGTGGCATCCCTTCTCTGTTCTCCGAGCATTTGACGCCTTCCCTTTTTTCTTAGATGTTTCCTGTATATTGCTTCATGTTGTTCCCTATTTTTCATTCCTGCAGTTCACGCAAAGGAAAAGAGTAATGATTATAAATATTGACACGGAAGCTCTAAGCTCTACGAATGTATAAAATAATGCCACCCATTGTGAACTGACTCTTCGAAAAACACAAAATTGTCTTTCATTAACGCTTTGGCATACGATCATTAATTTCCTTTAAGGCACGCGCCCAATTTTGGTTTACGGACAGTTTTTCTTAAATGTTGAGCCGAGGAAAATTTGCGATGGGTGATCACAGATCGCAGATCGCAAATTGCGTTTATCACAGAATCGCAGTATCGCAGCTCGCAGATCGTAGATTGCAGATTGCAGATTTGTGTTTATCGCAGATCGCAGATTGCGACGAGTCATTAAATCATTGTGTGCTGCTTATGCGATATTGCGATATGCGATTTCGCATATCGGCCGTCGGAGATTTCTTAAGATCTTATTTTAAGAGCACTTCTTAATGTATGCAATGCGATGGATTTCGCGTCGCTTTTTTCGCAATTTTTATTATGCTCATAAAGAAATGCTTTATCTCTTCCATGCGATGCGATATAATTTTAAGGAGTATAATACATGAATTTTTTACTAAGGGTCCCCATTTGCTTAGTGTTATTGCTAATACTAAACAAAGAGGGGGGTTGTTGGTGGCCACAACAATGGCGATTCACTTGGAAGAACCAATTATCTCTGCTTTTCTATTGAATTATTTCAAACTTCCAAAACAAAATTTTTTTCATAAATCTAAATTTTGTTATGGACAGATAGAGTACATTATGTCTTATCCTATCAATGATGTTTTGTTTCAACCTCTTTCTATTCTAATTGTTTGCTTCCTCAGGCTTGTCCTTCTATTTACATCAGCCATTACTCAGTTTTGCAAGGATAAAATAAAGTCTTCTCTGTATACCAGTTTTAAGTATGCCCGTTTGTCGTAGGTAGAGCCTCTGCTGCCAGCAGGCGTCCATAGCCTCAACAGGGTTACCTATTACCCAGCAATGATCCTTTATCCTGCTTAAGGCTATCTACAACTTTCAAAGAAAAACCCATTTTGACACTTTTGCCTTTTTTATTCTTAAAGAACAATGTCTTGGTTTGGTAGCCAAATTATGACATAGTCATTCACTTGATTTACACTTTTGCTGAACAAGCTGGCTCGTGATGAGACCCCTTGTCTTTTGATTGCAACAATCTTGAGTCGTTGCCCTGTTTTGGTGGATAGTATTGGCAAAGTCAGCAAGTTATAGTATCTGTGATCATGATAAGCCGGCTCGTGATGAGACCTCTTATTCTTTAAGATATAGTGTTTCTTGGATTGTTCCTCTGAATGCTGCAATTTTCTTTAGCGGGGAGGAAGTCATTGTTTTTCCTTAAGAAAGCTCTGGATGACAATAATAGAGTTTGAAAACAGCTGTTTTATAGAAAATTCTTATTTTTCTATTGATACCTTTCATTGTGCTGATATAAAACAATTTCTTCGCTAAAGGTTGCTTTCATCAAAATTCGTTTGAAGTTGAAACTAGCATCATATCTAGGTTAAAGTTTTTAACTGTATCCGTCAATAATAAAAATCAGATTTATGAAAAATTTTGCTATTTATACAAGCGAAAAGCTCAAAATCTGAAAGAGAATTGGTGTCTTTTCGTGAATACCGGTAGTAACCATTTACAACTGGTTTTATTATGAAAAAGAAAAGAAAAAGAAAGAAAACTATTTTACAAAAATAGAAGAATGATCTTCTACGGGAAGTATATTTTGAGAATTTGTCCATTAACAGGCAAAGAATCCCTTTTACCTGCTAAATCCTGTAAGACAAACGTTGATGGACCTATGACTTCAACAATTTGAAAAGGACCAAGCCACATCTTTTGAAATTTTGTATGTTTGCCCTTTTCTTCATGAGCTTTATCCCATTTTAAAACTAAATCTCCCATCTGAAAAAAATTTCTGGACATTATGTTTGAATCAAAAGAGGATTTTATTAGTGCTTGATGATGAGCATGGGTTTTCTTAGCTTGTTCTCGTTGTTCTTCTAATTTGATTATTTCCATTTGTCTTAGTTGTATGGAGGAAGTGGATACTTCATCGATGTATTGTACTAAAGACAAAGAGGGGATGACTAAGTGAGTTGGAAGAACCACTTCTTTCCCGTAAACTAAATTAAAGGGAGAAGTGCCGATTGAAGCTTTCTTTGCTATTCTATCTGCCCATAAAGCATTTACCAAAGCCTTATGCCAATTCTTTTGGTTCTGGTCAACTGTTCTATTAATAATCCTGATTAGGTTTTTATTTGTTGACTCAGATAACCCATTACCTTGCGGATAATAATTGGCTGAATATTTCAGTTTGAATCCTCTTTTAAGTGCAAACTTAGTCATTACATTTCCAGAAAAGTACGATGCATTATCAAACATTAAAGCCGTTGGCAATCCAAACCTAGTGATTATAAATTGATCTATGAATTCAATAATATTTTCAGAATTAGCTGTCTTGAGAGGAACTGCTTCTACCCATTTAGTAAAATAATCTGTCACCGTGAGGATGTATCTATGCTGCTTAGAAGAGTGAGGAACGATCTCACCTATTATGTCTAAGCCCCACTAACTGAATGGTTGCTCGATGTTTACCGGCTGTAGTGGCAGGGACGGCTTCTTTTGTCTTCCAGTAGTAGTTTGGCATACTTGACATTTCCTCACGTGACTGTGTGAGTCTTTGAAAAGCGTAGGCCAATAATATCCTACACGTAAGATTTTATGCGCAGTAGCATCTCCAACATAGTGTCCGTCTGCTGGTCCATCGTGGAGTTCCTGCAAAACTTTTTCGGCTTCAGTTTTTTCAAGACATCTAAGGAGAACAAAATCATAATTCTTTCTAAAAAGAATATCATTTATGAGCTGGTATTGTTTAGCTTTCAATCTCAGAGCTCTTTTCTTAGTGTGATCCAGGTGTGATGGAGCATACCCATTCTTAAGATAATAAATGATATCAACATATAATGATTCTGCATCGTTTACGCTTACCTCATACGTTTGTACCTCTTCAGATGAATTTTCAGAAATTCGAGATGCTCCAGCCAACATTTTGCAGAAGCCTTGACCTCTTACAATGTTTGCTGGTTTGATCTCAAGGTTGTATTCCTGCAAAGCAGTGATCCAATTTTCTCTTTTCTCGCCCACATCCTTCTGTACTAAAAGATTTCTTACCGCTGGAAATGGTACTATGACCTTAGTATGGGTTTTAAGTAAGAAAGGCCTGAAATATTTGACCACTTTGAAAACAGCATAAGCCTGTTTCTCCACATCTGAATAATTGAGTTCAGCACCTTGTAAATTTGAGCTAAAAAATGCAATTGGAGCTTCCGCTTTTTCTTGATTTGCTTGAGTTAGAATCGCAGCATATGATTTCTCTGAGGCAAATGTGTATAAGATAAAAGATTCTAAAAAATTCGGGGTTGTTAAAGATGGAGCATTAATAATAGCTTGTTTGATCAGCTTGAATGCTTCATGTTCATCTTGACCCCATTTAAAATTTGAATTCTTTTTAATTATGGTTTGCAAAGGAGACACAATTCATGAAAAATCTGGGACAAATCTCTTTACAAAATTGATTTGACCAAGGAAAGATTGCATGGATTTTTTATTATGAGGTAGGGATATTTCAGAAATTTCTTTGATTCTGTCGGGATCAATGTGAATACCAGATTTTGACACTATGAATCCTAGAAGTTTCCCTTCACTTAGTGCGAAAAAAGATTTCTTTGGGTTAAGTGATATTCCATACCTTAAACATCGTTGAAAGATTTGTTTTAAGTCTTTGAGATGGTCGCTTCACTTCTTGGAGTACACTGTTATATCATCTAAATAAATCACTACAGATTTATTGACTAATCCCTTGAACGCGATGTCCATGGCTCTTTGAAATGTAGCGCCAGCATTAATCAAACCAAATGGCATCTTCTGATATGCATATGTGCCCCATTTTGTTCTGAATGTGGTTTTCAACTGATCCTCGGGATGCACCAGCACTTGATTATATCCTGAAAATCCATCCAAGAAAGACATCAGTTTTGAGCCTGCTACTGCCTGTAATATCTGTTCCATAGGTGGAAGAGGAAAATTGTCTTTTTGACAGGCTTTGTTAAGATTCTGAAAATCGATACAGATTCTATTCTCTTCGTTTTTCTTTCTAACGAGTACCATATTGGAGACCCATTTCAAATGTCTGACGGGGAAGATTATTCTAGCTTTTAATAACTTATTGAGCTCAGTTTTTATCTGATTTTCTAAATTGGGGTGGATCTTTCTTAGTTTCTGTTGGACAGGTTTTTCGTTGTCGATCATAGGGATAGTGTGCTGAATGATAGAAGTGTCGTATGTTTTCAGCTCATCGTAATTCCAAGCAAAAACATTTTTATATTGTCTCAAAAGACGAATATATGTTAGTTTCTCTTCAAGGACTAGGCCGAGGCCTAGGTTAACGTTTTGTGGTTTATCATCGGTTCCTAGGTTTACTAATTCGTAGTTCAGAGTTGGGCTGTAGAGCTTTGAATTGGTAGACCTTTTAAACCGATTTTTCAAATCGTATAAGTCTTCTAACTTAACCACTGATTTAGGTATAGCATTATCAGTGCTATCTTGTTGTATTTGTCGATCGTGATGGTCTTCGTCAATTATCTGATTGGAGTAGGATCCTTCAGAAGTGAGGAAATTTACAATATCAGGATCGTCATTGAATACTCTCCAATTTGTAATGTTGTCAGGGATGGACGATCTAAAGATTAATTCTATTGAGAATCTATCTGGACTAAAATCTTCGGAGGGAATAAGCTTAGAGGCTACGTTAGCCAAAAGGTTTGCACTTGTGTTTTGGAGTCTCGGGATTGACGAAATATTGAATGCTATGAAATGCTCAGTCAGATCTTGTACTAAAGATTGATAGTGTTTTAAATGACTTGATAGCCAATGTATAGTGTTACGTACCTGTTTGACGACAATCTCAGAGTCTCCGAAGACTTGAAGATACTTGACGTTCAACCCGATTGCTTTGTACAGGCCTTGCACCAAGGCCTCGTATTCTGCTGTATTGTTTGTGCAATCGAATTCGAGTCTGCATGTGAGCATGGTTTTATCTACTTTTGGACTAATCAGAACGCATCCTGCTCCTTCTCCTTCGTTAGATTTAGAGCCATCAAAATATAACTTCCAAAACAAAGATGTATTTACAGGTTTATCTAAAAAATTAACACATTTTGAACTATCATTTTGGGAAAAAATTTCGACTTGGGACAAAACTGAATTTTCTAAGTAAGGTGATGTATGAACATTGAAATTGCCAAGAAAAGAATCTACCGAGTAATTCCCTATGATGTTGCTATTATGCGCTACTGCTTCATTTTCTCCCTCTAATCCGTTACTATGTACTTCTGGTGTAACTCTCATTCAACCTTTATTTGATTCAGTTTACCATTGTAGGGAAACCACATGTGCGACCAGTCAGTTGAAAAGTATCCATGGAGTTTCTTAGACCAATCCCTGCTAAGAATTAAGCCATAGAATTTCGGGATATCAGCCACTAGAATGTCAATAACCTGACATACCTTTGGGTTGGATGACAATCTTATGGTTACTTGGTTAAGCTCACCAATCACTTCGACTTGAGATCGATCAAGCTGAACTATGCACACTGCAGATTTTTGTGGTTGAACATTTAACTTGGCACATATTGATCTGGGTAAAATATTCGTTGAAGCACCAGAATCTCCCAAACAATTGTGCACATTTTTATTGAAAATCTCATAAGTGAGAAGAAAAGGGGGAGTGTGAGACCTTGATCTTCCTCCAATCAAGGCGATGTCATTTGGATCAATCTTATTGATCGCGTTGGTTGGAGGTCTTCCCATGTTGTGGGAAGCTCCAGTTGTAGGCAAAGATGCAATAGGCACGGCATGTAATTCTTTCATCATTATCTTCTGTTGATGTTTCAATTTGCTCAATTCATAAAGGGTAATATTAGCCCTAGTCTTTTTCATGTCGTCAATAATATTTTATTCCATTTCATCCGACACTATCAGTGTTTTTGATGGAGTTGTTTGTTCTGATTGGACTGGGCTAGATTGAGTCGCTTTAGTGGTCATTTTCTTTGTAGCGATTTTATCTTTTGCTGTAGAGCTTGCGCTCTTCTGCTTAGGGGTATTTTGGGGAGGATCAAGCTGATTTTTGCTTCGTGTACTAACTGGAAATGCTTCTTGATCTTCTTCTTGTGGGAGGATGAAATCCCACATTCCTTGTAATTCCACAACTTCTTCGTCATCAGTCTGCCCTTCAGGGGTACTTTCTTCTTCTTCCTCTTCCTCGGATTCGACATTTGAAATAGCATTGGGTGGTTTTACATCCATTGAAGGACCTCTTTTAAAAGCTCTGTAGGGCTTTTCTGAAGAAGTTTCTGCTACTTGTTTTTTTATGTCAATCATCTCATTAGACATAGTCTTTAATACCTTCTGCAATCCTTCCAAATCGAAAGGGTCCTCTGTTTGTTTCTTCTTGGAGTCCTCCTTGAAGGTGACATTTTTAGACTTGCGTTCCTCTACCGCGGATCTCTTTTCTAGGGCTATTACGCGTTTCTCCACTGCTATCGCCTCTGTCAATTTTTTGACTAAAGTTGTTTTATTAGCCCTATCTATGAAGATTGCTAAGTTTGATGGTAAGGCAGTAATATACCATTCACATCGTACTTATTCACTGGGTTGGGAAGCAGTGGGAATTTTGTTGAGAATTTTATTAAACCGTAAGTTGAAATCTTTGATAGGTTCTCTAGCCTCGACTTTAAGATTGGATAGGTCATTGATTAACGTTGTCGTTGATCTGTCATCACCAAACTTGTTAAGGAATTGATTTTGGAAGATATCCCAACTTGTGATAGACCCGGAGGGTAATGAAAAGTACCATGACCCGGCTGTCCCTTGCAGTGTATAGGGAAAAAGCCGAACAACAACATCTTTGTTAGTAACTCCGTTGAGATTGATAGAAAGCATGAAATTGTTTATGTGTTCTTCTGCTAGCATGCCTGCTTCTGGATTGAATTTGGGTAGCCATTTCTCAAGATGGGCCGATATTGGACTCAAGGGCGCAGGCATTAAAACTGCCCCAGGGTTGTTCCATGGAGACTGGGCCATCGTTGAGCTGCTAATAGAGGAAAGTGCAGAAGATAATCCTTGTAGTTGGGAAGATGAAGATATTATGATCGCAGATGATTGAAGAAGAGGGGTTGTAGGAGTTCCGATAGACGGATGGATGATGGTTTGGAATGAAGGTGTGGGTGGTTGACTTCGCGGTGAGGTAGTTGAAATGGACGATGTAGATGAAAGAGTCTCACTGTCGGACTCTTGCGATGATTTCCTGGCTCTTTTCCTGGTGGGAAGAGGCAATTCAGTTGGCTGGATGCCAAATTTTTCACTTTTTAATTTGGTCAGGGGATGAGCAGGATTGTACTGCGAAGTCACGCTGCTTTGAGATTTATCAGACCTCTAAGTAGAAATGGAAAATCCCTGAAGTTTGTGAATCAAAATTTGAACTTCAGGAGGTTCAATGGTAGATTGGTCTGAAATATTAGGGTGTGTAGCAGCGGTTAATACTCGAGCGACTTTTGACTCTGGATTTAAACGTATTGGGGAAGTCGGGGGAGTTGATGAGGGCGATTTACTCTCAGAATGGTATTTAGATTTTGATTTTGGTGCCATTCATAGTTCAGGCCCTCCTTCTAGCGCCAAATATGTTGAAGCCCCGAAAATCAAGTCGACAACAAGGGGGATACCCGCCCGGTCCGGACCTTGGTTGGCAGCTCCTTATCCATTTGGTATAGCGGGTCCGACTGGGGATAATGGGACCAGTTTTCCAATCTAAGGGTGTGTGTGTGTGTGCAGAATTGGATGTTGCTAATCTAAGAGTACTTAAAGCTAATCTAAGTCAAACTTTTAAACTAACTCTATGCTATTGTAATCTAATGAAAACAGCACATCTAATCTATGCTAACCCGGGGTGTATTTCCTCTATTATGCGATCTAAAGAGATTTCGAATAATAACTGGTAATAAAGATCATTCAGCGATTATAAGAACATAAATCAATTAAGATGAACCATTTTACATAAAAAGTTAGGCAAAACAGTTGTGAATAGTATATCGCATAATAATTTATTCATACATCAAACATAAATAAATGGCTCCACTGTACAAAAGTGCCAAATGGTAACTCAAACATTCATGCAATAACATATAAACAACTAAAACTGTATATTACTTTAAGAATATAAGCAGAAATGGTCAAGAGATAAAAGTACCATTTATGATTGGTCCTACTCATAAGCTTCAAGCAACAACGATCTATCTCTCTTTGTTCTAATATCTACCAAGAGTACAGAAGTGCAACATCAGTGGCAGACATCAAAATGCAAACATCAATAAACCTTGATCCATTCATTCACCAAAACCTCCTCTGAGGGTGCAAAAGTGCATGTTCTGAGGATGAGTTTTTGACAAATTTCTGGACCCTTCTCTAAATGCATGAGAAGGGTTTAAATACTGCTAACTAAATAACTTAATTACATAAATTTAGGATACGGTTTAAATGACTGCCCTTTTTCTAAACGAACTTATTTCTAAAAACTGAATCTAATTCCTAACTATTTCTGCATTCGCTCCTTAATGTTGCGAGCATTCAACATTTGTCTGGGAAGAGTCAGCTGGTTGCCTTCTGCTTTTGTTTGAGTTACGCAAACAGAAATGGCAAGCGCTGGCACCATTTTTAGTAAACTAGAAGATATTTTTGAGAATCTTCCTCTGACTGGGTGGATTTACTGCGTGTATACTTGGTAATAACCCAGATTTCCTTCAAATCACTTCTGCTTTTGCTATCTCGGTTTCCAGACTTGTGGATGACTAAGCAAATTAGGGACTTTGCTTTCTGAACATTTTTCTTAGCAAGCATTGAAAACTGTCTCTGTTCTTTGATCCAGTCCTTTCTAGTGTGTTTTCCACCTTTAGCGCCTTTTTCTTTACCGGGTATAAGCTTCAGATTTTTTGCAAACATGCTGCTTTTGTGAGATTTTTACCCTAAGTGTCGAATCGCCTATTGATATCAGCATCTATTCAGTAATACTCTGGAATCTGTGTTTTCCGTTGCATGCGGCATCCCTTCTCCGTTCTCCGAGCATTTGACGCCTTCCCTTTTTCCTTAGATGTTTCCTATATATTGCTTCATGTTGTTCCCTATTTTTCATTCTTGCAGTTTACGCAAAGGAAAAGAGTAATGATTATAAATATTGACACGGAAGCTCTAAGCTCTACGAATGTATAAAATAATGCCACCCATTGTGAACTGACTCTTCAAAAAACACAAAACTGTCTTTCATTAACGCTTTGGCATACGATCATTAATTTCCTTTAAGGCGCGCGCCCAATTTTGGTTTACGGACAGTTTTTCTTAAATGTTGAGCCGAGGAAAATTTGCGATGGGCGATCGCAGATCGCAGATCGCAAATTGCGTTTATCACAGAATCGCAGTATCGCAACTCGCAGATCATAGATCACAGATCGCAGATTTGTGTTCATCGCAGATTGTAGATTTGTGTTTATCGCAGATCGCAGATTGCGCCGAGTCATTAAATCATTGTGTGCTGCTTATATGATATTGCGATATGCAATTTCGCATATCGGGCATCGGAGATTTCTTAAGATCTTCTTTTAAGAGCGCTTCTTAATGTATGCGATGCGATGGATTTCGCGTCACTTTTTTCACAGTTTTTATTATGCTCATAAAGAAATGCTTTATCTCTTCCATGCGATGCGATATAATTTTGAGTATAATACATGAATTTTTTACTAAGGGTCCCCATTTGCTTAGTGTTATTGCTAATACTAAACAAAGAGGGGGTTGTTGGTGGCCACAGCAGGGCCCCGTTTGGGTAAATTGTTACATCAACTTCCCGGGGTCATAACTTTGGCACCCGATCTCCGTTTGACGTGTACAATAGCTTGTTATAACTTTGGGAAGAGAAACATTAGTCCCAGATTTCCCAAAAAACGTCGTTTAGGGCCTCAAAACAGCTTAGAAAGTTCAGGACCTGAAAAACTTGCTAAAAATAGTAAATTGTGCTACAATTACAGAAACTGAAAAACTAAAAGAGACAGTTGTGGGGATCCAAGTGGGATAGGTGGGTGGCCACCAACATCCACCTGGATCATTCCTCCCCCCTTAGGAAGCAATGTTCCCCATTGCATTGAGTTCCTCCATCTGCTAAACTTGGTCCCTAGTGAGTTGTTCTGTAATCTCAGATGTGTTTAGTAATAGTGGGAAGCATGGTTGAGGGCGGTACACATTGAACGCTTGGTGTAGCTGAAGGAATGGAGGAATGATGCTCTCCAAAGCATTATTTCCCACAGCTTTGGTAATGGTGTAAGGACCATGTTGGCATGGTCGGAGCTTCTGATGGGCTCTTGTAAGGCATTCTTTCTACAGATGCAACTAGACTTTGTTGCCCACCTGAAGTTTGTGTGGTACCCTTGTGGGTGAGGAGAAGTTGTTCTTTTGTTTTGTCATGACTGTATCCCTTTGGTGGTGCTACTGCGTGGAGGAACCTTTCGCGGGGGTCATGGATGTGGTGATGATCTTCCCCTTACTTTGGGAGTGAACCAGACAGAAAATGAATTTCCTAGTCTAGGAGATGAGCTTGCTGCCTTTCTTAGCAGTGATCAAGGAGGTGGTGGTAGGTGGGGCTACCTCTAGTATCTTGTATAGTGAATCACCCAAAATAATAATAATAGCACGAGGCCATGACTCATACACAGCATGTTGCCTCCACAAGTATGGCTGGCCTAATAGTACATCACAAACATCCAGAGGTGTGACATCACACAATACCTCGTATGTGAAGGGTTTGATGCTGTAAGGAAGGTGACACTGATGGATAACTTGAAGATCTCGTCCTTGGTGAAGCCACTTGATACTGTATGGCTGCGGGTGTGGTGTAGTTGGTAGGCTCAACCACTTCATGACCTCTGCTAAAATGAGGTTCTTTTGGCTCCCACTATCGTAATGAATTGCAGCGGAAAACCCTTCACTCACATTTGTGAATGGAAAAGTTGCCCCCCCTCCTCTGGATCTTCGAGCTCATTCCTATGGATCTTGGTAGTGGCAACAGTGACGTTGGGCTCCGCATCAATGATCTACTTCCCTTTGCCATTCCCCTTGTCGATTTCTGACTCAAGGTCAGAACATGCATTTGATTCTGAAGCCTTAAACTCGGCCACCAGTGACTGCTTCGTTTAACACTCACTTGTGTTGTGAGTGGGGCTCTTGTGGAACTCACACCACTTTCCTGTGTCCTTCTTCGACTTCATGGTGTTGTTCTTTTCTTGCAGCTTCGACGAGTTGTCTTGAGTCACCCCACCTTGGCTCTGTCCTTTGGTCTTCGGATTTGCAGATCCAGAGTCTCGCTTCTCCTGTTTGAACTTTTTCTCTATTTTGACAGCGTATCGGTTCGTCGTGCCAAGCGAGGAGATGTTCAGGAACTCCATCTCTTCCTAGATGTATCTGTGTAGGCAGTCGTGGTATTTGAGACCAAATGCAGCTTAGAATATTTGATACCCAACAGTGTGCGAAGGGTATGAAAAATTTTTGTGAACTCCGGCACATCTTGGTCTCGTCCCTGCTGTAGCGTGGTCCACTTTATATATTTGTGCTCATAGCTTTTGACAGGGTAGTACTACTCCTTGATGGAATCCCAGGAAGGAATTCCAAGTGTGTGCGGCTGAAAATAGTGAGCCCATACTTTCATCCTTCTGCTTGCAGTAGGTTTCCCACTAGCCCTTGACGTGGGGGGCTACTTTGAGAAGAGTGAAAATAATCTTTTCCCAACTCGAAAATTCATGAACAGAAAAATACCCTTCTAGCAAATTTAACCATTTATCTAGAACATCTGCATCTATTTGACCCTCGAAGATGGTGATTTCAAAATTAACTTGTACCTTAAAGGGTGTGGCATTTCTAGAGTAGCTACTAGAAGTCGATGTGTTGCCTCTGGGTAGTCGCTGAAGGATTTGTGCAAAGCTATCCATCATCACGTTCCTTTGTCACTTGAGGGCTTCTTCGAGCAAGATTTTGATAGGATCTCCTATCCCCTCATCTTTCTTTTCATCTGCCATGGGAGGCCATCAGGATTTGTGAGGCTGGTCTTGCAAAGGTTCGACCAGTTCAAGCCCAAACTCCTTATATCCCGACCTTGTTGGGGACATGCAAAGAAAAACAGAGAAAAAGTAGACCGCTTTGATACCACTGATCTAGATTTAAATAGGAATGCAACAAATTACAGAGATAATCATAAACATAGATATGCAGTGGAAATAATACTTCATTTCATTAATGTAAAATATTGAAATATGCTTACAAACAAAAATGGAAATACACCAGCTAGGGCAATGGTAGCTTATCTCTGAGAAGAGATGTGGTAGCTACATGCCTCTGAACTATGTTACAATGAGGCTTGAAGGCCTATCTATTGTTGAGAAACAATGGAAAACCCTTAACATCCAAAAAGCTAACCCTAGAAGATGAAACACGAAACTGTGGGCCCCGTTTGGGTAAATTGGTACATCAACTTCTCGGGGTCGTAACTTTGGCACCCGATCTCCGTTTGACGTGTACAATAGCTCGTTAGAAATATCTATCCAAGAACTATAACTTTGGGATGAGAAACATCGGTCCATGGCCCCATGATTCTCCCATATTTCCCAAAAAACGTCTTTGAGAGCCTCAAAATGGCTCCGGAAGTTCAAGACCTGAAAAAACTGCTAAAAATAGTAAATTGTGTTACAATTATAGAAACTGAAAAATTGAAAGAGATAGTTGTGGGGCTCCAAGTGGGATAGGCAGGTGGCCACGAACATCCACCTGAATCATTCCTCCCCCCTTAGGAAGCAATGGTCCCCATTGCGTTGAGTTCCTCCATCTACTAAACTTGGTCCCTGGTGAGCTATTTTGCAATCTCAGATGTGTCCAGTAATGGTGGGAAGCATGGTCGAGGGTAGTACACATTGAACAATTGGTGCAGGCGAAGGAATGGAGGAATGATGTTCTCCAAATCATTATTTCCCATTGCTTTGGTAATGGTGTAAGGACCATGTTGGCGTGGTCAGAGCTTTTGATGGGCTCTTGTAAGGCGTTCTTTCTGCAGATGCAACCAAACTTTGTTGCCCACCTGAAGCTTGTGTGGTACCCCTGTGGTTGAGGAGAAGTTGTCCCTATGTTCTGTCATGACCATATCCCTTTGGTGTTGTTGCTGCGTGGAGGAACCCTTCGCAAGGGTCATGGATGTGGTGACGATCTTCCCCTTACTTTGGGAGTGAACCAGACAGAAAATTAATTTCCTAGTCTGGGAGATGAGCTTGCTTCCTTTCTTGGTAGTGATCAAAAAGGTGGCGTTAGGTGGGGCTACCTCCGGTATCCTATATAATGAATCACCCAAAGTAATGATAACAGCATGAGGCCTTGACTCATACACAACATATTGCCTCCACAAGTATGGCTGGCCTAATAGTACATCACAAACATCTAGAGGTGTAACATCACACAATACCTCGTCTGTGGGGGGTTTGATGCTGTAAGGAAGGCGACACTACTGGAGAACTCGAAGATCTCATCCTTGGTGAAGCCACTCAATACTGTACGACTGTGGGTGTGGTGTAGTCGGTAGGCCCAACCGCTTCACGACCTCTACTGAAATGAGGCTCTTTTGGCTCCCACTATCATAATGAATTGCAACGGTGAACCCTTCTCCCACATTTGTGAGTGGAAAAGTTGCTCCCCCTCCTCTGGATCTTCGGGTTCATTCCTCTGGATCTTAGCGGTGGCAATAGTGACACTGGGCTCTGCATCAATGATCTGCTTCCCTTTACCATTCCCCTTGTCGGGTTCTGACTTAGGGTTGGAACATGCATATGATTCTGAAGCCTTCAACTCGGCCACCAATGACTGCTTGGTCAGACACTCACTTGTGTTGTGAGTGGGGCTCTTGTGGAAATCACACCACTTTCCTGTGTCCTTCTTCGACTTTGTGGTGTTGTTCTTTTCTTGTGGCTTCGATGGGTTGTCTTGGGTCACCCTGCCTTGGCTTTGTCCTTTGGTCTTCGGATTTGCAGATCCAAAGTATCGCTTATTCTGTTTGAACTTTTGCTCGATTTTGACAGCGTGTCGGTATGTCATGCCGAGCGAGGAGATGTTTAGGAACTCCATCTCTTCCTAGATGTATTTGTGTAGGCAGCCACGGTATTTGAGTACCAGATGCATCTCAAAATATTTGATACCCAACTGGGTGCGAAGGGTATGAAAATTTTTTGTGAACTCCGGCACATCTTGGTCCCATCCCTACCGCAGCGTGGTCCACTTTATGTATTTGTCCTCATAGCTTTTGACAGGGTAGTACTACTCCTTGATGGCATCCCAGAAGGAATTCCAAGTGGGTGCGACTGAAAATAGTGAGCCTGTACTTTCATCCTTCTGCTCGCAGTAGGTTTCCCACCAGTCCTTGATGTGGGGGGCTACTTTGAGAAGAGTGAAAATAATCTTTTCCTGACTCGAAAATTCATGAACAGAAAAATACCCTTCTAGCAAATTTAACCATTTATCTATGGCATTTGCGTCTAACTGACCCTCGAAGATGGGGATTTCATAATTAACTTGTACCTTAAAGGGTGTGGTATTTCCAGAGTAGCTACTAGAAGTCGATGCATCGCCTCTAGGTAGTCACTGAAGGATTTGCGCAAAGTTGTCCATCATCGCGTTCCTTTGTCGCTTGAGGGCTTCTTCAAGCAAGATTTTGATAGGATCTCCTGCCCCCTCATCTTTCTTTTCATCCGCCATGGGAGGCCATTAGGATTTGTGAGGCTAGTCTTGCAAAGGTTCAACTAGTTCAAGCCCTAACTCCTTATATATCGACCTCGTTGGGGACATGCAAAGAAAAACAAAGAAAAAGCAAACTGCTCTGATAGCACTGATCCAGATCTAAATAGGAACACATCAAATTACAGAGATAACCATAAACACAGATATGCAGTAGAAATAATACTTCATTTCATTAATGTAAAATACTGAAATATGGTTACAAACAGAAATGGAAATACACCAGCTAATGCGATGGTAGCTTATCTTTGAGAAGAGATGTGGCGGCTACATGCCTCTAAATTGTGTTACAATGAGGCTCAAAGGCCTATTTATTGTCGAGAAACAATGGAAAACCCTTAACAATCAAAAACCTAACCCTAGAAGATGAAATGCCAAACTGTGGGCCCTGTTTGGGTAAATTGGTACATCAACTTCCCGAGGTCATAACTTTGGCATTCGATCTCCGTTTAACGCGTACAATAGCTCATTAGAAAGATCTATCCAAGAACTATAACTTTGGGAAGAGAAACATTAGTCCATGGACCCAAGTTGCTCCCAGATTTCCCAAAAAACGTCATTTAGGGCCTCAAACCGGTGCCAGAGGTTCAGGACCCAAAAAAACTGCTAAAAATAGTAAAATTGTGCTACAATTACGGAAACTGAAAAACTGAAAGAGACAGTTGTAGGGTCCAAGTGGGATAGGTGGGTGGCCACCAACATAAAATGCAAGTAAATTCCTCTTTGCCTTTTCCATTTCCTTTTCCAGTAGCCATAGCCATAAATTAATCACAAGTGATACCCATCACTATGTTTTTTCCCAACATTGGTCTTGGAATACATGTTCTATGACCTTGGTATTATTTTGCCTTTATTAATTTTATTACATGGATTTTTAACTAGGTTTGTTAGAGGCACCACTCTCAAATCTACATAGGAACCAACCTGCTTGTGCCAGTCTGATCTACTCTTTCATGTGATTTTCAAACTAAGATCACTAGCAATGTTCTTTAATTTGAATTTGCTTCGATTTCACTACTATCACATAAGAAACTCTCCTCTATAGTTCCTTTGCATCTATAGTATTCTCAATCTTTTGCAACCACAAACACTTACTCAATCTTTAACGCTATATTCCTTAATTTCCTCGCTATTAGGCTCTACTACTCTCGCTACACACGACTACTTCACACTCTGGCTATCTCACATTCTTCACAACACTGTGGATTCTTGTTCAGGGACAAATTCCACACTACACAATAACTGGAGCTCCATTAAATTCTCTATGGGCTTGAGAAAACACTTCTCAGATTTAGTACTACTTGAAGCAGTTCTTATCTACACACCCAACCTATGCACTTGTAGTTTTATTATCTTGGTGCTATATACTTAGTTACTGAGTGTCAAATATTATCTTTAATTCATAACCACCACAATCTCTTATCTCCTAGTGCCTTCTTCTTCTGATCTCATATTTATATTAATACAATCATGATCATTTAATTTTTATACAGTTGGTTGCTATCCATCACTTCTAATTATGAGATTGGATCCCTTTCTCTGTCACTTCTCAACTATCCAACTACACAACCATTTCTTTAATTTTTTAGAGAGATTCAAAGCCAAATTATTAGTTGAACATGTTATTCAAGCCTTATCCCTTTTTCTTAGCATCATATTCTTGAGGCCAAAACCATGGACTTATCGCACCTTGCCTCAACACCCGCAACGTTGTTTAAATGGTGCAAAGGCACAACCATAAGCCCTTTATTAATAACACATAAAAGTGTTAGAAACATTATCCTTGGTTTGTTTTCCAATACCGTGAAGGATTTGTTAGCAAATGGAAACATCCCCATCTCTTGCTCTGTTAACCTCGGTCTTATCCTCTTGAAACCTTTTTGAACTCCATTAGCTCTGGGGTAGGACATGAAACTTCACATCTTTGGATGAAATATTTTTCCATCTCTTAGCCTCTATTTCTCAAACTTGTTAACCATTGCCTATGCCTAGATCTCTTGGGACAAGATGACATCATCATATGTCACTCGAATGCCATGTGTTGCCTCCTCATTGGTCTAGTGTATTTCCACTCGTCATCATGCTATTTTTTGTTAATTAATTCTATCTCATGCTCTTATTCTACACCTCACCCATTATATAAAACACTTTACACCAGTCTTAAATGGACAACTATATTTATGGAAAATAACAAGCCTCATCTCATTTCTCGATCCTGTTAATCTTAGGAGAGTTCCATTTACAATAAAATTCTTCTCCATGCCTCTTAGGGTGAGATTACATGTCATCTGGTGGGTCTTTATCCTAGGGTGCCTTCCCTCCTCAGCTTTATACTTCACTTTTTGAATTTGTAAATTTCACTAACACTAGAAGTTGTTAACAAACATGAGATAGTGTGGAACCATGAGGCCCTGAAACCCTACCAACCTTCCTTTTTTCATAACTCCATAACCCTTAGGAGTTTTTCGAACTATCATATACCATTGGAAAGGTCTTATAAGGACCACCCAACCATGTAGTTTGCAGGAGCTTCTAATATTATCTTCTGCAGACAAAGTTCCTTCAACCAACATGCCATTAACCATACATCCACCAGCTACAATCATAATGTTTTTAAGGATTCCCCAATTTTTCTACTATTATGATGGTTCTATACCAATGACCTAAACAACTAGCTTGATTCTATCGTTCACATCAATGACTACACAACATTGATATCCAAGACCAATCATAGGTGCCAATCAATGATAACACTTCTTCCAACAATATCCAACACCATTAAAAACAATCTCCAACACTGTAGTCAACAATTTATCCCTTTGGAATTGATCGAAATTATGCCAAACATGTCTATGGCATTGATGATAATCAAGAGACAACAATAGCACAAAGTATGAAAAGTTGCTCCCCCTGAAACCAATCAAGCCCACTCTATTTCTATGTTCAATATCCCCCTTGAACGTGATACTTACCATGGTAGAGTATACACTGTGTTTATTTTGCTTTGAACTGTCCTCTCTGTACCACAGAGCCACACATATTTTCCATTTTTCATATGCTACTTCTCCTCTGGTTCAATTTTTTTGCATTTCTCTTCTCCTTTTTATTTAGGAAACACTTCATCTTCTCCCCCTTGGGGTCCACTATGTTGAGCAATTTTTAAGCATGATATCTTCTCCCATTTTGACATCAATTGCAAAGGATATATAGAGATGACAAATCCCCCCCCTAATGTCATCCCTGGTCACAACAAAATGTGCGACTAAATGACAACTCTCCTTATAATCATATAGAAAACGTAACAAGCTAAACATTTCATTATTATTCTCATGCATCTTACTTGTTAAATTTCTTTCGAAACAGAGTAGAAGCCAATTCTCAAATAATGTGAGTCATTTTTAGGGAGAGACCACTCTTGATTTGTGTCTAAGGTAATCAAAGGGATAACTGGTTAGCAACTTTGTGAGAGTGTCTACAACCTTTTCATTAGTAGCTACATATTCTAGTCTCATAACACTATTAACAACCATATCTCTCAAGAGATGATATGTAATTGGAATATGTTTGGTCGCATATTTGGAAATACTAACAGGAGTCATGCTATCACAGGAAATAGGTATTGGATCATTAAAATCAAGTTTGATATCCTTCAGTGTTTTCTTCATCCACATAATTTGGGTATAGAAAGTAGTTGGAACCATAAACTTGACTTATTTTGTATATAAAGAAATTGAATTATGCTTCTTTGTTACCCATGATACTAGACAATTCCTGAAGAAGGAGGTTCCTTTGCTCGTACTCTTCCTGTCATAAACACTATTAGCTAAATTAGCATAAATATAAGCTTTCAAGGTAAACTCCTTACCTCATTCATACCATAGACCATGGTCTATTGTGCCTTGAAGATATTTGAATGTTCTCTTCACTACATCGAAATGGCTTTCCTTTGGATTTGCTCGAAATCTCACAACTAGCCCTATTGCTTGCATAACATCTAGTCTTGAAGCAATTAGATACAACAAGCTTCAAATCAAGGATCTATAATTCATTTGATTTGTTGTGGGGGACTCACCTTCTTTACTCAGTTTATAGCCAGTCACCATAGGTGTACACACAAGTTTATAGTCATCCATCCCAAAGAAATTCAAAGTTTATTTCAAATATTTAGATTGGGAGATGAGAATACCTTTTTTCTGACTGAGCGACCTGAACCCAAGGAAAAAAGACAACTCTCATAACATGGACATCTCAAACCCCTTTTGCATTTCTTCAACAAATTGATGTCCTATTTTCTCCAAATCACTTCCAAAATTGATGTCATCTACATACACAACAATCATCATCATATTATGATTTTCACATTTAATATATAAATTGTTGCCTATAGTTCCTCTTCTAATTTAATCCTTGTTGTTGTAGATGTTGAGAAATGGAAACAAGAAATTCCAGTTTAATTTTTTCTTGAATTAAAATCGAATTCTATTTTCATGGACACTTGTAAATAGTTAATTAAGTTTAATTAACTTACTTAGCTTAGGAGTTTCGAGTTGGAAGTCTTTCTGTAGTCATGTATATGTTCTCCCTAAGTTTTAGGGGTCTAGTATGAGTTTAAATTAAGTTGGAAATTAGATCACTCAGTTTACTGAGTTAAGTTTAGTTAAATTAGTTCTAAACTATCTGTGGAACTAATAGAGGAATAACAGTCAGTTGGTGCACTAGTGCATCCACTAGTGCTACTCCAGTTAACTGAAGATTCTCTCATGAAATACTCTTGCATGTTAGTTCAGAGAAAGACCCTGTTGAGACTAGAGTATAGGGACAATGTAATATCAATGTTATTATTTATTGGAGTGTAAATATCATGCATGCATAAGAGATTAGGGTCTTGGAGAGCTGCAAAATTGGCTAAGTTTTGGCCAAGAGCTAGCTTGTGACCTGAGAGAGTTGAGCATACTTGTGCAGAATTGTTCTAGTGAGAACAAGCTTTGTATCTTCACTCATTTTCCTTATATGTGCAATACAGATAGCGGGGTTTTGAGCAGTGGCTTTCCCCAGATACATCTTGTGTTATGTGCCATTGATTTATCTTCTTCTTTTTCATATTGTTTTCATCGATCTATTAGCTTTCGCTGGTTGAAAGTAGAAGTAGATTCTTGTCTCGGGCTTTAGTACATTGCATGAGCTTGTGAATCTACATGATTTTCTACATGGTATCAGAGCTGAATTCAATATACTAGAGGAGATTTCGAAGTTTTGAGTTTTGGGTTATAGGTGAAATTTTAATTTGCAATACATACTTCAGGATTAGTAGATGGTGTTCTACGGTTTGCGACTCGAGTATGCCTTGGAAGGCAACTCGAATTTTATAGCCTGGAGGGACAGAATGGAGTTTGTGCTAGAGGATAATGGCTTGAAGGATGATCCGGATTTAAACAAGAATGCAAAAAATTACAGAGATAACCATAAACACAAAGATGCAGTGGAAATAATACTTCATTTCATTAATGTAAAATACTGAAATATGCTTACAAACAAAAATGGAAATAAACTAGCTAGGGCAATGGTAGCTTATCTCTGAGAAGAGATGTGGCAGCTACATGCCTCTGAACTACCTTACAATGAGGCTCCAGGGAATTTTTATTATTGAACAGTAATAGAAAACCCTAAACAACCAAAACCCTAACCCGAGGAGATGTAACACCAAGAGTTTATGGGCCTTGTTGGGGTGAGTTGGACAGCCAACTTCCCGGGGTCGTGACTTGGTCATATTATCTCTGTTTGACGTGCATGATAACCTGTTGGAAAGATCTCTCTGAGGAATATGACAGAAAAGATGATTTTAGATAAAAAAAAATCACTGGCAGTAGATTTCCAATAGAAACATCATTTAGGGCCCCAAAACGGCTCCGAAAGTTTAGGACCCGAAAAACTGCTAAAAATAGTAAATTGTGCTAAAATTAAGGAAACCAAAAAACTGAAACAAGAAATGGTGAGGGTCTAAGTGGAGTTAGTGGGTGGCCACCAATATCCACCTGGATAAAAGGAATTCATTGATCAAGAAATTCCTAAGGCACCAACATCGGATACACAAAATTTGACGGAATGGAAGAAGTGTGTGGCGAAGGTGAGGTGGATAATCCTTGAGGGAGTTTGAGACCACATTATCTCAAGTCTCCATGGCAAGGAAACTTTGTATGCTCTGTGGAAAAAATTGAAGGACTTATATCAAAATAACAATGATCAAAGGAAATTGGAACTGAAGGAAAAACTTTGAAAAATCAAAATAGAGAAAGGCGAGACGATTCCAAAATACTTGACCAAGTTTACTCAGTGTCATGATGAACTTGGAATTACTGGAATCATGATTACTGGGGATGATATGGTGAGTCTTTCTCTTCTAGGACTCCCAAAGATTTGGCATGGTTATCAGGACTCTGTTAATGGTTGGGAGAAGCTTCTAGATTGAGAATGTTTGTGGTCGGATTTGATGCAAGAGGAGATCAGGAGAAACGCCAGGGATGGCTCTTCATCAAAGATTGATGATGAACAGAATTGTGTCATAGTGATTAAAGCGAAGAAGGGGAAAGGGAAAGATATACATTCTAAATCAGATTCTTACCATGGAGGTAAGAAGAAAGACGTGATGAAAATTAAGTGCTTTCATTGTCATGAGCTGGGCCATTTTTCTACAAATTGTCCACTCAAGAAGTCTAAGAAGAAGTCCTCGGGAGGAGAAGTGGATGAGGCTTTGGCCTCTCAATTTGAATTGGACTTTTCCATCACTACATGCATGGTGTCATCAATAATGGGAAGTGTATGGTACTTATACAGTGGAGCTTCATTCCACATGATTGGCGACAAAGAGTTATTCAATGGCCTGGAGGAGAAATATCTATAGATGCATATCGAGATGGGTGATGATAGGAACTTTTATAGTGTTACTAGATTGGGCACGATTACTTTTCAGAGGGAACATGGGGCTCCACTCACCTTGAAGAATATTATGTATGTGCCTAGTATGAAGAAGAACTTGGTATCTGTTTCCATGCTTGAGGATAGAGGCTATGATGTGATCCTCTTGAAAGAAAATACGTTCCTTCGACACATAACCATGAGTCAAGTAAAGAAGACATGGATTCGGGTGAAGAATCTCTATAATATAGAGGTAGAGGAGTGTGATGCTTTGAGCACAAAAGCAGAAACGGTGTAGAGCTAAGATGTTGGCAAGTTGTGGCACAGGCGATTGGGCTACTTGCGTCATGGGGCTTTGAAGATATTGCAGCAAATCTCTACTAGTCTTCGCAAAGGTACTCTTGAGCAAGTTGATACATGCAAGGGGTGTACTTTGGGAAAATACACCAAGTCTTCCTTTCATGACAGAGACAGTCGAGCATAGGCTATTCTAGAGTGAGTTCATTCAAATGTGTGTGGACCATTCTCGACAGCATCCATGGCCAAACACATGTATTATGTTATATTTATTGATGACTATTCTCATAAATGCTAGATATTTTTCATGCAGAAAAAGGACCAACTTTCACAAGGTTTTGTGAGTTTCAAGAATTGGTGGAGAAAAATTCGAGAAAGAAGGTTAAAGATCTATGGAGTGATAACAACGGTGAGTATGTATCAAATGATTTTAAGAAATTTTGTGTAGTGGAAGGGATTAAATGGGAGTTGGCAGCACCCCATAACCCTCAGCAGAATGGGGTGGTTGATAGGAAGAATAGAAGCATAGTAGGGGTAGTGAGGGTGATGTTGCATGATCAAGGCTTACCACTACACTCGTGGGCTGAGGCATGCAACACAACAGTTTATGTTCATAACCGTATCCCACATCAGATATTTGAGATGAAGACACCAAAGGAGGCTTATTCTGGTAAGAGGCCAGATGTTGGTCACTTCAAGATTATTTGGTCATCGGTATATTTCCATGTGACCAAAGATGCATGGAAGAAGATTGAGTCGACAACAAAGTTGGGGTTATTCGTGGGGTACATTGATACACCTCAAAACGATCGGGTGTACTACCCAACCAGAAAGATGACAGTGGTTCACATTGATGTCTGATGCAATGAAGAGAAGGCCATGCGAGTTTCCCTTGAGAGGGAGCTTGAGCTACATGTGGATGATGAGCTTTTAACTCATAAGGTTGAGGAGCATTAGATTGATGTGGAGTAGCCAGATGCAGAGGATTCGGGAGGGGAGACATCCACTCAGGCAGAGTCTTCCAAAGAGTGAAGAAAGCACACCAAAGATGTTGATAGATTGTTGGATGATGCACAGGAAAATGTGGGAGCACCCACTTCTCAGCACATGTAAAGGAGGTCACTTGAGAGGTACACTAGATACATGGCTCTTATGGGTGAATGTGTTGTGATAGAGCCATCTTCCTTTAAGGAAGTAATGCAAAAACTGGTTTGGGTTGAAGCCATAGTGGAGGAGTATGACTCCATGGTTCATAACAATGTTTGGGATGTGGTCCCGAGACCAGAGGACAAGTTAGTGGTGAGATCCCATTGGCTTTTCAAGGTAAAGCAAGCTGCAGATGGTAGTGTGGAGAAGCATAAATCTAGATTTGTGGTCCGTAGATTTTCACAGGTATAGGGGATTGACTATGATGAGACCTTTGCTCCTATTCCAAGGTACTCATCAAGCATATCTATATTGGCACTATCATCATAGATCAGTTGGAAGATACATCAGATGGATATGAAGATAAACTTCCTTAATGGAATGATTAACGAAGAGGCATACATAGAGTAGCTTGAAGGTTTTGAGACCTTTAACCGTGGGTCACACGTGTGTCGGATCAAGAGAGCATTGTATGGGCTGAAGAAAGCACCATGTGCTTCATACACCAAGATAGATAGCTACTTCACCAGGTTGGGCTTCACGAAGAGTGAATTGGATGCGAATCTATACCACATAGTGGTGGAAGGTAAGATGTTGATCATTTTACTTTGTGTTGATGATCTCATACTGACAGGTGATGATCAAATGATCAAGTCTTGCAACGAGGACCTTGCAAGAGAGTTTGAGATGAAGGACATGGGGTTCATGCATTACTTTCTTGGCATGTAGGTATGGTAGGGAGATGGGGAGTTGTTTGTGTCTCAAGGAAAGTATGCCAACGAGATACTTAGGACATTTCGCATGGAGAGAAACAAACCCATGGAGACTCCTCTAGCAGGTAACAAGAGGAAGGAGGATGCTACTTCAAGGGAAGTAGTGTAAGTTGTTGTTTATAGGCAGCTTGTGGGTTCACTCATGTACTTGGTGAACACACGACTGGATATGTGCTATGCAGTTAACCAGCTTAGTCAAGTGATGGTTAGGCCTACCAAGCTATATTGGAAGGCGGAAAAGCATGTGTTGAGATTCCTCAGGGGCACTTCTTAGTATGGATTATGGTACAGACAGACAGAGGGAGTGAAGCTTTAAGGCTTCACTAATGAAAATTGGGCAGGGATTCCATCCGACATGAAGAGCATATCAGGAGGGATATTTAGTATTAGGTCAACGATAGTTTCTTGGTACAATATAAAACAAAGATCAATTACACTCAATTTGGCAGAGGCAGAGTACATGGCTGTGAGTCAAGCAGCATGTGAGGCCATCTAGACGAGGAAGATACCAGTTGGGTTTTTTTGGTCAAAAAATGGATCCAACTATGATTTAATACATTAATCAGAGTTGTATCAAACTCTATGAAAATCTAGTTTTTCATGATCAGTCCAAGCATATTGATATCCAATATCATCATCTCAAATATTGTGTATTGAGGTGGATTATGTTGTTAGATTACATTCCCACGGAGGAGCAAGATGTTGACATTTTGACAAAGGCATTGTCAGGGTGTGTATTTGAGTTTCACAGAGACATGATTAGGGTAGCTGATAATCCATTTCTTGTTAAGAGGGAATGTTCAGAAATGGCAACAAGAAATTCTAGTTTAATTTGTCCTTGAATTAAACTGAGAATTGAAATCAAATTCTATTCTCGTAGCAACTTGTAAATAGTTAATTAAGTTTAATGAACTTAATAAAATTAGGAATTTTGAATAGGAAGTCTTTCTGTAGTCATGTATATGTTATCCCTAAGTTTTAGGGGTCCAGTATGAGTTTAAATTAAGTTGGAAATGAGATCACTCAGTTTACTGAGTTAAGTTCAGTTAAATTAGTTCCAAACTATTTGTGGAACTAATAGAGGACTAAGAGTCAGTTGGTGCACTAGTGCATCCACTAGTGCTACTCCAGTTAACTGAAGATTCCCTCATGAAAAACTCATGCATGTTAGTTCAAAGAAAGACCCTATTGAGACTAGAGTGCAGGGACATTGTACTATCAATGGTATTATTTATTGGAGTGTAAATATCATGCATGCATAAGAGATTAGGGTCTTGGAGAGCTGCAAAATTAGCTAAGTGTTGGCCAAGATCTAGCTTGTGACCTGAGAGAGTTGAGCATACTTGTGCATAATTTTTCTAGTGAGAACAAGCTTTGTATCTTCACTCATTTTTCTGATA
Source organism: Pinus tabuliformis (assembly GCA_031772625.1). Lineage (NCBI taxonomy): Eukaryota > Viridiplantae > Streptophyta > Pinopsida > Pinales > Pinaceae > Pinus > Pinus tabuliformis. The sequence continues at coordinate 666,162,407 of CM062811.1, read as the reverse complement.
TATGCAATACAGATAGCGGGGTTTTGAGTTGTGGCTTTCCCCAGATACATCTTGTGTTATGTGCCATTGATTTATCTTCTTCTTATTCATATTGTTTTCATCAATCTATTGGCTTCTTCTTTCGCTAGTTGAAACAAGAAGTAGATTCTTGTCTTGTGATTTAGTACATTGCATGAGCTTGTGAATCTACATGATTTTCTACAGTAGATACTTGTGCAGTCTAGCATACCTTGCTCTTGGAGCTTGCTTCTAACCATAAAATATTTTCTCAGTCTACATGTACAAGGTTTTCCTCTTTTGAAAACATAAATCCTTATGGTTGTTCAGTGTATATCTCCTCTTCCAATTCTTCGTTAAGAAATGATGACTCTACATCCATTAATCTAAATTTTTTATAAGATGCAAATGCCAAAAAAATTCTTATAGCCTCTAATCTAGCCATAAGAGAAAAGGTTTCTTCGAAATATATACCTTTGACTTGGGCACAACCTTTACAAACTAGCCTAGCCTTGTTACTCACAATTTGACCATATTCATGTAGATTGTTTTTGAAAACCCACTTTGTGGCAATGAAATTCTTCTCCTTTGGTCTTAGAACAAATTCCTAGGTGTTGTTTTTCTCTATTTGATCCAATTCTTCATTCATTTCTTTAATCTAAAACTAGTCATTTCTTGCCTAATTGAGATTCTTGGGCTCTATCTAGGATAATAGTGTAAAGTTTTCTTGTTTGTAGATGCTTATAAATCTTCTTTTGGTTTGCACACAAGATCTTTATTTCCAATTATCTGGAACTCGGGATGTTTCTTCTTCACATATCTAGATGGATTCTAATGTTTCTGAGATGATGTTTATAAATACTCATCTTCTTCGTCCTATAAATCCTCATCTTCTTCCTCCTCTACCCCACTTTAGATTTGAACTTGTGACCTCTTAGGAGGAAACAAATGCCCTTGACCATTAGGCCCACTCAAGTTGTATACACACAATATATACATGCTCTTAACCATATAATATATACACAATTGAAATTAAAATATTTTACTTAAGATGACCATTGAAATATTTTATTTTTGGACCATATTGTACACATTAAAATGTTTTTTTGTTATTAATATATTTTTAAAATTTAGGTCAATATTAATTAACATTGTGTATTAAATATTTTATTTTTTATTGACATTGAATTTATTATTATTATTAATATTTTTTAGATGTAGAATGTTAATTTTATACCAAAAATTGAATGAATTACACATATTTTTTTATTAATATTAGTAAGTAATTGATTTTTTTTTTTTAACTTCCAAATACATCTTCCCTTTAGACATTGAAATATGTATTTATGGCTAAGAGTGAGGGTGAAATATTTTTACCACATCTCCTTCAAATTGGGTTGCAATATCAACAACAAACCTAGAGAGCATAGTGAGAGAGGGATACTTGATGTTCTATAATGATTTTAGTTAAAAGTAACCAAATGCATATATTCATTTTTGTTTTTTAATTATAGTTGACATTGTTTTTTATTTAGAGAATATTTAATTTTTATTTTAAAGGGGATATGTGTCAACTTGAGGTTAATCATGGAAGAAATTACACATCTCCCTCATGGTAAGTTGTAAAATGTACCTCTCAACTCAAAAACCACATTAGAAGTGGTTGATATACATTGATTGGCATCATTTTTCACTTTGAAAAAAAATTATTGACATTGATCAACATATATCATCCACTTTTAATGTGGTTGTGCTAGTTAATGATCAACATGTGTGGGTTGGATTGGTGGACCATGGTTAAATATGGTTAAGACATGGTTGGTGAGGGTCGATATGGACAATTATGGTTGATGTGGATTGACCATAGTTGACATGTGTTGACCATGGTTAACTATGGTAGGCCATGGTTGAGTATGGTTGATGAAGGTTAAAGAGGGTTGACTATGGTTGACTAGGGTTGAATAGGGTTGACTATGGAAGACTATGGTGACTGTGGTTTACCCATGTTGATTTGGTTTGACCATGGTTTAACATGGTTGACTATGGTTGAACTAGTTAACCATATTTGACCATGGTAGATCTTATTTGAAAATGGTTGACTATGGGTGTACATGGTTGAACATGTTTGTGAACATTTAACCATATATAAATATGGTTGACACTATTGACTATGGTTGAATAATGTTAACCATGGATGATCATTGTGACCATGCTTGACTATGGTTAACCATTGGTCATCTAATTTGACCATGGTTGAATATGATTGATTTCAATTGAACTTGTCGACCATGCAAGATGTCCATGGTGACCATGGTTGACCATTGTTGAGGTGGTTTGACCACGATTGATTATGGTGGTGATGTCTATGGTTGACTATGGTTTTGATATCTATGGTTGATTATGGGTGTCATGTCTATGGTTAATTATGGTTTGCCACATTTGACTTTAATTGACCTAATTGACAATGTTTGTCCTTATCGACCATTTTGACCATGATTGAATATGTTGACTATGGTTGACCATGATAGCCATGATTGATTTAGGATTACCATGGTTTGACATAATTAACCATGTTGGAAATGGTTAACCAATGTTTGACCTGGTTAACCATGTTAGAAATGGTTGACAATTATAAACTATGTTGAATGTAGTTGACCATGTTGACTATGGTTGTTTGTGGTTGATTATGGTTGACCATAGTTGAATATTATGATAATGGTCGAACATGAATTAACCATGATGGCCATGGTTTACCATGTTTCACCATGGTATTTATTATTGTTTAAGGTTAACTAAGGATGACCATGTTGACCATGGGTGTCCATTATTGATTATGGTTAACCATAGTTGACGATGGTGACAATAGGTGAATAGACCATGGTGACAATAGGTGAATATGGTCTAACCATGATGACCATGGTTTCCCATGTTATTGACGTTTAACTATGGTTGACCATGGATTACCATGTTTAATGATGTTGCCCATGGTTGATCGACATCACTACATGTTGACTATGTTGAATGACATCACCAGATGTTGGCTATGGTTGACCATGTTTGAAAATGATTGACCATGATTGAAAGTGCTTCCAATGGGTGACTATGGTTGAAAGCGATGGCCCATGGTTGACCTTGGTTTACTACGTTTTGACCATGTTTGATTACGGTTGACCATAGTTGAACATAAGCACATATAGTTGACTATGATAGAGTATGGTTGACCATGGGTAGCCATATTTAACTATGATTGGCCATAGTTAACTATGGTTTGACCATGGATGACTATGTTGACCATGGTTTATTGTGGTTGATTATGATCGACCATGTTTGAATAGCGTTTGGCCATGGTTGCGTAGGGGGTCCCATGAAAGGCTATTCGCCTATAGTTGCTCACGAAAGGCTTAGTGATTTTAACTAGACATTTTTTTAGGTTTATGTTAAATTATTTTTTTAATTTGGATGGAATTTTTCTTGACATTTCAGTCTATATGAACTTAGATCTCAAAATAAACATGAGGAGAGTGTTAGTTAATTTTTTTTAATTATCAATTGGGATAAATTTTAGGATTTTGTGAATTTTAAATTTAAATATTATAGCTAATAGTAAAACTTTTGTATTTTCATGGGTCATGCTATTAGGGTTGGTGTTGTGAGATACCTTAAATTTTGATGTAGTGTAGGATTTAGTGAATTTTTCTCGAGATGATTTTATCTTCGCCTTCATACTATATTTGAAATACAACAATTGGGTCACTTAGATTGAGACTACATGTGGATTTGAACGTGTGACCTCTTACACAAAAACATAAGATCTTATCCATTAGGCCCACTAAAATTTAATTTAAAAGACACCATCTTAACCATTATAACCACTCAACTTTATTTTAACTTTTCAACTATTAGTCACTTGTAATTAACCTACCTATAACATAGTATTGTCTCTACTAGCACAACCATATAAATTAAATGGTTGGTAAATGCTAATAGGCATCAAAAAACTTACATCATAATACATCTCACTTTATCAAAATTAAAAGAAATCATAAATATTATCTCTCTCTCTCTCTCTCTCTCTCTCTATATATATATATATATATATATATAACCATGGTGATTCAACCCCATTTTACTATGTAATTTTTTAATATATAAATAGGCTTAGTTATGATATTATGGGGCAATACTATGACTTACTACAAACTATAACTCATGTTCATAAGATATTTTTTAATTAATTAATTTAATTAAAAGAGTATAAAAAGTAAAACTATTTTTCAAATATTCTCAATTATTAATATATTATTATTACTAAAAATATTTTAGTAATATTTTGTACAGGTTAAATTCTTATTATCCATCTAATAATTATTGATAATTAAAATAAAATTCCAAAGATCTTATTTTAAAATATACACCTATTTACATAAAAATAATCACTGAATTTTTTTTAATATAATTAAATGCCAAACAACCATAAGCATAGTAACGGTAAATCAATGAATCACTTGACATAACCTAACATCCAATTTTCCATATGCCTGTCATAGGTAACTTCCTCCGTGGAATGTGAAATTCCTAGCAGTGGAAAGCTCTATGATGTTGCATGTCATACAAAGGGTCAATTTGAACGTGAATGTGTAATACCTCACATAATACAATACTTAAACAAATGGTTGCGGAGCAACAAGCACCTACCCATGATGCCAATAGAAAGGGTCGTCATGATGCGAAGAGAAAAGGATGTCACAATTGCCGCAACAACTTACTCTGCTGAACTAATGTGTTATATACATGGGTTGATGCCAACATTGTTTGTTTAGTGGTGCCGGGTGAAAAGAAAAAGGAACACTAGAACATAGTGGATTGGACTAATGAAACAATAAAAGCTATACCACCTTAGTTAAAGACATACCTCGCATTAGAAACTATGAGTTCAAGCCAAAGAAAGGGTGAAACATTTGAGCATCGAACGAACAATCAACCATAAGGCCTTCATAGCATATTCTGGTTAGTTCTGCAAAGTCTCATAGCTCATTTTAACAAGGAATTGAACCATAAGATTACCAAAGGCTCCAGAAAGAGAAGGCATTGAACCATACATAAGAGGCACGCATGCCAGTCGAGGGGAATCATCAAAATTTTGTGCTAAATAGGTTGTTCAGAAGAGTGTCTGAAATGTTACTAGCTGCCCTCTGTACGCCCATAAATACCATACATGTATCTCCCCCTCATATCTTTATTTAAGCAAGTGCCTGCATGTTGTATTATCTACACAACATGAATGCATCCAGTAGTTGCAGTGCTGCGTGTGAAGGCTGTACAGATTCATTCACCCACACTCAATCGTGCAGAACATACCTGTTGGGTTATTAACGTTGTTGTACAGATTCAGAGTTCACTGTATATGTTACAAACTTAAGTCATGGGCTAAATAGGTTGTTCAGAAGAGTGTCTGAAATGTTACTAGCTGCCCTCTGTACGCCCATAAATACCATACATGTATCTCCCCCTCATATCTTTATTTAAGCAAGTGCCTGCATGTTGTATTATCTACACAACATGAATGCATCCAGTAGTTGCAGTGCTGCGTGTGAAGGCTGTACAGATTCATTCACCCACACTCAATCGTGCAGAACATACCTGTTGGGTTATTAACGTTGTTGTACAGATTCAGAGTTCACTGTATATGTTACAAACTTAAGTCATGGGCTAAATAGGTTGTTCAGAAGAGTGTCTGAAATGTTACTAGCTGCCCTCTGTACGCCCATAAATACCATACATGTATCTCCCCCTCATATCTTTATTTAAGCAAGTGCCTGCATGTTGTATTATCTACACAACATGAATGCATCCAGTAGTTGCAGTGCTGCGTGTGAAGGCTGTACAGATTCATTCACCCACACTCAATCGTGCAGAACATACCTGTTGGGTTATTAACGTTGTTGTACAGATTCAGAGTTCACTGTATATGTTACAAACTTAAGTCATGGGAGCATATCATATTGTGTGTTTTTCATCGTCACTGATTTTCTTTGTTGGGAGGCCGAAGTCTCCTCCCCTTTTTCTAGCATTTTAATTTGTGGTTTATGAATTTTGTTATTTACAAGTCTTTACGTGATGGGAACGAAAGTTGACAACGCTTCACTAATACTTTACACTGGATATGTGTCATTGTTCCAATTTCATATTATGTTTATTCATTCATTTTTATACATTAAACAAATATTATGGAGGGAAAGAGCATTAATTCTTATTGGGTTCAAGAAGAAATTGAGATAAATAATCTTATATCCTCTAACATCATGCATGTTTTAACATAATTCAAGTTCATATGTGTTTCTCAAAATGGTAAAGAAAAAGTCTCTTAGGACATTGAATCTTTCTTACTAAGGAATTTAGAGAAATAACATTTTGTGGTGTTACATCATGGATGTTTCAGCGCCCAATGTGTATCTCTCACAATGGGGAAGAGAAGAATGAATTTTTTTTTCATAAAATGAATTTCTTCTATATTGATGTACTATGAAATGGAAATGCTTTTCCCACTTGCATATTTTCGAAAGTTTTCCCTCGCATCTTGTGAAAAAATTATTTATTATTTCATAAAATGAAGTTCTTCTATATTATTGTACTATGAAATGGAAGTCCTTTTCCCACTTGCACATTTTAAAGTTTCCTTTTTCATCTTCTCAAACATTTATTTATAATTTATCCATTAATCATGAGATTCAACCACATGCCCATTGAATGACAACCTCAATTAGGGCAAGGCTATTAGATGAGAGCCTCAATTAAGATTATGACTCAAAGTAAGAATTAAATATTGTAATGTTTTAAGACACGTGGTAGGAAAAATAATTTAAACATGTTAGTCGAATTAAAAATCGATCAAAACTCTCTAATTATTCAAGTGTAATAAAAAAACAATTGCATGGAATGCAAGTGTTGCTTGCCACATTTTCCCTCATCATTTTACTACTGTTTTGTTCATCTTAATCACAGACTTTGACTTTACAAACTAGGGCCAATGGCCCATAACCAGGGTTGATGTATTCAAACTAGAAATTGCAAATGCGATCGATGGTGTCCCCTCTGAGATTTTTCATCCATAAAATAAGGTAAGCCTGCACAAGTTTAATGGAAAGGACCTAGTTTCGAGCCCCCATTCAAATTTTGGTTCTTATCGTTATGATGATGTGTTTTACCCTTTATGCATATGTTATAATGTATTTCTTTTTTATGAATGAAGTGCATTAGATGTAGATGTATGATAGAATATTTGTTTTACTTTCTTGTTCGCGGTCTTTTATAGTTTCTAAGTCTTGGATTTTGTATCGGCCTAAAAAGCCAATTTTCAACCGTGCAGTACAGGCTCTAGACATAAATAATATCTTAAAATATTATAGTGAAATAAAATGGTTTTTAATACTACACAACTCCATGAGTTGAAGGATTCTGTAATAATTCTTCTTAAAAGTTAATTAGAGATTTAAGGTTGAAGAATAGGTGCAGTGCAGTGTGTTGACAAGTCAACAATAACAATTCCAATGAATTTCACAGTTTCTCCCGTACAAGTAACTAATATATAGAACACATTGAGAACTTGTTCTGCACACTCAGACATGTGAGTTCTATATATTAGTTACTTGACTTGGTGTATCTGAAATATTACCTTTACCTCTCATATAGAAGCTGCTAGGGTCAATTGATTTAAAGTCTTCTATGTTCATCTTGTGAGACAATTTCATCTCCCATGTTTTCGTCAACTTCTCAACAGTTTCTTCAAGGGATCCTTTTGGCCATACCTGCACATATGGATCTAACTACATACTGCATCTATAAAATCTTATCAAACTCAGAAACTAAGTGGTAGAAAACAACTTATTTAGATTGCAAATACAGAAAGGAACCTTAGTTCAACATTCTTCAAACAACTTGTTTGGCCATTTCTATATAAGCATGGTCTTATCTTTGTTTTTACTGGCCAGATGATTTCATTAATAAGGCCCCCTCCCAATAGCACTCAATGGAGCTAACGACAACCCAGTTAACAATTGCCAGAAGTTATCAATGCATGTCTAGTTAGTCAGTTACAACTAAGCAGTTCATCGAAAGTCAGTCAAACATACCTGCTATTATTCGATCGTTGAAGAGCCCTGTTGTTTAGAATACAGTATCCAACATATAAATCCTGCTCATAAAAAGAAAGGTATTCATAAAATAAATCCTACTATGCAAATAGGAATGTAGAAGGAAAATGATTAATCTTCAAATCAACTAAACCATTCAATAAATTAGAGTCGAAAATTTTCCAATTTGGAAGCCAAAGCTTCCACTTCTCAATTGTCTACTTTTCCCTAAATGTCAGATGGCCTCATTCAATATAATACTACTAACAAAAAAATGCACAACGTGCACTATCAATATATGAAAAAGCCTTCGGATATGTACATACATGAAATGAAAACCACTAAAATTTTATTATAATGGACAGTAGATTTTTCAAATTGAAAATGGTAAATGGTTTTATGGTGAGAATTTGCAATGGATTTGTAGAAATTTCATGGTGAATGGAGTAGATATGAAAGTAGCAATGATGTACTTGTAGATGACAACCATTAACCCCCCAAAAAATTAATTTTCTCCTCAGTCACAATTCATGATTTCTTTGACAGGCTAGCCATTGCCCATTCGACAAGCATGGCAGAAAGTGTCTCCCTCTCCAATAATGTTACCCATGAATATGGAAATCCATGTGTACTTTATTTCTTCACAGACTTCCCAAGCATCTTGTGTAATAAGTAGGTGGTTATGCATAAAATAGGGTGAGATGTTTTAATTCCTTTCCTTCCAGAGCACTAGACATGTCCTCTCTGAACCAGGAGAGGTGGTTTGCATGCGAATTACTATACTCTTTTGCATTCTAGCAAGCAACAGGTACTCAAATTTAGTAAGTTTACATGTCTTTTATAAATGATGTAACCACAATTGCATGGGAATTTAAAAACAAAGAATAGCTTCATGGGAATTTAAAAGCATAGAAATAACTTACCAATACTTTTGTTAGTAGTTTTTTTTAAACAAGTCCCTCTTATTATATGTATCAATTATGTGCAGGTAGTAAAAGAATTTTGTCTTAATTCTAAGATAACATATTTGTATATGTATGAATTACATTTGCATGCAACTCTCCACTCCCCTAGGAACATGTTACCAAAGGCAGAACATGTGACCAAAGTCAGAGTAGTAGATTGGAAATTGTTGTAATATCAGTACCCCATAAGAATGTTAAAATTATTGTGTAAATAGGGTTCATTTATAGAGGTTATGCAGATTTTGCGTAATACTGTGGAGCACTTTTAAGAATCGTCTATATATGTTTCTCTCTCGCAGGGTTGCGTCAAGAATAAATCCATGCCACAAAGAAAAATAGTGCATTCCTATATCATTACAGGAATCTCTCACTCCCATGCAAACATGCGACCAAAGGCAAAGCAACAAAACAAATCTCCACTCGCCTGCGAACATGCAACCAAAGGTAGACAAACAAAGTAGAGAGAGTTAAGCATACAAAGAAGAGAACATAGACAAATTACCCATGACAAAGTGGTGTCATGTTGTGAAGTGACAAAGAAATGTCATGCTATGGAGTGAACAACAATGATGAAGCCCATATGTAAGTCCAAATGTCACTAAATGCGATAAAGATAAAAGTATGGAAAATCCATGGAGGTAAACATTTATGGCTAAACATTTATTGTTAGTGAAGTAATGCTAGCATTATTTCACTGGAAAAAGCTAGTTGATAATGTTTGATAATGTACAGTATATACTAGTTTTAAACTAAGATAATATAAGCTCATTTGGGTCGGTGCCTTGGGAAGAGGCCAAATAAGACCTCAAACCACAGAATTTGGTAAGGCTTTGGTTAAAATCATCATGATAATCTTAAATAATTATATAATTTATAGAACTTTGGCTTGAAATTTCTAAAATAGTTTTGATATGTGTGGAAACTAATACATTGTTGAAAATCCATTACTATAGCCCCTAGCCCAAAAAAGCAAGACTAAAAGGGTGCAAACATAATATACATGATAGAAAGTCTTCCCTTCATATAGAGTCAATACCACCAAGTGTTGCTGCTCACCTTGAACTAAAACTATCATAAAAATATTTTAATTTAGAGAATATTTAATTTTAATTTTAATTTTTAAAAAGACATATGTCAATTCGAAGCTGAACATGGAAAGAATTCCATAACTACTTCATAACCTATATACACTTTAATCTATTATATTAAAACATTTAAAAAAATAAATATAAAAAAATTATTATTAATTTCAGTTCTTTTAATTAAAAAAAATACAAATTTAAAAAAAATACATTTTAAATTTTAAAAGTAAAATTAAGAACGTGTCATTTCACTGATCCCATAATTAACAGAACCCAAAATAACAACAAGAATGTGACTGTAAATATAATTTCTAAGAAGTTTTATAGTAACAAGCATGTTCTCCAATTCCAATTCATACACGGATGGATACCCATTTTTTACATAACATATTACGTGATTCTTTGAATCTGCGAATACACGCTCTATTGTTGCGGCCACAAGACTTAAGCGACCCACAACGATTGTTTGCTATACATGAAACAAATGTAACTATATATATGAAACATAAATACACGATATCTCGATGGAATTATCGCTACATCAGCCACGTTTAACCAAGGCACCAAAGTTGCACCTTCTTTCTCGAATTTTGCACCTCCCAAAATGATTGCACCCATGTCGCCCCTTCCAATATTTTAAATTGTCAACCCACTTTCCCACATAGTATAATTGTCGCCTCCATGAGCGAGGTAGTGGATCACATAGCAAGTGAATTGTATAGCAGAACAACACATTGACCTTGCTATAAAGCCACACTCTAAGTGTGGTGCTGAACTCCAACAATGCAGATATAAAGCTCAGTGATAAAGGAATGAGCCAATGGAACTTCTTCTTCTTTGTTTGTAGAAACCAGGCAATCAAATTTAAAATTTTGAGAAGTGTCTTCTCTAAAACTGACGTGTGATGGGTAATAATCAATCATTATTACTAAAATGACTAGATCTCCTGATGACTAGATCGTTTTCGGATTGCTAAAACACTATCTGATCATTTTTTAATGTTCTCTAATGTGCATCTATTGAAGGAGATTCAAAAAACTTTCCTATTCTACTGAAATTCACTCCCTCTCCCCCTAAATCGCCACCCCCTTCAAAGTTAACCCTCACTGGTTTGAATACACACTGCATGATTCTATCAAGCAGATTTGGTTCCCTTTTAATATTGATTTTCTAGAATCCCCAACGATCCAATTCAAAAAAAAAAATTAAAGGAAGCTAAAAATACCATCAACCAATGGGCTAAACACAAATGTGATAGAGACTCCTAAGCCCTGGTGGATATTGAACACACCTTCTCTTCCTCCTTGGAAACCTTCTTGGTCGAGTAATGGACAAAAGACCAACAAATCCACTTAAAATCAATGGATTCCAAATGTTTGAAAATCCTTTTAGATCAAGAAAAAGAATGGTGCCTGAAGAGTAGAGCCATTTAATGTCAAGTTGGGGATGAAAACTATAAGTAATCTCACAATATAGAAAACTATAGGAAAGCCATCAACACCATCTAGGCGATCAAGAGATCGAATGGATATGTTATCTACTCTTTCCATGATATCTCATCTAAAGGATGAAAATATTGCAAAGAACTTTTCCAACAAGGTCAAAGGGATACTATTGATCACATATTAAAATTAGAAAAAAATTATCTCATATTTATGGATTAGGAAGAAAATGATATCCTAGTGACTGAAATCATGAAACCAAAATTGGATCAATTTTTGCACATTTTTTCAGAAGAGAAAGAGTCTCATCTCGAATGGCCTTCCAATTGAGCTTTACCTAGAATGCCACGATTTCATGGGAAATGAACTATTGAGACTAGTGGAGTACTCTCATACTACTGGGAAAATTTTAGCCCCTTTCAACTCCAATTTTCTTACTCTAATTCCAAAATTAGACCATCTAGATACTTTTGATTAGTTCCAGACTATATCCCTATGCAACACCATTTACAAAATTTTCTCAAAACTAATTACATATATGATGAATGATATATTATCAAATCATATCTATGACCATAATTTTTTGAGAAATTAACAAGATTCGGTCACTTTTGATGGTCTGGGGCTAAATATGGAATAAAATAACTCATGGAGCATGTACATAAACACCCTCTAACACTCTCAGGTGACTCTCTCAAATTTTAAGAACCAATTTAGTTGGACTTACAACCCTCATGCATCTTATTCTCTAAAGCATGGTTACTTGTCTAGTAATGAATGACCATAGAGGGGATCCACTCTAATGGAGTGAAAAATTATGGAAGCTAATATGTCCTCCTAAGACAAAAAAAATTCATGTAGTTGTTTTCGACAAAAAAATCTCCCACTTGGGACAACCTCCAAAAGCACTCCTTTCAAATTTCTTGTATATGCCATCTTTGCTTCATGAAATTTGAAACCAAAAATAATCTTTCATCTCTTTCCCCTGTGTTACTGCTATGTGGAGGGACATATGTCAGTTGGAAGGAACCCCCTCCACTAGTTTGGATCATACATCAACGATTGTCTAACCCTCTAGTTCGATTCTCATAAAACTCCCAATAAAAAAGCCATTCCACTCATTTTGGCTTGGGGAATGTGGCTGGAAAGGAATGGTACCATCTTCCATGATAAAGACACTTCGCACATAAAAAATTCCATTCATAGTCTTGCCATCGCCTGTTGCATTCCCTATAAGCCCCAATCCCAACCAACTCTGCACCTTCACTCTCCTAACATTCAAATGGAATCCTTCTGGGAGTTTTTGATGAGCTAACATAAGGAACACCCCTAATTGGTGGAGCATGTGGCATCCGACACCTCTAAAAAAAATTGTATTTCCTCTTTTGCAAACATTGCACCTGCAACAAATAAATATGCTAAACTTTTTGCTCTAAAGCTAGCACACCATATTGCCATATCAAAGAACACTCCCACACTTTATGTTTATGGTGACTCCAAAAATGTTATAAATTGGGTAAACAGAATTTCCAAAGTTCAAAATAACACCCTTGTCTCACTCTTTGAAAAAGTAAAATAGATCATTACACACTTTACTCAGATTTATTTCCATCATATCTATAACTAACAGAGCATAACTACAGATGCCCTATCAAACGATGGATTATATTTGGATGTTAGCTCATGTGAAGGAATAGAAGATAAAGAAGGCTAGCAACAAAAATATCTTCTTGACCCTTGGGTCTAAGTGATCATTTATGATGACATAACACTTTATTTAATTTTTGGAAGTTTGGTTTGCAATTTTTTTATGATACTTATGGTCCTTTTGTTGCCAATATGGGAAAGCAAAGATTCTAGAAAGGAGAAAAGAAATGAGATACATGGTTGATGTTTTTTGTAAAGCATATAAGTGGAGCAAGTTTACTTCTATTTTTGCATAGAATGTTTTTGCAATGAATGTATAAGCTAAGGAATGCTACATGGCATATGTAGTATGTAATTTTACTTGTATAAAATTACAATTTTTTTCCAAGGAAAAATAACATATGTCAAGATAACGATGTCAAATGTCAGTATATTTCAAAAAAATGATTTTCATTTTTTATTTTCTAAATATTGTTTCTTTGTACTACTTTTGCAATATTATGCAATAATAAACTTTGCTAGGACTCAATCGAATGTTTGAACTAATAAATTTTGGAAAAAAAAAAAGTTTTTCATATAAGGGGTAATTTCAACCTCCTACTTCCCTAAATGCATTTTGATAGCCTATTTTAGTTATTAATCTTAGTTAGCAAAGCTTCACAAATAGCATATTATAATCAATGTAAACTCTTACAACTCTCCCATTTCCAAATAAGATCCACTTGAATAAGAGGAAGCAAGACATGGATTAGCCTCCAAAAGCAAATGCACTACTTCTTGCATATAAGGCCTTAAAGCAAGAAGATGGATGGTGTAGAGCATTATTTGAGTACCTTAATCATGCTTTCCCTTATTAATTTTAAGTATCCTACTATTCATCACCTAAAATGCGATTTCCTTTGTAGTGAATTCAAAGAAAATCTAACCAACAATGTCCTTGTTCATCTTAAATTCTTGCTCTGTAAGTTGTTTTCCAATGACATGCTCCACTGGCACAACCCCAAAGCTACATATGCCAATATTTTTACTCACCATATATGTGTATGCATAATTTTCAACCCATAATCACGTATTAGCAATTACTTTCATTCTTCTAATGTTAGAAAATTATATATTACAGAGTAATGGAACACATAGAATATTGCAGAAATATAAACACAGAAAACACATAAAACCAGAGAGACACAGATATATGTGGTTCACCCAGTTTGGGCTACGTCCACCCCGAATAGCCAGTCCTTCCTTTCTATTATCTAGCAAAATGAAGAGACACAACCTACAGCAGATCCACTGTAATATCCTTTGTTTCCTCTCACAGTTTCACCTTTCTGTTTCTCGCTCAGAGAATACACAGCCTCAATACAATGCCCTCATACAAAGAGAGGGGTTTCCTTCTAGGGAAAAAAAACCTAAACTAAACATAAGTTCTACTGTCAGATCATCCGCCTAATGAACGGCCAAGATTGACTAGAAATTACTATACTTTTACAAGGAAATTTTACATCTGTTTTTAGCTTCGGGGGCGTTGCCCCCGAAACCCCCGCCGAGAGACCGCTGGCCCCCGGACCCCCCAACTGCGGGGGGATCGAGCCCCCCCGAACCCCCGTGGGGGGGGCAAGTCCCCCCTGCACCCCCTTGCGTGGAGGGGTGTACAAACTTCCTGGGGTATACATCCAGCTGAAACAAAGAACTCTAAATAATCATGCTCCACACCCAACAATCTCCCACTTGGAGAATGATTGTAGCAACTCCACCACTGCTTCATTTGTTGGACAATGACTTCTGTTTGGACCTGGTTGTTTCTCATCTTCATCGTCATCCTTGAAGACCAATTGAAACTGAGCATATTCTCAGTTTCTCCCTGGTTACAACTTTTGTTAACATATCTGCAGGATTCTAGCTAATGTGTATCTTTTCCAGCTTCAACTCCCCATCTTCCAACACTGATCGTATGAAATGGTACTTGAGCTGTATGTGTTTAGTCCTGGAATGAAATGTTGAGTTCTTTGAAAGGTGAACGAAACTTTGGCTATCACTGTATAACGTGCCCATATCATGCTCCTTACCCAATTCACCCATAAACCTTTGTAACCAAATCATTTCTTTACTAGCCTTTGTAGCAGCAACATACTCTGCTTCTGTTGTTGAAAGTGCAACAACACTTTGGATTTTTGAAACCCAATTGACAGTTGTTCCACCTACAGTAAATACATATCCTGTAGTGCTCCTCCTGTTATCTCTGTCACCTGCCATATCTGCATCAACATATCCCTATAGAGAAATGTTTGAACCACCAAAGCATAATGCTTGATTTGTGGTACCTTTCAAATATCTGAGAATCCATTTCACTGCCATCCAATGTTCCTTTCCTAGATTGTTCATGTACCTGCTTACAACTCCCACTGCATGTGCAATATCAGGCTTTATGCAGACCATTGCATACATTAAGCTTCCAACTGCTGATGCATATGGAACTTTAGACATATAATCCATGTCTTCTTGGGTCTTTGGGCACATTTCCTTACTAAGTTTGAAATGGATAGAAAAAGTTGTACTAACTGGTTTTGCATTGTGCATATTAAATATTTTCAGCACCTTTTGTATGTACTCATTCTGAGACAATGCTAATTTGCGATTTTTCCTGTCTCTAGTTATTCTCATACCAAGGATTTGTTTTGCAGCTCCCAAATCCTTCATTGCAAATGAATTTGCCAATTTTCTTTTGAGCACATTTATTTCTTGCATGTTAGACCCTGCAACAAGCATGTCATCCACATACAATAACAATATAATATAGCTACCATCATTTTGCTTTTTCAGATAAACAAAATGATCAGAGTGACATCTAGTATAACCTTGTTTAGACATAAACTTGTCAAATTTTAGATACCACTACCTTGGAGCCTGTTTTAAGCCATACAAGCTCTTCTTCAACCTGCACAATAGTTTCTCCTTCCCTTTCACCTCATACCCTTGTGGCTGCTGCATATATATCTCTTCTTCCAAATCCCCATGGAGAAAGGTTGTCTTTACATCTAACTGCTCAAGATGCAAATCTTCAACTGCTGCTAGACTTAAAATAGTTATGATTGAAGTCATTTTAACAACAGAAGAAAATATTTCATCAAAATCAATACCTTTCTTCTATGCAAACCCCTTCACCACAAGTCTAGCTTTGTACCTTTGTTTTCCTCCATCTTCTTCCTTTAGCCTGTAAACCCATTTATTCTTCAATGTAGTTTTTCTTGCAGGCAACCTGACTAAGTCCCAAGTCTGGTTATGCATTAAGGAGTCCATCTCTTCTTCCATGGCTAGCACCCACTTCTTCCTGCTTTCAACCTGCATTTCTTCTTCATAATATTCGGGTTCACCAAAATCGGTCAACAATAAATAATATAATGAAGGAGAGTAACGTTCAGGGGGTATACTTATCCTGGTAGATCTTCTAACACCACTTTCAGGTGTTTGGGGTGCTTGTTGCTATTGTGGTGGTTGCTGTTGTTGTGGTTGTTGATTATTATTATTTTTAGGAACCTTTACTTTTTCAGTGATCTCATCAAGAACTATGTATTCCTTGTTTTCCTTTTCATATTTCTTTTCCTACAACTGATTCTTATACAAGACCTTTTCATTGAATATCACATCTCTGCTCCTAATGATTTTGTGATTTTTGTAATCATATAAGCGATAACCAAAATCATTAATACCATATACAATAAAGGTACATTTCTTTGACTTTGCCTCAAGATTTGTTCTATTTTCTTTATTAATACGGACAAAGGCCTTACAACCAAAAGGCTTTAAAAAGGAGTAGTTTACCTTTTTACCTGTCCATACTTCCTCTGGAACACCACCATCCAAGGAACTTGGAGGCCCTCTGTTTATTAGATAAACAACAGTATCTATAGCATCTGCCCAAAATTTTAAAGGCAGTCCTGCATGCAATCCATGCACCTTGCACACTCCATGATTGTTCTGTTCATCCTTTCTGACACACCACTTTCTTGTGGTGTTCTTAGAACTGTCTTCTCTCTGCAAATTCCATGCTCTGAATAGTACCTATCAAACTCTTTGCTACAATATTCACTTCCATTGTCTAATTTGAGACACTTCAATTTCTTTTCTGTCTCAATCTCAACCAAAGCTTTCCATTTCTTGAAAGTATCAAATACATCAGATTTATTCTTAATACAATAAATCCAAGTTTTTCTAGTTGCATCATCAATAAAAGTAACATAATAACAAGATCCACTGAGAGATGATACATGAGGAGGTCCCCATACATCTGTATGCACAAGCTCTAATTTTTCGCTCTTCTTTTCTTTCCCAACTCTGAGAAATCTGACTCTCTTCTGTTTTCCATAAATGTAATTCTCATAGAAGTCCAAATCAACATTCTTCAAACCAGGCAACAAATTCCTTGAGTGAAGAATCTTCATCCCCTTCTCACTCATGTGTTCGAGCCTATGATGCCATAATGTTGCATCTGCTCCTTTGGAAGTTAAAGCATTAACATAGTTAGAAGTACCATTGCATAAATACAATGTACCAACCTTTTTGCCTTTTGCTATTACCAGGGCTCCTTTGGTGACCTTCTAAGCTTTATCTATGAAAGCTTTCACACAACCTTCACCGCCTAACTGCCCTGTTGAAATTAGATTTTTCTTCAGATCTGGAACATGCCTTACCACGTTTAGTTGCCATTGGTTTTCATTCTACTGTTTTACAAGAACCTTACCCATTCCAACAATTTTACAGGGTTTATCATCACCCAAACGGACTTGCCCAAACTCTCCTTGAACATAGTCATGAAAATATTTCTTATCAGTTGTGGCATGGAATGAGGCCCATGAATCTACCACCCAAGAATCAGTAATATTTTCGAAAGAAAGAATCAAAGCATATTGTAACACCTCACCTATCACATTTGCTTCATGATTGTTTTCTTGCTATGCATCTCCTTCTTTTCCCTTCTGATATCTACAATCTTTCTTTAGGTGTCCTTTCTTTCCGCATTTCTAGCACACTATCCCCGATCTGGACTTGGATCTACATTTCCTTGATTTACTGTGATATCCTAAGCTCTTTCCTCTTTCCATTTTTCTTCACCTAGAATCTTCACTCAAAGCATTACCCGATGTCTCATCAGAGCTTTTTCGTCGCATTTCCTCGCTAAGGATAGCACCGACAACATCATCAAACTTTAAAGTACTAGATCCAGACACAGAGTTACTAATGGCCATTACTAAACCATTCCAACTTTCTGGCAATGAGCACAAGAATAACAGAGCTCTAACTTCATCATCAAAGTTTACCCCTACAGAACTTAACTGACTTGTAACAGTATTAAAATCATTTAAATGGTCTGCAACAGATCCACCTTCCTACATCTTCATATTAAATAATTGTTTCATAAGAAATACCTTGTTTGAGGCCGAGGGTTTTTCATATAGTTACGCCAATGCCTTAATCAAACCCTCTGTCATTGTTTCCTTCGAAATGTTGAAAGCAACCGACGCTGCGAGGCACAACCACACTGTTCCGAGTGCCTTTCTATCGAGAAGGTTCCATTCTTCATCTGTCATACCCATCGGCATCTTTATTTTTCCACCCAATGGTAGGTATAGATCTTTCTAATACAGATAATCTTCCATCTGCATCTTCCACAGCGAGAAGTTATGGCCGTTAAATTTCTCGACCCTAAACTCACCATCTTCTGCCATTGCTCACACTTGAACGAGGAACCCTTCTTTCCTGCGAGTTTATCGCCTAAATAAACCTTCAACTCTGATACTTGTTGTTAGAAAATTATATATTACAGAGCAATGGAACACATAGAATATTGCAGAAATATAAACACAGAAAACGCATAAAACTAGAGAGACACAAATATACGTGGTTCACCCAGTTTGGGCTACGTCCACCCCGAGCAGCCAGTCCTTTCTTTCTATTATCTAGAAAAATGAAGAGACACAACCTACAACAGATCCACTGTAATATCCTTTGTTTTCTCTCATAGTCTCACCTCTCTGTTTCTCTCTCGGAGAATACACATCTATTACACAGCCTCAATACAATGCCCTCATACAAGGAGAGGGGCTGCCTTCTAGGGCAAAAAACCCTAAACTAAACATAAGTTCTACCGTCAGATCATCCGCCTAATGAACAGCCTAGATTGACTAGAAATTACTATACTTTTATGAGGCAATTTTACATCTATTTTTAGCTTCGGGGGCACTGCCCCTGAAACCCCCGTCGGGGGACCACTGGCCCCCGGACCCCCCAGCTGGGGGGGATCAGCCCCCCCTGAACCCCCACGGGGGGGACAAGCCCCCCCCCCACACCTCCCCGCATGGAGGGGTATACAAACTTCCTAGGGTATACATGCGGCTGAAACAAAGACCTCTAAATAATCATGCTCCACACCCAACATCTAAATTATTAGCATACATTTGTTTTGGGATACTTTAAACCATAACTCTATGTAACTCCTTTTACAAAGCTAGAATTATTTATTACCTAGAGTGAAATAGCCTTTGGAGACTATAATAATTGTTGTTGAGTTTCCCTTTAAATAAGATCAAAGGATCTTTATAACATGGAAATAAGCTAATCATGGATCCAATCTTCATTCAACCATATATTATTAGATTTTATGACTTTATGGATAATAGAAAGAACAAAATAATTATGTAAATAAGGAAATCCATGAGATATTCCAAGTGTTATTGTGATTTGCAATATAATGTCTAACCAATTGTTTGATGCATGATGTCCCACAAACTCCCCACTTTCATATATTCATATAGAAGGAGGTGTGAATATGTACTAGAAATCCAACAATAGAGTTTCACTATAGTTTTGTGTATGATAGAGCATAAGGTTTCAATCTCCATCTTCAAATCTTGAAATGCATTTTTCTCTATTATATGTTTGAGCTTGATGGCATTATTGTTGGCTTGAAGTCATTTTATAGCAATAATTTCTCCCTTGCCTAACTCTCCTTTGTATACCTTTCAAGGTCCCTCCAATGTGAATCATTTTTACTTCCTTCAATTAATGGTGCATGTCATCACAGATGAAGTTCAATGTGTGAAAGGATTTCATATATTAAGATAGAGCATCTATAATATCTCAAGAAGGGATTCTATATAAAAGGAAACCTGTAACCACCCATTCCATATTTACCCAATTTCACTGGCCTGACAGGTAAACATGAGACAAATAGTTACTATGACAAGAGAAAACCTCCTAGCTCCATTTAAGGAAGTGGGGCCTACAATTGACCATCGATTGAAAACTCACAACGTCCCTCAGGACTACAAGACACTCAGGGGCCAAAGAACCACCCCATGTGACAAAACCCTAAGCTGGGGCTCCTTTTCTCACAACTTAACCCCCAACCACATGCACAAGCCTACAAGAGTGCAGTTGAAGGCCTCCAATCGCACGCACAACACTACCTGAGTGTGGTTGTGACCCAAATTGTCTAGTTTAGAGGGTGTGTTCCCAACATCTAAGCCAAAATTCCAGGTCAACCTCCAAACCACTGCCTAGAACTATTTGAGACTTCTCAAAATCATTATTGGTGTGACAACAAAGCTAAATAATCAAAAATAGAAGTATAACTTGAACTAGACTACCTAGAACATAATAAACATTTCATCAAACACATGGAAAATATGTAAGCTATAGGTCATGAATGCATATATGATAGTACTAGTATGAGATTCATCTGAGAATCACCAAGGCGGCCTTATGCCCTCTCCACATAGCTGCAATAATACTCATTAGTCTGTAAAATCGTTAACCAATCAATAGCTAAAAAATTCATGACGAGCCATAAATGATACACATCATTTAAACAACATATAACTAGAAAATGACCAGCATAAAAACCATGGCAACTCAACCATAATATCACCAATATAATCATACGTGAATCAAAGTAGAGAAATAACTCTTATTAACATATGTGAATTCTAACCAAGTCAGGGACTTCCATGTACCACCCAACCATAGATTAGGATGAACTAAATATCTCTTTCATCCAATCACCCCGACACCATATTCCAAGAATGAATGTGGGATCTCATGGATTAATTAAACAAAACCAAACCAGGGCTTCCAGAGACCAAACCACCTCAACCCTCAACCGGTGATTCCAGCTCAAGGTCAGACATCACTAACGCCAACCAGATCGGTCTCTACCTAAGCTGTCCAAGGGATCCATGAACTAGTAACTCAACCCACATCCTTCTAGGGCTCCAGAGTGTTTGTCAAACCCAACTCCAGGGATTAGTAACTCAACCCGCCAAGGGCTACTGAGAATTTGTCTGAACCTAGGCTCCAGGACTAGTAACTCAACCCAAGTTGTTCCAGGGATTCCAGAGTGTTTTTTCTAACCCAAAATCATAAGGAATTATGAGCACCAATCCGAAAAAATCAAGTGAAAATTCCCACAACAACATGTCTATCTAGGAAGTGGAATGGAAAGGCTAAAACCATTGTTAATCCAAGAAAATATCCATGCCAATGATAACACATAACCAAAAAATCACATCCATATACCATGCATCCATAAATCAGTAAGGAAATCACATATGCAACCTATTGCCTGCAAAGCAATCCAACTATAATGGTTGATTCACTTGTTCCCTTACGCTTTCTTGATTTCCTTTTCCTTCTTTCTCCAAATCTAGTGTATGCCAAAGTGCTCCAAGAATTCTCCTAGAATGCTTCAAGATTTCTCTAAGTATGCAAGAGTATGAGAGAATAGAAAAGAGCTCAACCCAAAAACTATCAAAAGGCTAATCTAATCCTCAAAAGACCTTTTATCATTGATGCCTCTGTTTTCTTTATTTTAATTCATTTTCCCTTCAATTCCCCTCTCATGCAAATCTGTGACCATTCACCTTACTTTTATCCTATTTTCCTTTATTTTCATAAATAAATGCCAATTTCCATAGCCATTAATTAATCACAAGTGATAGCCATCACTATGTTTTTCCCAAAATTTAGCTTGGAATACATGTCCCATGACCTTGGTGTTATTTTTATTTACATAGAAAATCAACCAAGGGTTGTTACAAACCCCTCCTCCTTGGGGGAGCACTGTCCTCAATGTTCAATGAAACATATAAACCATAAAATACATTCCACCCAAGAATATTTATAACATAGTTTGATGCAACATTTACATCATATCGTATAACCATCATACCATGAGTACCATACCGCTTATTGGAGCTTTATAACATATCTCAATGCAATATTTACGTACATATGCATATATATAAACATAACCAAAACACAACATCAAACACATATATAAGAGTACATCCGCTTAACCAATGAATATAGAAGGATACATAGTCCGTATATGATAAGTCATCTCCCATGCAACTTCATCGGGCTCAAAGTGCTTTAATTTCACTTTAACTTACACAATTACTCAATTCTGGAGAATGAGCATATTTCGTTGCAAAATGCACTGAGGTTCCAATTGGAATTCTCCTTCTGGTTCCACCTGCAATACAAACTATCCAATCCCTTCCATGATCAACGTCCTTCATGTATCTTTTAAGCAATGAAACATGGAAAACATCATGTAATTTCATTGTTGAAGGAAGTGAAATTTTGTAGGCCACTAGTCCAATCCTCTCCAGGATCTCGAAATTCCTGCAATACCAAGGTGCCAGCTTGGCACATGATCCAATCCTTAAGAAGATCCTCTTGGGCTTGATGCGCAAGTACACATGTTTCCCAACTTGAAACTCTTTAAATACCTTGTGTTGATCTGCATAAATCTTTTGTTTATCCCATGTTTCCTTTAAATCCCTTTGGATAACCTACATTTCTTGTTCTATCTCTGCCAACATATTCAGTCCAATCAACACCTTGTTCACTGGATCACTCCAACTGATAAGAGTATTACAACTCCATCCTTAAAACACCTCAAACTGACTCATATTCAAAGACTCATGACACTCATTCTTATATGCAAACTCAACCAGTGGAAGATAGTCTCTCCACTTTTGTTGCTAGTGCATGACATACATCCTCAACATGTCCTCAAGAATCTCGTTAACCCTCTCTGTTTGTCCATATGTCTACGGATGATAAGTTGTACTAAAATCTAACTCTGTCCCAAGACTGCAAACAACTCTTTCCAAAACTTGGAAGTGAATTTGACATCTCTGTCTCACATAATATTCTTAGGAATTCCATGAAACCTTACTATCTCCCTAATGAAAATATGAGCTATTTCACTTTTTAAATTTGCAGACTTAACTGCAATGAAATGAGCTACCTTTTTTAACATGTCAACCATAACCATGATGGAATCATGCCGCTTAGATGTCCTCGACAAACCTATAATGAGGTCCATGGAAATGGCCTCCCATTTCTGATCGGGAATCAAAATCAGACACAATAAAACACCTGGATTCTTACACTTTGATTTTACCTGCTGACAATCGAAACATTTTGCAACATAGTCAAAGACCTCTTTCTTCAAGTTCAACCAACGGTAGAATTTCTTAACTTTTGTCAATGTCTTTTGATATATGGGGTGACTTGAATACGGGTTTACATGAAATTCCCTCAAGATAAAATTCTTGAGATCATTGTTGTCTGGCACGTAGATCCTATCCCTAAATATAACCAAACCATTGGTCGTGAGATGATAATCCACATCTTGATTGCTTAAGCTATTGTAACTTGTGCTTAAGTTGCTGGTCCTGCCATCTTGCTGTCTTGCCTGCAAGATTTTCTCTTGCAAGTCTATCCTATAAGAACTCACTCGTACAATGTGATTCACTTGTACTCTTATACTAAGAGCATCTGAAACCCTATTCTCTTTACCCTTAATGTGTCTGATCTCGAATTCAAATTCGCTGAGCATATCCAACCACCTAGCTTGCCTAACATTCAGATTCGGTTGATGAAATAAGTACCTTAGCCCACTATGATCTCTCATTAAGGTGAATCTCCTACCAAGAAGATAGTGTCTCCACATCTTTAGTGTGTGAATGACCACTACCAACTCAATATCATGAGTCACATAATTATGCTCGTGCTCGTTCAACTTCTTTGACTTATAACATACTACTTGTCCTTCCTGCACCAAGAATCCACCAAGTCCTCTCTTGCAAGCATCTGTACATACCACAAACTCTTTATTTGGATCTACAATCTTCAGGACTGGAGTGTATGCAAGCAACTACTTCAACTATTCAAAACTAGCTACACACTCCTCAGTCCATTCAAACTTCTTCCCTTTTTCATTGCAAAGATGTAATAGGATAGGAAATCTATGAGAAGTTCTCAATGAACAACCTGTAGTAACCTACTAGTCCCATGAATGATCTAAGCTCATCCACATTCCTAGGAGCTACCCATTCCATGATATCTCCGATCTTTACCAAGTCCACTACTATGCCTTCCTTGGAAACAACATGTCCCAAGTAATGAACTTTTGTATGAAATAAACTGCACTTGCCAAGCTTGGAATACAACTGATGCTCTCTCAATAGTCTTAACACTACTGCTAAGTGTTTTGCATTCTCTTCTTCATTCTTATAATATATCAATATGTCGTCAATGAACATATCACAAACTTGTCTAGATAAGGACATAACACACTATTCATCAAACACATGAAATTAGCTGGAGCATTAGTAAGACCAAAAGGAACTAATACCAACTCATAATGCCCATACTAGTCCAAAATGCAGTTTTGTAGATGTCCTCTTCTTTGATGTGTACTTGATCATATCCTGATCTCAAGTCAATATTTGAGAACATTGCTGCTCCCTTCAACTGATCAAACAAGTCATCAATCTACGACAAATGGTGCATGTTCTTAATAGTCACTTTGTTCAACTTCCTGTAATCAATACACAACCTAAGAGTACCATCCTTCTTCTTCACAAACAATATTGGTGCACCCCAAGGTGATACAATTGGCCTAATGTATCCCTTATCAATCATTTCCTTAAGCTGCAACTTCAATTCCACTAATTCTGGTGTACTCATTTTGTAAGGTTTCTTTAATGTTTGTGCTTCTCTTGACATCAACTCAATAGAAAAGTCTACTTCCCTATGAGGCAGTAACTTTGAAATCTATGCTGGAAATACATCCTGAAACTACTACAAAACTGGATACCTCTTTAAGACTTCAGCATCCTCAACATCCTTCCCTTTGTCACTGGAAATATGAATTGCAAACAATACACACCTTTTCCTGCTACTGTGCTTTGCTTACATAGTTGTAACCATTATCACTATTGTAGGATTCTTTTTACCCTGCAAGATTATCTTCTCTTCGTCATCATCCAAGCACTCAATAGTCTTATCATAACAATCCACCTCAGTCGTGTGAATGTACAACCAATCCATACCCAAAAACATACTGTATGATCCCAACGGAAGCACATTTAGACGCAGTGATGTAGATATACTATTCATCTCAAATGCACAAGATCTCACCCAATGATGAACTCTTTTCTTGGTACCTATATCCAACTACATTAACCAAGGCTATGCATGCACTTCTTTATTCAAGCAACACTTATCCACCAAGTAAGGACTGATATAAATATAGTTAGATCTAGGGTCAATCAAAATAGAAACAACTTGATCACAAATCTTACATTCAATCTCGATAATAGATGCTTGATGATCAACCTACCTATTATCTAATGCTGCATAAATCCGAGGAATACTCTATCCAACATCCCCAACCATCTGTGCCTCCTGAGTACTATAAATATTTGGTCTGCCACGCTTATGTTGTGGATAATATCTCTTGTGATTATCCTTGCCACAAGTCCAACACTGCAAAATATTACTGCCATCACCCTTGTTCTGCTCCTTAGACTAAAATCCTTGTCCTCTAGTAGCTGCATTGAACTTCTTGTGTGACACCGCATTCTCCTTGTCATATGTATCCTAAGGTTTTCATTTTTTTTTAATCCACTTTTATTTATTATTCTCATTACCTTTCCAATCCTGCTTAGACTAAGTCTTGTGCTTCAATTTCTCATAACATTTCTTCAAATTTTTAATGGCTTCCACCAATGATCTAAGCTCATCAAACTCAAATTTGTCTTTGAATGATATCGACAACCCACTGATGAATATCCAACTATTTGATTTCTCCTCCTTAAGATAAGGCACATATCTCAACAAATCCAAGAATTTGCTAGTATACTCCTTATCGGTCATAGATCCAATATTCAGCTCATAGATCTCATTTTCCCTATCATCATATTATCTTTCAAATAGATACTTATTGCTGAAGAGTCCCTTGAACTCACTTCAAGTCAGTTCCTCTGAATTCCTCTAACATTATTCACATCTTCCCACCAAATGTTTGTATTTCCTTTAAGACCGAAAGTAGTTATCCCGACTTTCATGTTTTCTGAATAATCATGCAATCTAAAAAACTTATTCATCCCCAACAATGAAGCTTTTTCATCTTATAACTTATTCATTTCTTCATCAAATGTAGGAATCTTTGCTTTCTTGAACTCATTTAGCAAGTACTACTTCTCACTCCTCTTATACATATGGTGATGATGATGATGATGTCTCTCTGAACCAGAACTATAATAGAACCCATGATGATCACTCCTCCTGTCAAGTGTATCCAATAACCTACCATCTCTATCTGTGTAATCCCTATTAATCCTATATCCTAATTGAGACATGCTACCATATGTCCCATTGGTCCTTTCCTCCTGTCCATGGTTGATCCTAAGCAATCCCTATCTCTGCAAATATGATAGACTCTAAAGGATGACAACATTAACTTCCACTTGCTTCTCCTATGCTTTGGCAAGTATTTTTTCTCACTGATTGATCGTGTCATTATTTGCCTTGAAACTTCTCATTGGATATGCTATTTCAGGGGAGTACTCATCGCCATTTTGTTCATATAATATGTAGGGAGAATCTCGTGAACTGTAGTCCACCATTATGCTAGTCATCGTGATCTTCTACTTCCTGTAAACATATCATGTCAAATAACCAAATATAAACATAATCTAACATACCTCAGTGAAGTTCAAGGGGGCTATCTCGTCTTCTTGATCAATCTGGATTAGCACAATATATGTATATATAATGAAATCAACATATTAATCATCTCAACATCAACATCATCAACCTCTACATGACGACACAAATGCAACAATGACCATCACAATACATGCATAAAAAATTCATAGACAACTAACATGCATGCATGAAAAACAAATTCTGCCCATCCAGTCCAAGTGTTTGAACATGGAATCTCTGATACCAATCTGTAACCATCTCTCCCACATTTTCACAATTTCACTGACTTGCTAGGGTAAACATGAGACAAAGAGTTACTATGACATGACTCGACCTCTTAGCTCCAATTAAGGAAGTGGGGCCTACAACTGACCATTAATTGACGACTCACAACGACCATTAGGGCTACAAGATACTCAGGGGACAAAGAACCACATCAGATGACGAAACCCTGTGTCAAGGCTCATTTTATTACAACTTAACCCCCAATCTCATGCAAAATCCTGCAAGGGTGTGGTTGAATGCCTCCAACCACACACGCAACAATGATTGAGTGCGGTTGTGACCCAAATTGTCCAATTTTGATCTAGGTGGATATTGGTGTCCACCCACATATTCCACCTAGACCCCCTAGTCAGTTTCATTTGTTTCCTTGTTCATTTCAGCATTTACTATTTTGGTCAATTTTTCAAGTCCTGAACTTCCGGAGCAGTCTTGACCCCATAAACAATGTTTTGGGGTTTGCAGCAACCCCATAGTTGTAGGTAGGGGCTTGTGTTGAAACTTGTAGTACTCAGAGAGACATTTCCAACAAGGTATCATACAAGCCAAATGAAGATAATATGACCAAGTTATGACCTTGGGAAGTTGGCTACCCAACTAACCCCAATGGGACCCACAAACTCTTGGTGTTACATCTCCTAGGGTAAGGGTTTTGGTTCTTTAAGGTTTCCTTATTTTTTCCAATAATAAATAGGCCCTTGAGCCTCATTATAGCATAGTTCAGAGGCATGTAGCCACCACATATCTTCTCAGAGATAAGCTACCATCACCCGAGCTATCTTATTTCCATTCTGTTTGTAAGCATAGTTCAATATTTTTCTATTAATGAAATGAAGTGTTTTTCTACTGCATCTCTGTGTTTATGATTATATCTTTAATTTGTTGCATTCATGTTTAAGTTTGAATCAGTGGTATCAAAGTGATCTACTCTTTCTCTATTTTCCTTTGAATTTCCCCAACAAGGTCAGGGTATAAGGAGTTAGGGCTTGATTTGGTTGAACCATTGCAAGATTAGCCTCGCAAAACCTGACGACCTCCCATAATGGAAGAAAAAAAAGATGAGGGGGCAGGAGATCATTTCAAAATGTTGCTCGAGGAAGCCCTCAAGTGACAGAGGGATGTGATGATGGATAAATTTTCCCAGATCCTTCGACAGCTACCCACAGACAATACATCTTCATCCAAAAACCACTCTAGAGGCGCCACTCCTTTTAAGGTACAAGTTAACTTTGATATTCCCATATTCGAAGGCCTAATAGATACAAATGTCGTAGATAAATGGTTAAATTTGTTGGAAGGATATTTTTCAATTCATGACTTTTCCAATAGGAAAAAGATTATTTTTTCACTTCTTAAAGTGGCCCCACACATCAAGGACTGGTGGGAAACCTACTGTGAACAAAAGGACGAGAGTGAACCCTCACTGTTTTTAGTTGCATCCACTTGGAATTCTTTCCAAGATGCCATCAAGAAACAATATTACCTTGTCAGGAGCTATGAAGACAAATACATAAAGTGGACCACACTACGGCAGGAAAGAGACCAAGATGTGCCAGAGTTCACAAATATTTTCCATACCCTTTGCATGAAGCTGGATATCAAGGATACTGAGCGGAAGTTGGTGGTCAAGTACATGGCTGTCTACACAAGTACATCTAGGATGAGATGGAGTTCCTGGACATTTCCTGACTTGGCATAGCGTATCAGTATGCTGTCAAGATTGAGCATAAGTTTAAATAGAAGAGGAAGGACTTTGGATCTGCAAATCCAAAGAAAGGAAAATGTTCCCCCAAACCACAGGAAAAAACACCAAGCCAAGACAAGGCTACCCAAGACAGGCTACCGAAACCGCAAGCAAAGAACAACACCATGAAGACGAACAAGGACACGAGAAAATGGTGTGAGTTCCATAAGAGATCCACTCACAATAAAACTGAGTGTTGGGCCAAGTAGTCACTGGTGGCCAAGCTGAAGGCTTCTGAATCAGGCATAGGTTCCAACTCTGAAGTAGAACCCGATAAGGGAACTGATAAAGGGAAGAAGATCATTGATGTGGAGTCTAGTGCCACCATGGCTACCACCAATAATTAGAAGATTGAGCCTAAAGATCCAGAGGATGGGGAACACCTCTTCCACTCACAGATGTGGGTGAAGGGTTCTCTACTACAGCTCATTGTCGACAGTGGGAGCCAAAAGAACCTCATTTTAGCAGATTTCGTGAAGCGGCTGGGCCTAAATACTAGAGCACATCCATGGTCATACACCATTGGGTGGCTTCACCAAGGATGGGATCTTTGTATCAGCCGATAATGCCACCTTCCCTACAACATCAAGCCCTTCATGGATGAGGTACTGTGTGACGTTGCTACTCTTGAATTTTGTGATTTATTGTTAGGACAACCATACTTGTGGAAGCGACATGTTGTATATGAGTCTAGACCTTGCTCTGTGATTATTACTTTGGATAATAAGTTGTACATTATACTGGAGGTAGTCCCACCGACCGTCATCTCTTTGATCACTACAAAGCAATGCAGTAAGATAATTTCCCAGACCAACAAATTTTCTTTCCTTATTATTCGTTCCCAGGGAAAGTTGAAGGTTGTGGCCACAACTTCTAGGCAGGGCTCCACTACATAACAACAGCAGATGGACAAGGTCGTGGAGGAGTATAGGGATATTTTCACCTCACCCACAGGGGTACCTCTACACTGACAGGTCAAGCACTCCATCGATATGACCCTAGGTGTGCCGCTACCCAATGGACTGATCTATTGATGCTCTGTTCTCGAGAACACTGAGATCAAGAGGTAGATTCAGGAACTATTACAGAAAGGGCATATTAGGCCATGCTCATCACCTTGTGGGAGCTTGATTGTATTGGTATAGAAGAAGGATGGGACCTGTAGGCTCCGTATTGACTATCGGGTGTTGAACAAGATCATTGTCTGGAATAGGTACCCAATCCTACAGATTGATAACCTTCTAGACCAACTCAAGGGGGCCAAATATTTCAGCCTTATTGACTTGAAGTTAGGTTATCACCAGGTGCCTATCTAACCATCTGATGTGTGGAATACTGCCTTCAAATCCAAGGAGGTCCTTTTCGAATGGTTGGTCATGTTGTTCGGGTTGATGAACACCCTTGCAACCTTCATGAGACTGATGGAGGACATCTTACGACCCTTCACTAATGTATTCATGGTGGCATATTTAGATGACATCTTGATCTTCAACCAGAGTTAGGAAGAGCACCTCCACCATATTCGACAGGTCCTTCAAACCATGCGACAACACAAGCTATGTGCTAACTTGGAGAAATGCACCTTTAGCCTTACCCAAGTTCAATATTTAGGGTCCATCATGTTGAAGAAAGTGTAACTAGGTTCGAAATTTACAAATGTAATTTTGATCTTTGTGCTTGTCAAGAAAAGGAAATATTATTTTTTGTGAATTATAAGAATGATTTTCTTGCTCATTTCTTAAGAAATTCAAAAATTCAACATCATGCTCTTCTTGAGCTTATATGTAATGTGAAAGAGTAAACCTAGTGTCTATATGAAAGCCCTCCAAGACAAGCCTCATATCCTTGAAGAAGGCAACAATAAAAATGAATTAAAAATCACTGCAAGTCAACTAAATGAAAACGCAGTGATCTGCTTGATAAGTTGGCTTGACTTATGGCTCATATGTCAGCCTAATGGATGTCAACAATGACCCATATGTATAACACATGGAGTGACATGTCAAGCACAGTACTTCGGATGATCTTGGAAGAGGAAAAGCGAAGGTGAAGTATACACAAAACTGCAGTCTCTTGGTGAAGAAGTATACACTGTCTCTCGGTGAAGTCTACACAGAACCACAGTCTCTTGGTTGGGCATCCATAGTCTCTCAGTGAAGCATATTTAGATCTCGGTGCAAGGAAATATTACACTCACGATATTTGTGATGATAATATCTGTCTCAACACAGATGTGATTCCATAGTATACCACCTTGACATACTCTGTCTTGACATATGAATGATAAGCAAATCTCATAGTAACATGTTTTGGCACGATTTAGATGAAGTCATGATCTCGGTCTCAGTTACAAGGTATTAATCATGAAAGGATCTCTATGCAACTATCAAAGATATATACATATCTCAATATCGATATCTCTTTGTTATAGTGATGATGTCATTAAAGGTGTAGAAATAATCTCAGTGAGAATTAGTGAAGACCTCAGTGAAGAGGTGACAATGGAGGTGAAGTAATGATTTCAATGTTATAATAAATATCCCAGTGAAGATAATATTGGTGAAGAAGTAGTAATGATGATGATCTCAGTAGTGACAAAGAAGAGGATTGGTGTCTTGATCTTGGAATGGCTTAACAGGTCAAGGGTCCAAGTCTTGGTGTTCGTCAATTGGAATCTCTATAAGAAGAATTATGTGCGGCTTTTCCTCTCCAAGAGGGAGAGATTTTGGCCTTGGAAGAAAGCCAAACATCTTGTGTTCTTGTCTTTTTGTTTTGATAGCAGTTTGAGTAATTACAGTCATGCACTCAACTCATGCTCAGTTTGATGGACTATATCAGTGATCCTCACTTCTTGATCACTGAACTTTCTCCATGCCGTAAAATATAGTCTCAGTTATCCATCTATATATATATATATATATTGTAGAAGTAATCAAAGGAATACGTCTCACAATCCATGATTACATCACTGTATCAGTATAGTTATTACATCAAGGCAGTTTCAGTGATGAGACAATCTATCTATATAGTGTCACCCACCGTTTAGTTATGTCATTCATTGACAAGTTTGGGCTCCCTATACATTACCTCTCTACACAACGCACATAGACATCACTGTGCAGTGCCATATCAATATAATTTTCACAGTCTCGAAGTCTGTCTAAGATTATGATCTCAATAGCATGGTGCTTGGATCAAAACATAATATCACTAACATGTCAACAATATGTTGAAGTCAAAAATACCTTAAAATGAATTGGGAAGGTCGTGAAGCAGTGATGAGCCCCAGAAATGGGTAACTATATGGGCTCATTCTGCCTATTATTTTGATTTAATCCACCATTCTCAATAGTTTTGTGCATTTTTTAGAATGTATTTATGTCAATAGAGTGAATTGGGTTAGTCACTTTGCCATGTAGTCTAATGAATGTTTATTGCAGAATTTTTGGACAATTTTGGACAAAGACAAGGAATTTATTAGAAAATGGCAACCAAACTCAAGGAAAATAGGGAAGAGGACTTGTAGGATGGGTGTCTCCTTCATTAATGACTCCTTTCCTCGAATCCTCCATCAGCAGCTCGGAGTACAAAGGCCCACATTGATGATTCCAAGGGGCAGCCGAGCAAGTCAAGTAGGACTGTTGTTATCTTCAGTTCTAGGAAGCCGAGTTCCTTAATTTTAGGAGGACTGTTGGGAGTCCCCATTTGTATAAATAAGAAGGCTTCGAGCCTCAGTAGGTTAGCCAGTTCTTAGTATAATTTTGCACTTTTTTGCATCATTGTACTCAACTCATTTTCAAGCTCTTTTTGAGAATAGTTTATGTGATGTAACTGCTATTTTTTATAATGAAGATGAACCAAGTTTTGAACCAGCACTGATATTTTTCAGAGGGCTGAAGCTCTTGGGTTAGGGCCCAACCCAAGCTGCCCAGCACCTCCTTTGTGTACTTATATGTTTTTGTTTCCATTCATGAGTTAATTTCTGCTGCATATACTCATTTTACTTCATTAGATTAGGTTGCTTTTGATGGTTAGAATAGTTGTTTTTGCTTCAAGTTGCTGCAGTGACAAAAAAGGATCCAAAAAGGCTAGCAGTAGGTCTTGATCTCCTTTTTCCCTCCTTGGGAATATGATTTGAGGTCAAGGCACTACTGCTGCCATCAAAAACACAGTTTTTGCTCTTCCATGCAACTGCTGGTGTGATGCTTTGATTTGGAAAAGTTGATATTGGTTCAGATTTAATTGCTCAGATCATTTTATGTCCTTTCACCATAGTTCTCTCGCATGCTTTTCTGTTCATAAGGTACTATTCAACATTTTTCTGTTTTTAGGTCAGAAATTAGGTTATGCTAGACAAAACTTTGTTTTTAGTTCTTGCTTTGGTAAGTTTCGAGAAATAAGTGTGCAGATCTCTTGCAGGACATCCCAGCTCATCATTCCTCCATAAACCAGCCAGTACTAGCTCACTTCTTCTAGATCCCCCCACTCATTCGCCAAATTTCACCAATCTGCCCTAATTTTTGCATTGTTCTTCCATAAAGCTACTTTCTTGCCATTTGAATAAATCCAACCATCTCCTTCGTCCCTGATCCTCCTTGACAAGTTATAGACCCCTCAATGCCTTCATGCAGCCTTCATGCAGCCTTCATTTCCCCTTTCCCATCATTTTTCCACCTTCAAACATCCAAAAACCACTTTCAGCCTCCTCCTGTAGATCCCCTACAACCTCCTGTAGAATTTCCTGTGAGTGATTTTTCGAATTCTAATCGCAATGGAATTCTTCAGAAGGGTACTAGGGGAATCTTAGGACCTCTCCACACCTTCCTCACCATCTACAAAAGCCAACTCCATCTTCCTTTGCCACCAAACCTCTGCACAGTCACAACCAGTCAAATCACAACCATAATAATTCCACATAAAAATACTCAAAAGTACAGAAAGATGATTTCTTCTCATTTCTCCTGAGAAGCAGCTTGAATAAATGTAATTTACCTTTTCAAAAGTCAATGACACTCACTTCGTTAGTTTCCATCTCTTTTCTTGCAAAAATAGGGTTAGTGGGTGAACTAGGGTTTGCTAGGGTTTGCATTTCATTTCAGTTTTCATTCTTTTTCTACAAGTAGAATAGCCCCTGTAGAGTTAGTTTCCTTTCATCACAGTTAAAGCTTCTTTTGAGAACTCATAGAAGTTGTCTTAAGCTCCTAGCAAACTTGTGTCAGCTGATCAA
Organism: Pinus tabuliformis; assembly: GCA_031772625.1. NCBI lineage: Eukaryota > Viridiplantae > Streptophyta > Pinopsida > Pinales > Pinaceae > Pinus > Pinus tabuliformis. The sequence goes on along the minus strand of CM062811.1, from coordinate 666,127,828 downwards.
GTGACAGCCTGCAGTAAAAGCTAGTACTTGTGTATACAACACCGTCACTTTCAAGTTTGTTACGAACTACTGGGTTGATAAAAGTAAAGAAGGAAGCCCCAGGAGTTGTAGCATTATTGCTGCAATACTGGAGCTCACCACTCATTTTTGCACCATTGCTGGAGAAGCGTCAAAGTATTTTGTGATTGTTGCTTTTCTTCTATTTTCTACTGCAACATTCTGCTAAGTAGCTTATTTCAGCAAAAGTAGAGTAGTTGTTTCATTTCAATTCTGCAATTCCAATTCTGCAAAAGTAGATTAGACATTTCCTTCTTTCATTTCAATTCTGTAATTCCATTCTAGCAAGAGTAGATTAGACATTTCCTACTTTCATTTCAATTCTGCAATTTCATTTCAGCAAGCGTAGATTAGGCATTTCCTGCTTTCATTTCAATTCTGCAATTTCCATTTTAGCAAGATTCATTTCAGTTAGTTGCAATTTTTTGTTCAATCCATTTTAGTTTTGCAGGTACAAGCAGAAAAAAAAAAAATAAAAAAAAAATAAAATAAAATAAAATAAAATAAAATAAAAAATACCCAAAAAAAAGAGATTTCCTTTCATGCCTCGTAGGAACAGAGACAATTTAGGAAAATTCCTACCCAACACCCCCACCACATCACTAAGTCACCCTTATCTCTTCTTTGGTGGTAGTGATCCAAAAGAACCTATAGGTGAACCTCCAGAGATATACGAAGATCCTATAACAGAAGAAGAGTAAGAAACTATTCCTCCTGAAACCATTCATGAAAACAAAAACATTAGAGGAAATGGGGAAAGAATAGAAGGTGTCTTTCCTATCTGAGAGACCAATGGGGACACCAATATGAAAAAATAAGTCCTTCAGACTTACCTCACTTCCATGGACTGACTACTAAAGATCTTGATACCTTCTTGTTTGAATTTGTTGTTCGCTGTCGAACCTATGACTATGCAGAGGACGGGCAAAAGTTGAAATTGTTTCCTTCTACCCTCAAGGATGTAGCATTGTGCTGGTTCATGGGGTTACTTGGAAATAGTATCACAACTTGGGCTCAGATGGAGCAAGCCTTTAACAACAAATACCATGACTACTATAGGTCCAAGGATACCAAAGAAGAAATCTTCCGAATGACCATGGGAAGTGATGAATCTTTAGAATACTATGAAGAAAGGTTTCAACTCAGTTATAAAAGGGCCAGGTGCACACTTGATCCTGAATCTCTGAAGTTGGTCCTCCTAAGAGGAGTCCTTGAAGACCTTCTAGATACCCTCCATTTGCTGACCGGGGGAGACATCTACCAACTGCCTTATGATGACATAAAGACTGTGTTTATAAACCATTCTAGGTTAGCTAGAAAGAGAGGTAGGGGAAGTCAACCTTTAGCCAGTACATCCTCATCTAGTTCATCCCCTAGAAACGAACTTGGGAATCAGCTAGAAGATTTCAAGAGCAATATGAGGCAGACTCTTGCCATGCAAATGGATACCTTGCATATCAAAAGGAAACAAGAGGAAGCCGAAAGGGCTTTGGCCATCTTTTTTCCCAGGTGCACCAGAAAGCATCCTAGGAACGAATGTCCATTGCACTATATAGAAGTGTGTTTAGTATTTGAAGAAGACCATCCTATGAATCAGTGCCCTTCCTTGCCCGGAATTAAAGTTGCATATCAAGGGGGCGAAGGAGCCACTGAACCACTCTATTTCATGAACCAAAGGAGGCCACATGGACCCAAACCTTACCAGCGGGGAATGCAAGGGACGTCCCAGACTTATTACAACCCCAATCAAGCCACTTCCATGCCTTCTTGGGGTCCCCCTACTCATCCTCCCTGGTCAACACCCCCTCCTTAGTCGTATCCTCTTCAATACCAAGCTCTACCAGTTGCTCATTCGTTTCACTCTTATGCTCAGCCACAGCCTCAGTGGAATGCACCTCATCAGGGGTGGAGGCCCTAGTACAACTCTCCTCCCGCTCTTTTTCCTCCACCACATGCTCAACCTCAACCATTGCCTCTTGCTCCACCAAGACAACCCCAAATACCTGCTCAACCGAACCAAAACCCAAATAACAGACAGGCCCAATGGGTATTTAGTGGAGAAACATCATGTCCAACCTATGCTGTGGAGATTCAGGAGATTAACCTACGATCTGGGAAGGTTCTCCCAGATAGCCAACCCCCTCCTAAGGAGGATGAGGAAGAAAAACAAGAAAGTGAACCAAAAGTCATTCCACCCTTTCTTGAGAGACTAACTGGAACCACACAACCGACCCCAGAAGAAACTGAACTTTTGGGAGAATTAAAATAGTTATGTGTAAAGATACCACTTCTCTAAGCCATAAAGGATGTGCCCATATACAACAAGATGATCAAGGAGAAGTGCTTCAGGCACCCAGGTAGGCGCAAGAGAGATGCTCCAACTATCAATGTCATAGGACAACTGTCCGACTTGATGTTGGGGCAAGTAATCTGTCTGAAATATCTAGACCCTGGGAGTCCTGTAGTCGATGTCCACATCAATGGCACCATAATCCCCCATACCTTGATTGACCTAGGGGCTGCCATTAATGTGATGACCAGGGACACTATGCTCAAACTCAACCTTCAGGGTTCCCTGAGAAAGACCACAACAGTCTTGCAGTTAGCAGACCGATCCACCGTGACCCCTAAGGGGATTGTGGAGGATGTAATGGTCTCTATTGACTCCTGGGAGTACCCTGCTAATTTCCTAGTTCTTCAGCCAAAGGCAAAGCTCACTGGGTATCCTCTCATCCTGGGAGGACCTTGGTTTGCTACTGCAGATGCCTACATTAGTTGTCGAGCTGGGAACATGACAATCAAGAATGGGCATATGTGCAAGAAGCTAGTCCTATATCCTCCTGCCCAACCTCTATTAGAACATAATTTACCTCTCTAGTTGGAGGAGGAAGATGAGGATGAAGTCTATTCCACACCATTGTGTATAGTAGAGGCTACCATGGGGGGTCCACAAACCGAGGATGACCTTATTGAAAACTTGATTCAGAATCCACCCCCCGGTGTGTTGCGATTAGAAGAGTTGGTGGAAGAAACCCAGGCCAATACTATAGTTGATCTCTGTGTGGCTGATCTAAGCTCTCTCCGAGTGAAGAATGTGGAATTCGGCCCAAAAAGGACCTAGAAGATCAACTCATCCCTGTCCACCTCTTAGGAGAAAGAACTGTGTAACTTATTGGAAAACCACTTGGATGCTTTTGCTTGGAGCTATAAGGAGATGAAGGGAGTCCACCCTTCAGTCTGTACTCATCACATTTACATTAAAGAAGATTGTAAACCAGTCAAGCAACCTCAAAGGAGGATGAATCCAGCCCTTAAGGACATTGTCAAAGAAGAACTGCAAAAGTTGCTGGATGCAGGATTCATCTACCCCATGTCTTACAGTGAATGGCTCTCTCCTTTGGTGCTAGTGCCAAAGAAAAATGGGAAGTGGAGAATCTGTGTAGACTATCGGGAACTGAACAAGGCCACCAAGAAGGACCATTTCCCTTTTCCTTTCATAGATCAAGTGTTAGATGGCCTGGCAGGGAAGAAGTTCTTCTCCTTCCTAGATGGGTTTAGCGGGTACAACCAGATCCAAATCAGCCCGAAAGACCAAGATAAGACCACTTTCACTTGTCCATGGGGTACTTTTTCATACTGGGTCCTTCCTTTTGGGTTGTGCAATGCTTCCGCCACTTTCTAGAGAGCAGTACTGAGCATATTTGCTGAACTGGTTCATGATTTAGTGGAAATCTATATGGATGACTTTACCCCTTATGGTTCTAACTTCCAGGAAGCTTTGACTAACCTGGGAAAAGTTTTAGCCAAGTGCATCAAAATGAACCTGTCCCTCAGTCCTGAAAAATGTGAATTCTTGATGACTGAAGGGACCGTGCTAGGTCATACAATTTCTCAGCAAGGATTACAGGTGGATCCCAATAAAATTGAAATCATCCAAAGGGTCCTAGTGACCTCCTCAAAAGGTGAGAGATGTCCGAATTTTCCTAGGCTTAGCAGGGTATTATAGAAGATTCATTAAGGATTTTAGTAACCTAGCCTCTCCATTGTTTGGTCTTTTGGGAAAAGATGTTGAGTTCATATGGACTAACAACTGTCAAGAGGCTCTGGATATCTTGAAACGTAAACTAGTAACTGCCCCAATTTTGAGAGGTCCAAACTGGGCCCTACCTTTCCACATTCACATAGATGCCTTGAAAAAAGCAATAGGAGCAGCCTTAGGGCAAGTTGATGAGAAGCTGCCTTATGCCATATATTTTGTCAGTGAGAACTTGTCCAAGGCAGAATTAAACTACACTGTAACCGAAAAGGAGCTCCTATTTGTAGTCCATTCCCTAAATAAGTTCAGACACTACACCGGCTATCAAACATTCATATACACGGATCATGCTGCAATTAGGTATTTGATGAATAAACCAGATGTAAATGCTCATATTATTAGATGGTTACTTTTATTGCAGCAGTTTGATTTGACCATTGTTGATAAGCCGGGTAAGGAAAATGTTGTTGCTGATTTTTTGTCTAGATTAGATCTGCCTGCAAGTGAAGAAGGAATGGTGGATGATCAAATGTTAGATGAACACCTATTTTCTATTTCAGTACTCTCTCCATGGTTTGCTGATATAGCAAATTACTTGGTTTCAGCACAGTTTCCACCACACCTGTCCTCAAAAGAGAAGAGAAAGATCGTGAGGAAAAGTGCCCCATTCACCTAGATTGGAGGCAATCTTTTTAAACTTGGCCCAGATCATATTTTGAGGCGATGTGTCAGGGAGGAGGAATTTTTTGATATTCTCCTAACCTATCACGATGGGCCCTGTGGGGGTCATTTTGTAGCAAAAAGCACTGCCTTCAAAATTTTGCAAGCAGGTTACTATTGGCCCACTCTTCATCAAGATGTCAGAAGATATATCAGCCAATGTGACTGATGTCAAAGGATGGGGAAACCTACTCCAAGGGATGAGATTCCCCTGCAACTTCAAGTGACTTTTGAGCCATTTGAGAAGTGGGGCATGGGATTTGTGGGTCCCATCAACCCTCCTTCAAAATAGAAATCTTACATCATTGTGTGTACTGATTATCTGACAAAATGGGTAGAAACAAAGGCGATCAAGGTAGCAACAGAAGAAAAAGTAGCTGAGTTTTTGAGGGAATATATCTTTTACAAGTTTGGCTATCCAAGAGAATTAGTCACAGATCAAGGGAGTCAATTTACCTCCAATCTGATTGAAGACCTACTCACACATCATAAGATTAAGCACAGAACTTCCACCCCTTATCATCCGCAAGCAAATGGATAGGTGGAAGTCACTAACAGAGCTTTGGAAGGGATTTTGACTAAGGCAATGAGCAGCAGCAGAAAAGATTGGGCAGATCGATTGGTTGAGGCCACCTGGGCCTATAACACCACATGGAAAACCACCACAGGGTTCACAACCTATGAGCTAGTCTATGGGAAGAAGGCTTTACTATCAATAGAATTTGAATATAACACATTAAGGATGGCAGCTCAGCTGGACCTAGATCTCAGCCATGCACAAAAGGAAAGGTTACTTCAGCTAAATGGATTGGATGAGTAGAGATTGCAGGCCCTTCTCCACTTAGAGGTAGTCTAACTTCAAAGAAAAATATGGCATGACAGACACCTCAAAGAAAAACAATTCCAAGAAGGAGATTGGGCGCTGCTGTATGATTCAAGATATAAATATTTCAAGGGAAAACTGAGGAAAAGATGGCTGGGACCATACACAGTAGAAAAATGCAATGACAATGGTTCAATTCTGATCCAGACTATCTATGAAGAAGCCATCCCCATGCTCGTCAATGGGCATAGGTTGAAGATCTACAAGAAGCCCTTTCCAAGCAGGAATTCATTGAGAATCTGAGTAAAACAGTGTTGGTAGTGGAGTAGGTCTCTGCCTCCACTCCACCCACACCTTGAGCTCAAAAAAGGAAGGAAAAAACAGAAAACGAATAAAAGATCCCTGGGTGAAAACCTCTTGGAGGCACCCACGGTAGGCAGTGAGGGTGAAAACCTCCTGGAGGTGCCCTAGCTGTCTCATAAAAAAAAAAAAACAAAAAAAAAACAAAAAAAACTAACTTCTTTTGAATGCATTGCAGATTGCAGGAGGGTCACACAAGAGAAAAAAGACATGGCCAGGCTGCATACACCCTTGATAGCTCATTCCTCCATCACCATTGTCTTTTCCCAGGCCTTGGTCTCGCTTGTTCTGAAAATTTTGCATCCTACAAGAAACTCTGTGCATTCTACAGGAGGCTCTTGTAGAAACTATAGAGAACCCAAAATCAAGTTTAGAAAAGAATCCGAGGGCTAGAAATTTGTCTAGAAGGCCTGTGGACCTCCCTGTCACCATTCATCCTCCTAATTCTCCATTCCATTCCTGCACACCCACATTTCCACTCGCTTTTCCTTCCCTGCACAGAAAACACATAAATTCTGTTTCTTTCGTTTGTAAACAAAAAAAATGATGATGAATAAAATAGCAGCGTTCTTCACTTGTTTCTTACTTGATGTATTCCAGCTATTACTCCTTTCCTTCAGAACCTTCTGCACCTGTCTCTTCAATCCCTGCTCAAGAATCAGCCAAAAATTTTAGAGGGAGAAGCAGCTACAGGAAATCCTACAAGATTCTTGTAATAGCCGATCCCTTTAAAAAAACAAACTCTAGAGGCAAGGTCAGTGCAACCAAGATATATGCAATGTATGAGGAGCGGCGCCTGATCGAAAATCACTAGCATAAGCCACCAGTTCAGAGGCCACGAGCACCAACAGCAGCAACAATAAAAAAACAAAGTGCCAAAGTTTGAGCATGCAGAGCACGGTAGCGACTAACAGGTAAGTGGCTAAACCTGTTCCTTTGTTGTATGAATATTATTTAGGAACTGCATGAACCATTGAGATGGTCATGATCAAATGAAATCGATGGCCAGCTAACTGGCCACCCTCATCCAGTTCAAACCACCCTCGTTGAGTTCAAACAAGCTTCGTCCAATATAAACAGCAGTTCAGAAGACGCAGTCAACACATGTGGTCCGTCAGGCGATGTATAATGGGAATAATGGAAGTGATGGTAGGCAAGCGACATGAAATACCATAATGGCACTGGAGTAGGACCAACAGTCTGGATGGGGATAACGTACCCATCCTGCCACCTCACCTCGTCACCGCAGATCACACCATCAGCTTAAGTACACTGCGGTCGAAGCCTCCACCACCTTTTGTTTTCATTTGCATTAATGAGTTCTCAACTGCAGTAACTCACCTACCACCTTTAGAACATCGAACCAGTCATTCTCTGCCAGTTTTCAAAACCCTCCTGCTTATCAGGCTCTACAGGAGCATTATCACATTCTACAGGAGCAAGAACACCATCTATAGGAGCCTTTCTACAGGAAGGCCAGAGAGCAGCTCTGTAGAGGAAAAATTTGAAATTTTTGCCAAATTTGAGCTCGAAAAGAGGTAGGCTCAAAAACCCACTCTGCATGTGATATATCTATACAAGGTGGTGGGATTAGAAGCAAAGTATTGGGTTGAAAAAGGAAAGGAACGTGAGCACAAAAGTCTGCCTGTGTTTTTCTGAATTCTATACAGTCTCTCCATTTTCTTCTCTACACTAAAAGTCTATCTTTTTCTTCCCCGTATTCTCCTGTAAAAAAAGAGGGATGCAACCATAGAAAATCAAGCCTGTGAAAAAAACGAATTTGCATTAGGAAGTCTGTTTATTCTGTGAGAAAGAAAAACACTGTTTTATATACTCTCTGTTCTGTCAAGATATTGATTTCCTCCAAAAGCCCGAGAAGTAAATTCAGGTTGGAAACAGGGTTTGAAGGGAGGGAAAAATTGCAAATTGATGTTGTGAAAAAAGAAGAACACGAAAAATTCCCTCTCTGGTTCCAGAAAGACAAACCTCAGCTATTCCTCTGTTTCCGGTTTTGAAAAGTTTGTTACCTTCCTCCTCACCTGAGAATTCCTAGCAGTCACTAAAAACCATGACAGGAGGTTTTATGAGAAAGGAGCCTTTGAACTCCAACAAATTGCATGAACACCCAGAAGTGGTAGCCCTCTTCACCAGGGCAAACTGGATGCCTTTCTTTGAGAGAATTCATGGGTATGATGAGGAAGTGACAGAGGAATTCTTAATGTCCTTAAGACCCCATTCAAAAACACATGCTACAGTCAGTTTCAGGGGTCTGACCATAGAGCTTACACCAGAATTTATCAGCAGAATCACAGGTCTTCCACTTGGGCTCCCTTGGAGCAAAGAAGAAAAACCACTAGGACAGGTTGCTAAAAAGACATTTTTTCAACCTGATGAACATCTTGTAGAGGATAAGAATGGGATCAGAAGGACAAGCATACCTCATCCATGGGGTGAGGTCAGCTACCAGATCATGAAATATATCTCCTGTGAAGGAAGATACAATATAGTCTATGGTTATCACTTCAAATTATTGCATGAATTAAGATATGGAATGGACCTACCTCCATCTAGAAAACTCAGTCTGCCATATTTTCTCCTCCAGTCTTTGATAGAGTGTGGCACCAAATTGAATGCAGGGGTTCTAGACTAACTGGCCCACCATGGACTTATTAAGTTGTTGGTAGAGGATGCCCTCCATACATACACCATCCCTATAGCTTGGGAAATTTTCAAGAATATGACTAGGGAAGATGACATAAAAACTCTCATAGATGACCTTAGTCCATCCGACAGTGAAGAGGAAGAGCAGAAAGAGGAACTTGAAAAGGAAATCCATGAGGAGGCACAAAATATTCAAGTAGAAGAAGAAAAAGAGGAAAAATAGAGAGAAGAAGAGAAAAATGACACAACCACAATTGAACCTAAGGCAGAGAAGGAAACAACATCAAAAGCAGAGAAGAGGAAGAGGACAAAAGCTGAGAAAAAGAAGACCAAGACAGCTCAGAAAAAGATTGCCACTGGAAAGGCAGAAACTCAACAAGAAAAGGAGAAAACACCACTAGAGACAGCAAAAATTAAAACAGAAATAGCAGACATAGGCAAAACTGCAAAGGGTGAAGATGAAAAACAGTAGGAAGAAGTGTCCCCTGAGACACTAGCAAGGGAAGCAGCAGTTGTTCTTGCTGCATTGAGCACTCCAGCTAAGCAAAAGGGGAAAAGAAAAAGACAGACATCAATGTATTTCAAAGCCTGGAGGAGCACCAGAATCAAGGTGGGCAAACCCTAGCCACCATCGAAAGAACCCATTATCATTGAGGATGCACCTACTATGACAAAGGAGGAATCTCCCTCCAAAATCTCCATCACCTAAGAGAGAGGGAGTCTAAGACCTCCACCTGGAAGGAAATGATCAAATTGATAGACTTTAAATTAGTCCTACAGGAGGCACAAACCTCTCTACAAGAGACACTGGCCAAGCTCAAAGAAACTGAAAAACTGGAAAGGAAGGCAGAGGAACAGTCCCAAGAGGAAGGTAAGGCAAAAGAAATACCAGAGCCTGGACCTCAGCCTAACTTAGGCTCCTATTACAATCTTCTGGAGGGTGGGAAGATCATCCCACAAAAATTTGCAGTGCCTCTTTTCTTCGAACTAGAAAAGGAAAGAGTCAGGACCCACACTTGGATGCAGATTGCAAAATCTAAAGGAGTCGAAGATATAGGGCACATGGAAAACAAGTTGAGAGAGATGAGCAGGGATTTGAGCATGGTAAGGCACACATAGAGCATCAGAAGAGCTCAACTATAGGAAGAAAATGAACTGTTGAAAAAGCAGCTACAAGAAAGGGAACCTCAAGGAGGAAGTAAGCTTCCAATCTTGGAAGGACAACAACAAAAAGAGGGACCCCAGGCAGATAGTGAGGCAGCAGAGAAACAACAACAAGAAGAAGAACCACAGACAGATAGTGAGACACTAATGAAACAACAGCAAGAAAGAGAATCTTAGGCAGCAACTGAAGTGTTGATTTTGAAAAGGTAGCTACAGGAAAAGGAAGCCCAGTTAGCCTGCATGGCCAGTTGGGCAATGGAGGCATTGTAGTGCAGACAACTAGCTAAATCCTATGCATTGTATATCAAAGATCAATGGCTCCAATTCCAGATTAAGACATTGGCCCAGAGGGACACAATCCCATTTCAAGATTATGGTAAGTTTATGCATTTATGTGATCATAGTTCAGCCGAGGATAAAGAAAAGCTAGCAGAATTTTACCTACACAACATGGCACTTCCTGACATGAATTTATGGGATCCAAATGCTACATTGGGAGACTTACAACTAATGGCTATGGCTTCTTGGATGAGCCATGAAGAAAAGAGAGCAGTGGAAATTCAGAAAATAATGGCAAAAGAGCTAAGTGAGCCCCTGATGATAAGGGCAAAACTAGTATAACCATTGGATCTCATCTATGCCCACCGACAGCTTGCAGCCAATCCTCAAGTTCTCCCTGACTATGCTGACAAGCAAGCACAGGCTATTGCTCATTTTGAAGATACAGAGAGATTGTTTGGCGATGACTGCGTTCGTGCCTGCATGAGAAGGTGGAATACATTGCCACATAGCTTAAGGATCAGGGAGTATCACTCCCCAAACAAAATGAGGGAGGCCATGAGGAGGGTGCCCCTATATAAACACTCAATGAAAAACTTGAAAGCCAACTGGATTGGTCTTAAATTCAGTCCTCCATTGCTGTTAGGACTGTTGGAAGGAGTTAAGGAGGAGGAAGAACAGAAACAATGGGAGGAAGTGGACAGAAAAGTAGGTTTCCATGATAGAGAGGAAGACATCACATCAAAGGCTTGGGATGTCAGGGAATTTGTTAGAGCTATTAAAGATGAAGAGCTAGATTAGTTGCTCAGAGGATGAGCAACCCATTCAGCAGGGGGGTGATGATGAGCCCCAGAAATGGGTAACTATATGGGCTCATTCTACCTATTATTTTGATTTAATCCACCATTCTCAATAGTTTTGTGCATGCTTTTGAATATATTTATGTCAATAGAGTGAATTGGGTTAGTCACTTTGCCATGTAGTCTAATGAATGTTTATTGCAGATTTTTTGGACAATTTTGGACAAAGACAAGGAATTTATGAGAAAATGGCAACCAAACTCGAGGAAAACAGGGAAGAGGACTTGTAGGAGGGGTGTCTCCTTCATTAATGACCCCTTTCCTCGAATCCTCCATCAGCAGCTCAGAGTACAAAGGGCCACATTGATGATTCCAAGGGGCAGCTGGGCAAGTCAAGTAGGACTGCTGTTATCTTCAGTTCTAGGAAGCCGATTTCCTTAATTTTAGGAGGACTGTTGGGAGTCCCCATTTGTATAAATAAGAAGGCTTCAAGCCGTAGTAGGTTAGACAGTTCTTAGTATATTTTCACACTTTTGTACAACATTGTACTCAGCTCATTTTCGAGCTCTTTTTGAGAACAGTTTATGTGATGTAACTACTATTTTTGATAATGAAGATGAACCAGGTTTTGAACCAGCACTGATCTTTTTCAGAGGGTTGAAGCTCTTGAGTTAGGGCCCAAACCAAGCTGTCTAGCACCTCCTTTGTGTACTTATATGTTTTTGTTTCCATTCATGAGTTAATTTCTGCTGCATATACTCATTTTACTTCATTAGATTAGGTTGCTTTTGATGGTTAGAATACTGTTTTTGCTTCAAGTTGCTTAAGTAAGTTACTGCAGTGACAGAAAAATATCCAAAAAGGCTAGTAACAGGTCTTGATCTTCTTTCTCCCTCCTTTGGACTATGATTTGAGGTCAAGGCACTACTGTTGCCACCAAAAACATAGTTTTTGCTCTTCCATGCAACTGTTGGTGTGATGCTTTGATTTGGAAAAGTTGATATTGGTTCAGATTTAATTGCTTAGATCATTTTATGTCCTTTCACCATAGTTCTCTGGCATTTTTTTTCTGTTTATAAGGTACTGTTCAACATTTTTATATTTTTTTAGGTCAGAAATTAGGTTAAGCTAGAAAAAACTTTGTTTTTAGTTCTTTCTTTGGTCAGTTTCGAGAAGTAAGTGTGCAGATCTCTTGCAAGACATCCTAGCTCACCATTCCTCCATAAAATAGCTAGCACTAGCTCACTTCTTGTAGATCCCCCAACTCATTCGCCACATTTCACCAATCTGCCCTAATTTTAGTGTTGTTCTTCCATAAAGTTGCTTTCTTGCCATTTGAACAAATCCAACCATTTCCTTCATCCCTGATCCTCTTTGACAAGTTATAGACCCTTCAACACCTTCATCCAGCCTTAATTTCCTCTTTCCCATCATTTTTCCACCTTCAAACATCCAAAAACCACTTTCGGCCTCCTCCTATAAATCCTCCTGTAGAACCTCCTGTAGATCCCCTGCAACCTCCTGTAGAATTTCCTGTGAGTGATTTTTCGAAGTCTAATCACAATGGAAGTATTCAAAAGGGTGCTAGGGGTGTCTTAGGACCTCTCCACACTTTCCTCACCATCTGCAAAAGCCAACTCCATCTTCCTTTTCCACCAAACCTCTACACAGTCACAAACAATCAAATCACAAGCATAATAATTCCACATAAAAATACTCAAAAGTACAAAAAGATGATTTCTTCTCATTCCTCCTCAGAGGTAGCTTGAATAAATGTAATTTACCTTTTCAGTAGTCAATGGCACTCGCTTCATTAGTTTCCATCTCTTTTCTTGCAAAAATAGGGTTAGTGGGTAAACTGGGGTTTGCTAGGTTTTGCGTTTCGTTTCAGTTTTCATTCTTTTTCTGCAAGTAGAATAGCCCCTGTAGAGTTAGTTTCCTTTCATCATAGTTAAAGCTTCTTCTGAGAACTCATAGAAGTTGGCTTAAGATCCTAGGGAACTTGCGCCAGCTGATCAAGTGACAACCTGCAGTAAAAGCTAGTACTTGTGCATACAGCACCGTTGCTTCCAAGTTTGTTACAAACTACCAGGTTGATAAAAGTAAAGAAGGAAGCCCCAGGAGTTGTAACATTATTGCTGCAATACTGGAGCCCACCAAGCAATCTTAGTGTTATCAGACCAATGATGTCATGGTGCTAGAAGGCCTCCAAGGAAGTCATGATGAAAGGATACTAATGATGGAAAATTCAAGAAAAAGAAGCATCAAGGTGAAGATCTCCTGTTCACACACCAAGTAAGAATCTTTCAATTTTATAATCAGATTTGGTTAAATGATTTCATGATTGCAAGGGGATTTATAAATTGATTAGATAATTGAAATTCCTTGCATGGAATAATGAGGATTGTCATAATCCTCATAGAAAATAGAAATCATTGATATCTATGAAAAGGTCTATGAAGGTCAAGAATTGTTTGAATCAATCAAGAGATTCATAGGATTCATATGATATCACTAAAATGTCCTCTCATACCTAGATAACAGAAGAGGAGACATAAATAGAAATATATGAAATTCTAGATATACTCTCGGAAATCAAATTAGATAAGGTCACTTAGATCTATAACATAGTAAAGGTATCAAACAATGAAGGAATAACTTCATGAAGATCTAGGAAAGATGATAACAAGGTAGTCACGATTGATGAGCAAGGTAAAAATCATCAATAAACGGAGAAGGTTACCTCACCTGACAATGTGTGGTCTCTATGCTAGATATAGAAAGACAAGTTGTAATCCATAGTATTAAAGGATAAAAGAATTCAACCTTGTACATAAAGGAAAGGCAAGGTTGGTCCTCAAGCAAAGACAAAAATAAGTATATTTACGATTCAATACTATAGAAAAATTTTGGAAGCTCATATCATGGAAAGATGCATGAATCTGAAGGAAAGGACCAAGGAAAGAGAGAGTAACAAATTTCTCCTATGAGTAAGATAGTATCCCTCACAAAAGGGTCCTATCATAAGCTCCTAAGTCTTGTTTTATAAGATATGACAATGATAATAATATGCATCATGGCATCTTCAAAGCATTATAAACAAGAGCTTGCAACATATCCATTAAGATCACGAAGAACAAAAATCCATGGTAGACAACATGTAGGATATATAGCTCTTGGGAACCTTAGTGGGCATTGAAGGAAAGAAATGGAGTCATTTAAGGCTCATCATACATCAAGTCAAAAAGGAAACATATGCCAGTTGGGGATATACAAGATCCTCAAAATTCTCTGAAGGAATCCTCATTGTAGGGTTCACTAATCTAGATAGGAAGCAAGTGTTTCAACAAGAACTCAAACATATGGAATCCATGAGATGATATGACATGAAGCAGATCAAGGGATTGAAGATATTTTCAATCAAGGAAGATTTTGGAAGAAGCCTCGATGACCTGAAGGTAAAATAAGGTATGTATGATTGTGTTTAATATTATAATGTCATGTGATATGGTAACATGGATCATTGCTTCTATCTTAATAAGCACGATCAAGAGAAAAAGGATCTCCTCCTATGAAAGTATGCAGGAAGGCATAAAGTCACACTAAGATAAAATCAACATAATATATCCTCATATGAAGTATGAGGTGGTTGACTATAGTTAAGAAACTCTGATTGAAACCTCATGGAATGGAATGAGTGAGGAAGGAAGAGATCATGAGATATGAAACCATGATGAAGGCAATCAACAACCAATATACCAATAAGATTTGACCAGGAAATCTCCCAGAAGGATATGAAGACTCTGATGAAAGTGTGAAACAAATGCAGACCCTTGACAATGGATATCTTTGGTAGATGTGTCAACATGAATGTAGGATGTTGATACCTACAGGAAGATGTCATGATGAAGAGCCATCTAGTAAGTACAATTTGATTTAATGTTATGTTTTGATTTCTTGAATAATATCTACACGAGTGCATGCAGGGCTACTAGAACAAGAGTTGTAAGCACAAGTACAACTAGCATTCATGTGGTGGATGGAAATTCCTAAAAGAAGCATGATCGAAAAGAAGTAGCTATGTGACGAAGGTTCCAGATATGTATCAAGAAGGCCACTTTCTATACATAAAGGAATGACATGAGAAACCAAGAAGGAAAGTAATTGATCGCTAATGCCCTACAAGAAAGAAGCTCAACTGAATTTTATGACATCAAGGAGAGAAGTTGATCAAGTAGCTAAAGGACCCACAAAGAAAACATTGTTGATATATAGAAGAGTCCCTAGTTAAGAGGGAGCTCTGACAGGTCCTTGATCAAGAGGGAGTTTGAATTAAGATTAGCCCTGATTACAAAGGAGTGATAATTATGTTTTTCCATGTCATGTCTCATGCACTAGACTAGGACTAACAACCGTAAGTCTAGATGAAGGCCATGAATGGAAATGTAGACACATGATAGACACAACATTCTTGTATTCACTTGGGAAGAAATAATGGGAGGATTGAGTAATCATCTGGCATTTGATACTCTTTGAGGATTTGCAGGGAATCCAAGACAAGAATAGGCAAAAGGGCTGATATTATTTGAGGGTTGGGAACCAAAGACAAGAATATTCCTAGAAGGTCATACTCAGTGAACACCTGGGTGGGTATGTACCTTGAGAGACAATGATGAAGGTGTTTATAAATCATTGGTCTTGCCATCATTGTAGCTCATGGTCTCGTAGAGAGATGGAGCTATTAGTCAAGGCCTTGCACTATGACAATGTTGATTGATATGATGCTATACAGATGGGATTACCAATTCGATTATTATTGTGAGAAATTATTCAGATTGAGAACAACCAAGTACCATTGTAAATACCTCCCTAGTTAAGAGGGAGTGTTGAAGAAAGTGTAACTAGGTTCAGAATTTACAAATGTAATTTTGATCTTTGTACTTGTCAAGAAAAAGAAATATTATTTTTTGTGAATTATAAGAATGAGTTTCTTGCTCATTTCTTAGGAAAGTCAAAGAGTCAATGTCATGCTCTTCTTGAGCTTATATGTAATGTAAAAGAGTCAACCTAGTGTCTAGATCAAAGCCCTCCAAGACAAGCACCATCTCCTTGAAGAAGGCAACAAGCAAAATGAATTAACAAGCACTGCAAGTCAGCTAAATGAAAACACAGTGATCTCCTTGATAAGTCGGCCTGACTTATGGCTCACATGTCAGCCTAATGGATGTCAACAATGACCCATATGTATAACGCATGGAGTGACATGTCAAGCACAATACTTCGGATGATCTCGAAAGAGGAAAAGCGAAGGTGAAGTATACACAGAACCACAGTCTCTTGGTGAAGAAGTATACACTGTCTCTCGGTGAAGTCTACACAGAACCACAGTCTCTCGGTTGGGCATCCACAATCTCTTAGTGAAGCATATTTAGATCTTGATGCAAGGAAGGATTACGCTCACTATATTTGCAAAGATAATATCTGTCTCAACATAGATTTGATTCCATAGTATCACACTCTTGGCATACTTTGTCTCGGCATATGAATGATAAACAGATCTCATAGAAACACGTTTTGGCATGATTTAGATGAAGTCATGATCTCAGTCTCAATTACAAGGTATTGATCATGAAAAGATCTTTGTGCAGCTGTCAAAGATATATACATATCTCAATATCGATATCTCTTTGTTATAGTGATGATGTCATTAAATATGGAGAAATAATCTGAGTGAAAATTAGTGAAGACATCAGTGAAGATATGACAATGGAGGTGCAATAATAATTTCACTGTTATAATAAATATCTCAGTGAACATAGCCTTGACGAAGTAGTAGTAATGATGATGATCTCAGCAGTGACGAAGAAGAGGATTGGTGTCTTGGTCTTGGAATGGCTTAACGGGTCAACAGTCCAGGTCTTGGTGTTCGTCATTTGGAATCTCTATAAGAAGAATTATGTGTGAGTTTTCCTCTCCAAGAGGGAGAGCTTTTGGCCCTGGCATAAAGCCAAACATCTTGTGTTCTTGTCTCTTTGTCTTGAGAGAAGTTTGATGAAGCAAAAACACACACTAATAATAAGAAGAAGATCAAGCTAAGATAAATTGCAAAAGCACTTCAAAAATTGTCATTAAGTCTAGAAGAATCACATTAATCCTGCTTGCCCTAGATTATTCAACACATCATTGATGAGTAGGGTGTACATGTGGACCCTTCCAATATACACGTCATTTGGGATTGTCCAGCCCCAACCAATCTAAAATAGCTCTGCAACTTTTTGGGTCTTACCAATTTATACCGTAGGTTCGTGTTGGGGTGCTCTCATATCACTTGGCGTTTAAGTCAAGTCACCAAGGGTGGAGCGAAAGATTTTTTTTTGGTTGGAAACCCAACAACAAGCATTCTCCGAGTTGAATAATCACCTCTGTTATGCACCAATGATCACACTACCATACCTGCAACAACCATTTGAGATTGAAACATATGCCTATGACTATGCTATTGGTGCAGTTTTTACTCAACATGGTCATCCAGTGGCTTACCACAATGAGACACTTTCAAACACAGTCCGAAAGTACCCCAATTATGACAAATAAATGTATTCCATTGTGCAGGCCTACCGTCAATGGAAGAATTACATTTCGGGGAAGGAAACGGTCATCCACACAGACCACTGACCTCTATAGTTCATACAAACACAAGGGAAGTTATAGAACGATTGTCATAAAAAATGGTCCACTTATTTGCAACAGTTCCATTTGAACATTAACTATAAGAAGGGAAACACCGATAATGTCACTGATTACCTCAACCGACCACCAGTCATGGCACTAATCACTGTGTTCGACTCCTGTGGTCACGAGACATTGAGGTGGCCACATATTTATAGGAGCAATTCAGAATTCGATAGCATATACCAGACACTCCTAGAAGGGAAGCAAGTTCCAAATTTTCACCTTCAGGATGCACTGTTATGCCACCTGGGACACATATATGTTCCTTCAAGTGAGCATGCCAAGTTGATTTGGGAGGCACACTACAATTGGGTTGCTGGACATTTTGGAGTAGAGAAAAAAATGGCGGTACCTCAGAAGTGTTTTTATTGGCCAAAACTTCATTAGGATGTTGAGAAGTACATTAGATCCTACACCACCTGCACCATTTCGAAACCAACCATGAAGAAGCAAGGCTTGTATACTCCTCTACCTACTCCTAAATGGCCTTGGGAATCTGTCTCCATGGATTACATGTCAGGCCTTCCTTCTACTAAGCACGACAACGATTGTGTTTTCATGGTCGTCAATAGATTCTCTAAGATGGCCATCATGGTGGCCTTTAAGAAGAGTATCACATCAAAGGCCACTGCTAATCTCTTCTTTGAGTGAGTGTGGGTACACTATGGGATCGCACAGTCCATTGTCTCAGATCGAGACAAAAAATTCCTGAGTGCATTTCAGTCAAGTCTTTGATCGATGCTAGATACAAAACTTACTAAGTCCATGAATTTCCATCCCCAAACCGATGGCCAAACAAAGGTTGTCAACAAGATAAGCATACACATTTTGTGCATGTACAGCTTGAAGCATCCATGCACATGGGATGAAAGTCTCCCCTACAACACAACTACAATAGAGCTCTCCACAGCTCAACAAGCCACAACCCTTTTCAAGTAGGGCTGAGATTTCATCCATTATGTCCCATTGATATGGCCATACCATTTGTAGCCACTCAGGTAGATTCGGCTCACATTCATTTTGAAGTTGAAAGGGCTAAAGCCTAAAAACTTCATTGAGCACATTCAACACATCCGCCAGCAGGTCGATGATATATTGGATAGAGCCAATGCTATGTACAAGGGGTGCCATGATCAACATCGCTTGCTGCACAAGTTCCAGGTGGGTGGCAAAGTTTGGCTACATTTGTAGAAGGAGCGCCTTGCTGGACCCCACTGCAAGCTTCACACGCTCTGATATGGGGCATACACCATCACTTGGGCCATTCGTGACAATGCCTTCAAGCACAACATCCCACCTTTCCTTGGTCTACACCCAATGTTCAATGTAGATTGCCTTTGACCATACTTTCCACCATTGTTGGATATATCTGACATTGTAGAACAACTCACACCAACAGAGCTCAACCTGGATTGCATGGAACAGACCACAATTGATTAGTTCATGGAAACACATACCAAGAACACCTTCCAATAGAGGATACAATTGTATCGAGTTGTCAAAGCAGGCCAACTCCTTCACTAGGGCAAGTGGTTCACCAGGGACCAGGTTCAACAGAAATTTGCTCATCTCATGGAGGCTCTACATGAAATGGGGACCATTGCTTCCTGAGGGGGGAGGAATGATCCAGGTGCATATTGGTAACCAAGTGGATATTGGTGGCCATCTATATATTCTGCCTAGACCCCCTAGTTAATTTCATCTGTTTCCTTGTTCATTTCAACATTTACTATTTTTAGTAGTTTTTCGGGTACTGAACTTCTGGAGCAGTTTGGACTGCCCTAAAAGGAATTTTTTGGGGTCCACGGCAAGCCCATATCCATAGGAAAGAGTCCATTGTGAAACCTGTAGTACTTGGAGAGACCTTTCCAACAAGGTATCGTACGCGCCAAACAGAGATAATATGACCAAGTTACGACCTCGGGAAGTTGGCTACCCAACTAACTCCAACGGGGCCCACAAACTCTTGGTGTTACATCTCCTGGGGTTAGGGTTTTGGTTGTTTAGGGTTTTCTCATGTTTTCCAATAATAAATAGGCCCTTGAGCCTCATTATAACACAGTTCTGAGGCATGTAGCTGCCACATCTCTTCTTAGAGACAAGCTACCATCTCTTCAGCTATCTTATTTCCATTATGTTTGTAAGCATAGTTCGATATTTTTATATTAATGAAATGAAGTGTTTTTTTGTTGCATCTCTATGTTTATGATTATATATATATATATATATATATATATATATATATATATATATATATATATATATATATATATATATATATATATATATATATATATATATATATATATATATAGTTGTTGTGTTAATGTTTAAGTTCATATCAAGTTCAGAGGGTGCAATCTCGAGATCTGAGCCACAATTCTAGTTCAGCCTCTAGACCGCTACCCATAAATGTCCAAGACTTCTTACAATCATTATTGGCATGACAAAGAAACTACACAATCAAAATTAAAGGAAGAACTTGACATAAACTGCCTAGAACATAACAAAAATTTCATCAAACACATGGAAAACATGTAAGCTACAGGTCATGAATACATATCTGATCATAATAGTTTGAGATTCATCTAAGAATCACCAAGAATATGCCCTCTCCACATAGCTACAATAACACTTATTAGTCTGTACATTCGTCAACCAATCAATAACTAAATAATTCATGACAAGATCCATAGATGATACACATCATGTAAACAACATATAACCAGAAAATGACCAACATAGAAACCATGGCAACTCAACCGTAATATCACCAATATAATCACTACAAGTATGCATGAATAAAAGTAGAGAAATAAATCTTATTAGAATATGAGAATTCGAACCAAGTCAGCGACTTCCACATACCAGTTGAGCATAGATTGCGCTGAACCGAATCTCTTTTTCAATTAATCACCCCTGTGCCATATTCCAAGCATGAATGTTAGATCTCATGGAATAACCAAACAAAACCAAACCAAGGATTCCAGAGGCCAAACCACCTCAACCCTCAACCCTCAACCAATGAATCCACTTCATGGTTGGACATGACTAACACCAACCAAATAAGTCTCCACCCAAGTAGTCAAGGGCTCCAAGAACTAGTAACTAAACACACAAAATTACAAGGCTCTAAAGCATTTGTCCAACCTGGCTCCAGGGACTAGTAGCTCAACCCACCAAGGGATCCAAAGCATTTTTCCCAACCTAGGCTCTAGGACTAGTAACTCAACCCAAGTTGTTCCAGGGCTTCTAGAGTGTTTGTTCCAACCCACAAGCATAAGGAATTATGAGCACCAATAAAAAGACAATCTAGTGAAAGCACCCAAAACACCATGGCTATCTAGGAAATGGTAAGGAAAGGCTAAAACCACTACCAATCTAGGAAAATCTCCATGCCAATGACAGCACATAACCAACAACTCACATACATATACCATGCATCCATAAATCAACAAGGAAATCACACATGCAACCTGTTACCTGCAAAGCAATCTAGATGTAGTTGTTGATCCACTTGTTCCCTTGCGCTTTCCTGCTTTCCTTTTCCTTCTTTCTCTAAATCCAATGTATGCCAAAGTGCTCCAAGAATGCTCCAAGTTTTCTTTAATTTTGCAAGAGTATGAGAGAATGAGAGAATAGAAGAGAGCTCCACCCAAAAACTGTCAAAATGATAACAATTGATCCTCAAAGGAATTTTTGTCATTGAGGGCTCTAATTTCTTCATTTTCCTTCATTTTCCCTTCAATTTCCCTCTCATGCAAATTTGTGACCCTTCACCTTCCTTTTCTCCTATTTTCCTTTATTTTCATAAATAAATGCCACTTTGCCTTTTCCAATGCCTTTTCCCATTTCCATATCCATTAATTAATCACAGGTGATACCCATCACTATGTTTTTCCCAACATTTAGCTTGTAATACATGTCTCATGACCTTGGTCTTATTTTTATTTACATAGAAAATCAACTAGGGGTTGTTACAACAAGAATTAATAGTGTAGTTGTATGATATCACATGCAATGACAAGTCTTCTATAGAATATTCTTTTGGAAACAAAAGGGCATGGCTTTAGGAAATATAATTTGACTTTGTTTCAACATAGGTCAATGTTTACAAAAAAAATATGTTTTCCTATTAGCTTAATTAAATACAATGACATAAGCCTTATCCTCTCTATTGGAAAAACCAAACATGATGAGCTTTAGTAGAGAAAAGTTGTTTGGAATTTGACCATTGAGTTTATTATTGGAGAGGTTTAGAGAATTGAGTAATTATATGTATCCCAATGATTTGGGATTACTATTATTCATTCAATTTCAATCAATTTTTATTTCTATGGGAGCTTCAAAAAGCCCTAATGTATGAGGTACGAGGATAGAGAGCACACTTTTCTACAAAAATAGGTTGTTCAATAGTATATTGTTTCCTCTTCCATAAGGAAATTCATTAGAACCGATTATTACTTGCATCTACTTTAGCCAAGAGAAATGCTTACCTAATTTTTGGAGGCACATTCCTTGAGCACTGCTTTTTTTGGATGAAGAGTACAAATACATGTTTGGCCTTGATGATTCCTTTACCCATTTTCCTCTTAAAACTATTGGAAGTTAAATCAATTATCATGGCATGGGGTACTCCCTAAACACTATATGGTACTTTACTTGCCAAATTGTTATTTCCTAAAGTAATTCAAGATTGAAAAATCCCCATATGATTTGGAAATGTCACCTATAAAGAAATTTGTAGATAAAGAAAGAAAACCAATTTACCCCTTTTACACATATCAGGGGGAAACATATTAGGGAGACCATTCACTAATATATCAATGTCATTAAAATAGAACAAAATACCAAGGATTTAAGGTAATGGGCCAATGACATCATTCCTATACAGAGATAAATATGAAAGAAACTATTACCTTCCAAACTCATTAGGTACTTGTCATAAAATGTTGTTTTCATAGAGGTGAAGAAATATCAAATTGTTCAATCTTGTAAGCTTGAAGTGTCCCATTCGATGAGTGCTTAGAGATATCAAAATACCTCAAGGATGTGATGTTTAAGAAATCCTAAAGGGATTTCTCATATAAGATTATTATCAAAGGGTTTAAACTAATACAACATTTTAAGCCTTGTAATTTATTTTAGTATCATTCCTGTTAAATATTTGTAAGAGATCCTTACATTTCCAAAATACGATAGATTTGTGATGTAAGGAAAAATTGTTCCTATTGGATAATAGTTCGACAATTGCAATTGATTAAGGCATGTAAAGCTTAATATCTTTGCAAGTATTATGATTTGATCTAGAGGATTACAATTTAAGCCCAAGTTAGGCATGGAGAAGTAGTTGAGTTTTCCCAACTACTCAATGACTTTGTTGGGTCTTGGAGATTTGCCTTTATACTAAGAAAAAAAATAAATTTCTTTGACTTGGAAATTAAGCTATGACAAATATACCATGGATACAATATGCAATAGAAGAAGATGTATAAGAATGGCATTGGTCACCTTTGCTTCACAACTAAACAATACGAATAGGGGATGAGTCAATTGAGTTGATGTGAAGTTTGAAGTTGTTAAGTTTGAGTGTTTGGATGTGGAGGATGCATTAATGGTGGATGTCAAATCCCATAATCCACCATTTTCATTAACACCTCACATTAACTTTTTGATGTAAATGAGAACAATAGTGCATGGGGTCTCCACTTAGTCAATCTATGTTCGAGCACCTATACTTATAAAATATTAAAAAATACTCATAATCTCATTAATATTGATAAAAACCTCCAAAAATATTTTTGTTAAACCTCTTCCCCATACATTTTTCTAATCAAACAACCCTTTATTTAAAAAAAAAAAACTACTTTTTATAACCCAAAACCTATAGTTGGCACTACCCCACGTACCTTGTCTCAATATTTATAATATATTGACATTATTTTAAGGGTTTTTAAATTATGAACATGACATCCCCTGAACTTGATGACATTTATAAAAATCCCTATGCAAATAGTTATAAAAATCCCCATGCAATTATGACATTTACGAGTTTCCTCATGCTTGGCTTTGACGTTATCCAACGATCTTGAAAAGTAATGGACAGGCATTCCATACCATGAAAGTGATGACCATGCCGTAATACAATGGAATGAGAAAGTACTGGCCATGCGAGAATATAACGGAATGATAGTAGGCATTGACAAGACTCTCACACAACTATGATGTGCTTAGCACTTCCCAAATTGCGGGGTTTCAACACTTGCCAACAAAGAAAATTCTTAAACAATTTTTACACATTTTTAAAATTTACAAAAAAATTTTCAAAATCCATCTTTGACCCTTTTTTAAGTTTTACATAAATGCTTTTAACAACCATCCACAAAAATAAGCATTTTAAAATGGAATTGTTTTTAATGTAATTTTTTGGAAGTTTTTACGATAGGTTTTTTGGTTAAATTTCTCTAAATTGTTAAAGGAATTTATTGAAATCACACGCTTGATGGATAATCCTGTGCAACTGAAGTGTCCCAGGAATTTTCCAGGGTGCTAAATTCATATATAGAATAAAAAAACTAATTTAATAACACAAATCAAGATTTCACCTCAAAATTTTCCACTAAATTCTAGAAAATCCAAAAAATCACACTAAATACAACTCCTTTAAAAGATATTATTTCAAAAATAAATTTATTAACCTATCATCTATTCTTTATTTTCAAAATCGGTTTCACAATGACCACAGCCGAAAAATAACAACGATAATGTAACTGTAAATATAATTTATGAGAAGTTTTAATTAACAATTGCATGTTACAGTTTCAATTCATACACGGGTGGACACCCATTTTTTACATACGATAATACGGACTCTTTAAATCCGCGAACAAACACTTTATTGTTGGGGCCAAAAGATTTGAGGAAACCACAACCATTGTTTGCCATCCATGAAACCAATGTAATTATATGCCTAAATTCATCCATACTCTTACAGTCCACGTTAAGCGTCTTTATCGTGGTACCGCTAATATGGCATGTGTTCGCAGCTACAACATAATTGCAAGTCATATCATTAACACAAAATTGATTTTCTTCATCGGCCACTTCTAACCAAGGTACGGAAGTTGCACCTTCTTTGTCGACTTTTGCTCCTCCGGCAATGATTGCACGTATAATGGCCCTTTCGCTCTTTAGTTCTACGCCATCTGAAGGTTTTAAATGCATTATGTAACAGAGCAACAGATTGATGTTGTTGTTAAACCACACCCTCAATCGTGTGCTAAACTCCATAAGTGCTGAGATCAAGCTCAATGATGTCGGAATGAGCAAATGTACCCTGCCATATAGAGAGAAGCCCGCCAAATTTTAAAAATCTAAAAAAGTTACAATTGGGTACTGACAAGTCGATTGGCAAGAGCCAGAAGTCGTCTAAAAGGTCGCTGACACGCTGATCGTCAAGTATGATTCCTTCTACTACTTCCTCGAAACTCATGACATCGCCCCTCATCACGTTTTTCCAACATTGTTCGTAACTTTGTCTGTACCCTTTCACAAACACCGTAGTGGAGTAGCGGGGGGCCATGGCAACGCGGACGGCTGCGAGGGTGGAGGGTTTGTCCGCGCAGGCATCGACGGTGGCGGCGCCAGCGAGGCCGGGTACATCGACGGTGGCGGCGCCGGGTTCCTCCCAGATTCCGGGTTCCTCCCGGAGGCCGGGTTCCTCCCAGATTGTGGTAGCCTCTCCGAAGTTCAGCAGTTCCTCCCAGATTGTGGGAGTGATGTAATAAGACATTTCCCCGTTGATAAACAACATGTTGCCCTCCCTCTCCAGAAGAAACCTCCTACCCAAGTACCACAGACGGATGGTGTCTAGTTTATCCGCCGCCTCGATGACCTTTCTCTGAGACGGAGTATGCGCTTGAAGCACAAAACAGTTCGCTTTCCTGAAAACTCGACCTTTACAATGTTGCAAGCGAGAATAAGCTGGGGACTGTCTCAAGGGGCGCAGTAACCAGACGACCACGCATTGCATCAGAACCCCAACCGGTGTGAGCATCATTAATTGACATAAGCCAAGGCAGGCTTGGAATGCCAACAGGACGTTATTCAAAATCAGCTCGATTTGTTTCATTGCCATACTGTCTCCACGAACGATGAATGGCAGCAGAGTCAATTCAAACTGTTAATCTTTTGCCTCCTCACTCGAAAGCGTAGCCTGCTAATCTTGCTTCTCCTCTTCTTAAAATTCTTCAACCTCCTTTGGCATACTATTCTTTTTCTTTGGATCTTGATGTACAAGTCATCCCTCACCGGTTACAAGCCGTCCAAGTCCTTAAGATGAAGGCGATGTCCATGGCATCTTTCCCTTCTCTTTTTATCCTTCATCTTCTTGAATGTCGGAGATGAGATTCTCATATGCATGTACTGGATGTTTTCCATGTAAATTAGGGTTTGATGCTTATACCTTACTTCTGTCTGTCTTCTGATTTCACTTCAGAGTGCAAAAGAAAAAGATCGATTCCGCGTGGGAATGCACGAATTCCTTAAAGTTAATAATAATATTCATGTCCTCTTCTCAGGCACCTCTCTTTTCTTTAATTTATTCTTTTATTCATCTTGTTGTGGGTCCCAGATGAGATTCTACAGATTACATGTGAACGAAGGAAGGCATTTCCTTCTTTCTGGCATCTTATTTTCCTTTACATCTTCGTCTTTGGCCATCCATTATTGATTAAAGATGTACAGACTGCCTATGTCCTTTTCTGTTTTTTCTTCATCTTCTCGCAGTTCCGGGTCCGAGATGAGATTCTACACATACTAGTTGATTTAGATGTAAATTAA
Organism: Pinus tabuliformis; assembly: GCA_031772625.1. Classification (NCBI taxonomy): domain Eukaryota; kingdom Viridiplantae; phylum Streptophyta; class Pinopsida; order Pinales; family Pinaceae; genus Pinus; species Pinus tabuliformis. The sequence goes on along the minus strand of CM062811.1, from coordinate 666,101,355 downwards.
GGTTCGATGTTCATACCTTTATCTTCGCTTATCTTTTTCTCTTCAGGGAATAGAAACGCAAATGATAAAATTCCGTTAGCCGAACCCTTAGGAACGATGAATTTATCTTTTGGAAAACCCGGTGCTTTGTAATCTAATGGTAAACTTCAATTAAATCCCGTAATAAAATTTCCTTCCATTAGGTTGCCTAAATCTATGATACAAATAGTTATATGGTAAACTTCAATTAAATCCCATAATCAAAATTGCTTCCATTAGGTTGCCTCAATCTATGATAAAAAAGTTGTAATTCTCATCATCTGAACTTTATGGAATTTTTAACGATTTAAACTAATCATCCGAAATTCCATAGAGATTTAAGTTGATCCAGGGAGGCAAAAACTTTTTGTTCATTACTGGGAAAGGAAATTTATTTGTATTCAAATTTTCCGTGGGCACACTCTTCTTTTCCTTACAATCCTGTTATACAAGCCATCTGGGTTATTACGATAAATGTAGTTCCACGTCCACTTTTCCTTGTTGCAGGTATCAAATGAGATTCTTATGCATCAATGTACTAGTAGGTTTCATGTCGATTAAGGATCGAAGGGGAAGTTAACCTCTATTTGTTATACAGATTTCTATTTCTCTTAAATGTGAGTTGTCACTTATGTAAAACCTTGAATTGAAGGGGGCTTTAGCTAAATTTGGAGTTTGCACTATTTCTCTTAAATGGGAGTTTTCACTTATGTAAAACCTTGAAGAGGGCTTTAGCTAATTTTGGAGTTTGCATTTTAAACATATTGATTATAGTCAACTCAATATGTGAGTGGGTTTTAACGAATTTTGGAGTTTGCATTCTAAACCTATTGACCTTGGTAAACTCAATATGTGATTGTAAGTTTACTGGAATTGACCACTCTAACAAACGCTGCTTTGTGAAGACAAGAAAACTCCAAGATAAAGATTGAACCAGATGAATAAGTTTTGACCTGTGCTAAAGAGGGACATGGTGACTTGTCTATGCCTAAATAATCGCTGATAGTTTGATGATTATTGAGTTTGTAGTTGTGAAATGTCTTTATAAAGTGGCTTTCTATTTCTTTCAATTTTGGTTATAAAAAGGGTTGGTGGTTCTTAAACTTGAAGCCCCAATGTCCGAAACATCAATTCTTGTGTGTTAGTAATGTCATGTTGTTTGCTCAACTTTTGAACATATTCAGTATCGAGACCTCCATCTTAGCAATTGACGGATAGTCGCAAGTGAAATATGTGACAGATGGTGGTTGGTCCATAGGATGGTTCATTAATGGACGACTCTTATCGTGGAAGCCCCGATGAGGCTAGGTGTCAATATTGTTGATCTTGCAATGTTCATCAACAATGGTCAAAGGAGGTTATGTTTTAAATGGAGGTCAACTGAAAACTTGAAGATGTGGTGGTGAAAGAACATGTTTCCAAGATTCCAGAGTGGATGTGAGCGTTGATGAAGATGATCCAAAGAAAGATTATCGTTGTTGTTGTAATATGAGTTTTCAATGTTTTCCATGTAAACATGAAGGAAGGGTGTTGGAAGTAATGCTTCCATATCCTCTGTGTGATGTGTATTACAAGTTGTCAATGAGTGTTCCAAGGTGTTATTCTAGATGTGGTTGTTTCCCATGTGTATGAGTTGTTGTTGTGTCATGTCCCAATCATAGATCCACTTTCTTAGGATTTAGATTTATCGAAGTCAGTAATTTGTATCCTATATATATGTAACCTTTGTGATCAATAAACATATGAGAGTGGTTTGTGTTGTATGTATTTTTTCTCTCTCTTTCTATTTCTAATACTTTTCTCTCCATATAGACCCGCGTGAGTTGAGAATTGCTCTCGCTCATGCTCTCTCCTTTCAAGTCCTAGTAGTTAGCCTTCCAATCGATGTCATGGGTTTCATTGAAGTAGGGTAAAAAATCCCGCCCCTCGAATAAAGGGTGCCACAATGCCTAAAACATAATGACTTTGGCATCATTGGCCTTCCCCACCTCGATGCATTTTACAACGATTTCTTAATGATTAGCCCCATCGCTCCTCAAGCAGTGTCTCTTGGTGGGCTCGATTCGTTACAGGAGCAAATAATTCTTCAATGTTGTCATTGTCGTGATTAGTGTTATCGCATGTATGCTTGGCACTAATGTCCACTAACACTGAAAATCATAGCATAGAGTGTTTGTTGGTCATAGTTTCCACGACTACCAGATTGATCTCTAACCCAATCAATATAATTCGAGAGAGACTTAGAATTTTATTGAATAAATACCTAAATCCATAACTATAAAATGAGTACAACACACCCCAAATGTCTCAATTTTATGGTGAAGTTCTTGAAATTATGTACAAATCCATCAAACCAAATAGATGCCAAACCATTACCTTTGTCTTATCATCACCTTGGGAATGGATTGGTAACAATTGAACAGTATTCTAGTTTAAATAACTCATTGTAAACTTATTCCTCATCGCTCTTCTAAAATTTGCCATGGTTGTAGCTAGGAATTGGGCTTTGTTCAAAGATAGATCTCAATCCAACAATAGTGCTATCAACACACTCAATCAGTGCCAAGAAATAATGTGTTCAAAAACTCCCCTTCAAAAACAAACATGAGCCACAAGAGCCAAAAACCTGCCTTATAACCAAACACAATATGGACTAAACAAAATTCAAAATTCAAAATTCAAATTGAACACCTTTAGCGCCCTTACTAAATTGAAAATAAAATGGAGGTTGGAAAAGTGGTAGATGAGGAAGCTAGCAGAGGTCACAGGTGTTAAATAATGACAACAATCATTGTTATTAATGTAATTAACTAAGTAAATTAAGTTTTATATTTCAACCAGTTTTGTAACTATAGGAAGTTACGAAACAAATTTGTTCATGTTAAAATGGTGATTTCCTGAGAGGCTGAATGTACATTGGAGAGTCATTTTTGACTTGAAGTAATAAGAATTCCAATCCCTTGCCCCATGGAGGTTTCCTTGACACACTATTAGGCTTTTACCACGTAAAATCTTTTTGTGTGATTCAATTTCTATATTTTGTGCATTTATTTCTTATTTGAGTGTTAATGGGCTGAAATACCAAAAAGTGGTATTAGAGTGAGGAACAAGAAGAGCTTGAGTTATGAGAGGTCGTCATTCTGAACAATGTGATTAGAGAACAAGCAACCGATTAAGACCAAAGTAGCCCAGATGAGAGCCAACGTGAGAGACGATGTAACAGAGCCTCCACTGCCATGAAGAAATCTAGTTAAAGAGACATTTTTTTAATGATTGTCTATCATCATGCTTTAAAGTCTTCAATGTCGTCTTTTTGTTTTCAAACCGCTAGTCGAAGTTGAGAGAGAAGATTCGATCAAGAAGTGATTGGGAGTTTTTGTTCGACTTGGATCCGTTGACTAAAGAGCCCGAAGCCCACAATTAAGCAGTCGATCATGCCTGCCTCAGAGAAAGCTGGGAGGAGTCGACTAGCCTGCCTCTAAGAAAAAACGTGGACAGGGAAGTGTCTCTTATTGAAATCGCTGAGAAATTTTGAGGGTCGACTATAAAGGAGCAATCCAACGCATAAAATAAAGAGCCAAAGAAAGCTGCCAATCTGATGCTGAAATCGCTGAAGCTATTTTGACGACCAACCGTAAAGGTGCAATACAGCGCATAAAAGAAAGATCCAAAGAAATTCGCCAAATAAAGGAGAAGCCACATCGGATTTCTCTTTTTCCACACAATAATTTTTTGAAACAACGGGAGGAGTTAGAACATAATTTTTTTACGAAGTGGAGTGAACAGGGCGGGTTTTTTTTTTCCTAACAAAGTTTTTGTTTGATAATATGATATCTTTGATGAAAGTTTTTTAAAGATTCACTGTTGGGTTTCTTAAAAGAGAAGAAGGGTTTTTTTGGAAATTGTCTCTGTTTGTGGAAGAAGATTTTTTTTTGGTGGAATTTTGTTGTTGGGGTCTTACGTACAGAAGATAATTATGTTTTTATTTAGTATTCTGAAAAAAATAAAAAAAAAAAAAAAATAAATAAAAAAAAAAAAAATAAAAAAAAATAAAAAAATAGGGAACTATTTTTTGGTTAAATTTAAAAGAAAAAACTAGCTGAAAAACATAGGAAATTTAATAAAGGAAAACCCTAGTTGAAAATTCCAGAAAATTAAAATTCAAACAAGGAGGTTGAAAGTTTAGAAAGGAAAAGCCTTGAGTACTAAAATATGAAAGTGTCCAGTAGGAAGAAATGGAAAAAATAGTAAAAACGACTAATGCGAAGCTTGAAGTGGAGAAGTTCACCAGTAAGAATAATTTTGCATTGTGGAAACTGAAAGTAAGGGATTTGCTAGTGCAACAAGGGTTGCACAAAGCATTAGATGGGGTTAAAAAGAAACCTGCTGGCATGACATATTTGGATTGGGAGGAATTAGATGGCCAAGCTCTCAGTCCCATTAGGTTGTGCCTGGCAGATGAACTTCTCTTCAACATTGTTGAAGAAACCTTAGCATCAGGTTTGTGGGTAAAATTGGAAACGTTGTATATGACCAAATATTTAGCCAACAGAATTTATTTGAAGAGGCAACTATATAGCCTTCAGATGAAGGATGGTACTAAAATTGCAGAACACTTAAATGTTTTTAATACACTTATTTTCCAATTGTCAGACATGGAAGTTAAATTTTAGGAAGAAGACAAAGGTATTACCTTGTTGTGTTCCTTGCCCGAGTCTTGGGATCACTTTGTGACTTCTATCAGTGTGAACACAACCGAATATTTGGAATTTGATTCAATTGTGGGAGCTTTGTTATCTGAAGAAGTACGATGGAAGTCCAACATTGAAACTTCCACACCAGAAGCCATCGTAGGCAAAGGCTGGTCCAAGGAAAGAGGGGAGAAAGAAAGAAGTTCTTCTAGTCAAAATCAAAAGGCAAGAAGTGTAAAGCCAAATGTTGGTACCGCAATAAAAATAGGGCATATCAAAAAGTATTGTTGGAAAATAGAGGAGTCTGTTGAAAACCCAAAGAAGGAAGCAAATCAATTTGAGTCAGGTATGATTAATGAAGTTTTATTTTCTGAATTAGGTATGGTACATGAATCTTTACCCGTTTGCAATGTCTCTCATAATTATGAAAATTGGTTGTTAGATTCTAGTGCTTCTCATCACATGAGTCCACACAGAAATTGGTTCACTTCATATGAAGCTGTGAATGGTAGTTCTATGTTTATGGGTAATAATGTATCTTGTCAGACTTTTGGGATGGGAAATGTCAAAATTAAAATGTATGATGATACAATTAGAACATTGACTAATGTTAGACATGTACCCCAGTTGAGAAATAAATTGATTTATTTGGGAGTATTGGACTTAGAAGGTTACAAGTTTACAAGTCAAAATTGAGTGCTAAAAGTTTCAAAGGGCACTCTAGTTGTTATGAAGGAAGAGAAGATAAAAAATCATTAGAGACTGAAAGGAAGTAATCAGGTTAGTGAGACATCGACTGTTCTGAGAAGGAAGAAGAGGATACTTGCCTATGGCATCAAGGATTGGGTCACGTGAGTGAGAAGGGTCTTTAGGTATTGACGAATCACAATTTGCTTCCTAATTTGAAATCCTTGATGTTGGATTTCTGTAAACATTATGTATATGAAAAATAGTGTAAACATAAATTTAAAATTGGAAGTCATAACAGTAAAGAAATTTTAGTCTATATTCATTCCAATCTTTGGGGACCATCACCGACTCTATCTTATGAAGGTGAATTATACTTCATAATATTTATTGATGATTTCTTCAGGAAAGTCTGGGTCTATATATTGAAAAAAAAATGTTGATGTATTTAATGTTTTTAAACAATTTAAAGCTATGGTGGAAAAGGAAACATGAAACTCTTAAGAACTAACAATGGCGGTGAATTTACTTCCTTAGAATTTGAACAATATTGTAAGGATGAAGGGATTGTTAGACATAAAACTATTGTTTATACTCCTAAGAAAAATGGAATTGTTGAACGTATGAATTAGACTCTTATGGAAAGAGCTAGAATCATGATCAACAATGCTAACATGCAAAGGGAGTTATGGGTAGAAGTGGTGTCTACTGCTTGTCAACCTTGTGATTATTCACATTTAAGAATTTTTTATTGTGATGCCTATGATCTTATTCCAAAGAATTAGCGTTCAAAGTTAGAACCAAAAGCAAAATGTTATTTCTTTGTTGGGTATGACTATGCAGTGAAAGGATACAGATTGTGGGATCCTTATTCATGAAAAATAGTCATTAGTAGATATGCAACATTTGATGAATCCTCTATTCTAAAATTAGATGTTGAAAAAGTTGAATAGGAACAGGTATCATCGAATCAGCAAATTCAGTTGGAGGCTAAACCTTTTTCAAAAATTCAAAAGGAAGTTGAGACATATGAAGAAAAAGGTGAAGAAGATGAAAAGGGAACTAGAGAAGTTTAGGAACTGGTTCAACAACGGTCACTCCAAGGAGGTCTATAAGGGAGAGAAGAACAACCAAAAGGTACGAAGATTTTGCTTCATCTATCATCTTCTTAAATGTCCGAGATGACATTCTCATATGCATGTACTCAATGCTTTCCATGTAAATTAGGGTTTGGTGCTTATACCTTACTTCTATTTGTCACCATGTAAATTAGGGTTTGATGCTTATACCTTACCTCTGTTTGTCTTCTGATTTCTTTTCGAGTGCAAAAGAAAAGGATTGATTTCGCATGGGAAGGCACCAATTCCTTAAAGCTAATAACAATACTCATGTCCTCTTTTCAGGCACCTCTCTTTTCTTTAATTTATTATTTTTTTCATCTTGTTGCAGGTCTGAGATGAGATTCTATAGATTACATGTGAACGAACGAAGGCATTTCCTTTTTTATGGCATCTTATTTTCCTTTACATCTTTGTCTTTGGCCATCCATCATTGATTAAAGATGTACAGACTGCCTATGTCCTTTTCTGTTTTTTATTCTTTTTTCTTCATCTTCTCGCAAGTCCAGGTCAGAGATGAGATTCTACACATACTGGTTGATTTGGATGTAAATTAAGGTTCGATGGTCATACCTTTATCTTCACTTATATTTTTCTTTTAAGGGAATAGAAACGCAAAAGATAAAATTTTGTTGGCGGAACCATTTGGAAAGATGAATTTGTCTTTTGGAAAATCCGGTGCTTTGTAATCTTATGGTAAACTACAATTAAATCCCGTAATAAAATTTCCTTCCATGAGCTTACCTAAATCTATGATACAAAAAGCTGTAATTCTCATCATCTGAACCTATGGAATTTTTAACGATTTAAGCTAATCATCCGAAATTCCATAGAGATTGAAGTTGATCGAGAGAAGGCAAAAACTTTTTGCTCATTACCGTGGAAGGCATTTTATTTGTATTCAAATTTTCCATGTGCACATTCTTCTTTTTCTTACAATCTTGTTATACAAGCCATCCAGGTTATTACAATAAATGTAGTTCCACGTCCTTAAGATGAAGGTGATGTCCATGGCATCTTTCCCTTCTCTTTTTATTCTTCATCTTCTTGAATGTCCGAGATGAGATTCTCATATACTCGATGGTTTCCATGTAAATTAGGGTTTGGTGCTTATACCCTACTTCTGTTTGTCCCCATGTAAGTTAGGGCTTGATGCTTATACCTGAATTCTGTTTGTCTTTGGATTTCTTTTCGAGTGCAAAAGAAAAAGATCAATTCCACGTGGGAAGGCACCAATTCCTTAAAGCTAATAACAATATTCATGTCCTCTTTTCAGGCACCTCTCTTTTCTTTAATTTACTCTTTTGTTCATCTTGTTGTGGGTCCTAGATAAGATTCTACAGATTACATGTGAACAAAGGAAGGCATTTCCTTTTTTCTGGCATCTTATTGTTCTTTACATCTTCATCTTTGGCCATCCATCATTGATTAAAGATGTACAGATTGCCTATGTCCTTTTCTGTTTTGTCTTCTTTTTTCTTCATCTTCTCGCAGGTCCGTGTCAGAGATGAGATTCTACACATACTGGTTGATTTGGATGTAAAGTAAGGTTCGATGTTCATACCTTTATCGTCGCTTATCTTTTTATTTTCAGGGAATAGAAACACAAATGATAAAATTCTGTTAGCCAAACCATTTGGAAAGATGAATTTGTCTTTTGGAAAATCTAGTGCTTTGTAATCTTATGGTAAACTTCAATTAAATCCCGTAATAAAATTTCCTTCCATGTGGTTGCCTAAATCTATGATACAAAAAGTTGTAATTCTCATCATCTGAACTTTATGGAATTTTTAACGATTTAAGCTAATCATCCGAAATTCCATAGAGATTTAAGTTGATCGAGGGAAAGCAAAAACTTTTTGTTCATTACCATGGAAGGAATTTTATTTGTATTCAAATTTGGGCACATTGTTCTTTCTCTTACAATCCTGTTATACAAGTCATCTGGGTTATCGTAATCTGGGTTACTATGATAAATGTAGTTCCACGCCATATTTTCATTGTTGTATGTATCAAATGAGATTCTTATGCATCCATGTACCGGTAGGTTTCATGTCACTTAAGGATCGATGGGGAAGTTAACCTCTATTTATTATACATATTTCTATTTCTCTTAAATGTGAGTTGTCACTTATGTAAAACCTTGAATCGAGCTTTAGCTAATTTTGGAGTTTGCATGTTAAAGATATTGACTCTGGTCAACTCAATATGTGAGTGGGTTTTAACGAATTTTGGAGTTTGCATTTTAAACATATTGACTCTGGTCAACTCAATATGTGACTGTAAGTTTATTGGAATTGACCATTCTAAAGTTTTCATTTTAAACCTATTGACCCTGGTAAACTCAATATGTGACTGTAAGTTTATTGGAATTGACCACTCTAACAAACACTGCTTTGTGAAGATAAGAAAACTCCAAGATAAATATTGAACCAGATGAATAAGTTTTGACTAGTGCTACAGAGGGACATGGTGACTTGACTATTCCTGAATAATAGCTGATAGTTTGATGATTATTGAGTTTGTAGTTGTGAAATGTCTTTATAAAGTGGTTTTCTATTTCTTTCAATTCTGGTTATAAAAATGGTTGGTTTTTCTTAAACTTGAAGCCCAGGTGTCCAAAACATCAATTCTTGTGTGTTAGTAAGGTTATGTTGTTTGATCAACTTTTGAACACATTTAGTATCCAGACCTCCATCCTAGCAATTGATGGATAGCTGCAAGTGAAATATGTGACAGATGGTGGTTGGTCCATAGGATGGTTCATTACTGAATGACTCTTAACGCGGAAGCCCCGATGATGCCAGGTAACAATATTGTTGATCTTGCAAACTTCATCAACAATGGTTAGAGGCAGTTACGTTTTATATGGAGGTGACAACTTGAAGATGTGGTGGTGAAAGAACATGTTTCCAAGATTCCAGAGTGGATGTGAGCGTTGATGAAGATGATCCAAAGAAAGATTATCGTTGTTGTTGTAATATGAGTTTTCAATGTTTTCCATGTAAGCATGAAGGAAGGGTGTTGGAAGTAATGCTTCCATATCCTCTGTGTGATGTGTATTACAAGTTGTCAATGAGTGTTCCAAGGTGTTATTCTAGATGTGGTTGTTTCCCATGTGTATGAGCTGTTGTTGTGTCATGTCCCAATCATAGATCCACTTTCTTAGGATTTAGATTTGTCGAAGTCAGTAATTTGTATCCTATATATATGTAACCTTTGTGATCAATAAACATATGAGAGTGGTTTGTGTTGTATGTATTTTTTCTCTCTCTTTCTATTTCTAATACTTTTCTCTCCATCTAGACCCGTGTGAGTCGAGAATTGCTCTCGCTCATGCTCTCTCCTTTCAAGTCCTAGTAGTTAGCCTTCCAATCGATGTCATGGGTTTCATTGAAGTAGGGTAAAAAATCCCGCCCTTCGAATAAAGGGTGCCACAATGCCTAAAACATAATGGCTTTGGCATCATTGGACTTCCCCACCTCGATGCATTTTACAGCGATTTCTTAATGATTAGCCCCATCGCTCCTCAAGCGGTGTCTCTTGGTGGGCTCGATTCGTTACAGGAGCAAATAATTCTTCAATGTTGTCGTTGTCGTGATTAGTGTTATCACATGTATGCTTGGCACTAATGTCCACTAACACTGAAAATCATAGCATAGAGTGTTTGTTGGTCATAGTTTCCACGACTACCAGATTGATCTCTAACCCAATCAATATAATTCGAGAGAGACTTAGAATTTTATTGAATAAATACCTAAATCCATAACTATAAAATGAGTACAACACACCCCAAATGTCTCAATTTTATGGTGAAGTTCTTGAAATTATGTACAAATCCATCAAACCAAATAGATGCCAAACCATTGCCCTTGTCTTATCATCACCTTGGGAATGGATTGGTAACAATTGGACACTATTCTAGTTTAAATAACTCATTGTAAACTTATTCCTCATCGCTCTTCTAAAATTTGCCATGGTTGTAGCTAAGAATTGGGCTTTGTTCAAAGATAGATCTCAATCCAACAATAGTGCTATCAACACACTCAATCAGTGCCAAGAAATAATGTGTTCAAAAACTCCCCTTCAAAAACAAACATGAGCCACAAGAGCCAAAAACCTGCCTTATAACCAAACCCAATATGGACTAAACAAAATTCAAAATTCAAAATTCAAATTGAACACCTTTAGTGCCCTTACTAAATTGAAAATAAAATGGAGGTTGGAAAAGTGGTAGATGAGGAAGCTAGCAGAGGTCACAGGTGTTAAATAATGACAACAATCATTGTTATTAATGTAATTAACTAAGTAAATTAAGTTTTATAGTTCAACCAGTTTTGTAACTATAGGAAGTTACGAAACAAATTTGTTCATGTTAAAATGGTGATTTCCTGAGAGGCTGAATGTACATTGGAGAGTCATTTTTGACCTGAAGTAATAAGAATTCCAATCCCTTGCCCCATGGAGGTTTCCTTGACACACTATTAGGCTTTTACCACGTAAAATCTTTTTGTTTCTTTTTGTGTGATTCAATTTCTATATTTTGTGGATTTATTTCTTATTTGAGTGTTAATGGGCTGAAATACCAAAAAGTGGTATTAGAGTGAGGAACAAGAAGAGCTTGAGTTATGAGAGGTCGTCATTCTGAACAATGTGATTAGAGAACAAGCAACCGATTAAGACCAAAGTAGCCCAGATGAGAGCCAACGTGAGAGACGACGTAATAGAGCCTCCACTGCCATGAAGAAATCTAGTTAAAGAGACATTTTTTTAATGATTGTCTATCATCATGCTTTAAAGTCTTCAACGTCGTCTTTTTGTTTTCAAACCGCTAGTCGAAGTTGAGAGAGAAGATTCGATCAAGAAGTGATTGGGAGTTTGTGTTCGACTTGGATTCGTTGATTAAAGAGCCCGAAGCCCACAATTAAGCAGTCGATCATGCCCGCCTCAAAGAAAGCTGGGAGGAGTCGACTAGCCTGCCTCTAAGAAAAAACGTGGACAGGGAAGTGTCTCTTATTGAAATCGCTGAGAAATTTTGAGGGTCGACTATAAAGGAGAAATCCAACGCATAAAATAAAGAGCCAAAGAAAGCCGCCAATCTGCTGCTGAAATCGCTGAAGCTATTTTGACGACCAACCGTAAAGGTGCAATCCAGCGCATAAAAGAAAGATCCAAAGAAATTCGCCAAATAAAGGAGAAGCCACATCGGATTTCTCTTTTTCCACAGAATAATTTTTTGAAACAACGGGAGGAGTTAGAACATAATTTTTTTACGAAGTGGAGTGAACAGGGCGGGTTTTATTTTTCCTAACAAAGTTTTTGTTTGATAATATGATATCTTTGATGAAAGTTTTTTAAAGATTCACTGTTGGGTTTCTTAAAAAAGAAGAAGTGTTTTTTTGGAAATTGTCTCTGTTTGTGGAAGAAGATTTTTTTTTGGTGGAATTTTGTTGTTGGGGTCTTATGTACAGAAGATAATTATGTTTTTATTTAGTATTCTGAAAAAAAAAAGAAAAAAAAAAAAAGAAAAAAAGGGAACTATTTTTTGGTTAAATTTAAAAGAAAAAACTAGTTGAAAAACATAGGAAATTTAATAAAGGAAAACCCTAGTTGAAAATTCCAGAAAATTAAAATTCAAACAAGGAGGTTGAAAGTTTAGAAAGGAAAAGCCTTGAGTACTAAAATATGAAAGTGTCCAGTAGGAAGAAATGGAAAAATTAGTAAAAACGACTAATGCGAAGCTTGAAGTGGAGAAGTTCACCAGTAAGAATAATTTTGCATTGTGGAAACTGAAAGTAAGGGATTTGCTAGTGCAACAAGGGTTGCACAAAGCATTAGATGGGGTTAAAAAGAAACCTGCTGGCATGACATATTTGGATTGGGAGGACTTAGATGCCCAAGCTCTCAGTACCATTAGGTTGTGCCTGGCAGATGAAGTTCTCTTCAACATTGTTGAAGAAACCTTAGCATCAGGTTTGTGGGTAAAATTGGAAACATTGTATATGACCAAATATTTAACCAACAGAATTTATTTGAAGAGGCAACTATATAGCCTTCAGATGAAGGAGGGTACTAAAATTGCAGAACACTTAAATGTTTTTAATACACTTATTTTCCAATTGTCAGATATGGAAGTTAAATTTTAGGAAGAAGACAAAGCTATTACCTTGTTGTGTTCCTTGCCCGAGTCTTGGGATCACTTTGTGACTTCTATCAGTTTGAGCACAACCGAATATTTGGAATTTGATTCAATTGTGGGAGCTTTGTTATCTGAAGAAGTACGATGGAAGTCCAACATTGAAACTTCCACACCAGAAGCCATCGTAGGCAAAGGCTGGTCCAAGGAAAGAGGGGAGAAAGCAAGAAGTTCTTCTAGTCAAAATCAAAAGGCAAGAAGTGTAAAGCCAAATGTTGGTACTGCAATAAAAATAGAGCATATCAAAAAGTAATGTTGGAAAATAGAGGAGTCTGTTGAAAACCCAAAGAAGGAAGCAAATCAATTTGAGTCAGGTATGATTAATGAAGTTTTATTTTCTGAATTAGGTATGGTACATGAATCTTTACCCGTTTTCAATGTCTCTCATAATTATGAAAATTGGTTGTTAGATTCTGGTGCTTCTCATCACATGAGTCCACACAGAAATTGGTTCACTTCATATGAAGCTGTGAATGGTAGTTCTATGTTTATGGGTAATAATGTATCTTGTCAGACTGTTGGGATGGGAAATGTCAAAATTAAAATGTATGATGATACAATTAGAACATTGACTAATGTTAGACATGTACCCCAGTTGAGAAATAAATTGATTTATTTGGGAGTATTGGACTTAGAAGGTTACAAGTTTACAAGTCAAAATGGAGTGCTAAAAGTTTCAAAGGGCACTCTTGAAGGAAGAGAAGATAAAAAATCATTAGAGACTGAAAGGAAGTAATCAGGTTAGTGAGACATCGACTGTTCTGAGAAGGAAGAAGAGGATACTTGCCTATGGCATCAAGGATTGGGTCACGTGAGTGAGAAGGGTCTTTAGGTATTGACGAATCACAATTTGCTTCCTAATTTGAAATCCTTGATGTTGGATTTCTGTAAACATTGTGTATATGAAAAATAGTGTAAACATAAATTTAAAATTGGAAGTCATAACAGTAAAGAAATTTTAGTCTATATTCATTCCAATCTTTGGGGACCATCACCGACTCTATCTTATGAAGGTGAATTATACTTCATAATATTTATTGATGATTTCTTTAGGAAAGTCTGGGTCTATATATTGAAAAAAAAATGTTGATGTATTTAATGTTTTTAAACAATTTAAAGCTATGGTGGAAAAGGAAACATGAAACTCTTAAGAACTAACAATGGCGGTGAATTTACTTCCTTAGAATTTGAACAATATTGTAAGGATGAAGGGATTGTTAGACATAAAACTATTGTTTATACTCCTAAGAAAAATGGAATTGTTGAACGTATGAATTAGACTCTTATGGAAAGAGCTAGAATCATGATCAACAATGCTAACATGCAAAGGGAGTTATGGGTAGAAGTGGTGTCTACTTCTTGTCAACCTTGTGATTATTCACATTTAAGAATTTTTTATTGTGATGCCTATGATCTTATTCCAAAGAATTAGTGTTCAAAGTTAGAACCAAAAGCAAAATGTTATTTCTTTGTTGGGTATGACTATGCAGTGAAAGGATACAGATTGTGGGATCCTTATTCATGAAAAATAGTCATTAGTAGATATGCAACATTTGATGAATCCTCTATTCTAAAATTAGATGTTGAAAAAGTTGAATAGGAACAGGTATCATCGAATCAGCAAATTCAGTTGGAGGCTAAACCTTTTTCAAAAATTCAAAAGGAAGTTGAGACATATGAAGAAAAAGGTGAAGAAGATGAAAAGGGAACTAGAGAAGTTTAGGAACTGGTTCAACAACGGTCACTCCAAGGAGGTCTATAAGGGAGAGAAGAACAACCAAAAGGTACGAAGATTTTGCTTCATCTATCATCTTCTTAAATGTCCGAGATGACATTCTCATATGCATGTACTCAATGCTTTCCATGTAAATTAGGGTTTGGTGCTTATACCTTACTTCTATTTATCACCATGTAAATTAGGGTTTGATGCTTACACCTTACCTCTGTTTGTCTTCTGATTTCTTTTCGAGTGCAAAAGAAAAGGATTGATTCCGCATGGGAAGGCACCAATTCCTTAAAGCTAATAACAATACTCATGTCCTCTTTTCAGGCACCTCTCTTTTCTTTAATTTATTATTTTTTTCATCTTGTTGCAGGTCCGAGATGAGATTCTACAGATTACATGTGAACGAACGAAGGCATTTCCTTTTTTATGGCATCTTATTTTCCTTTACATCTTTGTCTTTGGCCATCCATCATTGATTAAAGATGTACATACTGCCTATGTCCTTTTCTGTTTTTTATTCTTTTTTCTTCATCTTCTCGCAAGTCCAGGTCAGAGATGAGATTCTACACATACTTGTTGATTTGGATGTAAATTAAGGTTCGATGGTCATACCTTTATCTTCACTTATATTTTTCTTTTAAGGGAATAGAAACGCAAAAGATAAAATTCTGTTGGCGGAACCATTTGGAAAGATGAATTTGACTTTTGGAAAATCTGGTGCTTTGTAATCTTATGGTAAACTGCAATTAAATCCCGTAATAAAATTTCCTTCCATGAGCTTACCTAAATCTATGATACAAAAAGTTGTAATTCTCATCATCTGAACCTATGGAATTTTTAACGATTTAAGCTAATCATCCGAAATTCCATAGAGATTTAAGTTGATCGAGAGAAGCCAAAATCTTTTTGCTCATTACCGTGGAAGGCATTTTATTTGTTTTCAAATTTTCCATGTGCACATTCTTCTTTTTCTTACAATCTTGTTATACAAGCCATCCAGGTTATTACAATAAATGTAGTTCCACGTCCTTAAGATGAAGGTGATGCCCATGGCATCTTTCCCTTCTCTTTCTATTCTTCATCTTCTTGAATGTCCGAGATGAGATTCTCATATACTCGATGGTTTCCATGTAAATTAGGGTTTGGTGCTTATACCCTACTTCTGTTTGTCCCCATGTAAGTTAGGGCTTGATGCTTATACCTTAATTCTGTTTGTCTTTTGATTTCTTTTCGAGTGCAAAAGAAAAAGATCAATTCCACGTGGGAAGGCACCAATTCCTTAAAGCTAATAACAATATTCATGTCCTCTTTTCAGGCACCTCTCTTTTCTTTAATTTACTCTTTTGTTCATCTTGTTGTGGGTCCCAGATAAGATTCTACAGATTACATGTGAACAAAGGAAGGCATTTCCTTTTTTCTGGCATCTTATTGTTCTTTACATCTTCGTCTTTGGCCATCCATCATTGATTAAAGATGTACAGATTTCCTATGTCCTTTTTTGTTTTGTCTTCTTTTTTCTTCATCTTCTCGCAGGTCCGTGTCAGAGATGAGATTCTACACATACTGGTTGATTTGGATGTAAATTAAGGTTCGATGTTCATACCTTTATCGTCGCTTATCTTTTTATTTTCAGGGAATAGAAACACAAATGATAAAATTCTGTTAGCCGAACCATTTGGAAAGATGAATTTGTCTTTTGGAAAATCTGGTGCTTTGTAATCTTATGGTAAACTTCAATTAAATCCCGTAATAAAATTTCCTTCCATGTGGTTGCCTAATTCTATGATACAAAAAGTTTTAATTCTCATCATCTGAACTTTATGGAATTTTTAACGATTTAAGCTAATCATCCGAAATTCCATAAAGATTTAAGTTGATCGAGGGAAAGCAAAAACTTTTTGTTCATTACCATGGAAGGAATTTTATTTGTATTCAAATTTTCCGTGGGCACATTGTTCTTTCACTTACAATCCTGTTATACAAGTCATCTGGGTTATCGTAATCTGGGTTACTATGATAAATGTAGTTCCACGCCATCTTTTCATTGTTGTAGGTATCAAATGAGATTCTTATGCATCCATGTACCGGTAGGTTTCATGTCACTTAAGGATCGATGGGGAAGTTAACCTCTATTTATTATACATATTTCTATTTCTCTTAAATGTGAGTTGTCACTTATGTAAAACCTTGAATCGAGCTTTAGCTAATTTTGGAGTTTGCATGTTAAAGATATTGACTCTGGTCAACTCAATATGTGAGTGGGTTTTAACGAATTTTGGAGTTTGCATTTTAAACATATTGACTCTGGTCAACTCAATATGTGACTGTAAGTTTATTGGAATTGACCATTCTAAAGTTTTCATTTTAAACCTATTGACCCTAGTAAACTCAATATGTGACTGTAAGTTTATTGGAATTGACCACTCTAACAAACACTGCTTTGTGAAGATAAGAAAACTCCAAGATAAATATTGAACCAGATGAATAAGTTTTGACCTGTGCTACGGAGGGACATGGTGACTTGACTATGCCTGAATAATAGCTGATAGTTTGATGATTATTGAGTTTGTAGTTGTGAAATGTCTTTATAAAGTGGTTTTCTATTTCTTTCAATTCTGGTTATAAAAATCGTTGGTTTTTCTTAAACTTGAAGCCCAGGTGTCCAAAACATCAATTCTTGTGTGTTAGTAAGGTTATGTTGTTTGATCAACTTTTGAACACATTTAGTATCCAGACCTCCATCCTAGCAATTGATGGATAGCTGCAAGTGAAATATGTGACAGATGGTGGTTGGTCCATAGGATGGTTCATTACTGAATGACTCTTAACGCGGAAGCCCCGATGAGGCCAGGTAACAATATTGTTGATCTTGCAAACTTCATCAACAATGGTTAGAGGTAGTTACGTTTTATATGGAGGTGACAACTTGAAGATGTGGTGGTGAAAGAACATGTTTCCAAGATTCCAGAGTGGATGTGAGCGTTGATGAAGATGATCCAAAGAAAGATTATCGTTGTTGTTGTAATATGAGTTTTCAATGTTTTCCATGTAAGCATGAAGGAAGGGTGTTGGAAGTAATGCTTCCATATCCTCTGTGTGATGTGTATTACAAGTTGTCAATGAGTGTTCCAAGGTGTTATTCTAGATGTGGTTGTTTCCCATGTGTATGAGCTGTTGTTGTGTCATGTCCCAATCATAGATCCACTTTCTTAGGATTTAGATTTGTCGAAGTCAGTAATTTGTATCCTATATATATGTAACCTTTGTGATCAATAAACATATGAGAGTGGTTTGTGTTGTATGTATTTTTTCTCTCTCTTTATATTTCTAATACTTTTCTCTCCGTCTAGACCCGTGTGAGTCGAGAATTGCTCTCGCTCATGCTCTCTCCTTTCAAGTCCTAGTAGTCAGCCTTCCAATCGATGTCATGGGTTTCATTGTTGTGGGGTAAAAAATCCTGCCCCTCGAATAAAGGGTGCCACAACGCCTGAAACATAATGGCTTTGGCATCATTGGCCTTCCCCACCTCGATGCATTTTACAACGATTTCTTAATTATTAGCCTCGCCGCTTCTCAAGTGGTGTCTCTTGGTGGACTCAATTCGTTCTAGGAGAAAATAATTCTTCAATGTTGTCGTTGTCGTGATTAGTGTCAGCACATGGTTGCTTGGCACTAATGTCCACTAACGTTGAAAATCATAGCATAGGGAATTTGTTGGTCATGGTTTCCATGACTACTAGATTGATCTATAACCCAATCAATATAATTCGAGAGAGACTTAGAATTTTATTGAATAAATACCTAAATCCATAACTATAAAACGAGTACAACATGCCCCAAATGTCTCAATTTTATGGTGAAGTTCTTGAAATTATGTACAAATCGATCAAACCAAATAGATGCCAAACCATTGCCTTTGTCTTATCATCACTTTGGGAATGGGTTGGTAACAATTGGAGACTTTTATAGTCTAAATAACTCATTGTAAACTTATTCCTTATCACTCTTTTGAAATTTTCCATTGTTGTAGCTAGGAATTGGGCTTTGTTCAAAGATAGGTCTCAATCCAACAATAGCGCTATCAACACACTTAATCAATGCCAATAAATAATGTGTTCAACAACTCCCCTTCAAAAACAAACATGAGCCACAATAGCCAAAAACCTGCCTTATAACCAAACACAATATGGACTAAACGAAATTACAAATTCAAAATTCAAATTTGAACACCTTTAGCGCCTTTATTAAATTCAAAATAAAATGGAGGTTGGAAAAGTGATAGATGAGGAAGCTAGCAGAGGTTGCAGGTGTTAAATAATGACAACAATCATTGTTATTAATGTAATTAACTGAGTAAATTAAGTTTTACAGTTCAACCAGTTTTGTAACTATAGGAAGTTACGGAACAAATTTGTTCATGTTAAAATGGTGATTTCCTGAGAGGCTAAATGTACATTGGAGAGTCATTTTTGACCTAAAGTAATAAGAATTCCAATCCCTTGTCCCATGGAGGTTTCCTTGACACACTGTTAGGGTTTTACCACGTAAAATCTTTGTGTTTCTTGTTGTGTGATTCAATTTCTATATTTTGCGCATTTATTTCTTATTTGAGTGTTAATGGGCTTAAATACCAAAATGTGGTATCAGAGCGAGGAACAAGAAGAGCTTGAGTTGTGAGAGGCCGTCATTCTGAACAATGTGATTAGAGAACAAGAAATCGATTAAGACCAAAGTAGCCCAGATGAGAGAAAACATGAGAGACGACGTAACAGAGCCTCGTTGCCGCGAATAAATCTAGTTAAAGAGACATTTTTTTAATGATTGTCTATCATCATTCTTTAAAGTCTTTAATGTCGTCTTTTTGTTTGGAAACCGCTAGTCGAAGTTGAGAGAGAAGATTTAGTCAAGAAGCCATTGGGAGTTTGTGTTCGACTTGGATCCATCGATTAAAGAGCCCGAAGCCCACAATTAAGCAGTCGATCATGCCCACCTCAGAGAAATCTGGGAGGAGTCGACTAGCCTACCTCTAAGAAAAAACGTGGACAGGGAAGTGTCTCTTGTTGAAATCGCTGAGAAATTTTGAGGGTCGACTATAAAGGAGAAATCCAATGCATAAAATAAAGAGCCAAAGAAAGCTGCCAATCTGCTATTGAAATCGCTGAAGCTATTTTGAGGGGCAACTGTAAAGGTGCAGTCTAGTGCATAAAAGAAAGATCCAAAGAAATTCACCAAACAAAGGAGAAGCCACATCAGATTTCTCTTTTTCCGCACAATAATTTTTTGAAGCAGCAAGAGGAGTTAGAACTTAATTTTTGTTAGGAAGCGGAGTGAACAGAGCAGGTATTTTTTTTTACCTAACAATTATTTTCTTTCATAATATGATATCTTTGATGAAGGTTTTTTAAATATTCAATGTTGGGTTTCTCAAAAAAGAAGAAGGGTTTTTTTAGAAATTGTCTCTGTTTGTGGAAGACGATTTTTTTTTTTGGTGGAATTTTGTTTCTAGGGTCTTATGTGTAGAAGATAATTAAGTTTCTATTTGGTATTCTGAAAAAAATAAAAAAGGAAACTATCTTTTGGTCAAATTGAAAAAAAAGAAAAAAAAAAAAACATGTTGAAAAACATAGGAAATTTAATAAAGGAAAACCCTAGCTGAAAATTCCAGAAAATTAAAATTCAAACAAGGAGGTTGAAGGTTTAGAAAGGAAAAGCCCTGAGTAATAAAATTTGAAAGAGTCTAGTAGGAAGAAATGGAAAAAATGGAAAAAACAACTAATGCAAAGTTTGATGTGGAGAAGTTCACTGGTAAGAATAATAGTCTAGTCGAAAACAATTGCTCATATCCAGGTAGAATATTAGTAGTTAGGCAAGGTCAGGGGTCGGATCGGTTGGCTAGGTTGGGGTTGGGACCTTGGATTATAGCTCTACCTACAAAATGGTGGGTGAGGTTGACCTCTGACTACTCGAAGGAGTGTGGTTAACAATGTGGCATGCTGTGGTGGAAGAGCAGTCATGTAAGGTGCCACTTGGGTTGTCATAGGTGATGGGGCTTATCCTTATGTATGCGTCAAGTAGGATGCATTAACCATGAGGGCCAAGTCATTCACCCACATAACCATGTGTCATAATTGGGGGTGGAATCATAGTTCATAATGGACAGTGAAGATCAGTCACAAATAAATGATTGTGATTAATAGCGAGACCCCCCTATGATGTTAGCGAGGGGAGGAGGGTGTTATTACACGACCGCCATTGGATGAATCCGATAGTGGTGGTCCATTGGATTCCGTAGGTTCACGTAACCAAGACAACATGACACCCCCCTATGTGGAGGGGGGTGGTGCTTTTAAATGTGTGTCATCGGATGAATCAAATTGCAGCAGGCCATTGAACGACCCACTTAGAACCCTAAGGTGGATCTCTAATAGAAACAACACCCCCTTGTGACATTAGTAGGGATGGGGGGTGGCACATTTAATCGCAACCATTGATTGA
Organism: Pinus tabuliformis; assembly: GCA_031772625.1. Taxonomy (NCBI): domain Eukaryota; kingdom Viridiplantae; phylum Streptophyta; class Pinopsida; order Pinales; family Pinaceae; genus Pinus; species Pinus tabuliformis. Next base: position 666,080,424 of record CM062811.1, on the reverse strand, counting down.
TTATTAACGTGAGTTGTTGGATGGTGAATAGTGGTGGGCCACACACACACACACACACACACACATATTCACATGTGGAGGGGTTAATGCAAGATTAGTGGAATTAAGGTACACCATGTGCTCGAGTGACATGGAAGGTATAGTGGTAGGCCACGTGGGCACCACGTGGCAAAAAAGAGATTTGACATTTTTAAACTATTAGAACTTAAAGAGACATAACTTGAAATCCTAGAGTCTTATTGGGAAAAAAATGTATAGCACGAGAAAGGTCTCACCAATATGAGTACAATGATGACATCAAAATTGAGTTTTGGAAACTCAAAAGAAAGTAAAAAAAAGGTTACCCTATTTTTTTAATTGTACCAGTGAAGTTGGGTTAGCATAGTGAACACATCCTTGAGGGTAAGGGGGTGTATTTACACACCTTGTTGCCTCCCATTGAAATTAAGGTCCAGCTCCTCCCATGCATGAAGTGTGCCAAACCTTAATTCCTTTGTCATAGTGGTATATTTCCCATAGGTTCCTTGACTTATTATTTTATCACATGGAGGCTAGTTTGTATGCCTATTTAAAATTATGTCCCCATTATCTGGGATTTTATTTCCCTCTAAGTTGCATAATTATTTTTGGAACCATAGATAGCTAGTCTAATAAATGGAGTGAGTCTCAAATTTTTCCAATGTGAGGGTTGCATGTCGATGGTGTAGTAATGACAATGACCAACGTAGGATTTCTATGTCTTTTACTTCCGTTTTCTAAGAGAGTAAGGTCTCTTATTGGGGTTATGGGTGGCGTCATTGTTCTAGGTATTAAATTTGTCCTAGTAAAAAGTGTTGGTACACCATGGGGTTAGTCGCATTACTTAGTGGAGTTTGTTGGTGCCACCCCTTGGTTTTGATGGTTAGGGGTTTTTTTGGCCCTAAAAAATTTTAGCAATTCTTTTTGGGTAATATTTTCCCTCCTGCTACATGAATTGTATCTTTTATTATATGTCTATTGTTGGTTCTCTGCTAGTTCCCCCCATGCTTTTCTCTTATTTCATTATTGTTTATTGGGTATTAATATCTCAGGGTATTTAGTGAATCTTGTGGCGTCTTCCTTTTCTAGCCTTGTATTCCTCATGTTGGGAATTCTTTGGCTTTATTCCCATGGTGGTATACTCACTAAGTTAGCTATGCCCTAAGTTTTTCACCCTGGAATTGCCGGGTCATTTAGCATTCAAGCATGACAAAAGTTCTAGGAGTTGATCTTATTCTTGTTAACTATTATTTTATACTAGTTTGGGATCTCAAGAATCTATTTTGTCATTGGTTCATAATTAAGGGGGCTTTGAGTGGTAGGTTTTCTTGTTGTGGGAGTCAGTTATGGTCTTGGCCATATGTCTGATTCCCATGTTTCTTGATCTAAATTCCTTGATAGATGATGAAAAAAAATAGAGTGGTTATCAGATTTGGATAGCAAGGTTAGTCACGTTCCCAAGCCCAGGCCCAAGAAGCAACCACCATTTATCATTTATCTACATGTCCAGATTTAAGGAAGATATTCATTTTCTAAGAGAACTATGCCATTCATGATTTCTAAGCCTACTCATATTCAAATATTATCAAGGAGGTTTCTAATTGGATTCCTAACCCTAGTCATACCAAGGGAAGAAGGAACTAATACATGCATTTCATCACTTTACAATGCTAGTTGATGATCCTGTTAGGTTGAGTTTTAAAGGAGAAACATAAGGATAAAAATGATATCATTTCCTCCCTGAATGAAATCCAAAAGATGTAGCATTATGAATGTTCTTATATAGATGGATTGGATGCTCACTTGGCCCACCTAGAGAGTCAACTCTAATGTTATCTAAAGCCCTCTGTATCGAAAGGTATAAGTTCAAGGGACCCTGCTCCTGTGACATCCTTAGAGTCATGAGAATTTTGTTATGTAGTTCTTTTGTTATATCATGTAGCCTTGTTTTATTATGGAACTTCCATGAATAGATGATTTTCTTTTTGTTGAAACATTATCTCTCCTTTATCATCCAACAGATCATGTTTCCTTTGTGGAAGATTGAGGTCGATATGCTTTTCAAAAATGGTTTATGAATGACGTCACTTAAATTTTGAAGGTAATACAAAATCTAACTTACAAAAGAAAATGAAGTTCTCATCCAAACAAAGCTTTGAAATCTTTCTCCACACATCATTTCCTTCCACGATGAGGAAATAATGATTGCATATTTATGAGAAGTTATAGAAAATAAACTTTTGATATAAAAAGGAAATTTATGCATATATATGTTATTACAAATTTAAAATTATATATATATATATATATATGTGTGTGTGTGTGTGTGTGTGTGTGTGTGTGTGTGTGTGTGTGTCGAGAGAGAGAGAGAGAGAGAGAGAGAGAGAGAGAGTTATCGGGTGTAGTTTAATTAACAAGAGCTCTGAAAATATAATGTTATGTATCAAGAGATTCAAGGTTCAAATCCCTCTGACTTATGTTTGTGGAAGGGGCATAAGAAGGTACCTAGAGGTTATAATGGTAGTGGTCAGAATTGTCCCCATATCAAGTGAGTATAAAACTAGCCTAGTTGTTGATTCCTCTAATAAAAAAAAATAATAATAATAATAATATAAATTTAAAATTTATTTTTTAATTATTGAAATAATTTTTAAAAAGTTTTAGTACCTAACATTCCCTCCTGTCACAATTATATTTGCAACTCCATATATATATATATATATATATATATATATATATATATATATATATATATATATATAAAAGATGTTATTAATATATGCCAATGTATGATTCTAACAAACGTTTTGGTTATTGCCCACTAAGAGTTTAGCATTCACCTCGGCAAAGTAAAATGTTTAAATTCTAAAAATAAATATTTATTTTTGATATCATTGAAAAAAGTTGTTTTTAAACATTTGATTCGACTATAAAAAAAAGGTTGTTTTCAAACATTTGATTGGATCAAAAAATCATTTCTTGTATAAGTTAGACTAACTCTTTTAATATTTGTGTAGTGGTTTTTTATTATTAAGTTTTGTATAAAAACCATCAAAAAAATAAAATCCTTCAAAAAGCTCATACTACGGTAAATAACATATTTAACATGAATTACTTCCCGCCATAATACCATAATTTTATTTAATCTTTAAATTAAAAATGGATAAGAATAAGATGCAAATAAATATACTTGTAGGAGTTACTTTCTACCATTATTTATGTTTTCCTGACCACTTACTAATGTAGGAGTAAAGTTGTGAATGTGTAGACTTACTAGTGGTTACTACCCATGAAAATATGCAAGTCTGTATGCCTAAGCAAGCAACTAATGTATCCACTTCACATTTCAATTTATTATTCCCTACCAAAGCAAGACTATAGGATTTTATTTGCCTACATTGACCAATGTAAGTTATAATTTTTTATGGAATTTTTAGTAGAACACAATTTCTAACTTGAATGGTATAGACTAAACTAACTTGCAATGCTTATTTATTGATAAGACTATAAAAAATCAATAACCCATAATTATTCTTTCCATGCACTAAAACAATGTAGTTCTAAAATCATTTATACTATTATATTTTAATAATTAATATTCTTGTTAAAACAATGTAATTTTATAACTATACCTATTTATATTCTTAAATTTTTATAATTAATCTAAAATATTTTTAATTATTCTTTAATTTTATGTGTTTTATATTTAAATTGAATTTAAATTTGAATTAACATGAATAGAAAAACAATTTTATCCATTAAACCTTAAACAAATCATTTGATCAGATTGGCACGTGTACGAGAGCTGTTGTCCCCATCAATTGTGTGTTTTCCCCACCAATGTTATATGTCGTAAATTTTTTAAAATCCGGTAAATTATTATTTGATGAAGCTTTTAACCTTGGTAAGATTTGGTTAATATTTGTTAAATTGTTATTTGTTGCAAAGGCCTTGCCACAGGATCATCAATTTCTTACTAGATATTTTCAAGTTTTTTTCGGATAGTGACATATTTTGAAGTTCATTAATTTTTTATTTTATTTAAAGATGATATCCATAATTTATTTGGTTGGAGTTTTCCTTTATGGGAAAGAAAATTACCTAGAATGGATAATAAAGCTAAAGAGTGTGTTGATTTTAAATGATTTGAGGCAAGATATTTGCCAATGGAAGAAAGACAAAGACAATAAAGAAATTGCACCAAAAGCTCTAGAAGATAAAAAATAATGTGCTATTTGAGAAGTCAAGAACAATAAATCTTATGTTATGATTACAACATCAGTTTTAGAAGAGGTAAGGAGGTACATTCATTCTTGTAACATGACATATGCAGCATTAGAAATTTTAAAGGAACTCTATGATTCACATTCAAAATTAGAGATTATTCAGTTTTTATTGAAGTTATTTAATTTGGAGATGAAGGAAAATGATCCAATGAAATTGGCTTATGAAATAAAGGTTATTTTCCATGATATAGAAGCCACACATGTTAAAGTAGATTTACAATTGATTGCCTTCATCAAGGCCCTACACCCTGCATACTCTCACTACTTGGAATCTCTCGAAGCTAGTGGACAATTAAAGGATATTACTTTTTATAAGTTAGTAGATAAAATTGCAGAAAGAGAAAAGGATTTTTGGAAGAAAGAGTATGTTTCTACTGTTAACACATAAACCTTCTGTCATGTACAAATGGAACATAAATCACAAAATGAGTTTTCTTGAGGTGGAAAGGATCCCAGAGGCCGAGGTAGAAGGAAATTTAGAGGAAGGAGGGAAACAATAACAACAATCAGGGTGATAGAAAATAAAATGTCCAGACATGGAAGAATTTTTAGTCTAAATCAAGTATCAGATGTTATAGGTGTGGCAAAATTGGTCATAGTTCAGTTAATTGCATGATTCCTTGAGAGAAGATTACTAATTAAAAGAAGTATTAATTTAATGACAAGACAGAGAAACCATCTTCTGAGAAAAATAAAACAAATGAATTTGCACATTATATAGTTTCTCACTATAATTTCAATATTAATAACTTTTTTAATATTGCATTTTCTTCATGGGAGGACAATTGGATTTTAGATTGAGGCTCTACTTGTCATATGATGTTCCAGAAATATATTTTTGAAAGTTTTAGTGATAATGTTGATGGTGTTGTTTATTTTGTTGATAAGTCTAAAGTTAAACCATCAAGCATTGGATAAATTAGATTAAAATTTCCACATTTAGCAAATTACATATTAAAGGTTGTTCTTTATATTCCCTAATTTCAAAGGAACTTAATGTCCCTCATTCATATCAGACAATAAGGACATTCAATCCATATTTTTGATGGCATAATTGAAATTCATAGAGCAAGTGACAATTCAATAATTATGACTGGTGTTGAAGAAGGTACATTGTTGAAATTGAATAGTAATTCATCTATTACACAATTTACTACAAATTCAACTCTATTACTACAACAAGATAATATTTTGTTTTCAAATTTATTATGCCATGCTCGATTTGGTCACATCAACTATAACAACATTAGAATTATGAAAGAGAAGGGCATTAAAAGTCTCCCCAATATTCCAAGAAATATCACACCATTTGATGCTTGCATCTTGGGGAAACACAGTAAACAACCATTTCATAGTTCTGTTCCTAGATCTTCCAGAAAATTAAGTCTCATACATTTTGATTTATGTGTAACTATACCTATACCAACTACAAATGGAAATAAATATATATTGACCTTTATTCATGGCTATTTGAGGATGTGTTGGGATTATCTTTTGAAGGAAAAGATATAAGTTTTTGATATGTTCACAACATTTCATTCTATGGTTAAGAATGAAATTCAACAGAATATTGGTATCTTAAGGACTGATAATGGAGGTGAATATACTTCAAAATCTTTTGAACAATATTCAATAGATAATGTCATCAAACACCAAACTACTATTCCATATAATCCACAACAAAATGGTGTTGCAGAAAGGATGAATATTACTTTGCTTCACATCGTTAGATCAATGTTGTTTTTCAAAAATGTCAAATTAATGTTTTGGGGAGAAGTAGTACTTCGTGTAGCATATATTAAAAATAGATGTCATTCTTCTGTCCTCAACAACAAATCACCATATGAATTTTGGTACAACAGGTTACTCAACATTTTAAGGTTTTTGGATCCACTTGTTATGTACTTATTCCTAAGAATCAAAGAAACAAATTAAATGCTAGAAGTCAAAAGTTTATTTTTTTTGGGATATTACAGTACTTCAAAATCATATAGATTATATGATGAAGAAAAAAGAAAACCTATTATTTCCAGAGATGTCATTTTTTTAGAATCTTTAAAATTTGTATCTACTATGTTAGGAAACCAGCTCACAAAAAGATAGAAAAGATAGATCAATGCTTTAGAATTCATCCTCTTCGAGGGGAAAACATCCTTTACATTATTGTTATAGGACAATTTGTGCACATCAACCGTAGCTTCCAGATCTGTGTTATTAGGGTCCATCAATCCCTAATTCAGTTGTTTTCATTCCCTAATGAAGTCAACCTACATCATGATTTCCTCCCAAGAGTTTCATGTCACCATTCATCCAAAAATGTCCCTAGAGAGATCAGCGCTGGTTGCCTTTTATCAGGCTGCATTGCAATGTAGGAATTTCACTGTCTAGGTGCACTGTAGTGCAATTGGTCTTTGTTTCACTTGTGTTAAGTGATGGGATTCCTCATCCAATGGATGCTTTTGGAAGTTTCCATATGGATTGAGCTCGCTTTTGGATGAGGAAGAGGATGAATGAACCTTAATCCATTATCCCTTCCTCCATGGAACCCCTTCTAAATTTTGGCAAAGCATTCATGAAGGCCATTTATGGCTTAACCTCCTTCATTCAGTTATAAATTAACCAAGCATTCAAAGGCTGGTCTAGGTTGGAATTTCTTGAGTTAAGAAAATACTGTTTGAATGAGATTAGTAAGAGTATTGTAATGATGTCGAAATGTTACTTCATGAAGAGAGAAGGGTTTAGAGCTGGAAGGATGACACTAAATCGAGCATGCATCTACATGGGTTGTAATCTTTCCTTCTATTAATAAGAAATTCTAAGCTTTTTCCATTTGTGTGTTTATATGATGTATATCCTATTCTTGATTCTATGATATGTTTAGTTAACAGATCATCATTATTGTATGCTTTGATGGGTTTTTGTCTCGGCTTGTGTGCAGGAACTTTCCAAGAAAGTTAAGTACGGAAAGAAGTGGCAAATTGGTTGAAGGAGAGAGGGATCAAGTGAAAGTTACAGGTTAGTACCTTTGTTCTTATTTCTCTTATTTTTTAACTATAGGAAAAGTGACGAATTACTTTGTTTGTTGTTTCTAGACTAGCTACTAGGTCTAGAGGGTTAGGCGTTTAAAGAAACACTAAATTTGCCCAAAACAAATTGGCAACCATACTGGGGAGTGATCCTATCCCTTATAGTAGCTCATCAATCTCTTAAAACACTTTGACATACTGTACCTTCTGTTATTCATCAAATTCAAGGTCAATCCACTGAAAATTGAGTCAATTTCGAGTATAAAATTGTCTTACTATAATCAGCACACATTTGTGACTGACACAGTGCGATGCAGTGCACCTTTTGCATAGAATCAGTGTGATTTAGTGCACTATCTCTAACTGTGGCCTACACTAATCCCTTTAGGGTCAGTTTTCCCTTCTTGGAACTGAACACTCTTATCAATTTTCAGTAGTTTAATTAGCTTATTGGATGAAGATGAGGTCTTATCTCTGAAAATAGTCTTTGTTTCCTTATTTTGACTTGATTTAGATTGGATTGATGAATGTTTTTTATGTATTTGTTTTATCATTTGCAGTCCATGGTTAGAATATAGTTGATTGATTGTTTTTTCGAAAGAAAAGTGTCGTAAAATCGTCATTTTCTTCGAAAAAATGAAGTGTCGTAATGTTTTCCTTCATAAATAATCGATTGATTTATTTGTGCATTTGATTTGTATTTTCATTTAAAGTGTCAAAAATCTTCATTTCTTTAAAATCGAAAGTGTCATAAAGTCTTCTTTTCCCTTTAAAATAAATTGTGACAAATCGTCATTTTTTATGAAAAGAGTTCTGAATCGTTTGTGCATTAGTTTTTCTTATTACATCATTCACATTAAGAGAAACTGAAAAGAAAAACATGCATTGTGCATATTAAAGTTTGTGAATGCTTGAAAGGAATGGTTTAGGGAATTGCATCCAGTTTGTGCTCTTTGTTGCTTGTTCAAAAAGTACTTGTATGCTCTATCCCTCATAGCTAGGATTTTCATTGTTGAAATTAAATGGAAAGAGTGCTTCTCATTCTAGTTGCATTCTTAGGAGTTTCGGAAAAAATCTCGTGCTAAACATTCAAAGGAAAATTTTAAGCAAGATCAACCTAAAATTTATATCAATTAATCTAATAACGCATTGGAACTTAATGAAAACATCTAGAGGTCTAGGCTAGAGACGTGTTCCGGCGTCTTTAAACCTAGTGGCTATCGTTTTCATTGAGGTTGGGTGATTCCTCCTCTCTGATTCGATAAGTACTAGTATGGACTTGTGCTCCTTGTACCATCGAGTATATAGTGGGAGACCCCAATAGGTTAAAATCCTTTATCCCTAGGAAGCCGAGTCTTCTGCCTTACCGATCGCAATGCACCGAACACAACATTCAGGAAGACTGATTATCATACGTTAAATCCTTGGTAATTTCTCTTTCATTTATCACCAAGGTGTATATTGTAGTTTTACGATTAGTTTCGTAAACCCTCTTGTCTAGAATCTCCAGAGCCTTATCACTTTCATTCCTTTTCGACTCATTAAAAGTAAATGGATCATCTGAGCACTTGTCCTTTCAGGCTCATTAAACATCGAAAGCAACTAGAGTCATCTTTTGTTTTTTCTCGACCTTTTAAAAATGAAAAAGTGAAGTTGTGTTCCAGTGTCATAAAACTTAATTGACTGCGGATAACATCCTCCACACTCACTCCTTAATTGATCTTAGGTTGAAACATATGGTGACAAATCCGGAGTCCACCAATCAAGGAATTCCTTTTGATGGGAATCCTAGTCCTTTTCCTCCTTTTGGAAATATGGGTGCTCCTTATATGGTAACATTGTCCCTTCTCGGATTTACCATTGCCTTGCTAGTATGGTTGTTTTCAACCTCCTAGGTTCAAAATGTCATGATTTCTCCGTAATTGAGTACACCTCCAACTAGAAAAAATCAACCTCCAGTTGATCCTAAAGTTGACCCTTTGCATTCTTCCTTGGTTGTTTCTTCCTCCCCTTCTTCCTCTTCACCTAGTGAAAGTATTGGTACTAATAACCAAGTGGCTAAGAAGAAGAAGAAAGGGAAGAAGAAGAGGAAAAAGAAAATTCAGCAGAGGAGAAACCGAGCAACCATTGCTTTGAATGCAACATTAGATGAGAAACCATCCATAAAGCCTCACAAAGTTCGATATCCATGCAAACTTTGTGTGGGGGACCATCTTCTTCGAAATTGTCCTGATATTCCTCAGATCTTAGAAGAATGGTCTTCTCATTCACATCATCTTGTGTCATCAACTTCTAGAGATCATGTTGGTGACACACCATCAATTAGTGGTAGTAAATTTCATGGAAAGAAGGGTGAAGTTAAGTTTCCCTGTAGGTTATCTGAAGGGAATCATTCCATTCACCTTTGTCCCTATCTCGATGAAGCCAAAAAAGTGTTGGATAATTGTCCTGCTTCATCGCATCGACTTCCATTTGGTTATAGGAAACTCTCCCTAAATCCTTCACTAGTTGATGAATTGATTGACCAAAATCAATCGTCAGTCAAACCCACTCTCTTTGAAAGTGAATCCTATGAGTCTATACTCGACCCAAATCAACAGGTCGAGGTAACAATTAACCCGATTTCACCTTCAGTAAATCGTACCTTTCCCGAAGAGAGTGAACATGATATCACTCAAGTTATTTTTGTTTCTTCAGATTCAAAAGAGCTTGGGGGCAATCCTCCTATTCCATCAAGACAGGAGGAAAATCCTCCTGCCCTCGTAACTCAAGGGGTTAATTCTCCTGTTTCTACGGCACCCCCTCTAAGTAGTCTAATCACTTCCTTTGATTGGAATCGGCTGGCAGGATTTCGTCTTCCTTCTTATGTGCCTTTCTAGATCATAGTACAAGTTTGTAATATGATTGTATCAAGCACTATTATAGATGAAGGTGCATCAGTGAGTATCCTTTCCTCAACTGCTTGGCAAGTGCTCGGTTCACCGCCACTTATGCCTGTTACCCAGAATCTATTGGCTTTTAACAGAGGAACCAGTCAACCATTAGGGATCCTCCCTCAGTTACCTATTACTTTGGGAGGAAAAATCATTTATCTGAATGTGATGGTAGTCCCAGGCCCTTTAGATTACAATTTACTTCTTGGGCGTGACTATGTTTATGGCATGGGAGATATCGTTTCAACACTCTTTCGAGTGATTTGTTTCCCACATGAAGGTTGAATTGTCACTGTTGACCAGCTTTCATTTCCCGGTCCAAATATGGCTGCTAGTCAACCATTTTCCCTAAGTAGTCCTTTTGTACCAATGGTATCATCCCCGCTATGGGTTAATTATGTGGCAACATGTTCCATACCTACATCAACTGACAACCAATTCAGTTATGTTGTACATCATGTATTGGAGGCATTGGAACCAAATCTCTCCTTCATGACCACTTATGGGTTGTGATCGAAAGGAATCCAAGGATAGTTTGTTGTCTTGTGACAACCTCGTTAAAAAAATGAAACAAGGGTCTATGAGGATAGTTCTTTTACTGTGTCAACCTCGTTAAAAAAAATGAAATAGGCCCATGAGGATAGTTCCTTGTCTTGTGTCAACCTCGTTAAAAAAATAAAACTAGCGGTATGAGGAAAATTCCTTGTCTTGTATCAACCTCGTTAAAAAATGAAACAACTCCTATGAGCATAGTTCCTTGTCTTGTGTCAAGCTCGTTAAAAAATGAAACAAGGAATTTGAGCAGAGTTCCTTGTCTTGTGTCTACTTAGGTGAATGTAATGAAGCTTGGAGGGCATGCACCTACTGGTAAAGTTAAGTTTCCCTGTAGGTTATGTGAAAGGAATCACCCCATTCACCTTTGTCCCTATTTGGATGAAGCCAAAAGGTGTTGGATAACCATCCTGCTTCACCACAGCAACTTCCATCTGGTTACAGAATACTCTCCCTTTCATTATGTTGGGGGCATGTAAACTAATTCAAGCATAGTTTTTCATTTTAAGCTTGTGTAAAAATGAAACTGAATCCAAGCATAGTTTTTTGTTTCAAGCTTGTGTAAAGATGAAACTAAATCCAAGCGTAGTTCCCTATGGTTCAAGCTTGTCTAAAAATGAACCCATTTCCATTTTAACCCTTGTGATTTCCATTCTATCAGCCTCTTTTGTTAGATGATCCTTAGTTGTTTTCATCCCATCGCCACCATCCCTTTGGCCGATCATGCGCTTTCACTTGGTTGTTTATCCTTTTTTAAGGAACAGTTGCAATGAGTGGTCTTATTAGCTAGCCTCTTCACATAAATCAACATGTTTTGAGAAGTTCCAACATCGCCGAAACTAGTTGCCCCCCTAGACACCACTCATTCCTCAAAATGGAGTCCTCTTTAAGCTCTTTTCAGAATCTCTAAACATGAAAATATTGCCGAGCGCTTGTTGTTTCCAGCTCGTTAATGGATTAGAATCGATATCTACTCCGTAAAGTTTTACCCCTTCTTCAGGCTAAGTTAGATTAACTACAAAGAAGGTACTCATTGGTCAAACATGATCAATAGGTTCTCTCTTGTATTGTTTTATGCTTTTTCTGACTTGAGAGACAAGTTTATGAAAAAGAACTTTTGGAGCTTCCTTTTAGTCCCCTTTCAGACTCTCTAAATGTGAAAAGGACTGAGTTATCTTTGTCGTTAAACTCGTTAAAAACATTAAATAGCGAAAAACTTGTCCATCAAGACAAGACCAATTTTCACCTTCGCTAGACTCACTAAAACATCAAATAGCAACAGATTCACCTGAAGGGTGGAATTATACAACAAACATATGTTATCCTCCTCAAGCTTGATAAAAAATAAATAGGTATTGGTCAACAATGACTGGGGAAAATGGGAAAAAATGGAGAAAACTTTATGGTAGCAAGTTTCTCTTGAACATGACACTTTCACTTCATCTCCATGACTATTTGGGTTGGGTTATCTGCTTGACAATTATCATACTTATGGTCTACCACACCATCCATAACTTTTGTTTTGGGTCAATGCTGCCAATTCATTTCAATTACTTGGGTTGGGTTATATGCTTGATGGTTATCATACCTATGGTCTATCACACCATCCATTATTTTGTTTTGGGTCAATGCTGCCAATTCATTCAGTGTCACCGATATGTTCAAGAGAAGTCATTTAGTTCAAAACTTCATCCTTTACAATATTGTAAACCTTCATTTTCATGACCGCCATTCCTGAACCTTATGTCATCAGTTGATGTTTCATCTCCAAAATCATTTACATTGTTTCGTGTCGTTGATGAGGGATACATCAAGGCCCTCTTGCGACGAGTCACTTCTTGTCGACATCAGCACATCATCCAAGAAGTTGACTTAGAAACATCCCTTCAGTACCTTGAGGCTTGCATACATCAATGGCAGGTTTCTCGCTTCCAGCAATAGGTTGACATCACTGGCCTTCGATTGAAAGACTTCATATGGTGTTCAACTTCAAATAATTTATTCACACCATGCAAAATGTACTGCAGTACCTTGAGGATCATCATCATTATCGATGATTCCTCTCGCGTCTATTAAAGGCTTACATCAATGGCTGGTAATCAGATGATGTCTCTCCATGTTCAACTTCAGATAATCTATTCACATGGTTAGACTTGTACTTGAGTGAAATATTGGACGAGATTGAAGACCCCAAATCTAGTTTCATCCATCTAGGCTGCGATATATTTTTCAGGAGTACTATATCAAAGGGACAAATGGCCTTACATTCATGGTCATCCATTCATGGGTCTATATCTGTAGATGACTATATTTGTACATGTAATGAAAGATTATAAGTTGAGCATGGGTATGCCTTCCCTCAGCTAGTTCATGAGGAAAAATCAAAGAATCATGATATTTGTATTGTAATTGATGCAGGTCACCTTCAACTTCGAAACATTCTCTCCAAGTGGTAAAGCATCTCACTTGACATGTTTATTTTCGACTTCATGCTTTAGGGGGAAACTGTTACAAGACAATTTGGGCACATCAACCCCAACTTCTAGATCTGCATTATTAGGGTCCATCAATCCCTAATTATGTTGTTTTCATTCCCTAATGAAGTCAACCTACATCATGCTTGCCTCTCAATATTTTCATGTCACCATTCATCCAAGAAATGCCCCCACAGAGATCAGCGCAGGTGGCGCTTTATCAGGCTGCATTGCAATGTAGGAATTGCACTGTCTAGGTGCATTGTAGTGCAATTGGCATTTGTTTCACCCGCGCTGAGTGAGATTCATCGAATTTTTAAAATGAATCCATTGGATTCCTCATCCAATGGATGCTTCTAGAAGTTTCCAGATGGATTGAGCTCGTTGTTAGATGAGGAAGAGGATGAATGAACCTTAATTCATTATCCCTTCCTCCATGGAACTGATGAGCCCCAAAAATGTACAATTATTTGGGCTCATTCAACCTCCTAATTTGGCTTAGTCCACCATTCTCATTTGTTTATTGCATGTTTTTGATTATTTTTATGTTAATAGAGTGAATTTGGTTAGTCATTATGCCAACAAGTCTAATGGGTGCTTTGTGTAGCCTTGTTGGTCAACTTGGAGACAAATTTGAAGGTCTTAAGGAGCACTTGGCAGCCAAATTCGTGGGAGAACAAGCTAGAGGATTTGTAGGAAAGTGTCCCCCTCATTTATGGACCCTTACCTCGAATTCTCCACCATCAACTCGGAGTTCAAAGGCCACCAAATTAATGAGCACAAGGGCAGCCAAGCAAGTCAAGTTGGACTGCTGTTAACTCCAAGTCTTGGGCAGCCAAGTCCCTAACTTTTAGGAGGACTGTTGGGTCCTCAAATTGTATAAATAAGAAGGCTTGGGGCCTCATTTTGGTTAGCTAGTGGGTAGTCATTTTGTAGCTAGTGGGTAGTCATTTTTGTAGCTAGTTAGTCATTTTGTTTTAGCCATTAGTTAGCTAGCTTGTAGTTCGATTTTTAGGCCATGGATTAGCTTTGCTTTCAGCTCATTCTGAAGCTCTCCTTATGGACAGTTTTGATGTACTTTTCATTTCTTGATTAATAAAGATGGATCCAGCTTTGCACCAGCTCTAAATCTTTCATGGGAGGCTGTAGCTCTTGGGGTTGGGCCCATCTCAAGCGCCCAGTACCTCCCTTGTGTATCTTTATGTGTTTGCTGCGTTCTTGAAATAAAAATCTGCTCTTTAGATCTTGCTTTGTTATGGTAGTTGGTTTTGATGGGTAACGTAGCTTTTTATGCTTAGAATCGATTGGTAGGAGTTTGTTATGCATTTAGATCTTTTGGAATGCTCTTTCTCACGTGAAGTACATGGTTCTCTTTCCAAACAAAGCTGCTGTTCATTTATTTCATTGACAATTAGATTAAGTTAGCTAGGACTTGGTTTGTTTGCAAGAATTCATTGATTCGTTTAAATGAGCATTGTGCAGGGCATCTCTATCATCTTCATCACCTCCTCAAGTTCTATTTAACCTCTGTCTCACTCATTTACCCTCCAACTCTCTCATTTCCCACATAGCTCCATCTCCTTCAACTTTCGTTGGTTCCATCCTTCCAATCATCAAACCATTGCATGCACTCTTCCCTCATCTGATTTTCCAGCTTCTGAGCCATCACCAGCCTTATTCCTACCTTACACATCTCCCTCTACCATTCCATCACTCCTCCATCACGCCAAACACTCACGGTAGGTCATCCTGTAGCCATTTGTAGACATCCTGTAGAAAACAGAGTATCCTGTAGGATCCTCTGCAGGCATCCTGTAGGAGGCCACTCTCTCGGTTGCTGAGCATCTGAATGCGAGGAACCTCTGTGGATGGATGCTAGGGATCCCTAGGGACCTCTCCTAGCCTCCCCAACCTGTCCCACGCTTTCCTTCCTTCTCCATCCCATCTGCACAACCAAACCCTAGTTAGCACAAGATCACAATCATTCCACATACTTAAAGGAAAAATACAAAAACATAACTTTCATGATGCAAGTAGTTTAGATCCATGCATTTTCACTCATTAGAGGTAATGATAGCATTGGTAGAAGTTGCATTTACATTCCTTGCATTGTAGAGGTCAGACTAGTTAAATTAGGGTTTCCTAGGTTTACATGCTTTGATTTGCTTTCAGTTCATTTTTGTCAAGTAAAGTAGCTTTCCTTTGAGACTAGCTTTCGTCCATCAATTAGCAAGCTTCTTCTGAGAGCCTATAGAAGTTGGCTTGAGCCCTAGCGGACTTGTGCCAGCTGACCAAGTGACAGCTGCGACAAGAGCTAGTACTTGTGCATATAGCACCGCCGCTTCCAAGTTTGTACGAACTACCGGGTTGATAAAATGAGAGACAGGAAGCCCTAGGAGTTGTAGCATTATTGCTACAATACTGGAGCCCACCATATTTTTGGCGTCGTTGCCGGGGAAGTGGCAGAGTATTGGTGATTGTTGTTATTCTTCTATTTTCTACTACAACCTTCTTCTAAGTAGTTTATTTCATTTCCATTATGCAATTTCATTTATGCAAAAGTAGATTAGCCTTTCTTGCTTTCCTAGATTAGCATTTCCTGCTTTCATAGATTAGCATTTCCTGCTTTCCTAGAATAGCCTTTCAATTCCGCATTTCAATTCTGCAAGCGTAGATTAGCATTTCAATTCCGCAAGTGTAGACTAGCATTTCATTCTTGCAATTTCATTTGAGCAAAATAGATTAGTCCTTTCAATTTCGAAAGATAGTTAGTTGCAGTTCAATCTATTTCATGCTTTGTAGGAGTAGAGATAAGTTAGAAAAATGATCGCACACCACCCCCACTGCTTCACACAGCCAACGTTCTTCTTCGATGGCTGTGATGAAAGGACCCCTGGGTGGACATCAAGACATATCTGAAGAACCTCTAGGGGAGAAGAAGAAGAAACATTCCTCTGAAGCAAATGGCTACAAGTAGAGATGTTGGGAGCAACATCTTGTCCAAAGATGAATTTGAAAATCAGATCAAAGATTTCAAGAGTGATATGAGGCAGTTTCTTGCCATGCAACTGGATACCTTGCAGATCCAAAAGAAGCAAGAGGAAGCCAAGAGGGCTTTGGTCATTTTTTGTCCTAGATGCCCTAGAAAGCATCCTAGGAACGAATGTCCAATGCACCCTCTAGAAGTGTGTTTCATCTGTGAAGAATACCATCCTACAGATCAGTGCCCTTCCTTGCCCAGAATCAAAGCTACATATCAAAGAGCCAAGGGAGCCACTGAATCACTCTGTTATATGAACCCAAGGAGGCCACATGGATCCGTACCCTACCAGCAGGAACTACAAGGGACACCCGAGACCTATTATGACCCTTACCAAGCCACCTTCATGCCTTCTTGGGGTCCCCCTGCTCATCCTTCCTGGTCTACACCTCATCCTTGGTCATATTATCCTTGTTCCTTCACAGATCCATATTATGCCCAACCAGTTGCTCATTCGTTTCACTCTTATGCTCAGCCACAGCCTCAGTGGAATGCACCTTATCAGGAGTGGAGGCCCCAGTACAACTCCCATCCCGCTCATTTTCCTCCACCACCTGCTCATCCACAACCATCGCCTCCTCCTCCACCAAGGCAACCCCAAATGCCTACCCAACCACAATGCCATCCATCTCCATCTCAATTTCACACCCCCACTCACTTACCCATACCACCATTTCCAAAGCCATACAATGGAGCAGCTCAACCCCATTGCAAATCTGAGGCACAACATGTGCAAATGATTCCTCGTGAGCTCAATGATGTTCACCAAAGCTCAGGAAAAGTAATGCAAAAAAGAGATCATCTTGAAAGCATTGAAGGATCACACCCAGCAAAAGAAGATTCAAAAGAGGAGATCAAAGAACCATGGGCTGCACTAGATAAAGAGAAGACATCAGAAGCAGAGATAAAGAAAGATCCCTCATGGTTACCATTAAATCCTCCATGTACTCAAGAGAAAGATCAGCAAAAAGAGGAAGATCAGAAGGTCATGATAGAAGGTGACATGAAGAATGATCCAAATCAGCAAGATGACCAAGGATATCAAAGCTATATTGAGATATGGTTTCAAAAGGCTAAGTTGCAGCAGTACTCTCCTCCTCAGCTATGTTTTGTACTTTCAAAGTCAGATCATGTTGTCTCTGAAAGTTGGATAGTTGTCAAAGCATGCATTCCGAGCCTTTACATCATTTTGTCTCTAACCTCGATGTGCACATGGCTCCATTGGAAGTATTCTTATACTTGAAAATGATTTTGTTTTTTTCAAGTAGGGTAGGGTAGAAAAAAAAGGAAAAAATAAAAAAAGAAAAAAAAATAAAAAAAAATGAAAAAATAAAAATCTAAGGTGAAAACCCCCTCGGAGGCGCCTTAGATTGGCTCATTGATTGAAAAACTCCATGAGGCGGTCAATGGGTTGGAAAGAAAAGAAAATAAAAGAGAAAAAGATCTTTGGGTGAAAACCTCCCTTGGAGGCGCCCAAGGCAGGCAATTAGGGTGAAAACCTCCATGAGGCGCCCTAGTTGTTTTTCAAAAAAAAAGAGAAAAAAGAAAAAGAAAGCTAATCATCATTGAATAATTTTATGTTGCAACAATGACATTTCAGGTTGCAAGAAGGATGTTTCATGGCAGGAGGAGCACTCAAATCAAGGTCAAAGGAGTTTTTGTGTCTTCTACAGGAAGTTTCGTATCTTCTACAGGAAGCTTACAAAAAAGCCAGATTGATCTCCAAAGAGGACCTGAAGGCTTGGAATATGTCCATGAGGCCTACACTCATCTATGTTTCCACTCCTCACCCCTTTTCCATCATTCTTTTCATGTCATTATGCTTCTTTCCTCAAAACTGTGTTTTCTACAGGATGCTCTATATTTCTACAGGAAACATCCTGTAGAACCTTTGGACGAGCCAAATTCAATCTCAAAAATGAATCTAATGGTGGGAATCTGTTGATTAGGCCTACAAGCACTTGTGTGTCCATCCCTTGCCTTCATCCATCATTTTTTCCACCTCCTTGTGCCTCTCATTGTGCTTCTACAGGATGTTCCTGTAGAAATTGTGGGAAACTAGGCATGCATTTCAAAAAGTGGTTTTGCAAGCATGGTAGCTTCCTCAAAGGTTCAAGAGTCCTCCTGCAGTCTTCCAACTCATCTTCCATCATCTCCATACCTGCATCACAGCAAAAATTCATTTTGTCATACCATGCAAACACATGCAAAATGCCTTGAAGCCAAAAACACATAGAGCAGAATTTGTTTTTGCCATAACTTGAGAACCATGCATCCATTTGACAAACCGTTTTATGGGGGATTGTACAAGGTCGATGAAAACATGCCTGAGCAGTTTCATGCAATTCCGGTGCACGGTTTCCAAGAAATCAGCCTCCATCACCATCAGCCATTTTTGCATTTCCTCCATAACCGTGCATCTGTTTCAAAACCTGTTTCATGGGGAGATGCACGTGGGTGATAGTAGCCTACCCAAGCAGTTTCAGCCAATTCCGATGCACGGTTTCCGAGAAATCGACCTCTGAATTCTTCAGCCATTTTCCATTTTTCTCGAAATCCGTGCATCCATTGATCACAAATTTTCTATGGGAGATGCATCATGATGGTAGGAACATGCCCACCAAGTTTCAGCTCAATCCGCTTTGGCGTTTGGGAGAAATGTCGAAAACACGTTCTGGTTCGGGGAAGATGCAGCAACAGCAGCTTGAATGTGCAAATCTGAACATGGAAATGAACTTTTGTTGCATGCATCCGTCCAGAGGGCACCTGCACAAGAGAAAACAGCCATAAATCATCAATCAAGCTACCATACATGCAGCAAATGAAGATCAACACATGCATGCAGCAAGACGCTTCACGAGCAGCCGTTTGGCTTCAGGTACGTGACAAAACCGATTCCTCTGTTTACATGAATCTAATCTGAGCATTGCATGAATGAATGAGATGGTTAGGATTAAAAAAATCGGTGGCCAGCTAACTAGCCACCCACATCTAGTTCAATAGCACTCGGCGGGTGAATGAGACACGTGTGCTCAGCCATCTCAAGAAGAAAATTGAAAACGGGCAGTGGTGAACAGTTAAACTTCAGCGTGCTTGATGGTAAGTGATTACAGGCAGAGGACTACAGTTCATAGTTAAACACTGCAGTGGAGATAACCGTTTGCATGGCCAACACATGTCTCTGCCACCTCACTCCAAAAAATCACGCAGAAATCTGAGTGCTCAGCTGTTGGTCAACTTGCACTTGCAACGTGATTCACTCGAAGTGTATTCAAATTCAGGTATTGCTTCCATTTTTGCAAAGTTACGTACTCTGAAATGCGATCTCATGCTGTGGAACTATTGTTTGTCTTGTCTCAAGATGGAGATAAACGAAAATTAGCAGAACATCTTGAAGAAAAATATATGAGATGGTTAGCAAAACTTGTTTCAACATCTTCAAATTTGGTCTTGGCGGTTCTTCCATGGCTCTGTTTGGCAGCGGAGGTGGTGGTATTTGCACCAAAGCAGCAGATGTAGGTGTTGATCTTGTTGGCAAGGTTGAGAGGAACATTCCTGAAGACGATCCACGCAACTCAGCTGTCATTGCTGATAATGTTGGTGACAATGTTGGAGATATCGCTGGTATGGGATCAGATCTATTTGGGTCCTATGACTGAATCTTCCCGTGCAGCTCTGGTTGTTACATCCATATCATCATTTGAAAACTCTCATGATCTTACTGCCATGTGTTATCCCTTGCTTATTAGTTCAATGGGTATCATTGCTTGCTTAATCACAACTCTGTTTGCAACTAACATATTTGAGATCAAGGCTGTGAAGGAAATTGAGCCTGCATTGAAAAAGCAACGTATTATCTCCATAGTAGTGATGACTATTGGCATTGTTGCTGTAAGCCTAGTTGCATTGCCTTCATCCTTCACTATCTTCAATTTTGGTGCCCAGAAGGTTGTAAAGAACTGGGAGCTTTTCTTCTGTGGTGCTATTGGTTTGTGGTCTGGCCTTGTTATTGGTTTTGTCACTGAATACTGCACTAGTAATGCTTACAGCCCTGTCCACCGATTCATGCAGGAATGGAAGCAGCAACTAATGTTATATTTGGGTTGGCTGTGGGATACAAATCTGTTATTATATTTGCTATTGCAGTAAGCATTTTATGAAGCAAAGAAAGCTGCCGCAGTCGGAAAGTATTGTCATGTTAGGAACAGAAACGCGAATCAAGGTTAACCAATGGAAAAACAGTGATTCCCATCCAGCTTCGGCATGCAATATCTATTCTCGGGCAGTTCATTGAAGCTAGCAGACTGTTTCTACAGGAAGCTAGCAGACTGTTTCTACAGGAAGACAAAACAGTTTCTACAGGAAAGTCTGAAAAGCGGGAAGCCAAAGGAGAAATCGGCCGAAATGCTAGCCAAGGAAGTCACCAAGGCCATCAAAGACAAGGGGAGAGATTTGGTTGCTCAGAGGATGAGCAACACTTTCAGTAGGGGGGTGATGATGAGCCCCAAAAATGTACAATTATTTGGGCTCATTCAACCTCCTAATTTGGCTTAGTCCACCATTCTCATTTGTTTATTGCATGTTTTTTATTATTTTTATGTTAATAGAGTGAATTTGGTTAGTCATTATGCCAACAAGTCTAATGGGTGCTTTGTGTAGCCTTGTTGGTCAACTTGGAGACAAATTTGAAGGTCTTAAGGAGCACTTGGCAGCCAAATTCGTGGGAGAACAAGCTAGAGGATTTGTAGGAAAGTGTCCCCCTCATTTATGGACCCTTACCTCGAATTCTCCACCATCAGCTCGGAGTTCAAAGGCCACCAAATTAATGAGCACAAGGGCAGCCAAGCAAGTCAAGTTGGACTGCTGTTAACTCCAAGTCTTGGGCAGCCAAGTCCCTAACTTTTAGGAGGACTGTTGGGTCCTCAAATTGTATAAATAAGAAGGCTTGGGGCCTCATTTTGGTTAGCTAGTGGGTAGTCATTTTGTAGCTAGTGGGTAGTCATTTTTGTAGCTAGTTAGTCATTTTGTTTTAGCCATTAGTTAGCTAGCTTGTAGTTCGATTTTTAGGCCATGGATTAGCTTTGCTTTCAGCTCATTCTCAAGCTCTCCTTATGGACAGTTTTGATGTACTTTTCATTTCTTGATTAATAAAGATGGATCCAGCTTTGCACCAGCTCTAAATCTTTCATGGGAGGCTGTAGCTCTTGGGGTTGGGCCCATCTCAAGCGCCCAGTACCTCCCTTGTGTATCTTTATGTGTTTGCTGCGTTCTTGAAATAAAAATCTGCTCTTTAGATCTTGCTTTGTTATGGTAGTTGGTTTTGATGGGTAACGTAGCTTTTTATGCTTAGAATCGATTGGTAGTCGTTTGTTATGCATTTAGATCTTTTGGAATGCTCTTTCTCACGTGAAGTACATGGTTCTCTTTCCAAACAAAGCTGTTGTTCATTTATTTCATTGACAATTAGATTAAGTTAGCTAGGACTTGGTTTGTTTGCAAGAATTCATTGATTCGTTTAAATGAGCATTGTGCAGGGCATCTCTATCATCTTCATCACCTCCTCAAGTTCTATTTAACCTCCGTCTCACTCATTTACCCTCCAACTCTCTCATTTCCCACATAGCTCCATCTCCTTCAACTTTCATTGGTTCCATCCTTCCAATCATCAAACCATTGCATGCACTCTTCCCTCATCTGATTTTCCAGCTTCTGAGCCATCACCAGCCTTATTCCTACCTTACACATCTCCCTCTACCATTTCATCACTCCTCCATCATGCCAAACACTCACGGTAGGTCATCCTGTAGCCATTTGTAGACATCCTGTAGAAAACAGAGTATCCTGTAGGATCCTCTGCAGGCATCCTGTAGGAGGCCACTCTCTCGGTTGCTGAGCATATGAATGCGAGGAACCTCTGTGGATGGATGCTAGGGATCCCTAGGGACCTCTCCTAGCCTCCCCAACCTGTCCCACGCTTTCCTTCCTTCTCCATCCCATCTGCACAACCAAACCCTAGTTAGCACAAGATCACAATCATTCCACATACTTAAAGGAAAAATACAAAAACATAACTTTCATGATGCAAGTAGTTTAGATCCATGCATTTTCACTCATTAGAGGTAATGATAGCATTGGTAGAAGTTGCATTTACATTCCTTGCATTGTAGAGGTCAGACTAGTTAAATTAGGGTTTCCTAGGTTTACATGCTTTGATTTGCTTTCGGTTCATTTTTGTCAAGTAAAGTAGCTTTCCTTTGAGACTAGCTTTCGTCCATCAATTAGCAAGCTTCTTCTGAGAGCCTATAGAAGTTGGCTTGAGCCCTAGCGGACTTGTGCCAGCTGACCAAGTGACAGCTGCGACAAGAGCTAGTACTTGTGCATATAGCACCGTCGCTTCCAAGTTTGTACGAACTACCGGGTTGATAAAATGAGAGACAGGAAGCCCCAGGAGTTGTAGCATTATTGCTACAATACTGGAGCCCACCAGGAACCACTTCCCAATTTTGGCAAAGCATTCATGAAGGCCATTTATGGATTAACCTCATCCATTCAGATATAAATTGACCAAGCATTCAAAGGCTAGTCTAGGTTGGAATTTCTTGAGTTAGGAAATATTGTTTGAATGAGATTAGTAAGAGTATTGTAATGATGTCGAAATGTTACTTCATGAGGAGAGAAGGGTTTGAAGCTGGAAGGATGACACTGAATCGAGCATGCATATACATGGGTTGTAATCTTTCTTTCTATTAATAAAGAATTCTAAGATTTTTCCATTCGTGTGTTTATATGATGTATATCGTATTCTTGATTCTATGATATGTTTAGTTAACAGATCATTATTATTGTATGCTTTGATGGGTTTCTATCTCGGCTTGTGTGCAGGTACTTTCCAAGTGAGTTAAGTACAGAAAGGAGTGGCAAAATTGGTTGAAGGAGAGAGGGATCGAGTGAAATTTATAGGTTAGTACCTTTTTTCTTCTTTCTCTTATTTGTTAATTATAGGAAAAGCGGCAAATTACTTTGTTTGTTGTTTCTAAACTAGCTACTAGGTCTAGAGGGTTAGGCGTTTGAAGAAACACTAAATTTGCCCAAAACAATTACACAAATGAACAATTAATGGATGATACAAATGACTAAACCTCCCTTCTATATATAGGAGTATAAGGGGTCATAATATAATCAAGTCGACATAGCAATAATAACATAAGGGCACAATAATAACAATAGTGAGTTTCTATGGGGCACACTAATAACAATAAGGGATACAGTGATAATAGTAATGGGGAAATCATTAGTATTATAGGGACCTAACATGCTCCTCTCCTTTCGAAAAGCATTTTCCTCAACGCTTGAGTAGTTATGGATGCCTCTGTATAAATTTCTCATCCTCCAACGTGGAATATTCAGCTGATAAGTTCTTCCACTTGATGAGATACTCCGAAATTGATTGATTTCGTAACTGTCGAGTTCTTGTTTCTATGACTGCTTCCGGTTTCAATATGATTTTTCCTTCCTCGTCAAGTTCTGGCAATATTGTTTTAACTAGGAACTTGTCACCTATAACCTTCTTTAAACATGAAACATGGAAAACTGGGTGCACTTGGGAAGCTGCAAGAAGCTCCAATTTGTATGCCATAGTACCAATCTTTTGCAACACCTTGTATGGATCATAATACTTTGGTGATAATTTATTATTCTTCTTAGCTTGCTTGAGGGACATTTGTTTATATGGTTGTAGCTGTAGGAATACCTAGTCACGTACATCAAAACTTCTTTCGCTACAATGTTGATCTGCCTGTTGTTTCATTCTATTATGTGCCAACGTGAGGTTATCCTTTAAGAGTTGGAGAACTTGTTGTTGATGCTCGATGTGATGTTCCACTGCTTGAACCTTAGAAATTTCTCTTAGATATGATGTGATGGATGGTGGATGATATCCATAAAGTGCCATAAATGGGGTAATTTTTTTTGCAGTATGGAAGGAAGTGTTATACCACCATTCAGCCAGAGGCAACCATTTGACCCAATGTGTCTGTTTATTAGATACAAAGCAACACAGATATCCTTCCAAACATTTGTTTATATCTCAGTTTTCCCATCATATTGAGGATGATAAGATGAGCTATGAGCTAACTGAGTATCGAGACAAGAAAATAATTTTGTCCAAAAAATTCCAGTAAAAATGGGATCTCTGGCGCTTACAATAATCTTTGGGTTTCCATGTAGATTTTGAATTGTTTCCATAAATGCAGTAGAAACTGTATTGGCTTTAAATGGATGCGATAATGTACAAATGTGTGCATACATGGTAATTCTATCAACTACCAGCATGATGACACTTTTTCCTTCGGACTTGGGTAAAACTGTGATAAAATCCATTGAAACCTCCTCCCAGTGTTGACTTAGAATGGATAAAGGTTGTCAACTTTATTTTGTTAGCAAACCAAACATTCCGCCACAAACTTTTGAATATCCAATTTAAGGCCATCCCAAAAAAATTCCTTCTTAACCCTGTGGTAAGTTTTTAAAAATCTTGAGTGCCCTCCTAAGGGAGAAGTGTGCAATTCCATAAGAATATTTTGTTTGAGTTGGGAATTCTTACATAGGTATAAGCGATCTTTGTACCATAACAAATCATTTTTCTAGCTAAATGTATCAGATGTACTGGGATCTTGTTGTAACTTTTGAATGAGTGCCCACACTTCTTCGTCATTCTTCCATTCATCCCTTGCTTCGTTTATCCAATCTGGTTGGATAATAGAAATGGTGCACAACAATGCTTCCACATCCTCATCTTTTCTTGAGAGTGCATCTACCACAACATTTTTCTTCCCTTTTTGTAGATGATTTCAAATTCATAACCCAACACCTTTGTGACCCATTTTGGTTGCTCTTTAGAGGAAAATATTTGTTCTAAAAAGTATTTAAGACTATCATGATCTTTTTTTACCTTGACGTGTGTTCCATTAGGTAGGGTCACCATTTCTTAAGTGCATGTAGTATTGCCAACATTTCCTTCTCATAAATAGCTTTGCATAAATACTTTCCTTTGATTGGACAAATTTTGAAAGCAATGGGTCTTTCATCTTGCATTAAACAACACCAATTCCATTTCCTAAAGCATCACATTCCACAATAAAGGTTTTTGTGAAGTTTGGTGTAGCTAAGACCGATGCTTGGCACATTGCCTCTTTAAGATGTTTGAAGGCCTTTGTTGCTTCTGGAGTCCATGAAAATGCATCTTTCTTCAATAATTTTGTTAGAGGTGCTGCTATTCTCCCATAATTCTTAACAAACTTGAAATAATACCCAGATGCTTTATGGATGTTGGGATTTTCCATTCCTTAATGGCTTTAATTTTGCTAGGGTCTACCTTAACACCTTCATGAGATACAATATGCCCCATATATTCCACCTCTTGTACTCCAAAGAAACATTTGGAGCTTTCTGCATATAATTGTTTCTCTTCCAATAGTTTGAGCACTCTGTCAACATGTTCAACATGATCCTTCCAAGACTTGTTGTAGATTAGTATATCATCAAAAAATACTAACACAAATTTTCTAAGGAAGGGTTTAAAAATGGAATTCATCAAACCTTGAAATATAGAAGGTGCATTGGTAAGGCCAAAATGAATGACCAAAAATTCATAATGACCCTCATGAGTTCTAAATGTCTTTTTCGGAATTTCTTCAGTCTTAATTTTGATTTGATGATATCCTGAAGAAAGATCCAACTTGGTGAAGTAAATTAATCCATGCAATTCATCCAATAATTCATCAATGATAGGAATGGGAAATTTATCTTTAATAGTGAGCTTGTCGAGCTCCCTATAATCCGGACACATGCGCCATGATCCATCCTTCTTGTGTACCAATACTATTGGAGCAGAGAAAGAACTTTGACTAGGTTGAATTATTCTAGCCTTTAGCATTTCTGCAACCATATGTTCAATTTCACTCTTTTGGGCATAGGGATATCTGTACGGCTTGTTGTTTGGAGGAATACTTCCTGGACTCAAATTAATATCACAATCATGATCACGAATAGGTGGGAGGCCTTTGGGAGTCTCAAATACCTTGAAATGATTGTCCAGGAATTTTTGGAGATATAAAGAAATAGATGATTTCATGTGGGAACCTCTAGCGAACATAATTGTGCAATTACGCCTCATTGTTCCTTCTTTAGAAGCTTTTTCATACCGTTATAGTTGATTATCTTTCCCGGTTTCCCTGCAATACCCCTTAATTTAACTTTCTTTCCTTTTGCACAAAAATTTCATGAAAGGTTCTTGAAAATTAAAGCTATTTTACCCAAGGATTGTAGCTATGTTAGACCCATATACTACTAGTGTAACCCCTTATTTTTATTAGTACAACCCCCTTATTATATTGTTGTACCCATTCAATCCCCATATTGTTATTATTGTGCCCCATAGAAGCCCACTATTGTTATTATTGTGCCCTTACATTATTATTGTTACGTCGGCTCTGATTATATTATGACCCCTTAGACTCTTATATATAGAAAGGAGGTCTTGCCATTTGTATCATCCAAGAAATGTTCATTTATGTAATGTAAAGGAGGTTGCCCCCTCGAAGAGGCCTATTTCTAAGGCGTTCATCTATCTTTTCTATCTTTTTGTGAGTTGGTTTCATAACATTTTCTATCAGAGATTTCGATTCTAGGGTTTCACTGCTCCAAATAGGTCATCATGGAATTTTGACTATAACTTTTTATCTGCGAAGAAGAAAAAAAAAACCATTTGCAGAGATATGATCTAAGGAAGTTAGAGTTTTTGCAAGCTCTAGAATTTCAACTAAAATAGGTCATCGTGAGATTTTCACTATAACTCTTTCGTTATGAAGTTTCAGAAGCTCAAACAAAAACCCATTTGAGAAGAAATCGGTATAAACCTTGGCTACGAATTTTAGATCCTGTATCTCTATATTTTTGGAGATATAGTCTGAGGAAGTTAGGGATTTTGCAGACCCCCGAATTACATTCCAAACAAGTCACCTTGGGAAAATCATCATAACCGTCTCTCTGAGCATCAGATTGAATTTTCATAAGAAGTTACAGAAAGAGGATAGACTTTGGTTTCTTTTGAATATTTTGTAAATCCAAATATCAAAACAATGACATGTGGCATTTCATACAATTTCGCTCTTCTAAAAAGGTATATAATTATATCATCTTGGGAGATTGTGCATAACTCTTTCTTAGAGAATCCAATTTTGATTAGACTGGTGGAATTGGAAAGAGGACACAAAGGGCTACAACAGGTCACAATTTCAGAACTAGAAGAGCTAAAATTAGAGAGTTATAGTTGTTTCAAGATCGAGCTCCTAAAATCAAGAAAAGGTGATATGAGGAAGTTTGATGGCAAGGATCCGGTAAATTGGATACTACAGATAGAGCAATAATTTGATCTACATGAGGTGCAACTAAAGGTACATATTGCATCTTCATATTTAGAACCAGATAAATTTTTATGGTATAAAGGGCTTTGTTCTCATAAACCACTTCTTACGTGGTCAATTTTCACGAAGGAAATGATAGCACATTATGAGGATACAAAGAGAAACACCTTCTTTAGCCAATTGATAAATCTCAAACAAAAGTGTTCAATTGCAGAGCACATTGAGGAATTTCAAAAATTGAATATAAGGGTAAATGATATTCCAGAGAAGCAAAGGATTGACGTCTTCATAGGTACTTTAAAGGATAACATTCAACATGAGGTTCGTCTTTGGTAACCTGATTCATTGGAGAAGGCATTCAGGTGGGCAAGAAAAATTAAAAGCGAAATTATGGAAACAAGGAATTCCACCACTCATGACTATACTTATCGAAGTGTTTCTTCTCCTAGCCTTCCACAACCTACAAGGTTTACACCACAACAATTGGAAGAAAAAAGTGAAAAAGGGCTTTGTTGCAATTGTGATAGCAAATGCACTAAAGGTCATAAGTGTGGTGAGAAGAAATTATTTTACATAGAGTATGAAGAGGAGGAAGAAAATGATCAAGAAACATCAAAAGAGGAGGATATACTCCAAGACACAACCCCAAAGAAAGAATAAATGAATCTGACCATATCTTGTAAAGCATTGGCAAGAATTACCACTCCTGAAACTTTCAAGATAGAAGGACATATCAAGAAGAAAAAGGTTGATGAAGTGAAAGATCACATCGAGAAAGAAGAAATAAATCCAACCATATCTTGTAATGCATTGGCTGGAATTACCACTCCTCAAACTATCAAGATAGAAGGACATGCCAAGAAGAAAAATGTTCAAGAAGTGAAAGATCACATCGAGCATCAAGAAATGAATCCGACCATATCTTATAAATAATTGGAAGAAATTACCACTCCTAAAACTCTCAAGATAGAAGGACATATCAAGAAGAAAAAGGTTCAAGCAATGAAAGATCACATCATGCATCAACAACAAGTTCTCCAACTTTTAAAGGATAATGCCACTTTGGTGCAAAATTGAATGAAACAACAGGTAGATCAACATTGCAGTGAAAAAAGTTTTGATGTAGGTGATTGGGTATTTTTACGACTACATCTCAAGCAACCTATTTATGAGAAGGAAATGTTAGAAATACTACATGCACTTAAGAAATGGCGGCCTTACGCAATGGGAAGACACTTCAAGGTAAAAATGGATCATGATAGTTTTAAATACTTTTTAGAATAAATATTATTTTTAGAAGAACAGAAAAAATGGGTCACAAATATGTTGGGTTATGGCTTTGACATCATCTACAGAAAAGGGAAGAAAATTTTTGTTACAGATGCACTCTCAAGAAGGGATGAGGATGTGGAAGCATTTTTTTTGTGTTATTTCTATTATCCAACCATATTGGATATATGAAGCAAGGGATGAATGGAAGAAGGACAAAGAAGTGTGGCCACTCATTCAAAAGTTGCAGAATATCCCAATTCAATCAATATTGCTTGAACTTGAAAAGGAATGAAAAATCATAATGGAACCTGGAGCAGTCACATAAACAAGAACCCGACAGCTACGAAATCGATCAATTTCAGAGTATCTCATCAAGTAGAAGAACTTTCCCGCTAAATATTCCACATGGGAGGACAAGAATTTTATATAGAAGCATCAAGAACTACTCAAGCATTGAGGACAACACTTTTTGAAGGAGAAGGGCATGTTAGACCCCTATACTACTAGTGTAACCCCTTATTGTTATTAGTACAACCCCCTTATTATATTGTTGTACCCATGCAGTCCCCATATTGTTATTATTGTGCCCCATAGAAGCCCACTATTGTTATTATTGTTCCCTTACATTATTAATTTTATGTAGGCTCTGATTATATTATGACCCCTTAGACTCTTATATATAGAAAGGAGGTCTTGTCATTTGTATCATCCGAGAATTGTTCATTTGTGTAATTTAAAGGATGTTTCCCCCTCGAAGAGGCTTATTTCTAAAGCGTTCATCTATCTTTTCTATCTTTTTGTGAGCTAGTTTCATAACAAGCCATTGGACTCCTAGTACAACATCAGCACCACCCTTTGGAATGGAAAGAATTGGGCTATTCAATACACATTCTCCCATGGATAACTTGATATTATAACACTTTCCAGAGCAAATTATGGTTCCTCCTCTTGCAACCATCACTTGACACTCTGGTGCTGGATACAGGAAGCAATTCAATTTCTTAGCTATCTTACAATGGATAAAATTATGGGTACTTCCTGAATCAATCAACACTATTACCTTTTTCTTCTTTATATTTCCTTCTATCTTGATAGTTTGAGGAGTGGTAATTCCAGCCAATGCATTACAAGATATGGTCAGATTCATTTCTTCTCTATATAGGATTTGTTCCTTGAGTATATCCTCTTCTTTTGACATTTCTTGATCCTTTTCTTCCTCCTCTTCACAACCTATGTAGAATAATTTCTTCTCAGCACACTTATTACCTTTAGTGTATTTTCTATCACAACTGTAATAAATCCATTTTTCTCTTTTTTCTTCCAATTTTTGTGGTGTCAACCTTGTAGGTTGTGGAAGGCTAGGGGAAACAACACTTCCATCTTTGTAGTTATGAGTGTTAGGCTTCCTAGTTGCCATAATTTTGCTTTCCATTTTTCTTGCTAACCTGAATACCTTCTCCAATGAATGAGGTTCCCAAAGGCAAACCTCATGTTGGATATTATCCTTTAAATTCCCTATGAACACATCAATCCTATG
Source organism: Pinus tabuliformis (assembly GCA_031772625.1). NCBI lineage: Eukaryota > Viridiplantae > Streptophyta > Pinopsida > Pinales > Pinaceae > Pinus > Pinus tabuliformis. Next base: position 666,049,863 of record CM062811.1, on the reverse strand, counting down.
CTCCTCTAGAATATCTTTTACCATTATGTTCAATTTTTGGAAGTCCTCAATGTGATCCATCATTGAACCCTTTTGTTTGAGATTTATCAATTGGCTAAAAAAGGTGTTTCTTTTTGTATCCTTATAATGTGCTATCATTTCTTCTGTAAAAATTTCCCAAGTGACAATTTGTTTATGAGAGCAAAGCCATCGATACCATACAAACTGATTTGGTTCCAAATATAAAGTTGCAATACATACTTTTTGTGTGTTTTGAAAATTATGGAGATCGAAAAATTGCTCCATTTATAGTATCCATGTTCCGAGATCCTTGCCATCAAACTTCCTCATATTGATTTTTAGAACATGGTGGTCTTCAATCCAACATTAGAGTCTATGAAATCATGATTAACATTTCTTTTGTTCTCATCATGAGTTTCCTTTACTACCCTTTTACCATTAGTAACCATTTCTTGTAGCAACTTATTCAAATTTATCTTCAATTCTTCCATCTTAGCATCCATGCCATTCATCTTAACTTCCATGTCATCCATCTTAGCTTTAGTTACCTTTTGCGAGAGTGAAATTTGTTGTACTTGGTCTTGTAATTTTGATATATCATATTGCATTTCTTCCTCTTCTTCATGAGTCATGCTAGAGATTTCAGGTTTCCTACTAGGTGTTTCCATTTTATTTTTTCGAGGCATCAATTAATGCTAATAATTCTTCACTATTCCCTTTGAATTCCTTCAAACTAATTTTTCAAACCAATCTTATGAAAAATTAAAAAAAAAACTAAACAGCTTTGTTTTCACTTTGTAAGAGCTCGATATTGAATATGTTGTATCTCTGTAACTTTGATCTCGAATATCTAAAATCATGTCGTACAGTAGCCCTTCGAGTCCTCTTTCTAACCCCACAAGTCTAATCAAGATTGGATTCTCCAAGTAATAGTTACGCCAAATCTTGCACGCTAACCTGATTATATCCTAGTTCAGTAGAGCGAAATTGTGCCAAGTTCCACGTGTCACTGTTTCAACCTTAGTACCTAAAACTGATATATAGAAAACTACAGGCCGTCCTCTTTCTGCGACTTCTTACTAAAGTTCAATCTGATCTCCAGAACAAAAGTTATGACGAATTTCTCCAGGTCACCTGTTTGGAATGTAATTCAGGAGTTTGCAAAAACCCTAACATCCTAAGATCATATATCCAAAAAGATAGCACAACAAGATCTGAAATTCGGACCTGAAGTTCAAAACGATTTCAGCTCAAATGGGTTTTGCTTTCAGATTCTGAAACATCGCAAAAAATGAATTATTGTGAGAATTCCATGATGACCTGTTTGGAGCAGCGAAACCCTAGAATCCAAAGCTTTGATACCAAATTTTAGGAAACCAGCTCACAAAAAGATAGAAAAGATAGATCAACACTTTAGAATTCAACCTCTTCGAGGGAGCAACCTCCTTTACATTAGACAAATGAAAAATTATTGGATGATACAAATGACTAAACCTCCCTTCTATATATAGGAATCTAAGGGGTCATAATATAATCAAGCCGACATAACAGTAATAACATAAGGGCACAATAAGAACAATAGTGGGATTCTATGGGGCACACTAACAATAAGGGATACAATGAAAATAGTAATGGGGGAATCATTAGTATTATAGGGACCTAACATACTATCAATAGGCAACTTTCTCATTTAGAGAAATTTACATCCAATAAATTTTACTTTAAGTCTAAAAATACAGTTCCACATACTGAGGGGGGAGTCCCCATTCTAGCTTAGTCTGTGGGTTTTCCATATTTAATTCATGAAGATGTTTCTGTAAAGGAAAATTTGAAGATAATATTGTTTCTACAAAATCATAAAGTTTTCCTAAAGAACTTGCACTTCAGGATGAGCATCATGTTGGACATTTGATAAACCAATGCTCCCATGTGTTTCGTGACATGGACTAACTACCTCTCATGGATCCTTATCTCTAATGATGCGATCATTGACTAACACATGCGGGTTTTGGTCTAATGGCAATCGTGATTCCCAACAAGTGGTATCAGATTGTAGGTCACGAATTCGATACACACCCGTCTCGCGTTGGGGAGGATATTGTTGGACATTAGATAAACCAATGCTTCCCGTGTGTTTCATGACATGGACTAACCGCCTCTCATGGATCCTTATCTTTTGTGATGCGATCATTGACTAACATTTGTGGGTTTTGGTCTAACAATAATTGTGATTCCCAACAAGCAGTTTTTGGTCTAACGACAATCGTGATTCCTAAAAAGTGGTAGTAGAGGGTAGGTCATGAATTCGATACACACCCGGATCGCATTGAGGGGCTGATTTTCGGACATTGGATAAACCAATGATCCCTGTGTGTTTCATGACATAGACTAACCACCTCTCATGGATCCTTATCTTTGGTGATGTGATCATTTACTAACATCTGTGTGGTTTGATCTAATGACAATCGTGATTCCCAACACATCCTTCACAACAACCTCAACAATATTTGAGAAGATCCACTTGTATTCGCAAAATTCCAAGAAAATATGATGATTATGAGACAAATAGTTCTTCTACAGGTAATGTTTCTCATGATTATAATTATTCCATAGTTAGTGAACCTAGTTGTTTTGAAGAAGCTACTAACTCTGATGAATGGAAGGATGTAATGAAGAAAGAATGTGACGCCCTTATTAAAAATGGTACATGGAGGTTGGCGGATCCTCCTATTAGCATCAAACATATTGGTTGTAAATGGGTCTATAAAGTCAAGTATAAAGGAGATGGTTCACTTGACAAATTCAAGGCCAAACTTATAGTTAAAGGTTATGCTCAGAAGGAAGGTGTTGATTACACAAAGACTTTTGCTCCTACAGTAAAATGGGGCACAATCAAAATTCTGCTTTCTCTTGCAGCATAAAAGGATGGAAGATACATCGTATGGATGTGAAATCATCCTTTTTGAATGGAGATTTGAAAGAGGATTTCTACATGTTTCAGCCTATTGGATTTTTTGTCAAAGGAAAAGAAAATAAGGTATTCAAATTGGTTAAGGCATTATATGGACTGAAACAAGCATCTCATGCTTGGTATTAAAAGTTAACTGAACACCTCCTAAAGTTGAATTACAAAATTTTTGACCTAGATGATGCAACTTTATTTGTCAAAAAGATTGGAAAATATGATGTATATCCAATTGTCTATGTTGATGATTTGATTATTACAGGGAACAATGATAGTTATATAGCATACGTTAAAAGGGATTTGCAAAAAATCTTTGACATGGAATATTTGGATTTGTTGTATTATTATTTGGGAATTGAAGTTGTTCAACAACCCAAACACATTTTTATTTCTTAGAAGAAGTATGTTGGACAACTATTAAACATATTTGGAATGTAGGATTGTAACCCTATTTATACTCCTATGGAGCATAATTTGAAACTTACTTCCACTGAAGGAAGTCCATTTTATGATCCAATAAAGTACAAGCAACTTGTTGGAAGTTTAATTTTTTTAACCACTACTAGACTTGACATTACTTTTGTTGTAGGGATGCTTTCTAGTTTCATGCATCATCCTTGTGAAGGTCATTGGAACGCAACAAAAAAAAGTGTTGAAATACTTGAAGGGAACTCAATCTTTTGGCATAAAATACTCCAAAGTTTCATATTTCCATCTCACTGGATATTCAGATTCTGACTTTGATGGTGATAAAGAGAATGGGGTCTCTACTTTCGTTTATTTGATGAATCTTGGATCAACAGCCATTAGTTGGAGGTCACGCAAGAAATTTGAACCTATAGATCCTACCACCGAAGCCGAATAGGTTGTAGCATCTCAAGCCAGAAAATAAATCGTTTGGCTTCACAAGATATTTGAATACTTGCAGGAGAAGAAGAAAGATTCAACTCCTTTGTTTGTCAATAATTCTTTTGCAATTTAGTTGGCCAAGAATCCAAAGTTTCATGATCGAAGCAAGCACATTAACACTAAGTATCACTTGATTCGACATTATGTAGAGGCCAAAGATATTCTATGACACATTGTCCTACTTCAGAATAAATAGAAAATATATTCACCAAGGCACTAGGACAAGAAAAGTTTGAAAAATTCATAATGTTACTCAGCATGTCAAATGTCCCTTCAGATTAAGGGGGGAATGTTAACTAATCCTTTAGGATATATTGTAACATTAGGATATTGGAATTGATAGTTTAGGTAATTTTCTTATTACAGTTTGGAAAACCACCAACAATTATGATCTGGTAGTTATATTTTCTTGTATAAATACTTTATGATTGCACTCAATAAAATATACGTTTCATTATGAAGTTCATCGGGCCTATAACAATTTAAAGCTCATAAGTTACTTATTTATTTATTATAATTTGGTTGTTTTCTATTTTGGATTTTTTTGGGGTATATCTTCGGTCAAATTTGTTAGAAATTTAAAATGCATTTTAAACAACAAAAAATTAAATAAATAAATAAATAAAAACTAAAATTTTATTTCACAAAATTCCTAACGAAAAACTTTAAAACCTAAAATAATTAGAAAATAATGTTTTTACCATTCAAAATTAGAAAATATGCATAATAAACAAAACATGCTACCATTTCAAGTAAGAAAAAAAATTTAAAACCTAAATTATAATTCTTTTGGTGGTTTCGAAGCATTTTCTAGGTTGCTTTTTATGGTTTTCTAAGTTGTTTTTTGTGGTTTTCTAGTTTTTTTGTTGTGGTTTTTTAAGTTGTCTTTTGTGGTTTTCTAGGTTGGTTTTTTGGTTTCTAAGTTATTTTAAAGGGTTTTTTAATTGTTTTTTTGGTTTTTTGTGATTTTAATGGTTTTTTGTATAGTAAGTTTTTTTTTTTCAAATTAATTTGTTTAATTTTGCAAAAAAATTAAATGAAAAAATGAAAAGGATAAAATGCATACCTTTGCTTGAGCCTTTGAGATATCGGTGGGGTTGTTGGCAAGGTTGGGTTGGATCACCCCATGCTCCAATTACTCGATCGAGCTCTTAAACCCTCAGTGAAGTTATTAGATATCCCACAATCTGTGGAAAATGATGTGCACAGATAGTGGCTACACGTTTTATAAAAAATAATGGCATGATCGAGTGTTAGAGCTCGATCAAGCCTTAATTCTTGATTGAGGGTTTATTTTTAATCCTCGATCAAGCTATATTTTTAGCACTCAAGGAGCTCGGTTGAGTGCTTAAATTGATTGATAGATCCCTATTTTTTTCACTTAAACATGCCCTCTCTTGCCAAAAAGGGTAACCCATCTCCATGATATCATCATATAGCAAGATGGTGAGGGTGGGAGGGATGAATAATATCATCTCATAGATGATGGTCTAGTTAGATTCAAGAATAGAATATATGTATAAAACATTGACGATTTGAAGAGGCTCATAATGAGAGAGTTCCATGGTAAGTCATATTCCTCCCACCATGGAAACCAAAATACCCTCGCGACCATCAATTTTTTTTACTATTGGTCCAATTTGAAAAAGGAAGTAGATATTTTGTTTCTAAATGCATCAAGTACCAGCAAGTTAAGATTGAATGAAAACTTCTAATAAGTTTATTGTAACCCATTCCCATTCTAGAATGGAAGTGGGAAGTGATTTCCATGGAATTCATTACCAATTTTCCAAGAACCTCGAGACAATATGATGCAATTATGGTGGTAATTGATAAATTGAGCAAAGTGGCTCATTTTGTAGTAGTCAAATCCACCAATTTAGCTAGTGGGGTGGTTCAAAACTTCATATAGGAGATTTTGAGATTGCATGGGTTTCCCAAGAAAATAATTTTAGATAGAGATGCCAAATTCACTTCAAGGTTTTGGAAGGAACTATTTATAGGCTTGAGGATAGAATTGGACATCAGTACATCTTATCATCCATAAATGGATGGGAAATCACTGTGGAAAAATATAATACTCGAAAAAATGTTGAGGATGTATGGGATGCACTAGCCAAAGATGTGGGAAGAGTATCCTCCACTTGTAGAGTTCACATATAACAATGGGTACCAAGTATCTCTAAATATGAGTATGTTTGATGCACTTTATCGAAGGAGTTCCAACAGTCCTGTCATCTGGAGTGATCCAGTAAATAGGGTCCTTATTGGGCCTGATATGTTGAAAGAGACGGAGAAACAAATGCAGATCATCAGGCACAATTTGAAGGTAGCACAAGAAAGGAAGAAAAGATATACTTATTAACAGGGAAAATTTTAAGAACCCCCCCTAAATTTATAAATATAATAAATGGGCGAATCTCCATGGTATATAGGAAAAATGGAAGGCGATTTTATCAATAATATAATATGTATATATAATTTTTTGGCGAATCTTTCACCAGGGATGGCGAATAGTTTACTCAATTATAAAATCTTGTAAGAGCTTGGCGAGTCTTTCACTAAATAATAAAATTTTGTAATGTCCTAGTGAATCTTAGCATAGGCTACATGCTCGTTTAATTCCCCCATTTAAATAGGCTACATTCCACGTGAATACCATGGGTCAATACCATGTGCCATTTTGGTGAATACCATGGGTCAATACCATGTGCCATTTTTATTTTTATTAATTCTAATATTAGGGTTAATAATGGTTTTTTGCATGGTATTAATAACAATCTAGTCCATGGTATTTGTCCCATAGTATTTTGGCCATAGGTTTCACCTAAATATAACCCATTTTTTGAGTGTTTGTAAATATAAGGTGACTTATGGAGTAAATATAAAAAAATGTTTTATTTGTTTACCATACCTCTCGTTTATTTATATTTTTATTAATTTACCATACCTCTTTTACAAATATGGTATTTGGCCCACAGGATTCACTTAAATAAAACCTCGTTCTTGAGCCTTCATAAATAGAACGAGGGTTATGGAATAAATATAAAAAGAGGTTTTATTTATTTACGATACGTCTAGTTTATTTATATTTTTATTTATTTAACATACCTTTTGAGTAAGTATAAAAAGACATTTTATTTATTTACCATACCTCCACTTTACTTATATTTTTATTTGTTTACACCCTTACATGTATATAAGGTGACTTATGGAGTAAATATAAAAAAATGTTTTATTTATTTACCATACCTCTCATTTATTTATATTTTTATTAATTTACCATACCTCTTTTATAAATATGGTATTTGGCCCATAGGATTCACTTAAGTAAAACCTATTCTTGAAAATGGGCGAATGGATTCACTTAAATAAAACATATTCTTGAAAATGGGCGAATGGAAGGTTGTAAGTCCTAATTTCAAGGGCTAAATTTACCTTTTTTACCCTCTCCCTTAAAATAAGGTGGGCTATTTGAGGTGATTTGTAAAAATGTACTATGATACAAAATATTCGCCCACTAAAAATTTAAAACCCCTTAATTTCGCCAAAGGGCGAACATTCGCCCCTAAAATTATCCTTGCTTATTAACATAGGGTGCATAAGGAGTTCCAAGTTTGGGAATATGTTTACTTGAAAGTTCGACACCAAGAAAAAATCCTTGAATATTGGGTCATGTGTGAAGTTAGCACCATGGTTTTGTGGGCTTTTTGAGATACTTGAAAGAATAGGGCTGGTGGCCTATAGGTTGGTATTACCTCCATCAATAAAATTCCATGAAAATTTCCATGTTTCTTTGCTTAAAACATACACATAGGACTCTAATCATGTGAATTATTGGTTTGTGCTATAGGTGCAACTAGAAGGAGAGTTTCATCTAGAACCACTCTACATCCTAGACCAGAGGAACCTCGTGCTCTAGAATCAAGTAATGAAGAAATTCAAAGTGAAGTGGAGGCACTTGCGGCCTGAGGAATCCACTTGGGAAATAGTTGATACAATGCGGGCACCATATCCTCTCTTTTTTGTTGGTTGAAGAAAATGTACATAAAATTGTAAATGTTGTACATAGTTATTTATATAAATCTTCATAAACAATATGTTTTTTCTTTAAGAATGTATTTTATGTTGTACATATACAAATAACATCAACGATGGTGTTCCTCAAAGGGGGAGGGGTTTGTGAGAGTCCCTATTATTTTACACTTATGTATACAATGTAAATATTTGATCAAAAAAAGGTTGAGTCAAGAGAAACAAATTCCAAAGTTGAGGAGGGTTACTTTCTTTGGATGTCTCAGGGATTCCTTACAATAGAAAATAGGAACTATTTTATGACAACCATTGAAGGTTGGTTGGCATGCCGTAAATGGACTAGTTTTCCAATTTAATGGAGTAGAAGAAGGATGAGGGCCATTCACGCTTTGGAAAAATTGATAAGAGAAAAATAATGAAATTTTTTGAAGGAGGGGTTGCATGGGTAGCTAGGAAAGGTTGAAGTAAACCTGGAATAAAAAATGGTGTAGAGGAGGTAGAGGAATAAAATGGATGCAAGGGGATAACAGAAGGGGGCTTACCAACCTAGTAAATGGGAATAACAAGGAATATCAGTTTTCAGTTGGAAAGAACTCATGAATGAATTTCTCTCAAGTGAGAAATAATGGCTTCTCAGTTCCCTATTAGCCAGAGGGTGGGGATTGTTTTCTCTGGAGTACCTTGATGGCTAGAATGGATTATTTCTCCTTAGATTATTGTAAGGAGGATTTATAAATCCCTTTCTTGTTATGGTTGTTTTTTTTTAAGTGTGTCGTGGAGTCCCCAAGTGGGGTGGAACCACTTTGTAGTAGCCTTGAAGGGTGATATCTATATATTTAGATTCCCTAAATTATATTGGTTTTTGAATAGCTAAAAGGTGGAGGTAGCGAGCCTCTAGACTCCATGCACATTTTTTGACTTCTCAATAGTTGGTGGATTGAGGTGGGAGAACCTCTAGAATCCCCGTTTCAACTGGAAATTGGAATTTATTCCCTTGAGCAAACGATCCTTCAGTATTTGGAATCTAGCTTGGAGGTGACAGTTGCAAGTGAGGATTGGCTGCATCTTAACTATGGTAAGGTGGAGAGTTGTTGTCCCAACATTAGCTGCCCATATTGATTTTGAGAAAAGTATATCATATGTTCATCAGTAGCAATGAATGCATGTTTATAATTTTTGAACTGAAATGATGCCATCGATGTATGAGGCATTACATGTAATTTCGTTGTTAACATAGTTGATTGGTATGTTATCAATATTTTTCTTAATGGTACTTGGATGATGTGACGAGATCATGTTTGAGGGGTTGTTTACATATATGGTTCTCAACCTTGACATGCCATAATGTATTGTTGTGCTTAACATGAAATACTGAAGCAAGCAAAGCTCAGAATGAGTTGATATATATATATATATATATATATATATATATATATATATATATATATATATATATATATATATATATATATATATATATATATATATATATATATATATATATATATATATATCTATATATATATATATATATCTATATATATATATATATATATATATATATATATATATAGGTATGATCCTTGTGTAGATGAAAGAGCTCACATATAAGCCAAGGAATTCAAATCTGGAAATAACATTTGGATGCTCAAGTTCCCTGTGATTCCAAAGGAAGGCACTCAATGAGCCTTCGAAGCATGATATTTTTATTTTGAATTTTCCTCATTAGAGTCATGTGTATCTTTCAACAGGTTCAACTGAAAGTTGCATCGCCTGTGAAAACCAAGGAGGAGGTGAAATATTTCTAAGTGTAAATATTTGTAAAACAAGCTTGAATTGACCTATGAGACCCACTATGTTAAGGGTCAGGAGGCTAGACAAAATTGTCGAACCTCAATATGAGTGGGGTCCAAAGAAGTTTCATTGAGCTAGTCAGGTGGGACCCACTAGTTAAGGGTTGGGTTGGTCAAGCCTCATAGTCTAGTCGAAAAAAATTGGTCAGATCCAGGTAGAAGATTAGTAGTCAGGCAAGGTCAGGGGTCGGATTGGTTGGCTAGGTTTGGGTTGGGACCTTAGATTATAGCTCTACCTACAAAATGGTGGGTGAGGTTGACCTCTGACTACCCAAAGGAGTGTGGTTAACAATGTGGCATGCTATGGTGGAAGAGTAGTCATGTAAGGTGCCACATGGGTTGTCATAAGTGATGGGGCTTATCCTTATGTATGCGTCAAGTAGGATGCATTAACCATGAGGGCTATTTCATTCACCCACATAACCATGTGTCGTAATTTGGGTTGGAATCAGAGTTCATAATGGGTAGTGAAGATCATTCACAAATAAATGATCGTGATTAATAGCGGGACCCCCCTATGATGTTAGCGAGGGTAGGAGGGTGTTATTACATGAATGTGATTGGATGAATTAGATAGTGGTGGTCCATTGGATTCCCACCTGGAACCATTCATGTAACCAAGACAACATGACACCCCCGAATGTGGGGGGGGGGGGGGTGGCGCTATTAGATGTGTATCATCGGATGAATAAAATTGTTGCGGGCCATTGAACGATCCACTTAGAACCCTAAGGTGGATCTCTGATAGAAACGCCACCCCATCGTGACGTTAGTAGGGATGGGGGGTGGCACATTTAATCCCAACCATTGATTGATTATTAACGTGAATCGTTGGATGGTGAATAGTGGTGGGCCACACACACACACACATATATATTCACATGTGGAGGGGTTAATGCAAGATATGTGGCATTAAGGTACACCATGTGCTCGAGTGACATGGAAGGTATAGGGGTAGGCCACGTGGGCACCACGTGGCAGAAAAGAGATCTGACACATTTAAACTATTAGAACTTAAAGGGACATAACTTGAAATCCTAGAATCTTATTGGGACAAAAATGTATAGCATCAGAAAGGTCTCACCGACGATTACAATGATGACATCAAAATTGAGTTTTGGTAACTCAAAAGAAAGTAAAAAAAGGGTTGCCCTATTTTCTTAATTGTACCAATGAAGTTGGGTTAGCATAGTGAACACATCCTTGAGGGTAAGGGGCTGTATTTACACATCTCGCTGCCTCCCATTGCAATTAAGGTCCAGCTCCTCCCATGCATGAAGTGTGCCAGACCTTAATTCCTTTGTCATAGTGGTATATTTCCCATAGGATCCTTGACTTATTATTTTATCACATGGAGGCTAGTTTGTATGCCTATTTAAAATAATGTCCTCATTATCGATGGGATTTTATTTCCCTCTAAGTTGCATAATTATTTTTGGAACCATATATAGCTAGTCTAATAAATGGAGTGAGTCTCAATTTTTTCCAATGTGAGGGTTGCATGTCGATGGTGTAGCAATGACAGTGACCAATGTAGGACTTCTATGTCTTTTACTTTTGTTTTCTAAGAGAGGAAGGTCTCTTATTGGGGTTATGGGTGGCGTCATTGTTCCAGGTCCTAAATTTGTCCTAGTAAAAAGTGTTACATCGTGGGGTTAGTCGCATTACTTAGTGGAGTTTGTTGGTGCCACCCCTTGGTTTTGATGTTTAGGGGTTTTTTTGGCCCTAAAAGTTTTTAGCAATGCTTTTTGGGTAATAATTTCCCTCCTGCTACGTCCGCATGGGGTAGCTCAAGTGGCAATGGCCGTGGAAATGAAGTCTCACCGAACCGGAGATCTTGGGTTCGATTCTTGTGCTACCCTCCCTGGAAATGGGGTGAATAACGAACATGTAAAAACTCGAAAATGAGAAGGTCCCACCTAAGCTTACAAAAAAAAAAAATTTCCCTCCTGCTACATGAAATGTATCTTCTATTATATGTTTAGTGTTGGTTCTATGCTAGTTCCCCCCATGCTTTTCTCTTATTTCATTATTGTTTATTGGGTATTAAGATCTCAAGGTATTTAGTGAATCTTGTGTTTTCTTCCTTTTCTAGCCTTATATTCCTCATGTTAGGAATTCTTTGGCTTTATTCCCATGGTGGTATACTCACTAAATTAGCTATGCCCTGCATTTTTCACCCTTGAATTTCTTGGTCATTTAGCATTCAAGGATGAAAAAAGTTCTAGGAGTTGATCTTATTCTTGTTAACTATTGTTTTAGACTAGTTCAGGGATCTCAAGAATATATTTTGTCATTGGTTCATAATTGAGGGGGCTCTGAGTCGTAGGTTTTCTTGTTGTGGGAGTTGGTTATGATCTTGGTCATATGTCTAATTCCCATGTTTCTTAACCTAAATTCCTTGATAGATGATGAAAAACCATAGAGTGGTTATCAGATTTGGCTAGCAAGGTCAATTACGTTCCCAAGCCCAAGCCCAAGAAGCAACCACCATTTATGATTTATCTACATCTCCTAGATTTAAAGAGGAGGTTCATTTGCTAAGAGAACTATGCCATTCATGATTGATAAGCCTACTCATATTCAATTATTATCGAGGAAGTTTCTAATTAGATTCCTAACCCTGGTCATACCAAGGGAAGAAGGAACTAATATATGCATTCCATCACTTTATAATGCTAGTTGATGACCCTGTTAGATTGAGTTTTAAAGGAGAAACATAAGGATAGAAATGATATCATTTCCTCCCTGAATGAAATTGAAAAGGTGTAGCATTATCAATGTTCTTATCTAGATGGATTGGATGCTCACTTGGCCCACCTAGAGAGTCACCTCTAATGTGATCTCAAGCCCTCTATACTGGATGGTATAATTTCAAGGGACCCTGCTCCTGTGACATCCTTAGATTCATGAGAATGTTATTATGTAGTTCTTTTGTTATATCATCTAGCCTTGTTTTATTATGGAACTTCCATGAACAGGCGATGTTTCTTTTTGTTGAAACTTTATCTCTCCTTTATCATCCAATAGATCATGTTTCCTTTGTGGAAGATTGAGGTCAGTATGCTTTTTGAAAATGGTTTACGAATGACGTTCATTCAATTTTGAAGGTAATACAAAATCTAACTTACAAAAGAAAAAGAAGCTCTCATCCAAACAAAGCTTTGAAATATTTCTCCACACATCAATTCCTTCCACGATGAGGACATAATGTTTGCATATTTCTAAGAAGTTATGGAAAATAAACTTTTGATATAAAAAAGAAATTTATGCATATATATGTTATTACAAATTTAAAATTATATATCTATATATATATAAAGTTATCGGGTGTAGCTTAATTAACAAGAGCTGTGAAAATATAATGTTATGTATCAAGAGATTCAAGGTTCAAATCCCTCTGACTTATGTTTGTGGAAGGGGCATAAAAAGGTACCTAGAGATTATAATGGTAGTGGTCAGAATCGTCCCCATTTCAAGTGAATATAAAACTGGCTTGGTTGTTGATTCCTCTAATCAAAAAATAAATAATAAATAAATAATATAAATTTAAAATTTATTTTTTAATTATTGAAATAATTTTTAAAAAGTTTTAGTACCTAACATTCCCTCCTGTCACAATTATATTTGCAATTCCATATATATATATATATATATATATATATATATATATATATATATATATATATATATGCACATTATTTATCTAAGATGTTATTAGTATATATCAATGTATGATTCTATCAAATGTTTTGGTTATTGCCCACTAAGAGTTTAGCATTCACCTAGGCGAAGTAAAATGTTTAAACTTTAAAAATAAATATTTATTTTCGATATCATTGAAAAAAGTTGTTTTCAAACATTTGATTCGAGTATAAAAAAAGTTGTTTTCAAACATTTGATTGGACCAAAAAGTCATTTCGTGTATAACTTAGACTGAATCTTTTAATATTTGTATAGTGGTTTTTTATTATTAAGTTTTGTATAAAAACCATCAAAAAAATAAAATCCTTGAAAAAGCTCATACTACCGTAAATAACATATTTAACATGAATTACTTCCCACCATAATACCATAATTTATGTTACTCCTTAGATAAAAAATGGATAAGAATAAGATGCAAATAAATATACTTGTAGGAGTTACTTTCCACCATTATTTGTCTTCCTAGCCACTTATTAATCTAGGAGTAAAGTTGTAAATGTGTAGACATACTAGTGGTTACTACCCATGAAAATATGGAAGTCTGTATGCCTAAGCAAGTAACTAATGTATCCACTTCACATTTCAATTTATTATTCCCTTCCAAAACAAGACTATAGGATTTGATTTGCCTACATTGACCAATGTAAGTTATAATTTTTTATGGAATTTTTAGTAAAGCATAATTTCTAACTTGAATTGTATGGACTAAAATACCTTGCAAGGCTTGTTTATTGATGAGGCTATAAAAATTCAATAACCCATAATTATTCTTTCCATGCACTAAAACAATGTAATTCTAAAATCATTTATACTATTATATTTTAATAATTAATATTCTTGTTAAAACAATGTAATTTTATAACTATAACTATTTATATTCTTAAATTTTTAGGTTTAACCTAAAATATTTTTAATTATTTTTTTATTCTTTAATTTTATTTGTTTTATATTTAAATTGCATTTAAATTTGAATTAACATATAAATATATATATTGAATAGACAAACAATTTTATCTATTAAACCTTAAACAAATCACTTGATCATATATATATTCACAAACCTTTCACAATTAGTGTAGTTAAAGTGTAAGTTGCAAGTAAATGGAAAGACAACAAAGTACCATGTTATGGTCATAGATAACAGTGACTCCGAGAACAATAATGGTTAATATAAAACATAATAAGAAACATGTCGATAAATTGATATTAATATTTATTGACGAAAATTTTGCGAAAAAAATAGCACTTAATATGTATTTATTAACTTTAATTAAAATTAAAATATGTTACAATGAAATAATCTGAGCTATTAAATACTCAGAATAAACTCATTAATAAGCCAATCAAAATGATCTTTATCTATTACATAATTTTGGTAAAATTAACTTAATAATTTTACCAACAACAACAAAAGGAAGGACAAAAATAAAACTAAGAAAAATAATACATAACCCAGAAATTATGTTAAGCAGAACAACGATAAAACGAAAAAGAAAAAAACAAAAATGAAGAATACCAATAAAAATTAGGTTAACAAGGAAAAGGGGAACAAGTAGAACAAAGAAAAGGCACAAGGCAAATCGAACATAGAAATCGTGCCTAGAGACATTGGTATAAACCCACACCCACAGCCTAGAGACATTGGTATAAACCCACACCCTAATTGTCTGGCTGAACTCCAACAATGCAGATATAAGGGTCAATGACGTAGGAATGAGCCAATGTACCTTAACCTTGGTTTGCAGAAACATGGCAGCCAAATTTATAAATTTCAAAAGATTTTCCTCTGACATGTAGTGGACAGGTAAGAACCACTCATTATTTAGAGGTACAATGACCTGGTTGTGAAGTATTACTGCATCCAAGACTTCCTTCAAAGTCATGACTCGCCCGACGATCACTTCTTCCCAGAATTCCATGTTACCTTCCACAAACAGCGCGTTGGGGTGGAGGGCGTCGGCCTGGGCGAGGTCTTTGGCGGCAGCGGTGGGCCGGCCGACAATGCCGTAGAGGAGAACCTCTTCCAAGGTCTGCAATTCTTCCCACATTGTGGTAGTGATGGAATTATATCTCACTGGAGAAGAATTAATGTCGGTCACTAATCTTTTCCCGTCCCTTCCCTCTATATCGAAGCGCAAATGACTGACGACTAATCTTTGCCCGTTCCAGTTCCATTCTCTCTCGAGGCGGACATAGTTGCCCAAATAGTGCAAAGTGATGGTATTGACTTCGGGCCTCGCAATGCCCCTCGCCTCAGACGGAATATCCGGTTGGAGGGCGAAACAATTGACTCGCTTGAAAACTCGGCCACCACAATGTTTCAGCCGAGAATACGTCGGGGACAATCGCAAAGGTCGTAGCAACCAGCCTGTTACTCCTTGTATTACCACCCCAACCTTTGTGAGCTTTACCAACTGCCACAAGCACAGGCAGAATTGGAATGCTAATAAAACAGGATTTAAAATTAACTTCACTTGTTCGGTTGTCATATTTCTTCCAGCAATAATGAACGATAGCACGTTCACTTCAGTGTGCCAATGAATCTCCACCTCCTCCCATAGCTCAGTCTGCTAATCTTTTTCCTCTGCTTAATAATATTCATCCGTTTTCTTGTTAACCAAGGAAGGCGTTTTCTTTTCATCCTTTTTCCTTTTTAGCAGGAAGGCATTTTCTTTTTCTTCAATTCTTCTGTGGGCATATTCTACTTCTTTTTCTTTGGATCTTCATATGCATGCCATCCCTCAACGGTCACAAGCCATCCAAGTGCTCTCCCTGGCATCTTTTCCTTGTGTTGCAGGTCCCCAGATGATATTCTCGTCCATGTACTGGTTGGTCTGCTTGTCAATCAACTTTTTGTTGTCACTACATTAAATTAATGTTAGAATATGGCATATTTTCATTGTGTTGCAGGTCCCCAGATGATATTCTCGTCCATGTACTGGTTGGTCTGCTTGTCAATCAACTTTTTGTTGTTATACATTAAGTTAATGTTAGAATATGGCATCTTTTCTTTGTGTTGCGAGTCCTTAATGATATTCTCGTCCATGTACTGGTCGGTCAGCTTCTCAATCAACAACAAAGTTGTTGATATATTAAGTTAACGTTAAATTAGGGTACTCATGATTGGAATTTCAAAAAAAATAGTCAAATTTGATTGTTTTTACATTTCTCTATTTATTTTCACCTTATTTTCATAGATTCAATAAAAAAATTCTCTACAATTATGTAAATTTTCTAACACTTCTTTACCCATTTTCATATTAATTTCATAGATTCAACCAAAATATCTTGACAATTTTGTAAATTTTCAAACAGTATTTAATGAGTAAATCACCCCATAATAAACAATTTATCCATTAAATTCCATCCCGATAACATCTTTTCATTGTATTGCAGGTCCCCCGATCATATTCTCGTCCATGTACTGGTTGGTCTGCTTGTCAATCAGCTTTTTGTTCTCAATTGTTCTCAATACATTAAGTTAATGTTAGAATATGCCATCTTTTCCTTGTGTTGCAGGTCCCCAGATCATATTCTCGTCCATGTACTGGTTGGTCTTCTTGTCAATCAACTTTCTGTTCTCAATACATTAAGTTATGTTAGAATATGACATATTTTCCTTGTGTTGCAGGTCCCCAGATGATATTCTCGTCCATGTACTGGTTGGTCTGCTCGTCAATCAAACTTTTTGATGTCAATACATTAAGTTAATGTTAGAATATGGCATCTTTTCCTTGTGTTGCAGGTCTCCAGATGATATTCTCGTCGATGTACTGGTTGGTCCGCTTGTCAATCAACTTTTTATTGTCGATACATTAAATTAATGTTAGAATATGCCATCTTTTCCTTTTGTTGCAGGTCCATTCTGGTCCATGTACTGGTTGGTCTGCTTGTCAATCAATTTTCTTGTTGTCGTTACATTAAGTTAATCTTGAATATGGGTGAGGTTACTACAAATAGATTTTAAACATAAACACCAAAATTTTGGAAGTAAGAATTAGCGATGGATTTGCTCTTATATTGTTTATATTTTTTTACATTATTGGCAAACCAGAAAATAAGTAATACCTCGAAAAAAAACTAAGTAAAACTTCCCAAAAAAAATAAATAAATTCTAAAGTTGGATTCCGAATAAGAAACACAAAATTCTAAAATAAGAAACACAAAATCCTAAAAATGATTACCACATAGGGAAAGAGCTAATCAGCCATCCCCAGGGTATTTAATGTCCGGGGATATGCACGCAGCTTAACCAGATAACACGCAAAAGCCAAAATATTAGTTAATGCAGAAACTTGGTTTTCGCGTGTTATCGCGTTAACAAGTGTACATATCCCCGAACATTAAATACCCGAAAATGACTGATTAGCTCTTTCCACCACACAGTACAGAAAGGTCATCTTCGTCTCCATCCTAGTTTCTTTGCTAGATCCGAGATGAGATTCTTCATGTCACTGGTTTGCGTGTGAACGAAGGAAGGCATTTTCGTCCTTTACATCTTCTTCATAATTGGCCATCCATCCCAAAACACACTCTTTATTTACTTTAGTGAAGCAGCACCCTCTTTATTTTTTATATTTTAGTATTTCGTTAGCGAAGGTTTAATCTTTAGCGAAGGTTTTCGTTTATGTTTCTTTATTTCGAGGTCACAAAAATAAATATAGATATTTATCTCAAAATTCATGAGACAAAGGTCAATTAATCTAAAGGAATTTAGTTTTTATTAAATCTTACTTTTAATATTTTTTGAAAAGAAATAAAATATTTGTTATTTAAGAGGTATTTTATTAAACTTGACCCATAACTGGTTAATCTCTTTTATATATAACGAGCATAACTTTCAATGGCCCAATAGGATTGCGAAATGGTTTCTAGAGAATAATCTCCTACAGATTTTGGTAAAGTAGGAATTTTCTATCGAGTAATGATGGAAGGATTAACGTTTTTATTATATTGATGAAATACAGAATTATAATAAAAGTAGGAATGTTCTATCAAGTAATGATGGAAGGATTAACATTTTTATTATATGGATAAACAAAAATAATATAACGTTAGATGTAAAATTTTTAAATTTTAAAATATAAATATAAATCTATATATATATATAATTATTAAAAATAGTTTTTTTTTTAATATTCATTATTCCAATATATATATATATATATCATTTTTTTTTACTTTTATAAATTAATAAATTAAAAAAAAAATTATTATCTTTAGAATAATTAATTATATGAAAATTGATAAAATTGGATGGGTGAGTCCTATAGAAATCCAACTAAATCTAATATCAAAAAACAAGTTAACCTCCAATTACATGAAAATTAAGGAATTTGGGTTGGTTGGTCCCTCTGAGATGCCAACTAAAACGAAACTCAAAGCAGGAGTTAACTTAAAATTGACAATGCCAATACATTTAATAAAATCCTAGTGATTCAGCCCAAGAACAATCAAAATTAACCTAAAATTGACAATGCCAATACATATAATACTATACTAGTGATTTAGCCCAAGAACAATCATGGATTTTTCTAAAGGTTATTTTTTTCCTTTTTCTTATGAACATCAATCCATTCCAAGGAGTTGTCAGGTACAGATGTAGAGGAGATAATTGTTGCATTTCCCTAAGACATTTCCATTTCTAGGGGGAATGTAATGTTGACTACCTCCTTATCAATATATGAATGAATTGATTCATGGAAAAGTATGTGCCCTCTCATCGACGAAGCCAAGATCATGTTTGTGTCCCTTGCATCTTCATTTAAGGGGTGGATCTCGGTGTCTATGGGATGAGATGGCACTGCATGTGGTTGAGTTGAGGTTGAAGGACCTAATTTAATCATAGAATTTTTCATTGTTGAATGTTGTCTTTCTTGTGAGCTAAAAAATTCTTCAATCCTTTTGGATCTTTTGGGTCTTGTCATCTATCGATCTTATTTTTAGCATATGAGGGGGGAGAGATTCCATGAGAACAAGGGTAGACATTCTGGAGATAATCAGACTCTTGATAGATCATGCAGTGGAAATTTGTGTTTTCGTAGTACACTGGTTGTGAATAAACTAGGACATTCCAATTAAGGAGGATTTTATCAGGCAGCTCTTTGTTGAGATATCTTTCAACACATATGCAACCAAAGGTTATAACCCCTTAGAAATGTTTGTGTCTACCTTAATAAAATGACCGAGTGAGTTTCCCAACATAAACTAGAGTTGCCAAAGATGTCATTGAAAGAGGGTTAAAACCATGAAACCATGGCTTGAAGAAGAGCCCAGAGAAACCCCAAAAACAAGGTCCTCGTTAAAAAACCCTTTGATGTTATTGAAGATTTTGAAATATACCATAAAGAAACCCTTCGAACAAAAAATCAGGGACCAAGACCAATGCATCAATTACCGAAGCATAAATTGTGATGCCCATAACCCATTAAAACCACAAATAAAGGCATGTTGGAAATAATTTATGCAAGAATTGGTGTATTAAGGATGATTCACTTTGATAGTTTGAATATCTTATGTCAAGTCCACAATGAAGGTTAGCCCTGAGAGGTCTTTGGGAGTTGAATGTGGGAACCTTGGCTTAAGGAAATCCTTAAAGGATTTAAATTGAGAAGGAGAGGGCGCATCATAGCCTTTGGCTCCACCTTTTAATATTGAAACTAGGAGGATTGAAGCATTCTTGTTTATGCAGTAATCTCTCTTTGTAAACTTGCCTACTTTCATGTAGGAAACGCATAAAGATGAAGGGGATTCCTATCCGATCTTGAATTTTGGCTGCAAGAATATAGACAAGATCAACAATTTTCACATGTATACAAAAAGTGCCCCTTGATATTGTCCTCACAAAGACCGAAAAAATCAAGAGATCTGAAGCAATTGACTCAACTTGGATGTAGGAAGAACCCTACTACAAAAGAAGTTCTCCCTTATTTACTAGATCTATAGCAAAAACAAAAAGATGAGGGGGTTTGCGGCAAATGACATAGACCCATAATTGAAAATATCTCAAAAATAGGGCAGTGGCTGAAAGCATTAGAGTTTCCATCATGATTCAAGTATTAGAAACCATTTCTTTTTATAATATTGTAATATTTTTTTGTTTAAACTTGGTAGATCCTTTTTCTATTAATATTTTATGAATATAAGTAGATCTTTGACAAAAATTGCAGGTGGCCTCAACCTGCTCGCAGGAAACCAGGTCTGTTGGCCACCTGTCTGCATTTAATGTTGTCCAAAATTTAAATAGAGTTTTCATGACCATCTAGGCTACATTGGTAGTTTTATCTACTATAAAATTCAAGTTAAAACAGTAAATGATAGCCGACATATAAATAAAATTCTATTCGAAGACCTGCTTCATTCATATGATGAGTCCACCGGGGCTAGGGCTTTCGCGCTATATCCCAGAATTTCGCTTCTCTTCATGTCATGTAGTTAAATCCTATTCATCGTGAGGTTGTTTCGGTACAGTTGCATCTGGGCAACTACAATCCCCCTGTGTAGATATTTCATACTAGGCTTAGCTGGTCTGGCCTCCTCCGGTTCTTCTCGCTCCTTATATAATGTCATTGCTCGGGCCAGGATATTCTTCATGACCAAGTACTGTTGAATTGTTTGCCGGAACAACGTTCGACATCCCCTAGTGTTTTTGGGGTCCTTAACCATGGTTTCCCATTCTTCTATCTCGATTTATTGATTTTCTATACTGTCGTTTAACTCCATCTCCCACTCGGATATTTTTGCTTTCACCTCCGGCAGTGTGCCAACCACGTACGCATTTATCAGGCTTTTCATATTCTTTTTCCCAGTCTTCCTGCCTCTTTTACTTGGTCCTATGTTGGAGGTTGCTTCCAATCCTTTCGTCTTTTTTCCTACCTTGCCCGTTCCTCTATTTCCTCTCTTTTGCACTTCTTTTCCTTCCTTCACCATCCCTTTCTCCTTCCAACTTAATTTCTTTTTTCTCAGGTGGTTCTCCTGTCCCAGGCTGTTCACATGTTTCAGGCTGTTCACCTGTTCCTGGGCTGGAGCACTATATGAGTTCCAATACTCTGGGATTCGCTGCTTTCTGGTAGTTTTATTACCTAAGACATAAACCAGTGAAAATTCTTTAAGAGTCAGAATTATTTTATACAGAGTATACATAGGCTTCTCTGGCCCGAGCTTTTCCAATCGATCCCGGCTTGGAGAATTATAGTGGCCTTCTTTAACACCCAAATTCCCCCTTCCTCCTCAGGGAAATTAAGGCTTTTGTTCTGTCATCCACTTCATTACAGTGGTTCTCAGTTGAAATATGAAGAACCCATTTTCCCAATTCCCATGAGGTTTCTCTGTTTCTCCTCCCTACTGAATTTTCTTCCCCACGCTGCTTATCCTCACCCCAATTAATGGGATAAGGCTTTTCAGAGTGAACCCTTGTGCAGGCGTCCCTATTTTGGGTTCCATTAGAGGGGCGAGACCGAGATTTTATCCTTACTGTCTCCCTCTCACAGATGCTACCCCTACTACTACCTTTGAACCCATGGCCTTCAGCTACATCTGGGCTCTGCTTGAGATAGACAATGTGCAGCCTTGCTGCCGGGTCTAAGAAGGAAACCGACCCCCCCACCCATGACTATAAATCCTTCCCTCCCAGGCCACAGACTCCACCATAGCGGTGCAACAGGTTTCAGTCTACCTCCATTGTGAAAACCCCAAAGGACGTCCCAACGGGCTATAGTCCCTCGGGACCTATCTACCCAAAGACCCATTACAGAGTTCTCGAACCCCTCACCCCAATGATATTCCAAGCAATATCAATCCATGTTAACAGGCTAAAGCCTCGGAAGGAACAGGTCTCTACTCTTGTTGAGTCATGAGTTGCCATAGCCGTTAACCAGTAATCC
The DNA here is from genome assembly GCA_031772625.1 of Pinus tabuliformis. NCBI lineage: Eukaryota > Viridiplantae > Streptophyta > Pinopsida > Pinales > Pinaceae > Pinus > Pinus tabuliformis. The sequence goes on along the minus strand of CM062811.1, from coordinate 666,027,514 downwards.
TATGTAAAAGACATTTTTACTAAGCAGTCTAGAACAGGGGCCGAGATAACATACAAAATATTGCCGATGAAACCCGATTGCAACTCGATGTCCTCCAGCCCACGTCCACCACCTTCTGCAGCATGTCTTGCCTTCGCACTCAACATGCAAATGACCGCTCTCCTAACTATCTTACCTTTTTGTTTCTCTATCCAACTACCTCACCTACCGTATGAAGGACACTCCACATGCCTTCATCCTCCTTTTGCTACCCCTTCCTTTGTTTCGTTTACTCGGGATGGGGTTTCCCTAAAACTACCATAATTGCCTTTCATAACTCCACTCATTTTGTTGGTTTCTCTTGCCATGGGCTTAGTCCTTCCATCCTGCCACTTGTCATCTGCTCTTTCCTACCCGCTCCTGCACTTGACACTGGGTTGTCATCTCTCACCTCCACCCTCGTCCACATATGCCTTTGCCTTGTACTACCTGCTGCCCCATTGCCCTGTACTTCCTGTTGCCCCACTTGAGCTTGTGGCCTTGCACTGTCCACTTCCACCTATGCCCTTCGAGCCATCTCGGTGTTTGCTCTCACCTCGTCCCCCCATGCCCTATGGCCCACCTCCCCTACCGTCACTGCTTCGTACCTACCGCACCCTGATCGGGGATTAGTTTCCCAGTCCTCTGTGTACTAGTTCTCAGCTAAGATCATTTCTCTTATGTTATGGACTATCATTCTCCATAATTCTACTGTTGTTCTCTTTTCCCCTTTGAAGATTCTTTTGTTTCTTTCCTTCCAGACTGCCTAGAGTAAGAATCCTAGTGATATCTTCCAAGCGCGATTCAGGATGGGGTTCTGGTAAGGCTTTCTTCTCCATTTGTCCATTGTTGCTTTCATACTTATTTGATCCCTGTCGCTAACGCCAAAGAGTTGTTCATGGTTTTTCTAGAGGGTTTTGTTGTAGCTGTAGGCATTTGTAAGGTGTTCCATTGATTCTGAGTGTCCTTCACAGGTACTATAGACCGATGGTCCCTACAGACCTTTTATCTGGAGTTGATCCCACGTGAGTGCTCTCCCATGTCGAAATATCCACAGGAAGAAAGAAATTTTTGGCCATGATTTATCTTGCTAGATTCTGTCCCATATAGGTGGCCCCTATTGCAGGTGGTGCGCTTCTTGTAGATAGTAGCCTTCTTTAATAGTGAACATCCCTTTGATTTTATACCCCCACCTTATTATATCTGACCCTTCCGAGATTGCAATTTTTTGGGTTTCCATCTATTTCTCATATGTTTCCCATTGGGTGGAATCGGGGGCACCCGACCAGTCTTGTTTCTGTTTCCATTTTCTCCAATGTTCTCCTATGTCTGGGCTCCAAAAGTTTTTCACTATCTGATTTGTAGGGCTATTGGTGAATTGACATATTTCCCCTAGATCAGGTCTATTGTAAAGTTTTTCTCTCTGCTGCCACGCCTCATTCCAGAATTTTGCTTTGTCTCCTTCCCTTATTTCCCAGAAGCTGTGAGTTCTTATTAGTTCTCTATTTTCTGATGCTAAGTTCCATATGGCCGATCCCTTGATGTTTTCCTAGACTCTTAGCCTTCCTTTGATTGAACTTGGCATTCCATATTTCCTCCCCCATATTTCCTTCCATAGATCTTCTCCTCCCTGAATCCATCTGCACCGTAGCTTTTCCCGCATTACCTGGTTGAGGTTGTATGGGTCTCTGAGACCTAACCCTCCTTCTTTTAATGGCTTGCTGAGCCAATTCCATGATAACAAGGGCCCATTTTTTCCTGTTTTGGGCCCTTGCCACAATTTTTTTTTAAAATGTCAATCATCCTTTGGCACATTGTTTTGGGGGTCGCTTGACTAGATAATTGGTAGATCGGAATTGACTGAAGCACAACCTTTAGCAGTATAACATAGCTTGGCATATTTAGTGATCTGAAGGTCCAGTTCTGCATTCTCCCTTGGATTTTCACCAGCAGAGTCTTCCAGTTCACCACTCTAGTTTGGTGGTCACTTAGTGGGATTCCTAAGTATTTCGAAGGGATATTTCCAATGCAAAATCCCATTATTCTTGCTAGGAAGGCTTGAGATGGGGCTATGGTATTAAAGAAAAAGATATCCAACTTATCCTTATTGATCTTTGTCCCATATGTGCTCGTGAAGTCATTCAGGATTTTCATCAGACCTCTGGCTTCCTTGAGGGTTGCTTGCCCAAACATCATTATGTCTTCAACAAACTGTTGATGTTTTAATGGTAAATCATCACCCCACATTCTAAGCCTTGTAACTTGATTCCTTTGCACTTTCTCTTTTACATACCTTCCTAGTCCTTCAACAGCCAATATAAACAGGAACGAGGACATTGGATCGCCTTGTCTAAGCCCTCTGGTTGCATTGAACGCCTCAGTGGGCGTCCCGTTGAGTAGGATTGAAAATATTGAGGTCAATATCATCGACATTATCCAACTTATCCATCTTGAGTCAAAGCCAAATGCCTTCAGTATGCCCTATAAGTACTTCCATCTTAGTTTCTTTGCTCTTCAGGAAGTGTATTGCCTCTTGAGCCATAACAATTCTATCTACTATTTGTCTCCCATTGACAAAGCCTATCTGTTCCTGAGAGATTAAGCCAGGTAGGATAGGTTTGAGGCGATTCACCATGATTGTAACCATGGTTTTGTAAATTACGTTGCAGAGTGCTATTGGTATGAAACCTTGTAGTTCTTTCGAATAGTCGGTTTTGGGAATGAGGACAAGAAAGGTAGAATTCAGGGCCGGATGTATTCTTTTATTGTGTTGGGACTCCTCCATGATTTCCACATTCTCATCTCCCATGAACAACCACATAGCCTAAAATAATTTGGTTGTGAGCCTATTTGGGCTTGGTGCTTTTTTTTCACAAGGCCTTTGATTACTTCTTACACCTCGGACTTGGAGATTTCCCTTAAAAGGGCCATATTCTGTTCCCTGCTCACTAATTGATGAATATGTTGAGTTAGCCTGTTTATATTCTCCATCCTATCTATGTTGGGTTCAGTAAAAAAGCTTTGAAAGTGGTGAACTAGCAAGTTCTCCATATCTTCCTTTTGAGTAAGGCAATTTCCTTCCTGATCCACTAGGGAGAAGATCCTGTTTTGCTGCCTGTATTGAATCATTGCTTTGTGAAAAAATCTAGAATTTCTTTCCCCTTCCTTTAACCACTGGATTCTTGATTTTTGTTTCCACAGGATCTCTTCTTGTTGCCTTCTTTCCTCTAATTTATTTATCAGTTGTCCTTTTACCTCTACTAGGGATTCAGATCTACCCTCATTAATTATCTGTTGTTGCACTTTCCTCATCTTAGCCTGAATCAATTCCTGATCCTGATGTATGTTGCCAAACTCTTCCCTATTCCATTTTCTTATTTTACCTTTGAGATCTTTGAGTTGGAGTTGGAAAGTATGCATTAGGATTTTGCCTTCTTTCTCACTCTCTTTCCACCATTCCTTCAGCTTTCCAATGAAGGTCGGGTCTCTTAGCCAAAAGGCTTCAAACCTGAAGGGTCTCTTTGTTTTCCCTTGTTTCATGTCCACTTCTAATCTAATCGGCCAGTGATCCGAGCCCAAGCAGGGTAGGATGGATGCCTCATAGTAGACATCTTTGTTGATGAGATTTTCTATTGCCAAAAATTTGTTGAAAAGGGGAAAAAGTAGAACAAAGAAAAGGCACGTGACAAAGAAATCGTGCAAGGAGCTGTCACATATAAAACGCCACAGCCTAGAGACATTGGTATAAATCCACACCCTAATTGTCGTGATGAACTCCATCAACGCACATATAAAGCTCAATGATGTAGGAATGAGCCAATGTACCTTGTATGGCAGAAACATGGCAGCCAAATTTATAAATTTCAAACGATTCTCCTCTAACATGTAGCAGACAGGTAAGAACCACTCATTATTTAGAGGTACAATGACCTGGTTGCATTGAAGGACTGCATCCAAGACTTCCTCCAAAGTCATGACTCGCCCGACGATCACTTCTTCCCAGAATTCCATGTTACCTTTCACAAACAGCACGTTGGGGTAGTTGGGAGTGGCCATGACAGGTATTTTACCTTTCAAAAACATCGTTCAACGATGACAGGGCGAACTTTAGCCTTGGCGGGGTCTTCGGCGGCGCAGGTGACACCGGCCATGCGAGGGCCGACAATGCCGTTGTGGAGAACCTCTTCCAAGCTTTGCAATTCGTTCCATATTGTGGGAGTGATGGAATATGGCATGTCATGTTTACAGTAGTCGATGGCAACTCTGTTAACCTTCCTGTCGAGTCGAAAATGGTTTACGTCTAGTGTGTCGCTTTCTCTCTCTGGGAGGACATAACTCCCTAAGTAGTGCAAGGTGATCGCGTTGACCTCATCCCTCACGGTGCCTCTCCCCTCGGACGGAATACACGGTTGGAGGGCAAAACAATTGACTCTCTTGAAAACTCGACCACCACAACGTTGAAGCCGAGAATAGGTCGGAGACAGTCGCAAAGGTCGTAGCAACCAGCTTGTTATGCCTTGTATTAGAAACCCAACCAGTGTAATCTTTATGAGCTGCCACAAACACAGGCAGAGTTGCAAGGCAAATAGAACACTACTTGAAACAAACTTCAGTTGCTCGGTTGACATTTCCTCCAACAATGATGAACGATAACACGCTCTAATCAGTGTGCCAATGGTTCTCCAATGATGAACGATAGCACACCCTAATCATTGTGCCAATGGTTCTCCACTTCCTCCAGCTCAGTCTGCTAATCTTTTTCTTTCTTTTTAACTTTAGTAGGGTTTGAAACACATCAATCCTAAAACAATGATGTAATTTTTTATCTGGAAGAATTTTACTTTAATCTTTATCTGTTTTCTTGTTATCCAAGGAACTCATTTTCTTTTATCTTTTTCCTTTTTACGAGAGAAGGCATTTTCCTGTTCTTCTTCAGTGCTTCTGTGGACATATTTTTCTTTTTTTGTTTGGATCTTGATACACATGCCATCCGTGAACAGTCACAATCCATCCAAGTGCTTTGGATCTTGATACACACGCCATCTGTGAACAGTCGCAATCCATCCAAGTGTTGGAATGAAATGCAGTGTCCATGGCGTCTTTTCCTTTTGTTGCAGGTCCCCAAGATCAGAAGTTGACCGCCACACAGTACAGGTCATTTTCGTTGCATGTGAACGAAGGAAGGCATTTTATTTCCTCGCGCATCTTCTTGCTTTTCTTTAATACATCTTCATCGTTGGCCTTCCATCACTAGTTGGAGCTGAGCACGCTCTCTATTTCCTTTAGTGAAGCAGCATCCTCTTTATTTTATTTTTAGGCCAATAGGCCTTCCTTTGAGTGTAGTAATCTATACTTTTATTCTCTGATTCACATCTGGATCTTCTGTTATCTAACATCTGGCATAATTTTTTCTCTATCCTCTGATTGAAATCTGGATCTTTTGTTGTTTGACCTCTGGCACAAATTTTCCTCTTTCCGCTTGACATCTGGCACAAATTTTACTCTTTCTGCTTGACATCTGTTTCCCACATGCATCATTATTCCGAGTTTCTCCGCGTCTGGTTTGGTGGCATTATGCCCACCTGAATCTGTTCCACTTTACACACCCATTGTTTCATGTTTCCCGATGCATGCCCTGCTGCACCTGGCTTTGTTCCCCTACATGGTGCATGTTGCTGCAGTCTTTCACTGTCTGTTATTTTACCTCTGAAACTAAGAATGTAAAGGCCAGCTTGATGACAAGTGTCTCCTTTGAGTTGTGTCCTCTGCATGATATCCTGCGTGGTTCCAACAACTGCCCTTTGAAAATTTTCATGGTAGAAATCTGACGGTTCTCATCCGCTTGGGTTAGTTATGGCCGTAACCACCTTACCCCTCACCGCATTCTCGCCTCATTTGCCTTCTGTGTGCCCGGAGGAGCTCTGCTCAGCAACTCGTACCTTCGCCTTTTCTTTTGTCACTTACTTTGCTCAGGCTAGGATGCCAGGTAATCTCTACGGCAGTTTCCTTGCAGATCTGGTATTTAAATTTGTTTTCAAGAGATAAGGTTATTTTTTTCCTATCTTGCAGTGGCTAGGTTCTCGCCAGATTTTGGTGTTAGGGTTTCACGGCCGACTCTAGAATCATGCTGCCGAAATCAGACATGGATTTTCTGGTCAGCTCAGCTATATAAATTTTATGAATGTGGCCATTCGGCCTACCCCTTCTCTGGGTATTAGGATTTTCTTAGTCAATCAGGATTCGAATGTTTACAATGTTGGGAATTTCTGGTGATTCCAAACAAAAGACTGAACAGAGAACAATGCTCCGTTTTTCAACAGCGGAAACTAAAATTGTTTTCCTGCAGACAGAGTTTCAACAACACAAAAAAAACTTCTATTCATTAAAAGAAAACCAACTGCTGTTACAAAAGCATCTTCCTCACACAGAGGGATTTCACAATTGGAATGCTTCAGCTCCACAAAAGATTTTCTCTGTCTCTCCAAAAATACTCTGTCTTTGCTGCAAATATTTTTACGCTGCTGTGTGTAAAAATTTTCAATACATTTATGCTGCTGCATATTCCATTACAAGAAAAAAATTCGTGTTGTTCTTCACAATGGCACCCAAGCCATAATATTTATCCTTCAAAACAGATACAATATAGTCTCTGCACTGCTGTGCATTTCAATAATAAATATCTGTGATTTTGCTTGCAAATTTACACTACTGTGTAAACAAAATTTCATTACATTCGCGTTGCAGCGAATTCCCTTTCGTTTTCACTCAACAAAGATAACAAAAAAAAACTTACACTGCTATGTAAAAACTTTCTTACTCACACCTTACATTCGCCTTGCTGCGCTTACACAATACATTGCAGTTCGTTCTCTCAACAAAACATTTTACTCGCATTGCTGCGCATACCCATTTTGTTTTCTCAACTGACAACCCTTACATTCACACTTCTATGTGTATTTCATTTCATGTTTTACAAATCAAGACAGGGGAATACTTCACCTTCGCGCTGCTGCGTGCTTCCCTTGCCAGTTCACAATGGACAACCAACTGATATTATAAATCCTCAGGCAGAGCTAAGAGGTTGGCGCTCTTGTTCTTCTTTTTCGCACTGCTGTGCGTTACCCCTAATTTTTTTTTCTTCTTTGCACTGCTGTGCGTTTCAGTTCATATTCAACGAACAACAAAAAACAATTACAATACGCATTACTGCGTATATTGCATTTCACATATCCAACTAACACAAAAACATGACATAAATTTTTCATCTACTTTCAACAACTGGAGTAAAAATTTCATTAATTACTGTACTGATAAATGATGGCCGTCAATGGAGAATTTCACTTCACGTCACGTCATGGTACAGACCTGTACGCAGCAACTTTAGTTTCAATCGGACGGTGGACATCACTGAATTCAATCGGACAGTTGCAATCAATATCACGCGGACTTTTCTGACTGATCTTTATGCTCTGGGGAATGGCTGTTTTGGAACAGTGGCTCCGGGCATGTGTCAGCAGCTGATTGTATCGCTGCCCTCTAGAGGAAAACCACCGCTCGGTGAAAAGCGGTGCGATGGGAGTACTGCCGGTTTTGCAAAAACTGTACGCTGCCGTTGTTCAACTGTCGCTGCAGTTGAAATTACAATTTCAACACTCCCCTTTAATTTCAACTGCTGGGTTATCAGTCATACCCAGACATTTCATCAAAAAATTCAAAACTTTTCTACCTATTCGTATCAGCTTTCCTTTCATCGCTCTCACTGTTGTGCTCAGGCACTCCAATCATGTAATATCCTCTTTCTCTCTGCCTCAGGAAATATTTCCAATCTTTGCATCTCCAAGCTATCCTGCAACCTTTTCTTCTCTACTCTTATGGCAGATTTAATTCCATATCTCTCCCCTATAAGAAGATCTTCATCAAAGATTGACTGTTAATATAGTTCACCAAGGATTTCATAAGAACCCATTCACTAATAGCTTCAGCGATAATGATCAAGAATTACAGGCTCCCCCTAACTGCATGCATCGTCTCCTTTTCGTAGAGTCTTCTAAAAAAAAGCTTAGATTGGCTGGAGAGCTCAAGGGATTTTTGGATTGTGTTTCCTTCCTTCTCCATACTTGTGTAACTTTCTTCTTTTGCATGGTTCTAGCTTGTGTAAGAGCCCATGTTAAGTTACAATCACATGCCATATGACCAATGTTATGACACTTGAAGCATTCTACATTGTTCATGAATAAGATTTCATGATTTCTTCCTGTAAAATTGTTTCTTGGAGGTTGTCGGAGACTATAACATCTATCTCTATGAGATGCTTTACAGTCTTTTGCCATATGACCAAAGTTTGAACAAGAATAACAATAACCAAAAAATGAACTTTGGTACCTGGGAGATGGAGGTTTCCTTGATGTACTTCTGAAGCCTTTCTGCCTTGAGATCCTTTGATGATAACCATTGCCTCTTGCCTCTTTGACATCATCTACATTTCTTTTTGGAGCTGGTTTTCTACTTGGAGCAAGATTTCTTCTTGGAATAGGATTTCTTCTATTGTAGCCTTGATTTTTCTCCTTGCCTTTGCTGGAACTAGGAGCATCACAATTTCTTTCTGGCTTCTTCACATCTCTTTTGCTTAAAGCATTTTCATTCTTGTTTGAGGGTTCACCTTCATACCCGAGTCCTGATTTATCAAATGGACATCTGTGATAGTTGAGCATGTCATCCAAGGCTTGAGAGCTCTTCAAGATTTTGTTCATCCCTTCAACCTTTTTTCTGAGGAGGACAATCTCTTCTTCCAATCTTTCACACTCATTATTCTTCTTTGCAAGTTGTTCCTCAGTTTCTTCCTTGCTACGAGTAGCTTCAGCTGCTACTATTTTAAGGGAGATGATATCTGACTTCATTTTGAAGATTTCTTCATTCTTTGCTTGATTGCTCTCCATTCTCTTCTCAGCTTCTTGTGCCTGTTTCCTGGCTTCTTGTAATTGAGACTTAAGGGAGGAAACCTCTACCTTGTACTGACCAATACCTTCTTCAAGTTTGTTCACGCTCTTGTGCCTTTGTTCAAGTTGAATTGACAAGGTATTTTCCTGCTTCTTTGCTTTATTCAATTGATTTGTCATGGATATGACTTCTTCATGATGCTTCCTTTTGCTTCATCCCTTCTTAAGTTTGGCAAGCTCTTCATCCCTTTCTTGTACTTGAAGCTTGATGAGGTCAACTTTCTTCCTTGTTTGATCTTGGTTACCAACTGGAGCTATCTTCTTAAGTGCCTCATTTTCCTTTTTCAAATTGTTAATCTCTTCCATGGCAGTCATAAGTTGAGTAAGGAGTTCTTCTACAAAGTCCTTTTCATTCTTTTCATCTTCTAGGTCTGCTTCAGCCTTGATGTCATCTTTCTCATTTTCAGCTTTTATGATGGGTTCAGGATCTCCCTTTTGATTGATGGTCATGGTCAATGCTCCTTTTGAGTGAAGGTCATGAAGTTTGTCCCATATATGCTTTGCTGATGAAAATTTTCCTAAATTCTTCTTTACAGAATCAGGTAGCCCATTCAAGATTGTCTTTGCTGCCTTTGCATTGTACTCCTTGGATTCTCTATCCATCCTACTATCATCAATCACTGATTCCCAAAGTTAAATCCCTTGAGACTGTAAGAAAGTCCTCATTTTTTCTTCCCATATATTAAAGTTCCCATTGAGCCTTGGAGCCTCAAATAGAATGCTTTCAAATTGATTGTCTTCTATTTTAATAGTAGAGGGAGACACATCCTTAGGAGGATTGGAGACTTTCTTCCTTCACCTTGCCATTCTTAACTATGCTTCAAAATACAGTTAAGTATTTAAATAACTGGCATGAGAAATACCTTTGAATCTTTCTTGACTGAGTCTTCACTCTGCTGGAGAAGCTACTGCAGCAAGAAGTCCTTCCTTCAGCTTCTTTGACACCTTCAAAGAGCTTGGACAAGCTCTGATACCATGTTTGGAATTTCTGGCGATTCTAAACAAAAGATTGAACATAGAACAATGCTCTGTTTTTCAACAACGGAAACTAAAATTATTTTCCTGCAGACAGAGTTTCAACAACACAAAAAAAACTTCTATTCATTAAAAGAAAACCAACTGCTGTTGCAAAAGCATCTTGCTCACACAGAGGGATTTCACAACTGGAATGCTTCAGCTCCACAAAAAAATTTCTCTGTCTCTCCAAAAATACTCTGTCTCTGCTGCAAATATTTTTACATTGTTGTGTGTAAAAATTTTCAATACATTTATGCTGCTGCATATTCCATTACAAGAAAAACATTCGTGCTTTTATTCACAATGGCGCCCAGGCCATAATATTTATCCTTCAAAATAGATACAATACAGTCTCTGCACTACTGTGCATTTCAATAATAAATCTCTGTGATTCTGCTTGCAAATTTACACTACTGTGTCAACAAAATTTCATTACATTCACGCTGCAGCGAATTCCCTTTCATTTTCACTCAACGAAGATAACAAAAAAAAACTTACACTGCTGTGTAAAAACTTTCTTACTCACACCTTACATTCGCGCTGCTGTGCTTACACAATACATTGCAGTTCATTCTCTCAACAAAACATTTTACTCGCGCTGCTGCGCATACCCATTTTGTTTTCTCAACTGACAACCCTTACATTCACACTGCTGTGTGTATTTCATTTCATGTTTTACAAATCAAGACAGGGGAATACTTCACCTTCGCGCTGCTGCGTGCTTCCCTTGCCAGTTCACAATGGACAACTAACTGATATTATAAATCCTCAGGCGGAGCTAAGAGGTCGACACTCTTGTTCTTCTTTTTCGCACTGCTGTGCGTTACCCCTAATTTTTTTTTGCTTCTTCGCACTGCTGTGCATTTCAGTTCATATTCAACGAACAACAAAAAACAATTACAATACACACTGCTACGTATATTGCATTTCACATATGCAACTAACACAAAAACATGACATAAATTCTTCATCTACTTTCAACAACCGGAGTAAAAATTTCATTAATTACTGTACTGATAAAGGATGGCCATCAATGGAGAATTTCACTTCACGTCATGTCATGGTGCAGACTTGTACGCAGCAACTTTAGTTTCAATCGGACGGTGGACAACACTGAATTCAATCGGACGGTTGCAATCAATATCTCGCAGACTTTTCTGACTGATCTTTATGCTCCGAGGAACGGCTGTTTTGGAACAGTGGCTCCGGGCACGTGTTAGCAGCTGATTGTAATCGTTGCCCTCCGGAAGAAAACCATCGCTCGGTGAAAAGCGGTGCGATGGGAGTACTGTCGGTTTTGAAAAAATTGTACACTGCCGCTGTTCAACTGTCGCTGCAGTTGAAATTACAATTTCAACATACAATACTACCCAAATTTTAATAAAGATGACTTCTTATCTGCATTCTGACAATACACTGTTTGGAGTATATGATTTTATGCGCAAATTTTAGTTTCTCTATAACTTTGAATTCTGGTATGACAACAACTCTGGGTTTTCAAACCCTTTGGTTTTTATTTATTTAAATGGTGAATATCCTCCATGTTTTGTCATAGTCATGTTTTCTTTCCTACAGTTACCATATTGCATGTAACAGTGATTAGGAATAGTTTGGCTCCGTCGATTCCCCTTCATGGTTCACTTTTTTTGTAATTTAGTTCCAAAAACTAAAGTGGTATATCCAGCGCATTGTTGTGAATAAATCCTTGCTGTAAAAGGGTATTCAGATACTATTTGTACTTCCAATTCGTATTTGTTTCTACCTCTTTCTAGATTTTACAGTCTTGGCTTACAACCTATTACAATTTTACTGTTTTTGTTTAATTTCCAGTTCTTTATTCATTACAGAGTGGGTATTGTTACTGCTCCAGTGATTAGGCGGGACCCGGTTCCTTCGGGACCTGCGACTCACCATGTGGAGCATATTGTATTTATAAATTTTGAACAAAGACCGTTCTGGATGGTAACATACATAGCACTAAAATTGACTTCTCACATAGGCTAACAGATATGCATGAGAAGCACTGTCCCTTTGGGGACTATAACATGTATTTATCCTCCTAAAAAGAATAAGAATGTACAATCTATACAATCTATAGAGAGAAACAGAATAGGCTGACACCTATGTTTTATGTAGTCCTAGCCTCCTAGGATGTTGGTATAAATGTTCCAATATATCCAAATCACATCACGAAGAACGTTGCAACTTGCATATAAAGGTAGATATAAAAGTGATTTTATCCTAAGATGCACAGAAGAAAATGTAAAGAAAGGAGAAATGGAGAAAATCGCCGTAAAATCGGAGTTGACAATGGAAACATAAACATTGCTGACAACTCAGCAGGGATGGTGAAGAGTGAAACAGAACATTGGTGCAGTAGAGGCATTAATGGGTGTTCTAAAGAGATATGACTGTTCAGGATTTGATGGCCACCCTTATTGGCAACAATGTCTTTGTCAGGTTTGCTTTCCCTTCCTTACTGCCCATTTAATTTTGTGATTCGTGAATACTAGTTCTATATATCTGCAAGTCTCCTTTTGCTTTATTTTCTAGCTTTTTCTTCTTCTACAATTTCTATAACATACAAGCATTATTTGTTATTAACGGTAACATAAAGGCATATGAAATATTTTTCCAATTTACCAGAGATCAATTTTAGGCAAGTATACAGGCCAGTAATAATGAAGCATTATGTTTGGAAGAATGATTTCATAAAAGTGAGCTATTATTAGGAAATTAGGAGGTGAAAGCAGAGCAAATTTTACTGGTTCAAATCAAGAGGAATCTTTGAAAAACTGTTAATAAATATTTTTTCCTGTACAATGTGGTTTGTGAGCAGGTTTTAGTATCAACTTAAAATTAACTAAATTTGTTGCATTTCCTTCTAAATTGTTTGCTAATTCTGGTAGCTTGTATGTCACAGGAGATTGAAATTGTTTTGACTGCACATCCAACACAAATAAATAGACGGACATTGCAATACAAGCACCTGCAAATTGCGGTAAGTTCTTGTGACTTGGATTTTAACATCCAACTTTTCCTTTAAAATCCATTTTGAGGTCGATGAAATTTTCCATGATGATATTTACAAGCACATTTATGAGGACTAAGAGATGTTCTCCTGCATTATGTTTTTAAAAGTTTTTGACAGTACAATGTCGTTTGATACTAATAAGTATCAAAATTGCTTCTCTAATTTTCATACTCAAAGTTTTAAAAGTTTTTGACAGTACAATGTCATTTGATACTGATAAGTATCAAAATTGCTTCTCTGATTTTCATACTCAAAATGTTTGTCACTGAGGATAGTACTTTTCTCATGTTCCTGAGTACTGCATTCTTCTTTATTCTTTACTTCACACATTTTCATGGATTATTTTTCTCAATTCAGTTGTTTTTAATCTCTTCTTCATTGGTATTTTCATTTTCGTGAAACATCTTTTCTGAAGGAAATGCCCTAGAGAGTATATGTATCTCAATCCAATTGTTTTTTTATCACCTCTACATTGGTATTTTTATATGCCTGGTTCTCTTTTTTTTGCAGGAAATGCCCCAAAGGGAAATTAGTGGTTGAACTAAGTTGCTCATTTTTTACCACAGTTAGATGTCTGCAATAATGGTATTTTTATATGCCTCATTATCTTTTCTGCAGGAAATGCCCCAAAGGGAAATTAGCGGTTGAACTAAGTTGTTCATTTCTTACCACAATTAGATGTCTGCAATAGTTATGATCTTTAAAATGGAAACAATCTTTCCTACAAAATATGTGGTGTTTGTGAACATTTTTATGAAGTTACCCGGTTCTCCATTTAGACTGTCTTTTATGTTTTGTAGCATCTATTGGAATATATTAATCGAGCAGACCTGGGCCATGAAGAGCGGGAATTGTTGATTGAATATTTGGTAAAATTTTGCTTCTGCTCACCCCCTATTTTTTTGCTTATGTAGATATTTCATATAGGACATGTAGCTTCTCTTATTCTACATATGTTTCGAGCAATACATTGCGGGAATTAACAAAGAACAGACCATAGTAGTGTAGTATGTCTCTAAAACCATTTGGTTTTTATAGGTCTCTAAGACCATTTGGCAAGAGTCGAAGACTAATTTTCCCCACAGAAATACTATTTTGCTAGAAGGTATTATGTTGTTGTTTGCTGGAAGGTATTATGTTGTTCAAGGTGATCAGTCAACAACGAAGGTATTATGTTGTTGTCTGGAAGGTATTATGTTGTTCAAGGTGATCAATCAACAACGATGAACGATGTGTGCTTCAAAGATGTGTGCTTCAAAATATCCATTAAGATCTCACATTTGGAAACCAATGTGATGTGTGCTTCAAAATATCCATTAAGATCTTACATTTGGAAACCAATGTGATGTGTGCTTCAAAATATCCATTAAGATCTCACATTTGGAAACCAATGTGATGTGTGCTTCAAAATATCCATTAAGATCTCACATTTGGAAACCAATGTACAAATGTGTTCCTTGTCCAATTTAAAAAACCTTTAGAATTTTTCTAATTTAAAAAACATCCATTAAGCTCTTAGCTCTCACACTTGGAAACCAAAACCAATGTACAAATGCATTCCTTGTCCAAAACTTCTACAATTTTTCCAATTTAAAAAACAAAACCAATGTACAAATGCGTTCCTTGTCCAATTTAAAAAACAACCTATTGGTATGTTTTTCACTTTTTGGGGCAAGGGCAATTGCAAGTAATAATTAGTTAGGCCGGTCTACCTTTTTGTTGCTGGTTACATCTGTCATTGTCATTGTTGTGATGTGCTGGTTACATTTATTAGTCATTGTTGTGTTGGTTACATTTGTCAGTCATTGTTGTGCTGGTTACATCTGTTAGTTCATCATGTACTTAAAACAATCAATTATTATAATATAATGGATTAATTTCAATTAAAATTTACAATTTTATATTTATTATATTTGATGGAAAAAAACATTTTTATAACTTATAATTATAATGGATTAATTTCAATTAAAATTTACAATTTTATATGTAAATTTAAATTTAAATTTATTACTTTTGATGAAAAAAAAACATTTTTATAACTTATAATTATAATGAATTAATTTCAATTAAAATTTACAATTTTATATTTATTATATTTGATGAAAAGACACATTTTTAAAATAAAATTATAGATTATTATATAATTATAAAAATAAATATCATATAATTCAATATAAAAAATTAAATTTCTTACAAAATATAATATATTAAATTAATTTGAAATACACATTATTATATATAATACTAACATAATAATAATATCTAAAAATATATTATAAAAATATAATAACATTTATTATATTCCAACATTTAAATTATTATTATTATTTTTTATTTTTTTTAAATGGATAGTTCAACCTATGATTTTCAATTTAAAATTAAAGATTTTAATTTCATACAATGAAATGCAAATGTTTGAGTTCATGTTTTATTGATGATGATGATGGTTAATATCCACTGAAACCAAACTTTCCATTACACACCTCGCAAATGCCACTTACAGTAATGAGGATGTTAGACTTTAAGCTTCTCAATATTGTCAACTAACATCTCCCATGCCACATCTTATGTATAAAGCATGGCCGGCTAATTAATTCTATGTTTTTTATATAGTTTATTAAAAAAAATTATTTAAATTTAAAAATATATAAATGATTAATATTAATATTTTCTTTTCTTTTATTTATTTATAAATATTAATATAAAAAACTAATTTGATATATCAATTTGAATAGTTAAATATTATAAATTATAAATAAAATCTTCCACTGTTTAGCAAGTTCTTTTCCGTGTGCTAAAATTCAGTCATGTTGATATTTCTAACGTTTGATTTTTTATTAAAAAATAATTTTAATTTGGGTGAAAAAATGTGTTCCTATTATGTTAAAATTTCCACGGCTTTAATTTTTAATTTTAGTGGTTTCAGATTTATTTAAATCAATTAGAATTTTTTAACTTATTTTTTTGTAACATATAAATATAATTTTTTTATTGGGTTATACATATATATTCTCGAGTAATTTTGATTAGTTGAGATTTAATTTGGGAAATTTATTGATTTGATTTATTTTGAATGATTGATTGGATTTTATTATATAAATAATTGAGAGAAACGAAGAATAATAATTTGTATAATTTTAATTAAGGATTATTTTATTTTGGACAATTTATTGATTAAATTTAGTTTGAATGATTGAATTATTATAACATTTATTATTTTAAACCAAAATACAATTCTTTCAATGTAATATTTGTAACGGCCTCTCTTTACACCTTTTGAGACAATTGCTACTATATGTTATAGTATTTCCTTTTTTATCTTCGAAAAAGGTACCACATGAATTTAGACATCTACCGGTTTGTACGCCACTGAGGGCTTAATCTCTGCCGAAGGTTTCCGTTTATGGTTCTTTATTTCGAGGTCACAAAAAAAATATAGATATTTATCTCATGAGGCGAAGCTTAATTAATCTAAAGGGATTCAGTTTCTATTAAATCTTGCTTTTAAATTTTATGAAAAGAAATTAAATATTTATGATTTTAGAGGCATTTTATTAAACTTGACCCATAACTTGTTAATCTCTTTTATATATAACGAGCATATTTTTCAATGGCCCATGTGGGATCCATCTCGTACCAAATTCATCCATTCTCCATGCCCAACTTATCTATTGTGGTATGTATCATGATCCCATCTTTTAATCACTGTCCTTTGCTCAGGGATTATGTAATTGGCTCCTTATTTCTCTGTTTTAGAATCTAATCTTTCTATCAGTCAACATATTAGAACTATCAGCAAAATGCAAGACATGATTTGGTTGATACATATGGTTTTTTCTTGTATTTTCGCCAGAAATATTGTTAATATCTCCCATCTGTACATGATGAATTATCATAATATGAAAATATGTAGCTTTTTCTTCTGAAAAAAATGATTTTCAATGGCCCAATAGGATTGCGAAATGGTTTCTGGAGAATAATCTCGTAGGAATTTTCTATCAAATAATGATGCAAAGATTAACATTTTTATTATATCGATGAAATTTTAGATCTAGATGTTTATATTATACAATTTTGATACACAAAAATAATAAAGTCAAATTTTAAAATTTTAAATTTTAAAATATATTTTTTTCCTTTATTATTAAAATTAAAACTAGTTTTTTTTAATAATAATATTTATTATTCCTATATATATAAATATTTTTTTTCCTTATTATTAAAATTAAAATTAGTTTTTTTAATAATAATATTTTTTACTCTTATATATATATATTCTTTCACCTTTATAACTTAACAAATTAAAAATATTATCGCCATTGTAATATTTTTTTTAATTAAAAATTATATTATTTTTAGAACAATTAATTACAAGAAAATTGATATAATTGAAATAGTAAGTCCCACAAAAATCCAACCAAATCTAATATAAAAAATAAGCTAACTTGCAATTACATGAAAACTAAGGAATTTGGGAGAATTTGGGTTGGTTGGTCCCTTGAGAATTCAACCAAAACCAAACTCAAAACACAAGTTAACATAAAATTGACAATGGTAATACATTTAATACTATCCTAGTCTTTGAGCCCAAGAACAATCATGGATTTTTCTAAAGGTTCTTTTTCCCTTTTTCTTACAAACATCAATCCATTCCAAGGAGTTGTTAGGTACAAATTTAGAGGAGACAATTGTTGCATTTCCTTGAGACATTTCCACTTTTAGGGGGAATGTAACGTTGGCCACTTCTTTTTCAATATATGAATGAATTGATTCATGGAAACGTATGTGCCCTCTCATTGACGAAGCCAAGATCATGGTTGTGTCTCTTGCATCTTCATTCTTTGGGTGGATCTTGGTGTCTGAGGGATGAGATGGCACTACATGTGGTTAAGTTGAGGCTGAAGGACTTGATTTAATCATAGAAATTTTCGTTGTTGAATGTTGTCTTGAGCTTGTGAGCTGAAAAACTCTTAAATCCTTTTGGAACTTTTGGGTCTTACCATCTATGGATCTTATTTTAGCATATGAGGGGGGAGAGATCCCTTGAGAAGAAGGGCAGACATTTTGGAGACGATCAGGCTATTGATAGATCTTGCAGTGGAAAGTTGTGTTTTCATACTTGATCCAGGTGGCTCTAGGCACATGCATAAGTCCAAGAGGGCTTAGAAATTGTCAAAATTCAAAGTGTTCAAATTTCAACAAACTCAGCATCAGATTGAAGTGCTCATTGCCCTAATTCCAATGGTGCGAACGACACTCAAATTTGAGCTCGTATGGAGGAGTTAGAACAAGTCAAAGTTCAGGGTTGATGGGGTTAATGGACCTACAAATTGCACCGACAACGGTCACTGAAATCTGACCATCGAGTGGGCGAAATGGTGCCTACTTAATTCGCCCAATGACCCTTAAATTAGGGAAAACAAATTGTTTATTATTAGAAAAATTTAAAAAAGGAGTGGGTCGGCCCGCCCACCCCAACGACATAACACATTGCAAAAGGGGGCCGTTTCAATGGCGTAATACATTAAACGGAAGGCCAGCGAGTATCAAACCCACGTCGGCCACGTGGGAAGATGTGCCACCATGTGACGACCCCATCCTATATCAAACACAATAAAACAATACACTAAAATTAACACACCACAACTATGCGCCTAATTCGAGAGGGTCTACATTTGATCCCCCAACCTCTAAGTTTACCGCTACGCCCAACCACCTCATGTCGTAAAGTTTTCCCAAGAATAATACTTAAATGCGTATTCTGCAAATGCATGGGGAGAGCACGGTGGAACGGAGAGTGTGTGTGGCCGAACGAGGGAAACGAAGTTGGAGGCAGAACCATGATTTGCAGTGAAAAGGAGGAACCATGATGACATGCATTCCGAGATAGAAAATCTTTTGCAGAGAATATTCCTTGATCCCTGAAAGATTCCATGGGGAGGTAAATTTTCATTTTGTCAAAATGATATGAAGTTTATAGTCATTTTAATTGGAATTTCACAAGGAACGCGATGGTGAAATCAAAATCACCATCTGAGCAGTAGATTTGTAGATTCCTAGAAAATTGAAATCTTTGAAGAATCTTGAGCGAATCTTCTAGATTCCTTGGAGGCTGAAATTCACCAGAGTCATAATGCAACCAACTTTATACTCAAAAGTCTCAAAATCTCACAAGGATTATGATGGAAAGATCATATTTGTGATCTGAGTTGTTGATCTCCAGTCATTTCGGAGAATGGAGTCTTTGGAGAACCATGGGGAATCTAAAAGATTCCTGCAAGCCCAAATTTTGACGGTGTCAGAATTCGACAAATGGATAGTTGATTTTACACCTATCGACGATAGAAATTCAGTGGTGTAGTCAGATTTTGTAGCCGAGCCTTCCATTTTTTTGGTCAACTTCAGAGGTGAAGGTACATGAATCAGTGATGTCATGTTTTCCTTCATAATTGCTGAGATGATGTATCATGTTTGAGATCCATGTTTGATGGTATGTTGTGGGATCATTTTTTCCACATTATGTGAGATGTATTTAGCTTGTCATGCTATGTATTATTGTTGAGATCCCTTTGTAACTATATTGAGGGGATACTCGTTGCCACATCATGTGAGATCTTGTTAGTTTGTCATGATGAGAGGAAGCCTTCTTGAGTGAGAATTCCTGTAAGCGAAATGTCTCATGGAGAGACAAGCCATTCTTGTTTGAGGGTGTATGTCCTTGCTATGAAAAAGAGTCTTCCATGTACATCATCATCATTTATAACATTATATGAATCGACCTCCACCATCTTGACATCGGGATCGGAGACGTAGTCCACACTAGACGAACTCCATTATTAAATGTGTCGTGTTTTGACTTCCTGATCATTGTCATGTTTCCTCTTACTTAAACATGCATATGTGTTCTTTTATGATTTTTTAAATGCAATTCTAACAACATCACAAAATTAAAAGATCTTAGATAATTTCGGTAGTTGAAGGAACTCGGATCAATACTCCACCAGTTGTGAATAAACTAGGTCATTCCAATTAAAGAGCATTTTATTAGGCAACTCTTTGCTGAGATATCTTTCTACACATATGCAAGCAAAGGTTATAACCCATCATAAATGTTTGTGTCTACCTTAATAGAATCACTGAGTGAGTTTCCCACATCAACTAAGAGATCCAAATGTAGTAGATGAATGTGAATATTAGTGAGGCTTACCCAAACTGGAGTTGCCAGAGTTTTCATTGAAAGAAGATTAAAACCATGAAACCATGGCTTGGAGAAGAGCTTAGAGCAGCCCCAAAAACAAGGTCCTTATTTAAAAATCCTTTGAGGTTATTGAAGATTTTGAAATATACCATAAAGAAACCCTTCGAATAAAAAATCAGATATGTATTTAGGGACCAAGACTGATATAGCCCTTACCGAAGCATAGATGTTGATGGCCATTACCCATTAAAATGACAAATAATGGCATACTGGAAATAATCTATGCAAGAATTGGCATATTAAGTATGATTCAGTTTGATAGTTCGAATATCTTCTACCAGGTCCACAATGAAGGTTAGCCCTGAGAGATTTGTAACAACCTTGAGTTAAAAGTTCATGTAATAAATCTAATAAAAGAAAAATAAGACCAAGGTCATGGGAAATGTATTCCAAGTTGAATGTTGGGAAAAATATCCTAGTGGACATCGCTTGTTGTTTATTATGGCTAAGGGGAAATTGGCAAAGGAAATGCAAAAGGTTTTGAAAAGGGAAAGAGGCATTATTTGTTATTTATTTATGAAAATAATGGAAATTAGGAGAAAAGGAAGGTGAAAGGTCGCAAGTTGCATGTGAGGAGGAAATTGAAGGAAAATAAAGGAAAAATGAAGAAATTAGAGACATCAATAATAAAAGGACATCAGAGCCTCAATTCATGGTCTTTCGTTAGTTGAGCTTCATAATTGGTTCAGAGAGGAGAAGAGCACCAAGGGGAGAAAGCAAAAAAGGAAAGAAAAGGAAGGAAAAGGAAGGCAAGGATCAAGAAAGGAAAGGTTGGATCAAGCAGTTTCAATGGGAATACTTACAGGTAACAGGTTTCATGTATGATTTCTTAGCTGGTTTTGGCATGCATGGTATGTGCATGTGGATATTCGGTTCTTTTGCTTTCAATGGCATGGGTCTTTCCAGGTTTTGACAATGGATTTTAGCCTTGTATTGTCATTTCCGGATGGCCATGGGGTGATGGGATTCACCCTTGGTTGACCTTGGATTGCTAGAAGGTTTTGGATCTAGGTGAGGTGGTCTAAGGAAAATCCTAAGGGTTTGGGGTGGATATGGTTTTCTTCGGGAAATCCTCAATAGGTGGGTGGAGACAAGAAAATTCCTCAAGGGATGGTGAAGGAATTTTGAGGCATCCAAGCTCGGTTTGGTTTTGTGATCTCGAAACTGGTTTAGGTGAGATCAGGGTACGGTGAGGGTGGAGGTGGTTTAACCTTTGGATTCTCTTGGTTGTTTATGGATTGGCTTCTCCTGTGAGATCCCACATTCATTCTTGGAATATGGTACGGGGGTGATTGGTTGAAAGAAAGATTTGGTTCAACTCAATCTATGTTTGGGTGGTATGTGGAAGTCCTTGACTTGGTTGGCTTTTGCATATGGTTAATAAGAGCTAAGTTTATCTTGTATTTGATGAACAATTATGCTTTTTAATATGTGGATTTAATGGTTGTTTTATCATTGTTATCTATCTGGGTATATGTTGGTTATAGGCATGGTTTTATGACAGTTCTAGTCATGGCTATCATAATGTTTGATTAGTAAATGAATTAATAATGAATGCATCACCTAATTGGTGTTATGAAAAATATTGTGAGAGGGAATTAGTCCTTCTTGTTAAACTTTAGATAAGTTTCAGATCCCTATGTTCAGATATGCATTCATGACCTGTAGATTGCATGTTCATCATGTGTTTGATGGAATGTCAATCCTGGTTCAGATGGGTCAGGTGAATTCCTTGTTCAATTTTTTGTTTGGAAACTTTGTCTCTATGTTATTTATCATTTCTGGAAGTCTCATTGAGTTCTAGGAAGAGGACTAAGTTCTAGCCCTAGAAAAGTGGTTCAGAATTTGAGGTCGCGGGCATAGAACTGACTGGAAAAGTCCACAACCATTGGGAAGCAGGCCTATGAGAGCGACTGGAGGGTTACATTCACATGGAGTCCTTGACAAGGGAGCGACTGAGGCTTTAGGTTAGTGAAAGAGAAGGTTAACTCGAGGGTTGGACACCTGGAGGGGTTGGGTAGCCCCTGGAGGTCTAGTAGCACTTGAGGAAGGTCAGTGAAGTCCTAAGTTTCCGAATCCATTTCCTTAACGTCATATAGAAGGCCGAGTCTTATCATAGTGACCCTCAACTCATGTTTACCTCGAGAAAACCGGTGAAAGTGGGTAAATGTGGGAGGAGGTGATTATATGGTGGTATCAGAGTGGGTTGCACTCTCTTGGGTAAAATTTGATGTTGTCAAGGTTATGGTTGTCATGTATGGGGTCATGGTATATAATTGGTATGGTCATGCATGATGTTGTTATATTGATATAATTATGATTATATATGTATCTTGCTAATGTGGACTAATTTTACAGATGAGATAAGTCTCATTGAACATTAATAAGGTATGTTTTTGAATTTACTTTCTATTTAGTTTATTTGACATGGCCTACTTGCAGGAAGAAGAGAATCAAAGATAACGAGCAAAATGCTAGACTACAGTTCTCATGACTCTCCCTACAGATTTGTTGGGCAACAAAGAGATGAGTGTTTTCCTGGTATAACAGATACATTGAGGAGTTTGAGGGAAAAGATCAGAAGTTGCAAAGCAGATAAGGACATGATGGTTGAGGCCCAGGAAAGACTTGCAAGGGATTAAGAAAAGTAGGTAGAAGTCAATGCATTGATTCTTCAGAGCTTGTCAGAATGGTAGAGACATGGACAATTAAGGACCAATCAAGAGAAAGAAGAGAAGACTAATGGAGCCTATGGTAGTGGGTCTCAGTCTGGATACATGTTAAATAGAGGGCACACAGTTAGAGGCAGAAAATCACTAAATACACCTAACAAGAGGACTGGTATGTATGGGCATCAAACTAGTTCCTCATCCAAGAGACATTATCATCATCATCACCACCATCATCCTTATAGGAGGAGTGAGTACTTTCTAGAGGAGTTTAACAAATTCAAGCCTCCTACATTCGATGGAGAGATGAAGAAGTTAGAAGATGCAGAGGCATGGTTGCTTGGGATGAAGAAATTATTTAGATTGCATAGTTATTTAGAGAACATGAAAGCCAAGATAGCCACCTTCAGTCTCAAAGGGAAAGTATATATTTGGTGGGAATATGTGAAGAATGTCAAGGGAATTTGAGAAGAAGAGTTGGTTTGGGATGAGTTTGAGAGACTCTTCAAGAAGAAGTACTTATCTAAGAGATATTATGATGACATAGCTAAGGAGTTTTATGAGCTATATATGGGTTCTATGACAGATCATGAGTATACTAGCAGGTTCCTGGAGCTGTTGAGGTATGTACCTTACCTCAAGGATGAGAAGGATAAGTTTAAATATTCATTAGTAGGTTGCCAACAACATATAGAGACCAAATTGAGTTTTATGAGCCTAGATCGGTGGAGGAGGCCATCTAGAAGTTGAAGCATTGTTATGAGTAATCAAAGCATAAAGTTGAGCCTAAGCATGTTTTGAAGGGAAATTATAAAGTTAAAGAGAAGTCGCCACCGAAGCGGGGAAGACCTCAGGATGCAAGTGAGAACGAAAATGTTGCTCCTTACAATAAGTTGAATGTAGTTGAGAAGGGGCATGGGTCACAACCTAGAGAGCATCATAATAGAGGTGATGGTAGGGGACTGTCGCAGTGTTGGATATGTGGCAAAGATCATCACAAGAAGGATTTTTCATTGTACCAGGGTGGCAGGCCTCAGATTTACAGTGCTTAGGAGGCGTAGATAGTTGGGGTTGTGGGTCATAGCATTTCTTAGATCTATGCATTTGTGGACAACAAGCACGCAGATCGCCAGCCATCCATTATTAAGATGGAAGATAAGCTTTGTGGTCAAGTTGTTTCTATTTTGATTGATCCTGAATCTAATTATAGTTATGTTATTCCTTACCTAGTGGATAAGTGTGGCTTGAGAAAAAAAGTGCATGCAGAGTCTTGGTCGGTCTAGTTGGCTACAAGTAATAAGAAGAGAGTTCATCATCGGGTAAGAATTTGTGAATTTGAGATGAATGGTATACTTACATCAACGCATCTAAATGTGCTTCCATTGGGATCGTATAGTATGATTTTGGGTATAGAACCAAAGTAGATTGTTATGAGAAGGCTATTGAGTGCCTGGATGATAATGGGGAAAAGATAACCTTGCAGGGAAAGAAAAAACCTACATCGGTGAAGATGGTCACAACTATGCAAGTAAAGCGCAGTTGCAGGAAAGTGTATGTGATGTTTGCAATGCATATTTCCATTGGCAAGGGTAAGGATGTTGATGATGCAGAAATATTCAAGAGTTATCTAGTCTTGCAGTGGTTTCATGATGTATTCCCAACAAAGATTCCATAGTTTCCTCCTCACAGGGAAATAGACTTTTCCATTGAGTTGGTACCAGGAGCAACACCAATATCAAAGAAACCTTAAATGATGAGCACTCCAGAGTTAGTAGAGTTGAAGTTGCTGTTGAAGGAAATGCTTGATAAGGGATATATTAGGCCAAGTATATTGACTTGGGGTGCACCAGTGTTTTTCGTGAAGAAGAATAATGGTACCCTCAAGGTTGTGCATTGATTACAGGCAATTGAACAAGGTGACGATCATGAATAGGTATCCATTGCTGAGGATTTATGACTTGTTTGACCAATTGAAGGGAGCAACTATGTTCTTGAAGATTGACTTGAGATCAAGATACCACCAGGTACACATCAAAGAAGAGGACATCTACAAGGCTACTTTCAGGACCATGTATGGGAATTATGAGTTTGTTGTAGTTCCATTTGGATTAACTAATGCCCCAACTACTTTTATGTGCTTGATGAATAATGTATTTCATATTTATATGGACAATTTTGTTATTGTATTCATTGATGATATATTGATATATTCTAAGAATAGGGAAGAGCATGTTGAACACTTAGGAGTAGCGTTAAGATTGCTAAGAGAGCATCAATTATATGCCAAGCTTAGTAAATACAACTTCTTTCGGACATAGGTACATTACTTGGGACATGTTGTTCCAAGGAAGGCATAGTAGTAGATACATAAAAGATAAGGGATATCATGAAGTGGGAAGCTACTAGAAACATGGATGAATTCAAATCATTTATGGGTTTAGCAGGTTATTACAGGAGGTTCATCATGAACTTCCCACACATTGCATATCCTATTACATCATTGTAGAGGAAAGGTAGGAAATTTGAATGGACAGAGGAATGTGAAGTCAATTTTGAGCAGTTGAAGCAGTTTTTGATAAGTGCTCTTGTTATTAAGATTGTAGATCCAAACAAAGAGTTTTTGGTGTGTATAGATGCTTGCAAAAGATGAATTGGTGGATTCTTGATGTAGGAGGGACATGTGGTGTGTTATGAGTCAAGGAAATTGAATGAGCACAAGAAAAACTGACTCATAATCTTGAGTTGACAACTATTATTCATTCCTTGAAGATGTGGAGCCATTATCTTCTTCGTAAGAGGTTTGTGTTGATGAGTGATCACAGTAGATTGAGGTACTTGTTTGGCCAACTGAATCTGAATGCCATGAAAGCTAGATGGTTGGCTACCCTTAGTGAGTTTGAATTCAATATCAAATACATTAAAGGAAAGGAGAATAGAGTTGTAGATGCTCTCAAAAAGAGAGTGCAGTTAAACCATGTTGCAACTATGAGTTCATATGGGACAGATTTTTAGGATCAGATCTTACAGGCGAGATAATATGATGACAGATATAGAAATCTTATGCACAAATTAAAACAAGGTATAGGTGATTAGGATATGGAATATCATCTTACGGAAGATGGGTTGATGATATTTAGGGACAAAATCTATGTGTCAAATGATAATGAGCTCAATAAGCTTATCTTGAGGGAATTTCATGTCTAGCTATATTTAGGTCATCCAAGATGTCAAAAGATGTTGAAAGCAGTGAAGAAATTCTACTATTGGTCGAATCTGTAGAAGGAAGTGGTAGAGTTTGTGGCTAGATGTTTGGGCTGTAAGCGGATGAAAGCAAAGTGTAAGCATCAAGGTGGGTTTGTTTAGCCTATTCTGATTCCATAATGGAAATGGGAGTTCATTTCCATGGATTTCATTATAGGTCTTTCGAGGACATCAAGGCAACATGATTCTATCATGGTTGTGGTCAATAGATTGAGCAAGGTAGCTCACTTTATTCTAGTGAAGACTAATTATTCGGCTAGTGAGGTGGAAAAGTTCTTCATCAACGATGTCATGAGATTACATGGTGTTTTGAAGAATATTGTGCTGGACAGGGATGTTAAATTCACTTCCAAGTTTTGGAAGGAGTTGTTTACAGGTTTGGGGATGAAGTTGGCCTTAAGTAGAACTTATCATCCGTAGATAGATTGACATACAAAGAGGGTCAACAAGATACTAGATGATATGTTGAGGATGTATGTCATGAATCCACAAAGGAGGTGGGAGGAGTATCTTCCATTGGTTGAGTTTTCTTACAAAAATGGTTATCAGAAGTCACTGAGGATGAGTCTATTTGAGGCACTCTATGGGCAGAGTTGTAACACTCCCATCACTTGGAGTGATCTAGTGAATATGGTGCTGATAGGACTAGACGTGTTGATAGTCATGGAATAACAAATGTAGGTTATAAAGAAGAATCTAAAGGCAACAAAAGACAGGAAAAAGAGTTATGCAGACCAACACAGGGAATTTAAGGAGTTTCAGGTTGGGGAGAATGTGTATTTGAGCATCAAGCCCAATAAGATCTCGTTGAGGATTTCATCATGTGCCAAGTTGGCACCACGGTATTGTGGGACTTTTGAGATATTTAAGAGGATTGGACTAGTGGCCTACAAAATTGCGCTGCCTCCCACAGTGAACATCCATGATGTTTTCTATGTTTCATTGCTTAAGAGATATGTAAAGGATGTTGATCATGTTATTGATTGGTTTGTATTGTAGGTGGAACCAAAAGTGGAATTACAGTCAGGACCTCAGTGCATATTGCAGAGGAAACATCTCGTGCTCTGGAATCGAGAAATCGAGTGAGTTAAAGTGCAGTGGAAGCACTTTGGGCCCGATAAAGCTACATGGGAGATAGTTGATCAAATTCGAGCCATGTATCCTTCTGTTAGGGTCTTATAATAATAGGATTCATAATTTTGAATTGGCTATGGTTACTATTGTAATATTGTACATACTTTTGCTTTCTGAAAAAGGTTTTCCATATTAAAAATTTAAAAAATCTAAAGAGGGTATGTCCTAAAAGAATAATCAAAGGACAAAAACAAAGAAAAAAGATCAAAAAAGTGAAAATATGAACCCCAAAAAGAAGTAAAAATTGATCATGAAAGTGTGCAAATTCAAATGCCACTACTTTTTACTTTACTATGCAAAATAAGATTGTGTCTAGCTTGTCAAAAATGTCACAATCCATGATGGTCAAATAGCTTAATCTTGACTCATTCATACTTTAAATTTCATGTTGATAGATAGAGAATAAAGATCTAGCCAAATTGTTTAACCTTGGTAGATTAGTAGTTAGGTAGAGAATAAAAATGAGCTCATCAGTTTAATCTAAGCCATTAGAAGTTAAGGTTAGAATTAGATAGTTTGTTTATCAAAAGAAAAGGAAATAAAGGGTTAGCAAGCTCAAATGCACCCATGGAAATGAAGAAAAATGTTAGGGTAAATAAAAGGTAGGTAGAAGAAGTTTTGCAAAGTGCAAAAGTTTTCCAACTCAAGAGCACATTTATCATGCTTAATCCTATGTTTCATGTGCAGGAGGAATTGTGAGAAAGAAATGATATTTACTAATTTTGTTTACTAATTTCCCCTCATTTCACTACACCCCCACATACTTATTTACTAATTTCCCTATTATCCCTTCATTACCTATAAATACCCTTTTCCACTCATTTTTACCTTTACCCCTTGGTTTCACATATTCCCCTAGAAATTACCCTTCAAAAATCACCCCCCTTCCCAAAAACCCCTTTCCATAGTGTGAAACCCATTCCCCATTACAAATATCACTTTCCCCCTTGTTAATTTCCCTTTTTCCCCCCTTAAAAACCCACAAAACCCCTTATCCTAAGTTTTTATTTGCTATACCCCCGCATTATCTAATTAACATCCCCCACTTTGTATTTCCTGACAACCCTTTTTAACCCACCAACCCTTGGTGCAGTTAAAAAATAAACCCCGCCATATAACCTATGGTCCCACCTTAATTGACCATTTGATTATATTGAAAATCCCGACATTATTGGTTAATAATTACAATTTGCTATAAATAAATCCCAGGCCCTACCAAATCACTTTCTCGATTCCATCTGTGCAACTCAACTGCGTGATAGCCCTCCGATCTCCTACCCTCAGATCCAACGGTATACAACCATATCGCGCAGATTCATCATCCAACTATTAATAGCCCGAGAGCACGAGAGATTCGCGTTTTTCCTGCGCACTATTATGCTATGTGGCGGCACAAGGTTAGATCGCATGGTCGCGAAAAATACCACCCACCCTCCAAAGTAGTGCGATGGCCCAAAAAACCACCTCCCCACTTAAACCGAAAACTTCCCACTGTTCATTTAAATATTTCCATGCCAAAATGTAACCGCTACCTGTTAAAAGGCCAAAAAAGCCCCAAATTTCTCTTTTCGCTTGTTTTTCACTCCAAACTACTACTTAGCCATTTGTGACACCCTCAACCTTTGCGACCAATTTGACCACCTTCTGCCACCTAAAGACACTTCAGATACCCAATTGAAGCAGCCAGCTGACAGTTGAAGCCTCAATACCTTATGCAATTACCACAGAACCTAGTTTGCACGGCAAATCGCCAATTTCCAGGTATTCTTGGAAAAAAAGAGAACGACCCTTGAATTTGAAAACACACAGTGTAATTGAATGGTTAATTAATTGAATTAATTAAAGAAACCTTCCTGAAATTGAAGAGAAACCTATTTCTACATCGCAAACCCTTTTACAGACTATAATTACCCTCCCACTCTACCAGAACTTTTGCACCTCACTCCTGAAACCACTGAAAGCCTAATTCAAATTTGTAAACCCAATCATGGCTTCCCAAACCTCTCTAGATGTGAGACCTCTGCAAACCCCTCACCTGGACATTGACCACCTTGCCTTAGCAGACCAAGACTTTCAAATTAAGGATACTGCTTCCCCTGCCTACCTTCTAAAGCTCCACTACTGGAGTAAGGACAATTTTTTAAACCAGAACGATGACATTCACCTTTGGGAGTCTAATTTGCCCAAGTATTTGTTTCCAGAAGTACACCCATTCCCAGAAATCATCCACTTTTGTCATGCTTGCTACATTCCTAGCCAAAGAGTCATTGTCACCCCTAACCAGCAAGTTTTATTTACTATCACTGCAGAATCCATTAACCAAATGATGTGGGTCCAACCAAGCCCAAATGAGACCCCACTTTCTATTGAAGGCTTGCTAGACCTCTATACCAAGTTAGACCTTCCCAGAATAGCCCAAATTTTCCAAACTTTCATCATAGAGGAGTGTCATACTCCTATAGAAAGTCCTCCATATGCTGCCACCATTTTTTCTGAGAGAGGTAGACAAATCATAACCATGCTCTCCTGCATTCTAGGATACACTACAGATGAACATGTGGATGAGGTTGTCCTTGCTTTCCTTTCCATCTTTAGCCCAGGAAAGCCTCCTATTGTAATTTACAACTATGCTCAGTTCATAGCAGATAGGATGCATGAACAATTCATCAAACTACCAAGTGAGAGAGTTTTCAAGTATTCTTTAGTTTTATTTCATATGTTCTTGTACTACAAATCAGACAAATTCCCTGTCAACATTCAGAAATTGGACATCAAAGGTAATCCAAGATCAGTCATATATTGGATACCCTTGATCCAAAAGTACTCCACTGTATTTACTTACAAGGACTTCATTGATTCATTTTTCCATCTAGTTATGAATATGCTAACCAGTAGCCCTTAGCCCAAAATTAGTCAAGAAATCAAAAGAGTTTTACAATTGGCCGAGAACAGTAAAGTGGGAGACTAGCATCTGTACCAGCACCACACAGAGATAAGAATAGATGGATGCCAACTAGCCCTTTATAAACTACCCAAATACCTCCGCATGAGGTTATTTGCATTAGAGTACTTTAGACAAATTATAAACTCTGATGAGGTTAAATTCCTGGCAGCCAAGAAGAAGACCCGATTCAAAATCAAAAACCAATTGGGCCCCTTTATCTACAATAATAGGGAAGTTGGACCAGAGGCTGATAAGATTCTACAGGAGATGAAATTCAAAAACATTTTTATGTGGAAATATGACCCTCATGGAGTCATAAATAAGCTAAGGCTCAAGTTCAAATTGGGCCCTTTTATTCATCATCTGAGGCTAGACATAGAGAGATTTGTCAACCAATCAGAATGGTTGCAAAACACTTTGATAGACATAGACAGTACTGTAGTTGATGTAGATAATACATTGATTGATATATAAAAACATATTAATACAAGTTCCTTCCTACAGGTTCTAGAACGAGGAGAACCAATGAACATTCCTCCTCTTTTATAGACTCCAACAAATGAAGACAAAAGTACAAAGAGAACCAGAGAAGAAGGTTCTAGTTCAACTATGGAAACCACAGATGAATAGTTTGAGATCAGTTACAGGAAGAGGCCCAAGCTTAATCTTGTAACTGAACAGGAAGACACCATTGACTCAATGGAAATCACTGACACTGATACAATGGTGGAAAGGAGAAAAGGCACAATAGCTTCAGGAGAAACACACCAACCCTCAACATCAAACACTCAACTTATTGAGAGACAGCTCAACATGGAGGTCTCTTCATTCACCAGGCCTGTGGATAAAGAGAAAGACATCAAAGATAAATATAAGGAAATTAATTTGAGGAATGAGAAGTTGAAGGCTGAGACTTATGCCCAATATTTCAAGCAGACACTTGCAAATCAAAATAGGTTGATGTCAGCCTTTGACATCAAAACAGGGAAAATGCAGATGACATTTATGCAACCTACAGTCCAACAACCAAAAACATCAGCAGACTATAGGAAAACAAATTTTGAGGTTTTGGCCAGGGATGTTCATCCCATTGACCAAATTGAGTTTCACAAGCAGGCAGGTGAGATGATTTATTCCACCTTGACAGGTAAAGCTATGACTGCACACAAACTGCAAAGTTCATTAGATAACATCACTGCACAGTACAAGCTAGAAAAGGCCTCCTCACAGGCCAAGGAAAACATAATCAAGTCACTGGAAGACTTGGTGATTGAGCTAGGGCATGATCCCAATGATATCAAGGTTGCTGAGAAGTTAATAAAGAAAAAGAATGAGGACATTGCTGTAGAAATTCTCTCTGTAGATTAATTTAATTATGTAATATACTAAAGAAAAATACTTAATCTACTTCTACAATCAAACTTGTGGAAGCTTAATCAATTTGAGCAAGATCAAATAGAACACATATAACAGAGAAGAAGATTCAATCACACATGAAACACATAAGAATACTCCAGGGAAAGCCTCAGCTAAAAACCCCACTATCTGTATTATCATATAATGGAAATATCTTAGAGATTACACACAGATTTAGCTCTCACATAGCTATCCATCTCTCATTACAATCCCTCACTGCTCATAGACAGACCAAACAACTCATATGCCTTTCCCTCTGTCCTCCAAGCCTCCTATTTCCTTGCGCAATTTTCCCTGGGTGCTCCTGTTGTAACCTTGTGTGACACTGCTCTCACACACTGCTCCAACACATTGTCTGAACTGTGCAATCCTAAAGGAATGAATTCCTTCTGCATGGATGAGTTTCCTTTATAGGAAAACTCCTCCAACTGTTAGTACAATTTCCCTATCTTTAATCTCAACTGGGCCTTTTTCTGAACTAACATGCATGAGTTATTCATGAGAGAATATTCAGTTATCTAGAGAACACTAGTTACATGCATGCATGCATTAACTGACTGAACTCACAATTAGTTCCTCAAATTGTTTGGAACTAATTTAACTGAACATAACTCAGTTAACTAAGCTAACTAATTACAACTCAAATACAACTCATCCTTATCTCCTTAACTAAGGGATAACTTCCTTAATTTAAGGGATAACTGTTGCATGACTTCACCAAGACTTCTAGCTTGAATTTCTCCAACTAATTAACTCAAGATGAATTAATTAATTATTTTTTCAAGTAGCTGGTGAGACTAAATTCAAATTTTAATTCTCAATTCTAATTCAAGGACAAATCAATATTGGAATATTCTGAATGTTATTTATAGCATTTCTATTTTTAGCATTTCTTGTTGCTATTTTCAACACTCCCTCTCAACAAGAAAGGAATTCAACTCGATCCCGATCCTGAAACTTTGGAATGTTTTGCATGCAACACTTCTCTCTAGTGTTGTAGCTCTACCAACTCCAGAAACAAAAAAATATCCAACCTAATTCAATCAGAATGATGCCTCTGCCATCAAAGTCTCTGACTGTTATTGCCTCTGTCCACTGAAAACTATGCACCTCTGTGCTCTTCAGTATCTGACTGCTCTAGCCTCTGTCACTTTGATCTCTGACTGCATCAATCCCACTGATTCCTCCTCTCATCATGTCGCATCGTGCTGCCCACTGCTACATTGCAACTTAGTTACTGAGAAGTAAGTAACTGATCTCCCAACTGACCTCCCTGTTGAGCTAGAAACACCCTCTGATGCTAAAGCTCCCTCTGTCGCTTACAAGTGCTCCCTCTCTGACCTCTGCACTGCTGCAACAACTCCTTGCATCTCGCACTGTTACACACCTCTTTGTGCCATCCGGCACTGGTGCAACACTCCTGTGCCTCTCGCATTGTTGCAACCTTCTAGCTCTGCGCTGTCTTGGGACTCCTCCACTATAGCTCTCTCTGCCACTCCATCCACATCCATATCTACCCACTTAGCCAGTCCTGCTACTCCTCGTCGGGGCTCCCGTAGCAAGGTCTAATCCAAGAGGTTGGGTACCTCAAGGATCCTGCCCCTATTTCAGCCTTCTTGGGACTATCACTTCACATCACCCCACCTCACACCTGGAGGTATGGCTGCATGTGATCCCTCTGCCCACTTGGCTAGAAATTTTCCTCTATTGGAGGTCTTTGCATGAGTGGATGCCTCCACTCAGTCTCCTCTCAGCTTCTCTAGTTGTGGCTGCTCCACAACTTCCTGAAGCTACTTCTCCAATTGTGGCTCCTCCACAATTGTCTGAGACTTCTTTTGTGGCTGCATGTTGAGAGGTAACTTACTCTCCCTCTCAACCACCAAGTCTCTAACCTTTGCCTTGCTCCTCAAGGCTTTCCATCTTTTACTTCAAGAGCATACAGGTTCTTGGCTAGCACACCAATCTGTTTCATTTGTCCCGCCGTCACGAAATTTTTTGGAAAAAGAGCTGATTTTAAATCAGCGATATCTCCCTCATCTGAACTCCGATTCAGCCGAATTTTTTTTTTGAATTTGGGTATTTTTCCCCAAGGAATCCAGATCTGCTATTTTTTTCTGAAAAATTTGCACAAAAATTTTCAGATCTTCTCTGCAAACTCGCGGCCCAATTTTTTGTTGTTTTTTTTGTTTTTACTTCGATTTCTCTTCTTCATATACTATTCACAGCTCCAATAATCTCAGCTCTGATACCATGTAGAAATTCTCACTGTAGATTAATCTGATTATGCAATATACTAAAGCAAAATACTTAATATACTTCTACAATCAAACTTGGAGAAACCTAATCGATTTGAGCAAGATCAAACAAAACACATATAACAGAGAAGAAGATTCAATCACACATGAAACACAGAAGAATACTCTAGGGAAAGCCTTATTTAAAAACCTCGCTATCTTTATTATCATACATTGGAAATATCTCAGAGATTTCACACATCTTTAGCTCTCACACAGATATCCAACTCTCAGTACAATCCCTCATTGCTCATAGACAGACCAAACAACTCATATGCCTTTCCCTCTGTCCTCCAAGCCTCCTATTTCCTTGTGTAGTTTTCCCTGGGTGCTCCTGCTATAACCTTGTGTGACACTGCTCTCACACACTTCTCCAAAACATTGTCTGAACTGCGCAATCCTGAAGGAATGAATTCCTTATGCATGGATGAGTTTCCTTTATAGGAAAATTCCTCCAACTGATAGTACAATGTCACTGTCTTTAAAAACTGGGCCTTTGTCTGAACTGACATGAATGAGTTATTCATGATAGAATATTTAGTTATCTAGAGAACACCATTTACATGCATGCATGCATTAACTGACTAAACTCACAATTAGTTCCTCAAATTGTTTGGAACTAATTTAACTGAAAATAACTCAGTTAACTGAGGTAACTAATTACAACTCAAATACAACTCATCCTTATCTCCTTAACTAAGGGATAACTTCCTTAATTTAAGGGATAACTGCTACATGACTTCACCAACACTTCTAGCTTGAATTTCTCCAACTAATTAACTCAAGATGAATTAATTAATTATTTTTTCAAGCAACTGATGAGACTAAATTCGAATTTTAATTCTCAATTCTAATTCAAGGACAAATCAAAATTGGAATATTTTGAATGCTATTTATAACATTTCTATTTTTAACATTTCTTGTTGCTATTTTCAACAATTGCTGCTCCCAAAAAACAACTCAAACTGCCTCATTCAGAGCATCCACAGAGAAAAGAGGTCCTTGAAAGCCAAACACATCAGGAGGAAATGATGGACCTTGTTCTCCAACTAAATGACCAATTAAAATAGATGGAGAAGGAGTTGAACAACTTGATACAGCTAAAACAGGCCAGCCTTGAGATTGCCCCAGCCACTGTCATTCCAACAGTCACCACAACAATACCATTCACCTTGGAAGCTTCATTGGCTCCTATAGCTCCACTAGCTACAACACTACCAGCTGCCACAACATCTACATCAAAAACAGGTTCGATAACAAGAGCAACTCAGCCAGGTGATGAGGCAAGTAAGTTGGTCAAGGCAATGAAAGACATGTCCATTTAGACCACATAAATAAACAAGCTTAAGGAAAAAATAACAAGTCTAGAAAATGATAGTAAGCTTGCACAGATTATGCACAAAGAGGAAGTACAAAAATCAACCAAGATGAATGAGAGGATAACAAACTTAGAGAAGGAACTATCATTAAAGGAGCCACTTGGCCAAGCTAAGGAACAATTATGGGCCAATATCATTGACTCTTTCAATGATATTTGGCCATCCATTTAAGTCATTTTTGAAAAGAATGGCGTAGTCAAAGAAGCTACAGAAGCAATATAGAGAGTTAAGGCAGAACTGGGAGACATGCTAGAAGAAGCCACCAGACTAATCCATTTCTTAAACTCCAAAAACAAATATGAATTGCAGGAATTTATCATAGCTGACAGGACATGCACAATACTAGAGGTGAAAAAGGTCCTCACCAAGAGGAATTTGATGTTAAACCTTGAGGACAAATTCCAAACCATGCAATTGGCTATAGACAGGTTCATGGTAAAGTTTGATGTTTTGAGGCAGAAGGGTCTGCCCAATCCCTTAGTGATAAATGATAATTAATGCCACAGGAGGATTACAATAGGAAAATAAGAGAGGTGGAAAAGGATGAGGTAAATGCTTCCTCTATGAAGGGGATGCCTACTGGAAAGGTTCTATATCAAACCGTTGAAAACTTGTTTTACCTCCAACATGAGGTAAAACACCTTTTTGTAAATAAACCCACTTTTTCCAAATACACTAAGGCAGATGAAATCTATAGGAAGATGGTAAATATTCAATTACTAGATGCAAACACATGGGAAAAGTTAAACGACCTGCTGTAAAAGTGCACAATAAAATCGAAAACAACATAGTAGAAGAAGAGTGATAGGTCAACTAGGTGAAAGTGTATCAGTTGAAAGGTCAAAGTACAAAGAACAACCAACATGAAGACCAACAACAAGGTAGATAATCAATAACAAAATATCAGAGTATAAAGACAACACAACCTAATAAACATGGACAACATACAGCAATTGAACATATGTCTCTATCTTCTTGCATGAAGATATTTCTTTCTCCTAGATTAATTCCCAAGAAAGTTTGGGATATTTTGTTATCTATTTTTGTATAAATACTTCATAATTTGAAGTATTGAGGGTGGATTGCTATACATGTAGAGTTGTATTGATCAGAAACCTGAGGGTTATTGTACCATTTTTTCAAGTCAGCAGACTAGACTAAGTAATAAAGAGATTTCATTACAGGATTCATGTGTTGAGCTATTACAATGAAGTATTTTCTTTATCAAATTTGTTATATTATTATGTATCTCACAAACTTAAATGTTATCTAAAGTGAATGAATTAACTGGAAATTTATTTCAAAATTTGTTTAAGTACACTATGTCTTGAACAGTTAATCATTTCTATGTTTTCTTCTGATATCCAGATCTAATAATCCTTAATTGCTCTTCCATCCTAGTTGACCTCTTTCACTTCCTTCAAAATCCAGTCTAAGGAACCCTTAATTTCTCCTTGGATCCGATTGAAAACCATTTCACCATCCAACCTTAAGATCTGGAGTAACTCAGCTACCTTGCCCTGTAGACACTATTTTTAGAGCTTGATCCAGTCCTGGTTTCTTGGTATTTGACCCCATAGCCCAATGGTAAAATACATCCCTTTGTCCATCTAAGTAAGTGATCCCACCACCCAATCAAAACCAAAACCCAAGTACAATCATAACTATCCTAAAATCAATTAGCTAAACAAAGTTAAATCATAAAGAGAGAGCGCTCTTTGAGTATTAGGAAGGCTAGATCTTAATCTGCAAAGTAGGTTTGTGTTTACCTCTATAATTTGTTTCCTAACAACTCAAGAGAAATTTTGGAGTGATAACATATTGGCGACCATACTGGGGACTCGATCCTCAGTGTAATAAGACTTTAAGGAAATCTTAAATCTCATATTTTGCCCCTTAAGGTCATTTTTTGAGTTGTTTAAAAATTTCACAAAAAACAATTAAAAAATCAAAATTCTGGCTCCCAAAAAGACTCACTATACTAGGGAAAATCTAGATCCAAACCCTGCTACAATAGTTAATGACCCTCACAAAATTTTAAGAAAACCAAGAAAGGTAGAAACTCAAGCAAGTAGTAGCCAGTTAGTCAAAGAAAATTCACTCCCCAAGGAATTATCAAGTTTAGAGGATATTCAGTTTGATTTGTCATTTGAGCTTTCATTGTTTAGAACCAAATTAGAAAATTCAATTCATGAAACTGTATTAGACCTTGATTTTATTCAATTCATTAAGTCAAAAAAGGTGCCTATACATCCATATTTAGATCAACTTGTTTTGAATACTTTTGATAAACTAGAAGCTTTATCTCAACCTTGATAAACCATATAGACGATGCCTATCTTCAACAATTAGTTGAATTAACTGCTCTCACTGCTGTTGCCTATGAAATTTCTGCAGAATCTTCAAAAACTGTAAATACACCTTCATTTACTACCACCTCACCTATAATATCCACCATAGTTCATTCCCCTAAACCATTGATACCTCAGCTTCCTCTCCATTTGAACATCTCAAGTTCATCTAGTTCATCTACACCCATTTCAAGTCCTTCTGCTAGCACCACTACTTTTCCCCCTAGTCAAACCAAAATCTCAGCCATGGAAGACATATATGCACCTTTAGTTTTACCAACCCAACTACATCCCATGCCCCAAGATTACCAAAGCAAAATCTTTTTGTTTGATGCTACTGGTCAGTATACTACCCAATAGCATGTGAACAAAATGACTGACTATTTTGATGAGATTGATGAGTTTGATGTCCAAATGAGGTTATTTTCCCAAACATTGACAGGGGATGTAAAGAAATGGTTCAAAGGTTTACCAGCTAATCATATTGCAGACTTAACTACTTTTCATAGATTGTTTATTGATAGATGGGAAAGAAAGAAAAACCCTCTGCAAACATTATCTGAATATGATCGCATTAGAAGAGCTCCTAATGAATTAGTTCAAGATTATTGTACTAGGTTCAACAGTATATACAATGCAATCCCTGCTAATATTAAACCTCCACCAGAGCTAGCATCAATCAAATTCCCTGATGGTTTTGACACTGACATGTCATACCAATTAAGAGAAAGAAACCTTGAAACATTGGAACAAATGCAAAGTAATGATGTTAGTGTAGAAGCCAATCTATTAGCTAAGAAAGCTAGGATGAGAAATGAAAAAAGAGTTCTCATTAAAGAGGAAACCTCCACTTCTGATGGTAAAATAGATAGTTTAGCAAAGAGTGTAGAAATAATAATGGATAGATTAGAAAACATGGAAAGAAAAACTCAGTGGGAAAATCAACAGCCACCCCCAATAAGAAACCCCAACTTTAGGAAGAATCCTAACACTGGAAAAAATGCAATACCAGATTAGCAAATTAGACCACCCTTCCAAGAAAACTATGCTGAGGGTTCACAAAAATATGAAGGAGAGGATGACACCCAAATAAACCTATTAGGGATTAAAAATGAAGATGTTGTTTTTCTTACTCAGGAAGAACAAGAATTGTACATGCTACAATAGTTACAATTATAATCTGGAGAGTCCTTTGACTTCAAACAAGGCTATGAATCTACTATATATGAAGTTCACAAATAGTACAACCTAAGAAGCAAAAAGAATACTGAAATTCCCACTAAGAGATCAACCCAAACTCAAACTAAAAAGATAACAACATCTCTTGTGACCAAAATCCTACAAATCCTCCCTATGGGAACTCAAGAGACTTTCAGCCCAAAAATTGTAGATATAACTTCATTTAAAACTCAAACTGAAATTGTTACTCAGACCATTCCAATTAAGAGAATTCAAAACAAAACAATTGAGACACAAACTGAGTTTCTTAGTACTGAAAAAGAAGATAAAAATACACAGACCACATTTGTTGAGGAAGATCTCATCCAATGAAGAAAAATTAAAATTCCATTTATTATTGAGAATGAGATAGCCAAGTTGAAAATATCAGTTCTTTTGACCAAGCTAGTGAAAAATGAATCCTATAGAGCACAAATCACTGAAACATTAAATATAGGTGAGCTAGAGGATGTTGTATACTTGAATGATGATCAACCTGAGATATTGTTTAGTCCTAAAGTAAATGGCACACATCAGCAAGGGGGTATCCCTCCTTTCTACGTTAGCTAGGAAATAAAAAATGGAGCTTTTAAGAGCAGATATAGAAGAATGTAACATAGGAGCTGCAAGAAAAACCCAAGCTTATCAAAATATCCAAAGCATTACCTTCACATGAAAAAATATATAAATATGTTCAAAGAGTTCCAAGATATCTTTGTCTGGAGTTATGAAGACCTTAAGTCTTATGATACCAGCATAATTCAACATAAGATACCTATCAAAGAAGATCATAAACCTTTTAAACAAAAGCTTAGGAGAATTAATCCAGTTCTTATGCCACTCATTGAAAAGGAAGTAAAAAGGATGTATGATGCCCAAATCATAGCACCCATCAGATATTTAGATTGGGTCTCTAATTTGGTCACTACTAGGAAGAAAACAAGAGAAATCAGACTCTGTGTTGATTTTAGAAATTTGAACAAAGTCTCATTAAAAGACAACTATCCTCTCCCAAAAATGGACCACATTCTTCAGAGGGTAGTAGGCTCATCCAGAATTTCATTGCTTGATGGATTTTCTGGATACAACCAAATCTTACTTCAACCAGAGAACCAAGCAAAGACTACATTTACTACTCCCTAGGATACTTTCATGTAGTTGAAGATGCCTTTTGGATTAATGAATGCAGGAGCAACATTCCAAAGAGCTATGGATATAGCTTTTGCCAAAGAGATCAATGAATTTCTAGTTGTTTACCAAGATGACATCACAGTATTTTCTAAATGAGATAACGAACATCTAGATCACCTAAGAAGAGTTTTCATTAAATGTAGAAAATTTGGTATTTCCTTAAATCCCAAAAAGACACTCTTTGGTCTAGAAGAAGGTAAACTCTTGTGACACATAATATCCAAAGATGGAATTAGAATAGAACCAGCTAGAATAGAGAAATCTTGACCATCACTTATATTAGAAACATCAAAGAATTACATTGATTTTTATGCAAAATAAATTTTCTTAGGAGATTCATTTCAAACTTAGCATAATTAATTAGAGAACTAAATAACATATTAAGAAAAGATTCAGCACTTAAGTGGATAGTAGAGGCTAAACAGTCCTTTGAGGCCATCAAAGAAGCCCTTACCAAAACTCCAGTCCTCATAAGTCTTGAGTTCCAAAAGGATTTTATCATTTTTTCTTTTGCTTCAGAACATATTATTGCAGCAGTCTTGTTGCAAAAGAATGATCAAGGATATGAGCAACCTATTACATTTTCAGCAAATCATTGAGAGATGCCACACTAAAGTACAACATAATGGAAAAATAGGAACTTTCTTTAGTGAAAGCTATTAAAGATTTAAAAGTATACATTTTATATTCACACATCATTGCTTATGTTCCAAATTCAGTAGTAAAGGACATTCTGACACAGAATGGGCCTGAAGGAAAGAGAGGCAAATGGATTGCCACTATTTTGGAATATGACATAGAAATAAAGCCTACAAAACTTATCAAAGGCCAAGGTTTAGCTAAACTCATGGTTGAATCGAACTGTCAGGCCTTAGATATAAATTTCATTGGTGCCCTAGATGATCAGGAAGAGATGGTGACTCCACAAATCAGTGAACCTTTTACAGATTCACCTTGGTATGCAGATATCATATTTGTTTTACTAAACTTACAAGCTCCTCCTGGTTTATCTAGAACTAAAGCTAGATTTTTGAAAATGAAATCAATGAAATATTGTATCATAGATAATGCTTTATTTTGGAAAGATAATGGTGGAATTCTATTAAATTGTTTATTAAAAGATGAGGCTAACAAAATTATGCAAGAATTTCATGCAGGAGATTGTGGAGGACACCTATATTAGAAAACAATTGCTGTCAAAATTCTAAGGGAAGGTTTTACTAGCTCACCCTTTTTGCAGATGTCAAGAAACATGTGACCTCCTACCATAAGTGTCAAATATTTGAAGGAAAAAGGAAGCTCCTGCCTTTACCTCTCA
The DNA here is from genome assembly GCA_031772625.1 of Pinus tabuliformis. Taxonomy (NCBI): domain Eukaryota; kingdom Viridiplantae; phylum Streptophyta; class Pinopsida; order Pinales; family Pinaceae; genus Pinus; species Pinus tabuliformis. The sequence goes on along the minus strand of CM062811.1, from coordinate 665,986,016 downwards.
AACCCATACCCACAGAAGTGCCATTTCAACAATGGGGTTTAGACTTCATTGGGGAAATTCACCCATCCTCCTCAACCCAACATAAGTGGATTTTGATAGCCACTAATTACTTTACTAAATGGATAGAATCCATCCCTTCTAGACAAGCCACAGACTCTGTCATTATCTCATTCCTTGAAAACAATATCCTTTCAAGATTTGGATGCCCACAAAAGCTCATTATTGATAATGCAACTGCTTTCAAATCCAAGAAAATGGTAGACTTTTGTAACAAATATCACATTACCCTTGGCCATTCCACTGCATATTACCCTCAAGGTAATGGACTTGCAGAATCCTCAAACAAAAGCCTTGTTAATATCATCAAGAAACTACTGGAAGACAACAAGAAGACATGGAACAAAAAGTTGGTAAATGCCTTATGGGCAGACATACTAACTACCAAAAAGTCCATTTGTACATCTCCTTATTAGTTAGTATATGGAATGGATGTTGTTTTTCCATCCTCTTTAGGAGTGCCAGTGATGAAGATCATTCAAGAGTTGCAGGTAGAACCAAATGATATCCAAAGAAGGATAAATCAGAAAATACACTTGCAGCAAACCAGAGAAGAAGTCTATGTCAAATCACAAGTAATCCAGGATAAAATCAAAAATATTTTTGACAAGAAGACTAAAGCTGATGATTTTTACATAGGTGATAAAGTTCTCAAATGGGATTCTAGAAGAGATGATAAAGATAAACATGGAAAATTTGATTTCCTATGGCAAGACCCTTATATCATTTATGGTTACAGAGGTAACATTGCATTTTTCTTGAGAGAGTTATATGGAACAGATCTACCAGGAGGACCTTTCAATGGTAGAATGCTGAAGCACTACTTATCCACAGATTAACAGTAGTTCATTTTATTTTTCTCATTGTATATAACATTGCAGAATTTACATCGGATTGGATGGTAATCTTTTAAAGTTGAAGCCCGAAGAGGAGGCCCTGAGCTTTGAAAAGTTTACCATCATAAGTATGAATAAAACAAAACCACAGAAGAACAGTTTACAAGCTAAATACAGTCACAGTTTCAAAGGCTACTGATCTTAAAGTTCTTGAAATTTCACCAGGAAATGTCATCCCCATGTGGAGCCACTGTTAGGGTCCTATAATAATAGGATTCATAAATTTTGAATTGGCTATGGTTAGTCTTGTAATATTATACATACTTTTTCTTTTTGCAAAATGTTTTCCATATTAAAGAATTAAAAAATGTAAAGAGGGTATGTCCTAAAAGAATAATCAAAGGAAAAAAACAAAGAAAAAAGATAAAAAGAGTGAAAATATGAACCCCAAAAAGAAATAAAAATAGATCATGAAAGTGTGCAAATTCAAATGCCACTACTTTTTACTTTACTATGCAAAATAAGATTGTGTGCAGCTTGTCAAAAATGCCACAATCCATGATGGTCAAATAGCTTAATCTTGACCGATTCGTGCTTTAAATTTCATGTTGATAGATATAGAATAAAGATCTAGCCAAAATGTTTAACCTTGGTAGATCAGTAGTTAGGTAGAGAATAAAAATGAGCTCATCAGTTAAATCTAAGCCATTGCAAGTTATAAAGTTAGAATTAGATAGTTTTCTTATCAAAAGAAAAGGAAATAAAGGGTCAGCAAGCTCAAATGCACCCATGGAAATGAAGAAAAATGTTAAGGTAAATAAAGGTTAGGTAGAAGAAGTTTTGCAAAGTGCACAAGGTTGCTAACTCAAAAGCACATTTATTATGCTTAATCCTATGTTTCATGTGCAGGAGGAATTGTGAGAAAGAAAGGATATTTACTAAGTTTGTTTACTAATTTCCCCTCATTTCACTGCACCCCCACATACTTATTTACTAATTTCCCTATTATCCCTTAATTACCTATTAATACCTTTACCCCCTAATTTTGACCTTTACCCCTTGGTTTCACACATTCCCCTAGAAATTACCCTTCAAAAATCACCCCCGTCCCAAAAACCCCTTTCCCTAGTGTGAAACCGATTCCCCAATACAAATATCACTTTCCCCCTTGTTAATTTCCCTTTTTCCCCCTTAAAAACCCACAAAAATCCCTTATCCTAAGTTTTTATTTGATATACCCCCACAATATCTAATTAACATGCCCCACTTTATATTTCCCAACAACCCTTTTTAACCTACCAACCCTTGGTGCGGTTAAAAAATAAACCCGGCCATATAACTTATGGTCCAACTTTAATTGACCATTTGATTGTATTGAAAATCCTGACATTATTGGTTAATTAATTACAATTTGCTGTAATTAAATCCTGGGCCCTTCCAAATCACTTTCTCGATTCCATCCGTGCAAATCAACTGCGCAATAGCCTTCCCATCTCCTACCCACAGATCTGACGGTATACAGCCATATCGAGCAGATTCATCATTCGACCGATAATAGCCTGAGAGCATGCGATATTCGCGGTTTTTCCTCGGCACTGTTCTGCTACATGGCAGCACCAGGTTAGATCACATGCTCGCGAAAAATACCGCCCGCACTCTAAAAGCGGTACGATGGACGAAAAAACCACCTCCCCACTTAAACCGAAAACTACCCACTATTCATTTAATTATTTCTGCGCCCAAATGTGACTGTTCCCTGTTAAAAGGGTGAAAAAGCCCCAAATTGCTCTTTTCGCTCGTTTTTCACTACAAACTACTGCTTAGCCATTTGCGACACCCTGAACCTCTGCGACCAATTTGACCACCTTCTGCCGCCTAAAGATGCTCTGGATACCCAATTGAAGTAGCTAGTTGATAGTTGAAGCCTCAATACCTTCTACAATTACCATAGAACCCAGTTTGCATGCCAAATTGCCAATTTCCAGGTATTCTTGGAAAAAACCAGAACGACCCTTGAATTTGAAAACGCACAGTGTAATTGAATGGTTAATTAATTGAATTAATTAAAGAAACCTTCCTGAAATTGAAGAGAAACTTATTTCTACATCCCAAACCCTTTTACAGACTATAATTACCCTCCCACTGTACCAGAACTTCTACACCTCACTCCTGAAACCACTGAAAGCCTAATTCAAATATGTAAACCCAATCATGGCTTCCCAAACCTCTCTAGACGTGAGACCTCTACAAACCCCTCACCTGGACATTGACCACCTTGCCTTAGCAGATCGAGACTTTCAAATTAAGGAGACTACTTCCCTTGCCTAACTTCTAAAGCTCCACTACTGGAGTAAGGACACATTTTTAAACTAGAAAAATGACATTCACCTTTGGGAGTCTAATTTTCCCAAGTATCTGTTTACAAAAGTACACCCATTCCCAGAAATCATCCACTTCTGTCATGCCTGCTACATTCCCAGCCAAAGAGTCATTGTCACCCCTGACCATCAAGTTTTATTTACCATCACTGCAGAATCCATTAACCAAATGTTGCAGGTCCAACCAAGCCCAAATGAGACCCCACTTTCTATTGAAGGCTTGCTGGACCTCTATACCAAGTTAGACCTTCCTAGAATAGCCCAAATTTTCCAAACTTTCATCATAGAGGAGTGTCATACTCCTACAAAAAGTCCCCCATATGCTGGCACCATTTTTTCTGAGAGAGGTACACAAATCATAACCATGCTCTCTTGCATTCTAGGATACACTATAGATGAACATGTGGATGAGGTTGTCCTTACTTTCCTTTACATCTTTAGTCTAGGCAAGCCTCGTGTTGTAATTTACAACTGTTCTTAGTTCATAGCAGATATGATGCATGAATAATTCAACAGACTACTAAGTGAGAAAGTTTTCAAGTATTCTTTAGTTTTATTTCATATGTTCTTGTACTACCAATCAGACAAATTCCCTGTCAACATTCAGAAATTGGACATCAAAGGCAATCCAAGATCAGTCATATATTGGACGCCCTTGATCCAAAAGTACTCCACTGTATTTACTTACAAGGACCAGAGGCCGATAAGATTCTACAGTAGATGAAATTCAAAAATAGTTGTATGTGGTAATATGACCCTCATGGAGTCATAAATAAGCTAAGACTCAAGGTCAAATTGGGTCCTTTCATTCATCATCCCAGGCCAAACATAGAGAGATTTGACAACCAATCAGAATGGTTGCAAAACACTTTGATAGACATGGACAATACTATAGTTTATGTAGAGAATACATTGATTGATGTAGAAAAACACATTGATACAAGTTCCTTCCTGCAGGTTCCAAAACTAGGAGAACCAATGAAAATTCCTCCCCTTTTACAGACTCCAACAAATGAAGACAAAAGTACAAACAAAACTAGATAAGGATATTATAGTTCAGCTATGGAAACCACAGATGAACAGTTTGAGATCAGTTACAGGAAGAGGCCTGAGCTTAATCCTGTAACTATATAGGAAGACACCATTGACTCAATAGAAATCACTGACACTGATGCAATGGTGGAAAGGAGAAAAGGCACGAAAACACACCAGCCCTCAACATCAAACATTCAACTTATTGAGAGACAGCTCAGCATGGAGGTCTCTTCATTCACCAGGCCTGTGGATAAAGAGAAAGACATCAAAGATAGATATAAGGAAATTAAGTTGAGGAATGAGAAGTGGAAGGATGAGACTTATGCCTAATACTTCAAGCAGACACATGAAAATCAAAACAGGTTGATGTCAACCTTTGACGTCAAAACAGGGAAAATGCAAATGTCATTTATGCAACCTTCAGTCCAGCAGCCAAAAACATCAACATACTATAGGAAAACAGATTTTGAGGTTTTGGCTAGGGATTTTCATCCCATTGACCAAATTGAGTTTCAAAAGTAGGCAAGTGAGATGATCTATTCCACCTTGACAGGTAAAATTATGACTGCACACAAACTGCAAAGTTCATTAGATAACATCACTACACAGTACAAGTCAGAAAATGCCTCTTCACAAGCCAAGGACAACAAAATCAAGTCACTAGAAGACTTGGTGATCAAGCTAGGACATGATCCCAATGATATTAAGGCTGCTGAGAAGTTAATAAAGAAAAATAATGAGGACATTGATGCTCTTAAAAAACAACTCAAACTGCCTCATTCAAAGCATCCATAAACAAAAGAGGTCCTTGAAATCCAAACACATCAGGAGGAAATGATGGACCTTGTTCTCCAACTAAATGACCAATTAAAAGAGATGGAGAAGGAGTTGGATAGCTTGATACAGTTGAAATAGGCCAACCTTGAGACTTCCCCAGCCATTGTCATTCCAACAATCACCATAGCAGTACCATCCACCTTGGCAGCTTCATTGGCTCCTAGAGCTCCATTGGCTACAACACTACCATCTTCCACAACATCTACATCAGCAACAGGTTCGACAACAGTAGCAGCTCAACCAAGTGATGAGGCAAGTAAGTTTGTCAAGGCAATGGAAGACACATCCATTCAGACCATATAAATAAACAAGCTTAAGGAAAAAGTAAAAAATCGAGAAAATGATAGTAAGCTTGCACAGATTATGCACAAAGAGGAAGTACAAAAATCAACCAGGATGAATGAGAGGATAAAAATCTTAGAGAAAGAGCTAACATTAAAGGAGCCACTTGGCCAAGCTAAGGAACAATTATGGGCCAATATCATTGAATTTGTGTTGGGCATGGAATCCCCCCAAGATAGTTTTGACCAAATACTTTTGTAAAAGCTACGCGAATTGCGGGCGCATGGCATGAAATTATAATAGAGTCATAGGGTTGTCTGCCATAGTTTTTGTAATGAAATGTCGGCTGGATAGACCTACCCATGGTCTGCAAACCATGGGATTGTATAAATAGATCAGGCTCAAGTTGTAAAGGACATCGATACCGAATGGAAAGAAGAGATTGAGTCTAAGTGTAGAGTGTGTCTTTGGGTCATAGAGTAGGAGAAGGCTCTGCAGCTGAGTGCGTAGAGGCCTAGTAGTCTACAGCTGAGTGCACAGACCCCTGCAGCTGAGTGCGCAGGGCAGGACAAGTCTATAACAGTTGGAAGAATCAATAAAGAGAAAGTTTACCATATTTCTATGCATATTTTCTTGTTTCAATATATGTTTGGTATAATTTGCAAATATAATGTTTATATGCTGCGTGAGCTTATTTGAATGTTTTGTATAACTAATTATAACATAAGGCATCCAAGTACGCGAAGGTAATTAATATAAGAAGATAAGTAAGGTCGCAGGTAATAGCCCCGAGTGTGGCTCTAGCAGCACGGAAGCTCCACAGTCCCTGGTTAGGGCTGCACGAAGGCAGTATATCAGGACGTAAGGAACATAGAAGTGCACGAGGTAACCTGCGCGCAGGGACACCCAGTGAGACCAGTCGAACCTCTCAGACATCTCAAGGGTTCGGAAACCTAGTTCTAGCACCCTCCCATACTACTTTGGGTGAGACCTCAGTCCGTGCTCCACGGACTGTTGCCTAATGGGCCAGTAGTACTGGGATTTGTTTGGCTAACTAAATCCGAACCTGGGTTAGGTCCCAACAAGCCAACAAATGGTTTCGTTGCCGGGACCGGGATCTGCATAAGAGATGTCTAATGTCGTATCATTGGAATCCTACAAAGAAAGAAATTGAAGATTGGTTGGACAGGAAGATTCACGAGTTCGTGGCGTAGGAAAACAGGAATCCGCGGCTATCAAAAGAAAAGTGGTTAGACTGCTACTTATATATAGAGATCCAAGAAATTTTATTTGCGTCCTTCCCCACTGAGTTGTATGAGTGGATCGCGAAACTAGCAGATAGCCAAGGAAGGTGTAAACTCGACAAAACAATTGTGTGGACTACAGAATTGGTGCGCACACTGGAAGCATTGGAGGATAAGATCACTCGCACTGTCGATGATTGGCTCGTTCGAATCATAGGAGGATTCATCACCGAATTCATGATATATACTTCAGTCAATTATAGCAAGGCAGAATGACGCTTCCTCAAAGGACCACGAGGTAAGTACATCAAATCTTTAAACACTTGGATTAAAATGCTACTGTGTGAAAAGTGGGTTATGCAAATAAATTGATGTTTTGGGCTACGCGAAGTGGGAAAATCTACATAAATGAGGGTAGCTCAGAACTAGAAATTAGCCCCTTGATTTCACCTCCGTGAGGGGGTGAAGAAGAGCTTGCAAAGATCTCACCAAGAAGTGCAATCAATCTGATAAGACAGAGAATTCCGCGCATACCAACTCCACCCATGCCACCTGTTATCACTTAGGTTGTCCTTAAGCTTCGGAAAAGGATACGGTCGAGGTAACCACAAACCAACTTTGGACTACAGGTTCTAGCCAACTTGCAATCAGAGAGGGCTCTCTCTTTATGATTTAGCTTTGTTTGAAAAGGATTTTAGGCTAGGTCTCGAGTTCAGAGGGTTTTTGTTTTGTTTTTGGTGGGAAAATTGATTTTTCAGATAGAGAGGCAGAGCATAGTCTAAGGGTTTCGAACCATTGGGCATGGAGTCGAGGAGAAAAACAACTGGTGCTTTTCCTTAATAACAGTGAGGGAAAATGGAGCAAGATAGTTGGTCATGAAACAATGTTTCAGGTTAAAGGGATGGAAAGAAATGCTAAGTAATGAGAGGCAATTAAGAATCTCTCAATTATGCTTAACAGGGGAAGATAACAGGGCGCTACCTAGGGGCATTTAAGAATCCCTAGATAATTGGCAAACACAGGTGAATCGGGGTAAACATGAGCTAGAAGGAATTCATATTCATAACCAATTCAATCAGAAGAAAACATAAAGAAATAACAGAAATTGAGCATAGAGAGTATTTAAACTAATTCTAGGCTATTCTTTCTTCCTGCTACTTAGATAGTGGTAAACAATAAACAGAGGTAAGATGCACTTATTGCTTCAGGCTGCAGCACAAGAATTCCATCTTCATATCTCCATAAACATTCATTCACAACAGACAGTTTGCTCTCCAAGCTTTCGGCAATCTTTGATTATGGAAAAACTTAGGTATACACAGCGAGTCTCTAGTGAACTTCTCAATTGACCAACCCTTAAAACTATACAGAGGGTGGTATATATAGGGCAAAAACTCTCTGCAGAGTTCCTTTATTACATCTTGACCTAATTAGGTCATAAAGAAAAATGACTACTTAACCTAATTCTATCTAGAAATAAATGCAAAAAATATCTCGGGCTGTGCTCAGGGCCGCCGTATCAAAACTGAATAAATGATGTTGTCCTTGGTGGCTTGCTGCAGTGTTTTCTGAAATAAATGAGTATGGGTTTCTGCACCTTCACTGTCTGTATGCATTTAAAGCTTTAACTGTGATTTGAGGGCAAGGATGGGCTTACGCCTCCTAATTTGACTTTCTGGGGGGCCTCATCAATGTTAAGGTGCCTCGAGCCCCTAAAAAATCTTGACTGATACTCTTTGGTAATAAATTGATGTTGTTCTGACGTGCCATGGGTTTTATTCACAAATTAATGGCCATTGCTCGGTCTCTGTTTCCTTCAAAATTGTTATCTGCTCCTTCCGGCAAGCTTCGCGAAGAAAAATGGGTCTTTCGGCACCTTTCGGGCTTGCTAGGGGCCGCAGACTGAAAAGATTCCCTAAAGATTCCCCATTCAGGCCCAAAAAATCTAGCGATGCGCAAATCGCTCATAAAAAACTGCCTCAGAATCTGATTCTGGGGCTCCGAAGTGCGATTTTTTGCCCTTCGCGCCAAAAAAGTGCTGATGACATTAGCATGACGTCAGCATGATGTGACATTGTACGACGGGTGACGTCAGCATGACGTCAGCAGGACGACGTGGCGGGATGACGTCATCATGTACGGATGGTGACGTGGCAGGTACGGTGGCAGGGGTACGTGGCAGTGACGTGGCAGGAGGCCACGCAGGCAGATGACTCGACATGGTGACTGGGCAGGGGGGTGACGTCACTGGGCAGGCGGGTGACGCAGGCAGGGGTGGTTTCCGGTTTTGGGCGCACCGCTTATGGACAAAGGCGGTTTCAGGGGAGAGGGGTCTACCACAGCCCAACGCTTGACACGTGGCGGGAGGTACGGCGGCAATACCGCCCATCTCCCGGACGCTAAAGCTCGGGCGTTTTGGAGATGGGACGGCCCGCCCACCGTCGATCTGCGGGGCGGAAGATCCAACGGTTGGCGGTAGACGTGAGGCGGCGGCGGGTTAGTGGGCGGGGATATTCGTGGGAATATTCCCATTTAAATATAGCACGCGGTGGGTTTAGACTTAGGAAATGGCGGGTTTATGGGTTTTTTGAGCGCGTGTTAACAATTTATGCCCGAAACTTGGGGTAAAGGGATAAAAAGTGAGTTTTTTGAGGGTTTTTAGAGTTAGGGAAGAGGTTATTAATCTGACCAGGTGTTAGATTAATCCCTACTATGACTCGTATGGGCTCAAAACAACCCCAGATGGACCATTTTTTCCCGGACTTATGAAAATATGGCTATATTGCCAGGGAGGGAATATTTACATAGGGGTGTTTTATAAGTATAGTTTAATAAGGGAATGGGAAAAACTGATAGGGAGTTTATATAATAAAGTTAGTAGTTAATATGGAGATGAACAGAGGGCGCTAAGGTCAGGGACCTTAGGCTAAATTTGGGGAAACGAACCTGTAGAGAAATGAAATCCTTGAGTGAAACAAATCTTTCACCAAGGCAACTGATATGGAGTATGATGAGACTAAGAGGCTCAAGCAGATCTTGACCTCTTTGGGGAGTTAGTAAGTGACTTTGGGGAATTAGAAGAAGGGGAGTTAGTGATGTCCAGCTCTGAGCTCTTCTGAATGCAAAACTGCCTGCACTGTGATCTGAAAAGATAAAAATTTTGAAACACAAAATTGATCATGAATCACCATTCTACAACCACAGCTACCTACCCAGCCTACTTCCTAACATTTTTTCTTCTTTTGATTTGGGTGCACCTAGACTTGCAGACCCATATTTACAATTTTTATTTTCTTTTTTCTGATTTCTTATCTAAATCTACACTTATTTCTACCAGGGCCCAGATTAAACAGTTGGGTCCCTTTGATTCTCTACCTATCTACAAAATCTGCCAAGATTAAACTGTTTGGACAGATATCATTCTCTATATTCTACAACAGGAAATTGAAACCTAGGGAGACCAAGATTGGACTGTTTGGACCTCCCTCTAAAACTCTCCAAAACTGGAACATAGCAGTGGCCTTTGAACTAGCACATTTCATGGCTTTTTCTTTGGTCTGTTCTGGAAATATGGAACACAGCAGCTTGCAAAGTATGACATATTTGGCATGTAAAAATGTCAATCATGAAAAATGATACCCTGTTGCAACAGGAGGCTAACAGTGGCTCCACTTGGGGATGGATTTTCCTTGTGAAAAGCCAAGAACAACAGGTCAGACTGCCTTGTATTCAGTTGCTGCTGTATTCTGCAAAATTTGCTTGGCTGGTTGCCTTATTAATCCTACCTACCTACCCTAACCAGCACTTACTTTGCCGTTAGGTGAAATGAAATAGCCAATGCAGCCACTTAAGCATTATAAACATGAATGGCCCCTGCTGCTTGTGCTTGCTGTTACCTGAAATGGAGATCTTGCAATCTGATATGGCTTTATTAATCTTTGAGAAGATCAGGAAGCTGCTGACCTTCTTTGCTGAAACAAGAAACTGTACAAAAGGGTCCTGTAGCATATATACATTATTGCTGGACTGACTTGAAGAACTGTACAAAAGTTTGGGATAGCTATCATGCTTTGAAATTGGGGAATCATCAACAACTTGATTTTGAGCTTTGCAGCCTGCTAATGGAGAAAAGCGCTGATCTCTTTCATCATTCTGCCTACCAGCAGATAGGTCATTCAAAACTTGCAGAGGTGCTTGCAATTTACAATCTGGCTCGAATAGGACTTGACTGATTTGCGCAGGCTACTCCTCTTCTTCTTCTTTAAATAACTCAGATGGCTGAAAACAAAGAGGCAGGGTATCCACTTGGATCATTTGATCATATGCTGTTGCTTCCAAGTCTTCCTCAATCTAATATTCGATGGCTCTTTGGGTTTGCAAAATTAGAGGCAATACATTTTGAACAATGATTTGATCATCCTCCAGACGGTCAATATTAACCCTTGCTGATACTTGCTTATTAATTGCATGATAGTTCTCTTTAATAAATTGAAAAGATTCAAAACAGAAAGGTAAAGTTCCTTCACTGAAATCAACACACTCTGCGTTTTCTTCCTTTTCTTCATAGCTAAGATGGGCATTCTGATCATTGTGTTCAGGCAGCTGATCCTGAACTGTGCTCTGTGCAAAAATAGGGTGCAACTCATCTGCAAGACCGATTTGGTCGTTAGGCTCACAATCATCATCATACTGATCATATTTGGGTAGACCGTTGAAAGAAGAGAAGCTATTATATTCATACGTTATATCAGGAGACTGCTCCATCATGTATGGCGGTATGAATATGTCATCTGTTTTGTGGCAGGTTTGTTCATGAATATCATTACTTTCCTTTTGCAAAACAGATCTGTTCTGGTGCTCTAAACATTCAACTTCTATTGTGCACATCTGCTTTAATTCCTCTGCTTTCTTTACAAAGATATCAAGTTCATCCCCTTTTTTTGCTTTCAACCTCCTCTCCCTAATTTTCAGATTGACCTCTACATCTACTGCCATGTTCTGCATCTGTTGCATAGTAGAGGGGCTCCTTTCTCTCAGATGAAATTCTATTTCTGGATCAAATGCTGTTGGATAATGCAATAGAGCCAAATCAGGGGGAGGTCTTATATTCAATGGTATAGAATGATAAACTTGATTGAATCGGTCAGAAAATTGTTGAACAGATTCATTTGGAATCCTTTTTAACTGATTATATTCTTCTATGAGCATGAGGAAATTGACTTTGATCATCCATCTATCAAGGAAGAGTTTAAATAACTGTTGGAGATTTGAGATGCTTGCCTCAGGCAATGCTTTAAACCAAGTCCTAACTTCACTTTGTAAAGAAAGGGCAAACAGCCTCACACTAACATCCTCATCCTCCACTTCAAAAATGTTCAAATAATCTTCAAAACCCTGAATGTGCTTTTGGGCAGTCACTCCTTTCTCTCCATCAAATCTTGGGAGACACATGGGATGATTTTTGGGCAAAGCTTTAAGCACGGGAGGCAAAATGAGTGGCTTATATCTATCAGGAACCTTACGAGGCAAGGGATTGTGTACAGGGGCTAAATGATTGGGTTCGGTGTGAACAGGGATGGGATGATTTGGTCTAACAGTAGTGTCCCCCTTGACTATAAGGTGAGCATCAGAAGCATTTAGAGGCTGTTGTTCTAATGTGCAAGGAGGGCTTTCTTCAACATTTTCTACGGGAAAAACATAAAAGTCATGTTCGAACAATATGTACAACAAAATTTTATGGAGGAGAAAGAACATGACCTCTTGGATAATAATCCAGGTCAAAAGCCTGATCTGCTCATAAATTTCTTTTGGGTTCATCTCTCCAGTGGAGTCTTTATTATGAGGATGATGTGGAGTCGCCAGGTGAAAGATCAACTTTGGAATGTCTGATCTCTGTCCACCATCAAAGATCAGAACTAAACTTTGAAAAAGCAGTTTTGAAGGTCTGGTTCTCTCAGCAGAGCTTTCTTACCTTCTTCGTGAAACTATCTGAAATTATCTGAGGAAAGTCCCCAGTGGAGTCGCCATTATGTTATCACTCAGGTTGTCCTTAAGCTCCGGAAAAGGATATGGCCGAGGTAACCACAAACCAACTTTGGACTGCAGGTTCTAGCCAACCTGCAATCAGAGAGGGCTCTCTCTTTATGATTTAGCTTTGTTTGAAAAGGATTTTAGGCTAGGTCTCGAGTTCAGAGGGTTTTTGTTTTGTTTTTGGTGGGAAAATTGATTTTTCAGATAGAGAGGCAGAGCATAGTCTAAGGGTTTCGAACCATTGGGCGTGGAGTCGAGGAGAAAAACTGTTGGTGCTTTTCCTTAATAACAGTGAGGGAAAATGGAGCAAGATAGCTGGTCATGAAACAATGTTTCAGGTTAAAGGGATGGAAAGAAATGCTAAGTAATGAGAGGCAATTAAGAATCTCTCAATTATGCTTAACAGGGTAAGATAACAGGGCGCTACCTAGGGGCATTTAAGAATCCCTAGATAATTGGCAAAAACAGGTGAATTGGGGTAAAGATGAGCCAGAAGGAATTCATATTCATAACCAATTCAATCAGAAGAAAACATAAAGAAATAGCAGAAATTGAGCATAGAGAGTATTTAAACTAATTCTAGGCTATTCTTTCTTCCTGCTACTTAGATAGTGGTAAACAATAAACAGAGGTAAGATGCACTTATTGCTTCAGGCTGCAGCACAAGAATTCCATCTTCATATCTCCATAAACATTCATTCACAATAGACAGTTTGCTCTCCAAGCCTTCGGCAATCTTTGATTATGGAAAAACTTAGGTATACACAGCGAGTCTCTAGTGAACTTCTCAATTGACCAACCCTTAAAACTATACAGAGGGTGGTATATATAGGGCAAAAAATCTCTGCAGAGTTCCTTTATTACATCTTGACCTAATTAGGTCATAAAGAAAAATGACTACTTAACCTAATTCTATCCAGAAATAAATGCAAAAAATATCTCGGGCTGTGCTCAGGGCCGCCGTATCAAAACTGAATAAATGATGCTGTCCTTGGTGGCTTGCTGCAGTGTTTTCTGAAATAAATGAGTATGGGTTTCTGCACCTTCACTGTCTGTATGCATTTAAAGCTTTAACTGTGATTTGAGGGCAAGGATGGGCTTACGCCTCCTGATTTGACTTTCTGGGGGGCCTCATCAATGTTCAGGTGCCTCGAGCCCCTAAAAAATCTTGACTGATACTCTTTGGCAATAAATTGATGCTGTTCTGACGTGCCGTGGGTTTTATTCACAAATTAATGGCCGCTGCTCGGCCTCTGTTTCCTTCAAAACTGTTATCTGCTCCTTCCGGCAAGCTTCGCGAAGAAAAATGGGTCTTTCGGCGCCTTTCGGGCTTGCTGGGGGCCGCAGAATGAAAAGATTCCCTGAAGATTCCCCATTCAGGCCCAAAAAATCTAGCGATGCGCAAATCGCTCATCAAAAACTGCCTCAGAATCTGATTCCGGGGCTCCGAAGTGCGATTTTTTGCCCTTCGCGCCAAAAAAGTGCTGATGACATCAGCATGATGTCAGCATGATGTGACATTGTACGGCGGGTGACGTCAGCAGGACGACGTGGTGGGATGACGTCAGCATGACGTCATCATGTACGGATGGTGACATGGCAGGTACGGTGGCAGGGGTACATGGCAGTGACGTGGCAGGAGGCCACGCAGGCAGATGACTCGACATGGTGACTGGGCAGGGGGGTGACATCACTGGGCAGGCGGGTGACGCAGGCAAGGGCGGTTTCCGGTTTTGGGCACATCGCTTATGGACAAAGGCGGTTTCGGGGGAGAGGGGTCCGCCACGGCCCAGCGCTTGACGCATGGCGGGAGGTACGGCGGCAATACCGCTCATCTCCCGGACGCTAAAGCTCGGGCGTTTTGGAGATGGCACGGCCCGCCCACCGTCGATCTGCGGGGCGGAAGATCCAACGGTTGGCGGTAGACATGAGGCGGCGGCGGGTTAGTGGGCGGGGATATTCGTGGGAATATTCCCATTTAAATATAGCGCGCGGTGGGTTTAGACTTAGGAAATGGCGGGTTTATGGGTTTTTTGAGGGTTTTTAGAGTTAGGGAAGAGGTTATTAATCTGACCAGGTGTCAGATTAATCCCTGCTATGACTCGGATGGGCTAAAAACAGCCCCAGATGGACCATTTTTTCTCGGACTTATGAAAATATGGCTATATTGCTAGGGAGGGAATATTTACATATGGGTGTTTTATAAGTATAGTTTAATAGGGGAATGGGAAAAACTGATAGGGAGTTTATATAATAAAGTTAGTAGTTAATATGGAGATGAACAGAGGGCGCTAAGGTCAGGGACCTTAGGCTAAATTTGGGGAAAAGAACTTGTAGAGAAATGAAATCCTTGAGTGAAACAGATCTTTCACCAAGGCAACTGATATGGAGTATGATGAGACTAAGAGGCTCAAGCAGATCTTGACCTCTTTGGGGAGTTAGTAAGTGACTTTGGGGAATTAGAAGAAGGGGGAGTTAGTGATGTCCAGCTCTGAGCTCTTCTGAATGCAAAACTGCCTGCACTGTGATCTGAAAAGATAAACATTTTGAAACACAAAATTGATCATGAATCACCATTCTACAACCACAGCTACCTACCCAGCCTACTTCCTAACATTTTTTCTTCTTTTGATTTGGGTGCACTTAGACTTGCAGACCCATATTTACAATTTTTATTTTCTTTTTTCTGATTTCCTATCTAAATCTACACTTATTTCTGCCAGGGCCCAGATTAAACAGTTGGGTCCCTTTGATTCTCTACCTATCTACAAAATCTGCCAAGATTAAACTGTTTGGACAGATATCATTCTCTATATTCTACAACAGGAAATTGAAACCTAGGGAGACCAAGATTGGACTGTTTGGACCTCCCTCTAAAACTCTCCAAAACTGGAACACAGCAGTGGCCTTTGAACTAGCACATTTCATGGCTTTTTCTTTGGTCTGTTCTGGAAATATGGAACACAGCAGCTTGCAAAGTATGACATATTTGGCATGTAAAAATGTCAATCATGAAAAATGATACCCTGTTGCAACAGGAGGCTAACACCACCTCTAGTTTCACCATTTTCACCCCCATCTTCGCCCATACCAACCCCGCCATGACCGCGAAGTAGTATGGCAAGCGCAATAAAGCTACTAGTGTTCAGGGGAGTAGGGAATGAAGATCCGGACCAATTTTGGTTCGTGATAAAAGCTATATGGGAAGCACAGGGAGTCACGGATGACAATATAAAGAAGGATCGCGCGTTGACCTGGTACATTAAGCATTCCAATGACAATCCGAATGCGGGGATTACAGATATCCAAGTGGCACTAAACAAAGAATTTAGCAAGCCGAAGTCAAAGGCACAGTCAATCATTAGGTTCAAGGAAATCACAATACTACCAGGTGAAACCTCGTAGGAGTTGGATCAAATACTGAAGTGCAGAATTCGTGAAGCAAACATGACATTAACAGATGGGAAACACCGCAAATGGTTTGTACCATCGTTAACGCCGCATCTACGTAATGCACTGTCATAACAAAGGCTAACCACTCAGGCTGAGACCCTGGAGGTCGTAATGAGATTTCAAAAGATCTCAATACAAGATCCTAACCTGGGAGTTCAGCAAATTCATGCGCAGTTGAAAAACTTATGCCTGGAGATGCAGAATTTGAAACAAGACAGGACAACTTGCCTAGAGATGCGCAACAAGGTATGGTGCATAAAATGAAAGGGTCAGGGGCACGACAATGACCACTACCCGATGTTTGCGAATTACCTTGTGGGAGGAGGGCCAATTCCACTAAGACTGGAGGCACAAGCAGGACGAAGCGCGGCGCCTGCATTGTGGTGCGCGATTTGTCAAATAGGAGGAAAGCATGCTATAGAATTGCCATCTATTACAAAAGTATATGAAGGATTCACAACAGTTGTTCTGTAATTTCTGTAGATCCGCAGGACATGATGAGTGCACCTGTAGGAGTTATGAGCTAATGATGGCCTAGACCCCTACGTATAGGTTTAGGCCAAAACGTGGCCCCTTGACCAGAATGCAGGGAGAGCATGAACCAGATTTCAGGGGCACAGACGAGGCTAAGGTGGAGGGGGACCAGGAAGAGGTCATGTGTTAGGCCCCTATACTACTAGTGTAACCCCTTATTGTTATTAGTATAACCCACTTATTATATTGATGTACCCATGTAGTGCCCATATTGTTACTATTGTGCCCCCATAGAAGCCCACTATTGTTATTATTGTGCCCTTACATTATTATTGTTATGTCGGCTCTGATTATGTTATAACCCCTTAGACTCCTATATATAGAAAGGAGGTCTTTTCATTTGTATCATCCAAGAATTGTTCATTTATTTAATGTAAAGGAGGTTGCCCCCTCGAAGAGGCTGAATTCTAAGGCGTTGATCTATCTTTTCTATCTTTCCTTGAGCTGGTTTCATAACATTTGGTATCAGAGCTTTGGATTCTAGGGTTTCGCTGCTCCAAACAGGTCATCGTGGCATTTTCGCTATAACTTTTTTTCTGTGACATTTCAGAAGTCGTAAAAACAACCCATTTGAGAAGAAATCGCACTGAACCTTGGGTCCAAATTTCAGAGCTTTTCGCACGATATTTGCGGAGATATGATCTGAGGAAGTTGGTCTTTTTGCAGACTCCTGAATTACATTCAAAACAGGTGACCTGGGGAAAATCATCATAATGTTCTCTCTGGGGATCGGATCGAAATTTCGTAAGAAGGTACAGAAAGAGGATGGATTGTAGTTTCTTGTATGTGTGTTTCAGATTCAAAGGTTGAAACAGTGGCTTGTGGCACGTCTTACAAGTTTGCTCTGCTGAACCAGTCTAAAAGCAAGTCACTGTGGGAGATTTCGCATAACTCTTCCTTGGAGAATCCAATTTGGGTTAGACTTGTGGAATTGTAAAGAGGACTCAGAGGGCTACTACAGGTAGCAATTTCAGAACTTAAATATCCGCAAGTACATAGTTATAGTCGTTTCAAGATCGAGGTCCTAAAATCAAGAAAAAGCAAGATGAGGAAGTTTGATGGCAAGGATCCGGTAAATTGGATACTTCAGATGGAGCAATATTTTGATCTACATGGTGTACAACTATTACAAAAGGTATGTATTGCATCTTCATATTTAGAACCAAATCAATTTTTATGGTATGAAGGGCTTTGTTCTCGTAAAAAACTTGTTACGTGGTCAATTTTCACGGAGGAGATGATAGCACATTATGAGGATACAAAGAGCAACACCTTCTTTAGAGCAACACCACAACAATTGGAAAGAGTAAAAGGGCTTTGTGACATAATGGAAAGCAAAATTATGGAAACCAGGAAGCATACCCCTCACAACTATAAAGATGGAAGTGTTGTTTCTCCCAGCCTTCCACAACCTACAAGGGTTACACCACAACAATTGGAAGAAAAAATAGAAAAAGGGCTTTGTTACAATTGTGATAGCCAATGCACTAAAGGTCATAGGTGTGCTGAGAAGAAATTATTTTACATAGAATATGAAGAGGAGGAAGAAAATGATCAAGAAACATCAATAAAAGAGGATATACGCCAGGACACCACCCCAGAGAAAGAAGAAATGAATCAGACCATATCTTGTAAAGCATTGGCAAGAATTACCACTCCTCAAACTCTCAAGATAGAAGGACATATCAAGAAGAAAAAGGTGCAAGAAGTGAAAGATCACATCGAGAAAGAAGAAATGAATCCAACCATATCTTGTAATTCAATGGACGAAATTACCACTCCTCAAACTGTCAAGATAGAAGGACACATCAAGAAGAAAAATGTTCAAGAAGTGAAAGATCACATCAAGCATCAAGAAGTGAGTCCGACCATATCTTGTAAAGGACTGGAAGAAATTACCACTCCTCAAAAGATAGAAGGACATATCAAGAAGAAAAAGGTTCAAGCAGAGAAAGATCACATTGAGCATCAACAGCAAGTTCTCCAACTTTTAAAGGATAACGCCACTTCGGTGCAAAATCAAATGAAACAATAGGTAGATCAACATCGTAGTGAAAAATGTTTTGATGTAGGTGATTTGGTATTTTTACTACTACATCTTAAGCAAGCTATTTATGAGAAGGAAATGTTGGCAATACTACATGCACTTAAAAAATGGCGACCTTACCGAATTGGAAGACTCTTCAAGGATGAGGATGTGAAAGCATTGTTTTGTGCTATTTATATTATCCAACCAAATTGGATAAACGAAGCAAGGGATGAATTGAAGAAGGACGAAGAAGTATGGCCACTTATTCAAAAGTTGCAAAAGATCCCAATTCAAGAAATATTGCCAGAAATTGAAGAGGAAGGAAAAATCATATTGGAACCTGGAGCAGTCACAGAAACAAGAACTCGACAGCTACGAAATCAATCAATTTCAGAGTATCTCATCAAGGGGAAGAACTTACCCGCTGAATATTCCACATGGGAGGACAATAATTTTATACAGAAGCATCAAGAACTACTCAAGCGTTGAGGACAACGCTTTTTGAAGGAGAGGGGCATGTTAGGCCCCTATACTACTAGTGTAACCCCTTATTGTTATTAGTATAACCCACTTATTATATTGATGTACCCATGTAGTGCCCATATTGTTACTATTGTGCCCCCATAGAAGCCCACTATTGTTATTATTGTGCCCTTACATTATTATTGTTAGGTCGGCTCTGATTATGTTATAACCCCTTAGACTCCTATATATAGAAAGGAGGTCTTTTCATTTGTATCATCCAAGAATTGTTCATTTATTTAATGTAAAGGAGGTTGCCCCCTCGAAGAGGCTGAATTCTAAGGCGTTGATCTATATTTTCTATCTTTCCTTGAGCTGGTTTCATAACATCATGGAAAGTTGATCTGCTACAATTGTGGAGGGCCAGGGCATTATGCCCATGATTGTACAAATCCAACATGACCATCTTGTTTGTATTGTACATTGTTTGATCATGAGACGAAAGACTGTCCCACAATGATAGCGAGGTTGCGTGATAAAGGAGCACTCCAACCTCCCCCGACCCAGAACCTGCAAATGATGAGGTCTGAGCTGCGTGAGGAAGACCCTATTGTAAATATCGTGCTCTGGAGTGGAATTACGATAGGGGATGACAAAGGAAAGCAACCTGAATAAAGTACCTGGGTTTGTAAGGCTCCAATGAAGGAACCAGAATTTGGTGTGGAGCGTGCTAAGGAGACTTTCATGGAAGCTAAGAAGAGCTTCGCTGAGGCCTCCACTTCAGGAACTAAAGACAGACTGGAGCCAGAAATGGACCCATCGAAGCTCATTATGTTCTTAGAGACATGCATGAAGCTGTTGCGTGACAACAAGGTTGTAAAGGGACTATAAGAACTCATAACTAGATGCGCTGGGATCACGCCAAGAGAACTGCGCATAGTCCGGAAGCTCGGGAAACACACGACGCGAATAGGGAGAGAGATGAGATTGACCGCGTAGAATGGGGAATATGAGATGGACCAAGTGATTCTAGATCTAGGATCGGACGTGAACATCCTGCCAAAACAGACATGGGAGTGCATGGGCATGCCTGTGTTGCAATGGTATCCTATCTAGTTGTTAATGGCGAATCAGCAAAAGATCCTACCGATGGGGAGATTGCAGGGAATCACAGTAGATGTTGAAGGAGCAAGTGCGCTAGCAGATTTCGAAGTAATAGATATTGTTGATGACAACAATCCCTACCCCGCACAATTGGGAATAGATTGGGCCACTGACATGAATGGAGTGATAAATTTGAAGAGATGATCTTTGAGAAAAAGTCACTACATGTAGTGGTACCCTTAGACCCTACAGAAGGATCGTGCTACACGGAGCCAGTGCGAGACTACGATAGCGACGATGATCTGGACTGCATCTACAGAATAACTGCGTGGGAGCAATATTGGGTAAACCCAACCGCGGAGGGCTGACTCTCTTGGGAGCATGAAAGCTCCTGCACATCAGTTTTTGATGAGGAGATAGAACGATGGCAGAACCGATTACATGAGGTAACCACGCTCAACTGTAACATGATGACAAGATCATTGTGTTGCATAGTGACAGAGGTAAGAGATCTGCCTACATGTGATGGGTTAAGCTAGGTGGATGACTTTCTAAAAAAAATTAAAAAAGAAGTACCAGAACAACAGCGTTTTGACACTCTTAAATGGGTACTGCGAGCTACGCCCACAAGATGGTGGGGTATGCACCAACGAAGTTTTTAGGACTAGCGCGTATGCAGAAGGATGATGTGCATACAGTTTGGGAAGCCACCAATGCGATTAAAAGACAAGTATGATGGATGAGATGATCCACGTGCACATCTCGCAAAATTGACAAAGGTTTATGGGGAAGAGCCACAACCTGAGTGGGTGCACCTGTTTTGTCATACCTTGGATATGATACCCATGAATTGGTATGTAGAGACAGAGCTCTGCCATGGAATGAACGAATCGCATATCTTGCGCGAAGGATTTTTGTTAACCTTCACGTTTGAGGATCGTTGGTGGGATACTATTGATGATGTGCTACAAGCAGTAAAAGCAACTATCTTTAAAATACCCCAGGAACCAATGGAAGTAATTCAGTTGGATTGGGAAACCCAGTTGAGCTGCGCGCTAGAGTGTTATAACATAAATATTGAAGATGACGATGAAGATCTGCGAAAAGTGAACATTCCAGAAATTGAGGGCTATCTCGAGGTTCAAGGGCCATTGATTGAAGACCCTGACATAACTGCGCTGGTAAAAACAAAGTATGTAAAAATTGGTACGGAGACCGAACCGAAGTATGCAACGCTCGGCGATTAATGGGATGACACCACGGTGGATAAGGTTGCTGAGTTACTCCGTGAGTACCAAGACTTATTCCCTACCAAGATCATGGATTTAAAGGGGATCGTTGGCGACTTAGGGATGATGAAGATCACCCTAAAGCCCGACGTGAAGCTGGTTAAGTAGAGGCCTTATCGCTTAAATCCAAAGTACAAGGAAAAGGTCCGCGTAGAGCTAGACAAAATGCTCGTAGTTGGAATCATTGAGCCAGTGGAAGAATCCGACTAGGTAAGCCCTATGGTAGTACAGGAGAAGAAGTAGAAGGGAGAAATAAGAATATGCATGGACCTCAAGAAATTGAATGACGCTGGTGTACGCAACCCATTCCAAACTATGTTCACAAATGAAGTATTGCAAAATGTCGGCGGGCAAGAAGCATATTCTTTTACTGACGGGTTCTCAGGGTATCACCAGATCAAAATCACATCGGAAGATAGGATCAAGACCACCTTCGCGACCGAGTGGGGTTGCTTTCAATACACTGTTATGCCGTTTGGGTTAAAGAATGCGTCAGCCATTTTTTTGAGCATAGTTGTTGCAAAATTCAAAGAATATATCCACAAATTCCTGGAGGTCTATCTGGATGATTGGACTGTATTTGGATTGGTTAAGCACCATGTAGCAAGCTTACACTTGATGTTGGATACTTGCCAATGACACCAAATTGCGCTAAACCTCAAAAAGTGTACGTTCCTCATTCCCTTTGGGAACCTGCTGGGACATGTGGTCTGCAAACAGGGACTAATGGTAGACCCCACGAAGATTGCAGTAATTCTGAATTTGGAAGCACCACGAAGTGTTAAATAGTTGTGTGCTACCCTGGGACATACGGGGTACTATAGGAATTTCATCAAAAGCAATGCCTAGATCACCGCGCCAATGGAGAAGATGTTGAAAAAGGATGTCACGTTTTGCTGGAATGATGATTGCATGAAAAGCCTCAATGTACTAAAAGAGAAATTTGCTTCTGCCCCAATCCTAGTCTTCCCAAAATGGGATGTGGAATTTCATGCCCATGTTGATGCGTCATGTATAGCACTGGGAGCGGTGTTAACACAAGAAGGTGGAGAGGGCTTGGATCATCCTATCACGTTTGCAAGTCGCAGGTTGTCTAAAGCATAAAGGAACTATTCCACAACCGAATGCGAGGGGTTGGCTATGGTGTACGCGCTCCAAAAATACCGCCACTATTTTCTAGGAGGACATTTCAAGATGTATACCAACCATTCCACACTAAAATACTTGGTCAACAAGCCTGTGTTGGGGGGGCACATATGCAGGTGGATCCTATTGTTCCAAGAATATGATTTTGAGGTCATGGTAAATCCAGGACACTTGAATGCGAGACCGGATCACTTATCACGTATTGAGACGGGAGAGGAACCTACTAGTCTGGAGGAAGGATTACCTGACACACAGCTCTTCGTTGTGCGCATAGCAGACAGACACTTTGAGGATATAATCCACTTTCTGACAATAGGAACTACGCCGAAGGAATACTCCATCTAGTAGAAGATGGAACTGGTGGTGTGCGCAGCTAATTTTTCTGTCATCGCAGGGCACCTATACAAAATGGGAAATGATGAGATACTGCGAAGGTATGTACCTAGATTTGAATGAAGTCAGATCCTCACAGAAGCGCACGGGGACACTGTAGGAGGACACTATGCAGGACGAGCGACCGCACAAAAGGTTCTCCGTGCAGGATTATGGTGGCCAACCCTTCATCAGGATTCAAAAGCACACTGTAAGTCCTATGATATATGTCAAAGGATAGGTAAACCATTACGGTGAGACGAGATGCCTTTGAATCCACAGATAACGCTACAACCCTTCGAAAAGTGGGCAATCAACTTTGTAGGACCTATCAAACCTCAGGAAAATATAGGTGCGAGATACATTATCACCACAACAGAGTACCAGACTCGTTGGGCAAAAGCACAGCCGTTCAAAGACTGCATGGCCACCACGACTGTAAAGTTTTTGTTTGAACACGTGTTGACTCAATTTGGATGTCTGAAAATCTTGATGAGCAATCGCGGTACACATTTCCTGAACGAAACCATCAGTATGCTAACAAAAGAGTTTCAGGTGTATCATCAGAAAAGCACACTGTATCACCCATAAGCTAATGGGACAGTAGAAGCATTTAACAAAATACTGGAGACTGCGTTGACTAAAGTATGCAACGCGCAATGGAGTGATTGGGACTTGCGCCTATCTGCAGTACTATGGACGTGCAAGAAATTGATGGGACAGACACCTTTCCGGTTGGTTTATGGTGTGGAAGTTGTCATGCCAATGGAGTATAATGTACCTAGTCTATGCATAGCAGTGCTCACAGGTATGCCGAACCGTGAAGCCCTGGAAGAACGGCTCGCGCAGTTGGAAGAACTTGAGGAGGAACAGTTCTTGGCTGGTTTCCATCAACAGGTGCAAAAGCAGCATGAGAAGGCCTAGCACGACTGCCATATTAAGTTGCGCACCTTCAAAGTAAATGATTTAGTACTCCTGTATGAAAGTAAGTTTGATAAATTCCCAGGAAAGTTCAAAATGCATTGGCTGGGACCATACGTTGTTAAGGAGGTCACAGACGGAGGCATGGTACAACTAGTTAAACTAAATGGTGAACCTTTCCCAGGAAAAGTGAATGGCAACCGATTAAAGCCGTACATGGGTGGCCTGACTATCTGATTAGCCAGGCATAATCTTCATGCTCCAAGGATCTGGAAGACGACGCGGGAATATAAAAACATGCAGGGGATAAAC
Source organism: Pinus tabuliformis (assembly GCA_031772625.1). Taxonomy (NCBI): domain Eukaryota; kingdom Viridiplantae; phylum Streptophyta; class Pinopsida; order Pinales; family Pinaceae; genus Pinus; species Pinus tabuliformis. Next base: position 665,961,695 of record CM062811.1, on the reverse strand, counting down.
GCACAGATACAGAGAAGCACTTCTGACAACGCGGTCTTGGAACAACGCATGCAACAAATCCAACGGGCAGCAACTCAGTGCGCTGTCAACCTTGCCACAGTTCAAGCAGAGTTGGAGGGACTCCGTGCAAAGGTCTCTGCGTTGATAGTGTGAGTCGAGGGCGAGTCATGATGTTTGTGTTGGGGGCCTGTTGGGCATGGAATCCCCCCAAGACAGTTTTGACCAAATATTTTTTGTAAAAGCTCCGTGAATTGCAGGCGCAGGGCGCGAAATTACAATAGAGTCACAGGGTTGTCCGCCCTGGTTTTTGTAATGAAATGTCAGCTGGATAGACCTACCCATGGTCTGCAGACCATGGGATTGTATAAATAGAGCAAGGCTCTAAGTTGTAAAGGACATCGATACCAAATGGAAAAAAGGGATTAAGTCCAAGTGTAGAGTGTGTCTTTGGGTCGTAGAGTAGGAGAAGGCTCTGCAGCTGAGTGCGCAGAGGCCTAGTAGTCTGCAGCTGAGTGCGCAGACCCCTATAGCTGAGTGCGCAGGGAAAGTTTACCATATTTCTGTGCATCTTTTCCTCTTTAAATATATGTTTGAGTATAATTTGAAAATATATTGTTTATATGTTGCGCGAGTTTATTTGAATGTTTTGTATAACTAATTATAAAATAAGGCATCCAAGTACGCGAAGATAATTAATTGGTATAAGAAGATAAGTAAGGTCATAGGTAATAGCCCCGAGTGTGCCTCTAGCAGCGCGGGAGCTCCATAGTCCCTGGTTAGGGATGCGTGAAGGCAGTATATCAGGATGTAAGGAATAAGGAAGTGCGGGAGGTAACTTGCATGCAGGGACACCCAGTGAGACTAGTCGAACCTCTTAGACATCTCAAGGGTGCAGAAACCTGGTTTTATCACCCTCCCATACTACTTCGGGTGAGACCTCAGTCCGTGCTCCGCAGACTGTTGCCAAATGGGCCAGTAGTACCATGATTTGTTTGGCTAACTAACTCCGAACCTGGGTCAGGCCCCAACAAGCCAACACTTTGTCAATGATATATGGCCATCCATTCAAGTCATTTTTGAATAGAATGACTTAGTCAAAGAAGCTACAGAATCCATACAAAGAGTTAAGGTAGAACTGGGAGACATGCTAGAAGAAGCCACTAGAATAATCCATTTCCTGAACTCCAAAAAAAAATATGAATTGCAGGAATTGGAAATAGTTGATAGGACAGGCACAATACTGGAGGTGAAAAAGGTCCTCACCAAGAGGAATTTGATGTTAAACCTTGAGGACAAATGCCAAACCATGCAACTGGCTATAGACAGGTTCATGGTAAAGTTTGATGTTTTGAGGCAGAAGGGTCTGCCCAATCCCTTAGTGATAAATGATAAATTAATGCCACAGGAGGACTACAACAGGAGAATAAGAGAGGTGGCAAAGGATCAGGTAAATACTTCCTCTATGAAGGGGATTCCTACTGGAAAGGTTCTATATCAGACCTTTGAAAACTTGTTTTACCTCCAGCATGAGGTAAAACACCTTTTTGTAAATAAACCCACTTTTTCCAAATACACTGAGGTAGATGAAATCTACAGGAAGATGGTAAATATTCAATTACGAGATGTAGACACATGGGAAAAGTTAAATGACCTGCTGTAAAAGTGCACAGTAAAAGCGAAAACAACATAGTAGAAGAAAAGTGACCGGTAAGCTAGGTGAAAGTGTATCAGTTGAAAGGTCAAAGTACAAAGAACAGCCAGCATGAAGACCAAAATCAAGGCAAAGAATCAACATCAAAATATCAGAGTATAAAGACAACACAACCTAATAAACAGGGACAACATACAACAGTTGAACATCTATCTCTATCTTCTTGCATGAAGATATTTCTTTCTCCTAGATTAATTCCCAAGACAGTTTGGGATATTTTGTAAACTATTTTTGTATAAATACTTCATAATTCGAAGTATTGAGGGTGGATTTCTATACATTTGTAGAGTTGTATTGATAAGAAACCTGAGGGTTATTGTACCAATTTTTCAAGTCAACAGACTGGACTAAGTAATAAAGAGATTGCATTACAGGATTCATGTGTTGAGCTATTACAATGAAGTATTTTCTTTTTCAAATTTGTTATTTTCTTATGTATCTCACAAACTTAAATGTTATCTAAAGTGAATGAATTAACTGGAAATTTATTTCAGAATTTTTTTAAGTACAATCTATCTTGAACAGTTAATCATTTCTATGTTTTCTTCTGATATTCGGATCTAAGAATCCTTAATTTCTCTCCCATCCCGGTTGACCTCTTTCATTTCCTTCAAAATTTGGTCTAAGGAACCCTTAATTGCTCCTTGGATCTAATTGAAAACCACTTCACCATCCAGCCTTGAGATCTGAAGTAACTCAGCTACCTTGCCCTGAAGACACCATTTTTAGAGCTTGATCCAGTCCTGCTTGCTTGACATTTGACCCCATAGCCCAATGGTAAAAGACATCCCTCTGTCCATCTAAGTAAGTGATCCCACCACCCAATCAAAACCAAAGCCCAAGTACAATCATAACTAGCCTAAAATCAATTAACTAAACAAATTTAAATCATAAAGAGAGATCCCTCTCTGAGTATTAGGAAGGCTAGATCCTAATATCTAAAGTAGGTTTGTGGTTACCTCTATCATTTCTTTCCTAACAACTCAAGAGAAATTTTGGAGTGATAACACCTTCATTATTTGTCGGTTGAGGCAAAGGAGTTTTGGTATTTGTACATATTTACTTATGGTTCACTACAACAAAACCTTGTGATTAACATCCATTTTTGCTTCCTTTTTTGTGTCTAAAGCCCATTTTTGGTGTTATTTGTATCCATTTATCAAATATCTTGCAAAACTTGACACAAAATTTGCGTCGACTTTTGCACCAAGTTTAGCATCATGTATTGCAATAGGTTTTGCACTGGGTTTTGCATGAGGTTTTGCATTAAGTTTGACACATAATTTTGTTTCACCTACTTTTTCATCCTCTATTGCATCCAATTTTTGCACCTACACTTGCATCGTATTTTGCATCCTCTTTTGCATTGTTTTTTAAATCATTTTTTGCATCCATTTTTTCATGCACCAAGTTTTACGTCAAGGTTTCTGTCTAGTTTTGCATCCACTTTTCCATCTTGTTTTGCATGCATATTTATATCCTCTTTTCCATCTATTATTTTACCTACTATTGCATCTAATTTTGTTGTGCCATAATTTGTGCCTAGTTTGACACCTCCATTTGCACCCACTTTTGCTTCTAATTTTGCATCCACTGTTGCACCCATTTTATTTGTTGTGCCACAATTTTCATCATGTTTTGCTTCCAATTTTGCATCCATGTTCACATCCTCTTTTGCATCGAATATTGCATCTCTTTTTTCATACAATTTTGTGTTAGATTTATGCATTGGGTTCTGCAGCTCATTTTGTATCTACTTTTGCATCTACTTCCATTGCAACCATTTTTTGCATCCAATTTGTTTCGCCTGTTGTACCCATGTTTTCATTCACTTTTACATCCTTTTTTGCATCTTGTTTTGTATATTTTTTTATCTATTGTTGCATCCACTTTTGTTGCACCACATTTGTGCCATATCTTGCGTCTACCATTGCAACCCACATTTTCTTCCACTTTTGCATCCATATTTTCACCCTCTTTTGTGTTCAAGTTTGCATTGAATATTGTGTATGTTTTTGTATCCTCTATTGCATCCACTTTTACGTAAATTTTTGCATCTACTGTTGCATCCACTTTTGCATCTAATTTTGTCTCAACTGTTGCACACATGTTTGTGTCCATGTTTACATCCCTCTTTTCATCCTATTTTGCATCCAAGTTTGTCTCTTCTTTTCATCCAAGTTTGTGTCATTTTCTACGTCTGTTGTTTCATCCACATTTGTTTCACCACAATTTGTGCCAAGTTTTATGCTTACTATTGCACCCATATTTGCTTCCACTTTTGCATTCGTGTTTTCATCCTATTTTGAGTCTAAGTTTGCATTGACTATTGCATCTGATTTTTCAATCACTTTTGTGTCAGGTTTAGCATCTTGTTTTGCATCTACTTATGTTGCATCCAATTTTACATCTATTGTTGTCCCCATTTTTGTGTTCGCCTTTTCATCCATTTTCCAACACTCATAATATTTTATGCATTGATGATATTTCTTATGACATTGACAATTATGAACAATTGATGATAATGCCAATAATCATGACAATGATGAAAATGAATATGATGACGATGACATGAATCGTGATTATGATGATAAATATGATGGTGGTTACAATGACAATGATTATGATGATGACAATGCTAATGACCTTGGTTAATCTTCCCAATTTTTAAATCTTGTCATTTTCATAATCATAATCATTATCTTTGGTGTCGTCATCCAAGTCATCATCATCATTATCATCATTGTCATCTAGGTCATCATCAACAACAATAATGGCATGAATGATGATGATCCCGATGATTATGATGTCCATGATGATGATGACAACAATGATGATGATGGGGATGATAAAAATGGTAATGACAATGATAAGGTCGGTGATGATGATCATAATCGATCATCTCTGAAAAATAGATTTGTTATTTCTCTTGCATATATCATATGTGTCATAAACAACCCTTTTTTAGTACTCATCACATTTTTTGGGTTGGTATAATTATGAACAATTGACAACAATGTCCATAATGATGATGATGATAGAGATGATGATGACGGCATGAATGGTGATTATGATGATAATTTAATAATGGAAATAATGATGAAAATGATGGTGGTGATGATGATGATAATGAAGATGATGACAATGATTATGACAATTCCAATGACCTTATAGTCTTATGGATTCATGAACTTACTAGTTTCAATACCATCTTTTGGATACATATTACTATCATACTTTTTACATTTTCCGTCTCTCTTGAGATATCTTACTATAATGGTGGTATCAACACTAGAAAGGTATCTTGTTGTAATGGTGGTTCTAATGTTAGCACCATAAAAGTTTTTATAAATTTTGGTTTAAAAAAGTTGATTTATGCAATTATTTTGACAATCTATGTATACAAATAAATAACATACAATTATTTTGACTTCTGTCCCATTGATTTTCATGAATTCGCCAGTTTCAAGACCATCTTCTACATACATATTATTATTAAACTTTTTGCATTTTCTATCCCTCTTGGGATATCTTGTTGTAATGGCAGTATTAGCACTAGAAAGATATCTTGTTGTAATGGTGATGTTAGTATTAGCACTAAAAATAATGTTAAATTTTGGTAAAAAGTTTTGAAAATTTTATTTTGTTTTTTATTTTTATTTTTTAGTTTGGGACTTGTTTTTGGTTGAATCATATGTATTACCATTTTCTTTATGTTACAAGTGTAATTGTTGGGACAAAATTGATCTTTGAAATAAGTTGTAAAAAGCATATATATGGAAGAATAATGATGACAACTATTTGTATTGTCCAACTGTTCATGATATCATGTGTGAAAATCTTCAACATTTTAAGAAACAATGGATTAGAGGTGAGCGTGTATTTGTACATAATGTTTGTATGATACATCAAAACAAAGCCGGTTTCATCGATGTGCTTAGGATCTACTTTGGATAAGAAATCCTAGGTTTTAGAAGTATGCAAATAATTAATTTGATTTATCTTTGATAACCAATGAAATTTTATTTCCTTTTCCTCATCAAACGAAGGAAGATATGGCAATAATCCTCATTAGAAAACAACTCGTTGTTGATGATTTATAATTGGTTGCAAAAGTTCAACCGCTGGCTATAAAAGTTTTTAATTGCTATTAGGGAAACAATGTTATTATAGGTTTTAGTAGACATAGAACATTCTTGGTATTTGATTCACTTTGATGATGGCCTCTTCTAACCAATATATGAGATTGTGAATTTGTTGATATTTTTTAGATCACCAAGTAGAGATAGTTGTTTATAGGAATTTTGTGAGACTTGAAGTATTGACAAATGGTTTTTTCACTGTTAAGCATGCTTAAGTCAAATTGGGTTGAAAAACTTAAGGAGAAAACAAAAACAATTGTCAGTAGTTGTGAATTGATATAACCATTAAATGATTCTCAACCATGTTCTTTGTGCTACAAGTCTAATTCTCAAGACAAAATTAATATTTTTGATCAGTTACAATAAGTGGAATAATATCAACCATATAAGTAGAATAATATAAACCATGGAAACTATTTGTATTGTCCATTAAATATTCAATATATCATGTGTGAAAATATTTAACATTTTAAAAAACAATGAAAATAAGAGCTGAACTTGTAAATATATAGAATGCTTGGATGATACATCCAAGACAGAGTTGGCTTCATCAATGTGTTCAATTTCTACCTTGGAATAGAAACCCTGTGTTTTGGAAGTGTGAAAAAAGTTAATTTGATCTATCGTTAAATATGGTCTATGTATGGTAACCTTTTATGACCAATGATTTTTTTTCCTCCTCCTCATCATCATCATCATATATATATATATATATATATATATATATATATATATATATATATATATATATATATATATATATAATATATATATATATATGAAACCAAAGAAGATATGATGATAATCCTCATCAAAAAACAACCTATGATAGTGGTGGTGATGGTGAATATGACGACGATGTCAATGAAAATGAGGATTATGATTAAATGATGATAACGACAACAACAATACAACAATAGGGACCCTATGCCATCAAGAATTCCCTATATGGGGAAATATTACTTGCATGTGGGAAGTTATTATTGATTACAAAAATGAATAAACTCATTAGACAATTTGAATTCACCTTCATTACCCATCCAAAGATCCTCAATAATTCGAATTTTTGTTGTAGTGTAGTTTAATATATTTGTGTTAGTTAATTCCCTAATTCAATTTCATAAGTTATATTTGTGTATATGCACAATATGTGACAATTTACACACACATAAATTATTTTAATTGTGTCTCATTCATAACTTCATATCACTTTTAACCATTTTCAACCAATAGATGAAACTAACCATGGTAACTCTTATCCATCTAATTGAGCTTGTTATTTCCAACCAACAAACCATTTTAACTAACATACATTTTAATGACATTAATTGCATCAAGTAATGAGCATATCTATAAGAATATTCAAAACATAAATTTAGATTATGGGTTCTAAACATGGTAATTAAATGCTTATTAAAACCAAATAAAAATGATCCATTTCAAAATGGGACATAATAATTGTCCTTATTTAAATATGAATTACATATCCTATAAATTATCTAGAAATCTTCATTTATGTTATCATCTACGTCTATATCTTCCAATGTTTCCTTGTTAATGCTCATATGTTCTTGCAGGAAATTAATATTACTCTTTCTAAACCATTATACTAAAGTAATATTGGTTTCATCCTCATCTTCACCTTCGTCATATTCGGTATCAATAAAATTTGTTTCTAGATCGAAAATATCAGTGTTACCAGATCTATTAATTTGATCTTCATTTTGTATATCATCAATATTGTTTTCTTCTATAATATCATTTGCCTTTGAAAATTGTTGATTGTCATGGTGAATTTCCTCATCTAATTTATCATTTTGTGAAGATACACCTCTAGCCCTGCTTCTCCATACTGCTATAGGAATGTTATCATCATCATCTAGTTCACAGTCTTCTGGATGAACATTTTCATTGTGAACATCATCATTGATTCCAATTTGTTCTATGTTCCCCAATTATTGAACTATATTTGGTTGGTCATCACTACTTTTCTCTATATTGATTGAGTCATCTTCGAATATATGCCTTAATCTTGGATCATAACGAATGACAAATATCCATTTTGGATCCAAAATATCTTCATAAAAAAAAACCTACATGTGAAGAAGATAAATATATTAGATCTCTAGTGGTATCAAATTTTATTATCAATGAGCATGTATATATCCACAACAAAAAATGAATTAAAAAATTACATATGACCATTATTTCTTATATTTCTTATATTGTTTTAGTGAAAAAATAGTTTCTCATAATGAATTGGTAGAACATAAGGCTCCTTATCATGTGGTAGGTATTTTGATGATTCTATAGAAAAAATACATTATGGATATCATGTCTTCATGTCCTGTTAAATGCTTCATACCATTTACATTTAAAAATAAAACATTTGAAAGAGCGGTAATCTAACTCAATAATTTCTTGTATTTTTTCTATGTATTGAACATTCCCTTCAATAAAATTTTTATCTTTTGAAATTGCTCGACTTGATTGCTTGAAATCAACCATGACCCCATAATCGAAGTACTGTCCTTTTGCATCTACTCTTTCTACACGGTAATGATGACCATATGCCCACATTGTGGGATACTTCCTCACCTATGACAAGCCATTTACTTGAGTGAAAATAAATATGATTGTGGATAGTTAAATAGTTAATAGTGTGATTAATGTATTCAAAAAAAAAATTGTAATAATTTAAACTTTACCTTTTTTTCACATCTTCTGCACATGTTGAGCACATCTTCTGTTATGTTTGCATCTATTCCTTCCTCATCCATTCGGTTTTGAATTTGTTTAGAAACCCATTTTATTGTGCAATATTTTCCCCATTGACTGGAAATATCAGTGGGAAGTGGGGCATTCCTTGGGTTTGATATCTTAAATTGTTTCCTCGCTTCTAGCACTTCTTTCCTTTTTATATCATACATATCAATCCATTTATTCATGAATTCCATTTGGTCGAGGACAAACTTATTGAGCACAACACTTTCATCAACACCTATTAAAAATCAAAATGTATAATTCAAACTTTAAATATTAACAATGTAAACTTTGAAACGGGAACTGATACTGTTACCCGTTTTGTAGAGGTGGCAAAAAAATGACCCGATTTTCAAAAGTGTTGATGCAGAATACACATGTTTTTTTAAGAACATGCTTTTTGGAACTTTAATTTTTTTCATGTGCATTAAGTGGGTGAGGCTCGGTGAATGGTAGTGATTTTCATCCTGATTTTAAAAAGTGTGTATTCTGCATCACACCCTTTTTTTAAAAGACCTATTTTTTGACTTTAAATTTTCTAGTGTGTGAAATGTAAAAAATTATTTTCTAAATTCGATAGTTTTTGAAGTCGTCATTGTATTCATATTTTCTTGTTCTCTATCTTAATTTTTTTTTTTTTTTAGTGGGCTTTTTATTGTTTTGCATTTTTAAATTATAAAGTCGATAGTTTGAATTTTAGATAATCTACATATTTAGACATCTTTTCAACCCCCTTAATTAATTTTTCAATCCACATGAAATAATTGTTTCTAAAAAACAACATTTTTTAACAATGGACATAAAAATAACCATTTTTAACATAAATATAACAAAAAAACTAAACGTTTTGATAATTTTTTGCTAGAATTAACATGTCAAAATCACAATTTTTATACAAAAATATTAACTAAAAATGGTCAAATAATAGTTTTTTTATGAATTTCATGTCAAAAAAATAATAATAACAACTTTTTTTTTTCAAAAAATAATAATTAACTAAAAAATCAATGCGAAAATCACAGTTGTGCTCTCCCCCGCCACCGCCCCCTCCCCGCCCACCCCCCGCCCACCCCTCCACCGCCACCGCCCCCTCCCCGGTCCCTCCGCCCACCCCTTCACCCACACCGCCCCCTCCACCCACAAGCTCCAAGATTATATGGATTGGGATGTGTCAATTTAGGATGTTGAAGCTCATCCACTAGCTGCTAAGAAATCAGATTTTTCTAACTTCCACTTGTCAACGGCCATCTTAGCTATTTTGTTCTTTATGTAACAATTGCTAATGGAACAATCCTTGGTCATAAGAACCAGATTGGGATTCATAGACTTACGGTTATTGGCATCAACCTCACCATTTTCTTCTTGTGGTTCAGAAGATGGACCTTTATCCTTGTCAACCTTCAATGTGTAACACTCATCAATAGCGTGCCCATGCCTCCGATGTTATATGTGGTACTTCTTCTCCCATTACCTAGATAAGGTGTTGAACCTTTCGTTTCCCAATTGTTTCCCTCCCCATGGTTAGAAGGCTAAGAAGAAGAAATAAAAAGAAGTCGGCTTTGGATTAGAAACCTTCTTCTGCGATTGTTGTTGAGAGGACAGAGTCTGCTTAGAAGGTGCTTTCTGCTAACATGGACTCTAACTTCAGTGCAAATTGGAAAGGTGGCTAATTGAAGTGATCCTGAGCAACTTTACTCTTTCCATACATCCATAAAACTAAAACATCCACCTATCAAATGGGTCTAGCTTGGATGGCTGAGAGGACAAGTTCTTATCCCCACCACCCAAGTTCAAGTTCAAATCTTGCTTGTGACATGTTTGCCTCTCGTGGGATGATTGGAACTAGCAAAGTACCAAATTGATGGGAAGGATCCCTGGAAGTTTTCTCCGGAAAAAAACAAAACTAATAAGTCCACCAAATTGATGGGAAAGATCCCGGCAAGTTTTCTCCGCACAAAAACAAAAACTAACAAGTCCACCAATATCTTGCTTGTGACATGTTTGCCTCTCGTGGGATGATTGGAACTAGCAAAGTACCAAATTGATGGGAAGGATCCCTGCAAGTTTTCTCCGAAAAAAAACAAAAACTAATAAGTCCACCAATAAACTTAAGATGTAGGTTTTCATAATTCATTATCGTAAAAAAACAAAAACTAATAAGTCCACCAATAAACTTAAGATGGAGGGTTTCATAATTCATTATCGTCTTTGACCTCAAGCTTGATAGGTAGTTTGTTGAAATTGTCAATGAATTGCTGAACAGTCTACCTGGTGATCTGTCAAAGGTGCAAGTAGCGTGCTTATCGCCGTGCTAGTATTTCCTGACTGTAGCCAAGAGGATAAACCCGCTTCCGAATTGTTCCACCCATAATGTGATATCTGGTTAATTAGAGGCAGCGAACATCTAATTTTAAGAGTGCCGCCGATTAAGGGTTTGATCCTCTATATGAACTTCAGCAACTATGAGCCTCTAATCATGAAATATTCTTCTGGGTTGTTAAGTAGGCTTCTAAATTCCAAATCCACGCATTCAACTTTTCTCTGCTGAGGGAACCGTTTAGACAAGAAACAGACATTTTGGTATCTAACTGAAAAGTAGGTTGATTCAGAGGAGCAATCTTGGAGGACAAGGCGGTCAGAGTTCCCAAATGTGTTATTGCTACTGATAGCCATCGAATATAGAGCTGATTTCTTGAGTCAAGTTATTCTAGAACTCATATCGTCCTTGAGACAGCAAATAAGTGGTTGTCGCAGGTCACAAATCCCTTATAGCCGGTACGGGTCGATTCCCGAATCGACCCGCCGCCGGTCGGGCGGGGCGGAGCGGCGCGGGGGTGGCGCAGCGCCACCCCGGGCCGCTCCGCCCCACCCGACCGGCGGCGGGTCGATTCCGGGAATCGACCCGTACCCCATGACTACTAGCGGGGAACCATACATGCTTAACGTTAAGCACACGCATAGAACTCCAATTACAATTACTCTCATATGTTGGTTCAGTGCCAAGAAAGTGACCATAAACACACCAACGTAGAATACCATATCCACAAGCAGCACCAGTAGAACAGTCTTGAACTTCATAACAACAACAATTATGAATATGAATATCCTGCGTTGCAGAGTATGCTGTGGGAGCTTTATTCAGGTATGCTGTGGGAGCTTTATTCAGGGCATCTAAATGGCCCACTACGTCATTTACGGTAGCTTTCTTTTCGAAGTCCTGATCTGCCAAATCTAACGTGAACGTGGCTCGTTCGGTCTCCGAAATTGTCGGTTGGACTATTCACCGCGTGTATATTAGACAGGGTCCATATAATATATTAGACAGGGTCTATATAATAGCCGAAAAAATAGTTCGAATTTATGTTTGATACAAAACCAATAAGTGAAACACACCATAAGTGATACATTCTGGACTTAATGGTTGATTGCGATCAAAATGTATAGGTAGTAAAGAATATTGATGGTCCTAGAAATTGTATACGTTATTGAATATAAAATGCTTAAAAAGCCAAAATCATATACATTGCTTATTATTTTACTATGCCAACTACGTAGTAAATATAAATTTTTAATCATAAGCAAAGCTATAGCAAATATTTCTTAATTTCTAAATTCAAATCATATTCTAAACCACGATCTTGATCCAGACGGTTTAATGCAAAAATATTTGTTAATTTGTAAATCCAAAGCATATTCTATAACGAGAACTTAATCCAGACGGTTTAATGCAAAAAAAAAATAATACTGGGTGTCTGCTACTCATATAGACGCTTGCACATTATAAATGAACCGGCCATGGAATTGTCAGGCACAACCTCAGACAGCTGCCGCCAAATCTCTCTTCAAGACGAACAAGCGTTTTATTCTATAGCATTATTTAGTAAGTAATAATAGCAGTAGTGATAGTGCTTACCTGCTATTCAATCACCATCGATGCACGAAAATACCCAGTATTTTTTTTTTTTTTTTGCATTAAACCGTTTACATTAATTGAAGTTACAAGATTAAAAGACGGGAGTGAAAATAACATTATTGCACTTTTACTCTTACACCTATTACATCGTTAATAATTATTACATCGTTTTAATTATGTCTGTGTTAAGGTTTATTGTTTTAGTTTTCCTAAATTTTTTATTATATATATTATTTGTGTGTTCAAACTATATTGCGGTTTTCATAAAATCCCTAATTTATTCAAAATGTGGAGAAATAAATATTAAAAAATTGGAATTATCCTTGGATTACTTAAATCGAACACGTAAGATTCTATGCACGACACTATAAATACACTTGTCAATTTACAAAACACGCTTATCACCTCACATCGGGAATAATTCGACATCTGTAAAATTCAAGCATTACCGGCGCGGCACGTCAAGAGGTTAATGTGGCCTTCTCCATTTATAGTCACAGAGACAAAGCTGTCTGCACAGAAGAATTTGAGAGGCAATATTGTGATTATATTACATAGATTTTAGAGGTTCAGAAATTTGGGGGGAAATATTGTGATCTATGTATTACTAGTAAACACGATAAAATTATCAAACGCATTAAAAACATGATATAGGTGTTACATTATAGATCAACGGTACACGTAAACAGAATGTTACAGCTACAATGGTTGTATGAGTTACACATATTTTGTGAATGGAAAGCGGGGGTCGATTCCCGGAATCGACCCGCCGCCGGGTCGGGCGGGGCGGAGTGGCCCGGGGGTGGCGCTGCGCGGCGGCGCCGCCGCGCAGCGCCACCCCCGGGCCACTCCGCCCCGCCCGACCCGGCGGCGGGTCGATTCCGGGAATCGACCCCCGCTTTCCATTCACAAAATAATCACGTTGAAAATCTTAACTCTTTGATGTCAACAACTGCACGCAAAAGTAATGTTTATGAATCCTTGAATCTACATAAAAATAGCACTGCAACTATCTTCTGTTCATGATTGATCGAGCTCTCTATAAAATATTTACTATACTTTCTTACGAGAATCAGAACTGGACCACTTTGCACTCGCCTTTATTCAGTTTCTTCCAGGAGTTAGAAAGCACCTGAGAACTTTTACTTGCCTTTACACAGTGTAGGCTTTTCTCTAAATCGAAATTTATTCTTTCAAGTTAGAGGGAAACTCTTAATGCTGTTGTAATATCGGAAACAACGAAGGGGAATCTCTGATACAACAAATATCAAACATAATATTAAAATAAAATATGGATTGAATATTTTGGTGGATGGAAGAAACTTTTGCATGACATTACCAGATCAGTTGATGTGCAGAAACACGGTCAACAGCTTAGGATTTTTCCTTCAGTTATTCTCTGTTTTTGGAAACGACCGCTAACCCAACATTACAAACCTGGCTTCATTTTCCCTACCATACGACCATCTGAACATGCATCCCTAGCTAAGGTTGTCTCCAAATTCACGAATGTAAATTCTTACTACTAATTTTGGAAAAAGGAAATTCGTTTTATAACAAGGATGGAAATTCGTTTGATATAAGCTTTGTTGGGCGGATCAATTCCCGTTAAAATTGTGCATGCTGTTCTTCACGAGGCTTCGAATTTCAAATTGATTTTTCCGGTTAATTGGAAATTGGAAATTTGATGAAGGTTAATCGTTGTTTTTTTTATGTTTGTTACTTTAGGTTTTATGTAGATTCAGGAGCGTGTAAATTGGAAATTCGATAAAGGTTATTGGCAGATTCATGAGTGTAAATTGGAAATTTAACGAAGATTATTTGTTTTTTAATATTTGTGAATTTAAGTTTTATGTAGATTCATTAGTGTTTCATGAGTCTCGATATGTCAATTTGTCAAATTTTTATAACAATTGAAAAAATACTTCAATGTATTTATCTCTAGGAACAAAAGATTTAATAGTTCAACCTACAACAACAATGTCTAACTTAGAAAATGGCACTACTCCTATCCTTATTAATATTTCTTTTTACCTATACTGAGCGAGTTTGCCTCATATTACTAAAAACTCATGACACAAAGTTCATATAACATGTCATTCAAATCAAATACGAGGTAAAGGCCTTTTGGAGAAAAGAATGTAAGCTACAGCAACATCAACCCCCGGGCCACTCCGCCCCGCCCGACCCGGGGGGAGTGCTACAGCAACATCAATGTAAAGTTATCTGATCCCTCAATTTAATGTATTGGATCTAAATAAACATAAGCAAACAATGGTTTCGAGTATTGTAACAATGATATAAATTTAGTTGATCTCTCAATTTAATGTGTTGGATTTAAAAAAATATGAATGCATGTACTTATTTACCGTATCTATTTTATGGTATTATATATCTTATGTATATAGCAGTTGATAAATTCGGTTGTGCCATATATACAGGTTGGATAATAGAGGTTAGGGCTGAAGTCAATACATGGTAGTTTTTTTTAATCACTGAATCTGAATAAAATAATTCAAGTTAGGAATTTAAATTACAATTTTGGGTATAGATAAAGCGCGAACCTGAATTCGAGGAATTTGAGTTTTTGTCTCCCTTCATTGCTCTCGAATTATGAGTGCACCAAATTTATCTTATTACATAATAATAGAAATGGCGGATGGATGCATCTTTCTTATGCCGGGTTCCAACAAACTCTAGGATTCAAGCACTATTCCTTATGCCTATTTTATATTGAAGCCCAAATGCTTGAATTGGGGAATTTTTCAGATTTATTTTCATGATCAGAGAGAAAAGAAAGAAATATTTTTAAATGAAAATTTTCAAGTCTATTTTTATGATTAAAAGGAAATGAGAGAAGCAACAGTAAATTGAAATTAAAAATGATTTCAACAGTAAATGAAAAACAATCAAACTAGGCCTAAAGCCTCTTACAAAACAATATACGATAAGGTCATATATTCAAAAGCGTTTCACTATCTGACCAAAAATTATTCAATGCTTACAATGAGCTTGTTAAAGACCTGGAGGGGACTTGTAAATTAGAAGAGTACAAATAAACAAGAGGTACCCACTTTGTCAATGGGGTCTAGCTTAGATGATTGAAAGGAAAAAAATTTAGATTGTTATCCTCTCCACCTGGGTTCAAAATCTTGCTTGTCACATCTTTGCCCTTCATGAACCAATTGATGTTTGAGGCTCTTCATGAGCCCTGAGGAATATCTTACCCTTGCTTATCAATGGTGAGAGTGCTTGGTTACACCATACATGTAAAAAGATCAAGAGGCAACTACAAATATGCCAGAGTTCTTCTTGTGAAACCTCACATCAAAAACCCATTTAATGATGTTAAAGAAGCAGCCATCTATCAAGTTCTTGTATTTGTAGACTATAATCACTAGTCATATCCAACCATATTGTATCAAATCGAAGTGAACTGGGTGAACGATATGCCATTGGGAGGGAGACTAATGGAATAATGAAATTATTGTTTGAAATAGATACCAAGTTGTCATTCATGGACAACCTGGAAGAGTAATGTGGTGATGTTCATCAGGCATTTGGGAGTTATGTTCAAACGATTTTCCATTGGCTCGACAAGTCATGTTCCACCGAGATCAATGGTCAACAAATATGTTGGGTTGAGAAGTAGTGAGGGAGTTAACTACCTCGAGAAACATGATAACTAATATGACCCATATCATTCTGACAAAAGGAGGGGGCTCCAACTTTGGGGATGCAGATCATCGATGCATGAGCATATTGAATCATAAGGTAGCAAGGGGGTTAACTACTTCAAGTCACCTGATATGTTGTAGATTGAGTTAGTGCTCCATCACGGGACTTAAGCTCTAGCGTTGATTCTTTTATTAAGATGAGAAACTATTGATTTTGGTTGAAAACATGTTAAATTTATACTGAGGAAAGAAAAATGATATTCTACCAGAAACATTAATGTGTTTTTTCCTTAAAATTTAACTTTGTTTGAGACATAAAAAATTGGTTTTATTAGCATTTTTTAAAAAGTATGAAAATTGACCCTAAAAAAAAAATCATTATTCCAGTATCAACACTTTCATTCTGAAGCTATATTTTGCAGGAAAATTTCGTAGAAAATTTCGTAGTCACTGCCATTTTTAAAACAGCCGCAAAATTGACACCTAAAAAAAAAAATCATTATTCCAGTATCAACACTTTCGTTCTGAAGCTATATTTTGCAGGAAAATTACATAGAAAATTTCGTAGTCACTGCCATTTTTAAAACAGCCGCAAAATTGACACCTAAAAAAAAAAAACATCGTTCCAGTATACACACTTTTCGTTTTGAGCACTGTTTTTGTGGTTTTTTTGGGGTTTTTGGGCCAGAGTTCCCGTTTTGAGTTTATAGTTCCCGTTTCAAAGTTTACATTGTTTATTATTATTTCAATTCGGAAAGCCCAAAATTATATAATAAATGATTCTAAAATTACTACAGTAATGAATATTTTACATACCAATTACTTCTTGAACACCATTAGTTTGAGGCTTTTCTCCATCTATAATATCAGATGCACGTTCTTGATCCCAAAATTGTGCACCATCTTCAAAATCTTTAGCAAGGAATTCACATAGGAACAAAAATGCTTCATTTAGTACATACCCTTCAGCCATGCAACCCTTTGGATGTGCCTTCCGCCGGACATATATTTTGAGGGTTTTCATGTATCTCTCAAAGAAAAACCTCCATCTCATTGAAATGATACCTTCCAGTTCAATGTCATCAACTAGATGTATAAGTAAATGGACCTGTAGGTCCATGAAACTTGTAGGGAGATCCTTTTCAAATACACATACAATTTATGTGATTTCTTTCTTCCATCTTGGCACTTTAGACTCATGGATCTCTTTATAGGTCACCCACCTAATTAGATATTTTCATTAAGTTAGTATGAATTTTTGGTGACATTTAGAATGAGATATAATATATCATTGTATCATATAGAGGAACATTTCATACCACGTCAAACCTTGTAAATATCAACCGACCACATACCTTGTAAGACTGACAATCGACATATGGCATTCCTCAAGTCAGTTGTAAGGCATGAATCCCCTCTTATTGCTAGTGGCATGATATGTTAACAAATCAAATTATTATCATAATATATCAAAATAAGTTTTAGTAAGTAAATGATAAGAATAACAATTAATTTATGTTAATACCTTCATAAAATTGTGATAATCATGTGTTTTGAATCCTGTGATATTCCCCTCTACCTTAAAAGATTTATTTAGTGATGACCCATATCCAGTGGGTGTTCTTATTGAACGAGTCACATTTTTTAGTTGATCTAACTCTTTCTTTTTTAGTATCCATGGAGCTTCTGCAGATGATTCATTTTCCTTACTTTGCCACACATGTCTTCTATCAAATTTGGTACGTGAAAGAGAAATATCCCTCCTTGATGATAAGGTGTCTTTATATTTGCTAGATATATGACGAAAAATAGAATCGGTGACTTTTTTGAAAATATGCATAGGATCTAATAAATGAGATATTCATAGAATCTCCTTCCACTAAGGGAGATAATAAAATATGGATTTCCTTTTCATTCATTTTGGAATTTCAACCATAACTTGTTCTAGTTCCTTAATTGAATGATCATGATGAAAAAAATGGTTCCAAGATTTTGATTAAACATCTCCATACATTTTAAGCCAATTTACTTGACCCATAACCTTGGGAGGAGCTTTATTTTCAATTTTTCCATCAAATTGATTCTTTAGGAGATTTATGAACTTATGGTCACTTGGTAAAAACCATGTTGTTTGCATAAATAAGTTTGTGTAGATATTTAGAATATATCCCCTCGAATTTTTTTGCACATCTAGCAAATGAAGAAATCCCTTTTGTTTGTAGCCTTATAGTTCAATAACTATCTTACATAAGAAAACAATAATAATTTAATACTTATATACAACTTGAATTGAAAATAAATTATGATGTACTAATAGTATGCAAATTATTTGATCTCTTACGAGGACAAACACCAAGTCCTGGGAAATCATGAATTGTCCAACATAGTATGCCATAAAACATCAAGGACCTATTTGATGGTGGATGTGATATTTCATACATTCTTATGCCTTTCCATAAATAAAAGGCACAATGTAAACATCCATTTTTTTCACTTGATGTTTTCCCAGAATGATGAGATTTAGCATAAGGTGTTCCTTTCTGACACTCATCCATGGGGGAATATTGTATACTATCAGTCCAACTTGCCAAACACTATAATTTGAGCTTAGGAAAGAGAAAGGACACACTCCATCCATTGCAAGTCCTAACCACATACTGCGAGGTTCATCTTTGAATTTTCTTGGCCATTTTTCCTCTATATGCTTCATTGCTTTGGAGTCCACACGAATTTGCATGAATCCATATTTACTCTTGTTATTTGCATGCCAATCCATCAATTGCACAAGAGATTTACAACGAAACATACATTGTAGTCTAGGAAAAATGAGCATGTGTCGTAAAACCTTATTTGGAACTGTCAAACCTTGTACATATGTACGATATATTTTCTCTTTGCATATAGGGAATTCTTCATTGTTTTTATATTCATCTATATATAAGATGCAATCATTTTTACATGCATGATTTTTTTTATATTTAATCCCCAACTTGACCAACAATTGACGTGCTTCTCTACAAGTTGATGGCAACACATTATCTTCAGGGAACATTTTATCCTTTAGAGCCCTATAAGTTTTTTAAAGACCCACATGTTTGAAATGTCATTTATAACGTTTTTTATATACCATAATGTAAAATCCACCTAAAATAAAATCAAATGGAGCTAGTACTTATATTCTAATTGAGGACACAAATTGACAGTGAAAAAATAGAAAAATAATTCGAATTACTTCAATAAGGTAGTGAAGCTCTTATATGACCAAACAAACAATGACTTGATTTCCAATAGTATTAATGTGCATGAAAGCTTGGATGTTCTACTTGCACCCGATTAGAACACCAATGTCTTTGATGCTTGCTTAATTAATTCATTGATGTTGATATCATCATAATTATGTTGGTGGTAATTTCCCTCTATATCAGAATCATCATTATTATGCATAGGATCATCACCCTCATCATTGTTTCCATCCCCAAAGAAACTTGTGAGCATTTCGTTCAATCCTTCTTCATGCATTACATTTCCATCCACATCTCCACTCTGAACAGTGGATGTCATGTCATTAGTGTATGCTAATTTCATCAATTCCTCAAATTTTTCACGTGGTAGTGCTCTCTTCAATGCTTCTCTTCTTCTCCTAGTATGGTTTAAAGGATGGATTGGATCATTCGTTGAATTCTTAATGGTCTAGTTGGATCTTGATCATTATTAGGTGTATCATCAACAACATTTACCTATAATTAAATGCAACCATTATTTAATGTTATATAGAAATTACTGTCTAAAACATGGATCCATTTCAAATATATAGGCAATAGATTACTCAATGAAACAATATTAAATATACATATATACAATAAAATAAAAATATTAGTTTTGAACACATAGTTTTAAACACAAGCCAAGTCAATTTCATATTCTTAGATTTGTTGCCTTATGAACATCCAAAAACAACAATTGTCTCAAAGTATTCATCCATGCTTGTAGTATCATCATGACCAACCTCTTGTTCATTGTGTTGATTTTCTATTGTAGATGCAAACTCCATTGTCATATCCTCTTCTAGCCATTTCTTTTTGTGTGATTTAATTGTACGGCATAGGCCATGTCCATATGCAGGTATTTTTATTGGTCTATCAAAATGATTAAACTCCTTATTTGTTCTAATTGCATTTTCAACCTAAAATAGTTGATACTTGCATTATTTTTTCCAAGGTTAGAGAATAGAATATATAATGTACTTATATTGTACATTAATTTCTAGCCGAACTTATTTATAACACCCACAAAGTATAACAATTATATTAAAGTATTCATTCCATTTATTATCATCATGACTAACCTCTTGTTTATTTCCGCCAATTTATATTGTATTTGTATTCTCAATTGTCATATCTTCTTCCACCCACTTTCTCATGCGATGTGCTTTAAAAGTATGGGGTCCACCCTCGTGTACATATTTTCATTGTTTTATAGTAAAAGGGTTCAACTTTGTATTTGTTGCAAACACATTTTCCACCTAAAATAATCAACGACATGCATTATTTTTTGTCAAGTTTGAATAATAAACTATATAAATTACTAGGTTTGGGAAAACAAGGATGGGAAACTAAATTTCATTTCATTAATATTGCATAAATTAATGTAATATTTAAGTACCCGATGCCCTAAATCATGTTGTCTATCTTCATTGGAAATAAATTCATTTGTTTCCATGGCCTCTCCTAGCACATCCAATACACAACAATGATAGCATTTTTTATTAAAGTCGTATATGTGATTATTATAATATTATTTCTTATTCCATTATTTTGATCATTCTAATTTTCATGTTAGTTATTTGCATTTTCAATTATGGAATTATTCACCATTGTTGTGACACTCTTATAATAAGGATTGAACCTGAGTTGAAGACTTAACTTTTCATGCATATATACACTTCTGATAATTAGGGTCATATCTATTGAATTTTGGATACTAGTTTTTAACGTGGATATCAAGTTGTTTATCTAGTTTGAGCGTACATTAGGAACATAGCGGTACTAAACTCTCATGATATTGTTTTGAATCCTATGGGGCTTTCATATTTACCAAACATTAGATGTTGCACATATTATAATATCATGTCATACATGTGAAGCATATTTAATATATGTTAGATGATCTAAATTACACCTTTGCGTTAATATTAATACACAAATGATGTTTTTTTCTTATTTGAAAAAAACCATTATGGAATTTCGTACCTAAGTCAATAATTACTAAAATAATTATTGTCTAAATCAATAAATCCTAAAATTATGCCTAAGTGATCTAGTCCTCTCAAATAGATAGGAGTAAAGTATAAATGGTACAACTATGAGCATTACCATGTAAACAACACATGTTCAAACCTTTACAAGAGTGGAGCTTCTATGCGCACTGTGCATGAGGGAAGGTGTTTGATATATTATAGTTGGTTTCCATTCATCACCAAAGTGTATTAGGTTATGAGTGGATTGGCAAAGCAACCCTCATTTGTTCCTTTGAGTTTCTGGAAAATCTCAAGTTCAACTAGTGCTAGTAGATGGTTTCAAAGATGTTTTCTAGGCTTTTTCAACAAGATCACTAGATCACAATGCAACATAGGTACTCTGGATTTGTTGAAAAATAAAACCCCCACATATCACCGAATGGGTCATTAATGACTACCTAGAGAACTTAGATCAAATTAATCGTGAAAGTAAAAACTACAATTGAAAAAAACAACATACACTTGGTAATTCACACTAGAATTCATCCTCTCATAATCAAGAGTTGATGAATAACATGTTAATTCTTTGACGAAGCGTATGAAATATAATAAACATGTTTATCCATATACGAGTGCATGAACTTACTTAATGCATACCCTTTAATTGGAGATGATATATATATATATATATATATATATATATATATATATATATATATATATATATATCTTTCATATTTACCAAACATTAGATGTTGCACATATTATAATATCATGTCATACATGTGAAGCATATTTAATATATGTTAGATGATCTAAATTACACCTTTGCGTTAATATTAATACACAAATGATGTTTTTTTCTTATTTGAAAAAAACCATTATGGAATTTCGTACCTAAGTCAATAATTACTAAAATAATTATTGTCTAAATCAATAAATCCTAAAATTATGCCTAAGTGATCTAGTCCTCTCAAATAGATAGGAGTAAAGTATAAATGGTACAACTATGAGCATTACCATGTAAACAACACATGTTCAAACCTTTACAAGAGTGGAGCTTCTATGCGCACTGTGCATGAGGGAAGGTGTTTGATATATTATAGTTGGTTTCCATTCATCACCAAAGTGGATTAGGTTATGAGTGGATTGGCAAAGCAACCCTCATTTGTTCCTTTGAGTTTTTGGGAAATCTCAAGTTCAACTAGTGCTAGTAGATGGTTTCAAAGATGTTTGCTAGGGTTTTTCAACAAGGTCACTAGATCCCAATGCAACATAGGTTCTTTGGATTTGTTGAAAATTAAAACCCCCACATAGCACCGAATGGGTCATTGATGACTACCTAGAGAACTTAGACCAAATTAATCGTGGAAGTAAAAACTACAATTGAAAAAAACAACATACACTTGGTAATTCACACTAGAATTCATCCTCTCACAATCAAGAGTTGATGAATAACATGTTAATTCTTTGATGAAGCGCATGAAATATAATAAACATGTTTATCCATATACGAGTGCATGAACTTACTTAATGCATACCTTTTAATTGGAGATGATATATATATATATATATATATATATATATATATATATATATATATATATAGATATATATATATATATATATATATATATATATATATATATATATATAGTGATTATCATAATCTCAAGAAATAAACATACATGGAAATTGAATACTTTATTTTTTTTGGGTTGACCCTAACTATGCTGGAACCTATGGCCCTCACTCCCTTCTTAAATATGCTGACCATACATCATTCACTTCGGTAAAACCTCGATTTCGAATAGGAAAAAAAGGTAGAAGGAGGGGACTAGGAGGATAACTAGAAAAAGGCACGGTGGGAATGAAAAAGGGCAAGAAATACTAGATCAACAAATTGAAGGGTATCGGTGGTAAGAGATAAGGAAAGTGGATGGGTCAGGGAGGCAACGAGACAAATTTATGTGGCTTAGAAAGACGTGGCACAGAGGTGAGGTGACCCATTTGAACATACCCTCACTAGTTTTGACATTGTCTGCGCTGATTATACACATTATGTGAACAACTAATGCAATCCCCTAAACTTTCTGTGTGTAGATTGATTCTTCAGTATTTTTAATGAATGGATTATTATAATTCCTATGTTTCTATTTCTATGTAAGCATTAATTTTTTCCTAGGGTAGAGGAGTTGCAGACATTATGTTAGCTAGCCACTTCTAGCAAAAGAAATTTGTGATTATCTGAGACATTTATCATATTCCTTAACATTGGAAAATACCTTGGAACCTTTTGTCTCTAATTAGACATAGCTTCTGGTTGGTTTTCTAGGGTTCTTAACTGAACTGAGGGTGGAGGATCATACTTTGGAACCCCTCAACATCTAACGGTTGAAGGCCTTGAGTGGAGGCCTACTCTATTTTCTCTTGCTGAATAATTAGTTTTGGTGTCCTCTGGATTCCCAACATAGGGTGGAGGTACTAAAGATGAAATTTTTTGGGTGGAGAAATTCTCTGGAAACCCTGAAAGGTGGAGAAAATCTCTGGAATCATTGAATCAAAAGAGGGTGGATATTTCATTTTTATCTCTGGAATCCCTTCAATGGCTTATGGGTGGAGGATGATTTCCTTTGGAATCTTGGTATAAGCATACATATATAGGTAGGGTGGGTGTGGAAAGACCTCTATAATGCCTGTTCAGGTCCTAATCTAGGGGGTGACAGCTGCTCTGCTTGCAGACTGTCAATGGTTGGGAGGAGAACTAGGGAACTTATGCAAATGCTAATTTGGATTACGCAGAATTAGAAACCTAAAAACATAGTTAATTATGGCGGTATTGCATGTAATTCTTGTATGGCCTAAAGGATTCTAAAAATATACATTTATGCACTAGTAACCAGTTGTACATTTTCATGATGGATAATAAACAATCATGGTCTCGACATGTTGGGGTGTCTACCTAGAAGTAGCTTCATTGACCTTGAGCTCCCCTACATGTAATTTAATAACATGTATTTTCCTTAGTGACTGGAACTGTATGTACACAGTAAAAAGAAAACAAAATTATATTGAATTAGCTACTGTGATTTGATAGCATGAAAGAACTCATGGTAGTGTGCCATTCCTACTATAAAGTTATCCACCAATATTGTGTAGCTGGAACTACTACTAAAAACTGTGTGCAATTCTTATGGTTACAAATTTCGTTGTTATAATTTATTGCTATGATTCTCTACATCCTAGCACATGTTGTTCCACTTTAACATTCTAAAAAAGATAATATGAGTTATTTTATTACCAAATACTAGTACAAACTTTTGGAGTGAAACCTAATATGTTGTATTGCATTACCATGATTTAGGCACAAAGATAAATGTGCCAGTGCATATTAACTCTAGGCAATACAAGAGTTTACTCGTAGATGGCTATGACATCATGAATTTTGTTACTAAAGTGTTGTCATTACCTTTGAAATATCTCAATACAGGGCTTGATGTGACATGAACTAAAATGTGCAACCCTGTTCCATTATTAGGAATGATGCAATGATACAATGGCATGTACTATTGTTAGAAAAATTTGTTGAGCCAATTATATAAGTTGGCATCCATTATAAGTGCTTTTGTAGCATGCACTAGTAATCCTATAATATACTTAGTCGATGAAGATTCAAACATTGTATCATTCCACTACACTAGTTACTTAGACTGACAATTTTTGATAAGGTATTTGGAAGGTGACAAAGACTCATGGACCTATTAAATCCTTTTATTTCATGTTTATTTCATGTTGAGAACCTCATGATGGGATACCATTTCCTTGGTATTTTTAAAAATGAATTTTTGAGTCTATTCTATAGTCATTTAATGACAGGCCTAAGTTTGCAATGTCCTTACAATTTTGACATTTTCTTAGCCGTTTTTGAACTGAGCAGTGAAGTTTGAGAACTAGCTGTTGACACTGTCCTAGCTACTCTGGACTGATTGGTTGAAACCTAGTTCAATTACAACTAATTTTCCTTTCTTTCCTAATCATGAGATTCCTTGTAATTGCATCATGGGAATGGATAAACTTGAAATTTGTCTACAAAACATGAAATCTAGACTTTGTTTCAGTTAAAAGGAAAGAAAACCAGTCCAACATTATAAGCTCAAACAAGACCTTTGAGGAAGTGGCACACACATTCTATAAAATTTTGGAATATATCAGTTATTCAACAGTTATTACAATAGTCATTAAATCCTGTGAAATTCAAGTCTAGTTAGGTTGATGTTGTATATAAAATTCATAAGAGTGAGACCTAATGGTGACCTGAAGAGTGTACAAACATATCCTGATGCTTGATTACCCATAATGTGGTAGTATAAGATGTTTTGATGTAAAGGTGAAATGAGGTATAATATATACATTATTCTTTGTGCCTGTTACATAATAATGCAATGATTGACTCTGTTCAGTAATAAATCTATGATCCATGTATATGTGGATAGGCATACTATCGATGTTTAATTATTGTTACACAAGATCAGATTAATTATGTTGTGCTCATAAAATTGATTGAATCCTTATATGACCTGGTTTATTTAAATCATGACTATGACACATTAACAAAGCAACTCCTATTGTAGACTGTAGGAATATCTATTGATTTTATTACAAACTAGAGTTGTAGACAGTCTCCCAATTCATAAGCTTTATGACTTGTTGCTTCACTATTTGTATGAAGTAATGCAACTGATAGTACTTGCATTAAGGCCTAATTTTTTTGGGGAATCCTAGTCTTATGAAGTTTCAATTTGTATTGCCTGGAAATGTTAATACTTTCCATTCAGTTTGTTTGGATTTATTCTTCAAGAATGAAGTCCTCTACATAGGAATATAGTTCTAGAATAGCAATGTAGTGCGCAACACAACCTTCCCCTGTCAACATGGTCAGTCGATATTCAGTATGAGACAAGCAGGCACCTTTGCTGCATTGCATTAGCTTGCTAAGCTCGGTTTCCACAACCCTAGGCTCTTAGAATGCTACAGGCTTAATTTTATTTTATTATTACTATTATTTTTTTTTTTGAGGATGTGATACAAATTTCTAGTTATGTTACAGATGGCATGTGACTGTAATTTAGAGGTCTTACAACATTAATTTCTTTTCCAAACAGTTTGGAATGCTTAGTGCTATACTGACACTTGAATCTTTCTCTAGGACATTAAGTGTATATGAGCGTTCTTGCTGCTTCTTTTGGAGTTTGAGTAATCGATGAATTTTATGTACAATGAATTATATATGCCATGTTTGTTGATTATAGAAAAAATAACACTTCTTCCCTTGGATTCTAGTTGCTTCCTTTATCAATCAATTGACCAATCAATCTAACAATGCATTGACCAATTTAAGTAGAAGTCTATTAACCTTGAACTCATAGATCCAAATGTAGTGTTAAAGATAAAGTGCATCGACAGACTCTTGTCCCCTAGATAATGGAAAATGGACCTTTCATAGATCAATGTGTCCAGAAATAATTTTCAAGTTTGTTAATTTGTCTTGGATGTACAAGTTGAGGACTTAAATTAGACTACTGCATGTATGAACTCCATTGGCATTCACCAAATTTTCATTGAAGATTAACTGTCTTCTAGTGGATTACAAATTTTTGGTTGGTATGTATAGGTAAATATAAATAAGGGTTAGAATTTAGCTATGATTCTGGTCTGTCTAGTGGATTAGTTTGATTACACATAAGAAAAACATTGTTTGCAAGAAATGAACCTTGTGTGCACTGATTGTGTTTTCTATTCGTGTCCCATGTGTAACACCTTGGTATTCCAGACTATTGCTAGTGTTGTGAGAGATTACATATTACAAAGTTTCAGAAAAAGTTAAGGTTTATTAATACCACCTTATGGTTAGTGTTTCCTATGACATGCCTCTCTGTGGCTTTTTTCTTATCGGACAATGGTTGAGTTAAATCTGCTTGGTTTTCCACTAAGGTAGATTGAAGGTTAAGGGGAATAACTTCAACTATTTTTCAGTATGCTATTAACTAATTTAAATCTTGAGATATATGTATATGTGCAAAAATCATGATGACAAGACCTTCGCTGCTACAATAACATGATTCTTACTGGACTCCTTCTTATTAGGACACTTACTAGCATATTGTTCAAACTCATGGAAATTGAAGCACTTGATCTTACTTAGATAATTTTTCTTTCCCTTCTCATTGGACTCGCCCTCTCCTTGGACCTTCTTGCCCTTAGCCTTTCTACTCTTGCCTACAAGGGAACAATTCTCCTCGTCCTCTTGCTGAATAATGTAACTAGTTTTGATCTTCCTAATTGTCATTTGACCCATGTAATAATGTAATTATTATTTGGAGAAAGAAAAAGATGTAAAGAATAAAAGAGAAATATTTTTGAAGCATGGGTTTCATGCTCAAATTATTTATCATTAGGTCTCATAGGTTTATCATGAGTCAAAGAGTCATTGTTATTATAAAATACCCTTTTGGGAAATTGTATCATTATTTTTGTATATGAAAAATACCTAGCACACTCCAAAGAACCAAGTTGGCAAACCTACATAAAGTCGGCCTTGTGATTGATGTTTGAGCCCTAAGAAATGCTATAAAAGGGAAGGCAATCAAACTATTGAGACACACATTCAATGACCACTCATCATGAATTCATCCTGAAGTTGTAGATGAATGCAAGGGTCCTTGGAAAGCAGGGAAGGCTAGTGAAAAGAAGGAAGATGCTCTTGAAGACATTGAAGGTCCAAATTTGCATGTTTCTTCCCAACGTGTGAGAAACCTAGGGATTTTGGATACACTTGAGGTTTGAAAATTGCAGGATAAGTTTCAAACTTTGTGTGGAGAATCAAATGAATAGAAGAGGCTTGATTTCGAAGGAACATTGTTTCACTACTCTTGGAAGACCTTATCTTGTTGTGGAAAGGAAAGAATTAGGTGGCTAATATGGTCCTTGGTAGCAACTTGGGTCTAGGGTTTGGTCTCAGAAGTCTCCTTTGAAGTTGATTCTATAAGAAGACAAGTTATTTTTGGGTTTTCCACTTGGAGGGGTTTTTCCTAGCTTTGAGCCTATATCTTGTGGTCATTGTGTATTGCTATTATCTTTTTATTGGCATTTATTTGATGATAAGAACATAAGCATAATAATCAAGAATAAGAATGTAAATCACAAATAATTGTCATGGTCTGGAAAAGTATCCTAAATGCTGCCCTAATCAAAATTTTCCAACATGGTATCAGAGCTTAGGGAAAGAGTATAAGAATTTTTGCAATGCTCCAAAAGCCTAAAAAAGGGCTAATTATAATCTCCTTGAAGAAAAGCCTAGCTAGAAAGAACTATTCCCAAGTCATTGTTAGGAAATGATTAGATTAAAATTATGTACGAGTTCTGAAGTTATTATGGAAGACACAAGGCTTACATTTTAAAAGCTCATGGGCCAAACTATCTCAAGTTATAAAACACAAAGAAAGGATGGTCTATTAGGGCACATCAAAGGCTGCTACAGGGACATATAAACAAGGTTGAAATTTTTACAACAATAGTGAGAAGGTCGAGCTCCTATAGTGGCTATTAGAGGTGATGGAGGTGTCTTAAAGGGTAGCGAGTTGCATAATCTTGTACAAAAATCGAGATTCAAGAGGTTTGAACAAGCCTCTATTGCAAGTTGCATATCCCTGTAATGGTTTTAGAACTAAGCCAAAGTATGTAAGGTCTAGACTCAAGCTCATAACAATCTTTCTAGCCAGTGAAGGAATACAACTTGTAAAGGATATTATACCAAAGATTGGACAGGAATTATGAATCTAATCTCAAGGTTTTCCAGTGACTGTTGTAGGCCCTAACTAAGAGGGTTGAAGTTGCAAGAAATACACACTAAACAAACACCAAGTCTATTTCTAAGACAATTGAATTAAAGAAGAAGTATTATAATGGTAATTACAATGTACCCTAACATGAAGTCTTAAGGAGAAGAAGCTTGACTTCCTCAATAGAGGCATTTTTAAGTGCCTTGGGATCATTTGAAGCAAGTCCATAGTTAGATCTTAAAGGAAGTAACAATGCCTAGGACTGTGAGATCAAGAAGAAGGCTTTGAAGCAACCTCTTGTGATCATGAAAGACAAAGGTATGTAGTCCTTAAGGTAAGTATGATTTCTAAGTATAGTATTTGTAAAGGGTATGGATAAAATGTATTAGGGTTTTGATGCATATTTTGATTCTAAGGTTTGCAGACTTCATCTTGTTGAAGGTTTTTGTATCTAGGGATTGTAAACCCTAAATGGTGGTTGGATTAGTAAAACCCTAGTGGAAACCCTAACCCTAATATGATTTTTCCCTTATAGAAACTCTAACTCTTGACTTTTAAGGTTTATAGATAATCTAGGGTATTTGGTAATCTTGAGCAAGGGTGGAACTGAAATCTAGGATATGTCCTCTAAACCCTAGGGTTGATGTTTCTCTGAGAAATATCAAAGGAAGTTAGGGCTTCTTTCTATGAATCCTAGGAGAATAACCTCTATGAAAATCAAGAAACCTTAGGTTGTTATCATGCTCTTGTACTTGTATTTTGCTTGGTCGCACTTGTTGATAAATATTGTAGGTACATAATGAAGAAAGAAAAATGAGAACAATGGACTAGAAAAAGCAATCATTGCATGATGAATGGAGAGAAGTGAAAGGACCCTAAAGAAACTAATATTTGAAGGAGTAAGCATGCATCTTGATATAGTATGGCATCATAGGTAGAAGCATGTGATAGTATCATATTTAAAGTCTACTTGTTTGAATTTCTTGAAATCATCTAGTCCTTTAATGAAAAGCTTTGGGACCCTTTTGCATAAGTGTTCATCCATACATTGTCTAACATTATGTTAGATGAAGTCATTTTTCTAAGATGGATCATCATGATCTTGTAAGATTCATCATCTTGGAAGGCTCTTGAAAGAAGCATTATGACAAGACTAGTATGTGAAAATGATGAAGGAATGCAGTTGGTCAAGTTGAAGGCTCATTATGAAATACATATAGCTAGATGATTGTGTGAAAGGTTAGGAATGCATGTTTAAAAGAAACCTTTGGGTAGGATTCATATAATCCTGAAAGAAAGGTTGGTCACAAGCATAGTGAATCTTTCATTTGATTATATGATGTCTAAATAGATGAATTTGGCTTACTCCATAATGAATAGAATGCTAAGATATTCTCGCTAGAATATATTTACTAATAATCAATATCAAGTACAATCTCCGAAAGAAAATGGTAACTTGGTAATCAATTTGATCTTTGGGCACGCTAATGTATGAAGGAAGAATCGTATGGAGATGAACCTTGAAGATGTCAATGATGAGAGAGTTGTCACAATGAGGGAAAAGATAACTGGAGTTGAAATATCAGATGTAGAGTGGAGAAAAGAGAACATATGGAGTTTGTCCACTAGGAGCGCACTGTAAACCTAATAGAATATGTGTTTGAATCGACTGGTAATGGGGGGAGTGAATATAGAGTAGGGATACTAGTGGGAGTTTCCATCTACATAATAGAGAAAAAGGAAGTCCTTTAACACAATTGCATTCATAAGAGATAGGGTAAATGATAGATGGAAAAAAGAGAATGGGAAAATTCTCCTCCGAGTGAGGACACAAACCTCTGGATTCCTAGGACTATAGGGTGGGAGATATTGTTCTCTAGATTCACTAAACATCCAGGTGAATTTAGCACCTCAGATTTCTGGAAGGTAGAGAGAGATCCCAACTTTTCTTCATTTTAGTCAAATTGGCAGTAGACTCTGGATGCCCTTCATTGGGTGGAGTTACTTTGGCAATAAATTTGCTAGTGGGTGGAGGTTACATACCTCTGGAATCCTTATATTAGCTTGTAACTAAATTCTCTCTCAATGAAAGGTGGAGGTAGACTAAACCTCTGGAATCCTTAACACATCTGGAAGCTAGATCTTGGAACAGTCTTCTCAAGCCCTGAAGTCGATCTTGGGTGTGAACTACACAGGGCATTAGATTGCAACAATTGAATGGTTGGAAGGTGAGAATTGTCCCAAATTCCATTGCCCATTAGTGTTTCAGAAGAATAATATGTATACTAATTTTCTCATAAAATCTTGTCACACTGAATTGATAATGAATTTCTCATGCTTTGTATGATTATTCATAAAAATATATGGTCATTGAAATTATAGATGCATGTGGTATGCCATGCTTGCTCATACTTGTCTGAAACTATGTTACTGGTTCATAAAATATTCTGATCACATAACATTGTGTGTGGGTTTATAATACATTGTATGTACATACATTGGTTGACATAATATTGTACATGATTTTTGTTGTGGGATGTGATGAAGTATGTAGGTTGGAGACTAGTTCCAAATTGAAGTTGATATTATCTTATAGAGAGGGGTGCTTTCTTAGGTATTAATATATAACTTATCGTGTTAGATAGGGTCAATCTCAACACATGATTATTTTGGTACATGTTCTGCCACTGAAACTCTCACATAGGCGAGTCCAACAATTATCTATCCCTTAAGTGCCTTAAGTTCCCCATTGATAAGCAAAATCGTAAATCAATGAACATGAACAATCACATAGTCCTACCGACTATGGTTTATACCCTCATATAGTAGACATTTTATTTCTAGATTTACATTGTATAGGGTTGTGTTATAATGATTCGACAGGGATACAATATTATGGTGTTTAATAAATTTTTATAGCCGAGAACATCTTCGAGTCTAGTCATATTTAATAAGTAATTATATGTGTTTTTCTATCATTTTGGCACATAGTTCAAGCAAATAGTTCAAGAAGAGAGGACCAGATGTGAGGTTATGTAATATAGATATTGTTAAATCTTATACTCATGCCCTCTGACAACATTTTTCTTTTCCTTCCAACAAGTTTTTTTTTAGTAAAAGGGTTGCCACTCCTAGGTTAAACTAAATAGTCTTGCCCCAGAAAATCCTAGATGCAATATGAACCATGGATCAAAGCTCACTCAATCTGAGTCATTTAAATCATAGTACAAATGTGGCATACAAATGGAATGTTCCCTCTTTTCTATAGATGTTTCCAGAAACACAAATACTCCACATTTCTCTTAATAAAGTAGTAAAATGTTATACCAACATTGGTTAATGTAAAGAATAAACATAGTTATATATCCAAGCTCATACGTTACATTATACAACAATAAGGTTGAAATAAGCCATATGAAAAATAAAGTAATATGTGTCCAATGGTAAAATATATATGGTTACCGAACGTGTATAGTTTATATGTGGTAGTGTAAATGTTTCTATCTCCAAAATGAAAAGTATTATATTTGAAGATAATACTATGTTTGGACTAAAGTAAAAGTAATCTTTGCTGATTAAGTATGCTAAGCCAAATGTAATTTTTGGTGATTAAGCATGATAAGTCAAATATAAAAAAGATGAGGATTATAGTTTTTACAAGGGACTAAACAAAGAATGAGATAATATGACAATAAATTTACAACGAATCTTAGGGGTGTGAGTATATATTTTTATATATATAACAAAAACAGCTAGACATAACATAAAGAACTTATTAAAGTGAATCTTAAGGGGGTGTGTATATATATATATATATATATATATATATATATATATATATATATATATATATATATATATATATCTATAGATAGATATAGATATAATAAAAATGGAAAGATTGGGGTTAAAAAAAAAAACTTCTGTATTGAGAGAAGTTTTTTCCAGATACAATGGGTACTAAAAAGCACTAGTATCTTGACCACTCTTGATCTAAATGACTGTATTTCCACTTGAGATTAGAATAAGAGAACCATAGAACAAACACTCACCCAGGCCACCCACCAGAGGAGAATGGTCACTAGACCCACTGCTCACATAGTCCGTTGAACCACACAACCAAAACAAACACTGCAATAAACAAGAGTATTTGAATTACCTAAGGGGCTGCAATATCATCTTCTCTGTCATTCCCAACTTCGCTACAACTCGGACTCAACATTAGCCTCACGTCGACCATTCCAAAGCCTTGAGCCCGACTTTCAGAGACTGCCAACTTCCAAGCATGAACCAAACTAGGGTCACATATTACAGTGTGAACTACCAATCCATGTGGAGCAACTTCATATGGTCAAGACCCCAACTTGACTCTCCAAAGAGCCCCCCGAATGAACGAAGCAAGTAATTATACACAAAATCAGTTGTTGCATCTACTTGCAAATGCCATGTTCATCACCCGTTGGAATAATAACCCTTGTTATTTCATCACCCATTGGAATAATAACCCTTGTTATTTCGATAATATTCCCGTGTATGCCACCAAGCCCTGCATACCCAAAACACTTAACCGTCATTACTGCCACACGAGAGGGCAATTAATGTCTCGCTTCGATATACTTGCCATGTTCATCACCCCCACGAAGAACATAAATAATGAATATATGAACAAATTTGAAAATATAATTTTATATATGTTGCAAAGGGATTTTATTGATAAATATTTAAATTAATTAATAATAAAGATGGCATAATAAACTAATTTTTAATATAAATAAAAATACACAATTTTTTTTGGAAAAAATATAAACACAAAAAACATGATCACAAATAAAATTATTCAAATAAAAATCATAAGATATATATATATATAAAATTCAAATAAAAATCATAATATATATATATATATATATATATATATATATATAATTCAAGTACAATCAATTCAATATATTCAAATTTTAAAATTATGAATCTATTTCTAAAAATTCTAATTTTCTTCTTTTTATTTTAAAAATACAATTAAAAAAATCATATACTATTTTATATAAAAAAATTAATATATAATAATAAAGAAAATTTGTTTATTATATATATAAAATAATACAAAAAATTTAATCACCCGACACACACATCAAAATTAAACACTAAAAATGCAACATATTTAAATATTAAAAATTGTAATCTTTTATAAAAGAAAAGAAATTGTATATAAAAATTAATCTTTTAAGATTCAAAACACAACTCAGTGTATAAATCTTTCTCCATACTATTACTATTATACTATTATTTTGAATTCATGTATGAGGATGAAATATGGGCTATCCTTAGTGACATAAAGTTAGTTTCCAATGGAGCGCTCTCTCTCTACAGTTCTAAAGATCACAAACTAAAGGTGGAGCCACTACTCCTATCATGAACTAAGGGTTTAGGAGCTTGTATCTAAGGTGGTTCTTGAATTCCCAAAAATGCAAAGACCACTTTCCTATGAGTAGGATACTTTAAAACTTAAGAAAAAGGCAAGTTCATACCTGCTATCAAATAAAATAATAGGCAAGTCATGAGGTAAGGCCGATATGCAAAGCATAAAATCCTTTTACTCTAGATCTGTGTGTGCAATTATGAATATGAACTGGTGCTCTGTTCAGGTAGGTAACATCGCTTAGGTAAGTAATTTTGGAATTAAGTGAGGTAGATTTGAAACAACGCTATAGAAGGCAGAGTGAAAATAATGCATAAATTCATATTCGAGTTGCGAAGAAGGCGAAGGTCAAATTCATGCATCCATCAACCCAAGTTTGATTGAAGAAGACAATATCAATTTTAATAAGTATATAATGTAATAAAAGAATAAAATTTATAGCTAGATTGGTTTAAATTGAAGCTATCTAAAATAAGACATCCTGTTATTGTTGTTGGATGTCAGTATTCAAGAATGATTTCTAATAATACATTTCAAAAAAAATTGTAGCATAAATTTTTTTTTTTTTCGACAATATTTGAATCCACTGCTTTCCATTTTTAAACACATAATCACCAAAACACTTAGGTTTATTCTGTTAAGCCTGCAAACTTTCATAAAATATCTATATATATAATATCTATATATATATATATATTTTTTTTTATTTGGATTCGGATTTAGTTAGCACCTTTTCCATTGTCCTGGTAGTTTTCATAAAGACGGATAACAACAACCACACCGCTTGCAAAATTGAAAGCTAAAACCCGGTAGCCAACTCCAAAAAATTGAAATTAGTGTGATCCCAAAGGCTAACGTTGGCAGAATGGTGATGCTTACTTTTTTCCATTAAATATGTTTGGGAGGAAAGAACTTCGAAAGTCTCATTCAGTTCTCACCCAGACCCTGAGTTGCAAGTTCAATTCTCTTTGAATCTATCACGCAGACCCTGGAGGAATGTTACGACTAAAAAAAT
This sequence comes from Pinus tabuliformis, assembly GCA_031772625.1. Lineage (NCBI taxonomy): Eukaryota > Viridiplantae > Streptophyta > Pinopsida > Pinales > Pinaceae > Pinus > Pinus tabuliformis. The sequence continues at coordinate 665,925,981 of CM062811.1, read as the reverse complement.
CCACATCTCGGCAATCAGCGCTGACGTTCACATTAAAATAAGTCGGTGGTACAAAATGATAAGAACCCAATGCACACCGCTCCTTCTTTTCCTTTTCCAGCTGGCGCTTTGATCACCTTCGTCAATCTTCTTGCACCATTTCATCTTAACAGTCCATCTAACCTCCTCTGCCTATAAATTGATGAGTTCCAGTTACCGTGAAATCACATTCATTGGCTTCTTTCCCACCGTTCTTCCCTTTACAGTGATAGAAGGGAAATGCGACGAAGACTCGTGTAATGAAGGGAGTTAAGGATTTTCATCTGTCTTCCGCCTCTTTCCAGTGGTTGTATCCACGCAGCTTTAGAGTAGCGTTACTCGTTGATATTTTCCTCCTAGGATACAAAGGCGTAAATTTTTCAGAAATGGTGCTCTGTGTCTTCCCTCATGTTGAAAATATAATTTCAACTGCAATCGCCGATATAGCATCGGCAAAATGAAGTGAAGGAATTATAAAGGAGCCTTTGTGTTTGCGATAAGCGATCGCCGATATCGCATCGGCAAAGTCAAAGTGAAGGAGTTATAAAGAAGTTTTTGTGTTTGCGATAAGCGATCGCCGATATCGCATCGGCAAAGTCAAAGTGAAGGAGTTATAAAGAAGTTTTTGTGTTTGCGATAAGCGATCGCCGATATCGCATCGGCAAAGTCAAAGTGAAGGAATTATAAAGAAGTTTTTGTGTTGCCGACGAGCGATCGCCGATATCGCATCGGCACATCGCTATCGGCAATGTCATAGAGTCGAGGTCTTTGACATGAGTAAAGTTGCGATGCGATGGAGTGGACCCGATGGCTTCCCAAAACCAAATTGCATAATGTTTGAAATTCACCCGACGGCAAATATTAAATGTTGCGTGGAGTAAATCTAAGTTTTGGTTGACCATACGTCTTAATGAAATGTCATAGTGGTAGGTAAAATATTAAAGTTTTACATAGAGTTCGTAAGTTTTTTTTATGAAAAGGTATGGGCGTATGTACTTATTACATAAATTCTGTATGGGATATGAGTATGTAATTTATTACTGCGTTGACCATTGTTTTCTTAGATGGCACACGGGAGGTTTTAGTGTGAGTTCATAGTAGAGTAAAAATTAGAGTGGTGAAGCGAAAACCATGTGTGGTATGTATTGAACACACAGCAGTGTGTAAAAAGATAGAACCAGATGAAGTAATTTTTGGTGTGTGGAAAAACCATGTGTAGTTTTGCACAGCAGTGCATAAAGGAAATGGTGGAGCGAGTTTTTGTAACTCTGTAAGTTTTGTTTTTACAGCAGCATGTAAAAGTGTTTCACACCAGTGAATGTAAATTTTGTTTTACAGCAGTAAGCTCATGTAAACCTTTGTTACAGCAGTAAGTTATTTTTCACAGCAGTGAATATGAAAATGGTTTTACAGTGTTAAATCCCTCTCAGTAAAAGAGGATGAAGTTTGTATCGGTTTTTAATGAATAGAAATTTCTTATGGTGAAATACTCTGATTCTCTGAGTGAGATTTTTTTTAAGTCTTCTGTGCATAAAAGATCCTGGAGCAAAGTAAAAACAGAGCATTACCTCTGTGTGTTTGAATATTTGGTTTTTGGTATTTTCCCCATTTTAAAGATAAATACCCAACAGTGGTATCGGAGCCAGGTTTAGGCTCTTGAAGGTGTTCAAGAAGCTGAAGGGAGAAGTTTGTAGCTGCAGCAAAACTTCTCAGGCAGACAGAAGACTCAGACATCAAAGGATTCAGGTATTTCAAAGTTTTTTTTGTGTTGCTGAAGAAACAGTCAGCTGTTTTAAACACACAGACAAGGATTTAGAGACATAGATCAGAATACAAGGAATGGCTAGCACAAGCACTGGTATGGGTTTGTTTAACACCCAGCTCCCACAGTTTAATGGGAAGAACTATGACTACTGGTCAATAACTATGACAGCCCTGCTTGCTTCCCAAGATTTATGGGAAATAGTTGAAGATGGCTTTGAAGAACCAGCAGATGAAACTGAGTTCAATGCATTAACTCAGGGAGAGAAGGATCTGTTTAAGAACAATAGGAAGAAGGATTCAAAAGCCCGAGTGTTGTTGTATCTAGCAGTAGACCAGAGTATGTTTCCAAGGTTAGCAGCAGCTAAGACAGCCAATGAAGCATGGCAAACCCTCAAGACAACCTATTAAGGCATGGAGAGAGTGAAGACAGCAAAACTACAATTGCTGAGAAAGGATTTTGAGAACTTGAACATGAAGGAGTCAGATAACATTGACTCATTCTTCACTCATGTGATTGGAGTAATCACACAAATGAGAACTCATGGAGAAACCATTGAATATAGAAGAATTGTGGAGAAAATATTGAGGGTCTTACCCTCAAGGTTTGATGCCATAGTCACCACCATTGAAGAGACAAAGGATCTCTCAAGCTATTCAGTTGATGAGCTACATGCATCACTGATAACACATGAGCAGAGGTTGAGTAGGAATGAAAACTCATCTCTTGAGCAAGCCTTCAAGACCCAGATGTCCTTTGGAAGAGGAAGAGGTCAAGGTAGAGGAAACAAGAGAGGAAGAGGCAGAAGCCAGAACAGAGGTGGAAGGAACAGCCCATCAAATGCACAAGGAAGAGGCAGCAATCCAAATCAGAACCAAAGTCAGGGCAGCAGCCAACAAGGAGGACAACATCATGCTCAAGGACAAAGGTATGATAAGTCTAATGTTCAATGCTATTATTGCAAAAAGTATGGACATTATGCTAGTGATTGTAGAAAGAAACAGCATGATATGAACAGCAGACAAAATGCGAATGTTACAAGAGAAAACAACAGTCAAGAAAATGTACTGTTGGCTTGTAACATGGCTGAAACACATAGTGAAGACATATGGTTTTTAGACTCAGGTTGCAGCAACCATATGACCGGAAACATAATCTTCTTTTCTGCCCTAGATAAAAATGTGAAATCAGAAGTCACACTAGGAACTGATAGTAAAGTGTCTGTTATGGGAAAAGGAGAAATAAAAATACTTTCAAAGCAAGGAGAAAGGAAAACCATAGCAGATGTCTACTATGTCCCCGGAATGAGATGTAATCTCTTGAGTATTGGACAGCTTGTCCATAAGGGGTACAATGTTTTCTTTAAAAATGATGTGTGCACCATCATGGATATACCACCCAGCAAAAGATGCATTGCTGAAGTGAAGATGACAAGGAACAGGATGTTCCCTCTCCGGATCAGGGCAGACTTGAAGAACAAAGGAGAAATTGCAGCAGTTACCCAAGAGGCCTTTCAAAGCGTACCAAAGGATGAGAATTGGTTATGGCACTTGAGATTCGGGCATCTAAATTTTGGAGGTCTAAACTTATTGAGTAGAAAAGGAATGGTAAAGGGATTACCATTGATAGAGAAGCCGGACAGCCTTTGTGAAGGTTGTATATTGGGCAAACAACATAGAGAGAGTTTTCCATCAGGGAAAATTATAAGGGCAAAGACACCCTTAGAGATTATCCACTCAGATTTGTGTGGACCAATGCAAGCACCATCATTAGCTGGCAGCCTATATTTCCTAACATTCATTGATGACTGTACAAGAAAGACTTGGATATATTTCCCTAAAAACAAAAGTGAAGTGTTTGAAAAATTTCAAAACTTCAAGGCATTTGTTGAAAACCAAAGCGGGCTGCACATTAAAGTTTTGAGAACTGATAGAGGAGGTGAGTATATCTCCAAGGAATTCCTAAGATTCTGTAGAGAAAATGGAATTCATAAACAGTTTACAACACGGTACACCCCACAGCAAAATGGAGTTGCTGAAAGGAAGAACAGGACCATCATGGATATGGCGAGGAGCATGTTGAAGGCAAAGCATTTGCCGAATGAGTATTGGGCTGAAGCTGTACATAGTGCAGTTTATATACTGAACAGGTGTCCTACAAAAGCAATCATGAACAAAGTGCCAGAAGAGGCATGGAGTGGAAGAAAGCAAGGAGTCACCCACATGAGAGTTTTTGGATGTGTGGCCTATGCACACATTCCAGATCAGCTAAGGAGGAAGTTGGACAGCAAAGGGGAGAAATGCATCTTCATTGGATACAGTGATGAATCCAAAGCCTACAGGCTGTACATCCCATCTACCAAGAAGTTCTTTGTAAGCAGGGATGTTCAATTCATTGAAGAGGAAGCATGGGATGGAAGCATAGAGAAAACAGTTAATGTCAAGAACTGTTTGTCTCATGATGAAGATGAAGAGGAAGTGGCTGAAGTACATCCCCAAACAGCAGCACCAACACAAGGACAGCAAGGGACACCATTGAGGACAACACAAGGACAGCAAGGTACACCATTGAGGATCAATGAGAGTGCTTCTCCAAGCACACCACAAGGAGGAAATTCAAGTGCATCTTCAAGCACTTGCACACCAAGTGAACGAGGTAAGAAGTTTAGAAATCTAAGCGACATTTATGAAGAAGGAATGAATTCCTTATTTGCCTTGTTTTGCCATGTTGATGACCCTATTCATTTCGAAGATGCAATCAAAGATAGGAAATGGATAGAAGCTATGGATGAAGAGATGAATGCCATAGAGAGAAACAAAACATGGGATTTGGTTGAGTTACCAAAAGGCAAAGAAGTCATTGGTGTGAAATGGGTCTACAAGACCAAGAGCAATGCTGAAGGCAAGATTGAAAGGCACAAGGCAAGGCTGGTTGTCAAAGGGTACAAGCAGCAGTATGGGAGAGATTATGAGGAGACTTTCGCCCCGGTTGCAAGAATGGAAACCGTGAGAGCAGTGCTGTCCATAGCAGCACAAAACAAATGGAAAGTCTACCAAATGGATGTGAAATCAGCATTCCTAAATGGAGTGTTAAAAGAAGAGGTTTATGTGGAACAGCCTCTCGGATATGAGAAGAAAGGTGAAGAGCACAAAGTGTGCAAATTGAAGAAGGCTCTTTATGGGCTGAAGCAAGCGCCAAGAGCATGGTACAGCAGGATAGATTCTTATCTACTGGATAATGAATTTGACAAATGTGAAGGAGAACCCACTGTCTACATCAAGGAAAAGGATGGTAAAATTTTAATTGTTGTCTTGTATGTAGATGATGTTATTTTCACTGGAAATGATATTTATCTTATTGAGAATTTTAAATCAGTCATGAAGGATGAATTTGAAATGACTGACATGGGTTTGTTGAGATACTTCTTAGGCATAGAAGTAGAGCAAAATGAAAAAGGAATTTTTATATCTCAAGCAAGATATGTAAATCAAATTTTGAGCAGATTTAAGATGGAAGAATGCAAGGCAGCAATCACTCCCACAGTGATGGGATTAAAGCTCAGCAGAGAGGACAGCAACAAGGATTTTGATCCTAGCTTGTATAAAAGTATTGTGGGCAGCCTTATGTATTTAACAACAACTAGGCCTGATTTAATGTATGCTGTTAGTTTAATTTCCAGGTTCATGGAGAGGCCAAAGGAGGCACATTGGCAGGCAGCAAAGAGAATTTTGAGGTATGTCAAGGGTACCAAAATGTTTGGCATATTATATAGCGTCTCAGAAAGTTCAGATTTAATTGGTTACACTGATAGCGATTGGGCTGGAAGTGTAGATGATCGGAAGAGCACTTCCGGTTATGTTTTTAATATGGGTTCAGGAGCCATTTCATGGGCTTCTAAGAAGCAGTCCATTGTAGCATTGTCTACAGCAGAGGCTGAATATGTGGCAGCTACAGCAGCAGCATGTCAAGCAGTGTGGATGAGAAGAATGTTGAGAAGCTTAGGCCAAGAGCAGGCAAAAGCGACAGTGATATTTTGTGACAATAGCTCAGCTATTGCGTTGTCAAAGAATTCAGTGTTTCACAAGAGAACGAAACACATTGATACAAGGTTTCACTACATCAGAGAATTGGTGAACAATGGAGAAATTGTGCTACAACATTGCAGTACTCAGGAACAGGTAGCAGACATTTTGACAAAGCCATTGGATCAGAAGAGCTTTGAATTTTTGAGGAAGTGTTTGGGTATGATTGAATGCCCGACAGTTGAAATTAAAGGGGAGTGTTGAAAATATAATTTCAACTGCAATCGCCGATATCGCATCGGCAAAATGAAGTGAAGGAATTATAAAGGAGCCTTTGTGTTTGCGATAAGCGATCGCCGATATCGCATCGGCAAAGTCAAAGTGAAGGAGTTATAAAGAAGTTTTTGTGTTTGCGATAAGCGATCGCCGATATCGCATCGGCAAAGTCAAAGTGAAGGAGTTATAAAGAAGTTTTTGTGTTTGCGATAAGCGATCGCCGATATCGCATCGGCAAAGTCAAAGTGAAGGAATTATAAAGAAGTTTTTGTGTTGCCGACGAGCGATCGCCGATATCGCATCGGCACATCGCTATCGGCAATGTCATAGAGTCGAGGTCTTTGACATGAGTAAAGTTGCGATGCGATGGAGTGGACCCGATGGCTTCCCAAAACCAAATTGCATAATGTTTGAAATTCACCCGACGGCAAATATTAAATGTTGCGTGGAGTAAATCTAAGTTTTGGTTGACCATACGTCTTAATGAAATGTCATAGTGGTAGGTAAAATATTAAAGTTTTACATAGAGTTCGTAAGTTTTTTTTATGAAAAGGTATGGGCGTATGTACTTATTACATAAATTCTGTATGGGATATGAGTATGTAATTTATTACTGCGTTGACCATTGTTTTCTTAGATGGCACACGGGAGGTTTTAGTGTGTGTTCATAGTAGAGTAAAAATGAGAGTGGTGAAGCGAAAACCATGTGTGGTATGTATTGAACACACAGCAGTGTGTAAAAAGATAGAACCAGATGAAGTAATTTTTGGTGTGTGGAAAAACCATGTGTAGTTTTGCACAGCATTGCATAAAGGAAATGGTGGAGCGAGTTTTTGTAACTCTGTAAGTTTTGTTTTTACAGCAGCATGTAAAAGTGTTTCACACCAGTGAATGTAAATTTTGTTTTACAGCAGTAAGCTCATGTAAACCTTTGTTACAGCAGTAAGTTATTTTTCACAGCAGTGAATATGAAAATGGTTTTACAGTGTTAAATCCCTCTCAGTAAAAGAGGATGAAGTTTGTATCGGTTTTTAATGAATAGAAATTTCTTATGGTGAAATACTCTGATTCTCTGAGTGAAATTTTTTTTAAGTCTTCTGTGCATAAAAGATCCTGGAGCAAAGTAAAAACAGAGCATTACCTCTGTGTGTTTGAATATTTGGTTTTTGGTATTTTCCCCATTTTAAAGATAAATACCCAACACCTCATAGGGTACAGAGGCGTACGGTTGTTCATCAGTGGTGCTCTCTGTCCTTAATTTCAATCATTTTTATTGTTCCTACCATCTTATTTTTCTCTGCTGGTGCTCTCTATCCTTAATTTCTGTACTTTTATTCTTCCTACTATTACATATTTTAACACCGTAATATACTACATCAGCTCATGTTGAGATGTGAACTGGGGATGGGATTGTGGATTGGGGATGGGTTTTCCATAGGTCTATGGAGATGTCAAGCGACACGTTTCAATCTACTACTTGTGCAGAGATCTAGGGCATTCTTTCAGGTACTTTTGTGAAGTTTCAGAGATCTAGGGCATTCTTTCAGGGACTTTTGTGAAGTTTCAGAGATCTAGGGCATTATTTCAGGTACTCTTGTGAAGTTTCACTCTGTAAATGATTAGGTTAAATGTGTGTTTTTCTGTTGTGGTTTGAAGATCAAAATAGATCAGTGGACGCTTCACTCACTCTGTAAGTAATTAGGTTAACATTAGGTAGTGGGTTGTGTATGCTTTATAACTAACTATACGCTCTTGCTTTGTAAAGAAGTGCTGATAACAGGACCGTGCGATCTTATGTTTTTTTATCCCTTGAAGGGGATCTGCTTGTGTTGGTCTATCTGGTTGACTAGATCTGAAGACGGCTGCTTGTAATTGGAAGTATTATCTGAATCATTTCGTCCCCTTACACGATATTGCTTCTCTTGTTTAGACGGTTTATATATTTAGTGGCAGGAGAATTAGGGCTCAGTGGCTGCAGAATCAGTATAAAGGGGTAGTGGTCGAGTGTTTGTTAGTGTTATTTTTATTTCATTTTGTGTATTTAGCATTGGCGGTATTGGTACTTGGCATGTGTGGTTTGAGAGATGATGGATCCTTGGGCTGCAGGAAAATTCATCTAAATTTGGAATTCGATCATAGGAAGCGGATTGATTTCTAGCAACTTCTTCAAGGAGACTTGATTAGGAATCTGTTGCAGGATCTACATAGGGGGTTTGGTGTTGAATATTTGTTGTGTTATTTTCATGTAAGCGATTGTAACTTTGTCTCTAATTATTGCTATGCTTGATTTGGGAAAAAATTGGTCCTTGGGCTGCAGGGTAAATACATTACTCTACATTTGCGAGTTGATCATAGAAAGCAGAATATTCTCTTGAAATTTTAGCAACAAAAAGCAGGCATCTGACAAAGTATCACAGGTCTATAGATCTAAAATTCTTTTTGAGTATTTACTTTGTAGTGTTAGATAACTTCATTCTATTGATATTGCGGTGATTTTTTATGATTACCCCTCAATTTGCAGCCCTAGGCATAAATTATGCGGGACAGTGGATTGAAAGGTGGGTTAGAAGGCATTAGTTTGGTCGAAATCATAAAAGAGGTTTGCTCTTACGCGTTGGTGAGTGGTTTTTAGTTGTAGTTACATTTTCAAGTTCTCTGTTTGTTGGAGGTGCAAGATCATATGATCCATTACTAGAACAAGAGGATAAGCAGGGGCATAAGACGTCTGGTTCAGTACTTTAGTTAAAGTTAAAGTGTGTTTTCAATTTTTAAGTGTGTACTTTGTAGCGTTGGATAACTTTAGAGATCGGTCCGTCTATTGATATTTCGGTGATATTTATGATTACTCCACAATCTGCAGCCCTAGCCATAAATTGTGCAAGACAGTGGATTGAAAGGTGGGTTAGAAGGTGTTTTTTGGGTTGAAATGATCATCCAAGAGGTTTGCTATTAAGCTCTCATGAGTGGTTTTTAGTTGCAGTTATATGTTCATGTTCTCTGTTTGTTAGAGTTGCAAGATCGTATGAACCATTCATGTGAAACAGAAGAAGAAGATAAGCAGGGGCATAATATGTCTGGACCAGTCCTTTAGTTGAAGTTATATGTTTTCAATGTTTGTGTACTGCTTTGAGCGCCTAGTCGCCATATTCTCCTTGGGAATAGTAAGGATTACAATTTCTAATAGCTTAAACTTTATATTCCTTTTTGGCTCTGTATCTTGAAGGTGTAATGGTTTTTATGTTCTAGTATGTTGGAGACAAGCTGCATTCTGGCTCTGATGGAGGTGGACTGGATCAAGCTATATCTACAGGTTGTATTGTAGCTGTTCAGTTTGAATCGGCAAAGCAGTATTTCAATTGGGTCGTGACATGCTTGCCATTGAATGGGCAATATCTGAAAGCTCGCAAGAGCTCGTCTCTCCGGTGTCTGAAAGTCTCGGGCATATAATTCAGTTTTGCTTGCTGTGTAACTCCTCCGTGGCACTCATCAGATTGTTATCCGCCTTAATTATGTTGTTACTTTTGTGATTTAGAGGTAAACACATAGGTTTTTGTACTTAAAAAGACTCAGGAAACCATTATTTTTTATTTCTCCCAAATTACATATTTATTTATTTCTTCTAGCTTGCCCTAAAATCGTGATCTATTTCTGCTTGTATTTTCTGGAGGTAAACTTTAACAGATGTTGCAGCATCAGCTGAGTTGCCACAATATTCAAGTTGTGGTTGTAACGGATTGTTCTTCAGAGTGGTTCTTTCTATTAACCTTTTCACATCTCTTAATTTGTTGCATCGATCACTGACTTCAATAGTCTTCAATGCCTCTTGTGACTTTGACTGTGCTGTGTTCTTTTCACCTCTGGTTTAGCCTGTGCATTAAACACACATCTCTGGTTTAGATTGGGTTCTTAGCTACATGGATCTTTGGACATGGTCTTCAACGTCAGCGGTTCTTTTCACCTCTAATCGAGGTATTTTATTTATTGAGAGATATTCAGATTATTTCATTCTCTCATGAAATGAATACAATTGGGATAATGAATTGAATAAAATGGGAAATGAATCTTGTTAGGTTTTATGTTATGACTCTCTGGAGGCATTGTTCATATTAGTATCTCTGTGACTTTCCAATAAATCACTACTGCTCTTCATTATCTGGTCTGAATAGTGTCCAGCCTGCTGTCCTCCTTTGCAAGCGAGCGTGTGTGTGTTTTATCTGGTCTTCTTCAGGCTAGCGTGAGATTGCCTTCAGAAGGACAACCATGGGGGAGAAGTGCCGCTATTATTCTTTCTACGTTTAATGTCAGCACCAATACAATAATTTCTTATCTTTGTATTTGCCTCTGGCCCCCTAATTTGGCATTGACCACGGTTTATTAATGTCGTTATCGACATTGTCTTCGGAACAGCTGGGGGTCATTTAGTTTCCAATTTATCTCATGATGATAGCAGATATGAAGTTTTCCCTTCTATCTTTAAGGTGTAACGTGTTATGGGTTGTCACGATGTTAGCAGATATATCCAATTCTCTCGTTCGGCTTATAGGTGTTATATAATGATATCATGGTGTTTAATGTACTATTTAACTTTTTAATAGCAATAAATCGTCATGGTTTATAATACTAGCAATAAACATACATGTTTTCTTTATTAGGCAGTCTATATTGGGATTGGGTTTAGGAATTTGAAATCTTGAATGATTTGGATGGTCAGGGTTTTATATCCTTTGAATATTCTTCTACTAAGTTCATATCGGATGATCTCAATTAACAGTTTGGTTAATGCAAGGTCTCATTTTTCAGTGACAGGAATTTACATGCCACATTCTTTGTGGTTAATGCCATTTGTCGTACCACCGGTTATCCTCTCTCATTCTCTGCCGCTTCAAATGTTGTTGAACCCCAGAATAGAAGGGAACTGCAACGCCATCTAAGATTGAACGGACCACTATATGCATATCAACTAACTTTTAATTCCTAGATTGACCAAAAGACTTGGCAGAGCTAAAGAAGGCAACGACTGGTTAGTAAATCTGCTTCCCGTCGGCCTTTGTTAAAAATGATATGCGATTCCAAAAAACTGTTTATGAATTTTATACGTGACAAACCATGATATATTTATGGGTTGTTTTTAGAACAAGGAGGTAAAATTGAATAGCAAAAAAAATTGATTGTTTTTGTATAGACTTTGTTAAAATGATATTCGTTTGTGTATATGAATGTAAAGATTTGATAGTATGCAGGTCTGAAGATCAATCAGGTTATATATAACTTTGAAGATTTCATGTAAAATATAAAAACGTTGAAGCAACAAGAAATTGTCCTGAGGTAGCAAAAAAATATGATTGTTTTTACTATTGGGCTTTGTTAAAATGATATTCGTTTCAGTGCCTATGAATGTAAAGATTTGATAGTATGCAGGTCTAAAGATCAATCAGGTTATATATAACTTTGAAGATTTCATGAAATGAAGCATGCGAGGAATCACTTTGTGAGAGGCCAAACTCAGATGGTGGCTACAACGACCTCACCATACCTATCAATGGGCATGGTTGATCTGGAGCCTTGTGTGTCCAGAGGACGGAATCAATGGGGTGATATCCCCACAACAAGAACAAAGAAGCAGCTAAGATGATTCAAGAGGACAACAGCACTTTTAAGACAACATCGGATAGTATATATTGTCAGTTGCAGTGGTAGAGACTGGGACGCCTACCCAGAAAAAACGTCAAGGGATTATAACAATAACAATTTTGATAAATGACTTTTTTTCCATTAAAGATACTAACGATCAATTCAATGAGAAAATTTTACTTTGTGAAGACACTAAACTCTATAGGACATTTGACGCTGATATCGGAGATGGTGATGCCACAGTTGATCATCTTGGTGGCCATAACCAACTCGGCCATAACCAACTCAACTTAGCTAAGTATTTAAAGTAATTTAGGTCCACTAGCTCCTTCTAATTCCCAACTCTGTAATGTTTAGGAAATGACTACTTGCCTCAGCTATAAAACTGCAACAATCCAATCCCATGGATCATTTGATTTGGACGCTTTAGTAAAATTAAGAACTAGTTGCCTCAAGCTGTAACACTCTTGTCCCATGATTTTGCAATAAATTGTAGAATAAAATGATTTGGGGTTTCGTCAAGTTATAACAGTCTTGTCTCATGATCTTGCAACAAATTCTAAAACATAATGATCTTAAATCAAATCTTGAATAGAATTATCAGTAGTCATTTTAATAAAACATACTCAGTTCAATTCAATCTTACTTATCCACGGCCATGTCCTTAAGACTTTTGGGCAACCTGTTGTGTTTGCGAAGTAGTTTTACCTGTCTTTTGTTAAGCACTCTCCACAGTCTCTTCACGATTGTCTCATCTTCACTCTCTAGGGTTGTCCCATCTTTTCGCGCAAGTTGTTTCTCCCAGCATACCATGATCACAGTCGTATATACTCGTATAAATTCATGACTAAATATTTTATGTAAAACAAAATTTTCAAATTATTCAATTGAAAGAGCTCTTGGGCATTGAATATTCACAATGTCTTAAAGAGTGCAACTAGGGGCTGATTCCCTTTTTGAGAAGCATTTCATGAAATATTTATATATATATAGAGCAATAATAAATATTTAAACCTCTTTTGGAGAAGCATTTCATTATATATATATATATATATCTATATATAATCTATTATTTAATTTTGTTAGTGCTAAAGAGTAGTTTTTCTAAGAATATGATCATTTGTTGAAAATAATTCATGTTCACTTAAATCATGTATTTGCCATAATTTGTTACCTATCATAATTTAAGTAAGTATATGTGTGAAAGATGAGATAAGTAAAAAAATGTAAATAAATATACTTACCATGAGTTACTACTCAACATTATTTATGAGTTCTTCCATTAAATATGTTTGAGAAGAAAAAACTTTGAAAATTTCAATTTGCAGCACTGAAAAGAAAGACGAAAGCCCTTTGAAGTCATTATTTGGATGAACAATACCTCTGAAATTCACATCAAAATTCAGTAAACTGTTCGTTCTTCTCACGTCACCATTTACTCACAATGAAAATAAAATTAGTCATTATTTGGATGAACAATACCTCTGAAATTCACATCAAAATTCAGTAAACTATTCGTTCTTCTCACGTCACTATTTACTCACAATGAAAATAAAATTAGTTACATTAACGAAGTTCCTCTACCTTAGTGATAGAAGTTGCACAAATCTTGGGGGTGGCATAGACTTTGGTTAAAACAAAGATTATTTCATCCTGCTCTACTTGTCGTGAAGTAGAAATAAGACATTCAAAATACGAGCCAATGGGAGGATTACAAATTTGTTTTCTTAATAATGTGTATATATATACTCTAAGGTTTAACTCATTAGTCAATCTTTGACCAATATAACTTAAGCTGACATTGTTTAATTTGCATAATTTTATTGTCCCAAGTGTTTTTCACGGTGTTGAATAGATTTATGCATTCAAAAATATATTTTAAAAAGCAAAAAATCTTGAAATTATATTGCTGGATTTTGGTGAATTCAAGTGAAAAAAGTTATTTTGTCTATTTATATATATAAAAAATAAAGTTAAACATTATAGAATATATTGGTGAAATCTCAATTAATTTACTGTTAAAGTTTTTTGACAAGAACAAATAAACAAAGTCCTAAATTAGTACAAAGTTTTCTTTCCTTAAATTTAGGAGCATGGTAGTTTATATAATAACCTAGTATTAATGAATCTCATTAACAAAAAAATATTAAAAAATTTATCATCATTCACATTAAAACTAAAAATAACACAATCAGTTATAATCTTTTAATAAGACATTTGACAAAGCCCTAAATCAAGATAAGGTTTCTTCCCCCTAATTTTAAAGGCATGATAGTTTACATAACTAACCTAATATTAATGAATCTTTTTTTGAATTCAAACTTTTGTGATTTACGACAATTGAGGAACTGGATCTAAGCATGGAAATAAATAGATGTAGAGAAAAGCTAATTAGCTATTAGAATATAATAGCTAATTTGACTCAATAGATATTATTAATAAAAAATACATTAATAATATTTTGTTTTGATTAAAAAGGGAAAAATGTCAAAGATGTTCCAAAATAAATTTATTATAAATAATATTATCAATAAATAATTAGTATTATAATAAATTTTATTATTATAAATAATATTATTAATACAATTATAAACACAAAAAAAAGACAGCAAGAAAGAAAATATTATATTAACAAATAAATAAGACAATAAATTAAAATCTTATAAAATTAAAAAAAAAAATTCTAATCAAAATTTAATAATAAAGTTAAACCTAAAAAAAGAAATATAGAAAAATAGAAATTTTTTCTTATACAATTTAATTTTCACTTAAAAATTTTGTTATTAATAAATCTTATTAACAAAAATATATTTAAAAAATTACTACCTTTCACTTGCAACTCAATATAAAAAAATCAACTAAAATCAATAACACAATCAATTAAAATCTTTTAATAATCCATTTGACAAAGCCCTAAATCAATACAAAGTTCCTTTTCCCTAACTTTAGAAGTATGCTATTATCTAACTAACCTAATATTATTTAACGAATTACCCTCCTTCACATTACAACTAAATATAAAATAATAAATTAGAATCCATGAAAATAGTTCTTGATTTTATTTTTATAAAAAAATCAACTAAAATCAATAACACAATCAATTAAAATCTTTTAATAATCCATTTGACAAAGCCCTAAATCAATACAAAGTTCCTTTTCCCTAACTTTAGAAGTATGCTATTATCTAACTAACCTAATATTATTTAACGAATTACCCTCCTTCACATTACAACTAAATATAAAATAATAAATTAGAATCCATGAAAATAGTTCTTGATTTTATTTTTTTTTAATAAGTTTCTAATCAAGTTGCAACTTACTGTTGAATTAAATCTATGCTACTTTTCTTTGAAAATAGATAAATTGGATCGTGTAACCATATCACCCATTTAAATTTTTAAAATTATTTCTCGACCAACTTACTCACTATTGCATTCATAGAGGTTCCCTGGAGGCAAAGACCTTCGAACAATATTTATTTCTGCAATATACACATATGACGAAGTCCTAAATCAATACCAAGTTTCCTTTCCCTAATTTTAAAAGTATGGTAATTTTAAAGAATTATCATCTTTCACATTATATAGAACAATCAATCAATTAAAATCCGTAAAAGTAAGTATTGATTTTATTTTTTATTTTTTTTAAATAATTTTCTAATCAAGTTGTAACCTACCTTTGAACTATAACTATGCTACTTTTGTTTGAAAATAGATAGATGGGATCGTGTACCCATTTCACCCATTTAAATTTTTTAAATAATTTATCGTCACTTTCCAACTTACTCTCTGTGGCATCTATAGAGGTAACGTGGAGGCAAAGACTTCTGAATAATATTTTTGCAATATGGTTTTGATGGGTAGTATAGTTGTTTAAAATCCGGGTTTAGGTTTAATTTTCCTTTGATGTATCAAGAAGGATTCTACAGACTTTGAGTAGAAAAAAATTTATATTTTTCTGTTCAAATTAAAACTAAGCGGTATAGCTAGTGTCTTTTGCTGCTTAGTTTAATTTATCTACTAATTGATTTTATATTGTTATGATGTAATTAATTTTGGTTAAATGTAATTAGTTCAAAAATTGGTCAAAAATAATGTTGCAGTCATATTGGTTTTTCTCAAAGATGTTATAGAACAATTTGTCTTTTTCTATTAATGTGTCATTTACAGAGTCAATTGGTTCAAGTGATAAATCTGATCCTACTATATTATAGATGTAATAAATGTGAAAGTAATATTTAAGAAAATATTATTTCTTTAAAGGAGAATTTCAACTTGGATAAGGTGAAATGCAACTCTTTCTATGTAATAGAAGTGATTTGATTTCTTTCCTATTTCCTTCGTTTCTTTTAAAAATATTTAAGTGGTCTTTGAGATTAATGCACTTTGTTTTAAGTGGTTTCTGAGATTATCGCACTTTTTTGGAAGTTGTAATACCGAGTCTGTAAAAGTAAAAGCAAAAGACACTACATTAACACTGAATATACGACATTAACAATGAAATTGAATTATGAGATTTCATTATGAACGTTTGTGTGATAAGTTTCGGCAGAGTAACGCAGGAGTGGACAAGCTTGTCATTGTGTTGACTTGATAAAACCAGTATCTCACCCATAATACCAACAATTCTTACAAAATATGTAATCAATTAATTTTTAATTAATATAATATAATATCAATAATTTGGTTGTGTATTCTCGAAATAATGAAAATTGTTAAATTTATTTTTTTATAAACATACCATCAATTCTTACACAATATTTAATTTATATATATTGGTTAAGTAACGTTTGCCATATTGAAAAAATGAAAAATAAAATACTCATTGAATAAATAAACCCTGAAAATATGATTTTTGTTGTGGGATGTGATGAAGTATGTAGGTTGGAGACTGGTTCCAACCTGAACTTGATATTGTCCTGTAGAGGGGTGCTTTCTTAGTTATTAATGTATAACTTAACTGTGTTAGATAGAGTCGAGCTCAACACATGATTATGTTGGAATTTGACAACTAATTGTAAATATGAGTAAAATAGTATTTACTGCCAAGTTGGTTTTATAACGAAAATTGTTATGTAATGGAAGAGCCTCCTATAAAATGATGAATGCCCGAACTATTGTAGTAAGGAGAATCATTATTGGCTTAATAGAAAATCCAATCCCTTGCCCCGTGGATGTTGCTTTGACACCTTGTCAAGGTTTTACCACATAAACATTGTGTTTTACTTATGTAATATATTGTTGGTTTCCATTCAGTTTTTCATCTTTTTCTTTCTTTATCAACTTGTTTCATTGACACCCTATCAAGGTTTTACCACGTAAACATTGTGTTTTACTTATGTAATTTCTTGTTGGTTTTCATTCAGTTTTTCATAACTTTCTTTCTTTATCAACTGCTCCAACTAACAATTGGTATCAGAGGAATGGTCAAAGAGGCACGCATGCATTGAGTTGTCCAGTGCTGGAACCCCACACTGAGTTCTGAAAAACTCATGTTGTGTATTTTTTTGTTGCTGAGGGTCTGGAAGAAAACTATTGAGTGCTGGAACCGCATGCTAACAGCGCTGGAACTGAGGGTTTTTTTTTGCTGCTGCGGATTTCCTGGTCGCCGTCAAGGAGGATCCAAGAAGAGGTTTTTTTTTGCTGCTGCAGATTTCCTGGTCCGAGTATTGTCGCTGTTGAGGAAGAGGGCTGCCGGTTGAGTGTTGTCGTTGTTGAGGAAGAGGGTTGGCGGTTGAGTGTTGTCACTGTTGAGGAAGAGGGTTGTCGATTGAGTGTTGCCGCTATTGAGGAAGAGGGCTGTTGGTTGATCGAGCTGTTGGAAAGAGCCACTGTTTGAAGTCTATAATTTTTTTTTTAAGAAAATCTCCCGGTAGCATCAAAATTCAGAGAGCCCTGTCAAAGTAGAAAACAATATAGAGAAGCAGAAAGCCCCCTATTTGAAGCAGAGTTGTTGTTTAAAAAGAAATCTCGGTAATTTTTTTTTAGCAGAAACAAAGATATTTTTTTTAAATTGGAGTAGGAAAATGTCTAAATGGAAGATGAGTAGGGTTTATTAAAAAAGAAAATTTGAACCGAAGATGAGTAGGGTTTATTAAAAAAAAGGATGAAAGAATTTTTTTTTTCCTCTGAAATTCTGAACTAAAAAGGATACAGGAAAAGTTGAGTAGGGTTTGAAGTTTTGTTGGAAGTTTTGGAAATTTATTAAAGAGGAATATAATAATTTTTTTTAAGAAATCAAAGGAAGATAAATTTTGAGAAACCCTAGTTGAAAGACTGAAACCCTAGGAGGGAAGAAATGGCCAAGATGATGAATGCAAAGTTCGAGGTGGAGAAATTCACCGACAAGAACTACTTTGCTCTATGGAAACTGAAAGTTAGGGATTTTTTGGTGCAACAAGGGTTGCACAAAACATTAGACGGGGCAAAAAAGAAACCTGCTAGCTTGACAGATTTGCTCTGGGAGGACTTGGATGGCCGAGCTCTCAGTACCATCAGGTTATGCCTGGCGAATGAAGTTCTCTTCAACATTTTTGAAGAGAGTACAATAGCAGGTTTATGGGAAAAACTGGAAAAACTATATATGACAAAATTGTTAACCAATAGAATTTATTTGAGAAACAATTGTACAGTCTGCGGGTGAAGGAGGGTACACAAGTTGAAGAAAATTTAAATATTTCTAATACACTTATATGCCAATTATCATATATGGAAGTTAAAATTCAGGAAGAAGACAAAGCTATAACCTTTTTTTATTCTCTTCTCGAGTCGTGGGACCACTTCGTAACTTCAATCAGTTTGAGCACTGCTGATTCTTTGAAATTTGAATCAGTTGTGGGAGCTCTCTTATCTGAAGCAGTACGAAGCTAGACGATGGTGAAAGGAAATGTTGAGAATGCAACAAGATGATGGAGCTTAGTGGAAATAAGTCGCCTTCACTAAGTGGGCCCGCAGGCTATTTTTGGCGCAAAGTCTATTTTTAGACTATGTCTATTTTTAGACATATGGATCATGGTCTATGAGTTGCAGGATGTTGTTTATGGATGATTGGTCATGTTGGGAAAAATAGATGGACTTTTATTTTTGGTTCACAGCGGAGTGATCAGAGTCTATTTTTAGATTGCCAGGCTAAAAATAGAAAGAGTCAAATATTATTAGCCCTTGTAATATTTGGACTCAAAACATTATCTTATTCTCTTGGAGCACCTCAGTTGGAGCTACAGATGTGGCACATGCAGCTGATAGAAGGAATCACGTGGTTTCTTATGTGTTAGTTGAGCTATTGCATGGAGGATTTCAGTTAGAACTCATGCATGTGAGTTCTATGGAGTTGGATGTGGAGTTGATGGAGTTGTGTTCAGTTTGACTTAGTTGAACTAGTTGTATTTAGTCTAACTAAAGAATACACTAGTGATGAGTTATATGAATTGATTTTTAATTAATTCACTAATTATTAACTCATAAAGCAACTAAAGAATACATCAGTTAACTCAGTGCATGGACAGTTCAACAGAGGCAGGTGTTAGAGGTAAGTGAAAGAGTGAGTTGTGACTATCAGTTGTGCATGAGATTTTGCACATGCATGGGATTGAGTTATGCCAATGAGGACTGCGCAGTGTGGGCCAATAGAAAGGAAATTATAGCTTGTGCTCACGTGATTTTAGCTCAGCCAAGGTAAATAGGAGTTTGGATCAGCCATTCATCATTCATTCTCTTGCAGATTGCGCAGTGGAGGCAGGCAAAGCAGCGGTGGAGATTTGAACCTGTGACTTGTTCGAATCTGAGCTAGTTTTGTGTGTAACATGTGGAGATAGTATTGAGTACTTGTGAGGAGTATTGTACTATGTATTGTTACATGCTCTCAATCATTATAATATATAGATAGTGTGGGGTTTTCAGCTGTATGCTTTCCCCAGGTTACATACTGTGTTAATGTGCACATGCGATTGATGTTTCATTGTTTTTAATGCTACTAAATTGATGATCAACGTAGAGGAGGTTATGTATTATGCATGTATTCTGCACTAGTGTATAATCGGGATAATCTCTGTGAATAAGTGTCATATTAGTCAAAATTTCTATAGGAAATAGGAGAAAAAACAAGGGGGTCTTCCAGATCAAAAATAAAGGGAAATAAGTGTAAGGCAAAATGTTGGCACTACAATAAAATTGGACACCTTAAGAAGGATTGTTGGAAACGAAAAGAGTCTGATAACCCAAAGAAGGAAGCAAATCAGAGTGATTTAGGTATGATAGATGAAGTTTTATTTGCTAAAGAATTATGTATGATAGATGAAACTTTACCTGTATGTAATGTCTCTCAGCATTTTGGAATTTGGCTATTAGACTCTGGTGCTTCTCATCACATGTGTTCACACAGAAATTGGTTTACTTCACATGAAGATGTAAATGGTAGTTCTGTGTTTATGGGTAATAATGTATCATGTCAGGCTGTTGGGATGGGAAATATCAGGATTAAAATGTATGGTAACACACCTAGAACATTAACTAGTGTTAGACATGTACCTATCTGAATTGAAGAAAATTTTGATTTCTTTGCGAGTGTTGGATTTGGATGGTTATAAGTTTATAGGTCAGAATGGAGTGCTAAAAGTATCTAAAGGTGCCCTAGTTGTTATGTGTTAGAGCCTAGATTTGTCTCAGGCTGAAAAGACAAGGTTCTAGGTCCACATCAAACCACGCTCAGCCTTGTAGCTAGCCTTACAAGGACAGGAGAGGGCTCTCTCTAGGTCAATCTCGACAAAAGGTAATCGATTAGGCTCAAGATGACTAAATTTGTAATTGATCTTAGGCTAGGTATGAAGTAAAAGGATTTTGAGGTTAATTTTTGAGGTTTTTTGTTGAATCAACGGGAAAGGCAATTTTGGGTGCGGGGATGAGACACAGTTTTTGCAGAGGTCTACTTGGGGCAAGGTAGGCGACTGTCTTGATGCTTTTAAAGAGAATGAAAGGCTAGATCTGACTGGTGAGAATTTAAGGAGAGCAAGAAGATTTCAAGGATTCTCCTTAAACAGTCGAAAACATGGAAAATCAAACAAATTCAAAGGAAGAGCATAACAATTTATGGATTATACCTTAACACTTCATTTGTTCATTTGCAGAAGATGAGAGAGGGAAAATGATACACATAACAACTTACAGTTACTAAAAGAAGCACACCATCAACACATAAAGCCACATGGATCCCAAACAGTGCTGCAAAATCCTGGTCTTTCCTTAGCCAAAAATGCAGAGATAGAATGTACAATAGAGTGCCAAGCTTTTCCCAAGAGTTCAACCACTGCTACTGACTGAAAATCTACATAATATAGGCCATGCTAACCCATCTCCTAGCCTCTAGGGGTCGAGCTCCTCCTTCTGGGAGCAGTTTGAACCAATTCTAAACATGGAGCTAAAAACTAAGCATCCAAACAACCTGCCTCTAAAAGGAGGGAAACTGATTCATTACATTAAATTTTTGCTATTTTGTGAATGAATCATCTAGAATAGGTAAATAAGTTCCAAAGTTACATCATATACATCAAATTACATCAAGATTCTCCGAATTTGCTCAAATTCAAAGCGAAGACCCTCCATCATGTATCATGCCCAGCCCACGAAGCCTCAGCCAAAACCCAAAGTGGGTCAGGCATCTTTCGCCGTTTTAGTGCTCTGCTCAACCTCCTTTTCAAAATCTTCATTTTTGTTTTGCCGACGTGCATGCGAGCCCAATAGTGATGTTTCATATGACGGATCATGTCTTTGTCTCTTCCAGCTTATTTTCCATAGCGTTCAATAGCCTTTAACAACATTCACCGCTATTGCTTCTGCTATTTCACACTCTGGTTCTTCGCAACACCAACAGCATAGATAGTCCTCTGTTTTTGCTATTCTATACATTCCATCCCTTTGTCCATTCGTTTCCTTTTTCTCACTAGCTGTTTGGTTTCCTCAACGCTCGCTTATCCTGTCAGTTTCCTCCTCGGTCATTATCATTTCCTCTGCGCTTGCTTGCTTCTTCAGCTTCCAGAATTTCTGTTTCCTCTGTCTATCTGAGCATTCCAATATTCATAGGACACGTTCAATCAATGGACATGTCCAAGCGATCCACCGAAGAACACATCTTCCCAGTTAAAACTGTAACAGCGCTGCTTTTCCAATGATTGCAGGCATACACAGGGATGGCATTATTTAACAGACCTACCACGTCCTGATCGTAATGGAAATCGGCATGGTTCAGCCTCCTAATATATTAGGACCATTCCTTAATGTATTTTTGCCTCAGAACCCAGCGCACGACAATATATACAAATATTTAATTACATAGGAAATATGAGCAAAAATAGTCCAAAGACTAAGGGGCGTACTTCAAGTAGTATTACACCCACATCTAAATTGTAACGGGTCAGGAGCTTAAATCGCAATCAGAGGTTTCGTGAGGCCCTTTATATATCAGCACCCATGACTTTGCCGATGGCCGATGGCCGATCCAATGGACCAGATGCGATATGGTATTGAACCATAATTTATGTGCCCGTTGGGTCCACGTGCTTATCGCAATCGATGATCGAAAGTTGAACAACCCTCTGTGTAGCATAGCGATGGGCAGATGCAATATGGTATTAACCCATAGCTAATATTCTCGTCGGGTCCGCAGTGTTATCGCAATCGGCGATCGCAAAGGGGCAGCTTAACATTATGTGACTTCCGCTCCGAATTCCCGATGCGATGATCGCTATCGGTTATCGTAGAGGGGCAGGGCTCATCGTTAACATAGGTCATTCGCTTATAGCGATGCGATGTGCCGGACCCGATAGGATCCCAAATCTTCTATGCATATATTTTCAAGTCCGCTTTCCCGAATCAGCTAAGTGTTTAGCGTGATTTCTCTGTGTAAAAAGCATTCGGTGATAAATACACGGAGGCAATGCTATATGGGTTCTATGGCCCGATAGCGTTAACACTTCTGTCTCCAATAGAGTATTCTTTTGGCACTGTTGCTTCGATAGCTGTGATTGCTGCGTCCCATGGATACATGGCTCCCGATAGCTGTGTGCTTCTCTTCATTGACATATATATGGCATATATATATGTATGGCTCCACTGGTGGTAAATTCATCCATTACTCCTCTGATGGCTCCTCTTCTTTGGCATATATATATGCTGTGTTCCGCTTGCTCTGTTTTGGCATATATATATATATGTGTGTGTGTGTGTGTGTGTGTGTGTGGCTCGGCTGGCCTTGCTCCTGTCTCTTCATGAATCTTCTCTGCATCCCCTTGGCTTCATGTCATCCTCTAGTATCCAGAATATTTCCATATTGACATCAATGACAACCTAGGTCAATAGTACAAGCATGAGGAAAGACAAGACGACTAGACCCTCTCGTCAGTCAATGGCATGCCCCTAGAGAAATGCAAGGAAGTGGAATGAGCGAGACACCTAAGAATGATATGAAAAAAGCGAACTGATCTCTGACGGAGGGCTATAAGGACCGACTCTAACATTGGCTCCAATGGGGATGGGGGCTCCAAAGAGGCGCCAAGAACGGCAGATCTCTGGGATAGCTAGACAGGGCCTTTATCCATTGGGCTATGGAATCATTATTTCGACAAACAATTCAAGATGTTGACTCAATTTATTTGACTGAAAATTAACTTGAAAACGACTCGATAATATGACTAACAAACTGACTCAACAAACTGAACTCAAAACTGAAATCTTTCTTCAGAATTATAGCCTTCACTTCGGGCCCCAGACTAAAGAAAAGATTCACAGCACACACTTGCAACGAAACTGAAATAAAATGGTATTTACAATGATAACGGAACAACAGAAAACTCAGAAAATGTACCGCTTGAGCAGCCGACCATTGACCGGCCCTCCTGGAAAATCTTCCCCGTTCATCTCCTTAAGAAGAAAGGCATTCTGACCCTGATATGCTGCAATTTTAAAAGGACCTTTCCAGAGATTTTCAAACTTGTCGTGCTTACCCTTTTCTTCATTTCTTGCATCCCACTTTAATACCATATCGTCCAACTGAAATGTATCCACCTTTGCTTTTCTGTAAAAAATCCTTTTAATGCGCTCCTGCAACTTGAATGTGTTCTGAAAAACATCTTCCTGTGTCTGCTACAAGTGAATCATTTGATTTAGCCTTCTTTGCATTGGATCCTTTTCACTACCAGCCTCTTGAAGAAGTTTGACTACTGGGGCTGCAAGAGAGGTAGGGAACACTGTATCAACTCCATAAACTAACTCAAAGGGTGACATGCCAATGGATTTCTTTTGACTCACTCGATCTGCCCAAAGTGCATGGACCAGCTTCTTATGCCAACTTTTCTTGTTCATTTCCAGCATTTTCTTAATGATATTAACCAAAGATTTATTGGAAGACTCCGCCAATCCATTGCCTTGCGGATGAAAGTTGGTTGAGTGCCCCAAAGTAATATGATATTTACTACAAAACTCAACCATCCTCTTTGACTTGAAATCTACTGCATTATCAGTTATCAACTTATTTGGGCAACCAAAACGAGACAAAATATTATTCTCAAGGAATGAGACTATTACCGCATCCGTAGCTTGCCTGGTGGGAATTGCTTCGATCCATTTCGTAAAGTAATCCATTCCCATGAGGATCCATCTATGCTGACCTGAAGAAGAAGGATGAATTTCACCCATAAAATCCAACCCCCACTACTGAAAAGGGGCACTCACCTCAATGGGCCTAAGCGGAAAAGGCTGTAATTTTTGTTTCCCTTCAAAAATCTGGCAGTTATGACAACTCTTGATAGCCTTAAACACATTAGAAAACAATGTCGGCCAATAGTATCTAGCCCTCAAAATTTTATTTGCCGTTGTTTTCCAAAAAAGGTGACCGCCACAATCCCCTTTATGGAAATCTTCTATGACCTGCTTTGCTTCTTCTTCCACCAAACAATTTAACAAAATGCCACCAGGATCTTTCCAATAAAGTGCAGAATTCAAAACACAAAACTTAGCAGCCTTCAACTTAAGAGTTCTCGCTTTGTTTCTAGCCATACCAGGTGGTGCAGACAAATTTTGAAGTACATATATGATATCTGAATACCATGGAGAAAGAACAAACATTTCTGATACCTGAAGCGAAGAACTTTCCTCATTTTCATCAGATAAGGCAGCGATCAGATTTATGTCTAAGACGTGCAGATTTGATTCAGCCATCAATTTCGCCAATCCCTGACCTTTAACAAGCTTTGTGGGCCTTATCTCCATATCATATTCCAGCGAAGATGCTATCCATTTTCCACGCCTTCCCTCCGGGTCGATCTGAACCAAAACATCTTTGACAGTAGCATTAGGAACATAAGCTAAAATATGAGAATGTAGAATGTACACACAGAAATCTTCCAGTGCTTTTACAAGTGCAAGGGCTTGTTTCTCGATAATGTTGTATTTCAAAGCAGCATCTCTTATGGTCCGGCTGAAGAAAGGAATGGGTCTTTCATGCTCATCTTTTTTCTTCATTAACACAGCTGCCATAGTATGCTCCGAAGCAAAAAAAAACAATATAAAATCCTGAGTATAATCCGGGCTGATTAGAACTGGAGTTGAAGAAATAACCAATTTAACTAAATTGAAAGATTTCACAGCCTCTTCCGTCCATGATACTTGGCTGTCCTTCTTAAGCATGTTTGTAATCTCCCTAAGATGCTCAGCAAGATTAGGAACAAAACGGCGCAAAAAATTTATCTTACTATTGAATGATTGAATCTCCTTCTTATTCCGGGGCAAGTCAATTTGTTGAATTGCTTCCACATGTGCTAGATCGATACGAATGCCATCCTTTGAGATAATGTGCCCAAGTAGTTTGCCTTCATCCATGGCAAACAAACTCTTCTTAGGATTCAGCGACACACCATATTTTCTGCACTTTTCAAAGACAATTTTCAAATGAAGCAAGTGTTCATCATCTGATTTGGAAAACACAGTCAAATCATCAAGGTACACCACTAAGAAGACATCCTTCTCATTTGTGAAAGCCAAGTCCATTGCCCGCTGAAAAGTAGCACCCGCATTCTTCAAACCGAAAGGCATTTTCGCATAATGAAAGGTTCCCCATGGAGTGGTGAACGTTGTTTTGTCTCGGTCATCTTCATGGACTAAAATTTGGTTATATCTGGAATAACCATCGAGTAGTGACATGCGTGATGCTCCAACTACTCGCTGTAGTATGTGATCCATTTTGGGCAGTGGATAATTATCCTTCAATGAAACTTTGTTGAGATTCCGGAAATCAATGCACAAACGAATCTCACCGATCTTCTTTCGCACAGGCACCAAATTAGATATCCAATTAGAAAAGCGGATGGGAACAATGATTCCTGATTTTTACAGCCTATTTATCTCCTTCTCAATTGATGGCAGCAATTTTGGATTAAGCCTTCTTAATTTCTGTCTAAAAGGTTTTTGATTAGGCTTAATAGGAATGGTATGCTGAATTATATTTGTATCATATGTCTTCAAATCAGAATAGTCCCAAGCAAACACATTGGCAAAAGATGACAACAAACTGATATATTTGGCCTTTACCTTCGGTGGCAATGCTTTGGAGAGCTTTACCATCTTCGGATGCTCAGCTGTTCCAAGATTCACGTCTTCAACTCCCTTTTCTGTTGGCTGCAATGTCGGTTTGCGGGCTACGTCATCATGATCAAAGAGCTCCTCTAAAGGTATCAAGCCTTTAGGAATCACATTATCCTTGAGCTGCAACACTTCCATTTGATTTATCTGCACATCATCTTTACCATCATCATGTTCTACATCCATTGAAGTATCCTTGAACTTACCTTTGTTTTGCAGAAAATCATTAATCTCCTCATCATCTTGGAAAACTTGCCAATGTCTCTGATTGTCCAGGACAGTCGGACGGTGCTTCACATGGATTTCAAATTTATTGCTTGAGTTCATAGGAATCTTCAAATTGCTGGCTACCTTAGCAAGTGCATCTGCAATGCTATTTTGAATACGAGGCACACACGTCAATGTATAATTTGAAAACACCTTCAGGATATCTAGAACAACATTCCGGTATGCCCGCATCCGAGGATGTTTTGTTTGATATTTGCCTTTAACTTGCTTGATCACCAATTCAGAGTCACCATATACTGCAATCCTCTTAGCATTTAGCTTTCTTAGAATTTTCAGGCCAGCGATCAAAGCTTCGTATTCAACTTCATTGTTTGAACAATCAAAAGCAAGCATGTAAGAACATACCCGCACATTACTAGGCACTTTGTCTGAAGCAGAAAAAGGACTACGTACCCAAATACCAATCCCATCACTGTCATTGTCCACTGCTCCATAAAAATCCATGGTCCACAAACCATATTCCTCTTCTACCAAGTGCTGAAATGTTGTTTGCTGTATTTTTTTCTGCTTGCTGTCCATTACCTCCAGCTGATTGCTCAATGGTGTTTTGCTGTTCTTGTCGTTCTTTCTTCAAAACTTCTCTGAAATTCTCTGCTATTTCTGGAATATCATCTGCTACAATTAACTGACTATCAATATCATTGAAACTATCTGAATACAAAACAAAAGACTCTAGATCTGTATGTACATAATTAACCGGATGATTAATTGGTTTCTCCTTGCTGGTGATCATGTATTTCATTTTCTATTCCCAGTACAACTTTCTCATTTGGCCAAACACGGGAATCGTTGCATAGGAGAAATCAAGTTGTATTGTTCCTTGCAATTTTGCTCCCCAAGATCTAGAAAGGAGCATACCAAAGCGGGGAGGAATTTCAGCTACGACAACATCCATCAAGACATTCTTTGCGGGGATCTGATCCAAAATTACAACCAAGTCTTTAATAAGCCCTATACATCTCACCCTGCTAGAATCAAATGAATAAAGATCATGATATTTCCTGGTGATATCCAAACCCAACTTCTCCATGATAGCTTTCGGCATAAGATTGTGGGAGGCGCCAGAATCAAACATAGCATTATGCAACACAAACTCATGCACTCTCAAACTGATATAAAAAGGAGGTACTTCAGACTCACCACTCAATGCTGGTCCAAATATCAATTCCGGTTGATCATCCTCCACACTCACCATATCTGACATTGGGTCAAAATTTAGAATTTTGGAGACTTGACCTCTATAGCTGTTGTTCTTCATGAGCTCAGTCAAGGGAATGGATACCTTCAGTTTAGAAATTTCATTTTCTAAACTAAAAGCAGAAATATTTTCCATCTCTTTAGTTGGAACATCTTTCTTTTCAACTTTATCCTTTGATACAATGGGCTGATTTACCTTTTCATTTGCTGGTGGAGGCTTGCTAGTAATAGGATCAACACTTTCTTTTCCTTTCTTTGGGGCAACCAGTGTTTCATCTTTAGATGCTGGAACTTCCTTTCTTTTCTGGACTGGATTGATGGGAACATTTCTATTTCTAAGTGAATACTGACACTGCTGGGCGGACAAAGCATGCATATAACCTCTCTGATACTCATCTGACTCTTCCTCGAGAACTGTATCGTTTTCCAAGATAAAATCTGCATCATGCTGCACTGTTGAACTTGTTGAATTTTCATCATCTTCAATGATAAATGTGGGCATATCATCAGGAGTAAAGAAGTGATTTTCTTCTCCAACTACATTATCTTCATCATCTGATTCGTGACCAGCAAAATTCTGCTGAAGAGGTGTCTTTACTTGCTGCGGTTGTGCTGCCGTTTCTTGTGCTCACTGCTCACGTTGTTTGATCCTGAATTGTGGCTGCTGCTGGCCACGGAAATTGGGATTCCGAATTTGCGGTTCTGGCTTATCAAGTGCTAACCTTTCAATCATCTTTTCTACCTTGCGGAGAACTTGATCTGATGTAGAGGTTTCTTCTTTTATTGAGACTTTCTTCTTGGCTTTCATTCTGGCTCTCTTATCATTCAAATTTGCCTCAACACTAACGATAATTTTCTGCATTTCTGCTAAGGTAGCTGGATCTCTCTCCCTTAATTGATAAGCCATGTCCAGATCAAAACCATCCGGGAACTTAAGCAACGCTGATTTTCTAGTTGGTTTTAAATCATCTGGAATTGCATTATACACCACATTAAATCTAATGCAATAGTCTTGAACGGACTCTCCAGCATTTCGTTTGATCTTAGTGTATTCAGATTTGATTTGCAGCGGATCTTTCTTTACTTCCCAACGTTCCAAAAACTGTCTCTTAAGATCTTCTAATGTAGGAACACTTCTGGCTGGCAAAGCTCTGAACCATTTCCTTACCTCACCACCAAAGGTCTGCACGAATAACCTCATGGTCACATTCTCTTCATCAATCTCATGGAGATCGAAGAAATCCGTCATTTTGTCGACATGTTGCTGAGCTATGATATTCTGAGGTGTGCCATCAAACAAAGGAATTTTGCTTTGATAATCTGCGGGCATGTCATTCAAAACTTGAGGCAGAGTAAGAGGTGCAAACCGAGTGGCCATTGCTCTTGGCGGATTTGGTCTGGGGGTTGTTGGAGGAGTGGATGTAACTGAAGTAAGAGGAGGTGTATGCGGAGGAGAAGCAATGTGGGATGAAGAAGGAGAATTTACTACAGACTTTTGATATGTGATTATAGGTTGCAGGGGAATAGTGGGAATGAAAGGTAGTTCGGTGGGAACTTTCGAGGCGAAAGCCGTGATAGAAGATCCAATATTTGCAGATGCAGCTTCTAGGAAATCAACAAGATTTGAAAACTGAATTTCTCTCTGAAAGTGCTTCAAGATAAAATTTTCAATTAATTTATTGTCTCTTTCAACTTCAAGAGCTGCAGCAAAGTCAGGATCTGGAACTAGAGAACCAAGAGCACTTTCGGATTTGGTTTTAAACAGCGACAATTCAAACTTCTCATCAAAATCAAGTTCTTCAAGATACTTAAAAATTGCAGGACATGAATGAGATTTAAACATGGGAGTCACAGAGCTCTCTTGACGAAGGAGTCTCGGAATCAAATTGGGATTTTCGTAAACAGGAGGAGGATTAGGATCTGGATTAGCTCTGGTATATCTCTTTGAAGCCAACATGTTTTTTTTTCAAGAAATCAAAGGAACATAAACAACTTTTTTAGCCTGTCAAACCCTAAACTTATCATCCAAAAGCTTAGAATTTGCAGATGTACTGGGGTGTTTCAAGCGTCACGATTACAAGCTAGACCGGAGATTGACTGAAGTAGCGTTTATCTACTTGCGCTAATGCAAAGCAAAAGTGTTTCGAAGGCTACATGGCTAATCTTCAGGCTCCGTCTGTAGCTTATAAAAGAAATGACATTAACAAGCAAACCATTTTTCCCCAGTATGGTCGCCACTATGTTAGAGCCTAGATTTGTCTCAGGCTGAAAAGACAAGGTTCTAGGTCCACATTAAACCACGCTCAGCCTCGTAGCTAGCCCTACGAGGACAGGAGAGGGCTCTCTCCGGGTCAATCTCGGCAAAAGGTAATCGATTAGGCTCAAGACAACTAAATTTGTAATTGATCTTAGGCTAGGTATGAAGTACAAGGATTTTGAGGTTGATTTTTGAGGTTTTTGTTGAATCAACGAGAAAGGCAATTTTGGGTGCGGGGATGAGACACAGTTTTTGCAGAGGTCTACTTGGGGCAAGGTAGGTAATTGTCTTGATGCTTTTAAAGAGAATGAAAGGCTAGATCTGACTGGTGAGAAGTTAAGGAGAGCAAGAAGCTTTCAAGGATTCTCCTTAAACAGACGAAAACATGGAAAATCAAACAAATTCAAAGGATGGATTCTAACTTAACACTTCATTTTTTCAATTGCAGAAGATGAGAGAAGGAAAATTATACACATAACAACTTACAATTACTAAAAGAAGCACACCATCAACACATAAAGCCACATGGATCCCAAACAGTGCTGCAAAATCCTGGTCTTTCCTTAGCCAAAAATGCAGAGATAGAATGTACAATAGAGTGCCAAGCTTTTCCCAAGAGTCCAACTACTGCTACTGACTGAAAATCTACATAATATAGGCCATGCTAACCCATCTCCTAGTCTCTAGGTGTTGAACTAGGTTGTCATTGATGTCAATATGGCAATATTCTGGATACTAGAGGATGACATGAAGCTAAGGGGATACAGAGCAGATTCATGAAGAGACAGGAGCAAAGGCCATCAGGATAGCCGAACCATATATATATATATATATATATATATATATATATATATATATATATATATAGATATATATATATATATATATGGTTCGGCTATCCTGATGGCCTTTGCTCCTGTCTCTTCATGAATCTGCTCTGTATATCATATGTATATGCGGAAACAGACTTATATGCAAGAAGGTCTTTGAAAGAAACTGCCAGGACCGAGAGGAGCAGATGGAACAAGAGGAGCCAAGAGGAGACGGACCGAGAAGAGCAGATGGAGCAAGAGGAGCCAAGAGGAGAAATATATATATAGAGCCATCGGTATATGCCAAATAGGAGTAGATGGAGATGAGAGGAGCGCACAGAGCCATCAGAGGAGCTAACAGAGCATGAAGCACCACCAGAGGAGCCATATATATATTACAAGCAAATAGGGCCATCAGAGTCATCGGAGAGCCATATCAGAGCAAGAGGAACGTTGCTTGTAATATATGCCAAAAATAGAGCTATCGGAGCCATACTTATAGACCATACATATATGCCAAAGAAGAGGAGCAATGGAGCAGACAGAGTTAGCGGAGCTACAGGAGCAAATAGAGCAAATGGAACAGAGCATATATATATGCCATATATATATGCAAAGAAGAGGAGCAAACGGAGGATATCAGAGCAAGAGGAGCCATATTGGAGGAGTGCTGCATGTAATACATGCCCACGAAGGACCTACAAGAGGAGCACACAGCTATCGGGAGCCAAATATCCATGGGACGCAGCAATCACAGCTATCAGAGCAATAGTGCTTAAGGAATACTGTATCGGAGGCGGAAAACTTAGATACATATTATTTAACACTATCGGGCTTATAAAACCCTTGAATGCATGCTTAATCTTTATCTGGAGTCATCAGGCCATATATGCATGCTTTAACTCCATCGGGAGTTTTCAAGCGATCGGGGAATGGAGAATGGAGGATGCGATATGCGATGGACGCGATATGCGATTTAGCGCTGACCGTCCGATCTGAAGGAATAATGGACGACAGAGATCTAATCAGCAATCGGCATATCAGAGCGATCATGTTGGAAGGATCGAGGGATGCGATATGTGACATCGCCGATAACCCAGAGCCGAAATACTATAGATTGGAGTTAATAACGATTTCGGGTCCGAAATGAACCTTCAACCTTGCGAAGGGGGAGAGCGACTGACCGGAGCTGAAACCAATATCGCATCGGAGGAGTGGAGCCTTTCGCGACCGCCGAAGTGTATTCCCCGATAGTCCGGAGCCGAACCATTATAAAGGGGACCATAAAGTAATATCGGGTCCGCAAGGGCCTTTGGGACTGTTAATTGTGTGCTCCGACAGCCGGAGCTGAAATATTATAAAGAACCGATTGAATGGGACGTCGGGTCCACAGACCCTTTGTATTACAAAACCGCCGATGCGAACCTGCGGAAATGGCAGACCCGAAATCATTAAGAAGCAGAGTATAGAGGGCCATCGGGTCGGCAAAACTATCGCATCACAAGAGGCCGTGATAACCCCGATATCCCGGACCCGAAGTCATTATAGGAAGGGATGTAAGAGGTATTGGGACCGCAAGGGCGTCGGGGGTTGGAGTTAAGAGTTTTATTAGGAGCGCTGAAAAGCCGGACCCGCCAATAATTATAAAGGTGGGTGCATAAAATTTGAAATCCGTGAATGTTCATTTGAGCGGGATTACATGGGTTCCCGTGTATTAATGTATATGTGACCGAAGGTTCAAAAGGGGGGTATTATAATGTTTCCCATATATTATATGTGGTTGCGGGTTTAAGCCTTAAGGCACATATATTGCAATGCTTGTGTTGGTTGTATGTGTGGACATGGTTGGGCGGTGGCTTCCGATAGACATAAAAGCGGCGATAAAAGGGTGGCTCCGATTCTAAAGTGTGGAGGCGAAAATACTGTGAGGAACAGTCCTGATAGTGCGGGAGACCAAATCATGGCGATTATGATTGTGATAAGGATGTGGCTATCCGCTAAATAATTCCATCCCTGTATATGCCCACAATCATTGGCAAAGCAGCGCTGTTACAAGTTTTTGAACTTGTATTCTCTACGGATGACTCGGTCCTTGCCCGTTGATTCAACGTGTCCTATGAAAACGAATGGACAAAGGAAGCTACAGCGACAAACAAGCCAACAATGAGGAAGTTGAAGCAGGCGAGAAGGAAGCCGAAGAGCCAGCAAGAAAGAGGAAACGAATGGACAAAGACAGGAATGCATAAAACAGTAAACAGAGGACTGCGTGAGGCTGTTGTTGTTGGCGCGGAAAAATCAGAATGTGAGATAGCGGAAGCAACAGCAGTGAATGCTGTTGAGAGGCTGTTGAATGCTGTGGAAATAAGCTGGAGGAGACAGAGGCAACGAGAGGATCCAGTAGAACATAATGAGGGCTGAAGGGTCTACAGGACAGCAGACAGTCAAAGGGGAGAAGTAGCCAACAGATAATATAAACTTGAGCAAGAAGTTGTTGTTTATGCAGAGTTTAGTGTAGCTAACAATAGACTGACTAGAGCTATGTGAAGACATTATCAGCAGAAGCAATGAAGGCTATTGGAGACTATGCGTGGGCAATGTGCAGAGCTGTGAAGACTCATCCATAAGAAGACATGGTTGTCATTGATGCTGTAGTTTGGAGGCTACAGTGAAGCTGTAAATAGACAGAACTCAACAGAGAAGAGTTTTGAGAGCAGAAGGATTGGAGTCCTTTGGGTTGGTGCCTCAAAAGTGAGATGGATTGGAGTCCTTGAGGCTGGTGCCTCAGAAGTGAGATTGGATTGGAGTCCTTGGGGTTGGTGCCTCAAAAGCAAGAAGGATTGAAGTCCTTGGGAGTTGGTGCTCCTAAGTCCAAGATTTGTGTCTTGGCAAAATAGAGTTGGTGCTCTGGAGGTTGGAGCCTCACCAAAGTCCAAGTTGGAGCTTGGCAACTGATTGTAACCATCTACATATTGTATCTATTTTGCTGCATAGTTTATGTTAATAAAAGCATTTATTCTTGTTGTTCATCTTGTGTTCTGAATATATATATTTTAGCTAGAAGAAAACAATAGTGGGAAAAAGAAATACTGATTCACCCCCCTCTCAGTATTTCCAACAATTGGTATCTTAGCGGGTTCCTTCATTCAAACCTTAACAGCTTGAAGGTTGACTCTTAGAACATAAATGGCGAGGTCAAGGAATAAAGTCTCCAATACTCCTAAGGATGTGTCTACCTCTACTACTAAAACAGAAGACAATCTATTTGAGGAAGCTCCAAGGCTCAATGGTAACTTTAATATATGGGAAGCAAGAATGAGGAATTTCCTATAGACTCAAGGCTTTGAAGTCTAGAAATCAGTGATTGCTGATATCAAGATGGATGAAGAATCCAAGGAGTACAATGCAAAAGCAATAAAGGCAATCTTGAATGGGCTACCTGATTCTGTAAAGAACAATCTAGGAAAATGTTCATCAGCAAAGGATATATGGGACAAACTTCATGACCTTCACTCCAAAGGAGCATTGACCATGACCATCAATCAAGAAGATGATGGAAATATAGAAAGAAATCCATAACCCATCATAGAAGCTGAACATGAGAATGATGATGTCAAGACTAAAGCAGACCTAGTAGATGAAGAGAATGAAAAAGACTTTGTAGAAGAACTCCTCGCTCAACTTATGACTACCATGGAAGAGATTAACAGTTTGAAAAAAGAAAATGAGGCACTTAAGAAGATAGCTCTAGTTGGTGACGAAGATCAAACAAGGAAGAAAGTTGATCTCACCAAGCTTCAAGTACAAGAAAGGGATGAAGAGCTTGCCAAGCTTAAGAAGGAATATCATAAAGCAAAGAAGCAGGAAGATACCTTGTCAAGTCAACTTGAACAAAGGCACAAGAGCGTGAACAAACTTGAAGAAGAGATTGGTCAGTACAAGGTAGAGGTCTCCTCCCTTAAGTCTCAATTACAAGAAGCCAGGAAACAGGCACAAGGAGCTGAGAAGAGAATGGAGAGCAGTCAAGCAAAGAATGAAGAAATCTTCAAAATGAAGTCAGATATCATCTCCCTTAAAATAGTAGCAGCTGAAGCTACTCGTAGCAAGGAAGAAACTGAGGAACAACTTGCAAAGAAGAATAGTGAGTGTGAAATATTGGAAGAAGAGATTGTCCTCCTCAGGAAAAAGGTTGAAGGGATGAACAAAATCTTGAAGAGCTCTCAGGCCTTGGATGACATGCTCAGCTATCATAGAAATCCATCTGATAAATCAGGTCTCGGATATGTAGGTGAATCCTCAAACAAGAATGAAAATGCTTCAAACAAAAAAGATGTGAAGAAGCTAGAAAGAAATAGTGATGCTCCCAGTTCCAGTGAAGGCAAGGAGAAAAATCAAGACTACAATAGAACAAATCCTGCTCCAAGAAGAAAACCAGCTCCAAGAAGAAATGTAGATGATGACAAAGATGCGAGAGGCAATGGTTATCATCAAAGGATCTCAAGGCAGAAAGGCTTCAGAAGTACATCAAGGAAACCTCCATCTCCCAGGTACCAAAGTTCAATTTTTGGTTTTTGTTATTCTTGTTCAAACTTTGGTCACATGGCAAAAGACTGTAATGCATATCATAAAGATAGATGCTATGGTCCCCAACCATCTCATAGAGATAGATGTTGTAGTCTCCGACAATCTCCAAGAAATAATTTTACAGAAAGAAATCATGAATTCTTATTCATGAACAATGTAGAATGCTTCAAGTGTCATAACATTGGTCATATGGCACGTGATTGTAACTTAACATGGGCTCTTACACAAGCTAGAACCATGCAAAAGAAGAAAGTTACACAAGTATGGAGAAGGAAGGAAATACAGTCCGAAAGTCCCTTGAGCTCTCTAGCCAATCTAAGCATTTTATGAGAAGACTCTGCCAAAAGGAGATGATGCATACAGTTAGGGGGAGCCTGTAATTCTTGATCATTATTGCTGAAGCTATTAGTGAAAGGGTCCCTATGAAATCCTTATTGAGCTATGTTAACAATCATTCTTGATGAATGTATTAACTCAGGAATTAAATGTGAAAACAGATAAATTCTGGACACTGATAGAGGTAGTCTTCAAACAAACAGATACATCTGGAATGGAGTTTGAAGTAAGAGCAACTGGCAGCGTATAACAAACTGAAGCATTTCAAAAGGATGCAGATCAGCAATTGTATTTAAAAGGCAGTCAGATTGGATATTTGAATCTGCAGAGATATGTACAAGAATGCAAGGAAAAGATGACTCATAGGAAGGAGGATGTTGTGCAGTCAAGCATAACTTAAGCTGATACAGATCACTTAAGGAATATAGCAACAGCAAGGCACAACCCCTCACATTTTTTTGTCCAAATGCAATGATGATTGAATACTAGATGGCAGTAACTTAAGGGGAAGCACAAAGACACAAACAAACTCAGATCTGAAGAAAGACAATCTCAGTAGCAGTTTCTCTCTTGATTCGAACTATGAAGGTCTCTCAATTCTACCTATGGAGACATCAATATGGATTGAGCATGAAAGCCTGGACTTGGACACCTGTGTATGGCCATTTGCAATCTAAATGAAAGCATTAAAGTAGAGCATCCTTAAGCATTGTTGAAGCCATGATAAAGCAGTTCTGAGACATGAAGATGATAAAGCATCAATCCTTCTATCTTGAAGAAGAAGAGCACTATGATAGGGGGAGTCATAGACCCATGAAGATCTACCATTCATGAAGAACAGAAGCAGTTTTACAGGGGGAGTCCCAAAGCACTCCTTTGCCATTGATGTCAAAGGGGGAGAGAAGAAGAATATTGCCATCAATAACAAAGGGGGAGATTGTTGAACTAGGTTTTCATTGATGTCAATATGGCAATATTCTGGATACTAGAGGATGACATGAAACCAAGGGGATGCAGAGCAGATTCATGAAGAGACAGGAGCAAAGGCCATCAGGATAGCCGAGCCATATATATATATATATATATATATATATATATATATATATATATATATATATATATATATATATATCATATGTATATGCGTAAACAGACTTATATGCAAGAAGGTCTTTGAAAGACACTGCCAGGACCGAGAGGAGCATATGGAACAAGAGGAGCCAAGAGGAGACAGACTGAGAAGAGCAGATGGAGCAAGAGGAGCCAAGAGGAGCAATATATATATATAGCCATCGGTATATGCCAAAGAGGAGCAGATGGAGATGAGAGGAGTGCACAGAGCCATCAGAGGAGCTAATAGAGCATGAAGCACCACCAGAGGAGCCATATATATATTACAAGCAAATAGGGCCATCGGAGTCATCGGAGAGCCATATCAGAGCAAGAGGAACGTTGCTTGTAATATATGCCAAAAATATAGCTATCGAAGCCATACTTATAGACCATACATATATGCCAAACAAGAGGAGCAATGGAGCAGACAGAGTTAGCGGAGCTACCGGAGCAAACAGAGCAAATGGAACAGAGCATATATATATGCTAAAGAAGAGGAGAAAACGGAGGATATCAGAGCAAGAGGAGCCATATCGGAGGAGTGATGCATGTAATACATGCCCATGAAGGACCTACAAGA
Organism: Pinus tabuliformis; assembly: GCA_031772625.1. Classification (NCBI taxonomy): domain Eukaryota; kingdom Viridiplantae; phylum Streptophyta; class Pinopsida; order Pinales; family Pinaceae; genus Pinus; species Pinus tabuliformis. Next base: position 665,888,484 of record CM062811.1, on the reverse strand, counting down.
GGAGCACACAGCTTTCGAGAGCCAAATATCCATGGGACGCAACAATCACAACTATCGGAGCAATAATGCTTAAGGAATACTGTACCGGAGGCAGAAAACTTAGATACATATTGTTTAACACTATCGGGCTTATAAAACCCTTGAATGCATGCTTAATCTTTATCGGGAGTCATCAGGCCATATATGCATGCTTTAACTCCATCGGGAGTTGTCGGGCGATTAGGGAATGGAGAATGGAGGATGCGATATGCGATGGACGCGATATGCGATTTAGCGCTGACCATCCGATCTAAAGGAATAATGGACGGCAAAGATCTAATCGGCAATCGGCATATCGGAGCGATCACGTTGGAAGGATCGGGGGATGCGATATGTAACATCACCGATAACCTGGAGCCGAAATACTATAGATTGGAGTTAATAACGATTTTGGGTCCGAAATGAACCTTCAACCTTGTGAAGTGGGAGAGCGACTGACTAGAGCCGAAACCAATATCGCATCGGAGGAGTGGAGCCTTTCGCAACCACCGAAGTGTATGCTCCGACAGTCCGGAGCCGAACCATTATAAAGGGGAGCATAAAGTAATATCGGGTCCGCAAGGGCCTTTGGGACTGTTAATTGTGTGCTCCGACAGCCGGAGCCGAAATATTATAAAGAGCCGATTGAATGGGACGTCGGGTCCGCAGACCCTTTGTATTACAAAACCGTCGATGCGAACCTGCCGAAATGACGGACCCGAAATCATTAAGAAGCAGAGTATAGAGGGTCGTCGGGTCTACAGAACTATCACATCACAAGAGGCTGCGATAACCCCGATATCCCGGAACCGAAGTCATTATAGGAAGGGATGTAAGAGGTATCGGGTCCACAAGGGCGTCGGGGGTTGGAGTCAAGAGTTTTATTACAAGCACCGGAAAGCCGGACCCGCTGATAATTATAAAGGTGGGTGCATAAAATTTGAAATCCGCGAATGTTCATTTGAGCGGGATTACATGGGTTCCCGTGTATTAATGTATATGTGACCGAAGGTTCAAAAGGGGGGTATTATAATGTTTCCCAAATATTATATGTGGCTGCAGGTTTAAGCCTTAAGGCACATATATTGCAATGCTTGTGTTGGTTGTATGTGTGGACGCGGTTGGGCGGTGGCTTCCGATAGACATAAAAGCAGCGATAAAAGGGTGGCTCCGATTCTAAAGTGTGGAGGCGAAAATACTGTGAGGAACAGTCCCGATAGTGCGGGAGACCAAATCATGGCGATTATGATTGTGATAAGGACGTGGTTGTCCGTTAAATAATGCCATCCCTGTGTATGCCCACAATCATTGGCAAAGCAGCGCTGTTACAAGTTTTTGAACTTGTATTCTCTACGGATGACTCGGTCCTTGCCCATTGATTCAACGTGTCCTGTGAAAACGAATGGACAAAGGAAGCTACAACGACAAACAAGCCAACAATGAGGAAGCTGAAGCAGGCGAGAAGGAAGCCGAAGAGCCAGCGAGAAAGTGGAAACGAATGGACAAAGACAGGAATGCATAAAATAGCAAACAGAGGACTGCATGAGGCTGTTGTTGTTGGCACGGAAAAATCAGAATGTGAGATAGCGGAAGCAGCAGCGGTGAATTCTGTTGAAAGGCTGTTGAACGTTGTGGAAATAAGCTGGAGGAGACAGAGGCAGCGAGAGGATCTAGCAGAACAGAATGAGGGCTGAAGGGCCTACAGGATAGAAGACAGTCAAAGGGGAGAAGTAGCCAATAGTTAATATAAACTTGAGAAAGAAGTTGTTGTTTATGCAGAGTTTAGTGCAGCTAACAATAGACTGATTAGAGTTGTGTGAAGACATTATCAGTAGAAGCAGTGAAGGCTATTGGAGACTATGCGTGGGCAATGTGCAGAGCTGTGAAGACTCATCCATAAGAAGACATGGTTGTCATTGATGCTGTAGTTTGGAGGCTACAGTGAAGCTGTAAATAGACAGAACTCAGCAGAGAAGAGTTCTGAGAGCAGAAGGATTGGAGTCCTTGGGGTTGGTGCCTCAAAAGTGAGATGGATTGGAGTCCTTGAGGCTGGTGCCTCAGAAGTGAGATTGGATTGGATTCCTTGGGGTTGGTGCCTCAAAAGCAGGAAGGATTGAAGTCCTTGGGAGTTGGTGCTCCTAAGTCCAAGATTGGTGTCTTAGAAAAATAGAGTTGGTGCTCTGGAGGTTGGAGCCTCACCAAAGTCCAAGTTGGAGCTTGGCAACTGATTGTAACCATCTATATATCATATCTATTTTGCTGCACAGTTTATGTTAATAAAAGAACTTATTCTTGTTGTTCATCTTGTGTTCTGAATATATATATTTTAGCTAGAAGAAAACAATAGTGGGAAAAAGAAATACTAATTCACCCCCCCTCTCAGTATTTCCAACACTAGGGGTCGAGCTCCTCCTTCTGGGAGCAGTTTGAACCAATTCTAAACATGGAGCTGAAAACTAGGCATCCAAACGACCTACCTCTAAAAGGAGGGAAACTGATTCATTACATTAAATTTTTGCTATTTTGTGAATGATTCATCTAGAATAGGTAAATAAGTGCCAAAGTTACATCATATACATCAAATTACATCAAGATTCTCCGAATTTGCTCAAATTTGGAGCGAAGACCCTCCATCATGTATCATGCCCAACCCACGAAGCCTCAGCCAAAACCCAAAGTGGATCAGGCCTCTTTCACCGTTTTAGTGCTCTGCTCAACCTCCTTTTCAAAATCTTCATTTTTTTTTGCCGACATGCATGCGAGCCCAATAGTGATGTTTCATATGACGGAGCATGTCTTTGTCTCTTCCGGCTTATTTTCCACAGTGTTCAACAGCCTTTAACAACATTCACCGCTATTGCTTCTGCTATTTCACACTCTGGTTCTTCGCAACACCAACAGCATACACAGTCCTCTGTTTTTGCTGTTTTATACATTCCATCCCTTTGTCCATTCGTTTCCTCTTTCTCACTGGCTGTTTGGCTTCCTCAACGCTCTCTTATCCTATCAGTTTCCTCCTCGGTCATTGTCATTTCCTCTGCGCTTGCTTGCTTCTTTGGCTTCCTGAATTTCTGTTTCCTCTGTCTATCTGAGCATTCCAATATGCATAGGACACGTTCAATCAATGGACATGTCCAAGCGATCCACCGAAGAACACATCTTCCCGGTTAAAATTGTAACAGTGCTGCTTTTCCAATGATTGCAGGCATACACAGGGATGGCATTATTTAACAGACCTGCCACGTCCTGATTGCAATGGAAACCAGCATGGTTCAACCTCCTAATATATCGGGACCGTTCCTTAATGTATTTTTGCCTCAGAACCTAGTGCACGACAATATATACAAATATTTAATTACATAGGAAATATGAGCAAAAACAGTCCAAAAGACTAAGGGGCGGACTTCAAGCAGTATTACACCCACATCTAAATTGTATTGGGTCTGGAGCTTAAATCACAATTGGAGGTTTCGTGAGGCCCTTTATATATCAGCACCCATGACTCTGCCGATGGCCAATGGCCGATCCGATGGACCAGATGTGATATGGTATTAAACCATAATTTATGTGCCCGTTGGGTCCACATGCTTATCGCAATCAGCGATCACAAGTTGAACAACCCTCTGTGTAGCATAGCGATGGGCGGATGCGATATGGTATTAAACCATAGCTAATATTCTCGTCGGGTCTGCAGCCTTATCGCAATCGGCGATCGCAAAGGGGCAGCTTAACATTATGTGACTTCCGCTCCGAATTCCCGATGCGATGGTCGCTATCGGTGATCGCAGAGGGGCAGGGCTCATCGTTAACATAGGTCATTCGCTTATAGCGATGCGATGTGCCAGACCCGATAGGATCCCAAATCTTTTGTGCATATATTTTCAAGTCCGCTTTCCCAAATCAGCTAAGTGTTTAGCATGATTTCTCTGTGTAAAAAGCATTCAGTGATAAATACACGGAGGCAATGCTATATGGGTCCTACAGCCCGATAGCGTTAACACTTCTGTCTCCAATAGAGTATTCCTTTGGCACTGTTTCTTCGATAGTTGTGATTGCTGCGTCCCATGGATACATGGCTCCCGATAGTTGTGTGCTTCTCTTCATTGACATATATATGGCATATATATATATATATATATATGTATGGTTGCACTAGTGGTAAATGCATCCATTGCTCCTCCGATGGCTCCTCTTCTTTGGCATATATATGGCATATATATATGCTCTGTTCCACTTGCTCTGCTTTGGCATATATATATTATATATATATATGTGGCTCGGCTGGCCTTGCTCCTGTCTCTTCATGAATCTTCTCTGCATCCCCTTGGCTTCATGTCATCCTCTAGTATCCAGAATATTGCCATATTGACATCAATGACAACCTAGGTCAACAGTACAAGCATGAGGAAAGACAAGACGACCAGACCCTCTCGTCAGTCAATGGCATGCCCCTAGAGAAATGCAATGAAGTGGAATGAGCGAGACACCTAAGAATGATATGCAAAAAGCAAACTGATCTCTGACGGAGGGCTGTAAGGACCGACTCTAACATTATGAAATCAGAAAAGGTCAGAAATCTTTACAAACTCAAAAGGAGTACTCAGGTTAGTGAAGCAGCGATTGTGTCAAAGAAAGAAGAAGAAGGTACTCGCCTATGGCATCAGCAATTGGGTCACGTGAGCGAGAAAGGTCTTCAGGTATTAATGAAACATAAATCACTTCCTGATTTGAAATCCTTGAATTTGGATTTCTGTAAACATTATGTGTATGTAAAATAATGTAAACAAAGATTTAAAACTGGAAGTCATAATAGTAAAGAAATTTTAGAATATATTCATTCTAATATGTGGCGACCATCTCCTGTTGTATCATATGGAGGTGCTCTATATTTTTTAACATTTACTGATGATTTCTCTCGTAAAGTCTGGGTCTTTATGCTGAAAAAGGAAGATGATGTATTCAATGTCTTTAAACAATTTAAAGCAATGGTAGAAAAAATAACAGGCAAATCAATTAAATGTTTAAGAACTGACAATGGTGGTGAATTTACTTTTCTAGAATTTGAACAATATTGTAAGGATGAAGGAATTGTTAGACACAAAATTGTTGTTTATACTCCTCAACGAAATGGTATTGTTGAATGTATGAATCAGACTCTTATGGAAAGAGCCAGAAGCATGATCAACATTGCTAACCTACAAAAGGAGTTATGGGTAGAAGCAGTATCCACTACTTGTTACTTAGTTAACAGATCACCTTCAGTAGCAATTAATTGTAAAATTCTTGAAGAAGTTTGGTTAGGTCAATCTTGTGATTATTCACATTTAAGGATATTTGGCTGTGACGCTTATGCTCTTATTCCTAAAAATCAGCATTCAAAAATAGATCCAAAATCGAAATGTTATGTCTTTGTTCGTTATGACTATGCAGTGAAAGGATACAGGCTGTGGGATCCTACATCACGGAAGATAGTCATTAGCAGAGATGTAAAATTTGATGAATCTTCTCTTTTAAAATCAAATGTTGAAATAATTGAACAAGAATATGCATCGCCAAATCAACAAATTCAGTTGGAGTCTAGACCTTTCTATGAAAGTCGAAGGGAAGGAGAGACTTCTGGAGGAAAAGGTGATGAAGATACAAAGGAAGTTGTTGAAGGTTCTGAACCAGTTCAACAACCAGTCACTCTAAGAAGGTTTACAAGGGAAAGAAAAACTCCCAAAAGGTATGAAGATTCTGTTTCATCTTTTGCTTTGATTATTGAAGATGGGGAACCTTTTTGTTATCAAGAAGCAGTAGATGATATGGATAGTGAAAAATGGAAAATGGCTATGGAAGAAGAAATGGATTCCTTACCCAAGAATAATACCTGGGATCTTGTAGAACTTTGTGAAGGGAGAGGTGTTGTTGGATGCAAATGGGTCTTCAAATTGAAATGGAAAGTTGATTGAAGTATCGAAAGGTATAAGGTGAGACTGGTAGCAAAAGGGTATTCTTAGGTTGAAGGTATCAACTTTCATGAGATTTTTTCACCAGTTGTAAAACTTGTTTCTATTCGTACTGTGTTGGCACTAACGAAATTACTTAACCTTGAGTTAGAATAGTTAGATGTTAAAACAACTCTTCTACATGGTGATTTGGATGAAGAGTTATATATGGAACAACTCGAAGATTTTGTACAAGGTCGCAGCAGAAGATTAGTTTGCAAGCTTAGGAAATCATTATATGGCCTAAGGCAGTCTCCCAGGCAATGGTACAACAAAAGTATGTTTAGAGAGTACTTGAAAAGTTCTGTATGAACAATGTGAAACCTGTTAATGTTCCATTAGCTTCCCATTTAAGATTTCTTCGGTTTTGAGTCCTAGAACGAATGACTATATGTCTCATGTACCATATGCAAATGTTGTAGGCAACGTAATGTATGTGATGGTACCTACAATACCTGACATTTGACATGCAGTTGGAGTTGTCAGCAGGTTCATGGAAAATTCAGTCGAAGAACATTGGCGAGCAGTGAAATGGGTGCTTCGATATCTAAGAGGCGCAAGTGACCATTGCATCATCTTTAATGGTAGTCAAAAATCAGATTGCGGATATGTAGATGCTGATTATGCAGGTGATTTGGACAAAAGGATATCTACTACGGGTTATGTCTTTACTCTTGTAGGTGGAGCAATTAGTTGGATGTCAAAGCTTCAAGAAATATTTGTGTTGTCCACTACTGAAGCAGAATATATAGCTGCTTCAGATGCCAGTAAAGAAGAAATCTGGTTAAAGGGTCTACTTGATGAGATTGGAAGGATGTAGGAGAAAGTGAATGTTCTCTATGATAGTCAGAGTGCTATTCACTTGGCTACAAATCCAACTTATCATAGCAAGACCAAGCACATTGAGGTAAGGTATGATTTTCTGAGACATGTGATCGATGGCAGAAAAGTAGTTCTCAAGAAGGTCCATACACGGGAGAATTGTGTAGACATATTCACGAAGCCAGTTATAGTAGAGAAGTTGCAATGGTGTTTAGCTTCTCTTGGCTTGTAGAAGAGATGATGAATGAGCATGGGCAAGGGATTAGGAAAATTGTTTTCAAGGTGGACTTTGTTGGAATTTGACAACTAATTGTAAATATGAGTAAAACAGTATTTACTGCCAAGTTGGTTTTATAACAAAAACTGTTATGTAACGGAAGAGCCTCCTATAAAATGATGAATGCCCGAACTATTGTAATAAGGAGAATCATTATTGGTTTAATAGAAAATCCAATCTCTTGCCCTGTGGATGTTTCCTTGTCTTCCTGTAAAGATTTTACCAAGTAAACATTGTGTTTTACTTTGTAACTTATTGTTGGTTTCCATTCATTTTTTCATTTCTTTCTTTCTTTATCAACTGCTCCAACTAACAGATTATTTTGGTACATGTTATTCCACTAAAACTCTCATATAGGCGAGTCCAACAATTATCTATCCCTCAGGTGCCTTAGTACCCCCATTGATAAGCGAAATCATAAGTCAATGAATGGGAACAATCACACAGTTCTACTGACTATGGTTCATACCCTCATAGTAGACATTTTATTTTTGGATGTATTTAGTACATGGTTGTGTTAATAACTTTTTATAGCCTAGAACATCTTCAAGTCTAGTCGTATTTCATAAATAATTATAATGTGTTTTTCTTTGATTTTGGCAAATAGTTCAAGCAAAGAGGACCAGATATGAGATTATGAACAATCGATATTGTTAAAGCCTATACTCATGCCTTTTGACAACATTTTTCTTTCCCTTCCCACAAGGTTTGTTTTACTAAAAAGGTTGTTATTCCTTGGTTAAATCCAATAGTCTTCCCCTATTTTTTGGCACTTGTCATCTTAACGATTTTGTATTTGGGTGAGAAAACCTCGTATTAAATTCATATTACAAAACTATTACAACGAAATGATGGTCAAAACTGTATACGATTCATACAATAGTTCACAAATGCTTCTAATGCTTTGTGTCATCAACCCTCGTTGCATACCAGTTTGTAGTTCATTTGGGTGACCAACATAGTTCTGGGTTGGTATAAGTTCGGATGCAAGTTCCTTGAGGAAAGAGAAGCCTTGCAAACCCTATTTTAAATTATCAAAAGTAGTAATGATTGTAGTTATCCCTCAAAATTCAACCATAAGCCTTGATTTAGACCCTGCTTGCAATCGTTTAAAAAGTGAAAAATTGCATGGAAAAGGGGATTTGCATTTCATTTACAAGGTTAGTGGGTTTCTCTCTTGAAGATAGAAGTTAAACTCATGAATGCTTGAAGGCCACCTAATGCACCATGAGATCCATTATTAGATGAGCATGTCCATGTATCTGCCTCCAGGGTCCTTGAGAAATCTGCGCACTTCTTGTTATTCAATGGGCTTTCATATATTGCATGGTTTGTAGGTTTGGAACCTTTGTCAAAAACAAAACCAAATCAAAAGAAGAAATATTACCCAACATGCTTGGGTGTAGTAACCTCATGCATAGTGAGGCATCTTACTTGGTCTCCATTTAACAAAACAAGATGTTTATATGTCCATCGCCCTTTATATGTCTGTGCATTGGACAAACAAGCATAGTGTATAATATGTTGAAGTGCATAGTTGACAGTTGATAATGTTTGGTTGTTTTGAGAAACTTCCAATTTTTATTGTTCTCGTTGTGATTTCAAGATACAATTCTTACTTGCAACTATTTCTACATTTCAAGCATGACATATGACATATTAATTCAGGCATCGCAATAGGTGAGGAGGCATCATAGGTTGGGAGATGCTTGGACTTTGGTAGCTTTTGTCTAATCTTCACTTCTTCCATTGGAGATATCAGAGCTTGCTCAGCTTTTTTATGATCTCCATGTTTTTGTTAGTGTATTAGTTGGGGAGTAGATTCATTGTTTTCCACTGTCCTGGTTTAAGAATTTCTTATTGTTGTATTTTTGTCTATGTAATTTAATCTAATGAAGTTCTTTACATATAGTGAAAAACTAAAATGACTTTTATTTTACCTTAATGATGAATCTTGTACAATGGGGTTTCTCTTTTTGTACCGAGTGTTGTTGTGAACATCTTCTTGCAGGCATGGAAAATGGTAGTTGATGATTGTCTTTTGCTTGTGATGAGAGTTGGTCCTCAAGAAATGGATAATGTAGTTACACAATGAATAGTTACAGTAAAGTTTCATAATTCCTTTGGTCCTCAGTGTGAAACTATATTCCATTAAAGCACTTTAAGAGGCATTCATCAACTTTTCCCCATAATGATATTGCACAAGTTCTATAGATCCCTAAAATTTGTTGTTATAATTTAATTGTTGTCAATGCGGTATGAATGACACTTGTTAGATCTGTTGCCACAATCGTTGCATGACTTCTACTCGGATAATCAAAGTTATATTATGTACTAATTGAGATGATTGAATTAAATTACATACTTAACTTTGGAGTTAGATATTTTACAGTAGCACTATGTGCGGAAATAATAGCAAAGATGAACAATTGAGCCTCATTCTTAGTTTCAACCGATGGGGAATCATGTTCTTGAGCTCATAGAAATATTTAAACTGTTCGTTGTGGTCTATATTCCAAAAGTCAATTATAATTGATTCCTTTGGCTGGATATTGTGAACACTGCGCTCAATTTACTAACCATGAGGAGAAGTTCATAATTATAAACTTGGTCCAACGATAAAAGAAAAACAAAAAAAATCATAGGAAACACACCTTAGAATACTAGTGCACTTAAATCCAATGATATCAAGCTAAGCCTTATGGGGTGTGTTACATTAACCTCCTAAGTTACTTTATTTATAGGTTGAATGTTATGTATAAACAAATGATATCCATATTTTTATTTATGGACAAGAGTAAGAACCACACTTATTTATGGACTAAAGTGTAAGAATTTATGCCTAAATTATTTTTTGGTTGAATATTTGTTCTTTTGAATCGAAAGATGAGTTTTGTGGAATTTTATTAAATACCCGTTATGCTAGGACTAAAGGTTGAGATTAAAGTTTTTATGGAATTTTAATATCTAACTCTCTACGTTAATTTACTTATGGTCTGAAAAATTGCGCATAAGCAAGATATCCATATATTTAGTTATAGACTAAAAAGTAAGAATTTATGCTTAACATAGGTAAAGGAGGGAATTTATGTATTATTTTCTTGGTTGAATATTTGTTCTTTTGAATCTAAAGAGCCTTTTACTTATATAGGTGCAACACTAGAGATTAAATGGTCCTATGATTATAAATGTTAATATTTTTCCATTATTGGAAGGGTGTAGGCTATCTATTATATATTTTAAAGTCTTGACAATTGTTTTTTCAGGATTTATGCCAATATTTCAAGGGTATTGACACAATCTAATTAGAAGAAATATATATTTTAAATATTTAATATTAACACTAATATCATATGACCTTGAACCCCTTTGCAAGTTATCAATCTTACTCAACACCCCTGCATCCTCTCTTCACCTCCACATTACCTTCATTCACCAAATATCATCCTATTGGTTTTCACTATCATCATCTCTTTACCCTCTTCATCACTTCCTCTTCTATCTCTCTAGACAAGTCGTATATATACACAGAGAGAGAGAGAGAGAAAGAGAGAGAGAGAGAGAGAGAGAGAGAGAGAGAGAGAGAGAGAGAGAGAGAGAGAGAGTTTTGAACAACAAAACCAACATAATTCATTGCTCTGCAAAAACTCCTTAAAGACCATATTCAAAATCATATCAACATGTTTTGAAAGACGAAAAGCAGATCTACACATCAATTGCTCATCTTCTTTGATTCCCCAATTTATATTTTCAATCCCCAAATCTTTGAAATAGCAATGGTTGGCCTAAAAGGTTGTAGAAACAAGCATCCATGTTCAAAATTAGACACTATTTACCCTACCAAAAAGTATTAAGGAATCATGAAAGTTTAATGGGGTGTCATGTAATTATTTCATGTTGATTAATAAGCTGGGGAAATTTTTTTGGAGCATTTGAAATGGTTCTTATTTATAGGCTTAACATGTCAATTGTACATAAGAAACATCTATGTTGATCAACTTGGAGCCTTTGAGCGGTCCAATGTGTAATTTTGATCTCAATTCAATTGAGTCAAGATCATGCCCTTAACCTCTAATTTTAATTTTTTTTATCATATTTAAAAAAAAATCCATTTATGAATTTGAGTTCTCTCTTATAGTTTTTATTTATAATTATATGGGATTGTTTATTCCACACATTTACCCCTTCCTCTTTGTGTGTTTGGTTACCTCTAGATTTAGGGTTTGCTGCAAGAAGTGTGGTGTTTGATGCATTTTAATGTCCTTATACATTGCTACTCACTCCAAATATCTATGTCATGGATAATGGATGGCTGTAATGATTTCTCTATGATATAGATTTTTTGCCATCATAGATTTAGTAGCACTTTGTCATTATTTTATGGGTTTTTATAATACATTGACAAAAAATCATAAATGAAAACTTGGGAAGATTGAAAAATTAGATAAATCCATCTTGAATGGGTTCATGTTTTATAGAAGTATCCTTATTTTGATATTAGATTTTAATATTAAAATTTCCCATTTTCAACTCAATTTTCATAATTGAACATTATTTGTATGCACTGAATAGTATCAATATCCATTTTCTTTTCATTTACAAGTAACATAGGAATGCATCTTAATCTCAAAATTCATTTAAATCTTGTGTCATGTATAGAAACCATATAGTATTGAGGGGCTTGGTTTGTACAATATCCTTAAATTGTATTTAAAAATATGTATTATGTGTTTTTCAAAATTTTGATTGTATAAATGAACTCTCAATAACATGGATTCCATGGATTGAATTGATTGTGTTAGATTCTCTTTATATTAATATTAATCGTGAGTTTCTCAAAATGATGAATAAAAAAAAAGGAATGGCACATTTAATTTTAATACTTTTACATTAAAATACAATATTCATGAATGTAATAAAATTATATTAACTCATTCATGCTTTACTTTATGGTAATGTACATTTTGTTATTCTTTTTTAATAAAAACTTAAAAATATATTAAATATTTATTTCTCGTGAGAGATATCTCAAGCAAGTATCCTTTGATGCAACAAAGATCTTATGTAATGTTTCTATGTACAATTGAGCCAATGGTGATGAAGTGGATTCAACTATGTTAGGTTAGGTTTGAATTTTTTGATTTAAAAAACAAAATCCAAAGAGAAATCATAACCTATAGTGGGGAGGGACAATTATTCTAGCCATGGTGCAAATGATAGTGAACCTATCAAACAATTAACCTACAAAAACATTGGCTCATTGATCCAACTATTAATTTTTCACCCAAACTAAGATGGAGCCATAGTGTACTCATGTGACTTATATCTAACCATTTCATGGTTTGAGTTAGTTAATGGCTTTAGGACTAGACTTCATTTTTTTAGTTTCCAACCTATAGATAAGGGTTTAATAGCCCTAGCCAAATCATAAGTTTGTATCGACAATGAGAATGATATAGATTCAATTGAGTTGAATAATAAACATTATTGTTGATAGGATTTTTTCATCGGATAGAAATGGAGATGTGACTCAAACAAAGGTAGGGTAATGGTATTTCGAGTAAACAACACTAACACACATAGAATGATGAGACATAGTAGATGGGAAAAAGTACTCAAAGCCATAAAAACTCTAGGTTAACCTACATGAACCAAAGCAAAGATAGAAATAACTCACAACCTATAACAAGGAGGGATATGCTTATTTAGTTAATGGCATGAGTAGCAATGAAACATACAAACAAGGAATGCACAAACACTTTGGATTGTTGATATAGCCTTTAATTCTACAACCAAACTAAGATGGAGTCCAATTGTACACGTGTGACCTATAACTAATAATTTTATGGTTTGAGATGGTTTGTGGCTTCATGAGAAAAATTCATGTTTTGATGATCCCACCTATAGTTAAGGGTAGATCGGCATGGAAACAACATAGATATTACATATATGGTAATAAACTACATTCATTGATGTTTTCAACAAAGTATCGTCATTGCTTATTTGTTCTTAAGCCAACAAGCCATTGATACATGTAGATAAATTAGAAGGAAATTTCGTGAAGGCCTTTTTAATTTTTTATAATTGATCATATATTTTCAATTTTTAAGTAATCAAATGGTGATCAAGGCATCATTATTCTCTTGGAAAATTGCTTTTAATAAGTTATCAACATGTATTCTCATTTATGTCCATTTAATACACTTGAAAGACCCATACTAAGCCATGGCCCATATTTTCTCATGAGAACAACTAACAATTGACTTTAGTTTGTGTTTATCCTTTAATTGATGTGACATTCAAATGTGAAAATTCTTATGTATATATTTAGAATTCAACTATAACAATGCTTAGCCATCTGAAATAAAATTTAAATACATTATTCGTGGACTTTTTTCAATGGGCCTTTTGTTAGTTATACATAAACCATCCAACATAGTTTTATTATCTTCAAATAAGACATTATACATCATCCCAATTCAGTTTAGCAGTTCCTAACTTTGGAAGTATGCTAGTTTATATAGCTACCCTAATATTAATGAATCTCATTTGAACACATTTATTTGAAGAATTACTATTCTTCACTTTACAACTAATGTTAGAACATTCAATTAGAATCCTTAAAATCGGGCACTGATTTTTTTTTTTTAATAATTTTCCAAATCATGTTGCAACCTACCTTTGAATTATAATTATATTACTTTTGTTTGAAATAAATAGATTGGATTGTGTAACTATATAATCCGTTAAAAATTTTAAAATTATTTATTCAATAGTTTCTTTCCAACTTACCCTTTGATTGCAACTATAGATATTATGTGTATGCAAATATCTCTAAATAATGGTAATGTGAGATACTCAATGAACCAAGTCCTTTCCAAGTCATTGGCTCTCTGGGACTCTGTCATGAGAGGTGGGTTCAATTTTCCTTGGGTAAATTAAGTTAGGCCTTTGGTCACCTAGGGAATGCTACGAGGAAATAAAAAAAAATCATATATCTGCAATTAGCTCTCACATTCAAATTAAAATAAGTTGGTGGTAAAAAAGGATAAGAATCTAATACATGCCATGCCTTCGTTTCCTTTTCTAGCTAGCATTGACATTCAAATTAAAATAAGTTGATGGTACAAAAAGATAAGGATCCAATGCATGTCATGCCTTCTTTTCCTTTTCCAGTTGGCATTTTGATCACCTTCATCCATCTTCTTCCACCATTTCATCTTCACTATCCATTTAACCCCCTCTGCCTATAAATAGATGAGTTATACATTTTGTGAAATCACATTCACTCGCTTCTTTCCCACCGTTCCTTCCTTTACATGAATGGAAGGGAAATGTGGTGGGTGTCCTTATGTAAGGAGGGAGGGAGGAAAGGGTTTTCATATGTATTTCATGTCTTACTTGTGGTTGTGTCCAAGCAGTTTTAAAATAGCATTACTTGTTGGTATTTTTCCTCCCAAGATACAAAGGGATATGATTTTTCATTAGTGGTGCTATCTATCCCAGGAATTTACAGGGTAAGTTCCTCAGAAAGAACACCAAAAGGACACCACTCACAACCAGATCTCAAATCAATACACCAGTATTTTTGACGTGGTTAAAACCCTCAAAGAGGGAAACAGTCCACGGCCTGAGCCAACGTGGCCACTTCAGGAAATTTATTAATCAAAGAATGAAAATCTACATAAGCTTTCTCTCATAGACGGATTACCCGAACAATGACCCTCCATGCGCTTTAAATAGAACTCATGGACCAATCGGGTGTCAAGCCACGGATCAAGTGTCGGTAATACTGAGGAGAGAGTGAACCGTCGGATCACTACATATCGTGACCATCGGATTGTAAGTTACAAAATGTACAACGGTAAAGAAACACACTTTACCTAACTCTATACCTAACTCTATACTAGAGCAAGTTGAACTTAACTATTTCCTATGTGTCGGAATATCCTAACATCCCCCCTTAAGAACAACTTGGGATAGGATTGAAGGATTTACAAATATGACACAATAGGAGAAGGAAGGAGGCACTAGAGCCTATCCCCCCTTACTGACAACTTCCTGAACTCCAAGCATATATCGAAGTTCAGTGAACTTCACCTCTGTGAGAGCCTTTGTGAAGATGTCTGCAACCTGATCATTTGTTGAACAATATTGCACTTCAAGAACATGGTCATGAATGAGCTTTCTGATGAAGTGCATGTGTAGTTCAATGTGTTTGCTGCGCTGATGCTGGACTAGATCTTTGCATAGCTGAATGGCACTTTGATTATCACACCAAAGTGTGGTGGGATGCTGCTTCTCAAAGCCAAACTCTGATAGGATCTGACGAAGCCACAAGGCTTCCTTACTAGCTTCCACGGCACCACGATACTCTGCTTCTGCTAACGAAAGAGAAATGGCAGCCTGTTTCTTACAAGCCCATGTAATAGGTCCTGAACCAAGAGTGAAGACATAACCGGCAGTAGACTTCCGATCATCAGGGTCACCAGCCCAATCAAAATCAGTGAAACCAACTAATAGAGGAGCTGCTTTGGCACTGTAATGAATCCCAAACTGTACTGTACCTCGAACATAACGAAGTATTCTTTTAGCTGCTTTCCAATGACTTTCACGGGGGTTTTGCATAAAACGAGCAACAAGGCCAACAGCAAAGGAAAGGTTAGGATGAGTATGAGTTAAATACAAGAGCTTTCCTACAAGTTGACGGTATAAGGTAGCATCAACTTCAGGAGAAGTACAAGAGACTAAAAGTTTGACTCCAGACTGAAAGGGAGAAGGGGCTGGCTTACAATCTTCCATGTGAAAATGACGAAGAATATCACAAGCATACTTGGACTGGGAAAGGGAAATACCCTCCTTGGATTGCAAGACTTGAAGACCGAGAAAATAGTGTAAGTGTCCTAAGTCTGTCATTTCAAATTTCCTTTTAAGGTTGGACTTCACATGGTTGATAAGGTTGGGATCACTACCAGTAAGAATAAGATCATCAACATAAAGAACAAGGATGATAAGAGAGTTGCCCACTTTCTTGCTGTAGACAGTATTGTCAGAATAACACCTAGAAAAGCCAGATTCTAAAAGAAAGCTATCCATTTTGGCATACCAAGCCCGAGGAGCTTGCTTGAGACCATAAAGAGATTTCTTAAGTCGACATACAAGGCTGGAGTCTGTTTGGATGAAGCCAATGGGTTGTTCCATATAGATTTCTTCATGCAAGTCCCCATGCAAGAAGGCAGTTTTAACATCCATCTGATGGACTTCCCATTTTAAAGAGGCAGCAAGGGAAAGAACAAGGCGGATAGAGTTCATTTTGGCAACAGGGGAGAAGGTTTCAGTGTAGTCAATGCCTTCAACCTGTGAAAAGCCCTTAGCAACAAGACGAGCTTTATGTTTATCAACTTTCCCATCTGGTCCATACTTGGTTTTGTAAACCCATTTACATCTAACAAGTTTGCGTCCCTTTGGTAGAGGAACAAATCCCATGTATCATTTGCCAACAATGAATGATATTCTTCATTCATAGCTGCTTCCCAATGTGGATGGCCTGAAGCTTCTGCAAAAGTGTCAGGATCATGATTTACTGGAGCTTGATCCAGTAAAGAAGAGGCTCTTTCAAACTGAGAACGTGTACGTCGCTGATCTGTAGGATCACCGGCAAGATCACCTGCTGCATCCCGAGTAGCACGGACCCATCTTGGAAGTTGAGGATCCTGAGAAGGTGGGGGAGGATTGTCATCCTCACTTTCATCATATGAAGAAGAAATGTTTTCAAAAGTAGAAGAGATAGGAAGAGGTGGCACATCCGCCGGACTAGGCTCGCAGGCCGATTTATTTTCATCAAATTTTACATCTCTTCTAATGATAACATTTTTGGACTTAAATGGAATAAGTCTATAACCTTTTACATCTTCAGAATATCCAACAAAAGTACATTTCTCACTCTTAGGTTCTAAAGCTTTATGCTTTTCATCTGGAATATGGGCCCATGCTTCACTTCCAAAAACACGAAAGTGACTTACATCTGGTTTAATGGAACTCCAAGCTTCTTCTGGAGTGATATTCTTTAGAACCTTAGTAGGAGTGCGATTTATTATATAATTTGCACAATTAATTGCTTCGGCCCAAAAACTAAGACTGAGTCCTTTAGATTGCAGCATACAATTAGCCATTTCCTTTAAGGTGCAATTTTTCCTTTCAGCTACACCATTTTGTTGTGGAGTGTATGGAACAGTATGTTGCATTTGAATTCCATTTTCGGTGCAAAAGTTGATGAATGTGTTTTTAACATATTCTCCGCCATTATCAGTTCTTAGCTTAAGAATTTGATGTCCAGATTGTTTTTCAACAAAGGCTTTGAAGGCCAAAAATGTGTTAAATACTTCGCTCTTGAGTTTTAAGAAGTATACCCAAGTGCATCTGGAGAAATCATCAATGAAAGTTAAGAAATACATGCAGCCAGAGAATGAAGCAATAGGAAGTGGACCACATAAATCACTGTGCACAAGCTGTAAAGGGGCTGAGGCGTGCCAAGAGGCACGTTTTTCAAAACTGTCCCGATGATGTTTTCCGAGTACACATCCGGAACAAACACCATCTCTGTAAGATACCATAGGAAGACCTGTCACCATATTTTCTTTACATAGATGCTGAAGGGAGCGATAGTTTAAGTGACCAAATCGCTCATGCCAAAGTTTGCTCACTTCATCATTATGAGCAACAAATACTGAGGGAAGATTTGATGACCCAAAGTTGTGAAACTTATACAACCTTGTGGAATCATCAGCAATACCAGTAGCTAGAACCTGTTTAGGATCTCTTAGATCCTTGATTACAACATCATGAGGTGAAAATTCAACAATTTTACCTTCACCTGAATGAGTTATCTGATATACAGATAGAAGGTTGCAGGATAAGGTTGGAACACATAATACATCATTAAACTGACCATTGTCTAGATGAACAGTTCCAGTCCCTACAACATTAAGAGATCTATCATCACCAACATATATATTTTTGGTGTTACAATCATTTAAAGAAGAAAACATGGCTTTGGTTTTGGCCATGTGATAAGAGGCTCCAGAATCAATGAGCCACTCATGAGAATGAGAAGAAGAAGATACATTTAATGCATAACCAGACTGAGATGATTGACAACGACATGCAGAAAGTGCCATTCCTGAAGATGAAGTTGAAGTTGAAGAATGCTCCACATGGATGTTATGTTTCTTCATTGCAGCTTCCAAGGCGTCCATCTTCTTAAAGCATTTAGATTCTAAGTGGCCATCTCGATTACAAAAGTTACAACGTCTATCCGTCTTCTTCCATTTGTTTTTATTGGTCTTATCATTTTGCTGAAATGATCTTTCATTTTGAGGCTGAGTTTGCTTAGGACCCTTATTGGTTTAGGACCATTCTTTTTAGGATATGACTTCTTAGGATTCTTTGAATTTGGTTGCTGCTGGGCGGCTAACGCTTTCTTGGAAGAGTTTCCAAGATTAAGAAGACCAAGGTGTAAGAGTTTTTCTTGTTCTCTTATTAAAGAATCACAAAAAGAGTCAAAGGAAGGGGCCTTGTAGTCTTTTCCTTGGCAAATGAAAGCTTCCCTTGTAGAATGGAAGGTGGAAACAAATACAAAGTAGGCTGGTCCCAACTTAGTAAGGATGGAATAAATAAGGTTACTATCTTCTTTCTTAACCTTAACACCTTCCAAGAGATATCTAAGGGTCTTGAATTTGGACAAGAAATCTTCAATGCAAGAAAAATTATTAGGATCCAATGTAAGCAACTCATTTTCAAGTTGATGGGCTCTAATTTCATTTTTAATCCCAAAAACTTTAGTGATTTGTTCCAATGCTTCATGAGGAGTATCAAGTTCTGCAATATGGAATCTAAGATCAGGAGAAATAGACATCACTATCAAACCACGTGCTTGATCTTATCTATTTTCCCATTTTGCAGCCTTGTCTTCATCTTTTGGTTTCTTCTCTTGGCCTATGGCTATTCTGTAGAGACCTTTACTTCTAAGTAAATCTTCCATGTAGGATATCCATTGGAAGTAGTTAGTGCTGTCAAGAATGACTTGGCATGGACTTTCCATTTAAAAAAAAACTGAAGCTGAAGATGCTGAAAGTAAGTGTTCCAATGGATAGATCTCGAAAAATTAGGCTGTTTTAAAAAAAACGGCTCTGAAAAGGGCTTCCGGATGAAGAAGTTATGGCTTTTTGAAAAAAAAATTGTTGAAGTTGCCGGCAAAGTGCGCGAATGTGCGGGAATGAAAAAAACGCCCCCGCAAAATGGAGATTTGAACCCAAGACCTCTACTCTCTTAAAATAGCTTTGAACCAATTGAGCTATACAAAAAATTTGAGAGAGAGAGAGAGAGAGAGAGAGAGAGAGGGGGGGTGCCTTGGGTTGCGTGCTTGCCTTGAGAAAGCTCTTTTTTCCTACAAAACAAAAACACAAAACCCAACACAAATATGCATAGAAAAATGAACCTTACGGCTCGAAGTTAGCTTTAGCCGGAAACTAAATATTTTTCTCAATGTTTCTGATTTTCCAAGATCACACTAAGGTGTAGGGAAAAGAGCATACGCATGAGAAAAAAAACTTCCTTTCTGTTTCTGATTTGCCTAGATCGCACAGAGTCGCAGGGCAAAGAGCATATGCAGAAATGAAAGGTATAGATCCGGTAATAAAAAAAGCTAAATAAACAGAAACCGAAATAACCAGAGAGAAAATAACAGTAAACTGCAAATAAACACTGTATACCTCCAGATCTTAAAAATGATGCAGATAGGGCTACCGGAAACCTTTTTGCGTGAAACGAAAGGGGTTCCTCACTGGAACAGATGCTATGAACACAACAGAGTAGTCCTCTCGGCCCGAAATCAGTCAGAAATAGTAGATCTAGGAAACGACAGCCGCATGCAGTTCTACCGGCTTCAGATTTGGATCACCAACGGACGCGGCCCTCAAATAGCTCTGATACCATGTAGGAATTTACTGGGTAAGTTCCTCAGAAAGAACACCAAAAGGACACCGCTCACAACCAGATCTCAAATCAATACACCAGTATTTTTGACGTGGTTAAAACCCTCAAAGAGGGAAATAGTCCACGGCCTGAGCCAACGTGGCCACTTCAGGCAATTTATTAATCAAAGAATGAAAATTTACATAAGCTTTCTCTCATAGACGGATTACCCGAACAATGACCCTCCATGTGCTTTAAATAGAACTCATGGACCAATCGGGTGTCAAGCCACGGATCAAGTGTCAGTAATACCGAGGAGAGAGTGAACCGTCGGATCACTACATATCGTGACCGTCGGATTGTAAGTTACAAAATGTACAACGGTAAAGAAACACACTTTACCTAACTCTATACTAGACCAAGTTGAACTTAACTATTTCCTATGTGTCAGAATATCCTAACACCTTCCTTTACATGAATGGAAGGGAAATGTGGTGGGTGTCCTTATGTAAGGAGGGAGGGAGGAAAGGGTTTTCATATGTATTTCATGTCTTACTTGTGGTTGTGTCCAAGCAATTTTAAAATAGCATTACTTGTTGGTATTTTTCCTCCCAAGATACAAAGGGATATGATTTTTCATTAGTGGTGCTATCTATCCCTAATTTCAATACTTTTTATTGTTCCCACTATCTTCTTTTTCTCTAATGGTGAGCTCTATATCCTTAATTTATGTACTTTTATTATTTCTACTATTATATGTTCTAGTGCCTTAATATATTACATTCACTTATGTTTGAGATGTCAATTGAGGATGGGATTGTCCATTAGGGATGGGTTTTCCATAGGTTTATGGAGATAGCAAGCAACAAATTCCAATTTACTTTCTAGAAAATCTTAGGGCATTCTTTTAGGTGTTTTTGTGAAGTTTCACTTTGTAAGTGATTAGGTTAAATGTGTTTTCTCTGTTGTGGTTTAAGGATCAAAATAGATTAGTGGAAGCTTCACTTTGTAAGTAATTATTCTTATTATATGTTCATAGGTAGTGGGTTGTGTATGCTTTATGACTATATGTGCTTGTTTTCTAAAGAAGTGGAACCCTTTTGTCGTTGATAAGAATATCATATAATCTTATTCTTTTCCATTCTTTGAATGGGGTCTGCTTCCATTGAAAATTGTCATGTTTCAAGGTGATGTGTTTTGGTAGTCCCTCACTAATATCCATCTCCACAGACATCTGAGCAAAGGTGAAAATTTCTTTTTTTGTTCTCCATTGTTTTGTGGATAAATTCCTTCTGCGAACAAAAGTAATCTCCCTAGACCTAGTCGCTTAGGCTAGAAGAATCCAAGAAAAAAATACAATGTTTTTCCTTAGAGATGTTTGGAATGTGAAAGGAAAACCTACTTAGAATCCAATGCAGCATCCTTCTTGTCCTTTCTTGTTATATCTAGCTTCAATTCCAATTTCTAAAAGTGGAACCTACAAATCATCCAAAAAAAGCAACTCTAAACAATAAGTCAAGGATTCATGTTCTACATATGCTTAATCAAGACATAATGTAAAGGAGAAACACTGCACTTTTGTATTAATAATGGGAGGATAATATTACAACCCTTGTAGGCCTTGACTTTGTGAATCTCGCACAGATTTCTTGTCCTTCCTTTACCACAATGGTAATCCTTCAAGCACACCTAAAGCACATGGATGGATTATGGAACTCTAGACACAAATGAACGACGTGAAGGCATAATCAAGGTCTCCAAAAGCCCACCTAGACACTTTGGCGGGTGATTTATTTATAGAGTAAATAAGTTAATTTTGGATTTACCATACTAGGGCTTAGATCCTTTTAGAAGGAGGTAAGTTCTATGAGATAAGAGATAAGACCTCATTGGTAGGAGTTTGAGATCAAATCCAACAATAAATGGTTAAATCCACTCTTGAAGCTTCTAGAGAGAAACTTCTACGTCCTCTACATCCCTCCTCATCTGTCATACTTCCCTACTGGTTCTACCATTAGTGGCGGGAGGCTCAATCAACTCCTCCCCCTGGTACTCTCATTCCATCTATTGATAACTACTTGGATTTCCTTCCTCTGAGGAAATGTTGGTACTGGTCACTGTACTCTATCCAAGTGTCTGTCCTCCTGCTTGACCTCCTTGCTGCCCCTATTGCTGCTGGACTAATGGAACATATACTAATTGACCTTCTACTGGCATCTATTGAGGTTTCCTAAAATCTCTATCCTCCATGACCTTCACATCCCGTCTCACTACAATTTTCCTGGTGCTAGGAATGTAGATACTGTATGCCTTTGAGGTCTCGCTATATCCTATGAGGTAACCCTTTTCTACAGTTGATCCAGTTTTTTACACTTTTCATCTCGAATGTGACAATATGCCACACTTCCAAATATCCTGGTATGAATTACTTCCAGCTTCTTCCTAGTGAAGAAACTTTCATGCATTCTCTTCCCCAACGCTTTGTGAGGAGTTCTATTCTGGATATATACCTTTGTGTTGCAAGCCTCTAGCCATAAGTATCTAGGAAATTCCTAATCATACAACATAGCTTTTGTTGCCCCAACAATAATTATATTTTTCCGCTCTGCTACTCCATTCTGCTCTAGATATATGGAGCTTTCCATTCTCTTTTGATGCCCTCCTTTGCGCAAAAATCTATGAAGTCTTTGTCTGTATATTCTCCACCATTATCTGAACGCAACACCTTTATCTTTTTCCCTGTCATGTTTTCAACGAGAGCCTTAAAATCTCTAAATCGATCAAAGACCTCATCCTTGGTATTTAAGAAATAGATCCAGGTTTTTCTAGAGTGATCATCAATAAAGGTGATGAGGTATTCGCCACCGCTAAGAGCTCTTGTGGTCATTGGACCATAAATAGCCAAGTGTATTAGTCCCAATACACATTTTTCTCTATTGTTGCTTCTGGAAAAAGATTTTTTAGCGTACTTCCATAGTATGCATCCTCTCCACAAATCATCATGCTCATTACCAAGGACTGGAACTCCTGTAACAATCTCTCTAAGCATCCTCAGTGCTCCATCGTGTAAGTGTCCCATTCACCTGTGCCATAATTCATTCAATTCCTTTTCACCATTGTGACTGCTACATATCAGTTCCATTGGAAACTTGAGTTGCAACCTATACAGTCTGTTGCGTCGAGCACCATTTTTTCTCTTCTTCTTCCAGCTTGGATGCTTGACATCTACTTTATTTCCAATGAAGTATACATCATACCCCTTGTCCTGTAACTGGGACACTAAAATCAAATTCATTCCTAACCTGAGCACATGCAGAACATTGGTGGCTTGGATGTTGGTTTTTGCTTCTGTTTGAAATGCTATTGTGCCTCTCCCTACTGGAGTACACTTCGTTCTGTTTCCCATAGTAATCTGGAAGGTCATTTGTTCTTCTTGATAGCTCGAGAAATATTCTCACACTCCAGTCATATGGGCTGAAGCCCTGCTATCAATGTACCAAACATCTGTTGATGCTAAACTTGTTAAGAATGTGAATTATTGTTCTAATTTGGAAGATAATTCAGGGACATCTTGAATTTCCATCTTTGTGTCATTTTTCTAACAATATTTGACCCTATCTTGCCCAAGCAACTTCTTATAGAAATAGCATCCCACCAGAAAAATAACTCTTCGCTAAAGCTTCTACTGTGCTCCTCCCTCTACCATTGACAAATCTCGATCTAGAATCTTACCTCTCTGACCACTTACTCAGAGAGAGATTTCCCTCGAAAATCTAGCCCTCTAACCTAAACTGGGAAAACCCTCTGGGATTTCAATTGTTGCCTCTACAGTAATTTCAAATTCATTTCTTCCTTTAGTGTTGGGTCTTCCAATTCTATTCTTCTTGCTTCACCTACTTCTCTAATACCATGTGAAAATTCCTAAACCTGAAATCCCTATTGCATAAACTGATATTTCTTCTCCTATCTATTAAACCATACAAGTTATTTATTGTGTTCTATGGTAAATAATAAAATTAAATACAACAAAAACATTCACTATTAAAAAATAATATGTCAAAAAAAAGAAAAATATACAACACAATGACACAATTATTTTTGGATAAATGTCCCCGAAAAAACCAAATGCGGGAAAACCGGTGCAAAAAATGAGGGTTTCTTTATTATTCTTCAGCACAAATCTCATGTACAAGATACAATCAGTAGAATAGAAGAGGATTCTATGTGAGAATTTTTACAGACACTTCTTGACAAGTTTCTGATTCAAGAGAGGACCTTTTTCCCCCTCTGCGTCTCATTGCATCAACCCCTGCATAAAAACTATGTATTATAGTGTCACAATGCCTCTATGTTGTCCTCTGCCTCACAATCTTTGCACTGTCTTCCTTCTGCTCTGCGTCTTCTTCCCCTAACCTCCAGACTGATGCTGATACCCTCTCTCTCTCCTTCTCACCTGCAACTTTCCATCTAATTCAATTTTCTCTTGTCGAACTTCAACCAATGAGAAAATTGAACTTACTCGACTAACTGAGTATTTGCCTCTAATGTGTTTTCCAAATGCCCATCGATGTGCTTCTTATAATCCTCCAGTTGAGAACCAACGACCCTCATTAGATTCTAATCAATGTCTCAGATCATTTGGACTCGATCTTCGTCTTCTTCTAGAAGTTACACCCATGTTTAGATTGATACCCATTAATTATATTAATTTCATAAGTTTAGACTTAGGGACCCATAAAAAATAATTAGTTATTTTAACAAAACTATCTCGAGATGGAATTTCCCAAAACAATTTGTGGGTATTGTGGAATATATGTGCTTAAGCCTCCCTGCAGTATTCTTGTCAAAGCTACTACTGCTATTCACATGCTTTTTTTTGGTCACCCTATGCCTTCTTGGGTCACTGCTCCTCAACACATTTTGTATTATTGCAAACCTTCTACAATATATGGCTTTATGCCCAAAATTGTTGCAAGAAAAGAAATAACCATGAAAAGGATTTTGATAGTTGAAAATACATTTTCTTTGAGGGCTTTGTCCTTGAGGTGAAAATGACTTTTGATTTCATCATTTGCTCCCTATGGTTGTTTCAATTGTTTCCTTACACTCTGCTTCTTCATCACTACTAGGCATATTCTCAGTTTATCCTATTGATGAAGACTCATGAGATCTTTCTTCGTTCTCGAATGAGACATTATTTTCTCCTCTTTTGAGGTATCTTATTTTGTTATTGCTATTAATATCGTGTCATGTCCCTTCCCAAATGGATTTGTAATAGGTCTTGGTATCACCCAAATTTTGTATAAAATTTTGATAAGTAAATGACCCATGAAATTTTGACTTAGGGACTTAGGTGAAATGAAGGCTAGATTAATTTGCTAGTGGAAGGTGGGGGCTGCCCACATGGGAAAACGCATTGGGCAATTCAAATTGCTTTAGAGGGGAAATCATATGGCTTGTGGAGGGGCCCACATGGGGCAAATGAGGTCCATGAATTTACAAGGAGGAAGAGCTTCTCACTTGAGTATTCATTCATACTTACACATCGAAATTCACCTGTTGTTTGCTCAAGCTTCTTAGCTGAGTCAACTCTCTATTTAGCCACGAGTCTCTCGGGCGGAGGATTCAACCTTACCTTCGAGGACTATGAGTGCCACCCTAGGAAGGAATTTTCAGAGTACCTTGAGGAGCACCAGGGAAGATTCATAGTCAACACACTAAACCCACAAACTAGCAGTGCATATTTCTGGGCCAAGCAAAGATGGGAACATGTAGTTGGGATCAGCGGTTCATTCAGGCATCACTTGTGAAATTTGGAGATTTGGAGTATATCAGGAGTCCAACCTTGGGGAGGAGTTTTGGAGCAGGTGGGTGCAACATTTGGACAATTCAAAACTCAGCCTTTGAGGACCGTGGAGAGGGCCAAACTGTGCATCACATGGTCATTGAAGGAGAGAGCCACATCACTAGGATCAGATCAGAGAAGGGTGAAAATTCATAAGGGATAGCATCTCAGGGATTTGGGGTAGTTTTGGAGAGCTTTCCCAACACCCTTTAGATAAGCCGAGTTTTCCAGCTTGAGGAGGAGGATGGGCTCCTTGGGGGTCGAATTTCAAGGATTTAAACTAGGCCAAACCCTTCTTGGGTTTTGGTGGGTTTTGGTTGAGGATACGGTAGCTGAAGTTTCACAATTTTTTGAGCAAGGGAAGCAGTGGTTCCAACACTTCCTTTCCAACAGATAGCATAGTTTTCTAGGTAGTGTGGATTAGTTCTGGAACAATAGTTGGGCAGCCCTCAGATCATCATTTTCTCACCTAGGTTTCATCAAGCTTATCCTTGGAGACAAGCCCAGGTGCACCATTCCATTCACTGTTGTATTTTCCCCATGATGATTTAATAAATTGGCTCATAATTTCTCTATTTCCAACATTTTCGTTGGTGTTTGATGATTTCATCTCATTTCTGATTGTTGGATTGTGTGCTTGCTTTGTTTATCATTGAATTTCCTAGCTAGGAAAATTACAGTGGTATCAGAGCCCAGATCTTGGCTCAGCTATGGGGAGTTTCTCCTATGAGAGAAGGGGAATAACAAAATATTACATATAGGAGGGAGAGGTACTGAAGTAGAGAAAGAGAGTTGGAGATCACTCAAAACACCGAGGATAGGGGAAAGGAAATAGTAGTAGAGGAAGACATGGGAGAGCCCAAGATCATGGAGGAGATGGCCTTTGATAGCCTCTTGAAGGTTTTGAATGATATAGCAAAGGGGAAGAAGGAAATGTTAGAAGAGAATAAAATGAAAAACTGGGAGAGAACCACTACTAGGGGATTCCTATTTGGGGAGACTTTGGGGGTATCTCAAAAATTCGACCATCCTTCACCCGCAACACAACCTCCATCATCGATTGGGCCAACTTGAGCTACAATTCCTTCTTTCATGCCTTTAGCATAGGCTGAACCAGTAGGGTCAAAGACCCTTCACAGATGGGAGAACACTTTAGGGAATGCCAGTCCATGGTTGCAAACTTCAGGGAAGAACTCTCTTTCATAGATTTATGTAACCTCAAGAAGAATTATAAGAGAAAGGGTTATGGAGGATAGGGCATGTAGGGCTACAATTTGCAAAGGAGGATAGGGAGGATGTATTCTTCCCCACGTATGATGGTATTGCCAAGTGCACTTCTCAGGCCTGGGTTGAGAAGATGGACACTTATTTCCAGCTTAACTAGATGATGGATCTAGAAGCCATCAAGATGGCCACGCTGCACATCGAGGGGGGAAGCCCACGACTGGTGGTTTCACGACTTGGCTACCTTGGGGCATGCCAATATGACTTCGTATGAGTATTTCACCAGGAGGGTGGTGGAGTGCTTTGACAAGAGGGATCTAGAGGCTCACTTTAGGAGCTAACCCAACTCTGAGATACATGCAACCCAAAACAATACATATCAGATTTCTTGAGAGTTTCAGTGATGGTGCTAAACCTATCAGATGATCAGAGAGTATACACCTTCATAGAGGGCTTACTCGAGCTCCAGCATGGACTGCTGAAGTCACGCAGACCCTCCACACTACAAGAAGTAGTTATGTGTGACAGAGATTTATAGGGGGGCATCCCCAAGACATGATCACCCTTTCTTGCATGTACCCCCTACCCCCAGAAGGGGAATGACACTAGACCCCCACCTCAGAGAACCACCCAGGGACAGGTGTTGCTAGATGATGAGATAGGAAAGGACCTCTAGATAATGAAGTTGTTCTTTACTTGTTGGGAGCCCTGGGTACTTGCCATTGGTGCACAACTGGGAAAGCACATTACATTGAGGTATTCTCAAATAGTGACCAAGAGGATGAGGTGGAGTAGGAGTGTGGTATGGGAGATGGTGAGAGTCAAGCAGAGAGGGGGCCACCACCATCACCTCCACAGGGTGGCTGGGGGGCATCCTTTGCCCCATCTGGGGTAGTCCTTGCTTCTTTATGCAGTGTCCCCAAATTTTTGACATTGTGGATTAGAGGCACGATATAAGGGCAACAGGTGTCAATCTTAGTTGATAGTGGGGCTACCCACAAATTCATATATTCCCAGTTGGTTCAGAGGAGGGGCCTCACCACGAAACTAGTTTGAGGGCTTTTTAGTCTTGGTGTTGGGTGACCGTACCATGGAGTGCACTTGGTATGTGCCTGCTTTGATAGTGGCCATGGGGAACTACTCTATGAAAAACCATTTCTTTGTGGTCGATGTGACAGACACCAATGTGGTGATGGGTGTCTTGTGGTTGTAATCCCTTGGGTGAGTTACCACTAATTGGAAGAAATTGGAGATGGAATTCACTAGCCTGGATGGAAAATCGGTGGTCCTCAGAGACATGCATTCATACCCACCACAGACAATCTCAGCTAGAGGCCGATCTGCGATATGGAGAAATAGCATGGGCAGTGGAGCCAAGGATTTCATAGGTTGGAGGGCACGCCTGACCATGACCTCCATACATACAGGCTTTGCTAGACAGGTACTCAGTGGTATTTGGAGATATCCCATGTTGGCTTGGTGGGGCCTGACCTAGGTTCACCATTAGTTAGCTAAACAAATCCCTACACTACTGGCCCTTTCGGCATTAGCCCACAGAGCGCAGACTGAAGTCTCACCTTAAGCAGTATGGGGGGATGTTGGAACCAAGTTTCTGCACCCTGAGATGGTTGTGATGTCAATTTATTCCTTCTATTCCTACTCTCGCTCAGGTCATTAAGTTCTAGGGCCCTATCTATCTAGCCCTTTGTCCCACCCTTAAGTACCTCTGCAAAGGGGTACGATTGGCCTTTGTGTAGCCTTAACCTGTGGTTCAGGTACTTTCGTGCTGCTAAAGTAGCGTATAGAACAGGTTTCCAAGTTATCCTTAAGCATTTAATTAACTTACTAAACAATCACAGTTAGCGTCGCATAAACATATATTCTTACTTGCATTCGATTAACCAATGTAATTACATATATTCACACATCACATAAGCATTGTAAATGAAATCCATACACAATATGACAAGATGCATTAACAGGAAAAAAAGACATAGAATTTGTAGAATACTTCTCTTTATTGATATCTTCAAATTATTACAGACTCTATCCACCCTGCACACACAGCTACAAAGGTTTGTGCACTCAGCTACGGACTTCTACCCTAGGCCTCTACGCACTCGGCTACAGATCCTCTACCTAAACTATGACCTGAAACTTAGACTTCTCTCCTTATCGCTCAAGACTTCTTACCGAACTTATTTCTTTACTACTTAGATCTTACTTACTTAGCTCTTTTTCTACACTCCCATGCTCTGCGAACCATGGGTAGATCTTTTACAGGCAAGTTTACTTTACAAAATAAGAGTGGAAAACACTTTATGACTCATGACACCTCTGCACTACATGACCATAAAATGCAGAGTCTTTACAACTTTATTACAAAATTCAACCCAAAACATGGGATTTTAGCCCCAAAATTGTCCTTAGGGGATGTTGTTCCCAGCAGGCCCCCAACACAAACATCGTGACTTGCCCTTGAGTCACTTGGTAGGCCTAGAGATCTTAGCACGAAGACTTCCCAGGTCAACCCTTATGACACAACTTCAGCAGTGCACTGTGTGGTTTGCTGCTTCACGTCTTCAACCATTTGCTCGGTCACTGCTCCTAAACTGTCAGCCTGAAGGTTTTGCTAAGTTGCTTGTAGAGTCACAAGCTTTCCTTTAATATAGGTTGTCACCATGTAAGCCATCTAGCCAGGGCTTCAGTCGTGCCTTCAACACTGCTTCTTTGTGCAGCGCTGCATCCACCTGTTCCTTTAGCTGCTTGGCCTCTTGCAACTTTTCCAGTCTCTCTATGAGCGCAACGGTTTGCGTTGTGCCTTTGACTTCATCATAGCGTTGTTGTAGCTTGCACACTTCTGTCTCTAGTCGCTGTACATTAGGGTCCTCCTGCAAACTCATCAGGACCTCGAACGACTGCTCAAAGAGTTGTGTGTAGTCTGCTACTGCACTGTAAACCGCCTCTATTGCCTCTATGACAGTGGTTGCATGTTGCTCCTTTACTTCTGGCAGAGTTGAAGGCTGACCCTTCAACTATAACTTTGTGATCTGTAGGTTCAACTCCAACTAAACCCTTTCCATTTCTGTCTGAGCGTTGTGCACCCCTGTAGCTAGCTTGTGGATGCACAACTCAACTGGTTTTTCCTCAAGAATTGCCAACTCTAGGACCATTCGGCATGCCTCCTCGATGACTTGCATTATACGCTTTTTTTGGTTGGTGACCTAGGTCAAAGCGAATATAGAAGAGTCTCACTGTAGTGCCATATGTTCATTGTTAATTCGCTGCTCACTTAATCACCTAGAGGGCGCATTTCTCACAGGACGTCACATCTGCAATCACTCCATATTGCAAGAGGTGGAGCACTTCATCAAGGAGTGCTGCCAGATTCAACCCTACTCCCTTTAGGGCACTGATAGTGAGCCTGTCATCTTCATTCTTCATGGTCAGTGCCCTATTAGGTAGCACTATCGCGCTGTAGGCCTTTGCGCGTAGCATCTTGATAGCTTCTGAAATGTTGATAGTAAGGTTGGTAGACACTAAGCCATCCTGTAACGCACAGATTTTCCGCTCCTACAAACCTATCTGAATAGCCCCCAAGATTATTTTTTGTTGTTGCTCAAACTATTGTAGGGCCTCTGTGGTGACATCCCACACCGTGTCACCGATGTCGTGCAAATCACCTTCTGTGAGGGTGATTGGATCCAGTGATGTCTTAGTAGCCTTTGATTTCTTCCTGCACCCTCCTTTCTCTTGCTCCCTTGGACACTTGATGTAGGAGGACATCGCCTGTGGGTTCGCGCCATGCTATTCTTTCAGGCTCGTCCATCTCCTTCTCTATCTCAGGCGAAGGTGAACTCGCGCCTTTGTCAGAGCCTTGCTCTGTTCCACTCGTTTTCTTCTCTGTCCGCTGAGTGGCATTGCACTCTGCCTGGGCCTTGTTAGCGGCCTCCTCCTTTCTCTTTTCAGCCAGCTACATCATCTTTAGCTTGGCCTCCTCCTTTCTCTGCATGGCGGACTTGCTCCCTCCCACTGCAAAGTTTGTTGTAGTGTGCTACTCTGCTGGCCATCAATCAAGTATTGCATCAATCGCGTCATCTGTTTCCAGGTAAGGAAAGTCATACCATTTGTGTGCAGGGTCCTTCCGCGCCCTGATGGACATATGCCGAAAATCTGCTTTAAACTCTGCGTAGCCCTACAGGTTGGAAAACACCATAGGTGACAACTGCAATTTGCGATGGATGGCCATGCGGATATTCATCTCCATCAAGATCCAAAAGATCTTGCTGCCCTTGATTCGTTGCACATCCTTGGTCACCCACAGCGAAGCGTACTTCACTGCTTCTGGTAGGTCTGGCGCGATCGAAAGAAATTGGTTGTCCTTTGGAAGCTCCCATGCTACCAGCACAATAGACAGCAAGAGCAATGCATAGTGGAACGTCTTGTTGATCTCATGTGCTTCACGATAGTTCGCAAGGAACTCACCGTGGAGATAGTCTACCCAATTGAACTAAACTCCTTCGACGCACTGGGCTGCTAGCGCAACGACAAGCACTGGCACCTCATAAGCACGACACTGCCTCATCACCTTCCCTGCTAAAATTTGCGTAGCTACCTTTATAACATGGTCACAGATGCTGGATATGGCATATCCATGTGGCTTCTTTACCAGCTTAAAATTCTCTTTCATGGCCTCCATGAGGGCCTGCTCACCACCTTTTCCACCAAATATCATGGCCAGATTTTCTCCTGTGTAGGGCAACCGTGTGATCCTGTGGATCAATTTGTTAGTGATGGGTATTGGCTCCTCCAACCACAAACACCCATCATGCACCAAGCATAGCAGCTTCTTGATGACCAATATTGTAACTGGGGTGTAGTTGTAGTGCGACACCCAAAGCAGGTTGAGCAACCCTACCTTGTCTACTCCTCTGAGCCACCTCCGCGGCTCGAATGTGGTCATTCCGGTGGTTGTATCGATGATGTGACGCATTAGTTGCTTAGTCACCGTGTGTGGGAACTTGTCATGATCAGCCAAGCCCTAGTCTTCGAGTTTTAGCAGAGGAACCCATCGCAAACGCAGTCCTTTGAAGACAATTTCATCCAACAATAGAGGGGTTTGCAAGGGGACCTTGCTCTCATCGATGTCTTTTGGAACCTTGGTCTTGCCTTTGCACGGAGGGACATACTCATGCAACCGAGTGATAGGGTCAACACCCTGGGCTTCAACTTCCTCCACATCTACTCCCACATCCTCATCATCCATCGGGATCTCTTCAATTTCTTCCTCCTTCGGCTCTAGATTGATGGCTTTTTCCATCTCCTATGCGGTAGGCTTTGGTGGGTTTCTTCTTAGTGATGCACACACCAGTATTGCAGGCTGCTTACCCTTTTTATCCTTCGCACTCTCCTTGGTTGGGGTCGGTTTTGGTCTCGACGTCCTTGGCGATTTTGGGACTTCAACTAAAACTTCGGCAACCTCGAGAGCAACTTCTTCGGACTCCATCTCAATTTCCAGAACTGACTCCTCTACTTCAGTATCTATAGCTTCTGTGGGCGATGACATAATGTTCTGCAGGAACTCCTGTGTCTCCTTTGACAATGTCTCAAACACTGAATTGGCTATCAGAACTTCAAAGTGCTCACGATTCATGTGCATTTGAGAGCTCAACAACTCAATTCTCGAAATGGAAAGTGTTTTTCACTGGACAACCACCTATAATTTATAGGGATTTTGAATTCAAATCCAACCATTCCCCCCAAATTTGATTCATTAATTTCGGATTGGCGGCATATTTTCAAGGATTTGACCCATAAATGTCATCTTAATTGTCGGCTGCCCGCTACATTTGGCTGCATTTCTACCGTCAAATCATGAACAGTGACTTTAATGGTCACTTTTTGGCCGACCTATACAATTTCTCCCTAGGTAGCACAACTCCCTTTGCGCTACCATGAACCTTATGACACGTCCTTGCTTTGCAAAATCCTCCAATCGTGCAACCGCCCAACCCGGGCAGTGTAGTTTACAGTCCCACGCCTCCTTTCAGCTACCTGGAGTGCTAAGACTATGCTACCTTCATATAGTCACATGGTTGGACCACTGGTGTATGGCTTCAAGTGACTACCATTAACCTTTCCTAGGAAGGGATCTCCATTCAGTTTGACCAGCTGTACCGCTCCTCCGTCGGTAATCTCTTTAATGACATAGGGCCCTAACCAGTGCATTCTGAATTTTCCTAGAAATTTATCAAACTTTTTGTCATATAACAAAACCAGGTCATCTACCTTAAAGGTGTGCAACTTAATGTGTCGATCATGCCATGCTTTCTTGCACTTCTTTTGGACTTATTGGTGAAATCCAACTAGAAATCTTTCTTCCTCAAGTTCAGCTAGCTGTGTGAGCCTCTCTTCCAGGGCTCCACGAGCTGTCATGCCCGTTAGTGTCATTATCCGTAGACTAGGCACAATGTATTCCATAGGTATGACTGCTTCAACACCATATACAAGCCTAAAGGGTGTTTGTCCAGTCAACTTCTTGCATGTCGTCCGATAGGTCCATAGTACTGTGGGTATGCGTAGGTCCCAATCACTTTGTTGAGCATTGCAAACCTTGGTTAGCACATTTTCCAACACTTTATTGAATGCTTCCACCATCCGTTAGCCTACAGGTGATAAGGCATACTCTTCTGGTGATATACCTGAAATTCCTCTGTTAGCATGCTGATCGTCTCATTCAGAAAGTGTGTACCACGGTCACTCATCAAAGTCTTTGGACAACCAAATCACGTCAGTACATACTCAAAGAGGAATTTTGTAGCAATCGCACTTGTGCAATCCTTTATAGGTTGTGCTTCTACCCATCAAGTCAAATACTTTGTCGTAGTGATAATGTACCTTGCTCCCATCTTTCCTTCGAGTTGAATGGGTCCCATGAAATATATCGCCCATTACTCAAAGGGTTGTAACGTCATCTATGTATTTAGAGGTAGCTCATCCCTCCGCGATGGCCTGCTAGTCCTTTGACACACATCAAACGTTTTGCAGTATGCTTTTGAATCCTGATGGAGGGTCGACCACCACAACCCTGCGCATAGAATATTCTGTGCAATCGCTCTCCCTACATAATATCCTCCCGTAGTGCCCCCATGAGCGTCCATGAGAATACTGCTCCCCTCAAACTTCAGTACATACGTCACAATATCTCATCAAACCGCATTTTTCTATAGATGCCCGACAATGACAAAAAATTATGTCGCGTGCACCACTAACTCCTTCTATGGGACGGTGTAATCTTCCGAGGCAGTTCTTGTCGTTAGAAAGTGTATGATATCTTCAAAATGACCATCTGCAATGCGCACTGTGAATAGCTATGCGTCAAGAAATCCCTCCTCCAAGTTAGTTGGCTCTACCCCTGTTTCGATGTGCGACAGACGGTCTGGTCCAACGTTCAGTCGTCTAGGTTTCACAATAACTTCAAAATCATACTCCTGGAACAATAACAACCACCTGCAGATTTTCCCCCCCAACACAGGCATATTGAATAGGTATTTCAATGCAGAATGATCTGTATACATCTTAAAATGTTCCTGCAACAAATAGTGTCTAAACTTCTAGAGTGTGTATACCATGGCTAAACCTTTGTGCTCGGTGGTGGAATCGTCCTTCCCATCATATTTGTTTGTCATTCGCACCTTCGGCTTTCCAAAGCGTGTTCTCATCATCCTCCTACATTCGCGCATATCATCAAAGCTACCCTTGTACGTACCCCACCACCTTGTGGGCGTAGCGCGCAGTGCCTAGTCCAACGCCTGGAAGTGTTGCTTCTTTGGTGCCTTTCTCTCAAATGCATCCAAAAATATATCTACATCATTGAGGCCATCATAAGTGGGCAGATCTATTACCTCTAATGACACACAACGTAGTGATCGGGTCATCATGTTACAGCTCAGTGTGGTTACTTCATGTAACTGATTCTTCCAGCGCACTAATTCTTCAACAGAGTCTGAGGTACAGGAACTCTCGCGATCCCGTGTAATTCATCCATCCACTATTGGATTCACCTAATCTTGGTCTCGCACTGTTATCTTATAGATATAGTCCAAATTTTCATGGCTCTCATAATCGCGTACTGGTTCAGTATAGCACGATCCATCAGCGGGATCTAGGGGTACTATTACATGGAACGATTTCTTCTCAAATACCATCTTTCGCTTCTTTAGTTTGATTACCCCATTCATATCAGTAGCCCAATCAATGCCAAGGAGCACAAGGTAGGGGTTGTTGTCATGTACAATTTCTATTACTTCAAAGTCACCCAATGCGCTCGCACCTTCAATATCTATAGTCATCCCTTGCATCCGCCCCATGGGGATGATCTTCTGTTGATTTTCCATCCTTAACTAAATTGGAGACCATTGTAGCACGGGTCTTCCCATCTGTTCCCAAGTCTACTTTGGTAGGACATTCGCATCTGACCCCAGATCCAAAATAACCTGATCCATTTCATACTCTCCTCTCTGTGTGATCAGCCTCATTTCTCATCCTGTCCTTATTTTATGCTTACCAATATTTCATACCACGCGCGGTTCACTTGGAGTGTTTCTGGCACATCTAATTATAAGCTTCTGTAGTCCCTTCACAGCCTTGCTATCATGCAACAACTTCATGTAGGTTTCTAAAAAGGTTGTAAGCATAGAAGGGTCCATCTCCTGATGTGGTTTACCCTTTCTTCTTGAGGTGGAGGCCTCAATGAAGCTCTTCTTTGCTTCCATGAATGTCTTGCGTGCGCGCTCCAAATCAAATTCAGCCTCCTTCACCAGAGCTTTACGAACCCATGCGTTGTCTTCGGGCTGTGTTCCCTTATCATCCTCTATTGCATTTCAACTTTGGATCACTATATTCACATTCGGATCCTCTTTGCGAGGCTCATACCTCATCATCTACAAGTTTTGAGTCAGTTGAGGTCATAGTTCCCCTTTGTTGCATATCCTCGCTATCAGCGTAGGACAGTGCTATGTTTCATGATCAAACAGAGTGCAATATTTGCACGATGGATGCGTTGGGTTAGTGGAATCATGGGCATAATGTCCCGGTCCTCTGTAATTGTAGTAGATTAACTGTCCCCAACCTCTACCACGTCCTCCTCGACCTTAGCCCCCTCCATGCCCCTGAAAACATGTTCATGCCATCCCTACGCTCTGGTCAGAGGGTTGCATTTCTAACTAAACCCTATAGGTGGGTGTTCTATCCATCATCAATTCATAA
Organism: Pinus tabuliformis; assembly: GCA_031772625.1. Lineage (NCBI taxonomy): Eukaryota > Viridiplantae > Streptophyta > Pinopsida > Pinales > Pinaceae > Pinus > Pinus tabuliformis. The sequence goes on along the minus strand of CM062811.1, from coordinate 665,852,072 downwards.
CTTTTGTAGTTGTGCTCATCATGCCCTATCGACCTACAAAAGTTGCAGAACAATTGTTATGGTGTTTGTACAAACTTCTGCAGCAAATGAGAGTTATCCGTTGTATGTTTTCATGCTACCTGACATATAGTGCACCACAATGCAGGCCCCACACATGGTCCTACTTGAGCTTTAGGCCTCAAGGGCATCAGTCCCCCTCCTTTAATGTAGTTCGCGAAGACTAGGCAGTGGTCTTTGTCATGTCCCTGACCCTTTCATTTCAAGCACCACACCTCTTCGCGCACCTCCGGTCGAACTGTCCTGCCCTGCTTCAAGCTTTGCATTTCAATGCAAATATTTTGAAACTGCGCATGGATCTGCTGAACCCCCAGATTCAGATCCTACATCAGTGTTTCATGTAGTCTCATTGCAATCTCCAAGGCCTTTGCCTGAGTTGTTATCTTCTGTTGTGATAGCACAAGTCTTAGGTGTGGCAGGAGCGAAGCCACGAACCATGCACGATGTTGTCCATATGTTAAGCTCATATTAGCTTCGCAGATGTTACACTTCAATCTCTGATCTAGTTCCCAAGGTGTTTTGCCTGGTTTCATCGCGATTTCCTTAAACCCCACAATCGACTGTGCCTCATATTTATGCCTACTGAATTCTTTGTTCAGCATGGTATGGATGTCTGCTACTCTAGCATTTGGGTTATCATTAGAGTATTTAATGTACCAGGTTAGCGCACGATCCTGAAGAGCACTAACCAGTGTTGCCTTCTTCATGTGATCATCTATAACACCCTGAGCTTCCCATACATCTTTCAAAATGAACCAGAACTGGTCCAAGTCCTCATTTCCCAAGCCTTTAAACAAACACAGCTTCACTGAATTTTCCATGCTGAACTGTGGTGGAAGTGGAGGTGGTATGCGTGAAGTCATAAGTGATGGTGGTGAAGTTGGAGGTGGTGCGGGTGGAGGTGGTAGTCACGGGAATCCTTCCTTATTGGATGGCACTTTGTGGAGAAGCCTGTGCTACTCCCTCTTCGTCACCCAATGGACGTGAAATCAATGGACTATATTCAAGACCCTTTCTTCCTTTGTTCCTGTAAGTGTTTCTGCTTCACGTAGCTTTGAACATCAAGGTAGCTGCATAACCCGTTTTTCACACAATAACATCTTAATCCAGGTATTCAAATATTTTATGTACTTACCTCACCGACCTTTGAAAAAGCGGCGCTCCGCCTCGTTGTAGCTAACTGAGGTATCAACTGCGAATTAAGTCACAAATCCTCCTATGATGCGATCGAGCCAATGATTGACAATGTGAGTGATCTTATCCTCAGAGGCTTCCAATCTCTGTACTAACTCTGGAGTCCAAATAATAGGACCGTCAAGTCTCCACCTTCCTTGGCTATCCGCTAGCTTCGTGATCCACTCATATAGCTCAACCAGAAAGGAACAGAAAATGATCTCATGGATCTCTATATATAAGTATCTATCCAGCCACTTTTCCCTTGTCGATCACAGGTTTATGTTCTCCTACGCCGCGCATTCATGGATCTTCCTATCCAACCAGTCTATGATCTCTTTCTTAATTGGATTCCAGTGATACGACATCACACATCTCTTATGCAAATCCCAGTCCTAGCAACGAAACCATTTGTTGGCTTGGTGGGGCTTGACCCAGGTTTAGCGTTAGTTAGCCAAAAAAATCCATACACTATTAGCCCTTTCAGCATCAACCCATGAAGCGCGGACCGAAGTCTCACCCGAAATAGTATGGGGGGATGCTGGAACAAAGTTTTTGCACCCTGAGATGGTTGTGATTTCGGTTTATTCCTTCTATTCCTTCTCTCATGCAGATCGTTAAGTTCTAGGGCTTTGTCTGTCTAACCCTTTATTCCACCCTTCAATACCTCCACAAAGGGTGTTGAGCTACCTTTTTGTCCAAATTTTTACGATTCTTATCATATAATTCTATGCTTGTGAATAGTGTTCTTAATCATTATTATCTTATTAAGCTGATAGTTAGAGGCATTTAGAGACAATATCTATTAAATTAATAAATTATTCTTGAAGAATTTTTTGTGCGTAAATTTCATTAATAATATTTCTTCTTGGTGGAAGATGAATAAGTCTAGCACCAGCAGTGCAGAAATGCTTCTGAAAGTGAATTTGAGTACGGAATGAAATTACTGTAGGTGAAAATATGAATTTTGTGATCAAATGGTGAAGAATATTGAAATTCCAACACACATGTTTTGTTCAGAGAACCCTCATTCAGATAACCCAGAAATGGTTTGGAAAAATTTGACATTATGAGGAAGTTATGGTCATGGGAATATTCCAACACAGGTTAAGTATAAAATCCGGATTTCACTATTTCGGCCACGGTTTTGATAAGCCTCTTATGCTCAAAAGAAGAAAACATTGACTGGAATGAGAATTTTGATTCATTAATGTTCATTGTTAGTGCAAGAAATGTCTATTTCTAGCTTCCTGATTTCTGGAAATATGAGAATGGTGATGTATGCAGTCCAATGCGACAAAATAAGTATACAAGTGCAGTGCGTATCCATGGCTCTGAGCTTGGAACATCAACAATATGGAATGGCTGTATAAAGCTACAATGATCAAGGAAAATGGTGAAAATTCATCAACCAATGAATGAATGAGGGTGCACGTCCATGACCAAAGACGTGATTCACTAAAATCTAGGCTAGTCCAAGTTTGGTCGAAGGAAAAAAAAATAACCTAGTCTAATCACAATACAGGTTCTTGAGACTCGCAACAGAATTAAGAACAACCCCAGTTTTCAAAGTCAACTACTGCATAAATGATCGTTTTTCTCTTACAGAAGATGTTTCTCTGGAACATGTGAAAAGGAAAGACATGTGATAAGGAAGGATTTCATATATTTGCTGCTGAGATCTAATGCCCAAGCTACTTTGGAGTGACCTTCAATGCAATTCCTTTCTTTGATATGCTTTGTAATAATTGTGGATATATTATAGTTGGTGGTTCAGAATCCGTTTGCTTTCAAATATAATTCCTTGTTGGTGTAATATCTGATTACAGAGCGAGGGGGATCAACTTGAATCCAAGCCTCTCACTAGATGAGAAATGGTGGTTACAATTTTAGCTTGACTTTCAAGGGAAGATCAATTTTGGTTGTGGCTCTTTGTACAATAGGAAATTGAGTGTCATTGAAGAAGATTTGTACTCAAAAAACAATCGATATGCTGCACTTCAACAAGGATATTAGTCTCAATGCAATGGCATTTCTTCATTTTTGTGCTCTCAGACTTGCTGAGGAGAGCCTTATTTCTTCTTCAAAAAGTAGAGTAGGATTTTCCAAGCTTTCTTTCGATACTCGACCCGATGTTAGGAAAGTGCATTGCAATTTTTTTTTTGATACATTGTGGTGCTATGGACACGCAACATTTCAATGGCAAGTGTTGTTTGAGCCAGCTTCTGGAGTTACTCTCCCTCTCGCTCAACATTGTGATTGAATGCGGTAAGAAGTTGAACTACATACAACTGAAGTATGCCAATTGCCCAGCGTTGAAAGGGTCAACACCTCATCTAGATGTGCGTTAATGCACCATTGCCAACAATGTGATGAACTCAAATTACTTCCAGAAGCTGGGATCTTAGCAAGTCAAACTCGAAATTGGAATAAAAACTTCTTGTTCTGATTTTAATTAATTTATATTAACCAAAATCCTAATTTTATATTCTATGTAACAATCGATCCATTTAATTAGAGCAGCATTGCTGCTATATAATAGAGATTGTTGTTCATGCATAGGAAGCCATAAACTAGAGGCTGAGGATGGGATCACACAAGAAATCATTGTATTATTTGCTAAGTCTGGATTTCAATTACACCATGTGAGGAATCTGAGCCCAGTGGAATGATCCCTGGAGGAGACCACTAGAGCCCAACATTTAATTATTTAGCATTCATGTAATTTGGTTTCAGATTTTTCAATTAATTTATATTTTCTAGGCTAATTCATTTCTAAGATGGGTTGTTGATTTTATTTTTACAGTGAGATTGAGCTAGTTGTTCGGGTCCATCAGCCAGTTTGTTAGCTAAATCTCTTAGGATTTATTTATTTCACAGCATTTTATTTCTTGTTGGTGTGATTTATTTTACTAAATTTGATTTCATGCGTGAGTGATTTAAATTTTGTTTTTTCAATTTTTTATTTTATTTTATTTTATTTATTTATTTCCAAATCTCCTTTATGTTTTGATATTTAATTATGTAGGTTTCATTCATGAATTCAATGATGTTGTTATCTAGAATTTATTTATGAGTATATTTAGTTAGCAAGCATTTCTTTTATTTGTGTTTCTTATTTCCACTATTTGCTATGTTCAATTCATTATTTAATGAAATAGATTCTCAATTGCAAGGATTTATAATGGAGATAATAATTATGATATGATCATTGGAAACTCTGATTTAATTAATTAATATTATTTGGGCATTCATAAGCATTTTTAATCCTGGAATTTTAAATATTCATCTTTATAATTTAATGCCAGAATTAGCATGAGGAGACGTTCAGTTCAAGTTCAGCAAAACTCTTTGAGAATATCTCTGATCAACAAACTTAAATTTCTTAAATTGAACACTACAATTCCTTTCCAGTCACAAGAAGCATTTAATGATTTTTCTTAAGTACATATTTTAAAATAATTTGAAATTGAATTTGGTTCATGCTTTCATATTTGCAGCATAGTTGTAGTCCTTTAAGAAGCTTTGCATTCTTTATTTATTGTAGTGTGTTTACTTTGGAATTTCTTTTCTTGAATGATTTCCTTTTCGAATTATTTAGAGTGTTTTGATCTTACAAATCCTTGAGGTCATATTTTGGCATATATTGTGCTACATCTCTAAGTCTTACGACCCTGGATTGACAATTTAAATGTGGGTGTAAATCTAGCATTTATACCTCCCAACAAAGGGGTATGATTGGCCTTCACGCAACCCTAACCTGCGGTTCAGGTACTTTCGCACTGCTAAAGCAGCGTATAGAACAGGTTTCCAAGTTATCCTTAAGTATTTAATTATCTTATTAAACAATCACAGTTAGTGTCGTGTAAATAGATATTCTTACTTGCATTCGATTAACCAACGTAATTACATATATTCGCGCATCGAATAAACATTGTAAATGAAATCCATACACAATATGGCAAGATGCATTAATAGGAAACAAAGACACAAAATTTGTAGAATACTTCTCTTTATTGATATCTTCAGATTATTATAGACTCTATCTACCCTGCACACACAACTGTAGGGGTCGCACACTCATCTGCAGACTTCCACCCTAGGCCTCTGCGCACTCAGCAGCAGAGCTTTTACCTACACTACAACCCAAAACTTAGACTTATCTCTCAAGATTTCTTACCAAACTTATTTCTTTACTACTTAGAGCTTACTTACTTAGCTCTTTTTATACGCTCCCATGGTCTGCGGACCATGGGTAGATCTTTTACAGTCGACTTTACTTTACAAAATAAGGGTGGACAACCCTTTATGACTCATGACACATTTTTGCTTCGTGACCACAAAATGCGGAGTCTTTAAAACTTTATTACAAAATTTGACCTGAAACATGGGCTTTTAACCCCAAAACTGTCCTTGGGGGATCCCGTTCCCAACATCCCACCAGGGCAGCCACCAAACAAGAGATTTGATCACACCATCAAGCTAGAGCTTAGTGTATAGGCAGTGATTACCACCCCTTATAGGCATACTATGGCCTATGAGCAAGAGATTGAGCTGACCATCAAGGAATTATTGTCATTGGGCCACATCAGGTGAAGTTCCAGTCCCTTTGCGTCTTCAGTGGTGCTAGTGAAGAAGAAAGATGGAACATTGCGCATGTGCATTAACTACTGGTCCCTAAATAGGAAGACATTGAAGAACTGATACCCGATACCTCACATCAACGAGTTGATGGATAAGCTTAGAGGAGCCAAGTATTTCTCTAAGATAGATTTGCATTCAGGGTACCACCAGATCAGAGTGAGGGATCAGGATATCCCCAAGACAACTTTTCAATGCCATTATGTGCACTTCAAGTTCCTAGTCATGCCCTTCGGGTTGACCAATGCCCTGGCTACTTTTCAATCATGTATGAACCATGTGTTCTGGAGGCAGTTGAGGAGGTTTGTATTAGTTTTCTTTGATGACATGTTGATATAAACTAGGACTTGGGAGGAGCATCTCCAGCACTTGGAGGAGGTGCTACATATTTTGGAGGAACAACTGTTCTGTGCCAAGCTGTCCAAGTGTGAGTTTGGCCTGACCAAGATGCTCTAGTTGGGGAATATCATTGGCACAGATGGGGCGAAGGTCCATGAGGAGAAGATACGAGCTATCTGTGATTGGCTGGTACCTAGAGATGTGACAACAGTGAGGGACTTCTTGGGCATTTGCACGTATTACCAGAAGTTTGTCAAGGGGATTTTGCAGTTAGCAACTCCCCTCATGGATTTGAAAAAGAGGGGATTTCACATGGACAAAAGGGGCACACTCTTCTTTTGACTGCCTCAAGGAGGTGATGAGAAGTTGTCCAGTATTGGCACTTTTGGACTTCTCCCAACCCTTCACCGTGGAGTGTGATGCATCCGGGGAGGGATTTGGGGCAGTAATATCTCAATATGGGCACCTTATTGCTTTTGAGAGTCAGAAGATTTTACCCCATGAGAGGTCATATTCTATATATGACAAAGAGATGTTGGCCATTATGCATGCCTTGGTAAGGTTTCAGCAGTATTTGGTGGGTAACAGGCTCCAGGTGAAGACTGATCACAACAATCTTCGTCACTTCATGGGGTAGTAGGGCCTTAACGATAGACAACATAGATAGGTTATCAAGGTGCAGACATATGATTTCAACATAGAGTATGTGTGGGGGAAACACAATGTGGTGGCTAATACCCTATCTAGGAGACCTGCAAGCATATCACTCATGAGAATTTGCCATGATTGGAAGGCCCATTTATTGGTTGAGTATTCTAAGGACAGGAGGGCATGCGAGATTCTAGAGGGAACCCACACAGATGAGTGCTACTAGGTGTTGAACGAGGTCATCTACTACAAGGCGCGCATATTTCTGGTTCCCAACTAGCAATTGAGGGAGAGAGTGCTCTAGGCAGTACATGACTCACCATTATCAGGGTATCAGGGTTTAGGAAAACATACATGCCAGTGAAGGAGCATTTCACATGGAAGGGCCTCAAGGGGGACATGTTGAAGCATGCACAGGAGTGTGAGGCATGTCAGAGGAACCAAGGGGAGTTGATTCATCCCGTCGGGTTATTACAGTCGCTCCCCATTCCCGAGGGGAAATGCTAGAGTATCTCCATGGACTTCATCACTGGGTTCCCCATAATATACGGCAAGGATTGCATCTATGTAGTAATTGACCAATTGACCAAGTATGCCCACTTTTTCTCCATCCCGACCCGATATTTGGCTTCAGAGGTTATAGAGCTGTTCTTCAAAGAGGTCTTCCCCTTACACGGGCTTCCTAAGAACATAGTGGTGATCAGGACAACATGTTCATGGGATGATTCTAGTAGGAGCTCTTTAGGTTGGTTGGTATTGAGCTCACCCCTAACATGAGCTAACACCCCCAGAAAGATGGCCAACAGAGTGAGTTAATCAGTGGCTGGAGGGGTGCTTGAGGAACTATGTGACTGGGTAGCAGAGGGGTTGGATTCAATGGCTGCACTTGGGTGAGTATTTCTACAACACCACCCATCACATGTCCATTAGTATGACTCCTTTCCATGCCTTGTATGGCTATGATGCATTATCTTTTGCTGACATTGTTTTTGGAGATAGTCGGGCCCAAAAGGAAAAATTCTAGATCCTAGAGAGCGAAGATATCCTTAAGGCTCTCAAGGATAACTCAGTGACAACACATAATCAGTAGAAGATGTATGCAAATAGGCATTGAACTGAGAGGCATTCTGAGGAGGGGGATTTGGTGTACCTCTGGTTACAGCCATATAGATAGTCCACCTTGAAGAAAAAAGGGGCCAAGAAGCTACAAACATGTTTTTATGGGTCGTACAGGGTAGTCAGATGAGTTGGGGAGGTGGCTTATGAGCTGGAGCTGCCTCTAGGGAGCAGTATTCAAAACATATTCCATGTCACATGCCTCAAAAGGGTGCTGGGACAATAGGTGACAACAACAATTGAGTTACCCCCATTGGATGATGAGGGCCATTTGGTTTTGGACCCTGAGGCCATTTTGGAGAGATAGGAGAGAAAGTTGAGCAGGACCATAAGGGAATTTTTGGTGCGTTGGAAGAATTTTCCGCATGAGGATATCACATGGGAAGTTGAGCACATTCTAGAGCACCCAACACTGAAGTTTCCCAAGGGCACGCAACATTTGGTAGGGGAGGAGTGTCATGTCCCTTCCCAAATGGATTTATAACAGGTCTTGGTCTCACCCCAATTTTGTATAAAATTTTGATAACTAAAGGATGCATGCAATTTTGAATTAGGGACTTATGAGAAATGGAGGATGGATTAATTTTCTAGTGGAAGGTGGGGGCCATCCACGTGGGAAAATGCATTGGGAAACTCGAATTGCCTTGTTGGGGAAATCGTATGGCTTGTGGAGGGGCCCACATGGGGGAAATGAGTCCCACGAAGTTACAAGGACGAAGAGATCCTCTCTTGAGTATTCATTCATACTTGCACATTGAAATTCACCTGTTGTTTGCTCGAGATGCTTAGCCGAGACAACTCGCTATTTAGCCACGAGTCTCCTAGGTGGGGGATTCAACCTTACCTTTGAGGAACTACAAGTGCCACCCTAGGAAGGAATTTTTAGAGTACCTTGAGGAGCACTGGGGAAGATTTACAGTCAGAACACTTAGCCCAAAAACTAGCAGTGTGTATTTTTGGTCCACGTAGAGAGTGGAACACACAGTTGTGATCAGGGTTCATTTGGGTAGCACTCATCAGAGAAACATGGAGAGTTGGAGTATATAAGGATTCCAGCCTTAGGGAGGAGTTTTGGAGCAGGTGGGTGCAACATTTGGGATGTTCGAAACTCAACTTTTGAGGACTACGGAGAGGGCCAGACTGTGCATGACATGGGCATTGAGGGAGAGAGACACAACACTGGGATCATATCAGAGAGGGTGGAAATTCATAAGGGATAGGATCTTAGTGATTTGGGCTAGTTTTGGAGAGCTTTCCCATCACCTTTTAGACAGGCAAAGTTTTCCAACTTGAGGAAGAGGATGTACTCCTTGGGGGTCAAATTTCAGGGGTCTGAACTAGGCCAAACCCTTCTTAGGTTTTAGTGGGTTTTGGCCGAGGATTCAAGAGCTGAAGTTTCACAATTTTCTGAGCAAGGGAAGCAGTGGTTTGAATGCTTCCTTTCCAATAGACAACACAATTTTTTGGGCAGTGTGGATCAGTCTTGCAGTAGTAGTTGGGAAGCCCTCAAATCATCATTTCCTCACTTGGGTTTTATCACACTTGTCCTTGGAGACAAGCCTAGGTGCACCATTCCATTCGCTATTGTATTTGCCCCATGATGATTTAGTAAAATGGCTCAGAAGTTCTCTATTTCCAGCATTGTCATGGGTGTTTGGTGATTTCATCTCATTTCTGATTCTTGGCTTATCTGCTTGCCTTGTTTATCATTGAATTTCCTAGTTAGGAACATTACAGATAGGTATATCTTCACCAATATTGCTAGATGCACATTTATCCCTTTCTTATGATGATGAACATGCACTACTAAGAGATAATGACCTATATCTTTGCAACTATCACAAAATATAACCTACCTTCTGAATGGCCTAACCTCTCATTTGAGTCTTCTTTTTCATCATCTTTGGAGAGATGATCAACAACTTTCTTTTTGGGAGAAATATCTTCTAATTTTTTAGAATCTTTTTTCTCTCTCCTTATTTTCTTTTCTCTAGCAGCAACATCAATAGAGTCTAGCTCATAACCAGAGCAACAAGGTTGTTTAACTTCTTCTTGAGTCGCATGATTGTCTCCTCCATATTTACAATGGAGCTTGTCCCATATTTCTGTTGCAGAAACACAATGTCTTACCTTATCTGAATCTGACTCTGATAGTCCTTCTAGCATAACCCCTTTGGCTTCACTACCAAACTCATTTTTTTATCCATTCATTATGGGAACCATACATCAACATCTAATTCCATTAAATAGGCTTCCATTCTAATTCTCCAAAGTTCATAGTATGATCCATATAAAAATGGGACTCCTTCTGGAGTAAGCCAAGTTTGATTAGCCATTTTTCCCTTTTGATCAACTTTAAGCAATTAAGTTGTTCCCAAAGGAACTAGGATCCGATACCAATTTTTGGAAATAATTTTTAATACTAAGAGGTGAAGGGGGGTGAATCAATATTAAGGCTAATTTAAAATTTTATGCCAATTTTCATTAAACATTCAAATTTGGCATTATCTAAGCGAGAAACCATTAACAAATCATAGAAGCAGCCATATGAAACAATAAAAGCACATGCATCATGAGAAAAAAACACATGTGACACAAAGGTTTAACATGGAAACCCTCATGGGAGAAAAACCACCAAAGATGATTTGTTATTTGATGTAAATAAGAACACCTACTCTATTACATCAATGTTTGTTTGTGGGCCACCACTCACAAGAATCACCAACTCCCTTTGATTGTTTGCTAGCACCCACTTGTAGGAAGGACCAACTGGATTCTTATGTAGACACCTGATTAGCTTACCAGAAACACCAAATTCATGGATTTATTGCAAGCACCAATTTGTAGATCCTTGGATTTATGTAAGAACCAACTTGTAGGAGGCACCAGCCCTAAAGATTTCTTTAGATACCCACTAGATGGAAGCACCAAATCCATATTTTGCAACCTCCAATCCACTCTCAATAATGAGCTAATGTTCTTTGTATATGGAGCCCACTATACATAATTTCATATTTGTGTTCATCAACTTGGACCACTCAATTGACGCTTGCTCTGCATGACATTATCCTTTGTTCTCCTCTGCAACCTTCACTTTTATCAACCCACACAACACTCTATTTTTTGCTCACTCTGCAACAACAAGCATTCTCACGGCTATCGACCCTTTTCTCTCAACATACACTTAGCTCTCAGTCTCTTTCCTCTGCATATGCACTCTTATCCTTTCACAATAGCATAGGCACACTTGGCCTCTTCTCAATAGCGATTCACCCACAAAGCTCACTCAACAATATTTCATCTCCCTTATTGCTCAATTGAAATAATGAGTTTTGTTCCTCTGCTACACACTGGTCGATGTTGTCTTTGTTGTCCTCCATACTACCTAGAAGTGTACTTGAATGCATGGTTTTGCATGTTGTCGCATTAAATTTCTTAGCCTTCACAACCACATTAGTTTTTAGAATAGACTCCTGATCACATCTCCACATTGACACTCAATTCTCAGTTCATATGTGTACTAGATCTGGGCTCTTCATGGTTCTTAATTTCCCACATATATGAGAGTGTATTGCAAGCATGGATTTCTTATCTATGATCAAGTCCCTGAGTTATCTTCTTCGTGTCGTGAGATCCATTAAGGTATGGGGATTATGCACCCAACCATCTTTTCAATTTAATTATTTATAGTGTGCAAGAAAGATCAAGAGTGTCTAATTTTATCTCAAGACATGCTCCATTAATTTTCTCCTATACATTGTGGTCATTCACTCTATTGAATCAGAGATCATGGAAATTCCATCACCACTGACCCCATTAGCTCAACTTGTGCACTCAAAACATGCATACACAATAGCTGTTGACCCATCCATCGAAATGCCAAAGGCTTTCCATTAACTTTGCTTTCGAATATAACTCTACAAAACTTTTTTATAATAGCCCCTCTCATGCTGGCACTTAGCCTCTTGTCCACATAGGACTTCGTGTTGTGACCTTTGTTAAAACCTTTATGCACTTGTTGACAAGGTTAATCCTCTCTATGGACAGAGAGGATCTCTTTAGCCTAGTGAGTGGGTCTAACAACTTGAGAGGACAATCAACTATACATCTTCCTAGATTATGATTGAAAAATATAACAAGAGAGAAGGCATACCTTGTTCTGATGCTAAGCGGATTTCCTTTGTTGAAATCCCGGAACTCCTTGTGTCAAGGTCTTTCTCCTACTTCGTCCATCGCTTATGTACCTGCACAAACAACCATGAGACAAAAAATCATGCCAAAACTAATATCAAATCCAATAATAATATATTTAGTTGATCAAGGAATGCCAAACAAATACATACATGAATATATATATTGGGAAGATGAACCAACAGTTTTATTATTATTTAAAGAATAAAGGGGAAGCTTACAACCATAGCCTTGATGTTGAACGGCTCTCCTTGAGTGGTAATCCAAGTCCAAGCCAAGAAAATCTCCAACACTCCTTCTCCAAGTCTAATGAATAACCTCTAGGCACAAGCTCAGCATAGGGGTGCAAATGGACATAGATCAACCATTTGGGAATGGTAGAGGGGGAGTTTATAGGTTGGGAAAGGGAGTTAGACCTCCTCCAAAGGTAGGATTAGGCCCACATATTAAGGAGGTAGCTTATAGGAATGAGACCAAGAGGTAAAATTAGGAATATTCCCTCGGATGCGGGTGACTCGAATGGCATATATTGTGATGGGACTGAGGTGGGCGAAGTAGCGACGCCACCTGTCTGCCATGATTACCAGACAAGAGACCATGTGGGAGGAGAAGCGCTTGCAGGTGGATGTCATTAGGGGCGATGGAATGTTTGAACGCAACATTAAAATGTCGTCCCATCTCGCATGCGTTGAGGGATATCAGTCTTCAACTCCCATGAATGCCATAGTTATGGCGGGCGAGTTTCGAGGAGGTGGAAATTGCTTATTAACCAGCTTCAGACATCGTAACATGCTGTTGTGTTTCATGCTGTTTTGGACGGTTAAGGGTTCTGCAAGTGCTTGGGCTTCGTGGGGGTTAAGCTCTGGTTTCTTTCAACGACCTGCGCCTGAGGTAGTGGGATCACAGTCGCATATCTGCATGCTCACTGTGCATAGTATCCCATCAGCTGTCCGTGGTGTCTCCTCTGATGTTCGTGGTATTCCCACACCTGTTCGTGTTCGTGGTATTCCCTCTGAGGTTCATGGGATTCCATCTACGGCTCGTGGTATACCCTCTACTGTTCATATTCGTGGTACTCCCTCTGCTATTTGTGGTATTCCCTCGGCTGCTCGTGGTACTCCCTCTGCTGTTCGTGGCATTCCTTCTGTAGTCTGTGGTATTCCCTCTGCTATTTGTGGTATTCCCTCAATAATGCCGAGGCCTCACCAGAGAATGCTCAGCTGCAGAGGCTGAGGACGGGGCAACCCTTCTCGCCCTTCCTCTGGGTCAGGCACCATGGGTCATGATCCTCGACCTCGTGGAATTGAAGGCATTCTGAGACCCAGTCAATTCCTAGATCCAAGCTCTCCAGGCTCTTCGAATTCGCCCTCCTTTGGCTCTGCTATCTTTTCATTTAATTGCTCTCTCAATCGCCCTCGGATCATGGCTCACATCTCTATCCTCTTTTTAGAGGAAGCCCAAGATGAGGGCGATCCTAATGCCCCAATGCCTCTCACAGAGGATGATCAGAATCCCAACACTCCGAAGCCAATTGCCGATATGCAACTCGGGACGGCTCCACCAGCCAGTGCTGTCATCGTTAATCCTGTAGCTCATGCTTCGCCAGACAGGAAAGATAATGCAGCGGCCCAAGATCAGGACCTGAATGAAGGGGGTTCGTGCAGGATCCTGGAGGAGTCATCTGACGAGTAATCAAGTGGTACAGTTGCCCAACCGTTTTTTGTGGCCTAGTGGAAAAGTTTTTTTTGGCTCTATGTGTCAAATTCTGTCTCTGTTCATGTGTTGAGACCAATGTCTAGTTTCTGTTGTGTTTGCATGTTGTTTGTGTTCTTCTGGTTCCCCTGCATGGGAAATCTCGTCTAATTTCCTAGTTTTGGACATTGTCTGGCTCAAACGGCCTTTCTCTCAGGAAATATGGTTTACCATGCTCAGCTTGTTGTAATTGTACTCTCCTTCTGTGAATAATAGTTTAAACTTACTTAGCAAAAAAAAAAATTAGGAATATTCGACCTCATCTATGTGAAACCACCTCTAGCTCGCCACTCTGGAAGCTTCTAGATCATGAAGCTTCTCATCGTCTTTGGGAAAATTTCCTTTTTAAGACCATCATGAGTATGAGAGAGAAAAAAGTGATTCCATCGCTAGCTTCACAAGGTGCAATAGGCGATCATCACGGTTTTGAGCTTCATAAGTGCGATGATTCTCATTTTAGGGTTTCATGAGTTATTTCTTCAAGGAAAGCTCTAGATAATTTCCAGGTAAAGTTAAAGGTGGGATCTGAGTGGCATACATTGATGCGTATACTATATAATGATAATGTTTCGGGAACTTCAGGGTATCTCATAGGGAAGTGCAGGAGGTGTGACAAAATACTATGTAACAGATGCCCCCTAAAGCATGAAGGCAGAACAAGGAGTGATGGCTGAAATGCTTTATGAGCTTTTGGCAAGGATGAGGACACACACTGTCAGGAGATCTACAAATCAAGGATGCATATATGTATACAAATTTAATATTAAAACATGAATCCATGACTTGGATGAAGCCATCCAGATGATGAAGACTATATAAAAAGATCCATGGTATGGGCGCAACCATCCAGATAACAGGGATCAGTATAAATATTAAGTCTCATGGTATGGTCACAATCATCCATATAGTAGAAACATGTGTACAATCATGAATAACATAAAACTCCATGCAGCCTGAGCCATAACAAATAGGACTCAGGGTCTTGCACTCCATCCTGACCCGATCAATGTACAAATCCCAGCATGTGAATAAACGTGTTGAAGTCGAACATGCTAGAAAACCACCTGATTACCGACCAATGAGGTGGACTGTTAGCAGGTATGAGAGAAACCACCAATAACAAAAATGGCCTTAAGGTACAACAATACAATCCATGAATGTGATAATGAATTTGAGGTCTAACACTCGTGCAATCACCCAATCGAAAGCCAATAATGAAGACATGTCGCTGGATGTGAAGAACTGACCATTAAGGCATGCTAGATCTAAGGTATTGAAGGGAGTTCCTAAGTCATCTTCCTAGATAGTGAGCTGAAGTCGACAGGAAGTGACCCATCGAAGGAGGGCAATGATGAATCCCCCATCATCGACATGAAACAAGGAATAAAGTGGAATGATATTCAGGACTGTAGCAATGACTCAAACAATGTATAGGTAAATAACTGTAGATTGGACTTCTCTTGAACATATTAGTGACACAACTTTGGAGTGTGGCAGCATTTGACTCAACATGGGACTAAAGGTCATCGTGACAACATGGAATAGTCAAATGAGAGGCAAGATGGATCACCCAAACTCGGGAGGACAAGTGACTAAGTGAGGATATCCCAAACCCGACACGAGAAAAGAAGCGTGTCATGTTCAAGAGCGACATGCTGCCTATACAAAGGATGTCTCATCTTCATTTTCCCCTACTATTTCTAGTGAGAACCCCAATTATTTTTAATCAAAATCTTGAATGGGATAGCATATGCTTGTTATGTAAGTTCATTCTTCGAATGAATCCATCCTAGTAAGTTTTATGAACCCTAGGAAGGAGAAGCTCGGTCCCATCATGGTGACAAGCCTTTCGTCGTAAAATTTTAATGAGCCTGACGTAAGAATAACTTGGCATCTTTTTCACATTTAGAGAGTTTGAAAAAGAAACAAAAAAGAAAACTCCACCATGTCCCTTTTTGTAATTTGTCCCTCGAACCCAAAAAGGTAGAAAAAAATATCCAAGGGAACCTTTTGACCATGTTGACCAAGGTGTACCTTTTTCGTAAATAGTTAGTCTCAATCCAAAAAAGGGGTAAACATATACTAAGGTGACATCCATTCATTCACTTTAACGAGTTTGAAAGACAAGTACTCCACAATCTTTTCAATTTTTGAGAGTCAAGAAAGAGTTGAAAGATGACTCTAAGGGGGTTCCTTTTTCGTTTATTTAAGGAGTCTGAAAAAGAGATAAAATAAAACTCCTAGAATCAATTAATAATGATCATTGTTCACATTGAAGGCACCTGTAACTGCACAAGAAACACACCCATCACTGATATTGAGAAAATAGTAAAATATTACAAAAGTATTTGACAAAATGACTTTCAAAACTTATAAATAGGAAAAAGTAATTTCATTTTTTACCATTTTACCAAACTGAGCTCTGAAAGTGTTTTTGTGCCCTAGTTTCATTGATTTTCTAGTGGCTTTTGCGGGAGAACCAGGGGACCATTTCACGATCCATCTGTGATAGGTAAGAGCCGCATCCTTGCACTTGCATTTCATTACCTTCTTATGCAATTTTAACGATGGATTTCAATCTAAAAAGGAGGATTTTTAAAATTTAGGTCATTGACGACCATCGCAGGTATGGTCATTGGGCCCATGATGGTCGTACTTGAGCCCAAAAGGCTCACACAATGCCCTCATACTGTTTTGAAAAACAGGTGCGATGGTGCCAAGAGCAACTTTTAGAGATTAAAAACTCATATTAAAGCAAAAAATGGTGATTTTTATCCATGGAAAAGGCACTAAAAATGGGTTAAATTTTGTTTGCAGGAGAAAGATGGCCATAGAGTGGAAACAAGGAGGCCATGAGGCCAAGGATCAACAAGAATCTCAAGATTTGACATGCATAAATGCTTTTAGGGATTGTAAATTGATGTAATTCTTCCAGACGATAGGGTTGAGGGCACAAGTGGAACTACTACCTTATTTGATTAGCCTTTGGGATGTAGATCAGGAGATCTTCATCATCAAAGGGAAGGAACTAGAACTCAAGGAAATGGAAATTTACTTCGTCATGGGATTATCTCGTCGAGGATAACCCATTCAACTCTTTGGATCTTGCCAAGGAGGTGAGGGCACCAGGAGTCTAGCCCATAGATACTGTCTTGGAACCGGGATAACTAACAGAGGTAAGGTGAAGATTGCAACAATCACCGATAACCTCGTTCCAAGACAAATATTTTTCACCATGGCACGTGTATCCGACACACAAGCTCTTCATGAGGCTTCCCACATCTTGCCCCCTGAGATTCAATGCTCGTGAGAAGGAGCCAACTCATGCCTCGAGGATGCATGGGCCAACAAATTCACTATCCACCACAAATTTTTCGCTTGGCTTTAATGCTAGTTGCTGATGGTAGATGACTATGCGTATGTCGTCATATATTTTAGAGGGAATCCAGCTATACCTCTTCCACTGGGTGAACAGTGGACCGACACAGGTAAAAACTTGTTTTTTTGAATTTTTTCAAGTTTTTATGACTTTTATGAGAACGTAATCTAAGACTTAACTTATGATAAATGTGCAGATGTGAGACCAGAGAGACCACCAGGCATGTTGCCAATAACACGACGAGTTGCCCATTCGATATTGGCGGAAAACTATGAAGAAGGGGCTGACCTCGAAGCTGAGATGGAACACAACTTGGAGGCAATCACCTGAGGGGTTCCAGATTATGCCACCATTGACGATGTTCCACTGCATTGGCAGATACAGATAGTGGGAGTCTCTGTGAGACTATGTCAGATGTTAGGTGGAGTGATCAGAGCAGTCACGTGCTCCCATGAGCACCGCACATTTTGATAATCCTTCTAGTCTTTTACACATTTTGTAGGCTTTTAAAGCCAAGTGTCTCAAAACACTCTATTTTCTGATATTTTGATGTAAACACTCCGCAAACGTGATATATCTATATCTATATATATATGTTTTATTTCTACTTATGTGTTCATAACATTATTCATTTTTACAAATGACACCAATGTCTATCAAAAACAAAATTTTCTAATGCATCAGTTAATGTATATAAATTACATGGAATATGTTGATATGTAATGTAATCAAAATTTCTTTCCAACAATTTAACACATAGATACATACGCAATATTTGTGGATTGCTTACAAAATAATTATTGTTTAATTGTAACACAAGCAGCTGGGAATCCAACTTAACAACTAAATCTCTAATGCCAAGAGCAATTGCTTCTGACAAAAGTTCAATAACTGCACTATAGTCAGTGATATTATTGGTTGTTCGATCAAGGCATATACCTTGTAAGTTAATGAGCTCACCATTAGGGTTGTAGAATACCCATGCTGCGAAAGAGAGGTTCCGTGTGCTACGACAAGCACCATCAGCAAAACCAATGTAATGACTTGATGACATCTGCAAACCGATTGGAACGCATAGTAAGCAGAAAAACATATGCCTGCAAAGAAAACAAGCACACCAAAAATCAAAAGCACACTAATGAATTAACACACTAATGTACAAAAGTTATCATACGAATTTCACGCATAATACTTTTTGAGATACAACCCATTATAGGGCTATGCAAATTCATTCCCCTCATAATCACATAGCTCATAGGCACATTTTTTTAAGACACGCTTGACAATGTAGGGCCCATGCCACATAGGTTCGAACTTGCCTACCCCCAACTTATCATTGGTTTGATTGTAAAGAAGGACCAAGTCAACTTCAGCGAAAGTGCGAGGAGAAGCAGTTTGGTCAAAATGATCTTTGATGTGTTTCTTTTGAGCTTCGATAATCATCGCAGTGATGTGACGAGTCTGGTCGAGTCTCTCAAGATATAGTAGCAGCTCCTCCTCAGGTGAGTTATTCGGAAGAAGTTCTATAGCTAGCTTAAGCGAAGGGATTTCACATTCGATTGGAAGAGTTGCCTCTAAACTGCACACTAGTTGGAATGGAGTGAATCCAATGGCTGTCTTAGCAGAGGTTAGATAAGCCCAAAGAGATGGGAAAATCATTAAATGCAAATCTCTTTTGTGCTTCCCAATGGGACGTTGAAGCATAGTAATCAAAACCTTATTGACTACTTCAACTTGGCCATTGGCTTGTGGATAATATGGATTCGAGCTATCATGGTGAAGGCCCAACTAAGTAGTTAACTCTACCATCATGTGCTGATGAAAATGTGATCCATGGTCAATCATGATAGCTTGAGGGACACCGAAACATCCTGTAACATGGTTAAAAAGGAACTGCGCGACAATAATACTGTCAACATTGTATGTGGGTGTCGCCTCGGCCCATTTCGTAAAATAGTCGAGGACAACGATGATATAACCATAACCCCTATCCGAGCAAAGTTTACATGTCATGAAGTCAATGCTCCATTTGGAAAATGGGCCAATGGTAATTACTAGGTGTAGGGATGTGGGTGGGGCACACTGTTTGCGATTGAAAATCTGGCATTCATGGCATTTTTTAACAATTAGAATTCAATCTTTGAGGATAGAAGGCCAGAAATAACCAATGTGAAGGATCTTTTGAGAAATGGAATATCCAGACATATAACCACCACAGGCACCAGAGTGGCAATCATTTAGGACCCACTCAACTTCTTCAGGGGTGAGACATCTGCAAAGGATAGAGTCCACACCAACTCGATACAAAGTATCACTAAGGATCCAATTGGGTTGGGACAGATGCTGGATTTGGCATCCATCCGATCAGGACAACTCAAATCGGAAGGTCTGGGTTTGGAGATAAACAATAATGTCTGCATACCAAGGGTCAAGAGTGTTGATTAGAATTAGTGTTTCATTAGGTATATGCTCAGTAAAATCGGTTGGGGTGCTTGCAGATGGAAGAGAACAAATTAACTCAGCAAAGATGAGAGATTTCTTTGATTTGGCAGTAGTGAATTCCAAATCAAACTCTTGTAGGATGATGATCCATTTGGAGTATTTACCCTCAGTAACTAATGATTCAGTATATACGTCATGGGGTTACAATCATAAATTATGGTGGTATTCCATAAAATGATATAGTCTCGAAATCTTTGATGAAATGAACCGCCGCCAAAGCAAGCTTCTCAACATGAGCATAGCGAGACTCAGTATCAAGAAGATTTAGGCTCAGATAATAAACCAAGTGCTCGTTTCCATCATTTCCATCCTGAACTAACACTATAGCAATGGTGTTATCAGTTGTAGCCAAATACAATAAATAATTGTGGAGGTAATTGGGGGGGATGAAGTAAAGGAGCACTAACCAGTGCTTTCTTTAAAGCATCCAAGGATTATTGAGCAACTTCGTCCCAAATAAAAGGGATCCCCTTCTTAAGTAAGCGAGTATAACCTTTAGCAAGTTTGGCGTAATTCACGACAAATTGACAGAGGAAATTAGCCTTTCCCTGCAAGCTCTACAATTGCAGCAGCGATGTTGGTGGGGGTAGTTTGACTATGGCCTCAACTTTCAAAGGATCAATTTTGATCCCTTCACGAGACATGAAAATACCTAAGAGTCGGCTGAAATCGATGAAAAACACAAACTTGTTTGGATTGAGATGGATATTATAATGCTGACATCATAAAAATATAGCTCTCAAGTGATCCAGGTGGTCACAACGTATAGCCGAATGAGTAGGCAAGTCATCGAGGTATGGCTGAACTATATGTCGAATGTCATGGAATGCATAGGACATTGCTCACTGAAAAGTGGTACCAACTTTCTTCAGACCAAAAGGAAGCTTTTTGTAAGCGAAAGTATCCCAAGGACATATAAAGGTTGTTTTATGTTGATTGGTGGGTGAAATATTTATCTGGTTATAGCTAGAAAGGCCATCCATGAAAGAAAAAATCTCACTCCCTACACATTCATTGATGATTTGGTCGATACAGAGAGTAGGATAATTTTCTTTAGGACACATGCGATTTATATCGTGATAATCAACATGTATCGTGCCTTGCTTTTTAGCAATAGGGATGATATTAGATACCCAATCTATCAATGGAATAGGATAAATCAAATCTACTTTCAAAATATTTTTTACTTCTTCTTTGATAGCATCAAAATTGTGAGGGTGCATAGGGCAAAGCTATTGTCGAACAACCTTAGCACGAGGATATGTCGAGATCTCATGCACCACAATGGATGGATCAATACCAGGCATCTCCTCATATGAACAAGTGAAAACGTCTCGAAATTGTTTAAAACACTGAGTATAGATCTTGATTTCATCTGGAGAACAAGAAACCCATATATGGATGTTCTCGACAATTCCCAATTTAACGGAAATGTCAATAGGCAGTGTAGCAGTGATGTTTCTCATATTACCGTCTGATAAAATTTCATGTACCCAAATAGTTGTTCGAAACAGAGGCGTAAAAGGATGAGAAGTAGATGCTTTAGGACAAGAAGGCATCTCATCAAGGTGAGAGAGAAAGGAAGAATGATGATGTAGACCGTTCCATAGAACTTCCTCTAGATACATGACTTCCACGATACTCTCGTCAGTGGGGAATGTCTCGTTCAAGGGATCCTGAGAATCCCTAGAACAAAGCCAAGGAGATGGCACATAAGTTTCCAGGTTCATACTGAAGACGATATGACTTTTTGAAGTGGCCATTGAAGCTAAAACAATTTCTTGATAATTTATCTCTAATAGATTTAAAGGCATAACATCGCCAAATGAGTCAATTTCATCATCGGAAAGGATAACCCAAGGATCCATGGAATCCAAGATCATATTGACTGAATGAACATGTGGAGGTGAGTCTTTGAAGAGACATGCACCCACGCTCTCGTAAGGAATCTTAGTATTGCCCACAGAAGGAACGTTACCATTGGACGAACCAAAAGAAAAGAAAGATAGTTGATCAATCGTGACTATTTTTCCTTCATGAGGAAAACAAAGTACGCGGAACAAAGAAGACATCACACAAAACATGGTGTGAGTCCAGCTTCGCCCGAGAAGAAGGTTGTAGTTGAGATTGGCATATACAACTTCTACTTCTAATTCAATAGTCTTGCCTCCTAATGTAATTGGTAAGTTCATGAGAATACCATATGGTCGTGAACCTCTACCATCAAAGGCTTCCAAGGTGTTCGGAGATTGGTTAAGAGGAGGAGATCCAATGGCTTTCCAACATGAAACTGACATGATGTAGGTCGAGACACCTTCGTCAATAACTGTGTGATGAATCATCTTTCCTTTGATAAGGACCTAGATTAGAAATGTGATCCGATGAGGAAGATGAGGTACATGATTCTCTAGATAGAAAGTAATCAGACTTGAATTAGAAGGATCGATAGCACCTATATTAGACAACAGTGACTTCTACTACATTGGATAGGATTGAAGAACCTCCAAGGTGGACATCACTGAAGGCGCCTGAGCTAAATAATCAACAATATTATAATGTTGTGTAACTCTGGAATTCAGATTGAAATATGACTTCCGAAGAACACCTTTAGGAGGTGGTCAAATGATAGACTCACTGTGAAGGCGCTCGATATGGAGTGGACCAGAAGAGGACAGAGTAGAAGTAGAAGGAACATCATGGGCTTCTTTCTCAATGGTTTGTTTAGACGTAGCTTGATAGTCCTTGGTTCAAGTAACGATCGAGATAGGTGACGAAACATGCATCATGAACACTTGGGAACCTGAGGAAGCATAAGTCTGAGGCTGATCTACCAATTAGGTCTGTTGTGACGAAAAGGGTTCTTTTAAGACAGTTGAAGTCCATTTTAGCAAGGGACTAACTTCAGATCATTGGCGACAATCTTTAGTGTAATGATCCTCCTCACAGATGAGGTAAGGATATTTTAGCTTTTGTCTAGAGTGTCATCAACATAAGATTTAGGAGGGTCCTGTTTTGGGGAATCGACTTTGGTTTACCTTTGTCTTTCTTTTTTCCTTTATAGGATTTATCTATTGTGGTAGACTAGACAACATAACCTTAGAGGTTTTACCAGGACTGGATGGATTCTTAGAGGGATTATTGGAACTAGTGTTCGAGATCGATTTTTTCTTTGAATAATCTTTTGAAGGAGTCTGAGACACGAAACCAATCACACCGTCAACATGTGGTGTATCTAGAGACTTTGATGCTATTAGATCTGATGATGGTCTCAGAGCATCAGGCAACTGATCTGGATTTAAACAGGAACGCAACAAATTATAGAGATAAACTTAAACACAGAGATGCAATGGAAATAATACTTCATTTCATTAATGTAAAATACTGAAATATGCTTACAAACAGGAATGGAAATAAACTAGCTAGGGCGATGGTAGCTTATCTTTGAGAAGAGATGTGATGGCTACATGCCTCTGAATTGTCTTACAATGAGGCTCAAGGGCCTTTTTATTATTGAACAATAATATCAAACCATAAACAACCAAAAACCTAACCTAAGGAGATGTAACACCAAGAGTTTATGGGCCCCGTTGGGGTGAGTTGGACAGCCAACTTCCCGGGATCGCGACTTGGTCATATTATTTCCGTTTGACGCGCATGATAGCCCATTGGAAAGATCTCTCCAAGGACTGTGATGAAAAAGACAATTTTAGATAGAAAATCACTGAGGGTAGATTTTATTTCCCAAAAAATGTCTTTTAGGGCCTCAAAACGGCTTCGGAAGTTTAGGACCCAAAAAACTGTTAAAATAGTAAACTGTGCTATAATTAAGGAAACTGAAAAATTGAAAGAAGCAATGGTGGGGGTCCAAGTGGAATTGGCGGGTGGCCACCAATATCCACTTGGATCAATAACATCTCACACAATGTGCCAGATTGAGAATAGACTAGTTCTAAATATTGAGCACGGGCAATAGCCTTCTCTTAAGTAACACATCCACCCATGGCTATGTCCTTAGCAATTTTTCTAACAAATGATTTTGTGAACCACTCTGTCAAAAAGTCATCATCAATCTCAAACTTGATGAGGTGAAATCGACGTCTCCATTCATGGATATGATCAGATATGTGGGTCGCGATGTCTTGCTTTAGTGATGTAAGCAAATGGGTGTCAGTTTCATAGCGAACTTGCAACTAGAAATGAGTGAGAAAAGCCATAGTGAGAGAGTTGAAG
Organism: Pinus tabuliformis; assembly: GCA_031772625.1. Lineage (NCBI taxonomy): Eukaryota > Viridiplantae > Streptophyta > Pinopsida > Pinales > Pinaceae > Pinus > Pinus tabuliformis. Next base: position 665,828,044 of record CM062811.1, on the reverse strand, counting down.
TCACCGTAGGTACCTCGAGGCAATTTGATGTACCACTTGGTGGCAACACCTGTGAGATTCCTTTTGAAAACTTGAAAACAACTAGAATCATCAATGTACGAATTAGAGGAGCACCAGAGGTGATATGTCATCACATGGGCTTGTGGATCCTCCTTCGCTTTTCCCTCAAACTTGGGGCAATCACTTAGAATCTTCTATGGAACTGGAGGCCAGTATGGTGAATGAAGAATGGGATCATTTGTGAGCTTGGAAACATCAGGTAGCTCCAACGTAGCCAAGAAAGGCAATTGCATGTTAAATGGCATATAGGGCCTTTGAGGAGACCTAAATTGCAGAGTCCATCCTTGTTGGTAAGGATTTATCCCCCATAGTGGCAAATTTTGTCCATATGGAATCTGATTTTGTCCCCATTGAGGGTTACCTTGCCCATAAGGAGGATTCGGTCCTGGGTAGGTTTGATACTGTCTTTCCATAGGTCGATGATGAGAATTGTATGCACATACGGGTTATAAGGTTATTGAACCTGCTGACCCTAGACGTAAGGATTTTGAACCTACTGATGCAGGGGTTGACCTTGACCTTGCAAAGGCTGACCTTGCTGATACGCATATAAGGCTTGTTGCTGCCAAGGTTGACCTTGTTGCTGCAAAGGCTGGATTTGCTACTATAAAGGTTGACGCTGTAGCTGCAGAGGTTGGCCTTGCGAGGACAAAGGTTGGGAGGAATGATGAACAAACTGTGTTTGTGGCTGCAAAGTTTGTTGCGACTATTGCAAAGGCTACCCTTGCGGTTGTAGTAGTTGTCCTTGCTACTGCAATCATTAGCCTTGCTGTTGCAAATATTTCCCTTGCTATTGTGAAGGCTTCCCTTGATGCTATGAAGGTTGTCCTTGTTGTTGCAAGGGTATCTCGATAGTTCCTGGGTGATACCCTAAGGGTATTGATATTTCCCGAATTGGATCTGGCCATATCCACCAGGCATAGTGGATTGACCAGGCTGAATATAAGGCCCAACTTAAGGAATGTAAGGAGGATTTACCATAGCTTGTGAAATGTATGGGACATAAGTCGGTTGGAATGGGACTTGAACCATAAATGGCTGCTAGTATTGGATGTTACCTAACCAAAATGAACCAACGAGGTTAGCAATAGTGCTGTAAAAGGGTTGATTCATTCCAACCATGTGATTTTGTAATCACTCACACTCGTTCCACCAGACATCATAGAGATATTTGGGTCTTAACCCCCAGGCAGTGGCACAGTCTGTCCCTTTGCTGGAGGGATAGAAGAACTTACCAAGACCTGACCCGAGACTGTTGGTTGAACTGGAAGATTTAGTTGAAATGACGAGATAGGTTGAAATGGAATTGTAGGTTGAACTAGAACTGAAGTGACTGTAGTTTGCACAATTGGTCGAGAGGTCATGTTCTGAATGAATGGACCTGATGTAGGCATAGCGTCGAAAGACTAGATAGGGTTTTGATACAATGACGAGGCACTAGGAGTGGTCGCAACCAACTGAGCTAGAGAGGTATAACCATGCGGCAATATGGGCTAACTTAACTCAGGATAAGAGAGAGATGAGACTCTTCCTATAAAAGGGAAACCTTCTTGAGGGAACTCATATCCCTGCTCATCATCTACGTGAGTATTGTGGGTAGCGGAAACTTCCGAATGACCCAAAGAGGAGATTGGGATATCACCTTCTGACTCCATAGATGGAAACAACTGGGGACGAGGAATTGAATATGTCCAAGGAGATAACTCCAAACGGATACCAGGTCGATCTTACAAACTGTACAGATGTTGTGGAGATATCACAACAGGATCAAACATTGGATTTGGTGGATAAACAATCAGTCTTTACGGAATTTCTAGAGTCTACGGACTCGCGAGTGTCTGAATGGGATTATTAGAGGAATCTAGATCAGATTCTTGTGGTGACCAGGAATCTGATGGAGGTGGGTGAGAAGACAAAAGTTGGATACTTAGAAAAATTCCAATTTCAACACCTTGATCCTCAAGCGACTGAGAAAGTTCAGGATGAACTCCTTGGGAGGACCCTTCAGTATCAGACAACAAAGGAGAACTATGAGATGGACTCAATGGTTCAGCCACGATGGCTTCCCCTCAATAAAAAAGAGGAAAGGAAACAATTTTATTAAGGCTTTAACAATCTTGAAATTAACAAGGAATTACTCAATTTGGTCTAAGAGGCAACTGCTTGGGATGACATGTTTACCATGGGCAGTTATATTTTGGAAACAAAAACATTGCCTTTTCATATTTTAAGAGTGGAGAAAAGGGTGAAAATGTGACTCTATTCGCTTCCAATAGTTTTTCGAGTGTGAAAGGACAAGTTTCTTGATGATCTTATCAAATTTAAAGATTCAAAAAATATCAAATGACTGCTCAGGTGAAACTAGGTAAAGGAGTACCAAGTAACCATGAACTGTAATATACACCTCAACCAATAAATTGACCAAGGACTTTACGTACCTGCAAGAAATCTCCCCGAATGTTGTGTTAGGTGTATCATGTTTACAGGGTGGTAGACTTGGCTTCTTATGGATAGAGGATTGCAACCTAGAGGGGTCTCCCTTTATATATGTGACAATATGGGGAGCACAAGTCCATGCTAGTGCTATCTAATGCCTGAAGCGAACGGCATATGCTAAGTTTTAAAGACGCTGGAACATGTCTCTAACCTAGACCACTAAATATGATCATTAATGTTTCAAATGATCCTTAGGTTAATTGGTATATTTTAAAGTTGATCTTGTGATTATGTCTCAATTTCAAGGCCTTAACAATGTTTCTTCTTCCTAAAGTGCAAGCTAGATGATGAAATGAAATCTTTGAATTTGATGAAGGCTAGTTATGTAGGGAAGAAAATCACTCAAATCATGCATCAAACCAAATTCAATATGCACCTATAACCATCTTCAAATGAAAAAAACATGAAATCTAATATTTCATATGATAAGCAAATGCAATGCCAAAACTATTCTTAAAGCAAAATCTCTAAGATATTTTTCTCTCTTTTCGAAATGCAACAAATGTAATCTAGTGCAAAGGGAAAGGGAATGAAAGCAAACAAAGAAGTGTGAAAATCACTTTCACATCAATGATTCGGATGCAACGCAAAATGTTTCGAAAACTAGGAAAAGAATTGCACTTTCACTTTTAGTTCGAAACACAAACAACTTCAAAGAAAAAACTTTCTTTTGATTCCAAAGAGACAATCAATTTCTAATCTATCACTTATCAAATGAAGCCTAAGAAACTTTCACTATATCTACTAATGAAAACAACTTAAGGCACAAGAACCAAAAGTGCAAGCAGGTCTGAACACACAAACACTTTTTAACGCAGGTAATCAATCTTTGATCAGAAGATCGACGAGTGTACTAAGGTTGACCTGGAAGACCTAGAACCCTAAAAGGCTAATCAAAATTCAAGAACACTCAAGCCAAGTCAAAAATAAATTTCAAGAAGACATTGAGAAATTCAATGAACAAACACATTGGTACATCTCATGGAGAAGACAACTGAAACTAAAAATCAAAGAGAAAACCCTAAATTTCTAAGTTTTCTACAATCATCGCACCTGTCAAAATTAAAGTAGTGATCATTGCTAATGTGAATAGAAAACACACGATATCATCGTGACTGTCAGGATCATATCCACGATGTTCGAGGAAAAGGACAAAGAAGTCTGAAATCTTCAAGAATAGCTCCAGTTAACAATCTTCAAACATCTACTAGGCAATGACACTGACTACAATAAAGCAATGAAGTTTAAAAATCAATGGTTAACGAAACTCGTCAAAAGACAAGGTGAAGGAGAGGAAGGAGAAGGTCATAGGCTCCCCAGTGGAGTCAACATATTATTGACAAGGTTAATCCTCTCTGCGGATAATGACAATCCCTCTAGCCCAATGAGTGGGTCTAGCAACTTGAGAGGACAATCAACTAGACATCTTCCTAGAAATGATTGAAAAATAGAACAAGAGAGAAGGCCTACCTTGTTTTGATGCTAATCTGATTTCCTTTGTTGAAATCCTCGAACTTCTTGTGTCAAGGTCTTGCTCCTACTTCTTCCAGCACTTATGTACTTGTAAAAACAACCAAGAGACAACAAAGCATGCCAAAACCAATAGCAAATCCAATAATAATCTATTTAGTTGATAAAGGAATGCCAAACAAATACATACATGAACATATATATTGGGAAGATGAATCGAAAGATGTTTTACTATTTAAAGAATAGAGGGGATAGCCTTGATGTTGAAAGGATCTCCTTGAGTGGTAATCCAAGTCCAAGCCAATAAACTCTCCAACACTCCTTCTCCAAGTCTAATGAATAACCTCTAGTCACAAGCTCAGCATAGGAGTGCAAATGGACATAGATAAACCATTTGGGAATGGTAGAGGGGGAATTTACAGGTTGGGAGAGGGAGTTAGACCTCTTTCAAAGATAGGATTAGGCCCACATCTTAAGGAGGTAGCTCATAGGGATGAGACCAAGAGGTCAAATTAGGAGGATTCAAACTCATCTATGCGAAACCAGCTCTAGCTCACTGCTTTGGAAGATTCTAGATCATGAAGCTTCTCATCCTCTTTGGGAAAACTTCCTTTTTGAGACCATCGCTAGTATGAGAGAGAAGAAAGTGATCCCATCGTTGGCTTAACAAGGTGCAACAGGTGATCAACGCAGTTTTGAGCTTCATAAGTGCAATGATTCTCATTTTAGGGTTTCATGAGCTATTTCTTCAGGGAAAACTCTGGATATTTTCTAGGCAAAGTTAAAGGAGGGATCTGAGCTGCATACATTTATGCGTATATTGTATAATGATAATCCTTCGGGTACTTTAGGGTATGTCATAGGGAAGTGCAGGAGGCATCACAAAATACTGTGTAACAGCGTTAAAATATTTTTAAACCTGTGAGGACTCATTTTCTTCGTTAACTATCTGTGCCCTTCATCTCATTTTCTACACATAACCTTGTTCTAGTGCTTAGCCCATAGCTCTATATCTTAGCGCTATTAGATTTCCTCCACATAAATCTTCTGGGATGGGCCTTGTGGGCTTAGTTGTCTTGCGGGGTCCTTCCGAAACCTTTCTCATTGGCTATCACTCTACGATAAGTAATCGTCAGCCCGATGCCTGCTTCTCGATGCTTCCTCTCTGTGCACCATCAAAAACCGACGAGATTCCCTTTATGGGATAAGATGTCCCGTGGGGTCTACCATTGCAATGAAGATCCAATCACATTTCCACTAGAATGAGTTGTTAATCCACATATGCCTGATGCCTAGTTATCTCGAAGACTCTAACTGTGTGCCTTTCTAATCCTTTTGAGGTAGGCCTTCTTAGATGATGTCATGCTTACATCATCAATCCCAAGTGGCACATCTTGAGTGGTGACACATGCCACCCATATTTGACCCATTAGGCCAACCAAAAATGTTGAATGTTCCTGCCATGTGTCCTCTGTATAGTTACATCATGTTGATGTCATCCCGCCAATCCTCCTTTGTATGCTCAATAAAATATATGGGGTAAAATCTGTCGAGACAAGCTGTAATGTGGGCTCCACCACAAACCAATCAGGGTGCTCTTTGCTACTATTTTTTTGCTCCAAGTCAACTCACCTATTTCATCTTGGTGCATTAACTCTGTGCGCCCTTTATAATCTTCCAGGGTAAACTTTGCTAAGGTGATTGTTGAGTGGGATCCACCCGAGCCAATTAAAAGCACTCCCATGGTAGTGTTGTCTACCAAATTTTCCTAGCTCATTCACTTAGCCACTCCACTAATTGTTTCACCATGTTTGGAACTACTGCCAAACTAAAACTGCTCTAAAGGGTTCTCCAATCACTTTTAGCTCTGCTAATTTGACTTCAGGGCACCTCAACTTTTGCTAGAAATGAATCCTGATCTAGGAAGCCATTTGAAAACTTAAACATACCATTGGAAATCTCTTTCTGAGCACTATCCAACTACACTGCTTCCAAGAGCATTTGAGATAATTCTTAAGGAATAAATTACTTCAAAGCTTGGTATTTCAAATCATTATATTCATCACATTATGAATTCTCCAATAAGCCTACTACTATACTGATTCTCTATAAGATGTAGCAACAGCCGTGGGGCTCCCCTTGAGCTTGACACTCCATGTACATTAATGTTGGCCTAGTTTCCATCACAACTAGCCTAGTGGACATCAATGCACATGTGGTTAACACCAATGCCACCACATTTGTTGTCACTAGCCATAAGAGAATGCCAATTGTCCAACACATTTGCTCCATGCGTGCTTACATCAATGCCAACACACTTGCTGCCACTAGCCATCTAGATAATGCCAATTGTCCAACATTTAATACAAGCAAGAGGGGTGTTTCCCAGTTGGGTTCCCCAGATATATTTTGTGTTCTATGTGTGATTGTGTTTCTATTTATTGTTTCCTTCCACAATTTTTTGGTAGATAAATATTGTGTCTTTTGTGATTAGTTTTCTCTCATTAGCAGTTACAAGTTTTCAAGGATCTTATACATGGTATCAGATCACAAAACAAGATAGAGACCAAGTTCCTTGATCAGATTCAAATCTCATTGAAGAGAAGATTGGTTAGTGCAGGAATCATTTCAGTCTATGTTTTGAGGATAGAGCATGCCTTAAAAGGGACTTCAAATTTTTATGCATGGAAGGACATAATGGAAGTTGTGATAGATGATAATGGGGTTTTAAAATAAATCTAGACTAATATTGCTAAACCTCATGCATCAAATGCACAACAATTGAATCAATGGAGAAGCATACTACCAAAGGTAGGAGGATGATCATAGGAGTTAGAGACCATATTGTTCCAAATTTTCATGGGAAGGAAACACCATTCTTAGTGTGGAAAGCCCTTACCAGTTTATTCGAAAGTAGTAGTGATGCTAGAAAACTACCTTTGAAGAACAAATTGAGGAACATTCGAATGGGAAAAGATGAGCCCATTGTTACATATCTATCTAGCTTTACTAAAGTGAGGAATTAACTTGGAGGTGTTGGAGAGACATTTCCATCAATAGAGATTGTGAGCCTTGCTCTTCTTGGGCTTCACAAATCCTTGCAGAGTTTCCAGGATGTAGTGAATGGTAGAGATAAGCTCCCTAATTGGGAGAGACTGTGGTAAGATCATGTGCAGGAAGAGATAACGAGGAATACAAGGGATGGAGTCTCATATGGGACAGAAGAGGAGGAAAAATTTTCTTTAGTTGGCAAAGGGAAGAAATCCATGGGAAAGAAGGACCAAGGCCAAACCGAATCTAGTCAGAATGGTGGCAAGGAAAGGAAGGATCTTAACAAGATCAAGTTTTTTCATTGTCATAAATTTGCACATTTTTCTAAAAAATGTCCAAACAAGAAATCCAACAAGCATGTTGTAGTAGCAGCATGAGGATAAGCACTCTCTTCTCATTTCGAATTGGATTTCTCTTTGATAGATTGCATGGCAAGCTCAGTTTGAGGTACTGAATGGTACATTGAATTATGGGCTTCATTCCACATGACAAGGAATAAAGATTTCTTCTATAGTTTGGAAAATAAAAACATGCAATTCCATATTGAGCTTAGAGATGATAGAAAATATAGGACCAAAGGAGTTGGTACAATGAGATTTAAGAGGGAGTATGGTTCCTTTCTCCATCTCAATAATGTGACGTATATTCTAGGATTGAATAAAAACCTTGTCTCGATAGAAGTACGTGAAGACAAAGGGTATGATGTAGTATTCAACAAAGGGAAAGCCTACCTCAAGATTTTTTCTTCAGGACAACTCAAGAAGATTGGTGTAAGGATTGAGAACCTCTACAAATTTGAGGTTGATGCATGTGTAGACTTGAATAGCAAGGCAGAGAGTTCTAAGAGTAGAGATGTGGTGGTTGAGTGAGAGAAAGATAGAGCTCTCAAGATGGAGCATCAACCAATATCTTAGTTTTAGTCTAAGCTAGTTGGTAGTTGGGCTAGCCAATAGGATGATGATGAGGACCATAGCCCACAGTGAGAGGAGACAACCACTCATTCAAAGACTTCCTTCATAGAGAACGTTCGAGCCAAGTGGGTAGAGGATTTGGTTAAGGGAGCTCAGAAGTGAGTTGAGTTCCCCCAACACTAAGAGGCAGACACCCAAATACACAGGTTACATGGTTCTTTCTAGTTTAGAGGGAGAAATTGTAGCAATAGAGAACTTTGTAGAGCTAAAGACAGATCTAGGTGGACAAGGTTCTTCCAAGAAGCCCTTCCTTGCTAAGAGGGAGTGTTGAAAATGTAGCAAGGAATGGCTTCTTTGACGTGTGCCTTAGTCAAAGATGCCAATTCAAGTTCAATCTCATAGATGCTTGAGTTAGTTTTCAATTAACATGTGTGATGTGACCTATCACTATGTTATTGTCGATTAATTTGTGTTAGATGGCATGTAATGAGTTGTGGACTAGTTGATGGCTAAAATTAGCTATCTAGTGGAGTTAACTCCAGTGTCTGTCAATTAACGGATCTCTAGTTATAAAATAGAGATAGTCTTGATTTTAGTTGAGTAATTGAATTTATGTTAAATCAACTTACTCTCAGTTAACGGGTCGCAGCTGCTAAATTTGGCCCTAGTAGGTCTTGCAATTCAAATTGCTTATTGAGATTGAATGAAGGCATGAATTGTATTTATTATGGTATACATGTTTTTGTGTAGAGAGGCTTGAGAAGAAAGAAAAACAATTTATCTTAGGAATTGCACAAGGAAATAGGAGAAATTCCTATTTTTTAGAGGAAAATTTGTGCTAGGAAATAGGAACCCATAACAGTGCTTATTTTCCTAAGTGTTGGACAAGTCTTATGGAGATTTCATCATTATTGCAGGGAGCTTCAGGCTTGAAGCATATTCTATGTAATAGATCATCCTGATTTCTCAGTTGATTGAATACAAGTAAGATGGGTTTTTCTCATTTGGGTTCCTAGATATTTTTTGTGTTCTATGTGTGATTGTGTTTCTATTCATTATTTTACTTCTGCATATTTTTGGTAAATATATCTTGTGTCTTTTATGATCAATTTTCTCTCATTAATAGTTGCAAGGTTTCAAGGATTTTCTACAAGAAAAAGGCATGGGTGTTCAAAAATAGGTTACTTTTTACCCAATGAAAAAGTATCAAGGAATCATGAAAGTTAAAAGGGGTGTCATTCAAGAATTTCATGTTGATTAATAAGGCGGGGATAAATTTTTGGAGCATTTGAAACAGTTTTTATTTTATATGTTTGGCATGTCAATTGTACATAAGAAACATCTGGGTGGATCAACTTAGACCCTCTTATTGGTCGAATGTGTAATTTTTCTTTCAATTTATTCGAGTATCATACCCTTAACCTCTAATTTTAAGTTTGTTTATTATATTTAACAATTTTCCATATATCAATTTGAGTTCTATCTTATCATTTTTATTTGTAATTTTATGGGATTGTTTATTCTATGCATTTACCACTCCCCATTCATGTGGTGCGTCACCTCTATATTTAGGTTTTGGTGCAAGAAATGTGGTGATTGGTGCATTTTAAGGCCCTTATACCTTGCCACCCACTCCAAATCAATATGTTATGGATAATGGATGGTTGTAATAAATTTTTCTCTATGATATAAGATTTTTTGCCATCATATATTTATTTTTCCAGTGGAATAAGTTGTAATTTTATTCATATGAAAAAATTAAGTTTTGTAGATGTTTAAAGCATATGCAAATGGTTGTCCCTGTAATGACATGAAACAAAGGTTACAAATAAAAGAAAAAATGAATTCCAGCCGGCATATACTTTTCTGCCCTTCTTCTTCTCCACCCTTTGCCAACCTTCAGAGTTGGGAGTGGGTGCAATTATGGCTAGCTAGTTTTCCATTGTGTTCATTGGATGTTCTTTGTCAGATTCTGATCCTTCAGATCCATGACTTCTTTTGATCCCACTTACTTCCACCTGAGGTTCTTGTTGTTGTTTCATATTCTCTGGCCCTAATGAGTATCTAGGGTATTTTCTTTCTGAGTATATTTCTGTCCCATTTGTATGTCAGGTACTGATTGGTTCCCTGTAGGTTCTGTCTACATGTCCTCTTCTTCCAACAGGTCGATATGCTGCCACCCTTTGGGCTTTTTTTGTTGTTTCCTATTCCCTTTGGGGTCCTTCTTGGCCAGTGGGAAGGTGTATTGGAGGTGCCCTGTTTGCATGTAGCTGCGGCATCTGAATGATATGTTCTCATAGTCAAGCGATTGAGTCCTTAGTGTATTATTGTAGTTCAATGTAATGTGATCAGGTAGCTCCTCACTTAGGTCCACTTCTACACATATTCTGGCAAAAGTGAAGATTCCCCTGATAACTCTGTCTTCATCTATTTTTTGGAATTTCCCCAAGGAATTCCCAATGGCTATTAAAACTTTGTGATGCCAAAAGTGTAGAGGGAGGTTATGTAGCCTCACCCAAATAGGCATTGTTGATACTTTCATAGTATTTGCATAAAAAATCAAAAAACCAGGGGGTGGTGAAGAGGCCAGCATTGCCCCAAAACCAAGGCCCCTGATTGATAATACTGTCTCCTTCTTGTTCTATGTTGAATCTAACTTTTTGCCATAATATATTTTATAGCACTTTGCCATTAGTTTATGGACTTTTATAATAAACTGAAAAAAAAATCATAGATTAAAATGTGTGTTAAAGATTGAACATTATTTGTATGCATTGAATGGTATCAATATATAATTTTTTTCATTTACAATGTAACATAAGAATGAAACTTAATCTCAAAATTAATTTAAATCTTGTTTCATATACATGAACCCTATAGTACTGAGGGACTTGGTTTGTACAATATTCTTAAATTGTACTTAAGAATATGCAAATTGATTGTGAGTATTTAAAAATTGGGATTGTATACATGAACCTTAAATACCTTGGATTCCATGAATTGAATTGATTGTATTAGATCCTCTTTATATTAAGATTAATTGTGAGCTTCTCAAAATGATGATTGAAAAAAAGGAATGGTGAAGTTGACTTTAATACTCTTACATTAGAGTAATATTATATTAACTCATTCATGCTCTACTTTAGGGTAATGTACATTTTGTTTATTATTATTATTATTATTATAAAAACTTAAACATCTATTAAATATTTATATCTTGAGTTAGGTAGATATCTCAAGCAAGTATCCTTTGATGAAACAAAGATATTATGTAGTTCCTCTATGGAAAATTGAGCCAGTAGTCATCTAGAGGGTTCACCTATGCTAGGTTAGGTTTGGTTGATTCGATAAAAAAAAAAACACAAACAAAACTCATAATCTACAATGGGAAGGACATAATTATTCAGGCCATGGTGCAAGAAATAGTGAAACAATCAAATAAGAAACCTACAAACACGTTGGCTCAGTAATCCAACCATTAATTTTGCACCCAAACTAATAGGGATCCATATTTTATGCATGTGACTTATAACCAAGAATTTCATGGTTTGAGGTAGTTCATGGCTTTAGGACTAGACTTCATGTTTTTAGGTGCCAACCTATATTTAAGAATTGAATAACCCTATCCAAATCATTGTCTTGTATCCCTAATGAGAATGATATAAATTCATTTTTGTTGAACGATCGACATTATGGTTGACATGATTTGGACATGGGATAGAATAAATGGGGATGGAACTCAAACAAAGGTAGGGTAATGAGATTCCGAGTAAACATTGCTAATAGATGTAGTCTAGGAGAGACACACTACATCAATTGATATCTCATGACCAACAATTATTATGGAGAGCTCAATGACTACTTCTATGTAACAGAATTTCAAAATCGGGGTAGTGAACATGAACACAGCTTATTTTGGATAAAATTTGCACTAATCTATGGTCAAAATACAAACATTGAAATCGAAAATTTCTTTGACAAATACTTGTCAACTAATTCATCACTCATTGAAAAGGAACTTAGAGCTCTACAAAACCATTTTCACACAAAGAGTTGTAGGAAGCATTGAAATTCTAATTGTAGATTTAATTTCCCAATACCACCAATGAAAGCAACAAAAATACTTGAGCCTTTTGAATTTGATAGCAATAAAACAAAAGCACATGCAAAGCTAATCTTTGAGGCAATAAACAATACAAGATACAGTGAAAATGATACATTTGATAGCTTCTTGGATAGCCTTGGACTAGTACATAACGAATACATACATGCCATCCAATGTATGCTAAATCGAACAACTCTATTATTGCAAAGAAAACCATTTGACACCTAGATGAATAAATTTTCACAACACATTCCAGGAATTTGGATTGCAAACACTGATTCCCAATTTGTACTTGATTCATATGCAGCTGCAATGTATTGCAGTTCCTATATGACAAAAGAAGATAAAACACTCACAAGAACATTTAGGAACATACGTGAAGATCATGTCAGAACAAAATCTGACATCATGAATACCATTAGTTCTTTAGGGAAAGCTTTGGTCAACTTGCAACAAATGTCTGCACAACAAGCAATGCATATTGTGTTATTGCTTCCACTAAACTGTAGTTCATGAAAGTGTGTTTTCATCAACACATCTCCTATCGATGAATGTGCATTTGATCTTAAAAGAAAAATGGACTTGCAAAAGGAAGCAGATGACTCAGAAGACATAATGTTCCCATCAATCATTGACTACTATTTTCTACGACTTATAGATATTGAACTTGTATGTTTAGCAAAATTTTCATCTAGTTATACAAAGAAAGGACAAAAACACAGAAAATCAAGTAGACCATGTGTCATTCGATGTGTCATATATAAAAAATACAAGGACATTGAAAATAATTGTAGAGAACAATTAATGTTATTCTATCCCTATCGAGTAAGTGAAACTATGATTAAGCAACATCATGTAACTCGGCAATCTACATATCTTGCATTCGAAGAAACAGTGAAGGAAAATAAACAAAAGTTCAAATTTGTTACAACGGCTACATTGGGTGACATAGATGATGCAATGCACATAGTAGAAATAGAAACTGAACAAATATTCAACATAGATAGTTTGAAATCAAATGAAATAGAAACTACAACATTTGACAAATCAATAGATGACAAATACAAAAACTATGACTTCCAAAAAGACTTGGAACATTTCCAATACACAAAGAAGTTTGCTCTACAATCTACATGGCCATATGAAATCGTCAAACAACCACACATACTTGAATACATAGAGTACTATGAGTTTATGCGATAATTAAACATAGAACAAGAAAGAGTAGTGATTGATGTTGTAACAAGAAAATTGTATAGACTAGATGAACTGATCTATTTGTTATTAACAGGAGGTGCAAGAACAGGAAAGTCACACACAGCTAAGGCAACTTTCTAGTGCTTATTATGCATACACAATGAGGCGTTTCCTTCTAACCCATCAAAACTAATAGTAATAATCACCGCATACATGGGAAAAGCCGTTTTTAATGCTGGTGGTGTGACATTGCATTCTGCATTCTATTTTCCCTTTAAAAAAGAAGATTTCCCCTCACTAAACAACAAAAAACTAGACACATTATCAAAGAAATTCCAACAACTGCATGTACTCCTCATATATGAGGCATTGCATGTTGGTGCAACAACACTATACCAAATTGATAAGCAACTCCAACAAATCTTACACACACCAACTTCATACTTTGGTAATGTTGACATGATATTCTCTGGTGATGTCTACCATGCAAACCTAGTAAGAGACTCTTTGATCTTTGAAAACCCAAAAATCAACAAAAACATAATTCCATACGAATTTTGGGTAGAGAAAATAAAATGTTATCAAGTACACACAACAATGCGTAAAAAAGACACATTGTTCATTGATGTCCTGAATAGGATGAGATTAAATGTGCAAATAGATTAAGATATTGCTTACATAAACAACAATTGTTATAGGCCCGCACCTTTAAGCCCAATTTTCCCATACACTTTATATCGAAACAAATATGTCCATATTCAACATGTAAAAATGCTTTCACTAAAAGAAGGGGAATAAATAATGCTTGCTGCAATTGACAACTACAAGATGGCTGGATCGAGCTATTTTGCCTTTGATAAAGCAATTTCATTACCATCAAAAATTGAAGTTAAACAAAACATGTTGGTTGAACTCTATGCAGGAAACTACAATACTAACAATGGATTGGTTAATGGCATTGAAGGGATTTTCAGATCCTATTCATCTAATAACAATAGGCCTAACATTGTCTAGATAGAATTTTTAGACACAGAGATTGGGAAACAACAAAGAAACAAATTCAAACAACTATACAATATAAATATATTGCCAAGTTGGACACCAATCATTCGGATTGCAAAATGACTAGCAATGTCTTGTAATAAATTACAAATTACAATTCAAAAACAATTTCCAATCTGTTATAGCGGCTACAACCACCCTCAAAAATTTTTCCTTAGCCTGTTTTGGAGCCTCCCTACCAACCTTCACAGTAGCTTGCCTTTCTTCATCAAGTCCTCAAGCTTCAGTGTCTTTCTTGCTCAATGGCAGCCTGTCAATTACAGTTTGACCTTTTCCCTTCACATGCTGCTCATCCAGACTTGGTCCAGCTGCAGGCTGAGCAGCTTCCCATTGAAATTTGTGCATTTCTGGAGGGAAACCATCCTTCCCTGTATTAATTGCACAATTCCCTCTGACATCCTATTGGGCTATAGGATTGCGCAATCCTGCCAGCCAACCCTCCTAACAAGATTTGCACACTTTTTCCCATCAACAAGTAGTTTAGCCCAGGATTTGCACAAATCTGGGCATTAGTCAGCTGTTGGGTCCAGAAATTGTTCAATCCCCTTGGGCAATCAACCAAACTTATAATCAGGAATGCACATTTTTCTCCAGCAGTCAAGCAGTCTCTTACATGTGCAGCTGAGTTGACCGGTTCCCTCCGGGACTAAGAAAAATAGACTTGAATGCATAGGTTGCTTCTCCCAAGGTTGCATGCAAAGGCATCCCTTGTTTTAGGGATCTATGTTTAGTAGTTGGAGGTTACATGCAAGGAGTAATTCTGAAACCTCCCTCCAAGTGTCACTTCCCCTAGATTTGTGGCATGTGTCTCATAACCTCGACGTTATCAAAACTCATCAATTGGACGTTGTAGAGTCATTCCTCACATCAACCTTGTAGCTTTGACATCCCACATAACATCTAGGATCAGTTAGCACATTCACCTCAGCTGTTTAGGGGTAAGCTTGCTTCCCATTGTTATAGACATATTTGGTCACATCAACCACAAACTTATATGTCAATAAACTAGTGCTCATCAACCCCTAAAAGAGTTGTTTCATACCCTAAAATAACTTAGTCATCTAAATACATCATTCCCCAAAAGTTCCATCTGAGAAACTATCCAAAAATTGCCTAAATTGAACCATACTGACAACTCCACTAGCAAAGTGCGATGCATACTGATTAGGCCTTCTATAGGGTGCGATGGGCGAGGATGGACAAATGTCTAAAATAGTTTGCTAGGTGGTTGCTCATGGAATCTTCTAGAAACTTCTCCTATGCCACTTGCCTCTTTGATTTCGCCCAAGGATAAGGGATCTAAGAAATCTCCAATCCCTTCTCTTATGGACTCAACTGTAACAAGTGGAATGACACTAATCAAACCCCATGGATGACTCACACCCTTGCACACATCTATAAATGGATCCCTCATCCAAGAGATCTAGAGGCTGGAATATTGTGAATCGCAAGGAAGTGATGATAGTTTGTAATTGAGGAAAAGAGCATTGTATTGTTGGTGTGATCTTGCTATTTCATGAGGTGAAGAGGGATTGAAGCTGGCAGGATGATGTTGGATCAGACAACTGGGTTGTAATTCTCCTTTCTATTAATAAAGCTCTTCAAGTTTTATTCCATATGATTGTGCAATTGTGAATGTTATCATTTGTGAATGCTATCATTTGTTCATTATATATCTGATTCTGTAATGTTTATGTTGTAATAGATCACGATGCTTTGACGGTTCTTTGTTGCTGTACTTGTGCAGGTACTCTCCAAGCGTGTTAAGTACGAGGAGGAGTTGCAAGCTCTGTCAAAGGGGAGAGAGATCAAGCAAGGGATTAAGTGGAAGTTCCAGGTTGGTTCTATTATCTTTCTCTTATCTGTTACACATAGAAGAAATCACTAGATTGCTTTAAACTGTTGTTTCTAGGGTAGCTGCCAAACCTAGAGGGCTGGCATTCTATAGGAATACTAGTTTTCCTAGAAAAAAATTGGCAACTCCACTGGGGAAGAAAAAATGTTTGTTTGTTGTTATTGTTTGTTTTATAAACTATAGACAGAGTCTGAAGTTAGCCAGGTAGCCTTCGAACTGCTCTTGCTCTGCAATTGCATAGTAGATGAATGCTGCTTCAGTCAATCTCTGGTTTAGTTTATGAATTAAACATTTGACTTGCAAGCACATATAGATGCCCTTTTGGTAGCTTAGTAACCTCTCAAGAAATTCCTTCATACTTTACTCTTTATTGTTCATCAACGCTCAGCTTAACTCATTGAAAACAGCTGCACATTTGAGCCAAAACCAATTTCACTTGCGCTCCCTGGACCATCGTACTGTCTTTCACTATAACCTAGTATGCATCACACCTCCCGAGTGTAGTAAGTGTGATGCATCTTTGTTTCTATGAAGCCTAGGTGCGATGACTGACTGAACTCTTTTTCCATTCTAGAAATTGAGGGTTTTTGACCTTGTTTTCAGTTTTGTTTAGTTGTTTTGCTGCAAATGAACAGTGCCTCTTTACTAAAGCTTACTTGCATCACTTAGATCAGCCTCAATTAGATTAGGATTAGTGAATGTTTTTGTGTATTTGTTCATCATTTACAATCCTTTGTCGAAAAGTTGTTTAAATCGATTTGTCGCTTTGATACAAAAAGTGTCATAATTGTCGTTTTGTGTCGAAAAGAGAAGTGTCATGAATTCTTCCTTCCCTTTGTAATCGGTTGAACTTTTATTCATGTATTTGGTTTGATTTGTTTATATTCGAAGTGTCGAAAGCATTTTTATTCAAAATTGAAAAGTGTTGTTGAGTCTTCCTTTCTCTTTTGAAGAAAAAATTGTCGAAAGTGTCATTTTGAGTGAAATATTTCAGATCTTTGCTGCATTTAGTTTTCCTTTTTGGCATTTTTCACATTAAGGAGAACGAAAAAAAAACATGAATTTGCATTTAACATTTTTTGGTTTGTGTGTGAAAATATGATTTAGGAAAATACACTAGTGTGTGCTCTTTGCTCTTTTGCTTAAAAGCACTGTTATTTTCTTTCCCTAGTAGCTAGGATTTTCATTGTACAAATAAACAAAGATTGTTTATCATTGTAGATTGCATTTTAGGAATTTCAAATCATCATCACATGGTGAACCATTGAAAGGCAAACTTTAAACAATATCAACTTTAAAATAAATTTCAATGAACCTAACAACGCTTTGGAACTTAACGCAACACATCTAGAGGTCTAGGCTAGAGACGTGTTCCGGCGTCATTAAAATTAGTGGCTATCATTTTCATTGAAGGTTGGGTGATTCCTCCTCCTTGATACGACAAGTGCTAGCATGGACTTGTGCTCCTTGTACCGTCGCGTATATATTGGGAGACCACAATAGGCTTAAATCCTTTATCCATAGGATGCCGAGTCTGTCGCCTTATTGATCGCAATGCATCGAACACAACATTCAGGAAGATTGATTGTCGTACATAAGTCCTTGATAATTTCTTTTTAATTTATCACCAAGGTGTATATTGCAGTTTTTCGATTGGTTTGGTAATCCCTCTATCTAGATTTTCTAGAGTAGTCACTTTCATTCCTTTTTGACTCTTTAAAAGAAAAGGTCCATCTGAGCACTTGTACTTTCAAGCTCATTAAAAATCGAAGGAGACTAGAGTCATCTTTAGCTTTTTCTCGACTCTTAAAAACTGAAAAAGCAAAGTTGTGTCCAAGCATCATAAAAATTAATTAACTGCGAATAACATCCCTATTCCTTAGTTGATCTTAAGTTGAGACATATGGTGACCAATCTGGAGTCCACTGATTAATAAATCCCTTTTGAAGGGAATCCTAGTCCTTTTCTTTCTTGGGGAAATATTGGTGCCCCTTGTATGGCTACATTATCCCTTCTGGGACTTACCATTGGCCTACCAGTATGGTTGTTTTCAACCTCTTTGGCTCAAAATACCGTCATTTCTCTGCAATCAAATACACCCTCAACTGAACAAAATCAACCTCTAGTTGATCTTGAAGTTGACCCTTCACCTTCTTCCTCATTTGTTTCTCCCTCCCCTTCTTCCTCTTCGCTTGGTGAAAGTAGTGATACTAGTAACCAGGTGGCTGAGAAGAAGAAGAAAGGGAAGGAGAAGAAGAAGAAGCCAATTCAGCAAGGGGGCAACCAAGCAACCATTGCTTTGAATGCATCATCTAGTGAAAATCCACACATTAAACTTCCCAAACCCAAATTTCCATGCATAATTTGTGCGAGAGACCATTTTCATTGAGATTGTCCTTGCTTTCCTCAGATCTTGAAAGAATGGTCTCCCTATTCACACCATCCTGTGTAATTAACCTCTAAAGATCATGCTGGTAACACACCATCAACTAGTGATAGTAAAGTTCATGGACAGAAGGGAAGGGTCAAAATTCCTTGTAGGTTATGTGAAGGTAATCATTCCCTTTACCTTTGTCCTTTTTTGGATGAAGCCAAAAAGGTGTTGGATAATTGTCCTGCTTCACCTCAACAACTTCCATCTGGTTACAAGAAACTCTCCCTAATTCCTTCACTCGTTGAAAAACCAACTGACTTAAATCAACCGTCAGTCAAAACCACTCTCTCTGAAAGTGAATCTTATGAGTCTATACCCGACCAAAGTCAATAGGTCGAGGTAATAGTTGACCCAATTTCACCTTCAGCTAATCGTACCTTTCCCGAAGAGAGTGAAAATGATATCATTCAAGTTCTTTTTGTTACTTCAGATTCTAATGAGCTTGGGGGAAATCCACCTGTACCTTCCAGATAGGAGGAAAACCCTCCAGTTCTCGTAACTCAAGGGGTTAATTCTCTCGTTTCTTCGATACCCCCTCCAAGTAGTCTAGTCACTTCCTTTGATTGGAATCGACTAGAAAGATCTTGCCTTCCTTCTTATGTACCTTTCCGGATCATAGTACAAGTTTGTAAAATGATCATGTCTGGCACTATTATAGATGAAGGTGCATCAGTGAGTATCCTTTCTTCAACTTCTTGGAAAGCACTTGGTTCACCACTGCTTATGCTTGTTACATAGAATCTATTAGACTTTAACAAAGAAACCAGACGACTGTTAGGGATCTTTCCAAAGTTACCTATTACTTTGGCAGGAAAGACCGTTCATCTGAATGTGATGGTAGTCCCAGGACCTTTAGATTACAATTTACTTCTTGGGCGTGACTATGTTTATAACATGGAAGCTATTGTTTCAACACTCTTCCGAGTGATGTGTTTCCCACATGAAGGAAAGATTGTCACCATTGACCAGCTTTCATTTCCCAGTCCAAACATAGCTCCAAGTCAATCATCATCCCTAAATGGCCCTTTTACACCAACGGTATCACTTGAACCTTCATTCCATCCAACTGATAGCCATGAGTAGTCTGGAGAATGTAATGAAGCTTGGGGGGCATACACCTAGTTGTAAAGGTAAGTTTCCTTGTAGGTTATGTGATTGGTCTATCACACCATTCACCTTTGTCTATTCTGGATGAAGCCAAAGAAGTGTTGGATAACCATCCTGCTTCACCGCAGCGATTTCCATCTGGTTACAGAAGACTCTCCTTTCCATCATGTTGGGGGCATGCCAACCATTTTCCAAGCATAGTTTTTTTGTTTCGAGCTTGTGTAAAAATGAAACTAACTTCAAGCATAGTTTTGTCATTTCGAGCTTGTGTAAAAATGAAACTGACTTCAAGCATAGTTTTTTCTTTTCGAGCTTGTGTAAAAATGAAACTGAAGCCAAGCATAGTTTTTCATTTTAAGCTTGTGTAAAAATGAAACTAAATCCAAGCATAGTTTGTTCATTTCAAGCTTGTGTAAACATGAAACCGAATCCAAGCATAGTTCCCCATGGTTTAAGCTTGTCTAAAAATGATACCATTTTCAATTTTTTAACCTTTGTGATTGCCATTTTATCAGCCTTTTGAGCCTTGGTTGTGTAAATCCCATCACCACCATCCCTTTGGTTGATCATACACTTCCACTTGGTTGTTTTACCCTTTTTGAGGAACAGTTGAAATGAGTGGTCTTATTAGCCAACCTCTTCACAGAAATCAACATGTTTTGAGAAGTTCCAAAATCATCAGAACTAGTTGCCACCCTAAACACCACTCGTTCCTCAAAATAGAGTCCTCTTTAAACCCTTTTCAGACTTGTTAAATATGAAAATATTGTCGAGCGCTTGTCCTTTCCAACTCGTTAAAGTGATTGGAAATGTCATCCCTCCTATATTATTTTATCCTTTTTCAGACCTGAGGGATTATTCTATGAAAAAGAACTTATGGAGTTTTCTTTTCATCCCTTTTCAAACTTTCTAAACATCAAAAGGACTGAGTTATCCTTGTCGTTAAACTCGTTAAAACAATAGCGACAAACTTGTCCATTCAGACGAGACCGAGTTTCACTGTCACTAGACTCATTAAAACATTAAATAGCGACAGGTTTGCTCGAAGGGAAAATTATAGAACAAGCATATGTTATCCTCCTCAATCTTGACAAAAATAAAGAGGTATTGGTCAACAATGACTGGGGAAAAAGGGGAAAAAACTTGAAGAATTTATGGTAGCAAGTCGCTCTTCAACATGAAATTTTCACTTCATCACCATTATTGAGTTGGGTTGTGTTATTCCGTTCACCAGTCATCTCACCATTGGTCTTTCATACCATCCATCTTTTGGGGTTAATGCTACCAATTCATCTTAGTGTTGCCGACATGTTCAAGAGAAGTCATTCAATTGAGAAACCACAATCTAGTTAATGTCTCATCCACTGCAATACCTCCAACCTTCATTTTTCATGACCACCATTCCTGAACCTTGTGTCATCAGTCTGTTTTCACTTCCAGAAATAATTTGCTTTGTTTCATGTCGTAAATGTGGGATACATCAAGGCCCTCCTACGACGAGTCACTTCTTGTGGACATCAACCCATTATCCAAGAAGTTGACATAGAAACAACACTTTCAGTGCTTTGAAGCTTGCATACATCAATGGCAAGTTTCTCACTTCCGGTGATAGGTTGACATCAATGGCCTTCGACCGAAAGATTTTGCGTGGTGTTCGACATTGGATCATATATTCACACCATGTGACTTGTACTGTAGTACCTTGAGGGTAATTATCATTATCGGTGATTCCTCTCGCATCTGTTAACAGCTCACATTATTGGTCAATAATCAGGCGATGTCTTTCCATGTTCGACTTCAAAACATCTCTTCACATGGATTGACTTGTACATCAAGCGAAGATTGAATGAGTTTGAAGACCCTGGATCTAGTTTCATCCATTCGGGTTGTGATATATTCAGGGACATAAAAACATCAAATGTACAAAGGCTCTACACAGATGGTCATCCTAAACATGGATGATGACTCTATATCTAAAGAATCACGAATCGATATTTGTAGACAACTATCTGATCTATGTACATGAAATCAATTTATAAAGCTGAGCATGGGAATGCCTCCCTCATCTAGATCATGAAATTATATTATGATGATGTATTATATTGTAACTTATGCAGGTCACCTCCCAATTCGAAACTTTGGATCCTCATGATAAAGCATTTCACCCGACATCAATATTTATGACTTCATGCTTTAGGGGGCAACTGTTATAGACATATTTGGGCACATCAACCACAAAATTATATGTTGATAAACTAGGGTTCATCAACCCCTAAAATATTTGTTTCATACCCTAAAAGAACTTAGTCATCTGAATACATCATTCCCCAAAAGTTCCATCTGAGAAACCATCCAAAATTAGCTAAATTGAACCATACTAATAGCTCCACTGGAAAAATACGATGCATACTGAGTGGTACACTGCCAGGGTGTGATGCATACTGATTAGGCATTCTATAGGGTGTGATGGGTGAGGATGGACAAATTTCTGAGACAATTTGCTAGGTGGTTGCTCATGGAATCTTCTAGAAACTTCTAACGTGCCACTTGCCTTTCTGAATTCGCCCAAGGATGAGTAAGGGATCTAAGAAATCTCCAATCCCTTCTCTTATGGACTCAACTGTAACAAGTGGAATGACACTAATCAAACCCCATGGATGACTCACACCCTTGCACACATCTATAAATGGATCCATCATCTAAGAGATCTAGAGGCTGGAATATTGTGAATCGCAAGGAAGTGCTGATAGTTTGTAATTGAGGAAAAGAGCATTGTATTGTTGGTCTGATCTTGCTATTTCATGAGATGAAGAGGGATTGAAGCTGGGAGGATGATGCTGGATCAGACAACTGGGTTGTAATTCTCCTTTCTATTAATAAAGCTCTTTGAGTTATTTTTCCATATGATTGTGCAATTTTGAATGTTATCATTTGTGAATGCTATCATTTTTTCATTATATATCTGATTCTATAATGTTTATGTTGTAATAGATCACGATGCTTTGATAGTTCTTTGTCACTGTACTTGTGCAGGTACTCTCCAAGCGTGTTAAGTACGGGGAGGATTTGCAAGCTCTGTCAAAGGGGAGAGAGATCAAGCAAGGGATTAAGTGGAAGTTCCAGGTTGGTTCTATTATCTTTCTCTTATTTGTTACACATAGAAGAAATCATTATATTGCTTTAAACTGTTGTTTCTAGGGTAGCTGCCAAACCTAAAGGGCTAGCATTCTATAGGAATTCTAGTTTTCCCAGAAACACCTGTTACAGGGAAAAGTGTCTATATAGAACTGCTCTATCCCACTAAGGTGTGGTAGCTACCTTAGAAACAAACAAAGTAAAGTCTACTTTCATTTTCTTTTATGAAAGATAGATGAGAGAAGAATAAGGAAGACCAACCTCTGTCTTGCGCTAGACTCCTTATTCGGTTCCTCTCTCTCCTGATAGTCTTTTGCTACTTGCCTTCTCGTATACCCAGCTTCACAGAGTACCTATAGGATCAAAGCAACATAAAACTATACAAGAACATGGATCTATTATCATAAACAATTTAGGGTCAGATGTAAATTGACCGTACAAATGCACAAAACATAGATTACACAAGAGTATGGAAGAAAACTAGAATATCTTTATTGATAATCAAGAAAGAGCCAAGAGAGTTACAACCAGCTGTTCTGACCCAGCATCATCCTCTTGGCAAGAAAGCCCTCCTTTCACCTCATACAAAGCTTAGATCACCCAACATACACTGATGTTACCTCAAGAAACTAACAGAAATTCCTTACAAGATGCAAAATTCCAGCCTCTGGATCTCTGGGATGAGGGATCCATATATAGATATCTGTAATGGAGATGAGTCAGCTTGTGATTTGACTAGTGTCCTCCCTCTGATAGTTCCTGCTTCCACTTGGAGATTGATGATCTCTTACTCATCCTTGGTCGAATTCAGAGAGGCAAGTGTCACAGGAGAAACTTCTGGAAGATTCCATGCTTTTCCACCTTGCAGAATGACACTGCCATTTGTCGCTTCTCGCTCATCTCACCCCATAGAAGGGTTTTTTGAAATGCAACTCACCTACTCAGTGTACTTAGGTGAGATGCATCGCACCCTGGCCATGGAGCAAGTGCAATGATCCTGTTTTGACCAGTTCTGAGTAGTTTTTCATGGAGAACTTCTGGGAGAAGCTTTAATTAGTTAACCTTGTTCATTTAGGGGTTGGAACAACACTTTTAGGGACTTAGGAGCCCTTAGTTTATGGATATTTTATGCTTGTGGTTGTAGGGCCCAAAAATATCTATAACAGTTGCCCCATAAAGCATGAGGTCGTTAATCTTTTTGATGTCAGGTGAAATGCTTTATCATGAGGATCCGAAGTTCTTTCAAGCTGACAGGAGACATGTAATAAGATACAACACAATACATTATCTTCATAATATTTTCATGATCTAGCTGAGGCGGGCATTCCCATGCTCAGCTTTATAAATTCATTTTCATGTACATAGGACAGACAATCGTCTGAGTATATACTGATGATTCTGGAAGAGCCATCATCCCTTTGATTGGATGATTATCTGTGCAGTGATGTACATTTGATGTCTTTATTTTCTTGAATATATATCGCAGCTCAGATGGATGAAACTAGATCTGGGGTCTTCAATCTCGTTCGATCTTCACTCAAAGTACAAGTCGATCCATGTGAAAGATGTTTTGGAGTTGAACATGGAAAGACATCGCCTGATTACCTGCCAATGATGTAAGTTGTTAACAGGCGCGAGAGGAATCACCGATAATGATAATGACCCTCAAGGTACTGCAGTATAATTCACGTGGCGTGAATAAAGGACTTGGCGTCGAACACCACGTAAAATCTTTCAGTCGAAGGCCATTGATGTAAACCTTTCACCGGAAGTGAGAAACTTGCCATTAAGGCATGCAAGTTTCAAAGTACTGAAGGGGTGTTCCTAGATCGACTTCTTGGATAATGAACTGATGTCGACAAGAAGTGATCCGTCATAGGAGGGCCTTAATGAATCCCACATCAATGACACGGAACGGAGCAAATGATTTTAGAGGAGGTGAAAATGGTCTGGTGATATAAGGTTCAGGACGGCGGTCATGAAAGAATGGAGCATAAATGTATTGCGGCGGGTGAGACATAGGTGCTCTGAATGACTTCTCTTGAACATATCGGTGACACTGACATGATGGATTGGTAGCATTAACCCCAAATGTGGATGGTGTGATGTAACCATGGTGATGTGACCGATGAATGAAACAACCCAACCCGACATGGATGTGGAGTGAAAGTGTCATGTTCAAGAGCGACATGCTACCAACAAAGTTTCTTCAAGTTTTCTTCCCAAATTTTCCCCAGTCATTGCTAACCAGTACCTCTTTATTTTTGTCAAGCTTGAGGAGGATAACATATGCTTTTTCTAAAATTTTCCCTTCGGGCAAACCCATCGCTATGTTTTAACGAACCTAGCGATAGTGAAACTCATTCTTGTCTGCCATGAACAAGTTTGTCGCTATTATGTTTTTAATGAGTTTAACGACAAAGATAACTTGGTCCTTTTCAATTTTAAAGAGTCTGAAAAGGAACATAAAGAAAACTCCAAAATTCCTTTTTCGTCATCTAATCCCTTAAGTCCGAAAAAGTATAAAACAATACAGAAGGGATGAATTTTCGATACTTTTAACGAGCCGAACAAAACAAGCGCTCGATCGTTTTGTGGAATGATCCCTCAGGTCCAAAAAGATTAAAATCTAAAGGAGGGATAACACTTCTGGTCACTTTAACGAGCAGGAGAGGCCAATGGCTCGACAATCTTTTCATAATTTATGAGTCAATTGAAAAGAGCTTAAAGGAGACTCGTTTTTTGAGGAACGAGTGATAAAATTGGGCAGCAACTGATTCCAGGTAAGGCTTGGAATTTTCCGATCATGGCAATATTACAAGGATGGCTAACATGATCACTCTTCACAGCTGTTCCTCAAAATGGGTAAACAATCAAATGGAGGTGAATGAGCGGCCAATGTAAAAGTGGAGGTGATGGTGCAAACATGACCAAGGCTTTAAAGGCTGAAGTATTACATTCACGATGGTTATTTACCGGAAATTGGTTCATTTTTTATTGAGCTTAAACTCTGGAGGAACATGTGCTCATTGCTTATCTTTATTTTTTAACGAGCATGAAGTCCGCGTTAAAACTGCTCGATTAATCCAGTTGTATAATAAGAATGTCTAATATATGAAAACGGCAATTTTTCAAATCTTTGCCCCACATACTTTCTTAATGCAAGTTAGGAGACGACCAATCCTATGAGTTTAAAGGGTTAGAGGACCTACAAATTTAAAAAAATAAATGGTCGCTCTTCACTTGCACGCCAAAAGGTTTGCATGCCCCCAGGTATAACATAGAGTTTCGAGGTTACCCCTCAATTTACAGACAAAACATGCTTGTTTTATCAGGAAAGGCCTACCTCTTACAGGTTACCAAAGAAAAACACTTCTTCGGCGATGTCTACCGAAATAGACAAAGGTGAGTGGCGATGCCCGCCAACTCACATAACTTTGACAAGAGAATCTTATTCCAGTCCAACCCCCTCTTCCAATCACGGACGGGAGTACGGAGGTCATATACCTCTCGCGGAAACCTACCCTATACCCGAAGTTTTTCTACCGAAGCAGACCAGGGTGCATGCCCCCTGGGTTTCAGTCATATCCCCCGAATCACTCGTGCTCATCAAGAGGACAGACTGGGGATTGATGAGACATTCCTCGTGTGAAAAGACCATTCAGGGATGGTGTGCGACTATTTGCTATGTGTGAACCGGGAAATGAAAGCTGGTCTACGAGCTTGACCACTCTTCCTTCGTGTGGAAAACACATTACTCTAAAGAGTGAGGAGACAATCGCTCCCATGCAATAAATATAGTCTCGCCCAAGGAGTAGATTATAATCTAGGGGCCCTTGGACTACCATTACGTTCATGTGAACGGTTTTCCTTCTCAATGTTATGGGCACATTGGGAAGGATCCCTAAAGGTCGACTGGTTCCTTTGTCAAAGCCTGTTAGATTTCTCATCTCAGGCAAAAGAAATGGCGAATCAAGCGCTTTCCAAGCAGTCGAGGAAAGGATACTCACAGAAGCCCCTTCATCTATGATGGTACTGGCCATAACCATTTTGTATATTTGAGCAATAATTCGAAATGGTACACTAGCTGGTAAACGGGGTCTGCCTAGTTGATTCCAATTGAAGGAAACAACTAGGTTGCTTGGAGGTGGGACCAAATAGATGGCCGAGTACGACTCTGACGAACTTCCTTCCTGCGGTAAAGGAATGGGTAGATTGCCCCCATGTTCATCGGAGTCTGTGTTTACGAAAAGAATTTGGACGATGTCATCCTTGTTCTCTTCGGTGACTGTATCATTTGGAGATGGAACCTCTAAAAGCAAGACCGGGTCAGCTGCCGTCTCGACCTTTTGACTTTCGTCTGGTGTGGATTCAAATGGCTCATCTTCAATGATAGATGCTTCGGCTGACCACCTGGGCGGGTCAGCCGGATTCTCAACTAGTGACGGACTTGGCAAGAGTTTTTTATATCCAGGAGGAAGTCGTAACGGTGAAACTGGACGATCGTCCAAAACTCTTTTAGCTTCGTCTAAGAAGGGACAACGGTGGACGGTGTGATCGCCTTCACATAGTTTACAAGAAAATCTATATTTTCCTTTTTGTGCAGAAGCTTCACTCTCACTAGTCGACAGTGTGCTTCCAACATGATTATCAGAGGTTGACGACACCAGATTGTGCAAACGAGGAGACCAGTCCCTTAGGATCCGATGGATGCAGGGACAATCTCTGTGATAGTGGTCTCCTTTGCAAATGACACATGGCGATTTAGGCCTTTTCGGTGCAGTGTGTGGATTTTCGCTAGATGACACTTGGTTGCCCCTTTCACCTTTGGCTCCTTCTTCTTCTTCTCTTTCTTCTTTTTTTCCTTCTTTTTCTCAGGCACTTGACTTTTGGCTTTGCCAGCCCCGTCAAGCGAAGAGGAAGGAGGAGAGGAAGAATTGGAAGAAGTGGAGGGTTGGGGGGTAACTCTGGAATCGTCTAGTTGCTGACTCGACTATTCAGGAATTGCGGTGTTCTGAACGACAGAGGTTGAGAAGAGCCATACCGGAAAGCCTATTGTCAATCCCGGAAGCGACAATGTGGCCATATTGGGTGCACCAACATCTCCCCAAGAGGAGAAGGGAATAGGATTCCCACCAAGGGGAATTCCTTGGTTGGTGGACTCCATTTTCTCAACCTAAGACCAACGTGGGAAAGGTGATGATTATTCCGTTTAAAATAAATTTTTAGACGCTTTGACACAACTTGTTTTTTCAATTTTAAAGAGTCGAGAAAAAACAAAAGATGACTCTAGTCTCCTTCGATTTTTAATGAGCCTGAAGTGACAAGTGCTCAGATGGACCTTTTCCGTTAAAGAGTCTGAAAAGGAACGAAAGGGACTGCTCTGGAGATCTAGGTAGAGGGTTTACCAAATCAATCGCAAAACTGCAGAATAATTTTTACAGTACGATAGTCAATCTTCCTGAATGTTGTGTTCAGTGCATTGCGATCGATAGGGCGGCAGACACGGCTTCCTATGGATAAAGGATAAAGCCTATAGTGGTCTCCCAAAATATACTCGACGATACGTGGGAGCACAAGTCCGTATTGGCACTTGTCGTCTCAAAGTGGAGGAATCACCCAACCAACAATGAAAGCGACAGTTACCACATTTTACGATGCCGGAACACGTCTCTATCCTAGACCTCTAGATGTTGTGCGTTAGGTTCCAAAGCGTTGTTAGATTCATTCAATTTATTTTATAGTTGATCTTGTTTATGAAATTTTCCTTTCAGGTTCACCGCGTGATGTATAGATACAATTCCTAAAATGCAATCTAAGATGATAAACAGTTGTTTTATCTTCTTTATGCCATGAAAATCCTAGCTACTAAGGAAAGATAGACAGTTTTCTTTCAACAAAGAGCAAAGAGCACACACTATATGCATTGTCCTAAATCAAACCAATCAAACAGTCTAAATGAAAATGCACATGCATGTATTTGTTTTCGACTTTCTTAATATGTAGATGATAAAAAGAAAGCTTATGTGCAAATTTGAATTACTTTTAAAGCGATAGTACTTAACAACTTTCTTTCCAAAATGAAGTGAGGGTAAGAGAGACACTCAGTGATTTTGAAATGAAATATTGCTTTTCGACACTTTAAAAATCACAAATTCAAATCATATGCAATAGTAAATCATATAATCGACTACCAAACAGGAGGATTGCCTTCTATGGCTGAAAACGATAGTTACGACACTTTCAGATCAAAGGACGACAGCTCGATTATGTTACTTTTTTGCAAAGGAGAACTGAAAATGACTAAAAATACACTTAAAACATTCACAGTTCTTTGCACATTGGAGGCAGAATAACAGTAAGGAAAAGGGTTTCAGACAGAGGTGTACTGATCACAGGCAGCAAAATTCAAGAATAGAACTGAAAGGAGTGAACACAGAAACCAAAATTCAGTGACAAAGCTCAGTCTGATCAGCGCACCTATAACACAGGGAAACTGAAATGCAGCACAGGTTCCTCACTCGGGAAGTGCATTGAATGTCAGTTTCTTAGAACAGAGGGTGAAATGGACTAGAGACGAGACTTTGAACAGGCTCTGGGTCACAGTTTGTAGTTCATTTAAGGGGTTTTGGCCGTGAAAATGGTAATCAGTAACTCAACAACAGGGGTGGATCTAATGAGGTTACTAAGGCCACCACAAAGGGAAATTAGAGAGCTTGTAGATCAAGTGTTTAATTCATAAACAAAACCCGGAGATTGACTGAAGCAACATTGATCTACTTTGCATTCGTAAAACAAATGCAGTTCGAAGGCTAGCTGGCTTAGCTTCAGGCTCCGTCTGTAAGTTTATAAAGTAAACAAATGTAGATAAACAAACAATCTATTCGCTCCCCAGTGGAGTCGCCATTTTGTTACAGGGAAAAGTGTCTATATAGAACTGCTCTATCCCACTAAGGTGTGGTAGCTACCCTACAAACAAACAAAGTAAAGTCTACTTTCGTTTTCTTTTATGAAAGATAGATGAGAGAAGAATAAGGAAGACCAACCTCTGTCTTGCGCTAGACTCCTTGTTCGGTTCCTCTCTCTCCTGATAGTATTTTGCTACTTGCCTTCTCGTATACCCAGCTTCACAGAGTACCTGTAGGATCAAAGCAACATAAAACTATACAAGAACATGGATCTATTATCATAAACAATTTAGGGTCAGATGTAAATTGACCATACAAATGCACAAAACATAGATTACATAAGAGTATGGAAGAAAACTAGAATAGCTTTATTGATAATAAAGAAAGAGCCAAGAGAGTTACAACCAGCTGTTCTGACCTAGCATCATCCTCTTGGCAATAAAGCCCTCCTTTCACCTCATACAAAGCTTAGATCACCCAACATACACTGATGTTACCTCAAGAAACTAACAGCAATTCCTTACAAGATGCAAAATTCCAGCCTCTGGATCTCTGGGATGAGGGATCCATATATAGATATCTGTAATGGAGATGAGTCAGCTTGTGATTTGACTAGTGTCCTCCCTCTGATAGTTCCTGCTTCCACTTGGAGATTGATGATCTCTTACTCATCCTTGGTCGAATTCAGAGAGGCAAGTGTCACAGGAGAAACTTTTGGAAGATTCCATGCTTTTCCACCTTGCAGAATGACACTACCATTTGTCTCTTCTCGCTCATCGCACCCCATAGAAGGGTTTTTTGAAATGCAACGCACCTACTCAGTGTAATTAGGTGAGATGCATCGCACCCTGGCCATGGAGCAAGTGCAATGATCCTGTTTTGACCAGTTTTGAGTAGTTTTTCATGGAGAACTTCTAGGAGAAGCTGTAACCAGTTGACCTTGTTCCTTTAGGGGTTGGAACAACACTTTTAGGGACTTAGGATCCCTTAGTTTATGGATATTTTATGCTTGGGGTTTTAGGGCCCAAAAATATCTATAACAACACTGATGCCTTGTGCTGCATTTCCGTTGCTTTTTGTGTATTTTATTGTGTGATTATTGTTTTCTTGATTTCTTTGAATGTCTGCTATCGATTACATATATTCTAGCTTTTCCTAGTTCTATTTCAATTTTCATTGCTGTCGCATGCATGAAATTGTTTTGCATGGATGTTCACCCAACTGAAAAATTGTCTCACCCACATGCATGTTGATCTATTTGTTGAATATTTCATTCATGTTCTGCATGCACTATTAATCACTTCTGCTATCACTTAGTGTCGCCATGAATTTCATTGACTTACTTGCTTTCAGTTTCCCGTCAGCGAGTCGGCCCAACCTTAGCCTAGTATCTGCCTTCACCAAGGCTGCATTGCATAATCTGGAGAAGGAAGGCTCACCTTCCTCTCCATATTTGCACATTCTGGCCCAGCACTGGCTTCCTGGACTGAATTGCACATTTTTTGAGGTCAGTGGCTACTTGGCCCAAAAATTTACGCAAATCTGCCCTTAAGCCAGTAGTCCTTCCCATATAGGATTTCTCATTTCACAATCCCAGCACCCAACTACCCAAATGGATTGTGCATTGTGCAGTTTGAGTAGTCAGTCAGTCTCTCAGCAGCCCAGACTATGCCTTGTGCAGTCTTTGTAGTCAGTCTCCCGACCTCCCGACCGAAATTGCATAACCTTTATGATCATTCACCCAGGTATGTTGTGAGTTAGTTCTCATGTTCATTCTAGTTTTTTACTGACATATTGCTTGCTATGAGTGTTGCCATGTATCTAGGTATCGCAAGTGTTCATTTTCCTCTTAGTAGTATAGGTGCAATGTCTTCCAGGAGAGCAGATACGAAGACACCGTTTAGTGCACGCTTGGGAAGTAGTCCATCAAGTGTCTATGGGCCTGCCTACTCATGAAGACATCAAGCAACAACATCACAATGAGCAACATCATTAACAGCAGCTAAAGGCAGCATACCAAATGAAGCAAATGAAGTGAATGCAATGGGTGCAAAAGGAAGGTTGTTGAAAACATAGAGGTGGAGCAAAGTTGCAAGATCAAGTAGATCCACTGATAATGAAAGCAAATTTGGAGACTCGGGATATAAAGTGATGCACAACATGAAGATCGCGCGAAGGAAAAAGATGGAACAAAGAAGGAGTTGCATGTTTTGAAGCAACAACTCAGGAAGAACATGAAGCTGCATAGACATACCAATGAGTTGCAGCAGGAACATGAATAGCAGTGGGTGCAACATGCACTCACAGATGAAACTGCACCAATACAAGTTAAGGATCCATCCCAGCAGCTAACACAGAGAAAACATGGTGAGTAGTGTTGTTGATTGCATGAAAAGGATCCAGTGGCATGCATGTTGTTGAGCGCATGCATACAATCCAACCCATTCAACACACTCACCAAGGCGAAGACAAGAAGCAAGTACAACTGACGCTGACCATGCACTTTGAAAAGTTGATGTGCATGACCACCAACACACACTTGAAGATCAGCACGCACACTATGCATCAATGTGTTTCTAGTTCAACTGTCCCAAGAAGACCATGTGCATGTTACCAGATGAGTGGGAAGAAGGGGGGTGAACCAATGCACCGGTTGCAATGGAGGCAAGAGTTCCCTTCAGCAAGATGTCACCATGACACACCATCATGGATGACCAAGCTTGGCATCAACTCACTAGCTTCACCATCACAAGCTTGTCAAAGAGTTGGTCTCACCATAGCAGACCGAGTGTCAGTGATGTCTTGCAGGGCTTGCTCAAGTCAAGTTGTCTCACATGAGTACATGTGCATTGTAATGTTGAGTCATGTCAAGTGTAAGTCGAGTGTCAACAATTTGATGTAACAATCATAGAGTAGGTGAAGAGTCATGAGGGTAGTTGAACTGTCACAAAGGGGAATATCAAGGGTCACCCCACCCTTTGCTATAAATAGTCCCTCATAACTCATTGTATAGGCTTTTGGTCAGCCAAGCTTCTACTAATACTATCTTGAAGAAGGCTTGGATAGTGTTGTAATGTGCCTTGGCTTCTCCACTTCACAGAGCTAGTATATCTCTTTGGAGGTGCAGGCGGATGTGGCTGTAATGTTCCACTGATGGGGCTAGAAAGCTTACATGGTGTATTGTATGATTGTGACTTACACTTCTTTATATAATAAAAGCCAACACATTTTCATGCATATGTTGTTATTGTAGTTGGACTGCTTCGGTTTCCTTAATGATATATGTTGTTTAACTTACGTACTTGTATATGAAATAATTTGTATACAATTATATGAATCTTGTTGTTATTGTGTTGCATATGTTGTTAATGATGTCACCGTCTATGTCGACTACTCTACTGGACACTAAACAAACCTTTCTCTGAGCCTTGTTATATCAACCTTCACACTCATCTCGAACTGATCTATGAGTGTTTTTCGTGTTATCTTACCTTGTATGTTGTGACTACCACATCCGTGTCGACTACTCTGCTGGAAGTTGTCCATGTCCTTTGTGTTGTGTGTTCCTAACATAGTTGGGACTGATCCCTTTCAACCTGGAACTCACCTTCACCTTGCTCTCCCTTTGAAGTGTTGGAACCTCTCATACTCATTTCTTGACTCACTGCATCAGTCACACCCTTGCTACTGATAGAGTTATCTTACTTGACTCTGTGCGACATCGCAGTCAAGGCATTACCTTATGACCCACTGTTGGGACTCCTACACCAAACGGTTTGAGGTCTCATTAGGACTTCTTACCGGGGAGATCCCCTTGACATGTTGACGGGTCCAGCCATCAACATTTTTGGCACTAGAAGGAGGGCCTGATGACAAGAAGTGTCCTCTCATCCATTTTGGAACCTTTGCATATCTTTCATGGAGTCTTGCATTCTTCTTCCCCCGAGGTGTTTTTCGAATCATAAAGATATCTCCATCTCGAGGAAGCTTTTCAATCTCTTGTCCACTCACACAGATGACGGTGAAGACGAAGTGGCCTGGCCTGAGCACTTACATAACTTTATTTCCATAATTTATGAGGAAGATGAGTTTACTAACGAATAGGATGGTCTGATGCTTACATTCACACTTCATGAATCCTATTTTCATTGGGTGCTTAGCCTACCGGCTGACACCTTGCAATCATGTGAACACTTCTATGATCTCATTGAAGACATGTTCCATCATTTTGATCTAGACCATCTTGACCGGAAACTGTTACAACAACGGAGGGCTCTACATGAATCCATTATTGATTTTTGGCAGCGCTTCTGTGACTTATAGTTTCAAGCTTCGAGGTGCTAGATGAAGTTCACTTATCTCTGGGACTGGTTCAAGTACTATTTTAAGAAATCTACC
Organism: Pinus tabuliformis; assembly: GCA_031772625.1. NCBI lineage: Eukaryota > Viridiplantae > Streptophyta > Pinopsida > Pinales > Pinaceae > Pinus > Pinus tabuliformis. The sequence continues at coordinate 665,793,855 of CM062811.1, read as the reverse complement.
CTTCCCAAGAGAAAGCTTGATGTTAAGCCTCACTCAACATTCTTCATTGATGGAATTGGGCAATCTCATGTGGGAGTAGACACTGTCTCAATGAACTATCGGTCTCCCTCTCATTCAATAGTTCCGCCATCACCTTGTGATGTTGAGGATCATGTTCACATACTTGTTCAACCTTCACACCCTCCCAACATCACTCCACACAATTTTTGGGCATATTTGGTTGTGAGTCCTTTGAGTTCTCATATGCATTATTTTTTTCCACCTTTGTCTTCACACCTAGGATTTCCTCTTGATGATGTTGTCTTGTGTTCGTCCATTCTAGACTCTTCACTTGTTGTGAATGAGGAACAACCCAATGACAGAGTTGGCATTGCAAAACCAACATGTGTTGTCATTTAGGAAGAGTATGAGTGGGATCTTGAGCATCAACACTCGGTGAAGGATGAATCCCTTCCATCCAAGCCCCCTCTGTTCTTTCCTAACATCATTGGTGAACCTGCCATCCATGATTTTGGATGTGTGTCTTCACCTATGGATGCACCCATTGTCGATCTCCCACAGGACACACCGTATGTTAGCCCATCATCCAATAATGGAGAGGACCAATCATTCGTTGAAAATCCACTTGATCTTTCATCTGCTCTTCTCAGAAACGCAAAGGGTGAACATCCTTCCTTGTCATCTAACCCTTTGTGTGATTCGTAAAATCATGAGGATGCCAACCAACATCCTGAATTTTCTGATCTTGGTTGTCGTGATCCCTTCACCTCATCATCTGATCACAATTTTGATTCACTCGTGTTAATCTCTCTAAGCCACTGGTCTATGAAGATCCATCTGTCAACAAAGTCGAAACCCCATAGACCATCGAGGCACTTTAGCTCGAGCTGATGGTTATGTCAGGCCCTCGTTGTCCTAAGGTTGGTTTTGCTTCCGATCAGGAAATGGTTCAAACACTCAAGGCTCCTCATCACTCATCTTTATGCACTCAAGATCAATCTAACACTCAGATCACATTTCCTCCACTCAAAATGCACAATCCCATTGCTCATGCATTGGAGGAGGCTTATATTGTGAGCACTCATGCGCGACGCCAATTATCTTTGCTTCTTTCGTTTGCTTGCATGTCACAGTCAAGAGTGTGTTTGTGCTTCAAAGTTTCACATAGTGTCACACAACACCATGATAAGTCCAAAGATTGCCTGTCATGCACATGCACTCACTTATGTCCCGTGGGAACTTTGAAACACGAAGTGTGGCTGTCTTCATTATTATATCTTTCTTGTATGCCGGTCTGCACAACTGGGTTTCTCACGGACCAAGCCTTCACCCACATGGGTCTGCCAATGCACCGGTGGCTGCATTAGAAGTATCACTTCATGTAATCAGGCCGATGCATCATTAGTGTAGGAGTAGGAGTTGTTTTTGCTTTCAGTTTTTTTCCTACCTAATTGTTTGCTTTCGTGCTTTGTTTGCTTGTTTGTTTACTTACTTTTCTTTCACATTTTCTTCTTCTCTTGCTTTTCTTTGTTGGTTGTTAGTTCATTTGCTTGTTTCATTCATAGGTTAGTTTGCATGAAACCATGTGTGACTCATGAAACGAGCTGGGTACAGTACAAGAGGGCTTGTACAACTATGACTACTTGGTTATCTATCATCTTGCCTCTGTATGATGAGCTTGTTACTCTTAGTTCATGATACATCGAAGGAAAATACGTACTATTCAAAGTGAACGTTGGTGAAAACACAATGCTTGCGCACAAACTAGTGTCACTTGCTCTAGTCGGTTGTTTTTTTGGGTTAGCCCTTATCAGCTCAGTCAAGTAGAGAAAGGTGAGGGGGAAAACCTTAGCAAGCATGTCAGATATACAATAAACTACTTCTCTGTTGGAACAACCTCCTCTACTCTCAATAAGTCGAGATCCCTCTTTCGCCTTTGAAATGAATAAGCGTTATGCACATTGAAAATGAAAAAAATGAAAAGTCAAAAAATTTGAAATGAAAAATGAAAAAGGCGAAAGAAGAGAAAGGCTTCTTGTATAGGAGATGATAGGAGTAACTCTGTCGGGGTACTGACCAGGCTCGCTGGTAGCGGAGCCATGCTTATGTTCCTATGTGATTCCACCAGGATACTGTCCAAGCCTACTAGTAGTGGAGCAAGACCAGAGATGAAACCTAAACTTTGACGATTATACTACTTGTGCACTTATATACCCCTCAACCCCAATCGAAATGGTTATGTTGCCTTGGCTTGGAATGTGTGTCAATCGACCAAGAGTCTAGCAGATGCTACACCTTACAATCAAGCTAGTGTGAAGCCAAGATGAACTAAGAGCTGAACAATACTTCTGGAGGTCTTAGAATTGCTTTTCACGAACAAGGTCCATTCAGAGTGCTAGAGTTCTACCAGTGTGTTGCCAAGTGTTGTAGCAGCTACAAACACCCTCCAAAATTTTGCCTTAGCTTATTTTGGACCCTCCCTACCAACCTTCATAGCATCTTGCCTTGCTTTGTCAAGTCCTCAAGCTTCACTGTCTTTCTTACTCAATGGCAACCTGTCAATCACAGTTTGGCCTTTTCCCCTCATAGGCTGCTCATCCGTACTTGGCCCAGCTATAGGTTGAGTAGCTTCCCAGTGAAATTTGTACATTTCTGGAGGGAAACCAACCTTCCCTCCAGGAATTTACCAAGTCCCTTTAACAGCCTGTTGGGCTACAGGATTGCACAATCCTACCAGCCAACCCTCCCAACAGGATTTGCGCAATTTTTCCCATCAATAGGGAGTTCATCAAGGATTTGCACAAATCTGGGCAGCAGTCAGCTTTTGGGCCCAGAAATTGCACAATCCCCTTGGGCAGTCAACCCAACTTACAATTAGGAATGCGCATTTTTCTCCAGCAGTCAAGAAGTCTCTTTCGTGTGTAGCTGAGTTGACCAGTTCCCTCTGGGACTGAGCAAAATAGACTTGCATGAATCGGCTGCTTCTCCCAAGGCATCATTCAAAGGCATCCCTTGTTTCTAGGATCTATGTTTAGAAGTTGGAGGTTACATGCAAGGAGTAATTCCGAAACCTCCCTCCAAGTGTCATTTCCCCTAGATTTGTGGCATGCGCGTCATAACCTCGATGTTATCAAAACTCATCAACCGGACATTGTAGAGCTCATTCCTCACATCAATGTTGTAGCTATGACATCCCACATCACATCTAGGAGTAGTTGGTACATTCAACTCAGTTGTTTTGGGGTAAACTTGCTTCCCATGCCTTATGCTATATTTCTGTCTCTTTTTGCGTATTTTCCTCTGTGAGTGTTGTTTTCTTGATTTATTTGAACGCTTGCTGTCATTTACATATATTCTAGTTTGTCCTAGCTCTGTTTCAATTTTTTTGTTGTCACATTCATGAAACTGTTTTGCACATACGTTTGCCCAACCGACGAACTGCCTCTCCCACATGCATGTTGATCTATTTGTTGAATCTTTCATTCATGTTTTGCATGAACTGTTAATCTCTTCTGCTATCACTTAGTGTCGCCATGCATTTCATTGACTTACTTGATTTAAGTTGCTCGTCGGCGATTCGGGCCAACCTTGGCCTGGTCTCTGCTTTCACCAAGGCTGCATTGCACAATATAAAGAAGGAAGGCTCACCTTCCTCTCCAGATTTGCACATTACGGCCCAGCACTGGCCTCCTGGATTGAATTGCATATTTCTAGAGGTTAGTGGCTGCTTGGCCCAAAAATTTTCACAAATCTGCCCCTAGGCCAGCAGTCCTTCCCAACTAGGATTTCTCATTGTGCAATCCTAGCAGACAACTGCCCGACTGGACTGTACATTATGCAGTTCTAGTGGTTAGTCAGCCTCTCAGTAGCCCGGATTGTGCCTTATGTAGTCTTGGCAGTCAGTCTCCTGACCTCCTGGCTGAAATTGCTTAACCTTCATGATCATTCACCCAGGTATGTTGCAAGTCATTTCTCATGTTCATTTTGGTTTTTGATTGATAGATTGCTTGCTATGAGTGTTTCCATGTCTCTAGGTATCGTAGGTGTTCATCTGCCTCTCAACAGTATAGGTGCAATGGCTTCCAGAAGAGTAGAGACGAAGACACCGTTCAGAGCACGCTTGGGGATGCAGTTGATCAAGTGTCTACGAGCTTGCCTAATCATGAAGACATCAAGTTGTTCGTGGACAAGGACATCAAGCAGCAACATCATAGTGAGCATCATCATGAACAGTAGTTGAAGGCAGCATATCAAATGCAGCGAATGCAAGAGGAAGGTTGTTGACAACATAGAGGCGGAGGAAAGTTGCAAGATCAAGCAGATCCACTGATAATGAAAGCAACTTTGGAGACTCAAGCTATGAATTGATGGTACGACATGAAGATCACGTGAAGGAAGAAGATGGAACAAAGAAGGAGTTGCATGTGCTGAAGCAGCAACTCAGGAAGAACATGAAGTTGCACACAGAGACCAATGAGTTGCAGCAGGAACATGAAAAATAGTGGGCGCAACATGCACTCACTGATGAAACTGCACCAGTACAAGTTAAGGATCCATCTCAGTAGTTGACACAAAGGAAAAATGGTGAGCAGCATTGTTGATCACATGCAAATGATCTAGCAGCATGCATGTCGTTGAGCGCACACATGCAATCCAACCCATTCAACACACTCACCAAGGCAAAGACAAGAAGTAAGTCCAACTGGGGATGAACATGCACTTCGGCAAGTTGATGTGCATGACCACCAATACATATTTGAAGATCAACATGCACACTATGCATTAGTGTGTTTTCAGTTCAACCGTCCCAAGAAGACCATGCACATGTTAGCAGATGAGTTGGATGAAGGGGTCGAACCAATGCACCTGTTGCAATGGAGGCAAGAGTTCCCGTCAACAAGATGTCACCATGAGCTGCATGCACACCAGCATGGACGACCAAGCTTGGCATCAACTCACCAGCTTCACCATCATAAGCATGTCAAAGAGTTGGTCTCACAACAACGGACCGAGTGTTAGAGATGTCTTGCAAAGCTTGCTGAAGCCATGTTGTCTCACATGAGTACATGTGCATTGTAATGTTGAGTCATGTCAAGTGTAAGTCGAGTGTCAATAGTTGGATGTGATAGTAATAGAGTAGGTGAAGAGTCATGAGGGTAGTTGAACTATCACAAAGGGGAATGTTAAGGGTCACCCTACCCTTTGCTATAAATAGTCCCTCATAACTCATTGTATAGGGTTTTGGTCAGCCAAGCTTCTACTAAAACTATCTTGAAGAATGCTTGGACAATATTGTAATGCGCCTTGGCTTCTCCACTGCCCAGAGCTAGTATATCTCTTTGGAGGAGCAGGCAGATGTGGCTGTAAGGTTCTACTGATGGGGCTAGCAGGTTTACATGGTGTATTGTATGATTGTGACTTACACTTCTTTATATAATAAAAGCTAGCACATTTTCATGCATATGTTTTTATTTTTATTGGATTGCTCTGGTTGCCTTAATGATATATGTTGTTTAACTTACATACTTGTATATTACTGATTTGTATGAAATTATATGAATCTTGTTGTTAATGTGTTTCATATGTTGTTAATGTTCTCACCGTCTGTGTCGACTGCTCTGTCAGACACTAGACAAACCTTTCTCTAAACCTTGTTATATCAACCATCACACTAGTCTTAGACTGATCCATGAGTGTTGTTCATGTTATCTTACCTTGTATGTTGTGACTACTGCATCCATGTTGACTGCTCTGCTAGAAGTTGTGCATGTCCTTTGTGTTGTGTGTTCCTAGCCAAGTTGGGATTGATCCCTTTCAACCTGGAACTCACCTTCACCTTCCTCTCCCTTTGAAGTGTTGGAACCTCTCATACTCATTCCTTGACTCACTGCATGAGTCACACCCTTGTTATTGACAGAGTTATCTTACTTGCCTCTGTGAGACATTGCGGTCAAGGCGTTGCCTTACAACCCACTGTTGGGACTCCTACACCAAATAGTCTGAGGTCTAATTGGGAATTCTTACCGAGGAGACCCCCTTGACATGTTGGTGGGTCCAACACTATCAACAAAATCTAGTTAGCCTATGCACAAACAATAGACCGAACATAAGGACTAACATTGGATTAGCTTGCATTTGACGCAACTGGTGTAACAAAACATGGTCTATTCTATACTGCACTATCACGTGTTAGGACTATCAACTCATTATACTTGATTAGAAAATTGGTGCAACAAAACCTCCATGTCAAAAACAAGATAGTCAATGAAATGGCATGATGAGAAACAATTGGTGCATGGGAACTAGATTTCGCAAAGAAGAGATCTGATAACAAGAATGTTTGATCAATCGCAAGTATAAACACACGTAGTCTACATGCACATCTTAGTGACATGATCCATCACAAGGACTTAATGGACAATATGATTCTCTGTTTTCAAGAAACTCATCTGCATATTCCGCCAATAGACAAAGAGTTCTTATCAGTCAACTTTGCCATTGCACATTCTACACATGGAATCCTTACTTGTATAAACAAAGAAGTAACTATCAAAGCAACAAAGATATTTTGCAAAAACAAAAAAAGAACTTACGCTAATTGACATGTACTTTCAACAACAAATTTTCTTAATGAACATTTATGCAACAACATTTAAGCAAGTATCCATGATAATATTAAAGAATAAAAATCGCAAACTACATATACCAATTGTGTTTTCTTAGTCATTGGTGACTTCAACATTGACATCCAACTACAAACAACTCATAGCATAATATTTGTACAGTTTATGGAAATGGGAAACTTACAAGAAATAACAAGTAAACTATCTCCACAACGAAAAACAATAATAGACCATATTTGGACAACCTTTCCCATCAAACAATGTGAAATCAATGTGGCATGGGCATATTGGTCTGATATAGCATATTCTATGCTTTACTACAGCTTTAACAACACTTTTCTCTGCAATCTTCTAAACATGCCATAAAACAAATTCTATGTTTTCCACCTTTTTTTCATCTATTGTTTTCTAAAAGCAAAATCAATGTCAAATGGACATATTAGTTTCTGTACAATTTGTTAAACATCACATTCGAACAAAGTCTATGTTCTCCAATTAAAATCAATGTGCAATCGACATACTAGTTTCTAAACACTTTGCTAAAGATCTCATTACAACAAAGTCTATGTTTTCCAGCTTCTCTGCATCCACTTTGTCCAAACTAATCCAGGTATGTAAAAACACATAGAATAACATTATGCACAGATTTACTATTGAATACAAGAAATTTTTCTTGTAAATCTAACAGCTTGTACTCATGTCTTGTACAGATAAAAAATATGAAAAGACAACATGAAGAAATTACTGCTCCAGAGACCTGCAGCTCCTCGGAACTTGAAAAAAAGTAATTAAACAAGCTTTATATCTATTCTTACAAATTTTATTATATCTATTCTTACAAGCTTTCTAATGCAAGCAATATGTTGATTCAGATTCACTATATGTTTCTCTACAGACAAAAACAAGAAGAGGAATCTCAAATAAATACTAAGCATCAAGAATGCAATCCGATCACAATACAAGAACTAAATAGTCTCAAAGTCGGAACAACTTTTCACGATGACATCCTTGTAATATATAAAACAATACTTGATCAAGTACACGGAATAGAATTGTTATGTGCTGGCCTAGGATATGGAAATTACACTAAATGTGCCACACAATCTCATCGCTGCTGTTGAAGCCAAACTTTTCGTTGTCTAGGGAATTTGTATCAGATATTTTAAGATCTCTGCAAAAACAATTTATGACCATGGAGACTGCACTTGCATATTAGTTCTACATGATAGAAGCATTGTAGAAACAATCCCATCCATCTATAATGAGTACAAATTTGTACCAACAACAACAATTAGGCAGCTTACAAACACAACAACTCCATTTGTGATCAACACAGTGGCTACCCTTGTAACATCTGCAAAATAGATAGGGCCTCAATATGTGCTAGACATCAAGGATGGCCAATCTGAAAATGAGAAAGCCATGGTATGTACAAATTCAATCATACATACTTTTCTACATTTAATCAAATAGATTTTAAAGAAATTACTTTTAACAATAGTACATTTTTCAATTCAGGTTTATCTCTTTAGTACATTTCTATCATTTTTCGATTCCATAGAAAAACAAATTTCGAAACAAGAAACACCAATGGTGTTGTTTCGAAATGTTGTTAGAGGAAAAGAACACAGATCACTACACATGTGAAAATCCACTTTTATAACAATTGTCAACTCGAACAGAGTACTTGCAAATCTGAGCAAGCTAATTGTCTCAACAACAAAGGTTATTTCATGTCTCACAAAATATAAATTTTTCTGAATTATTTATTGTCCTCTTAACATTTTCTATTGCAATATCTAACACTAGAACTATACTGAAACATGAACCAGGTAGCAGGAATGTTGACAATAGCAAACATTCATGTAGATCCTTTTGTGACACTTTGCAACAATTTCTCTTTCCCAACAGATACATTTGGAACAGTTTCCGGGGATAAACTCGATTTTTCCACATGTAAATAGTTAACCACATATCGACTTTGTTTACAGTTGCAATGGATTATCCAAATAGAGGCAAATGTTTAGTAGGAGTGCATTCTGAAAAACAATTTGCTACTAGAGCTTTTTCCATCTTTAATAGATCTGACATATGAAAAGTATCTACAAGATGATGCTGATGTTACATACAACCTTCAATACTTCCATGTACAAAGAAGTTTTTACTGGAGAATTCAAATGTCATTTTGCGTACAGAATGGTGCAACTTCATTGTCAAAGAGGGTTAATATCTTATGTTATCTTATGCGTCTACCTACCGTGGTGCTCACTTTTTGTTGTTTCCTTTTCATGGAATTTGTTTAAATTGTGTTGTTTCAACATTTTCTTTCATAAACCATGCTCCATAGATCACTAACCTATCTAGATAGAAATGGTCGTGAGGATTTCCTGATGTTCACAGCCTTGTTCCCATATGGTATATCAGGCAAACACGCCAAAACAATTGACATAATAGGTTGGCATTTTGCAAATGTAACCAGAGTGCAACTTTTGCAATCTGTAGCAAACCTGCAAGCCTTTTCGTGTTTGTGTCCTCAATCTGAACTCTAGGATCAAGGACCAAGGTGGGATGCTGTAGTTCAGTATGTCATTATAAAGAACAACTCACATGATAGGTTGGAATTTTTCAAATGTAACCAGAGTGCAACTCTTGCAATCTGCAGCAAACTTGCAAGGCTTTTGGTGTCTGTATCCTCAATTTGAACTTTTGGATCAAGGAGCAAGGTGGGATGCTCCAGTTCATTATGTCATGATACTCATAATCTCTTCACAATTGTAATTTAGACATTTTCATATCCAATCTACAAAAGAAAAGCATGATGACATGATACTCAACATGTAATGATTGCTTACTGAAAAGCAAATGCAAAGGTAGTGATCTAAAAATGGGGCTCTTAGGCTTCTTGTCTAACTTACAAGAACCTCTCCCACTTCCAAAGCTTTAAATTTTTCCAAGTCTTAATGATTAAGCAATGCGGAATTAAGAAATGCTTGGAAATATGGGTGTATGCTCGTATTTGTTTTTAGTTGATTATTTACTTTAAAATCTATTATTTGTGCTGATATGGGAAGGTACTTAAACTGATATATATAAATGCATATAATAGTAGTTTAAGCAGCAATAAAAACAAACACATAAAACAAGAAGATAATATGGAGTTCACCCTTATATCTTGGGCTATGTCTCCTTAAGCTCTAATCAACTTGATTAGGTTCTCTGGGATTATGGCTTCAATTATTTTACAAGTGCTACACTTAACTCCAATGTTTTATACAGGAACATTGGGCTTAGAACACCATCTTATCCCTTGGCTCTTGGAGCTCTTTGGCTCTAGCTTTGGTTCTGGCTCTCAACTCTTGCTTCTCGCACTCGCTCTGGCTCTGGCTTTGTCTCTTTGCTCTTCTCTCAGCCTTTGCATGCCTCGGTGAGTCGCTTAACCTCCAAGCAACTCCAACAACAATATGTTGTTGTCAATTGAGCTCTCTGGCTTTTCACTCGACCTCTGAGTGACTCCCCAAACTCTCTGCGCATTCAGCATTTTTTTTTGTTTCGCTTCTCGTTCCTCACTCTTCGCTCTATTCTCTCTGTTCTTGGCTTAAGGCCAATCTATCTCACAACTGCTCGAATCCCTTCTTTCAGCTGTTACAGTCACTGCATCACCTCACAGGGAAAATGGCCACCTGTTCCATAACGGATAAGTGTCAGGTTCACCGGAAACACTCGATCATTTGAAACGACCGTTATTTCCATTTACTCCAAGAATGCCCATGAAGCATGAATCTCTGCCAACTCATCGTCCACGTCGGACTTCAAATCTTTATGTGCCGAAGCTTAATCCTCCGTCGGGTCTGGTCTTCCATCGAGTGCAATCTCCGCCATTAGATCTGGGGCCTCCAGATCCGATGATTATCGCTCTTATCGCGCGGTTGACTTTCTCGAACATTAGCCAGTGATGAGAGCAGTTTTCTCTCTCATCCACTAGACACACGTCAATCACTGTATGGCATCATTGGGTCCTCTGACAAACCCACTTACCGCCCGAAACGCCTCCGATATTCCGCCGATTTTGGAGCACGGGAGCCGCTTTCAGTTGAGCACTTTTCCCATGGTTTTTCAGCTTCCCTTGTGACTGAGAGCTCAGGGATATTCCATTTCGAGGGATTTTTCCCAGCGATGCGTGGTTAGCCTCCATTTTCTGATCTGAGCCTCCTAATTTCCATTTTTGCACCATGCACAATCCCCATGGGCAAACGGTCAATGCGCTTTGACCGAAAGTCCTCGTTGCTCTATGTTGGCTGGAAATTGTCATTGTTCAGAGGTTATTTCTGATAGGCTTTGACATCCATAAGACTTTAAACTCCGGTATGAGTTTTTATAGAGTTCGGGTAGCTTTAAGAGAGTTTAAGGATCCAATTTCGGATCACGCCTTCCCACTAAAAGAACTTTTGGTCCACCAAAAGACTGATATACCGATTTGAGCAGTAAACGAGAGTAACAACACCCTCTTCTTTTAGCCTCCCTACACTTGCCTTCACATAGTGCCTCTGAGCCAAAATCTCTAACCACTTCCCTTCTTGGATGGGTTGGTCGTCTCGGGAAGAACGGTTTTCCTCCTCACCTTCATGCAGAACTTCTGTTGTGAAGTTTATAGAAGGTAGTTTGAACTTCTTTGCCTTGATCCTTGATCCAAGGTGGCTCAAGCAAATGTGAAGTACATCTACTCCAAAAAACTTTCATTTGTACCTATTTGAAAAGCTGCCAACAACAACTGTTAACAATAGCAGGCATACAGACAACAACTGCATGGGCTAACTCCTGCTTCAACAAAGAAACAGATTTCACATCTCGTGAACCCTTCCATGTCTTACATCTGCATACAAATGATTAACTAGATAACAAGTCAATAAAACATGCCTTTACAACAAATGACCCTTTAAGTCAAGCATGTAGGGAAAAGACCTTTAGGACTCTTTTCCAGAAGATGAAACACTTCATCATTATCTCCATTTTAGAGACCAAGTTAACTTCTCCCAAGCTAGCATCACATGCATCTCATGCTCAGGCGTGCATTCCATCTATCAACTTTTGCTTAAGTACACTGTACTTTCGAAGCTAAAATGAAAATATTGTTGCAACAATCAAATGAGTTTCCTACTCAACTTATTTCTATTTACCATTTGGTAAGATCCTGCAACTTGCATTTATTCCACAAAGAAATGCAAACAGATGCATCACTAGACATGCAGCCTTAATTGGATAAGAATTCTAACCATTTCTTACCAATCCATTTCAAAGGTCCCTCCTTTGTTTGCACATCAGCATCAATATGTGAATCATCCTGAACCACATCAATCATGGAATCTTTATTTCCATCCCTGCCATTTTCTTTTTCCACCTTCTCCTTCAGCTTTGGGGGAAGCAATGCTGGATTCAAAGTCCAACACCTTTCAGTAAGATGCCCTTGCTTATGGCAGTAAGTGCAACACATGTGCATCCTTTTGACAACATGATTTTCCTTGTCTTGTGGACCTTTGGCTTCTTGTTTCTTTTCCTTCAAAAGTTTCCTGTATGTGGCCATCCTCTTCCAACATCTAGAAACATAATGGTTATCCAAACCACAAAAGGAACATGCAATTCTTTTTCCATGCTTTACAAAATCAAAAGGAATGTGTTTAGAACCAGACTTATACCTACCTCTTTCACCTTTATTGCCTTCATGAGGAGGTGAGGCAAATGAAGAAGTGGCTCCCTTTAGAACACCATCACTTTCTTCAAGGCTGTAAGAGTTTCCACAACCCTGTGGTTCAAGTATGTGCTTCTGAAAACTTGCATCATGCTAATGATGTTTCGAGCTATTGCATTCCTCCTGAATACAATCCTCACACATCTAAGGTAGAGGACCTGCAATGAAACTCCTTCCTAGAACTGTTTCAATGGCCTTAATGGCAGCTTTGGAATTCTCTCTATAAGACTGTCCATAGCCAAGACCCAAATACTTAGGCCTTTCCTCAATGATTATTGGCTCAAAAATACCTTGTGCATGCTTTCCCAATCCTTTTCCTTCATAGCCCATCTTGGACATTAGCTTGGAACCTATGCCTTTGGTATGTTTTTCAAAAGAACCAATATAAGCATTCTTAGAAGAATTTGAAGACAAAGAAGAATGGTTTACCTCTTCTTCAAGCTGATACTTGGCCAAGGCTTCTTTTGCAACAAAGAGTTGTGACTCCAACTCATGCATCCTTTTCAGGTTCATATTTGCAATATGAAGTTGCCTCTCCATTTCTTGCAATTTGCCAGAAAGCAATTGCTTCTCTTCCTCCACAGAATTCAACTACTCTCTAAGTATGCTGCTCTTCCTTCCATCCTCATACATTTCTCTCACCATATCGATCATGGTGGACAAGTCTTGCTTCATGTCTCCATTAAAGGAACTTCGGGAGCAAGAAGAATTTGAGAACTCACTTGTAGAAGTTGTCATTTTCGAAATGTATTAAAGAACTTCAAACAAGATTAATAAAGAGCTTATTCAGCAACCTTTTGCAACAAACCTCTTGTGCTTCAAGGTTTTCCCTGAGGTCCTTTGGGATAGAAGAATGCCTTCAATAGCTTTCCCTTCACCCCTGCAAACTCAAACAATAGTCAGTGTGCAACCAAGCATACAATTGATGAGGCAATCAATCCTTGATTGTCCAAACACCTTTCAGACAAGCAATCTTTGCCCTGTCAATCAAGCATTCTGTTACAACTTTCTTTGAAGGTGGGTTTAATCAATCCTAAGCTCCGATACCACCTGATCTGAAAATGGGGCTCTTAGGCTTCTTATCTAACTTACAAGAACCTCTCCAACTTCCAAAGCTTTAAATTTTCCCAAGTCTTAATGATTAACCAATGCAGAATTAAGAAATGCTTGGAAATATGGGTGTATGCTCGTATTTTTTTTCAGCTGATTATTTACTTTAAAATCTATAGTTTGTGCTGATATGGGAAGGTACTTAAACTGATATATATAAATGCATATAACATTAGTTTAAGCAGCAGTAAAAACAAACACATAAGACAACAAGATAATATGGAGTTCAATCTGATATCTTGGGCTATGTCTCCTTGAGCTCTAATCAACTCGATTAGGCTCTCTGGGATTATGGCTTCAATTCTTTTACAAGTGCTACACTTAACTCCAATGTTTTATACAAGAAAATTGGGCTCAAAACACCATCTTATCCCTTGGCTCTTGGAGCTCTTTGGCTTTCTAGCTCTGGCTCTTGGATCTGGCTCTGGCTCTCACTTTGGCTCTTGGCTCCGACTCTGACTCTAGCTCTTTGGCTTTGGCTCTGGTTCTAGCTCTCAGCTCTCGCTTCTAGCGCTCACTCTGGCTCTGGCTCTGGCTCTTTCCTCTGGCTCTCTAAGCTCTTTCTCTTAGCCTTTGCATGCCTCAGTGAGTCACTCGACCTCCAAGCAACTCCAACAACAATATGTTGTTGTCAATCGAGCTCTCTGGATTTTTACTCAACCTCTAAGTGACTCCCCAGACTCTCTGCACATTCATCGTTTTTTTTTCTTTCGCTACTCATTCCTCGCTCTTCACTCTATTTTCTCTGTTCTTGGGTTAAGGCCAATCTATCTCACGACTACTCAAATCCATTCTTTCGGCTGTTACGATCACTACATCACCTCACATGGAAAATGGCCACCTGTTTTGTAATGGATAAGTGTCAAGTTCACCGGAAACACTTGATCGTTTGAAATGGCCATTATTTCCGTTTACTCCAAGAATGCCCACGAAGCACGAATCTCTGCCAACTCATCATCCACGTCGGACTTCAAATCTTTATGTGTCGAAGATTAATTCTCCATCGAGTCCGGTCTTCCATCGGGTGCAATCTTCGCCATTAGATCTGGGGCCTCCAGATCCAATGGTTATCGCTCTTATCGCGTGGTTGACTTACTCGAACGTTAGCCCACGATGAGAGCAGTTTTCTCTCTCATCTTCCGGACATGCGTCAATCAATGTATGGCATCGCTGGGTCCTCTGACAAACTCGCTTACCGCCCAAAATGCCTCCGATGTTCCGCCGGTTTTGGAGCATGGGACTACCTTTGGTTTAGCACTTTCCCATGGTTTTTCGGCTTCCCTTGTGACCAAGCGCTCGGGGGTATTCCATTTCAAGGGGTTTTTCCTAGCGATGCGTGATTAGCAACAGAAACAGCCTCTGTTTTCTTATCTGAGCCTCTTAACTGCCATTTTTGCACCATGCACAGTCCCTATGGGCCAAGGGTCAATGCGCTTTGATCGAAGGTCCTCATTGCTCTGTGCTAGCTGCAAATTGTCGTTGTTCAAAGGTAATTTCTAATAGACTTCGAAATCCATAAAACTTTAAACCTTGGTATGAGTTTTTACAGAGTTCGAGTAGCTTTAAGAGAGTTTAAGGATCCAATTTTAGATCAGTTAGTAACTATCTATCCTATGGACCAACTAACTTACCTACTCGACCAACTAAGTTTTGTATATGTTGTATCATTGATCACTAGATGTTGTAAATAATAAATATTCATTTATTGTCTTAACTGAATGCTTTGGGACATATTGATGATCATTTCATATTCGCATGTATACTTCTTTCATGGCTTTGATACAACTATCTATGTACCTCTATGTTATTCATGCGCTACCTGCTCCTCTAAGCTATGAAAAATTGTTACTTAGTCAATTTTATGTTTTCATATTGATGCAAAAGTAGAATATCCTCTTTCAAATCTATAACACTAACAGATTGTTGATAGCCTTAATAGAAATTGTGTGATATATGCATAAAATCACTTGCAGTATTCACCTCTTTCTTGCTACATGTGTCTAAGCTATGAAAAATTGTTACTTAGTCAATTTTATCTTTTCATATCAATGCAAAAACAGAATGTCCTCTTTTATTTTTTTCTTCTTCTGTTCACTTAAAGAAACAATAACTAAATATAAAAGAAGCCCTATCAATTATGAGGAGTTATGGTCCTTGATTTCTTCTTGCATGAGTAGGAAGTTGTAATAAATTGAATTTGTATTTCCCATGCAACAAACTTGCAAGCCTTTTCATGTTTGTGTCCTCAATTTGAACTCTGGAATTCAATTTGTAGGACATTAATCATGAACAACTGTCCCTCCGTGTTAGACATGTTTAGGTCAAAAGTTTGCTATACCACTTTATTGAACAAAGGCAAAGTGACCACCTTCACCTTCAAATTGTTCATTCACCTCCTACAACTCAATAGAATTTTCCAAGGAACCAATAGGCTAGCACCTTCATGCGCATTGTCCCACACTTGGACAGTAGGTCACCTAAATCACAAAACAGAGTAGTCTTTTCTAAGATTGTCTCCACCAAAGCCTCCAATTGTAACAACTTTTTCTTTGTCTAGACAACACTATCCTAAGCACTCGAACTTCTTCTTCTTGAAAACATATTCTTGCTACTATGCATTGATACAAGGCATGCTCATAGGTTCTGTGACTACCTCAATCAACTTCATAGCTAACATTCTCAGCACCCTTCCTAACTTCCTAGTCATTATAGGAAGACTACAAGTCTTGGTCTCATCCAAGAATATAAAACAGTGGGTTGCACCAGTGTCCACCAAGTCTGCCACCTTCAACCCAATCATTGTCGCATTCACAAAACAAAGGTCATGCTTACCTTCACCTTGCAAATCATGCTCTTGGCATCCTATGAAAACTCACCTAAACCAGCTGTCAAGCCACCTTCCAAGGTTGCCAACTCTTTCTTCAAAGGAAATTCTATGGAAAAATGGTTTTGGAAACAAAGAAAACAAGCAACATTCTTACCTATACACTTACGTATACTCTGGTGCTTCCTTGAAGTACTGTTGCATTATCTTCCATGACTATTCTTCTGCATCCATCATGTGTAAACATAGGCATGTTTGAAGAATCTACCTCAGTTTTCCTAGACTTGGGCTCTAGCTACTTTATCTTATTGCACTTTCGCATGCTATAATGTGAAAGGAAGGACTCCATAATGACATCACTTGGTTTGTGCAACATTGAAAACAAAAAATAATTGACCAAAGCTTTGTGAGGATTGGCTCATCCTTGTTGCTTGCTACACCAAGGCACCATACTTGGTTCTTTCTACAAGACTTCAAGCCAAATCTTGCATTCACTTGCTAGACTTGTAACTAAAAGCTGTTGTTTTCAAAATTTGTGGTTAAGAACAACTTGATTTTGCTATGATACCACCCTTTTTCATCAAAGTGTTGAAAAGCAAAAACTAGGTCTAGCACTAAATTTTTGGTTGTTTCCTCCTTAGATTGTGCAGCATTACTTTGCGTCATCGACATGGCTTGACCAACTTGTGCCTACTACAAATAGACTACACTTCTTCAATTAGGCTTTTCCCATAACTACGTGCTACGCTACATGTGTGAGGTCTACCAACAAGTTCTTATAACACTTAGCTCATGTCCAATCGTTATTGAAAAAAATCCCAATAATACTTCTTAACGCTTAGAAAAGCATCTTAATATGTTACCAATATAACATCAAATTGCTTGCAGCACTGACCTCTTTCTTGCTACATGTGTCTAGGCTATGAAAAATTTTTACTTAGTTAATTTTTTGTTGCTTGCTGCATTAAGTTTGTGCTAATAACTTTAAGACCATAACTGTAGCACTATGGTTGAGATTGAATTACTTCTTTCTATGCAAAAATCCATTTGAAATTCAATTTGTAGGATAGTAGACGCGATAAACTGTGCCTCTAGCCTCTGGAATGGGTCTTGCAATAGATATTACAACCCTTGCTGCTTACTGTGTTGTTAGTGGTGCTTAGTATTATAAAATCCCTCTGGTTTAATAAAGGAGTTGCTCATGTAAGATAGAATCTCCTCTTTCAAATCTATAGAACTAATAGATTGTTGATAGCCTCAATAGAAATTGTGTGATATATGCACAAAATCACTTGTAGCATTCACCTCTTTCTTGCTACATGTGTCTCAGCTATGAAAAATTGTCACTTAGTCAATTTTATCTTTCCATATCAATGCAAAAACAAAATGTCCTCTTTTCTTTCTTTTTTTTCTTTCGTTCACTTAAAGAAACAAGAACTAAATATAAAAGCAGTGCTATCAATTATGAGCAGTTATGGTCTTTGATTTCTTCTTGGATGAGTAGGAAGTTGTAGTAAATTGAATTTGTGTTTTCCATGCAGCAAATTTGCAAGCCTTCTTGTGTCTGTGTCCTCAATCTAAACTCTGGCATTCAATTGTAAGATAATATTACTAGTGCAAGCTTCGTCCTGCCCCTAACATCTTGCTTTTGGTCACCAAAAGTGCACAACAGAGTAGTATTTTCTAAGATTATCTCCACCAAAGCCTCCAATGCTACCAACTTTTTCTTTGTCTAGATAACATTGCCCTAAGCAACTGACCTTCTTCTTCTCAAAACCATATCCTTACTACTATGCATCAATATAAGGCATGTTCATAGGTTCTGTGACTACCTCAATCAACTTCATACTGACATTCTCAACACCCTTCCTAACTTCCTAGTCATTATAGGCACACTATAAGTCTTGGTATCATCCAAGAATATAAAACAATGGGTTGCACCAGTATCCACCAAGGTTGCCACCTTCATCCCAATCATTGTCGTGTTCACAAAACAAAGGTCATGCTTACCTTCACCTTGCAAATCATGCTCTTAGAATCCTGTGCAAACTTGCCTAAACCTCCTGTAAAGGCACCTTGCATCCATCATGTGTAAACATAGGCATGTTTGAACAATCTGCCTCAGTTTTCCTAGACTTGGTCTCTAGCTGCTTTATCTTATTGCACTGAGTCTTTGTCCCAAATAATTCTTCCTTCACCCAAAGTTTCCATTGCAACTCTATCACTGGTGCACTTTCGCATGCTACAACATGAAAGGAAGGACTCCATAATGACATCACTTGGTTTGTGCAACATTGAAAACAAAAAATAATTGACCAAAGCTTTGTGAGGATTGATTCATCCTTGTTGCTTGCTACACCAAGGCACCATACTTTGTTCTTTCTGCAAGACTTCAAGCCAACTCTTGCGTTCACTTGCTAGACTTGTAACTAAAACCTGTTGTTTTCAAAAGTTGTGGTTAAAAACAACTTGACTTTGCTATGATACCACCCTTATCTCTAGCACTAAATTTTTTGTTGTTTCCTCCTTAGATTGTGTAGCGTTGCTTTGCCTCAGCGACATGGCTTGACCAACTTGTGCCTACTATAGCTAGACTACACTTCTTCACTTAGGGTCTACCAATAACTACGTTCCAAGCTACAGGTGTGAGGTATACCAACAAGTTATTCTAAGACTTAGCTCATGTCCAACCGTGATTGAAAAACATCCCAATAATACTTCTTAACACTTGTGTCTAAGCTATGAAAAATTGTTACTTAGTTAATTTTCTGTTGCTTGTTGCATTAAGTTTGTCCTAATAACTTTAAGACCATTAACTGTAGAACTATGGCTAAGATTGAATTACTTATTTCTATGCAAAATCCATTGGAAATTCAATTTGTAGGCCAGTAAATAAAATTCCTTTGGTTTAATAAAGGAGTTGCTCATGTAAGATGGTTGGTTCGTGAAAAGAACAAATAGTTCAATGTTCAAAGTACTAAGTTCATAGTTCATAGCATAGAGCTTAACCAGAACTACAACTAGCTTGCTCCTGCTATCATCTTCGACCATGGTGGGAACTTTAGTTCAATGTTCAAAGTACCAGGTTCATGGTTCATAGCACAGAACTTAAGTGGAACTACAACCAACATGCTCCTCCTATTAGCTTGGACCATGGTGAGAACTGTAGAGACTCTCTATCTTGAGAAACTACTTCTTTCACAACCTTTGGAATGGGTCTTGCAATAGGTACTATAACCCTTGCTGCTTACTTTGCTGTTAGTGGTGCTTCCATTGGTTTAGTTGGCGTAGCATTGGGATCTTAAACGACCTCTGCCACTGAAACTACTTAGTCATCAACTAGCATGAACCTGCAAGTATAAAAGTTAGGTAGCTAGTATTGTTTTTTCTTACTATGCTACTTCTTCCAGATATAGCTTGAACCAACAACAACAGAGGGTAGGGACTAGTTGCCACGCATCCGCTCTTGTTAAATATGACTTTTGAATGCCACAAATTTCAAACTTGATACTTTAGGTAAGAATTTATATGAGATACCTTCTTTATGTGAAATGGGTAATGAAATTACTTTAGAAATAACGTTTACATGCTCAAATAGATGACCATCTCTTCACATCAAGGATTTAAATATTGTTTTAAAGAAAGTTGGTCCTGGCTTGCAATAATTTTTAGGAAGACCAAGGGCTTTGATTTTAGTGATAACATGAATATCAAGTGCATCCATAATTTCTCTAAAAAACAAGGGCATTGGGAGGTTTACATATATTCATATATATAACACTAATCACTATGGATCATGTTGAATATACTAAAACAATAGAGTCCATTGTTTGTAATTGAAAGCAATGTTAATGTGTTGAGGTTTTAAATGTTTTACATAATATTCATTAACAAACGAGTACAAATGACTTTACATACCAATTTACATATTTTTATAATTCTACATAGTAGTGATTCAATCCAGGATTGAGAAGTATATGCCTACAAACAAGAATACATATAAATAATATCAATCTCAACATATAACATTATCTTAGCACTTTGTGGTACATAATAGCATTTTTCTTTGGAACCTATAGGTAACTGAACATTAGTACATGAAAGATAGGGTAAAGAAAATAAATACTTGAAACTTCACAAGTATTTCATATAAATAGTGGATAAAACCATACTATATTTACATAAAATTGACAAAAAGATTACTGCATTTGTGCATTGGCGTGTTTTGGAATGGATTTGCATAGTTTCAAGAAGCATATGATAAGAAGGAAAAGGCTGCTATAAAGTAATATGTTGATGCTTCTCTTGAGAGATTCACTACACCTCTACCATCCTAGAAGTTGTAGCAGCCACTGATGACTAGTATGCAACGAAAGGAGGATGAGGATGAGAAGGTTTCCAAGGAGGAGGCGGTGGGAGAGGGGGAGAGGGAGACAGGGTGGGGTTTCACATGTGTAGAAGAAAGAATCTGAATTTCTATACCATCAAACATCGGAAGAAATGTGGGAGTACAATGTGGACATGTGTAGAAGAAAGATTTTGAATTTCTATTCAATCAACAACTGAAGGACTATGGGAGTATAGTGTAAAACAATGGCTCCATCCAAACATTTTTTCGGTGGAGCTACATTCCTAAATCGAGACATTATTTTTCTTAACCTACTAGTAGTTCGATCTAGGATTGATTAAACCCTCGATCAAGCTATTTCCAATTTTACATAAAACTCTTGCTTGAGTTTTTTAAGTGCTTGATCGAGCTACTAAGGGTCTAAAAAACAAAGTTTTAGCTCCTCTTCTACAGATTTCTCTACGATACCATCTTTCTAGCATGATGGACTTAAGGAAATATTTATTCTTCAGTGACAAAATTAATCCCATTGGATTCATGAAGGAATCCTTTATCGAATGGCATATGAGTTTGACATTTAGAATTCATATGATATTTTTCATCTAATTTATTTCAAACCTCATGTTTGATATTTTTTTGGATAGTTTCGAAGGGGATTAATCATTTAAATCAATAAAATAATATATATAATGAACTTTTTTCAAAAAAATGCATTAATTTCTTTTACAAATCCTCTTCAAAGGCATATTCTTGGTTTTTGAATTTATTTAAATAGTAGAAAAAAATAATGCATGAACATGTGTTTCAAAAATGGAGTTCAAATATTAATTCACCAACTTTAAAAAATAAGAAAAACTATAATTTTGCATAGAAAACTAAAGTTTCAAAATGCGTTGATTAGTTCTCTCTCTCTCTCTCTCTCTTTATATATATATATATATATATATATATATATATATATATATATATATATATGTATATGTATATGTATATGTATATGTATATGTATATGTATATGTATATGTATATGTATATGTATATGTATATGTATATGTATGTGTGTATGTGTGTGTATATATATATGTATATATATATATATATATATATATATATATATATATATATATATATATATATATATGTATGTATGTATGTATGTATGTATGTATGTATGTATGTATGTATGTATGTGTGTGTGTGTGTGTGTGTATGTATGTATGTGTGTGTATATATATATATATATGACTAATTTATTTCGCACAGACACACACATACCTATTAAGATATGCTAAAAATTGCAAGGAAAAGTATTTAATTTAATGGAAATTTCATAGATTATATGACCCTAATATCTTTTGAAAAAAAATATTGTTAAGACAATAACATAATTCAAATCTCCATAAATTAACCTCCTACTCAAAATCAAAATTCACAAAGTTTATATGAATATTGAGGGCATCGATTTCATAAAAGAGGAAAATTTTGAAATTTCGTCACTACATTGGAAGCCCATCTTCATGGATTCACTATCCCCTAACCACCATCATTTTCCCCACTCTTTAACCTATTATTCTATAAAACCTTCTCCCACACTTACCCAATCTTACCAATCCACTGGGGTAAATATGTGATGAAGAGATGAAGAGTTACTATGATATGACTCAACCTTCTAGATCACCTTAAGGAAATGGAATCGACACAACCTAAAGCTTATTGACCTCCCTCAGGTGCTACAAGGCTCCCAAGAGTTAAACCACCCTTCCAGGTGACCAAACCCTGAGTTAAGCCTATTTTCATGTTCCCTCAACTCACAGATGCTGGCACAACACTGTTAGAATTTGAATATAACCCTATAGTTGCATGCACAGTCCTGCTAGGGAATGACTGCAGTCCTTTTCACCCATTTCTATGCCTTCGACCGCAAGATCTGAGACACTTTTTCAGTGCTTGTAACCAGACCATTGCCCAGAAATTAATGAAACTCTCATAAATGATAAATGACACAGGAACAATAATTTCTATAAAAACTTATACAAGAACTTGACCTAACCAGGTCTAGCCATGATAGTGATTTTGTCAAACACATCATGAACATGTAATTTACATGTTAAAATTACATATCTGAACATATGGATCTCATACTTATCTGAGAATCGTCAAGAAAGTATGAGCACCTCTCAAAATAGTTTCATTATGATCTATTAGCTCATACATTCATTAAGCATTCATTTACTAATCAAAACATGATGAGAGCCATAACTAAAGTCTCCCATGAAGCCATGCTTATAACCATCATATACCCAAAATAGTAATAGTGATAGAACAACCATAAAAGCCACATAATAACAAGTATAAATACTCATGAAATACAAGAGTAAAAGAGCTCTTATTAACATATGCAAAATCCAACCAAGTCAGAAACTTCCACATACCACCTGACCATAGATTGGGCTGAACCAAATCTTTCTTTCAGCCAATCAACCACATTCCATATTCTAAGCATGAATGTGGGACTCACGAAAAGAACCAGGTCTTCCTCAGGCTTTATCGTGTATCTCTCCATTATTGGTTAAGTGATATATAGGCTTGCAACCTTCATCTATGCAACCAGGAATTACCATATCCTGCCATTATTGGTCAAGAGATTCATAGGCCAAACTATAAACATACACTACTAGGCTTTACTACAATCTCGCCAAAACTGGTTAAGGGATCACTATGCCCTAAAAAATCATGGATGCTTCCATATTTCTTCATCAATATCTTGAGGAATTTTCCTGCATCCACCCTTAGGATTTACCATATATCTCGCAATTACTAGTCAAGGGATTCTTAGGCCTTTGGGAATTTTCCTGAGACCACCTCACCCAATTCCAAAACATCCGACAATCCAGCTCAACCAAGTGAAAGAACCCCATCACACCATGGTTGTCTAGAAATGACAAGGCAATGCTGAAAACCATTGTCACACCTGGAAAAACCCATTCCAATGACAACAAGAGAATGAAATACACACATGCATGTACCATGTATGCCAAAACTAGCAAGGAAATCTTGCATGCAACTTAATACCTGCAAGTAATACTATTGTGTCTGCTTGATCCAACTCTTCCTTGCTTGATCTTTTCATTCCTTTTCTTTCTTTTCCTTCCTTTACCTTCCTTCCTCCAATGCTAGGGTGCTCCAAGAATGCTCTAAGTGTGCAAGAGAATGAGAGAATAGAGAGAATAGGAGAGAGCTCCAAAAATGAATTGAGAAAAGGGTAAACTAAAAAAAGTCATGAATTGATCCTCATAAGCCTTTTTATCAACGAGGTCTCTATTTTCTTCAATTTCCATTATTTTTCTTCAGTGTTCCCCTCACATGCAACCTGTGACCTTTCACCTTCATTTTCTCCTAATTTCCTTTATTTTAATAAATAAAATATCAAATAATGCCTCTTTTCATTTTCAAAGCCTTTGCTAGTGTCTTTACCAATTTCCCCTTAGCCATAATAAGCCAGATGAACACCTACTAGGATGTTTTTCCCAACATTCAACTTGGAATACGTGTCCCATGGCCATGGTCTTTTTTTTCATTTATTAACTTTATTACATGGATTTTTAACTAGGATTTTTATAGAACCCTCCCCCTTTGGGAACACCATCCTCGATGTTCAATGACATCTATAACTAGGAAGACTAGTGACAATTAAAAATTACTACCCTTGGAGCTTTATAACTTAGCTTGATTAAGTATTTATAATGAATAACCTGATAAAAAGCAAAACCAACATAACCAACATGAAAAAATGACAACCATATTGCTTATTAGAGCTTTATAACACAACACGATGTGGTATTTACGTCATATATATGCATATATAGATGCAACCAAAATGCAACACCAAAACATATATGAAAAGACATCCGCTCAACTAGTGAATAGAGAAGGATACATAGCCCACATATGATTAGCCATCTCCCATGTAGCTTCATTGAGCCTAAAGTGCTTCCATTGCACTTTAACTTACTCGATTGCTTGGTTCTGGAGCATGAGTTGTTTCTGCTACAAAATACACCGAGTTTCTGACTAGAATTCTCCTTCATGTACCACCTACAATACATACTAGTTGAAGGCAACTCAAGTCTGTAGGCCACTGGTCCAATCCTCTCAATGATCCCAAAAGGCTCGCAAAATGAAGGTGTCAGCTTCACACATGACCCAATCCTCGAGGAGATTTTCTTGGGTTGGATGTGCAACTACACTTGTTTCCCAACCTGGAACTCCTTAAATACCCTATGTTGATCTACATAGCTCTTCTACCTATCAGTTTCTACCTTTAAATTCTTTTTGATAACCTGCATTTCCTATTCCATCTCTGCTAACATGTCCATTCCTATCAATCCCTGTTCAATAGATCACTCCAACTGATAGGAGTATTACAACTCCGCCCATAAAGTGTTTCAAGCAAACTCATCCTCAAAGATTCCTGATACCCATTATTGTAAGAAAACTCTACTAGTGGAATATACTCTTCCCACTTCAATTGTTGATGCATAAGATACATTCTCAACATGTCCTCTAGAATAATGTTGACCCTCTCTATTTGTCTATCTATTTGCAGATGATAAGTTGTGTTGAATACCAACTCTATATGAAAACCTACAAATATCTCTTTCTAGAACCTATAAGTGAACTTAGCATCTTTTCCTGACACAATCTTCCTAAGAATACCATGTAACCTCACTATCTCTCTGATGAAGACATGTGCTACCTCATTAGTTGAATGAGTAGAATTCACTGGAGTAAAGTGAGCTACCTTAGTCAATCTGTCAACCACAAACATAATAGAATCATGTTGTATATATGTCCTTGGAAAACCTGTAATGAAATCCATGGAAATGACATCCCATTTCGACTCTCGAATTGGAATCAAATGTAGTAGACAACCTAGATGCTTACACTCTGCCTTCACTTGTTGACAATCCAAACATCTAGAAACAAACTCTACCACCTCCTTCTTCAAATTCAGCCAATAATAGAATTTCTTAACTGCTATCGACATCTTATGATATCCCAGGTGACCTAAATAGGGCTTAACATGGAATTCCCGTAAGATAAGCTTCTTGAGCTTGTTGTTGTCAAGCACATAGATTTTATCCCTAAATTTGATCAAACCATCTGCCATGAGATGATAGTCCACATCTTGTTCACTTGTACCTTGCTGTTGTAACCTATACCTAAGCTCCTTGTACCTGTCATCCCGTTGTCTTGCCTATAAGATCTAACCCTGTAAATATGTCCCATATGAACTCATAACTGCTATGTGATTTACCTGTACTCTTATGCTAACAACATATGAAACCCTATTTTCTTTAACCTCAATGTACATGATCTCAAAGTCAAACTCACTAATCGTGGCCAACCATATAACCTGCCTGGAATTAAGATTCAGTTGGCCAAATAAGTATCTCAATCCAATGTGATCACTCATCAAGATGAATCTCATGCCAACAAGATGGTGTCTCCACATATTCAATGCATGAATGATTGCTACCAACTCAAGATCATGTGTCACGTATTTTTTCTCATGCTCATTCAATTTCCTTGACTCATAACATGCCACCTATCCCTACTACTTCAAGACTCTACCAAATCCTATCTTGCAATCATTTGTGCATACCACAAATTCATTATTTGGATCTGTAATCTTTAGAATTGGAGCATTTATATGTAACTACTTAAACTGCTCAAAATTTGCTACACATACCTATGTCCATTCAAATTTCTTTGATTTTCTCTATAATGATGTAATAGGATAAGAAATCTATGATAATTTCCTAATGAACCTCCTATAATAGCCCGCTAACACCATGAATGATCTAACCTCATCCACTTTCCTAGGAGTTGCTCATTCCATGATAGCTTTAATCTTTTCTCGATCCATTGTTATGCCTTCCTTGGAAACAACATGCCCCAAGTAGTGTAGCTTTGTCTAAAAGAAGTTGCATTTGCTAAGCTTGGCATACAACTGATGCTCTCTTAGCAATCTCAATATTGTTGCTAAGTGTTTGACATGCTCTTCCTCATTCTTAGAATATATCAATATATCATCAACGAATACAATAACAAACTTGTCCAGATAAGGGCACAACACATTATTCATAAAACACATAAAAGTAGCTGGAGAATTGGTCAAACCAGAAGGAACCAAAACAAATTCATAATGCCCATACCTGGTCTGGAAAGAAGTCTTGTATATGTCCTCTTGTTTGATGGGTACCTGATGATAACTTGATCTCAAATCAATCTTCGAGGACACTGCTTCTCCCTTCAACTGATCAAACAAGTCATCAATCCTTGGTAACAGATACTTATTCTTGATGGTTACCTTGTTCAAATGCCTATATTCAACACATAACCTAAGAGTACCATCCTTCTTCTTTACAAATAACAGTGGTGTACCGAAAGGCAATACACTTGGCTTAATATATCCCTTGTCAAGCACTTCTGTCAACTGTGATTTCCATTCCAATAACTCTAAAGTGTTCATCCTATAAGATGCCTTTGATGCTGATGTTGCCCCTGGTACTAACTCAATAGATGAGACCACTTCCCTGTGATTCAGAAGCTATGAAATCTATTTGGGGAATACATCCTAAAACTGTTGTAAAATCACGTATCTTCTCAATACCTTTGCATCTTCAACATCCTTACCATTATCAATAGAAATATGCACTACAAATAACACATACCATTTCTTACGATTGCGCTTGCCCCACATAGCTGTAAACATTCTGACTGATGTAAATTTCTTCTTACCCTACAAGATTCTCTATTCTCTATTATCATCCAAGCACTCAATAGCCTTCTCATAACAATCCACCTTAGCCCTGTGAAGATAACCAATCCATACCCAAAAGCATATTGTATGAACCCAATGGAAGTACATTCAGATGCGCTGATGTAGGCACACCATTCAACTCAAATGCACAATATCTTACCCAATGATGAACCCTTTTGTTCGTACCTATAGCCAACTGAGCTAACCAAGACTCTGCATGCACTTCTTTATTCAAACCACACTTATCCACCAAGTCAAGTTTAACATAACTATAATTAAATCCAGTGTCAATCAAAATAGAAACACCTTGATCAAAAAGCTTATCATCCATCTCGACAATAAATGTCTGGTGATCCACTTTCCTGTTATCCAATGTTGTATAGATCTGAGGAATGCTTGGGCCAACATCCCTAACTATTTGTTCTTCATGTGCACTGTAGATATGAGTCCTACCACCCTGATATGATGAGAAATCCCTCTTGAGATGCTCCTTGCTACATATCAAACACTGCAACAATCCCTTACCCTCACCTTTATTCTGTTGCCCTCCAAGATGTGACCCATGCCCCTTTCCAACTGCATTAAAATTCCTATAACACCACTCTCCCTTTCTCTTGCATCCTGAGGTTTTATTCGCTTCAGTTTCCATTTACCTTTAGCTTTGCCTTTCCCTTTCCAACACTGATGAGACTATATCTTACACTTTGATTGTTCATAATAGTGCTTCAACTTTCCAACGACTTATTCAAGTGACCAAGGCTCATCATATTCAATTAAATCTTTAAATGAGAATGGTAATCCATTGAAAAATATCTAAAATTTGACCTTCTCATTCTTAAGATATGGTACATACCTCAATAACTCTAAGAACTTAGTCATGTACTCCTCATCTCTCATTGATCCCATCTTTAGCTCATAGAACTCCTTGTCCTTTCTATCATAGTACCTCTCTCTCAATTACTTCTTCTGAAAAAGTCTTTTGAATTCATGCTAACTCAACTCCTTTGTCTTGATGTCTCTGATCCACTTCAAATATTCCCACTATATGTCTCCCTTCCCTTTGAGGCTTAAAATACATATCATGGCCTTCATGTTCTTTGTGTAATCATGCATCTCAAAGAACTTCTTCGTCCCAAGTAAGCATGCATTTTCATCTTCCATCTCCTTCAACTCTCCATGAAATGTAGGTGGCTTAGCTTTATTGAACTAATCTCGAAAATATCTCGTATAATTCATCCTATAAGGATGATATCGATGATGACCATGATACCTGTCTGAGCCAGAACTAGAGTAAATCCCATGTCCATTACCTCGTTTATCTGGTGTATCTAAGAACCTGTCATCTCTAACTATGTGATCCCTATCTGACCTATGCCCGCCATGAGACCTACTGCCAGATGCCCCATTAGTCTTGTTCTCATGTCCATAACTAACTTGTGGTTTTCCATGTCTCTGCAAGTCTGAAAAACTTTGAAGGATAATTGCATTGACCTATGCTTGTTTCTTATGTGCCCTGGAAAGTCTTTATTGTGACAGAATTACTATGTCATTTTCTTCTTTGCAACTTCTTATCTCTGCCTTCAAAGTTCTCAGACTATCTTCTATGTGACAGGATTACTCATCACCATGTTTCTCATCTTATCTATAGGGAGAATCTCGTGAACTGTATCCACCATTTTTCAAGTCATCTTTGATCTTCTTCTTCCTACAAGTATACCATGTTAGCTAAACCAAAATATAAACATAATCAAAATACCTTATTGAAGTTCAGGTGAGGGTATCTCGTTTGCAAGATCAACTAGATTAGCATGATACATGTATAATCATAATCTTGGACTATTTAGCCTTTAAGATGCCTAAAATTCTGCCAACTCATCATGGCTTTTTGCATATAGGCTAAAGGATAAAACTGTATTTTAATTGCAGAAACAAATTCAACCCAAGTGATGGATACCTTACCATGAATTATCATTTCCTCTTGAGTCTTTGCTTCCCACCAAATTAGTGTAGCTCCTTCTAGCCTCAGTGAAGCCAACTGGATCTTTATGTCGTCTTCTTGAAGGTTCTGAATTCTGCAGTATACCTCCAACTGTTGAATCCAATTGTCCAACTTTTTTGCATTCACTTCTCCATTGTACATGGGAAGTTCGAATTTTATGTCCAATTTCAGTAATGGAGTTTTTCCTTTTGGGGTTTTGGAATGAGTATGGGCAGTGGTGGTAGTGGAAGATGATGTTGTGTGAGATGGTGAAGATGATGAGGAAGATGATGAGGATGGTGGAGATGGAGGTGGCTTTCCACCATTCCCTTTGGAATCCTTCTTCTCATCTTTTTTGTCCTCTGAGCTTCCTTCTCCATGTGGAGGTTTAGAACTCTCTCCAACCATTCTAGTGTTCCTCTCTTCATAGAGGAATTTAACCATCTCAGTCAAAGTATAGAAAGATTTCTTGAATTCTTCCTCTTCTAAAGAGGGACCCTTAGGCTCTCTTTCTCCAGACATAATGGTTATGGATTCAGGCTCAGAAATTCATACTGATTGTACCTCTTCAATCTTAGTTGAAGGAAAAACCCGAGGGGTTTCAAGTGCAGCTGGAATTGGAACTTTGGGTGGTGGAGATTGTGGCCTTGTGGCTCTCCTTCTAGCAATTACCTCAGGAGTTGCAATCAGTAGCTTCCCTTCTCCTCTCTGCAACTTTAACCTTGTAAGCATCATAATTTTGCAACCATTAAAAATCCTAATTGTGCAAACTCAAGCAATTCAACCTTGGGCTCTGATACCAACTTGATCTGTACTTGTATGATTAGTTTTGTTGTGCTAATAACAATTACATATTTATAAACATGTGCTTGCTTCTTTCTTTTTGAGTTGAGGTTTCCTTAGTTCTTGGTGCTTACAAACAAGTAAATTTCCTTAAGTTAAACAAGACATTCATGAGAAAAATAGCTTCAAAAATGAATATTTAATAGAAAACATGTACAGTGCAATAAACCATCAAAGAGACACATTAGCACAGTGTTTTGATGAAGCAGTTCACCCTCCTAGGCTACATCTCCTTGGTCTAGCTTCGATGGCTTGGGCCTCTGTATTAGCTCAATGTGGCAAAATGTTGTTTACAAACCTCTATGGCTCTTGATGCCTACACCAATGTGTTCAGAAGGTCCAAATTAGCTAAGAACACTTCTTTCTAATCTCAATTTGGTTGAAAATTGAGTAAGTTATGGCTCAAACAATTTTTCCTAGAAAACCTCTGCTAAATCTGGAGAGACTCCAGTTAAGTCCACCAAGTTTGGTGGTGGTTCTAGATTTGGTGGCTCTACCATAAATTCTGCCAACTTAATCAATATATTAATTAAATTTAATCGTGATTATTGGCGCACTAATCATGCTTAATGTTGGCCCCTAGTTCCTAGTTTCGGCGCATAGTCACATGGGGTGGGGGCTGGCCCATAGGGCTGGCTCCCACCACCCCACTATCAGACATAACTATGCACTTAAATAGAGTTTCACGTTGTTATTTTACAAACCTGTCACAGGTGGTCCAATGGTATTAGGTGGGGGAGGTTACAGGTTCAAAACCTACCTCCACCCAACCCATATATACTTTTACCATTATATATATGCGCATGTGAGATTCGGTCTTTGGACTTATGTGTGCTATGTGGATTTTAACATAAAGTTTGGAAATTGTATGAATGTGAATTTAATAATTAATATTTAACACACACACACACACACACACATGTGTGTATATATATATATATATATATATATATATATATATATATATATAGTTAAAAAACTATATAATATAAATAATAACTATATATATAATATATAATAATATTTAAATAAAAACAAATTTGAATTCCACCTTAGAGGCTATTTAGGCAATTTCCCTTTCACACAACCAAACTGACGAATATATATATATATATATATATAGTTAAAAAACTATATAATATAAATAATAACTATATATATAATATATAATAATATTTAAATAAAAACAAATTTGAATTCCACCTTAGAGGCTATTTAGGCAATTTCCCTTTCACACAACCAAACTGGCAAATCCGAAGGTGACACTTGTCACAGCTCCATTGGGCGAAAACTGAAGAAGATTCCCTTTGCTGACTAAACTATTGACTGGACTGCCATGTCATCATTCTGTCCCATTCTGCAATTTTTTTAGCTGTTTAGGAAAACGAACAACAAGTCTTTTCTCCTTCACTCGGACTCTGTTTTCGAAGAAACAAATTGCGTTGCGATCATCTTGACAAGATAGACACAACCATATAGTTTTCGAGCCAATCTGAGAACTTTAAATTTTGAGCTAAACACTGAGCACCTAATCACCATCATACCATGGCTATTCAGAAATGGCGAGGCAAGGTTGAAAACCACTGTCACACTTGCCAAAAACCATGCCAATGACAACAAGAGAACCAAATACGCACATGCAAGTACCATGCATGCCAAAACTAACAAGGAAATCTTACATGCAACCTAATACCTGCAGGTAATCTCGTTGTATCCACTTGATCCAACTCTTCCTTGCTTGAACCTTGCTTCCCTTTGCTTTCTTGTCCTTCCTTTACCTTCCTTTCTCTAATGTTAGAGTGCTCCAAGGATGATCTAAGTGTGCAAGAGTATGAGAGAATAGGGAGAATACAGAGAGAGCTCCAAAACTAAGCTGACAAAAGGTTAGAATGAAAAAAGTTGTGAACTGATCCTCATAAAAGTTTTTATTAATGGGGCTTCTATTTTCTTGAATTTCCATTGTTTTCATTCAATTTCCACCTCACATGCAACCTGTGACCTTTCACCTTCGTTTTTTCCTAATTTCTTTTATTTTCATAAATAAATTTCCAATTAATGCCTCTTTGCATTTTCAAAGCCTTTGCCAATGTCTTTACCAATTTCCCCTTAGCCATAATAAACCAAATGAACACCTGCTAGGATGTTTTACCCAACATTTAGTTTGGAATATGTGTCCCATGACCTTGGTCTTAGTTTTCCTTTTTTAACTTTATGACATGAATTTTTAACCAGGGTTGTTACAAATTCTTCTTTCTCATATCATAGATTTATTTTTAATCCTTTTCCATTCCATATATGTTGTTAAGATCTATTTCTTCTTGTAATTGAACATTAACCTATGGCCCTTGCATAGGTTGGTGCCTATGAAAATCCACTCTTAGCTTGCACTAGAATGGGTGACCAATATCTCTCATCATAGAAAAGGATTGTATCCCTTGAGGAAGATTATGTCTTTATTTGGTAAAAGTATGTTTTTTTGTAAAAGGTGACTCACCATAGGGTGAAAATAATTCATTTTCTCCACTTTATGTGCCTATGGTTAGGCCTTACCAATGAATTGTCATATTGTCATATGGGGCATTGCGATCATATTGACGAGACAAATGCAACCATATAGTTTTCGATCCAATATGAGAACTTCGAATTTTGAGCTAAATATTGAGCACCTGAACACCATCACACCATGGCTATCCGGAAATGGGAAGGCAAGGTTGAAAACCACTGTCACACCTACCAAAACCCATGCCAATGAAAACAAGAGAACCAAATACGCACATGCAAGTACCATGCATGCCAAAATTAACAAGGAAATCTTACATGCAACCTGATACCTGCAAGTAATCTCGTTGTATCCACTTGATCCAACTCTTCCTTGCTTGAACTTTGCTTCCCTTTGCTTTCTTATCCTTCCTTTACCTTCCTTTCTCCAATGTTAGAGTGCTCCAAGGATGATCTAAGTGTGCAAGAGTATGAGAGAAAGGGAATAGGGAGAATACAGAGAGAGATCCAAAACTAAGCTGACAGAAGGTTAAAATGAAAAATGTTGTGAACTAATCCTCAAGAGTTTTTATCAATGGGGCTTCTATTTTCTTCAATTTCCATTGTTTTCGTTCAATTTCCACCTCACATGCAACCTGTGACCTTTCACCTTCCCTTTTTCCTAATTTCCTTTATCTTCATAAATAAATTTCCAATTAATGCTTCTTTGCTTTTTCAAAGCCTTTTCTAATGTCTTTACCAATTTCCCCTTAGCTATAATAAACCAAATGAACACCTGCTAGGATGTTTTACCCAACATTCAGCTTGGAATACATGTCCCATGACCTTGGTCTTATTTTTCCTTTCTTAACTTTATGACATGGATTTTTAACCAGGGTTGTTACAAATTCTTCTTTCTCATATCATAGATTTATTTTTAATCCTTTTCCATTTCATATATGTTGTTAAGATCTATTTCTTCTTGTAATTGAACATTAACCTATGGCCCTTGCATAGGTTGGTGCCTATGGAAATCCACTCTTAGCTTGCACTAGACTGGATGACTAATATCTCTCATCATAGAAAAGGATTGTATCCCTTGTGGAAGATTATGTCTTTATTTGGTAAAAGTATGTTTTTTTCTAAAAGGTGACTCACCATAGGGTGAAAATAATTCATTTTCTCCACTTTATGTGCCTATCGTTAGGCCTCACCAATGAACTGTCATCTTTTCATATCAAAGTTGATGAACTTTGCATCTTGCATCTAATCTTTTTGCAATGCAAGCCTACCTTATTATCAATCTCGGATTTCAACCCGATTGGATTAAGAAGAAAGACGACATTATTTCCATGGGTTATTTTATACATTTAATTATGTTTCATTGAATCTTACTAAGCTTTGGGCTTGGATATCTAAGACTCATAATTTCCTTCTTCCAATAATTTAATTTGTAGAGGCACACCCTAATTTGGTTATGGAATTTAACTCTCAATGGAACAAAGAGTCTATCATTCTCTATGGGCCTTGGTTTTCTAGGAACACTAAACCTTTTATGATGTATTGGAAAGCATACATTAACCCTTATGTAAAGTCATCTTTCGTTCCTACCTAGGAATGTATAACATGTATTTAGAATATTGACATGAAATTCTCTTTGGAATATCGACATGGTGGCTCCCTTTTACGATGTCAAATTTCTTTGATAGTTGAGTAGGTGAATGTTTAATCTTAAAGTATGGTCAAATTTACATTCAAGATGATTTGGGAAATTATCCATTAAAGATATCATTCATATATGTAATGATTATGTGGTTAAAGTGAATGTTGTACTATTCAACACTTTGCTTTCTATTTTAGATATTGTACTATTCAACACTTTGCTTTCTATTCTAGATATTTTTTTGAGGATTCCCCTTGGATTTATCTATTATGTGATCCTGGCTTTGATAACCTCCTAGATAAAGAAGTGCAAATATAGAAAGCCCACTTGGTGGAAGGAATCTATCTCTAATCAACATTGGGTTAAAATAGAAAATAATTATGATATAGATTTTGAGTGTAGAGCACAAGATAATCCTCTTTCACCTTCTTACAAGAAAAGAAAAATAATATAAAACCCATATTTTATATAAGTGTAAAACGCTGATATGTAAAACCATGATTCCTTACATGAAATATGGGTGAGAAAGTACAATAAAATATATTCTTTTTAAATCTCATTTTAAATTTTTGATTTAAAAATTAGCCCAATAATCTTTCCATGAATTTCAAGTAAATAGTTTATAAAAAAAAAAAACAAAATTCTAAAAAAATCTTGACAAATTTAAGCAAATTTTAATGATATATATTAAATTTTTCTTAATATTTTTTTTTAACTTTAACGGTTAATTTTTTGATTGGCCGCAAAACAACTGCGGCTTACTTATTACACAGAGAACAGTTTCCCCAATTTTTCTTATCTCTCAGTTTTCTTGTTACACAGTGAGGGTCCATGGACATGCTTTGACACTGTATCGCCCTTTGGGGAAGTAAATTCGCAGAATCCCTGCTTTAAGGCTCTGAGAACTGCCGGACTTGTCCGGGCCGTCAATTAGAGTCTGGGAAATCAGCCATTTAAGAGTTTGTGCTGTCCATTTTGTTGCTCTGTCCAGCAATAAGGATCAATGCTTACTCCTCGTCGTTTCACTAAGTCCACAGTCAAATGAAGAACCACCCGCTTTCTGGATGAACTGAAGAAGGAACGGTCTTAGACAATGCTGCGCCGCTGCTTGGATTTACTAAACTGGGCTACTGCAACAGCAAATCCTTGGCGTTCATACCCAAAGCAATGATTTCAGCTACAAATGAGATTCTGAACTTTACCTCCTACAGGATTATTGATTGTATTTGCGCCACAGAACTGAATACAGCCACTCGTCAACAGGAGAGAACCGGGAATTAATTCATCCAACTCCACACCTGTAACAGGGAATCGCTGGTGCATTCTTTCATTCAATCTCACAAAATCCAAGTCGACACAGGAAAGAACATCTTTCAGTTTGGGATTGGTCACGTCTGGAAAACGAATCAGTTGCTGCCCAATAATTCCTTCCTTTTTTCATGATGAACCCTTCCTGTTAAAAGACCACCTTGGCTTTTTGTTTAATTAAATTCAGATATTCATCCTCTCGCGCATGCTTCAGCTGGGAAATTTTTCTTAATATTAACAATGAAGTTTGACTTATTTATCTCTCTGATCTTTTTAAGATATTTATTAGAACAATAATAATTATTATAATTCATAATAAATTAATTTAAAAATATTTCAGAATATATTTTACAATTCCATATATCTTAATTATAAAAAATTTAAACTAAAATATTTGCTTTCATATTTTTAAATATTCATTAAAGTTAAAATTATAATATGAGTTTTATTTAATAAATAAAAATGATTTGAAATCTCTTTATAAATGTTTAAAAAACTAAGCTTTCACACTTTTTATTCATGCATTAATTGATTATTACCTGATAAAGAACGCTCATTGCAATAAAAAGAAGTACTAATTTTACACGTTGCGGAGAATGGAATAAAAAGCAAAAATATAATTAAATATTTTAATATTACGTTACATAGAAAATTATAATATTATTTTATAATTTATAATTTTTATTGTAGGTTTTCTGAGTTTGTTTGAGTTCTTCAATATTATCAATTACAAGTAAAATATCACAAATCAAATTTTCATTTTTATTTTATTAAATTGGAAAAAACAAATTTTATTGAAAAATGATTTTTTTTAAAACATAAAATTTATTCTCAAACAATTATTTTACATTATGTCTGGAAACCAGAAAAATTATTAAAGAAAGATTTAATATAATTTTACTAAAACTGATTAAACCAAAAAATAACAATGACACCGTGATTGCAATATAATTTATTTTTTAGAAAGTTCTGGTCGCTGACATCCCGTCAACCGACTACTACATTCGCTAATTCCAATTTATAGATGGTGGGAAGCCCTTTCTTTACATAGGATGTCACCGACTCCTCAAATCCTCGAACACGCACTTTATTCTTGGGACTGTAAGATATCAACGACCCACAACAGTTCTCTGCTATGCATGAAACTAAAGTAATTATGCGCCTAAAGGCTTCCCCATTCTCACATTTCACATAAAATACCCTAAACGTGGGAGCCGAAATTTGACACAGGTCATACTGTGAAACATACTTGCACCTAATGTCGCTGTCAATGGCGTGACAGCGAAATTGCTTTTCAATGACACCATCAGCAGGTGTGAGTGTGACGTGCATTTCTAACCAAGGCACCGAAATTGCACCTTCTTTGTCGACTTTTGCACCTTCTGTGATGATTGCACACATATTGCCCCTTACCACCTTTAGTAGTAAGTCATTGGAAGGTGTTAAATCCTCTACCCACATCCCCAAAGAGTATAATTGTCGCCTCCATGAGCGAGGTAGTGGATCACATAGCAAATGCATTATATAGCAGAACAACACATTGACCTTGCCATAGAGCCACGCTCTAATTGATGTGTTGAACTCCAATAGTGCAGATATAAAACTCAGTGATAAAGGAATGAGCCAATACACCTGCGACTTCCTGGTTTGAAGAAATAACGCAATCAAATTTAAAATTTTGAGCAGCTTCTCCTCTGATACTGACATGTTCACTGGTAATAACCAGTCATTATTTAGACGTGCGCTGACATGCTGATTATTAAGTATGATCTCATCCAAGACTTCCTCGAAAGTCATGACACCGCCCGCGATCACTTGTTTCCAGAATTCCCTCTTACCTTTCACAAATAGCGTGGTTCGAGCAGTGACGGCATCCGCGAGCGCGGCGCTAACGGCGGCGGTGGTAGGTTCGGCGGCGGCACGGGTAGCGGAGGCGGCGGCGCGGGCAGCGTAGGCGGCGATGCGGGCTTCTGAAAGCGGGTCGTTCAAGGGCCAGCTCGGGTCTGTGCGGGCCTCGGCTTCGAGACGCTGAGCCTCGGCCTCGAAGCGTTGGGCCTCGGCATCGATGGGCTGGGCAGCGGCGCCGATGAGAACGACTCGAGCGAGCGGAGTGCCCTCGACACCGTAGCGGAGAACCTGTTCCAAGTTCTGCAGTTCCTCCCAAATTGTGTGAGTAATGTAATAACACATTTTGTTGTCTATGAATAGCATGTTACTGTTCTCTCCCTTTCTTTCGAGGAGGAAATCTGTACCCAAGTAGTGCAAATTCATCGTATTGACTTCAGGCCTCCAGATGCCACTCCTGTCAGAGGGAATATCTGGTTGGAGCACAAAGCAATTCGTTCTCTTGAAAACTCGACCCTCACAAGGTTGCAAGCGAGAATAAACCGGGGAGAGTCCGAACGGTCGCACCAGCCACCCAAATGCTCCTTGTATGAGCGCGCCAAGAGGTGTGAGTTTAGAGAATTGCCACAACCCCAGGCAGAGTTGGCACGCTAATAAAACATTATTTAAAAGTGATTCCATGTCGTCCCTTGACATATTTCTTCCTCCAAATGACAAACGATAGCACGCTCAGTGCAGTGTGCTAATGCTTCTCCTCCGCCTCCTTAATAATCTTCATCCATTTTCTCAGTTTTTAAGTGCAGGCATTTCCTTGTTCTTCAATCATTCCACGGGCATATTCTTCTTTTTCTTTGGATCTTGATATACAAGCCACCTCTCACTGGTTACAAGCCATCGAACTCCTCAATCTGAATGCAGTGTACATGGCATCGTTTCCTTTTGTTGCAGGTCCCACATGATATTCTCATCCATGTACTGGTTGGGTTTTGGCTGTGAATTGAGGTTTGATGTTGATAACTTGATGCCTTATGTTTCTCTTCGGATTCCACTTTGAGAGAAAAAACGAAAGATGTATTCCAGGTGGGAAACACGAAATCCTTAAAAGATAAAGACAGAGTGCAGGAAGACCGTGGTCCGTGACGCTGTCTTGCTCTTGTCTCGTCTTGTCGCGCGTGCGAGATGACATATTGTACATCTCACTGGTTTGCATGTGAAGGAAGGGATGCATTTTCTTTCCCTTCTTTATTGGATAAAGATGTAACACACATTATAGTGGTCGATAAACATTAAGACTATCATCATATAAATGGCATCATTTCCTTTTGTTGCAGGTCCCACATGATATTCTCATCCATGTACTGGTTGGGTTTTGGCTGTGAATTGAGGTTTGATGTTGATAACTTGATGCCTTACGTTTATCTTCGGATTCCACTTTGAGAGAAAAAGCGAAAGATGTATTCCAGGTGGGAAACACGAAATCCTTACAAGATAAAAAAAAACAGAGTGCAGGAAGACCGTGAAGGAAGGAATGCATTTTCTTTTCTCCGCCTTCTTTCCCTTCTTTTCGTGTATATAAATGAGATTCGAGATGAGATTCGACTTGTACGGGTTTGCATACGCATTTTCATCTTTATTTTTGTGGATCTCTTTGGTTTGCATATGAACGAAGGAAAGCATTTTTTTTTCTCCGGCTTCTTCCTGTTTTCCTTCACAACTCCACACTCAGCAATCCATGACGATTAGCCATCCATGATTGGGTGAGTTCCACGAACTCTCTATTTCCTTTTATGAAGCAATTTTTTTTTTTTTTTATTTCATATATATTAATTATTATAACTGTATTTTGCGCTATAACAACCACTTTAATACTTTAATAACTATTATATGTAATTTTTAAAAACCAATTATTTGAGATTATTAATAATTATATAAATAATATCATATTCTTATATATTTATATGTTTATGATTATTATATTAATATTATAATAATATTAACTCATAATAATATTATTAATATTAATTAATCATAATAATTTTCATAACAATAATTATTTTAATAAATGTAGTTGATATGTTCATAAAACTTCATTTCTATCTAAGGCACAACCACCGATAAATATATAATAATAATAATAATTTATTATTATTTTTTTTTTATAAAATTTAAATAGATAATTATTTATTTTATAAAAAACAATTAAATTTTAATATTATTTCTAGAAAAAAATATAAATATTTTATTTTATAAGTTATAATAAAAATAATAATAATATTATTAATAATAAATAATAGTTAAATAATTAATTATTGTTAAATAATAATAATATTTTTTTAATTAAATATTATTAAATAATAAAAATAAAAATAATTAATTCATCTTTACATAATAATAACTAATAATGATAATAATAAATTCTTTGTCACAATGTGACATTGGACCATGGTTGATTTTCATATTGAGACAATCTTTGTCACAAAGCAACATTGTAGCATGGTTGACCATGGTTGACTATGATTCACCATGTTTGACCCAAAGGAATAACAAACCATTGTGATTTATACTAAACACCCAAGATTGACCATGATTGACCATGTTTGATTCTATAAGACATGGTTGACCATGGTTGACCATGTTCAACCATGGTTGACCATGGTTGACAATGATTGTCCATGATTTTTATATGAAGATAATTTTTGTCACAATGCAACATCCCACCATGGTTGGTTATGGTTGACGATGGTTGACAATGATTGATATTATAAACCCAAGGGATTGATATTATGAATCGAAGGGAAAAATAAACTAAATGGATTAATACTAAACCCCCTTATTGACCATAGTTAACAATGGTTGACCATGATTGATATTATAAATCTAAGCGAATAATAAACCCAATGGATTGATATCATAAACCCAAGGGATTATGAACCGAAGGGAATCATATTAAATCGAGGGGACTAATATTATAAACCCAAGGTATAAAAACACTAAGATAAATATTAAAAATACTAAAATAAACATGGTTGAGCACAGTTGATTTTCATGTTAAGACAATCCTTGTCACAATGCGACATTGGACCATGGTTGATTATGGTTAACCATTGTTGAATAATATTAAACCCTAGGAATATGAACCCTTAGATCAATAAATCCAAGGGATTTATATTATAAACACAAGAGAATAATAAACTTAATGGATAGCAATTATAAACCCAAGGTATATAAATCTTAACATCATTATTATAAACCTTAAAATAAGCATAGTTGACCATGGCTGTCTATAGATTTCCATATAGAGACAATCCTTGTCACAATGCAATGTCGGACCATGGTCAACCATGGGTGACCATGATTGATTTTCATATCGAGACAATCTTTGTTGGACGCAACATTAGACCATTCTTGACCAAGCTTGATTTCAATTGCCAACCTTGTTTGACCATGGTTGAACATGGTTGGTTGTGATTGACCATGGTTGACAATGATTAATATTATAAACCCAATGGGTTGATATTATAAATCCAATGGATTAATATTATAAACCTAAGGGATTAATACTAAAGCTCCAAGGGATTATGAACCCAAGGGAATAATATTAAACCCAAGGGATTGATATTATAAACCCATTGTATATAAACCCTAAGATAAATATTATACACTAAAATAAACATGATTGGTCATCGTTGATTTCCATATTGAGACAATCCTTATCACAATTGCATGTTGAACCATGGTTGGCATCATAATAAACCATGGTCGACCGGGGAATAATAAACCCAAGCGATTGATATTATAAACCCAAAGGAACAATAAACTCGAGAGATTAGCACTAAAACCGCAACAAATTATGAACCTAAGGGAATAACATTAAACCCAATGGACTAATATTATAAAACCAATGTATAAAAACCCTAAGATAAGTATTAAAATTACTAAAATAAACATGATTGAGCATGGTTGATTTTCATATTGAGACAATCCTTGTAACAATGAGACATTGGACCATTGTTGACTATGGTTGAACATGGTTGACCATTGTTGAATAATATTAAACCCCAGAAATATGAGCGCTTACATCAATAAACCCAAGGGATTGATATTATAAACCCAAGGGAATAATAAACCTAAGGTATAAATATTATAAACCCAAGGTACATAAACCCTAACATGAATATTATAGACCCTAGAATAAACATAGTTGACCATGGTTTATTTCCATATAGAGACAATCCTTGTCACAATGCAACATTGGACCATGATTAACTATGGTTGACCATTATTTATTTTCATATTAAGACAATATTTATGAGAGAAAAACGTTGGACCATGGTTGACCATGGTTAATTTCCATATCCATAGGGTTTGATCAT
This sequence comes from Pinus tabuliformis, assembly GCA_031772625.1. Classification (NCBI taxonomy): domain Eukaryota; kingdom Viridiplantae; phylum Streptophyta; class Pinopsida; order Pinales; family Pinaceae; genus Pinus; species Pinus tabuliformis. The sequence goes on along the minus strand of CM062811.1, from coordinate 665,751,893 downwards.
AGTTGAACATGGTTGGCTATGATTGACCATGGTTTACCATGATTAATATTATAAACATAATGCATAGATATTATAAACTCAAGGGAATAATAAACCCAAGAGATTAATACTAAAACCCAAGGGAATAAGATTAAACCCAAGGGACTTATATTATAAACCCAACGTATATAAACCCTAAGATAAATATTATAAACACTAAACTCAACGAAATAACAAACCCAAGAGATTAATACTAAAACCCAAAGAGATTATTAACCCAAGGGAATAATATTAAACCCAAGGGACTAATATTATAAACCCAATGTATATAAACCCTAAGATAAATATTATAAACACTAAAGTAAACATGATTGACCATGGTTGATTTTTATATTGAGATAATCCTTATCACAATGTCATGTTGGACCATGGTTGACCATGGTTAATTTTCATATCGAGACAATCTTTGCCACAATGCAACGTTGGACCATGGTTCATCATGGTTATTTTCATATCAAGACAATTTTTATCACAACGCGATGCTCAAACATGTTTGACCACGATTGACTATCGTTGACCATGTTTGATTCTATAAAACATGGTTGCCCGTCATCAACCATAGCTAACCCTGGTTGACCATGACTGTTGATGATCGTCAATGATTTTTATATGGAGACAATTTTTGTCATAATGCGATATCGGACCATGATTTACCATGGTAGACCATGGTTGGTTATGGTTGTCCATGGTTGACCATGATTGATATTATAAACCCAAGTTAATAATAAACCCAAAGGATTGATATTATGAACCTAAGGGAAACATAAATACAAGGGACTAATACTAAAACCACAAGGGATTATGAACCCAAGGGACTAATATTATAATCCCAACATTGGTAAACCCTAATATAAATATTACAAACACTAAAAAAAGCATGGTTGATTTTCATGGTAGGACAGTCCTTGTATGATTGACAATGGTTGACCATGATTGATATTATAGACCTAAGGGAATAATAAAGCCAAGGGATTGATATTATAAACCCAAAGGAATAATAAACCCAAGGGATTAATACTAAAACCCCAAGGGATTATGAACCCAAGGGAATAATATTAAACCCAAGGGACTAATATTATAAACTCAACATATATAAACCATAGGATAAATATTACAAACACTAAAATAAACATGATTGACCATCGTTGATTTTAATATTGAGACAATTCTTATCATAATTCCATGTTGGACCATGGTTGACCAAGGGTGACATCATAATAAACCATGGTTGACTGTGAAATAGCAAAAAGGCATTATATTCGTAAAAGACAAGAGAATCTCTTACACCTCTCTAAGGTAGCTCCTAATAAATTCTGGAGGTAGATTCTAACTAGGAAAACTAAAGATAATAATAAAATTGCTTTACATGATTGGAATTCCTATCTTAAAAAGCTTTATGAATCTCCAAATGTCACGGATAACTTTGAAACCCTCACAACGAAAGAAGTTTTCTCATTAGAAGACATTGATTTTAGGGTTAATCACTTGGCTAATGGAAAAGCTAAGGACATTGAAGGTTACCAGGCAGAAATCTTAAAAATTGGAGGTCATGTCCTCATCCCCACATTCACAAGCTTTTCAATCAAGTGGTCAAGCAAGGGTTCGCTAAACCATGGACTCAAAGCCTCATTATCCCTATTTTTAAAAGTGGAGATATAAATAACCCCTCTAATTATCAGAAAATTATGATCAACCCTCTCCTAGCCAAGTTATATGGTATTATTTTGGAAAGGAAGTTGAGCATATGGCTTGAAAGTGAAGGTAAGCGGGTTAAAGGCCAAGCGGGTTTTAGAAAGCAGCACTCAACAACAGAAGACCTCGTTACGCTTAGGATCATTGTGGAGGAATGCCGCAATGATAAATCCAATCCCTTTTGTTGCTTTGTGGACTTTAGAAAGGCTTTCGATATGGTTCCTAAAAACAACCTTTGGAATAGATTAGAAGAGCTAAAGGTTCCTTTTGAGTTGAGAGCTGCCGCTATAAGGTTATATGAGAATGTAATTGCCAATTTAAAGAGCAGTGAGGGGTGGTCGAAAGATATTAAGTGTAATATCGGAGTTAAATAAGGTTTCCCCCTTTCCCCTACCCTATTTGGCATTTACATCGACAAGTTAGAAGGTTGTTTAGAGGAAGTAGGATGTGCTGGCACGATCTTAGCTGGGATAGTCATCATCCTTCTTCTCTATGTTGATGATATTTTTCTTCTCGCAAGGTGCCCATCTGTTCTTGATAAGCAACTTATACTTCTTAAGGATTTCTACTCTACCATGGGTATGATTGTTAACATTGACAAAACAAAATTTATGATTATCGAATCCAAGAAGGACACTTATGCTAATTTTATGTATGACAATAGTAAATTGGAGGAAGTGTCTTCCTAAAAGCACCTAGGAATTGATATTCATCACAAGCTCAACTGGAACTATAGCATTGAGAAAAGGATTAATGGGGGATGGAAAGCTTATTCTGGTCTTGAACATAATTGTAAAATGGCAAACCTCGTAATGTGGGATAGAAAGAAGTTCCTCTTTGAAACTTTAGTCACTCCAGTTATCTTAAATGGTTGTGAGGTTTGGGTTTGTAGCATCTCTAGAGAATCCTGGAGAAAGATTGAGCAAATCCAGAAGCGTTTTATAATGTATAACCTCAAAATTAAAAGCAACACACCCTATCCTATTCTCCTTATAGAATTTTTTTCTTTCCCTTATCGAGAGCATAGCTATGACTAGACTTCTGTTGTACAAGCACAAACTCAATAACATAGGAGACCATAGACTTCCTACGCTAGCTTTAAATTCTAGCCAAAACCACCTAAGGCTCAAACGAGGTTGGTATAAAGACACCAAGGCCTGGTTAAACCATTGGGAGATCGACGAGAATGTTGCATTGCAAAACATTAATAACATTAAAAATATTGTCACTTCTAAGTTTAAAGAAAAAATGTGGTGTGAGAAAGATTTAGTAGCTAAAAGAAAATTAAGATATTATATGGAGGTCATCAACCCCACCCTAGAAGATCAAAAGTGTCTCTCTGTTTTAACTAGATCAAAGAAGAAAATTAATATAGCCAAGATTAGAATGAACTCTCATGAGCTCCATATTGAAACAGGTTGTTGGGCAGCTCCTAAAACACCATGGATGGAAAGGTTCTATCATCTCTGTGAGAATACGAACATCGAGGATGAAAATCACTTCCTCTTAGAGTGCCTCGTGTACAACCACATTAGATCTCAGTTTCAAAATCTTTATTGCAATATTGACCTTCGTAGCCTTTTACGTTGTCAAAATTAAAGTGAGCTCGGGAGGCTTCTCTCCAAGCTTTTTGAGCATAGTAATAAAATCTTAAATCAAACTAAATAATTCGTTTCTTTAGGTCCGATAAACCAAATTTTGGTCTCAGTGGATGTTAACCATCATCATCATCATGAACATCAAGGATGAAAATTACTTCTTCTTAGAGTGCCCCATGTACAACCACATTAGATCTAAGTTTCATAATCTTTGTTGCAATACTGACCTTCCTAGCCTTTTATGATGTCAAAATTATAGTGAGCTCAAGAGGCTTCTCTCCAAGCTTTTTGAGCATAGGAATAAAATCTTAAATCAAATTAAATAATAATTCATTTCTTTAGGTCCGATAGACCAAAGTTTAGTCTCAGTGGACGTTAACCATCATCATCATGAATTTAGATTCAAAATTTTGATTTTAATTAGTGGCGGCATATATTTTTATTATCTATTGAAACAATTCAAAGTTTAATTTAGGAGTGACAAAAACTGTTAAGTTAAATTTTGTGTTTTTTTTAATAATTTTTTTTTTAATATTAAGAAGTTAAATTTGATTGGTGATTAAGATAGGTTTATATTAATTAGAAATAAATTAAGTAGAGAAAGAAATTAGAGAAAAGATAACAATAAAAATACAAAGATGAAACAAACAAGTGAAATCTTAAATTGTAATAAAATATATATTCAACAGAGTTTTAGATATTAGTGATTCTCTATAAATTCTACTTTCAATTATATATAAAAATAAAAAGTGTGATCTAAAGTATTCATTAAAATAACAAAAACATAAAAATCATTTTTTTAATTAAGAGAATTTACAATACTATTTTACATGCAATTACATTTTTAAATGAAAAATAAAATAAAATATTTGATAAATAAAAACTTTTATTAAAAGAATTATTCGATGATTCCGAGGTGGGTGAAGCTTAGTTGATTTTTTTTTTTTAAGTGTGATTAAATATTAAGGTAATATACTTCGTCTGAGTCATTGATTGATGATTGCGGTGATGGGAGGGCGAAGCGTTGGATATAAAATATTTTTGAGTCATTGCTTGACAGTTGCGGTGATGAGGAGGGTGAAGCTTTGGATATAAAAATATTTTAGAGTGAAATATTAATAATTTTTCTCAAGTGCATTATAAAAGGAATTAATTAACATCATGATTTCGGCTTCCATCAGTCCCTGTTTCAATTTAACTCGTGCCTCCTGCTACTGCATACATCCATTCTTTCACTACCATTTTGATTTAGCTCTTGCCTTCTATTGGCACATGCACCCCTCACATGTTCAATATAGGTGCACCAGTTGGAATTATTTCAAGAGACAAAGGTTTCGTTCATTTCTTCTATCCCTTTCCCTCATGATTTCCAAAACACAGTCCTTTACCTCATGATTTCCAAAACACGATCCATCAATTGTTTACCCAAACGGTTATCAGCCATTGTGTAATTCAGAAGGGATTGAATGGTATATTCATTAGCCTTTTAAGAGTTTCCATCCTTTCTCTATCATATTTTTACTAATATCTAGATTTTTGTATACATGTCCCCTTGCAATTACTATGATGTGGGGATTCTATATGCATGCAAATATGTCATCAATCGTCGCTCATGGTCTATAGATGATAAGCTCTATAAGGTCGATGGAGTTACATTTAATCCAATAAGAATCTCAACTATAGCACTTGCGATGAAACCCATGTCCACTATACCCACAGTATGTTCGAAAGCATTCCAAATTCATTATTTCTCATGGGTGTTCTACATAGTTAGCCTTTTGTAGTGTGATGAGGTCTCTATAGCTGGAATTAGGGTTCCACTACATTCTCAACATCAATGTTGGAACTGATTGAGCTTGACAACATATTTTGCATTTGACATTATTGGTCTACATTATTTAGGAATGTTGAGTTAATGCATCACTTAATGTCACAGTGTTTCATGTAATAAAATTTATTGAATAAAGCAGACATGGTGTAAATACTTGTAGAAGCGACTAGCATAAATGTAAAATCTAAATCAGTAAATCACGAATGCCTAAATACAAAAAAATAAAGAGTAAATACAAAAAAACATGTCCTCAAGAAGCATACCATTTATATCATAATACACATCAATAAATACAATTCATTGTTGTTATTTAGCTAATTTTAAACCAAGTAGGTCGTGTATACATTGCTCTAAAGTTTGAGATATGTTTTCTAAACTTTCTAGTTGCAGACAAGAAATGTATATATAGTTATAAAATGAAGGTTGAAGTTCTTGTTTTTGTTGAAATGATAAAAGAGTGAAAAAGAAAAGAAAAAGTAGGCCTTCGAGAGAGACGTATGCATAAAGATGTTTTTTCCTTTTTTGAAAAAAATAAGTTTTTGTCTAATTAGCTATCATGGGTGTCATTGACTTGCTTTTGGTTATAATACACAAGAAGAAAATAGGGTTCTAGAAGAGGTGTATATATATTGTTTGCATTTTGTCATTTAGATATGCATGTCTAACAAGTTAAGAACTATGATTAGCAAAGAAAGATCGATACGCCTTATGGAAATAGAACTCCAACCAGGAAGAGAGGAGAACTTTCCTCAAGATGGACTAACCCTGTAATCAACAGTTAATAATATTATGTGCAAAGGATGATGCCTCAAAAGAAAAGGAAAACAATGAAGCAAGAATTGTTTTCTTTTTTAGGAATCTTTTGTTAAAGGAAAAACAACCTTCCCTATGTAAGTAGTGATATTGACCCAAAATTAAACATGAATGCAACAAATTACAGATATAATCATAAATAGAGAGATGTAGCAGAAATAACACTTCATTTCATTAATATCAAAATACTGAAATATGCTTACAAACAAAATAGAAATAAACTAGCTCGAGTGATGGTAGTTTATCTTTGAGAAGTGATGTGGTGGCTACATGCCTCTGAAATGTGTTGCAATGAGGCTTAAGGGCCTATTTATTATTGAACGGCAAGGGAAAATCCTAAAAAACCATAACCCCAACCCCAAGAGATGTAACAACAAGATTTTGTGGGCCTTGTTGGGGTTAGTTGGGCAACCAACTTCCCAGAGTTGTAAATTGGTCATATTATCTATGTTTGTCACGTATGATACCTTGTTGGAAAGATCTCTCTGAGAATTACAATATTTGTGGCAGGCCCCTACTTATGAGTTTAGGCCAACTGCAAACCTCAAAAAAAACATCGTTTAGGGGGTCAAAACTACTCTGGAAGTTGAAAACCCGAAAAATTGCTAAAAATAGTAAACACTGAAATAAACAAGGAAACAGATGAAACCGATTAGAGTTCTAGATGGAATAGGTGAGTGGCCACCAATATCCACCTGGATCAATCCTCCCCCCTTAGGAAGCAATGGTCCCCATTGCGTGCATAACCTCCATGAGGTGAGGAAATGTTTGTTGAACCTGGTCCCTGGTGAACCACTTGCCCTGGTGAAGGAGTTGGTCTGCTTTGACAACTCGATATAGATAAATTCTCTGTTGGTGAGTGTTCTTGATCTGCGTATCCATGAGTTGATCAGTTTTGGCATGTTCCATGCAGTGTGGGTTCAACTATGTTGGTGTGAGTTGTTCTGCAATATCAGATGTGTCCAACAATGGTGGAAAGTATGGCTGAAGGTGATCTACATTGAACACTAGGTGCATACTAAGGAACGGTGGAATGTTGAGCTCAAAGGCATTGTCACCTACAACCTTGGTGATGGCGTATGGCCCATATTAGAGTCGGTGAAGTTTGCAGTGGGGTCTAGCGAGGAGCTCCTTCTACAAATGTAGCCAAACTTTGTCGCCCACATGGAACTTGTGTGGCACTCGATGTTGATCATGGCGTTGCTTGTACTTAGCATTAGCTCTATCCAATATATCATGGACTTGCTTACGAATGTGTTGAAGTGATTAATGAAGCTATTAGCATTATCGGCTTTGGACTGGACGTGAGACGAATCAGCTGGAGTAACTACAAATGGTATGGCCATATCAATGGGACATAATGACTAAAATCCCATCCCTACCTGAAAGGGGCTATGGCCCATTGAACTATGGAGAGCTCTATTGTAGCTGTGCTAGACATAGGGGATGCTTTCATCCCTTGTGTGTGGATGCTTTGAGTTGTACATGCGCAGAATGTGTATGATCATCTTGATGATGAACTATTTTTTGCCATCAGTTTGGGGGTAGAACGGCATGGACTTAGTAATTTTGGTATCCAACATCGACCAGAGACTTGACCCAAATGCACATAGGAATATGTTGTCCTGATCTGAGATAATGAACTGTGGGATCCTGAAGTGTACCCACACTTGCTTAAAGAGGAGCTTAGTAATGGACTTTGCTATGATACTATTCTTGTAGGCTGCCATGATGGCTATCTTAGAGAATTTGTCGATGACCACAAAAACACAGTCGTTGTCATTCTTAATAGAAGGAATGTCATTCTTAATAGAAGGAAGGCCCAACATGTAATCCATGGAGATAGATTCCCAAGGTCGACCAGGAGTAGGTAGAGTTGTATATATGCCTTGTTTCTTGATGGTTGGTTTGAAAATGGCACAGGAGGTGCAAGATCTAATGTACTTCCCAACATCCTGATGAAGTTTTGTCCAATAAAAATACTTCTGCAATACCACTACTATTTTCTCTACTCCGAAATGTCCAGCAACTCGACTGTAATGTGCCTCCCAAATCATCTTGGCACGCTCACTTGAAGGAACACATATGTGTCCCAGATGGCATAACAATGCATCCTGAAGATGAAAATTTGGAACTTTCTTCCCTTCCGGGAGTGTTTGGTATGTTCTGTCGAATTCTAGATCGCTCTGGTAAAAATGCGGCCACCCCGAAGTCTTGTGCCTATAAGAGTCGAGCACAATGATCAACACCATGACTGGTGTTCGGCTGAGGCAGTCTGTAACATTATTGGTGTTTCCCTTATTTTACTTAATGTTAAAATAAAACTGTTGCAGGTAGGTGGACAATTTTTTATGGCGATGATTCTGCAACTTCCCTTGTGTTTGTATGAACTAAAAGGGTCGATGGTCTGTGTGGATGACTATTTCCTTCCGCATAATGTAATGCTTCCATTGACGGAAGACATGCACAATGGAATAAATTTCTTTGTCATAGGTGGGATACTTTTAGAATATGTCTAAAAGTGTCTCACTATGGTAAGCCACTGGATGGCCCTGTTGAGTAAGAACTACACCAATAGAATAGTCAGAGTCATCTATCTCAATCTCAAATGGTTGCTACAGGTCTAGTGATGTGAGAAATGGTGCAGAGTAAAGGGGATGCTTCAACTTGGAAAACGACTTCTCTTGGATTTCAGTAAAAAAAAAAAAAAAAGGATTTTGCTCCACCCTTGGTGACTTGACTTAAAGGCCAAGTGATATGAGAGAACCCCAACGCAAACCTACGGTAGAAATTGGCAAGCTCCAGAAAGTTGTGGAGCTCTGTTAGAGTGGTTGGGGTTCGCCAATCACAAATGACTTGTATCTTGGATGGGTCCACATGCACACCCTGCTCATTAATGATGTACCCGAGATATTGAACCTGGGTCATGCAAACAGTGCATATCTCAAAATTGGCACACAATGTGTGTTGTCACAGGGTTTGAAGGACCTATCTAATATGGTGGAGGTTCTCTTCCCAACTCTGGCTGAAGATCGAGATGTCATCTAAATACACCACTACGAATGCATTAGTGAAGGGTCACAAGATGTCATCCATCAATATCATGAAGGTTGCGGGGGCATTCGTTAACCCAAAAGGCATAACCAACCATTCGAAAAGGCCCTCCTTGGATTTGAAGGAAGTATTCCACACATCAGAGGGTTCGATAAGAACCTGGTGATAACTAGACTTGAAGTCAATCTTACTGAAATATTTGGCCCCCTTAAGCTTCTCCAGAAGGTCATCAATCCATGGGATTGGGTACCTATTCTGGACAGTGATCTTGTTTAATGCCCAATAGTCAATACAGAGTCTCCAAGTCCCATCCTTCTTCTGTGCCAATATGATGGAGCTCCCACAAGGTGATGAGCTTGGCCTGATTTGCCCTTTCTGGAACAACTCTTGAATTTTCCTCTTGATCTCATTGTTCTCCAAAATAGAGCATTGATAGATCAGTCCATTAATGGGTAGCGGTGCACCCGAGGTGAGATCGATGGAGTGCTTGACTTGACAGTGAAGAGATATCCCTGTAGGTAAGGCAAAAATGTCCCTCTACTCCTCCACGACTTTGTCCATCTGCTTCTTCTATGCGGAGGAGCCCTATCTGGAAGTCATGGTGACAACCTTCTTCTTTCCCTGAGGGAAAATCATAAGGAAAACAAATTTCCTAGTCTAGGAAATGACCTCACTGCATTGTTTTGCAGTGATTAAAGAGATGATGGTAGGCAGGGCTACCTCTAGTATCTTGTACAACTTATTGGCCAAATTAATAATCATGGAGTGACGTCTAGACTCATATACAACATGTCACTTCCACAAGTATGGTTGTCCTAATAATACATCAAAAACTTCAAGAGGAGCAAAATCACACAGTACCTCATCCGTGAAGGGCTTGATGTTGTAGGGAAGGCGACACTGTTAGCTGAAGCAAAGATCTCATCCTTGGTAAAGCCACCTAATGGTGTACGGTTGTGGATGTGCTATCATCGATAGGCCCAACTGCTTCACAACCTTTGCTGCAATGAGGTTCTTTTGGCTCCCGCTATTGATAATGAACTACAGTGGAGAACCCTTCACCCACATCTATGAGTGGAAGAGGCGTTCCCCCTCCTCTAGATCTTCAGGCTTATTCTTATGGATCTTGATGATGGCAATGGTGGCATTGGGCTCCGTGTCAATGATTTGCTTCCCTTTGTCTTTCCTCTTGTCAGGTTCTAACTTAGAGTCAGAACATGTGTTTGAATCAGAAGCCTTCAGCTTGGCCCGACACTCACTTATGTTATGAGTGGAACTCTTATGGAACTCACATCATTTTACTATGTCCTTATTTTTCTTCATGGTGTTGTTCTTTGCTTGCATCTTTAGTAGGTTGTCCTGGGTCGCCCTGCCTTGGCTTTGGCATTTTCTCTATGGTTTGGGGTGCTTTTTCCTTGCTTCGGATTCACAGATCCAAAGTCTCACTTCTTCTGTTTAAACTTCTGCTCAATCTTCACAGTGTATCAGTATGTCGTGTCGAGTGAGGAGATGTATAGGATTTCCATCTTGTCCTGGATATACTTGTGTAGACAACCGCGATACTTGAGTACCAAATTCCACTCAGAATTCTTGATACCCAAATTCGTGTGAAAGGTATGGAAAACATTTTTGAACTCCGACACATCTTGGTCCCTTCCCTTTCGTAGCATGGTCCACTTTATGTATTCATCTTCATATCTTCTGATAGGGTAATATTGTTCCTTGATGGTGTCTCGAAAATAATCCCAAGTGGATGTGGCTGAAAACAGTGAGGATTCCCTCTCATCCTTTTGCTCACAATAGGTTTCCCACCAATCCTTGACGTGTGGGGTGGCTTTTAGAAGTAAAAAAGTAATCTTTGTCTGACTGGAAAAGTCATGAACTGAAAAATATTCTCTCAACAGATTTAACCATTTATATATGGCATTTGCATCTAAATGACCCTCAAATATGGGAATGTCAAAGTTAACTTGTACCTTAAAAGGAGTGGTGTATCCAAAGTGGCTGCAAGTTGAAGATGCATCACCCGTGGGTAGCCTTTGGAGGATCTGAGAAAATTTATCCGTCATCGCATTCATCTATCATTCAAGAGCTTCCTCGAGCAATAATTCGAAAGGATTTCCTACCCTCTCATCTTTCTCTTCTTTCACCATGGGAGGTCGTCGAGGTTTGCAAGGTTGGTATTGCAAAGGTTCAACTAGTTCGAGCCCTAACTCCTTATACCCTGACCTTGTTGGGACATGCAAATAAAAATAGAGAAAGAGCGTACCGCTCTGATACCACTGGTCCAAACTTAAACAAGAACGCAACAAATAACAAATATAACCAAAAATATAGAGATGCAGTAAAAATAACACTTCATTTAATTAATATCAAAATATTGAAGTATGCTTACAAACATAATGGAAATAAACTAGCTCAAGCGATGGTAGCTTATCTCTGAGAAGAGGTGTGGTGGCTACATGCCTCTGAACTATGTTACAATGAGGCTCAAGGGTCTATTTATTATTGAATAACAAAGGAAAACCCTAAACAACCAAAGCCTTAACCCTAGGAGATGTAACGCCAAGCGTTTGTAGGCCTCATGGAGTTAGTTCGACATCCAACTTCTCAGGGTCGTAACGTGGTCATATTATCTCTGTTTGGTGCATACGATACCTTATTGGAAAGGTCTCTTGAAGCACTATAGGATTTATGGTAGCCTGTAGCCTATGTTGTGGACCTAAAAAAATGCCGTTTAGGAGGTCAAAACTGCTCTGAATGTTCGTGACCCAAAAAACTGCTAAGAATAGTAAATGCTAAAATAAAAAAGAAAACAGATGAAACATACTGGAGTTTTAGGTGGAATAGGTGGGTGGCCTCTAATATCCACCTATATCAGATATGAACTAAGAATGGAAAGATGGTTTCCACTAAAATGTTTAGGGTTGTGCCAAAACTATCGAGTAACCAGAACCCTATTGTCTAGCATAGTCCCTCAAATAGGGGAATGGGGAAATGAGTAGTCTCTGTATTAAAATATAATTATGAAAGGTGTTGCACCATCTACAGTTCACTATCTCCAACTTCCACATGAAGAGGGAATGAGAAAAAAATAATAAGGAAAACCCTCAATTCTTGATGTATATTCATATATAAACATAACTTATCATATAAAAACAAATATTGTGCAATTGCAATTTCGACAAAAGAATGAAACTAAAGTAACCAACTGGGCATTTAACAATTTAGCAGTTGACATTAAAAATATATCTACTAGATATTATCCAAAATTCAGTAAGGAGTATGATAAGCTAATCATAACTGGAAGAAAATTGTCTTCTAAAATATAAAGTAGTATAAATAAATAAAATTCAGAGAATTTTTTTTTCTCAGCACTACAGTTCTCCATGAAAGTGCACAATCATTAATCTCTTCAAGTTTTAGCAATATATTTCATCCTTACAAGCCAAAATGGGCTAAGATCTTTAACCCTGTGTTGTAGCGGCTACAACCACCATCCAAAAATTTTCATATGCTTCGATTTTGGAGCCTTCCTTCTTATCTGCAGGAGTTCATGTTGCACTGATCCAGGTATTTGTGCTTTGAATCAGATTGATCTTTTTCATTTGTTATTGTGTTGGCTTGTTTCCACACCTAATTGATCTTTAAGTCACAAGCTAACCTCCTAACTTGGTCTTTCAACAGTTCTCAGCTTGCCTCTGGAAACTACACAATCCTTGAGGGAAAGAAACCTTGATGATTGGAATTGCGTAGTTCTGACTGGCATTTTTGCCTTGAGCTCATAAACTGTGTAATCATGGAAGGCAATCCAACACTAAGCCTAGAAATTGTGCAATTCATCCCTTGAGATCAGAAACTATGCAATGAATTGAGCCAGAAAATTGTCCAATTCCCCAGAATTGCGCAATCTTTCCCAACAGCGTGCATGGAAAGTTTCCTTGAAAAGTTAAGAAAAATAAAGTGAAAAAAACATCCCTAGGAAGTAGGGATCAATTATTACTTTCCCAAAGGTGGCACATTTCTATTTTTAGAATTTTCCGACAAGTTTCGCTTTTCCTTGGTTTCAGGCATGCACATCATAAACCCTCATTTGCTCAATTCTATTTAATCGATGCCGCTAGAGCTCATTTGTGCATTTGATCTTAGAGCTCTAGCATTCCTGAGGAGATCAAGGAATCGTCAGTGGAGTTTTCGTTGCTTATCCAGGTGAATTTTTATTGTATCGTCATTTGCTAGTTTTTATGTCACTTTTTGTCATTTCGCTTGTGTCACTGTTGTTTTACTTATTTATCTTCATGGTTACTGGTGTTTCAACATATTTTATCTTGTAAAAGTGTTGTTTCAAATTATCATTTGTCTTTCGCAAGTGTCACATTTATTTCCTTATTTTTGTATCGATGGTCATCATTGCGGTGACTCTCCTCACCAATTTGATTCTCTTCTCGTTAATTCAGTTTCTACACTCGATCTATCATGATTCATTCACACTTGGTTAGATCTAGACTCAATCTCACACCATCACTTACATCTTATTGTTTTTCACACTCCCCTTAGGAAGATCTACACTTTCCTTGGCTAGTTTTGTCTTTCCTAGTTGGGCAATGCACAATCCTAAGGTTCAAGCCACAAGCTTGGCCTTTGGATCTGTGCAGTGCACAGTAGAGGTTGGTTCCAACTGCACACTGCGCAGTTCCATGGTGGGCTTCTAAATTTGGCCACTGAGACTGCACAATATGTAGGCTCTCCTAATCTCTACCCAAGATGGGACTGCGCATTACGCAGTACCAAGCTTCAAGCTTCATTCTTGGATTTTGGGACTACATAGTGTGTTGTTTCCAAAGGAAACCGGTCTCTCTTGCTAATGAAAGTTGTGCAACCCTTCCCATCTGATGCCTAATTTATTGCTTGATCATGCTTTGAAGGTAGATTTGCTAAAGCTAATGTTTTCTTATCACGAGTGTCATTTTTGTCCCATAGGTACCACACTTGTGAAGAATTTTCTCGCAATAGTCATTGTTATTATGACACCAAAGAGAGTTGCTTCAACAAGGACCACTCAAAGCAATAACCGGGAACTAGTTGAGAAAACACAAGTAGACTCGTCAGTATATGTAGACACTCAATTGTTTATAGAAAAGGAGCCAACACTAACATGGATCAAGTTAATGAATCTTTTTTAGTAAAGAACCTTGGGGTAGATCCATAGGACAACTCCGAAAGCAGCACCAGCAAAAAGCAACAATCCCATGTAGGATAAGGGAAAGAGAAAGTTTGTTGATAGTCTAGAGGGAGAACAAAGTTGCAGAGTGAAATTAGATTCAATCCTGATGCAAGAATCTTTAAAAGCGGAAGCAAAGAGGAAGCAGAGGATACAAAGTGCAGAGTGGAGGAAGAGAGAAAATAGAGATTGCAAGAAATAAAACTAAGGGCACAGAAAACAAGAACTGGGGAAAGAACAGGAATAGAGAATGAGAGAACAAGAGGAGAAACATTAGTATGAAGAAGAAGAAAGGAAAGGTGCAATGGCAGAAAAAGAAAAGCCAATTCAAGTTGAAAAGTAAGAACAGAACCAGTCAGCAGCAGAAGGAGAGAGCGAACAGATGCAGGATCAGGATCTTTCTTAGTAGATTGAAGACTTGATTGAAGTTGTGGACATGGAGTTTGAACTAGAACAATAGGATGAAGATGTTGACCTAATGCCCAATGCACCACAACTCACTTTTCTGTCCCCACCACTTCCAGAAATAGAGTTAACCCTGAGTGAGGAAGGGGACATAGTTCCTCTTGATGATGGTTCGGTAATGGATGAGTACAATTTTTCATATAATGAACTCCAGAAGAGGAATGTACAAGCGCAGAGAAATCATTTTCCGTATTATCATGCATCACTGGCATTCATTAGAGAAAGGGTGATAGTGGCAGACACCAACAGGAATCCAAATTCCATTGCTAAAACCAAATTTGCCTTCACAGCTACGATGAGATCAAACACTGTATTTTATAGCCGAGAGTAAGAAATTGGTAAAAAATCTATAGGCTTCCCGACAAGAGATAGAATAGCTTTGCGCAACAGCATAGAACGTAGTATCCACACAATTCTACTTGGGGGAAATGAGAGCAGTGATACTTGGTGAAGTATCAACAGTTGGAGATACCATGCAGGCCCTCTATAAGGAGCTTATAACCGTACATAAGGCAGTTGCTTCGCTTGCATAGCTTGTAGCAACAGAGAGAGGAATTTTTCAATACTCTTAGCAATGTACAAACTCCCATCATCATTGTGCAAGAAGGGACAATTTGATACAAAGGGGCATGTTGGGCTATTGGGGCCTTACCCAAGTTCAGCATTAGTTAGCCAAACAAATCCCTACACTATTGGCCCTTTCAGCATCAGCCCATGGAGCGCAGACTGAAGTCTCACCCCAAGTAGTATGGGGGGATGGTGGAACCAAGTTTCCACACCCTGAGATGGTCGTGATGTCAGTTTATTACTTCTACTCCTGCTTTCGCACAGGTCTCTTATTTCTAGGGCTTGCCAGACTAGTCCTTTATTACGCCCTTTAGTACCTACACGAAAATGTACAATTGACCTTTGCGCAGTCCTAACCTGTGGCTTAGGTACTTTCGCACTGCTAGGGCAACGTATCGTGCAGATTCCCAAAATAGTTTAAGTATCTTACTTATCTTATTAAACAATCATAGTTAGCACCGCGTAAACAGATGTTCTTACTTATGTTCACTTATCCAACATAATTACATACATTCATGCAATATATAAGAATTATAAATGAAATTCATACATAACGTGTCAAGATGCACTAACAGGAAACAAAGACACAGAACTAGTAGAATGATTCTCTTTATTGATATCTTCAGAAGATTACAGACTTTATCCGCCCTACGCACACAGCTGCAGGGGTCTGTGCACTCAGCTGCAGACTTCCACCCTAGGCCTCTGTGCACTCAGCTGTAGAGCCTCTACCTACGCTATGACCCAAAACTTAGACTTCTTACTTCAAGGCTATCATTCTCTGACTCCACATAAACTATTGATCACTCCCTAGAGGTTACTTACTTAGCTCTTTTTATACAATCCCATGGTCTACGAACCATGGGTAGATCTTTTACAACCAACTTTACTTTACAGAAATAAGGGCGAACAATGCTTTATGACTCATGACACCATCATGCTCCGTGACCACAAAATGTGGAGAATTTACAATTTTATTACAAAATTTGACCCAAAACATGGGCTTTTATCCACAAAATTGTCCATGGGGGATCCTGTTCCCAACAGGCCCCCAACACAAACATCATGACTCGCCCTCCAGTCACTCGGCAGGTGCAGAGATCCTAGCGTGAAGACCTTCCAGATTGACTCATATGACTGCAACCTCAGCAGTGCACTATGCGACCACCTTCTTTGCGTCTTCAACCATCTTCTCGGTCACTGCTCCTGAACTGTCGGCCTAAAGCTTTTGTTGAGTTTCTTGCAAATTCGCAAGATTTCCTTCAATAGAGTTTGTCACCATGTAAGCATCATCTAGCCAGGGCTTTAGTCGTTCCTTCAACACTGCTTCCTTGTGCAGCACTGCATCCACATGTTCTTTCAGCTACTTGGCCTCCTGTAGCTTTACTAGTCTTTGTGTCAGCCCGACAGTTCGTGCTGTGCACATGACCTCATCACAGTGCTGTTGTAGCTCAAGAGCTTCTCTCTCAAGTTGTTTTACATTAGGGTCCTCCTGCAAGCTTGTCAGGACCTCGAATGACTACTCAAAAAGTTGCATGCAGTTTGCTACTGCACTGTACACCGCTGCTACTGCTTCTATGATAGAGGTCGCCTGCTGCTCCTTCACTTCTGGCGGAGTTGAAGGCTGGGCCTTCAATTGTAACTCTGTGATCTGTAGGTTCAGCTCCAATTGAACCCTCGCCATTTTTTTCTGAGCATCGCACACCCCTGTGGCCAACTTGCGGACATGTATCTCAACTGGTTCTTCCTTAGGAATGACCAACTCCAGGACCATTCTGCATGCCTCCTTGATGATCTACATAACGCGCTTGTTCTGGTTTGTCACCGCAGTCATAGCGATGATGGTAGAGTCTCGTTGTAGTGCCATCTGGTCATTGTTGATCCGTTGCTCACTAATCACCTGGAGGGTGTGGTGCTCACAGGCCCTCAGTTTTGCAATCACTCCATCCTGCAAGAGGTGGAGCGCTTCACTAGGGAGAACTCCTAGATTCAACCCTACTCCCTTGAGGGCGCTAATAGTGAACCTACCAGCTTCATTCTTCATGGTCAGTGCTCCATTAAGCAGCACTATTGCGCTGGATGCCTTTGCGAGCAACATCTCAGCAACTGCTGAAGTGCTGATAACAAGGTTGGTAGACACCGTGTCAACCTATGATGCGTGGGTCTACAACTGTTGCAAACTTGTCTAGATAGCCCCCAATATTATTTGCTGCTGCTGCTCAAACTATTGTAGGGCCTCTGTGGTGACATTCTGCACCGTGTCACCGATGTCATGCAGATCACCCTCTGTTAGTGTGATTGGGTCCAGTGATGTCTTGGTAGCCTTTGATTTATTCCTCGACCCTCTTTTCTCCTGCTCCCTTGGACACTTGATGTGGGCAGGCATCATCTGTGGGTCCGCATTTTCCTATTATGTCTTCTTGTTTGTCTCCTCCTCTGTCTCAGGTGAAGGCGACCTCACACCTTTGTCAAAGCCTCTCTCTATTCCACCTGTTTGCTCTTTTGTCTGATGAGTGGCATCGTGCTCCGCTTGGGCCTTGTCAGCGACCTCCTTCTTCCTTCTCTCAGCCAACTACATCATCTTTAGCTTGGCCTCCTCCTTCTTTCTCTGTGCGGTGGACTTGCTCCCTCCCACCTCCATGTTTGTTGTAGCGTGCCACTCTACCGACCATTGATCAAGTACTTTATCAATGGCGTCATCTGTTTCCAGGTAAGGAAAGTCATACCATTTCTGCACAGGTTCCTTCCGTGCCCTGATGGACACATGGTTAAAGTCTGCTTTAAACTCTGCATAGCCCTGCAGGTTGGTGTACACTGTAGGTGACAATCGCGGTTTGTGGTTGATGGCCATGCGGATGTTCATCTCCATCAAGATCCAGAAGATCTTGCTATCCTTGATGCGTTGCATGTCCTTGGTTGCCGACAGTGAAGTGTACTTTGCTACTTCTGGTAGGTCTAGCATGACCGAAGGGAATTAACTGTCCTTTGGCAGCCCCCATGCTACCAGCATAATCGATAACAAGAACCAGGCATAGTGGAATGTCTTGCTGAGCTCCTATGCTTCGCGATAGTTTGCTAAGAACTCTTCACGAAACTAGTTCGACCAGTTGAACTAGACTCCTTCAGTGCACTGGGCTGCTAGCGTGACGACAAGCGTCGACACCTCATCGGCACGACACTTCCTCATCACTTTCCCTGCTAAAATCTGCATAGCTACCTTTACAGCAGGGTCACATATGCTAGATATGGCATATTCGCACAGTTTCTTCACTAGCTTAAACTTTTCTTTCATGGCCTCCGCGAGGGCCTGCTCACCACCTTTTCTACCAAATATCATGGCCGAATTCTCTCCTATGTAAGGCAATCATGTGACCTTGTGGATCAACCTATTAGTGATGGGTATTGGCTCCTCCAGCCCTAGACACCCATCATGCACCAAGCATAGTAGCTGCTTGATGACCAATACTGTAACCAGGGTATGGTTGTAGTGCATCACCCAAAGTAAGTGGAGCAACCCTGCCTTGTCTACTTCTCTGAGCCACCTCCACGGCTCCAATGCGGTCATTCCAGTGTTTGTATCGATGAGGTGGCGCATCAGCTGCTCGGTCGCCAGGTGTGGGAACTTCTCGTGATCAGCCCAGTCCCAGTCCTCGAGTTTAAGTAGTGGCACCTACGCCAAGAGTGGTCCTTCGAAAACAATCTCATCTGGTAGCAGAGGGGTTTGCAAGGGGGTCTTTCTCTCATCGATGTCTTTCAACACCTTGGTCTTGCCCTTGCACGGAGGGACATACTCAAGCAACCGAGTGATAGGGTCAACACCCTAGGCTTCAACCTCCTCCACATCTACTCCCACATCCTCCTCATCCATCGGGATGTCTTCAATTTCTTCCTCCTCCAACTCCAAATTGATGGCTTTTCCCTTCTCCTGTGTGGTAGGCTTCGGTGGGTTTCTTCTTGGCGATGTGCACACCGGTATTGCAGGTTGCTTTCCCTTCTTATCCCTCGCGCTCTCCTTGGTTGGGTGGGCTTTGGTCTCGGCATTCTTGGTGATTTAGGGACTTCAGCTAATACTTCAGCAACCTCTAGAGCAACTACTTCTGCCTCTATCTCCATTTTCGACACCGACTCCTTTGCTTCGGTATCTATAGTTGTAGCAGGTGTCGACATAATGTTATGCAAGAGCTCCTGTGTCTCCTTCGGCAAGGTCTCAAAGAATGAACTAGCTATCAGAAGTTTGTAGTGCTCGTGATTCATGTGCACTAAGTCCTCAACAACTCAATTCTCAAAATGCCAAGTGTTTTTCGTTGGACAACCACTTGTAATTTATAGGGCATTTTGAATTCAAATCCGACCATTCCCCCCAAATTTGGTTCATTAATGCCAGATTGGCGGTAGATTTTCAAGGATCTGAGCCATAAATTTCATCTTAAATTCTGGCCGCCCACTCCATTTGGCCGCATTTCTCCTGTCAAATCATGAACAATGACTTTAACAGTCACTATTTGGCTGACCTGCACGATTTCTCCCTAGGTAGCGCAGCTCCCTTTGTGTTTCTGTGAACCTTGTGACACTTCCTTGCTTCACACAATCCTCTAATCGTGTAGCTCCCCAACCCGTGTAGTGTAGTTTATAGTCCCACGCCTCCTTTTAGCTGCCTGGAGCACTAAGATTGTGCTACCTTCATGTAGTCACATGGCTGGACCATCGGTGTATGGCTTCAACTGACTGCCATTCACCTTTCCTAGGACGGGTTCTCCATTCAATTTGACCAATTGAACCGCTCCTCCGTTGGTAATATCCTTAATGACATAGGGTCCTAACCAGTGCATTCTGAATTTCCCTGGAAATTTATCAAACTTGCTGTCATATAACAAAACCAAGTCATTTACCTTAAAGGTGCACAGCTTAATGTGATGATCATGCCATGATTTTTTGCATTGCTTTTGGACCTATTGTTGAAATCCAGCTAGAAATCTCTCTTCCTCAAGCTCAACCAGCTATGTGAGCCTCTCCTCCAGGGCTTCGCAATCCGTCATACCCATGAGTGTTGCTATGCGCAGACTAGGCATAATATATTCCATAGGCTTTACCACTTCAACACCATAGACAAGCCTAAAGGGAGTTTGTCTAGTCAACTTCTTGCATGTCGTTTGATAGGCCCATAGTATTGCAGGTATGCGTAGGTCCCAATCACTTAGATGAACACTGCAAACCTTGGCCAGCGCATTCTCCAGCACTTTATTGAATGCTTCCACCATCCCGTTAGCCTGCGGGTGCTAAGGTGTGCTCTTCTAGTGATATACCTAAAATTCCTCCGTTAGCGCGTTGATCGTCTCATTCAGAAAGTGTGTATCGCGATCACTCATCAAAATCTTTGGACACCCAAATCGCGTTAGTACATACCTAAAGAGGAACTTCACAGTAGTGACGAATGAGCAATCCTTCACAGGCTGTGCCTCCACCCATTGAGTCAAATACTCCATTGCAGTGAGAATGTACCTCACTCCCATCTTTCCTTGGGGTTGAATGGGTCCCACAAAATCTGTCACCCATTTCTCAAAGGGTTGTAATGTCATCTGTTGATTCAGAGGCATCTCATCCATCTGCGATGGCCTGCTAGTCCTTTGACACACATCACACGCTTTGCAGTAAGTTTTTGAATCCTAATGGAGGGTTGGCCACCATAACCCTGCGCATAGAATCTTCCGCATGGTCACTCTCCCTGTATAATGTCCTCCCACGGTGCCCCCATGAGCATTCGTAAGGATGCTTGTCCTTTCAAACTCCGGTACATATCATCGCAATATCTCATCAGGCCCCATTTTGTATAGATGCCTAGCAATGACAGAATAATCTGCCGCGTGCACCACTAACTCCTTCTTCTGCTAGACGGTGTATACTTCCAAGGTTATTCCTATT
The DNA here is from genome assembly GCA_031772625.1 of Pinus tabuliformis. Taxonomy (NCBI): domain Eukaryota; kingdom Viridiplantae; phylum Streptophyta; class Pinopsida; order Pinales; family Pinaceae; genus Pinus; species Pinus tabuliformis. The sequence continues at coordinate 665,730,694 of CM062811.1, read as the reverse complement.
GTTAGGAAGTGTATTATATCCTCAAAATGGTCATTCGCGATGTGCAATGCAAATAGCTGTGCATCAGGCAATCCCTCCTCCAAATTAGTGGGATCTTCCCCTGTTTCGATGTGCGACAGATGGTCTGGTCCCGCGTTCAGTCATCTAGGCTTCATAATAACTTCAAAATCATACTCCTGGAGCAATAACAGCCACCTGTAGATTCTCCCTCCTAACACAAGATTATTGACTAGGTATTTCAGTGCATAATGATCTGTATACATCTTAAAATGGCCACCTAGAAAGTAGTGTCTAAACTTCTGTAGTGTGTATACCATGGCTAACCCTTAGCGCTCGGTGGTGGAATAGTTCTTCTCCACCTTGGATAATATTCTTCTTGCAATCCTATAGGATGGTCCAAGTCTCCTTTGCCAGCCTATGTCAGTACTACTCCCAGTGCTATACATGACACGTCGACATGTACATGAAACTCCTTCCAACCTAGGAAGGCTAAAATCCACGCGGTGATCATATTTTCTTTCAATACATCCAAGCTCTTCTTACAGTCCTCATTCCATTAATATGTGACATCCTTCTTCAACAACTTCTCCATAGGCGTGGTGATCTGGGCATAGCCTTTGATAAAATTTTTGTAATATCCTGTATGTCCTAGGGTAGCGCACAGATGTTTCACACTCCTCGGTGCTTCCAAGTTTAGTATCACCACGATCTTCGTGGGATCTACCACCAGTCCCTATCTACAAACCACTTGACCCAGTAGGGTCCCAAAAGGAACACAAAACAAGAACTTCTTTAGATTGAACGCGATCTGGTATCTTCGACAACTATCCATCATCAGGTGTAAACTAGCGACATGGCGTTTCTCCAGCCTAAACACAGTCTAGTCATCAAAATACACTTCCAGGAACTTATGAATAAATTCCTTGAACACCGCAACGACCACGCATAATAAAATTGTAGGTGGTTTCTTTAATCCGAATGGAATTACAGTGTACTGAAAACACCCCCACTCAATCGCGAAGATCGTCCTGCTCCTATCCTCCAGCACAATTTTGATCTAATGGTACCCAGAGAACCCATCAGTGAAGGAATATGCTTTTTGGCCACCTACATTTTCCAACACCTCATCAGTGAACGGAGTTAGGAAAGGATCATGTACACAAGCATCATTCAACTTCTTGAGATCTACGCATATCCTTATTTCATCCTTCTACTTATTTTCTTGTACCACCATTGGGCTTACCCAATCAGATTCTTCCACAGGCTCAATGATACCTGCCATGAGCATCTTGTCTAGCTCTAAGCAGACCTTCTCCTTATACTTCGGATTGAGATGGTAAGCCCTTTGCTTAACCGGCTTCGCGTCGGGCTTCAACGTGATCTTCATAACACCTAAGTCCCTAATTATCCCTTTTACATCCGTAAACTTGGTAGGGAATAAATCCTGGTATTCCAAAGCAATTCAACGACCTTATCCACTGTCGCGTCATCCCAATAATCTCCAATCTTCGTGAATTTGGGCTCTACCTCCGTACTAATGTTTACCTATTTCGTTTTCAGCGACGCGGTTATATAAGGATTCTCAATCTACCGTCCTTCAACCTCACAGTGACTTTCTGTTTCTGGGATGTTAATCTTTCGTAGATCCTCATCCTCTTCTTTAGTGGTTATGTTATAGAATTCTAGTGCGTGACTCCGCTGAGTAACCCAATCAGGTTGAATTAGGTCCAAAGGATCCTGCAGTATCCTAAAGATTGCTGCTTTCACTTCTTGTAGCGCCTTATCAATATAGTCAAACCTGTCTTCAAAGATGAATGTCATTATGAATCCTTCCCGTAGAATATCCCATTCACCTGTACCATAGCGTAGCTCTGTTTCTAAGTACCAGTTCATCAGGATGACATCTAGGGTGTGACAGAACAAGTGCACCCATTCAGGTTGGGGCTTCTCTCCATAATTCTGAGCCCATTTGGCCAAGTGCACGTGCAGATCATCCTGCCCATCATATTTGTATGTTATTCGTAGCTTTAGCTTCCCAAAGTGTGTTCTCATCATCCTCCTACATTTGTGCCAATCATCAAAGGTTCCCTTGTGCGTACCCCACCATCTTGCGGGTGTAGCGCGCAGTGCCCCGTCTAATGCCTGAGAGAGTTACTTCTCTAGTACCTCCCTCTCAAATGCATCCAAAAAAATATCTACATCATTCAGGCCATCATAAGTGGGCAGATTTCTTACCTCTGATGACACACAGTGCGGCGACCAGGTCACCATGTCACAACTCAGTGTAGCTACTTCATGTAACTGATTCTGCCAATAGTCTAATTCTTCATCAGAGTATGAGGTGCAGGAACTCTCGCGATCCCATGTAATTCAACCATCCGCTGTTGGATTCACCCAATCTTGGTCTCGCACTATTATCTTATAGATACAATCCAGATCGAAATCGCTCTCATAATCGTGGACTGGTTCAGTATAGAGCGATCCTTCAGTAGCATCTAGGGGTACTATTACACGGAGTGATTTCTTCTCAAATATCATCTTTCACTTCTTTAGGTTGATTACCCCGTTCATATCAATAGCCCAATCAATGCCAAGGAGTGCAGGATAAGGGTTGCTATCATCCACAATTTCTATTACTTCAAAGTCAGCCAGTGCCTCGCGCCTTCAATATCTACAGCCACCCCTTGCAGCCGCCCCATGGGGATGATCTTCTACTGGTTCACCATCCTTAGCTAAATTGGAGACCACTACAGCGTGGGTCTCCCCATCCATTCCCAAGTCTGCTTCGGTAGGACGTTTGCATCTAAGCCCAAGTCCAAAATAACCTGATCCATTTCATACTCTCCTATTTGCATGGTCAGTTTCATCTCCCATTCCGTCCTTGTTTTATGCTTACCAATCTTTCGTACTACGCACAGCTCACCTGGAGTGCTTCCGGCGCATCTATTTATGAGCTCCTGTAACCCCTTCATAGCCTTCTATCACACAGTAACTTCATGTAGGTCTCCATGAAAGTTGTAAGCATAGAAGGGTCCATCTCCTCATCAGGCTTATCCTTGCTTCCCGAGATGGAGGCCTCAATGAAGCTCTTCTTTGCTTCCATGAATGTTTCACATGTGCACCCCAAATCGAACTCAACCTCCTTTGCCAAATCTTTGCGAACCCATGTGTCATCTTTGGCCTATTTCCCCTTGTCATCCCCTTTTGTGATTGCACATTGGAGCACTATATTCACGTTTGGATCCTCTTTGCGTGGCTTAAACCTCATCATTTGCAGGTTCTAAGTCGGCTGAGGTGGTAACGCCCCTTTGTCATGTATCCTTGCTATCAGCATAGGACAGTCTTCTGTTTCATGATCAAACATAGCGCAATATTTGCATGACGAACATGTTGGGTTAGTGCAATCGTGGGCATAGTGTCCCGGTCCTCTACAATTGTAGCAGATCAGCTATCCCCAACCTCTACCAGGTCCTCCTCCTCCTCGACCACATCTGTGCCCCTGAAAGCCTATTCACGCCATCCCCGTGCTCTAGTCAGGGGGCCAAGTTTTTGCCTGGACCCTATAGGCGGGTGTTCTATCCGTCATTATTTCATAGCTTCTGTAATTACGCTCATCATGCCCTATTGACCTATAGAAGTTGCAAAACGGTTGTTGTAGTGTCTGTACAAACTTCTACAACAAATGACAGTTATCTGTGGCATGTTTTCTTGCTACCTGACATATAACACACCGCAATGCAGGCCATGTGCTTGGTCTTGTTTGAGCTTCTGGCCTCAAAGGCATCAGTCCTCCTCCCGCAATATAGTTAGCAAAGACCGGGCAATGCTCTTTGTCATGCCCTTGACCCTTGCATTTCAAGCACCATACCTCTTCGCACACCTCGGGTCGAACTATACTATCTTGCTTCAAACTTTGCATCTCAAGGCAAAGACTTTTCAATTGCGCATGGATCTACTGAACCCCTAGATTTGGATCTTACGCCAGTGTTTCATGTAGTCCCATTGCAATCTCCAAGGCCTCTGCCTAAATTGTTATCTTCTATTGTGATAGCGCAACCCTTAGGTGTGGCAGGAGTAAAGCCACAAACCATTCGCGGTGTTTTCCATCTGTTAAGTTCATATTAGCTTCACGGATTTTACACTTCAACCTCTGATCTAGTTCCCAAGGTGTCTCGCCTGGTTGCATAAAAATTTCCTTGAACCCCACAATCGACTGTGCCTCAGATTTAGGCCTATTGAATTCTTTGTTCAACGTGGTCTAGATGTCTACCACTCCAGCATTTGGGTTATCATTAGAGTACTTGATGTACCAGGTTAGTGCATGATCCTGCAGAGCACTAACCAGTGTTGTCTTCTTCATGTGATCATCTATAATGCCCTGAGCTTCCCATACAACTTTCACGACGAACCAGAACTGGTCCGGGTCCTCATTTCCCAAGCATTTGAACAAAGGCAACTTCACTGAATTTTCCATACCAAACTATGGTGGAGGTGCAGGTGGTACGGGTGAAGTTGCAGGTGATGGTGGTGAAGTTGGGGGTGGTGTGGGTGGAGATGACAGTCGCGGGAATCCCTGTCTTATTAACTGAATATCACTTCACGGATAATCCTGCACTACTCCCTATCCATCACCTCATGGAGGTGAAATTAATGGACTATATTCAGGACCTTTTCTCCCTTCGTTCCTGTAAGTTTTTCCACTTCACGTAGCCCTGAACATCAAGGTAGCTGCATAACCCATTTTTCGCATATATTCCCTGAGGGGGACCAAGCGGAGTATGTCAGGTAGGAATGATACTTACACTAGTAGCCTATAGGTCTTCATATTAGTGGCTTTTAGCCCTCGACGCACAATGGTATATTTATTGGTTATAGTGATACCTCCAAGGCTTACCGAATCTATATTCTAGTGCAACGAAAGACAGTAGTAAGCAAATATTTTCTATTCCTCCCCCCTAAAAAAGCATTTCTATTTAAGAAAATTTTTCCAAGCTAATTGGCACCTGCCCAAAAATGTGTTGCTAATGATGATGTCTGCATCTGATGAGGTGAGGGGCCTCGATTCTTATTGATTCCGATCATTCATAATACCACTACAATCAATTGAAGAGTGTCCTAACTCTTCTCTGGCATTCTTGTTTGTTGATCCAGCAATAACATTTTAATCCATGTATTCAAAGATTTCAAGTACTTAGCTCGCAGACCTTTGAAAAAGCATAGCTTCACTTCATTGTAGCTAACTGAGGTATCGATGGCGAATTCAGTCACAAATCCTCCTATGATGCGATCGAGCAAATGATCGATAGCGCGGGCAATCTTATCCTCAGATGCTTCCAATTTCTGCACTAGCCCCTAGGTCCAAATAATAGACCGTCACGTTTCCACCTTCCTTGGCTATCTACTAGCTTCACGATCCATTCATATAGCTCAACAGAAAAGGAATAGAAAAATATCTTATGTATTTCTGTATATAGGTACATGTCCAACCACTATTCCTTGGTCAGTCGTGGGTTTTTTTTCTCCTGCACTGTAAATTCGTGGATCTTCCTATCCAACTAGTCTCCGATCTCTTTCTTAGTTGGATTCCAGTGATACGACATCACACATCTCTTATGCAGATTCTGGTCCTGGCAATGAAGCCCTTTGTTGGCTTGTTGTGGCTTGATCCAGGTTTAGCATTAGTTAGCCAAACAAATCCCTACACTACTAGCCCTTTTGGCATTAGCCCGCAGAGCGCGGACTGAAGTCTCACCCGAAGCAGTATGGGGGGATGCTGGAACCAAGTTTCTACACCCTGAGATGGTCATGATGTTGGTTTATTCCTTCTACTCCTTCTTTCACGCAGATCTCTTAGTTCTAGGGCTTGCAAGACTAGTCCTTTATTCTTCCCTTTAGTACCTCCGCGAAAAGGTACGATTGACCTTCACGCAGTCCTAACCTGTGGCTCAGGTACTTTCGTGCTGCTAGGGAAGTGTACCGTGAAGATTCCCAAACTAGTTTAAGTATCTTACTTATCTTATTAAACAATCATAGTTAGCACCATGTAAACATATGTTCTTACTTGCGTTCACTTATCCAACATAATTACATACATTCACGCAGTATATAAGCATTATAAATGAAATTCACACATAACATGTCAAGATGCACGAACAGGAAACAAAGACACAGAATTAGTAGAATGCTTCTCTTTATTGATATCTTCAGATGATTACAGACTCTATCTGCCCTGCGTACACAACTGCAGGGGTCCACGCACTTAGCTACAAAATTCCACCCTAGGCCTCTATGCACTCAGCTGCAGAGCCTCTACCTACGCTATGACTTGAAACTTAGACTTCTTACTTCAAGGCTATCAATCTCTGACTCCACTAAAACTATTGATCACTCCCTAGAGCTTACTTACATAGATATTTTTATACAATCCCATGGTCCGCGGACCATGGGTAGATCTTTTACAACCGACTTTACTCAAAAAAAATAAGGGCAGACAACCCTTTATGACTCATGACACCTTCGCACTCCGTGACCACAAATTGCAAAGACTTTACAATTTTATTACAAAATTTGACCCAAAACATGGGCTTTTAGCCCCAAAACTGTCCTTGGGGGATCCCATTCCCAATAGGGCACCACTTACTTTGGTAAAGAAGATGAAGCCGTAGGTAGAGTTGGAGAAAGCAAGAGTTTGAACATTGATTCAGAACATGAAGCAGCTTGCCTCATTCATTGTAAACATTCAAGTTTCATATGTACGATTGCACAATAGTTTGGATTTCATTGTGAGAACCTACAAGATCCCATCAACCATCTCACTCACCAAAGCTAAACGCAAACACCAAGTCAGGAAGGAGATTGAAGAGTACTTGGAGCAGCTGAGACAGGTTGCCACCAAGGAGGATTTAGAGTTGAACAGACAAAACATGCAAAACTACATTGGTGGTCCCATCCAAATCAAAACCATGTTGCTCCTATTCGAGAAAGAAGTTAATACTGGTTCCAAATCATTGTACCTAGATTCTATGGAGGCTAGAGTCCTCTTCCTCTTCCATCCTAACACCATCATGCATTTTGGGGGTGTCATCGCACAATACCAAGCTTGACATTGATACGTGACCGAGAAGCATCAAGTGAAAGTTGTCGAGCTAGAGTGTTCCCAAACTCAAGCATCATAGTGTTTTGTCTTGCTAGGCTGTCAAGTTGTCTCTATCCTATTTTGTCCTATATGGGTATGAGTGTAAATTGTAATATTATTTGTAATTGTGTTTTAAGTGAAATTTCAAGTGTCAATATTGGAATATGAAGAGTCGTGATGTAATGTAATGAGTAATTTTGTAAAGAAGTTGAAGATTCATGAGGGTAGTCCAAAGGTCACAAAGTGGAGTTGAAAAGTCACCCCCTCTTGTTATAAATAGAACCTCATAACTCATGTAAAGGGATTTTGCGAGCCAAGATTTTGGCTAGGCTTAGGCTTAGGAAGAGCTTGGGAGTATTGTGAATAACCTTGGCTTCTCCGTAGCATAGAGAGAGTATACTTCTTTGGAGGAGCAGGTGTTCTTGATTGTAATGTTCCATTATTGGGGCTAGTGGTCATCAATGGTGTATGTATGAATGGAGCTTTCACTTATAATAATAAAATCATATCCAACACACTTTCATGCATATGTTGTGAATATAGTAGGACTATTCTTGTGGCATTTGCGATGTATGTTATTTAACTTATGCTTATTATTATGAACTATTTTGTTTGGATTTGTATGAATCTTGTTGGATGTGTGTTGTTGTATTAACTAATCACTTTAACTTGTGGACTATTTCGCATCTTAGCTTGTGATGTCATTCTACTTGTGTGTTCCTTTCAAGCTTCATACTATTACGGGCTTCTAAGGGGCACACTTACTTTTCCCTTTGTGTGTTGGAACCTTCATGCATCGCACGTGACTCTCCGCAGGGTCAAGCATTTTCTCTCACCTAAATTTATCATACTTCCCTCTGCGCATTTCCGAAGTCAAGGCATCACAGTACCACCCACTGTTGGGACTCACACTCTCAACGGTGTGGGGTCTAGTTGCGACTTCATATCGGGGAGATCCCCTGAATGTTGGCGGTTCCATCACCGTCAACACTGTGACACCCCATTATAATATTATTCCCTTAGGATTTTAATATTATTCCCTTCGGTTTTTAATATTAATCCCTAGGGTTTACAATATCAATCATGGTAAGCCATAGTCAATCATGGTCAACCATGGTGCAATGTCGCATTGTGATAAGTATTCTCTCGACATGGTCTAGCATGGTCAACCATGGTCCAATGTCACATTGTGACAATGATTATCTCAATTATTATTATTAATATTAATTATATAAAAATAATAATTAATATTAATATTATTAATATTTAATTAATATTAGAAGTAATAATAAAAAATAAAACATTTTTTATATTATTTAATAAATAATAATAATAATTAATTAAATATAAAAATAATAATAAATTGTTTATTTATGTACAGTTATGTTTGGATGTTAAAGTTGACAAAAGATGTGTATCTTCTGATTTTTAGGATTTTAATTTTTTTATTATCATAATGTTGATTTCAACTTACATGAAAGTACATCATTCTTAAAGTTGATAGAGATGCACAAAGTGGATCGCTCTAGGAATAAAAAATCAGCAAAAATCCTCCCTCTTTGCTTACATAAAAAAATTCATGTATGCAAATTATTCTATTATAGTAGGGAAAGAGCAACTAAGGGTGATAGGGGAAATCAGAACATGAGCAACTAAGGATACTTGAGGTAATCAAAACATACTTTATGGGTGACTACATAGCATAAAGGTGATTGGTTTTTGGGAGAATATTTGAAAGTAATTAAGCTATATCAATTTGTTATAACCCCCTACAAAATGTCTAAACATAAATCACAAAGACATACCACCCTACAGACTCAACCATCGTCAACCATGGTCAATCATCATCAACCATGGCCCAACAACACTTTGTGAAAGAGATTGTCTCAATATGAAAATCAACCATTGTCAACCATGGTCCAACGTTGCACTGTGACAAAGATTGTATAGATATGAAAGTCGATCATGGTCAACCATGGTCTAACATCACATTATAATAAGGATTGTCTCAATATGAAAATCAATTTGAAAGTAATTAGTTTATATCGATCAGCTATAGTCCCCTATAAACTCTCTAAATATCAAGCACAAAGATATATATCCTATATACTCAACCATCGTCAACCATCGTCAATCATCGTCATCCATGGTCAAGCATGGTCAATCATCATCAACCATCATCAACCATGGTTAATCATCATCAACCATGGTCCAACAATGCATTGTGACAAAGATGTTCTCAAAATGAAAATTAACCATGGTTCAATGTCGCATTGTGACAAATATTATCTTGGGGAATATGTATATTAGGGTTTATAATATTTATCTTAGTTGACCATGGTTGAACATGGTTTATAATATTAATCCCTTAGGTTTAATATTATTCCCTTAGGTTCTTGCGTTTCTGAAATGGAGACCGCTCTGATGCTGAAGCGATTACACTGTTCAAGACACGAAACCCTCGCTGCCGCCGCTCGAACCTGCGCTAGCAGCAGCAGGTTCCGCCACTGACAGTCCTATGGCATCTGTTGTAGGAGGGGAGAGCTTTGCCTCCCCTCCACTGGGAATACCCACAACTGACAAGAAACAAAAGGCAGAGATTCGACACTCTGCAATCGCAGACCCAGAAACAGAAAAAGACAAGCAAAGGACGCAAGAAGGACAGACGATCTCAGATCGAAATGTGGAGGATGAAGCAAGCAATGGTCGGCACAACACGACTAGTTCCTTTCAGACTAAAGTGACCTCAGCAACCTGTATCCCAAAAGCAGCAAATCCGATCAAAGTCGAACTGCCAAGCCACCGCATCAATGGGGAAATCCAGTTTATGCAAGATTACGCACTCATTGGAAAGTTCTTGGGATTCTGGCCCACAGAAAAAGCCTTACAAGGCTGGATAGCCTCTAAATGGAAGCCCAAAGGACAAGTTACTTTACAGCTTGGCCCAAAGGGCTTCTTCACAGCCATTTTTAACTGTCTAGAAGACAAAACAAGGATATTCGAAGGAGGCCCGTACTTCTTCAACTCTTCAGGTTTATATCTAACGGAATGGAAGCCCCGATTCAATCCTGACAAAGAAGACTTTAGTTGGGCCCCTGTATGGATCAGAATGTATTCCCTTCTTGTGGAGTACTGGCGAGAAGAAACGCTGGCAGACATAGGCAACAAGTTGGGAACCTTCATCAAAGTTGCTACCGAAACCAAGACGCGCAAATACACCTCTTATGCCAGGATCTGCGTCAAGATGCACCTAACCAAGACCCTAGCAGACACGGTAAGTCTCTTTCACGATGACTATGAATGGAAACAGACTCTAGATTATGAGCACATCCCTTTTCGTTGTCGAAAATGCCATGAGCATGGTCACCTCTTCCGTGACTGTCCCTCAAATGTGCAGCCCAAAATTCCTTCCAGTGAAACTAACTTGGACCCAAATGGTTTCACAAAAATCCCTACCCGTCGCCGACATGCAAAAAAAAACCAAGCTAATCCAGCTCAAGCCTTCAAAGCGCCCCCCCAAAACCACTTTTCCGTTCTCGCCTCACAAGATATTCAAATCAGTCCCAACGCTGATATCCCAGAACAGCTGCACCCTACCCAGTCTTCCCTCAACCGTTCTGAACCAGCCTCTTCTAAATCTACAGATCTTCCCTATACCGAAAATCCCATCTCTGTTTCAGAGCCCAGACCCCTAATCATTTCCAAGGGGAAAACCATGCTGAACGAGATTCCACAAGCTTCTGATATGGATCTAGATGTAGCCCTAGCCCTGAGTCTTCATGAACAATCAGTGGAGGAGGCCCTCATTGCCTCAAATGACATGGAGGAAGATCGAGAAGATGTAGATCTAGAAGAGTTCGACATCTCCAAGCTTGACATATCCAAACTGGAGGCAGCATGTAAGCAAAAAGAGTACAACTCAATCCCTCCCTGGCAATTAGACAAAATTGAAGGAGTCCTAACAAGGGTACAGCACCATAAAAGTTTGGGCATCCAAGGAGGCAGTCATTGGGATGGAAGGAAAATCCTCAAAGAACCAAAGAAAAGGGGCAGAAAAACAGATCTACAGCGTACAATAGCAGTAGGTGAAATACTCATGGATTCGGGGCAATTCCCCAAGTTGACCAAGTTTTACAAGCCCAAATCTCTGTCTACATGAAGCTCATCTCTTGGAATGTAAGAGGACTCAACAGTCCCTCTAAACACAGAGTGATTAAAAACCTGATAATGCAAGAAAAACCAGCAATAGTCTTTCTTCAAGAAACAAAATGTAGCAGCGCAACAATAGACAGTCTCAGTAACAAAGTTTGGGCAGGCAGCAGTTCAATCGCAGTAGACGCCTCAGGGGCCTCTGGCGGTCTAGCCATTCTATGGAATCCACAGATTGTGTCACTTGATAATTTTCATGCCACTCTGCATCTCATTCAAGCTACATTCCACCTCATCGGCACCAACATCCATGGGCATCTTACCAATGTTTACTTCCCGTAGACAATACAGCAAAAATTAGACCTCTTGGACACGATCTCCCTCCTTAATGAAAACAGATACTTTCCTTTATGGATAGGAGGAGGCGACTTCAACATAATAAAGTCCATGGAAGAGAAACAAGGGGGCAGAACCAGGCTCGATAGTGATAGCAGCGGCTTCAAGCAATTCATTCAAGACAATCGACTAATGGATATCTCCACCTCTAATGGCATCTTCACCTGGTCGAACAAGCGAAAAGGGGTTCACCAAATTGCCTCACGACTAGATCGATTTCTAATTTCAGACAACGCAATCCACCTAGGAGGAGATTTCAGCGCCGAGATCATTCCACAAGGAGGCTCAGATCATTGGCCCATTCTTCTCCAATGGTCCAGACCAGGCAATTGCAGCAATCGACCATTTAGATTCGAAGCCTTCTGGCTCACAAATACCAATTTTAAGGTAGTGGTTAATCAAGCCTGGACATCCTTCATCCCGCCGGTAGGAGCTAAGATGTATCAATTCCAACAAAAGCTGAAACATCTGAAGCAAACTCTTAAAATATGGAACCGAGATCATTTTGGCAACATACAGGAGAGCAGACAAAAACTAGAACAGCAGATGAAAGCATTACAACAAAGATTCATTCTGGAAGGACGCACAGAAGAACAAATTCAACAGGAGCAAATCCTCTGGAATCAAATAGAAGAGCGTCAAAAACAAGAGGAAATTTTATGGCGGCAAAAGTCGCGAATAAGCTGGCTCAAAGAGGGTGAGAGAAATACCAAATTTTTCCACAAAACTACCATCCAACGGCGCATGCACAACAAAATTACCTTTGTCAACAATCAGCAGGGTGAAAGAGTGGAGGCTCATGAAGATATGGAGAAAGAATTCACAGGATATTTCAAGGACATTCTAAAGGAGCCTAACAGTAACAGAGATGAGGCAATCCGAGCTATCACACAGCACATTCCTAAAATCATCAATGAGGATCACAATACTCAACTGCTCCAGCATGTAGCACTAAAGGAAGTAGAAGACGCCATGGCTCAGCTTAAAGACAGAAAAGCGCAGGGGCCTGACGGATTCACGGCCAACTTCTTCCATGAATTTTGGGATCTCATAAAAATTGAAGTCTGGGATCTGGTGGAAGAATCCCGCAGCATGCATTGGGTCCTCCCGGCCCTCAATTCAACCTTCATTGCCTTGGTACCCAAAGAAGCAGCCTCAAACAAACCTGAGAAGTATAGGCCAATAGCGCTCTGTAATGTGATTTACAAACTCATTTCAAAGGTTATTGCAAACCGACTCAAACCGCTCCTACCCTTGCTCATCTCTCCAGAACAGACAGGGTACGTTGAAGGTCGGCAGATCATGGATGGAATTATTCTATCAAACGAAGTCATACACTCTTTAAAGCTACTCAAGAAACCAGGCATGCTTCTCAAATTAGATCTTTCTAAAGCCTTCGACAAGCTTAGCTGGAATTACATTCACAAAATGCTCTTAGCTTTTGGCTTCAATGCAACCTGGACCAGATGGATCATGAACCTCATCACTTCTCCCAGTTTCTCTGTCATTCTGAATGGATCCCCCTCACCTCCTTTTCTCCCCTCTCGTGGTATCTGGCAGGGGGACCCTCTATCACCTTTCCTCTTTGTTTTAATGGCTGAAGGCCTAAGCAGGCTCCTCCAATCGGCTGTATCCTCTCATGCTATTAAAGGTATTTCCCTTCATGGTCGTGCTCCTCAAACGCATCAGCAATTTGTTGATGATACCATGCTCTTTGGGCATCCTTCAGCAAAAGAAGCCTCTGCTTTCAAATCTCTTCTATCCCTTTTCTCTGAAGCCTCGGGCACTTCCATTAACGCTGCAAAATCACAACTCTTTTTCTTCAACACTCCCCCCTCCTTGCAAAGGATTACTGCCCGAATTCTGGGATTCACAATCTCCCACCTGCCTTCAAAATACCTGGGCGCCCCCCTGACCGACTCAGCAATCAAGTAGGTGTCTTGGAGATCGTTACTGGACAAATTAGAATCAAAGCTCTCATCCTGGACCTTCAGGGCTTTAAATCTGGCAGGCAGGCTCGTTCTCATCAAATCAGTTTTACAAGCTATGCCGCTTTATTTATTCTTTATCTTAGCAGCTCCAAAAGGGGTTCTAAAAGAAATACGCAATCTTCAGCGAAACTTTCTCTGGGGATCCACAAGCCTGAACAGGAAATGGGCTCTTGTCAAATGGACAGAGGTATGCAAAACCAAATCAGAAGGAGGGTTGGGTCTTCGTGATCCGCTTCAAAGCAACAATACTATGGGAGCTAAAATTTGGTGGAATTGGGTCTCCAAGCCAAACACCCCCTGGGCCCAACTATGGCAAGCTAAATATGCCAGAGGCAGTCAATGGAATGACCTCATCAGAATTAATCCAACTGCGCAGGGATCACTCATCTGGAACAACGCAAAAACCCAAAGTCGCTTCATCCAAGATCATAGCTTTTGGGAAATTCACTCAGGCAAGGCAGCTAGATTCTGGGAAGATTCATGGCAACAACTTCCCAAACTGGCCAATCTGTTCCACAAACCTCTCTGGCAGGCTCAAATGAACCAAGAAAGCATCCCTTTGGTACACCAGTTCTGGCAGCCATCTCCAAATCATGACTTCCAAACATGGAAACCGGCGCGACTCTGGCAAATAGATTGGCAGGGAGAAGTGTATACAGACATTGATCAGGAACTCAACAATAGGAAGATCTGCCTCTCCAATCAGCAAGACAAACTCAGATGGGGCTACACAACCAAAGGCACCTTCACCACCAAAGAAGCTCATCACCTGCGCTATTCCAACCTCCAGGCGGTTAAAGATCAACTATGGGAACAAGTATGGCAAGCTGGGCATTGGCCCAAAATCTCAACTTTTTTATGGCTACTTAGCAGAAAACGCATTCTTACCTGGGACAATCTGATAAAAAGAGGAATTGTAGGGCCATCTAGATGCCCAAATTGCAACATAAATTGTGAAACCATCAATCATTTAATGGAAGAATGCCCATTAGCAAAACAAATCTGGGAGAAAGTCGAAAAATGCAATATGAGAGCTCACCCCAGGCTGGAGGACATAACGGCAACCATAAGGACCTGGGAAAAACACCCATTCAAGTGCAGGATCCTCAACTCTTTGTGGCGCATTATACCAGGATTTCTGTACTGGACCCTTTGGAAAGAACGCAACCACAGAATCTTCAATAGCACATTTAGATCCATCGATGATCTTTGGCTCACACTCAAAAAAAACATTCAGGAAACTCTGGCCATCAGAGTATGGAATGATAATGACATGCCAGAAATCCACCAGGAGCGCTGCATTCTGAAGGAATGGAATCTTGAACTCAAGTCCCTAGTCAAGACTACCACCAAACCTTCCACCAGATCCGCTTCACCATCCTCTTGGTCCCCGCCTGCACTCAATTCATACAAGCTGAACTTCGATGGTGCTGCCAAAGGCAATCCTGGCCCAGCAGGCTTCGGAGGAGTAATTCGTAGACACAATGGAGAAGAGATACTAGTATACTATGGCACAATAGGGAAAGACACTAACAATGCAGCGGAGCTAAAGGGTCTTTGGAAAGGAATATGTCTAGCTGAACAGCATCACCTCTCCCCTCTGGAGGTAGAGGGCGACTCTCTCATTCTTATAGAGGCAGCTAAAAGAATGCAGGCTGGAGCTAAGGTAGTCAAGATAGCGAAAAGCTGGAGATTGCTAAACCGTTTGGAATCCTTGGAGGAAAAGCTCCACGCTCCCCACAGTTTATCCTTCCATCATGTAAGGAGAACAGCTAACCAGGTAGCAGATCGGCTAGCAAATCAAGGAGTGTCACAGTCGACACATTACTTCTCAGGCTCCCTAGATATGGTTGAAGATGCCAAACTCAAACAGGACTGCATCTCATTGGTGCAAAAAGACATCCCTCCCCCGGATGCGGGTGTATTTAACGAATGAACGGCAGGTGGCTTGTCACATGGGCAGCTGGCAGCCCGGACAAGCCACCATAAATCAACACGCCGAGGTAATAACTGCGAAGGAGGGTGAAGCCATAGGAAGGCTCAGTTTGGCTCAAGCGACATTCATTGCGGAGAGGATTTTTATTGGGATGTCCATTCCGGTTCAGGCGCCAAAGGTTGAAGACATGGGGAGGCTCAGTTCGGCTCAAGCGACATTCATTGCAGAGGGGATTTTTCTTGGGATGTCCATTCCGGTTCAGGCGCCATTCAATGTGCAGCCACGGACAAGGCACATGGCGATCCATAAATTTGGAACCCATGCTGTATTCCTGCATTCTTCAAAGCGGCTTCAGCAACTTCTGGAAGCAACGGAACATACTCTGGCAGGGTGTAAGCTTTCCTCGAGGAATTTGGTTAAGGAAGGCCATTGCAGGATGCCAATTGAGAGACTTAGGATGGGAAGTCGACGCGGTGGAACAAGGGGTCGCCCTGCTACTCAGAGGCCCGCTACTTCACCCTCCGCCTCTGTGGACAATCCTTCTGGGCAGAACAGAGGCCTGAGAGGCACAGTTAGCCATGGCATTGAACGAGATAGGGGTGAAATCCTGGACTGCGGTCACAGGGAGCATCCGGCAGTCAGATATCGTATCCCCTGCACGCTGGAAAATAAAACACTCTTTGTATCAGTCACTGTGGAGCACTGCAGCGACCTCCGGAGGCCTGGGGACAACCTGACAGTGCCAAGGGTGGATATGCAGGTTCCCAGAGTGGACATGAGGCGACCCACGCAAGCAGAAGAGGCTGGACCCAGTGAGCCAGCTCCGAAAATGTCGCACCAAGATGCAGAGGATGACAAGAAGCTCAAGGGCGTGGCAACGGATGAGCCTTACCTCACTGATGAGGATTAGTTCAGAAGCCTCTGTCTTCATGGCCAGAAATGCTACTCTCAGTCCATCTCCTTCTGTTTTCTTGGTATGTTTGTTTGTCATAGAGTCAATGTCCGCCGCGAAGGTTTGCGTGTCCACTGTGTTAGTCTACGTGTCAACTGTGTCCAGTTATGGGTCCATCGTGTCAAGTCATATGTCCGCTGTGTTGGCTCAAAAGCCTGTTGTGTCGATTATATACCGGTTATGTTGGAGGTAAGAAACAGGTCCCTTTTTGCCTGTTGCTTAGAATGGATAATCATGGGAAATTCTCTTCGGAGATGCGAGGCTTCGGCCTTTTGTAAATTTTGTTGTATTTTTGGTTTTTGTAATATAAATTAGTGCAGTTTTACGGAGAAAAAAAAAATATTATTCGCTTAGGTTTATAATTTCTTGGGGTTTTAGTATTAATTACTTGGGTTTATAATAACAATCCCTTGGGTTTATTAATTGAAGGGTTCAACCATGGTTTAGCATGTTGCAACATCACATTATGACAAAGATTGTCTCAATATGAAAATCAACCATGGTCTACCATGTTTATTTAAGGGTTTATAATATTTATCTTAGGGTTTATATACCTTGGGTTTATATTATTCCCTTGGGTTTAATATTATTCCCTTTGGTTTATAATCCCTTGGGTTTTTAGCATTAATCCCTTAGGTTTAATATTCCCTTGGGTTTATAATAACAATCATGGTTAACCATGGTCCAACGTTACATTGTGATAAATATTGTCTCAGTATGAAAATCAACCATGGTCAACCATGGTCCAATTTCACATTGTGACAAAGGTTGTCTCAACATGAAAATGAATCAAGATCAACCATGGTCAACCATTGTCCAACATGGCATTGTGAAAAGGATTGCCTCAATATGGAAATCATGCATGGTGAACCATGGTCCAATTTCATATTGTGACAAATATGGTCTTGATATCAATATCAATCATGGTCTAGCATGGTTGACCATGGTCCAATGTTGCATTGTGACAACTGTTATCTCAATATAAAAATCAACCATGGTCCAATGTTGCATTGTGACAACTATTATCTCAATATAAAAATCAACCATGGTCAATCATGTTTATTTTAGAGTTTATAATATTTATCTTAGGGTTTATAATATTAATCCCTTAGGTTGAATATTATTCCCTTGGGTTCATAATTGCTTGGGGTTTTAGTATTAATCCCCTGGGTTTATAATATCAATCCCCTGGGTTTATTAAACTAACGATTCAACCATGGTTAAACATGGTTGAATGTCGCATTGTGACAAATATTGTCTCAATATGAAATTCAACCATTTCCAACCATGTTTATTTAAGGGTTTATAATATTTATCTTAGGGTTTATATACCTTGGATTTATATTATTCCCTTGGGTTTAATATTATTCCCTTTTGTTTATAATCCATTGGGTTTTTAGTATTAATCCCTTGGGTTTATAATATTAATCATGGTCAACCATGGTCAACAATGTTTTATAAAATCAATCATGGTCAACCATGGTCCAATGTCGCATTGTGCCAAATATTGTCTCAATATGAAAATCGACCATGGTCCAACATCATATTGTGTCAATGATTGTATCGATATTAAAATCAATCATGATCAACCATGTTTATTTTAAGGTTTATAATATTTACTTATGGTTTTTTTGTAGCGGCTACAACACCCTCCAAAATTTTGCCTTCCCTTCATTTTGGAGCCTTCCTCCTCGAAATCATAGAAGTTATCCTGCATTGATTAGAGACTTGTGTTTATTTGATTTTATCTCTCACTTAGAAACTTGTGTTCACTTACTTGTTTTGTCAATTAACCATAATCCGACCCAGCACTTGGTTCACAATCGGTCTCATGTCATCTGGGAAAATTAGTAATCTTGTCTTCCCCTAAGGAATTGTGCAGAGCATCCTAGTAGTTTCCCTACACTCAGAAATTGCATAGAGGGGGCCAACAACCTTTCTCTGGAAAACTGCGTAGAGCAGGCTAGCTGCCTTTCTCCTAGAAAGTGTGCAGAGCAGGCAACTCAGCCTTGCTTTGGAAAATTGCACAAATCCACCTAGTAGTGAGATGAGGCTCAAAATTGCACTAAACCAATAGGTAGTCATCCTTGCTTTTGGAAACTGTGTAGAACTAAGAGACAACCTAAGCCACTCAACTTAGAAACAACGCAAAAGTTTTTCCCTCAGTGACTATCCATTGCATGTGCTAGTAGGTTGCATGGTTCCCTCTAGAACAACACAATTCTTCCTTGCATGCATGGCATATTTTATTGAAAAAAGAAAAAAAGAATCCCTATATTTTATGGATCTATGTTTAGCAATGGGAGTTACATGCAAAGTTAATTTTAGAAACTTCCTGCCAGGTGTCGCTTTTTCCTAGATTTGTGGCATGAGCGTCATAAACCCTCAGTTCACTAAATCTATTTAATGGATACCTTAGAGATCATTCTTCACATTCGATCTTGGAGCTTTGTCATTCCCGCGGCATCTAGGAACGTTCATCATAGTCAGTGCAACTTTTCCAGGTAAGTTCTGCTTTTCATGTCTTTTGCCGCTTCTTTTGTTGTTTTTTGCTTCTCGGCTTATTTGAGTGTTGTTTTCCTTGTTTTATTGAATGATCAATGGAATTTCAATGTGGTTTAACTTGTAGAAGTTTCGTTTCTAGTTTTGCATTGAATTTCCTCAGTGTTACATGCATAACACTATTTCTGCACTGATAGTCGTTGTTGCAGTGACTCTCTTCATGAGCTTCGTTGTTTTTTCGTTTGACTAATTTCTGCACTTGCTTGAATTGATTGCATGTCTATTCACTCAGATCTACACCAGCTTTGCACACACATTTAGTCCTTCCTATTTTTAGGTTTCCCTTGGGAAAATCTGGGCTGCATTGGCCCAAATCTTGCTTCTCCTGACATGCACTGTGCATTCTTGGCAGTCAAGGCTCTACCTTGCCTCCATGAGTTATGCAGAGGTTGCCCACACTAGTTCCCAGCTATGATTTGCGCAATCTTGGGAGGCAGTGTCCTGGTCCTGCCCACTAGAATTGCATAATGAATAGTTCCATCTAGCAACCCAGCTTGACTGAACTACACATTGGGTAGTTCCAATCAGCAATCAGCCTCACTAGCAGCCAATACTGCATAATGCACATTTCTAGCTAACAGTATCCCAGCCTCCCAGAGTCAATGCTGCGCAATCTTACTCAGAGGTCACCCAGTTTGTTTCTTGATTGATTCTTGAGTTGCTTTATGTTTTTTAACTGACATTGCCTTTTCGTGAGTGTCTTATCTGTCTCCATGTGAAACAGGTTTTGGGCAGTTTCTCAATAGTATAGTTATCATGGCCTCTAAGAGAGATGGATTAAAAGACACAATTGAAAGTAGTACACGAGATGCGGTTGAGAAGGTGTCTATGAGCTTGGCCATGTACACTAACACACACTTGTTAATTGAGAAAGACATCAAGATCACATGGTAAGACATCAACACTATATTCACAGGCAGCTTTGCAGAGAATTTGGAGGACTGATAGGTCTATGTCAATATTCATAAGTCAGGATTGTACAAGGTTGCATGCAGGTATCCCACCTTCCCATGCATAGACGCGATCAACTGGATTGTCTCACACACTGATCTTGAGACAATGATACTGAGCAGTGCAATTGGAGTAGAGCTTGCTAGCTTTAGGGTGGAATATTATCAACACATATATCATTTTCCGCACCTAGTGAAGAGGATGGATGCACCATTTTATACTCCCAACAGCAGCGCAAACACAAGAGAAATCTTGAAGCATTGGGTGAGGGAGCCATCAAAGTTTAGGATGACACCCAACCAAATCTACAAGACAAAGACACTCAGGAAGGCTTAAGAATTCTTTGTCATATTTGCATGTCACTTGTATGGCCAAGAGAGTACAAATACCTTCCTGCATAGTTGGGTTGTTATGGATCAACTTGCAAGTGAAGGAAAACCTTTCAATTGGTCCAACACGTGGGCTCTCCAACTGAAAGTGCATGTATCAAATTCCTGGAGTCCACCTAAGGATTAGTAAGCAAGATTCTTCATGGCCACCTACCTTCTCGATGCAATCTGTGCCCATCAATAGTTTCCTGGCATGGGTTGGGTATGGACACCTTCAGAGAATGCTATGAACGTATATTGCAAGTTGCTCTTAGAATGAAACTATCGAGGAGTCATGGCTAGACTATCTGACCACTTCATTTCCCCTCTGTACATGATGATATTTGAACAAGATCTTCCTTGCATGTCCCAAGCAGCAATGGAGTCATTGTTTAACATTGCATATTGGTACGCCTCACTTGGTGGTACCTTCATTAAGATGTACAACACAGATAAGGCTCCGCATTTGTTGCCGAAGTTTTCCACGGACAATTTGGTCATGCAGGAGGTTGCATACCACATGTTGATAGGGTTATTAACTGGATTGCATAGGAAGAAGAAGGAACCATGGCCTATCCTTCCTTTGTGGATTGGGTTTTATGTGATCCAAATTTTGAAAGAAGTAGATGCAGAGGTTGAGGAATTCAAGAAGTTCAATTTCAACACAAAGAGTTTCAATCCGTATGATCCACATGGATTTTACAGGGACCATTGTGCGAGAGTGTACTATCCTTGGATCCATGGGGTGTGTCATTGGACAGCGGAAGACCCATGGAGATATTGCTATAACTCCTTCAGGCTCAATGAATCAATTATCAGAGTGGTAGCTAGCAACACTCAAGGCAGTAGCATCGTAGGAAGTAGCAACAATAATAGGAGTGTTAGCCTCCTATACCAATAGGTGTCATTTTTCATGATTGACTGTGGAAGTGCCAAATATGTTCATCCTTTCCATGCTGCAAAGGTTCCATATTTCCAAGCAATCACTACTTTTGTTACAGTTAAGGGAGGGCCAAACAGCTTAATCTTGGCCTCTCTAGGTTTAAATTTCTTGTTTTAGAGATAGAGAATAAAAATCTATCCAAACTGTTTAATCTTGGCAGATCATTAGATAGGTAGAGAAGCAAGGGTGCTCAACTGCTTAATCTGAGCCCCTGGCAGAAATAAGGATAGATTTAGATAGGAGGATAGCTAAAAGAAAAGAAGAAAATTTGGGTTTGCTAGTCCAAGTGCACCCATCCAAAAAGAAGAAAAAATGTTAGGTAAGTAGGCTGGGTAGGCAGTTTTGAGGTTGCAGAATGAAGGATTGTGATCAATTTTGTGTTTCAAAGTGTTTTATTTACTTCAGATCACAAGTGCAAGGCTTATTCCCTTGGAGCAGCTCAAATGAGGCGTGACTAACTTCCCCTTCATCCTTTTCCCCAAATCATTCACTAATTTCCCCAAGGATCTTGAGATCTGCTCAATACTCCTGGATTTCTCCATTAAACTCCTTTTTCCCCTTTAAAAGCCTAAGTTTCTCATACTTAGCACTTTCTGATCAACATTCATATTAATTTCTAACTCTATTATATAAATCCCTCCTTATTCTCCCTCCCCATATTAAAAATATGATAAAAATCCCCATAAGTACATATCCCCCCCCTTTGGTTGAAATATAACCATAAATATTGCTTTGGGAATTACTAAGTTTACCTGAAACTTAGTAAAAACCCTCTTTCCATGCATTGGACCCCTTCCGATGCATTAAAATCCCTCCTTCGATGTATAAAAAACCTCTATTGACCTTGTTTTAACCTTTTCCAAGGCATAAAACCCTTCTCCATGCATAAAATCCTTCTCCGATTCCATTAGACCCCCCTCCGACGCGATATCGCTGTCGGAGGTCGCAATGGTTGTATGCCCCTTTTTTACATCACAGACCCATTCCTTCGATGCGATATCGCTATCGCACCCGAAGCGATATCGCTATCGCGAGGCCTTTCTATCGCATTATCCCTTTATCCCGCATATCTCCACTTTTATTGTTAATCTCCATTTACCGCAAAATCCAAGTTTCTATCGCAAATCATGGATTTATCGCTTTCACAATATCGCAAGTCTTATATACATATCAAGCCTCCACCCCCATGACCCCTTCCGATGTGATATTGCAATCTAATCGCAACCGTTGGATCTGCTTTCACTAGATCCAACGGCCCTAATGCATTCCCTGCTACAATGATCGCTCCCGCCCCCGCAAAGCTCAAATTTCCTGTGTAAAGTGTTTTTTGCCTTATAAAGGTAAAAAGGTCTATTTTCACATATTTCTCAGTCTGCGCCCACGCACACTTACAATTCAAAGGAAGCATGTTCATTCTTCACCCATTTTTGTCTCCTCCATGAAGAAAAGCTCCGGACAACGAGCGCGGCCTTAGCGTAGTCACCATTCTACAAATCTTTCGTAAATATGAGTATTCCTCCTTTTTTGATAATATTTTGATCGGCCAACGCCGATAGACCTTCTAAGCCCGCAGAAAGCAATAAAGAAGACAGTAACAGTCATATCTCGCCGTAAAGTGATAAAGCAAGGGCGGTTTTCAGCATTAAAGAGTATCAGTGGAGATTAAAAGCCAAAGCAGAGGAGCATTAAAGAGGATCCCAGCAAAGTCAAAGAGTATCAGTGGGAATTAAAAGCTACATCAGATCAGGATTAATGCACATCAAAGCCGACTAAGAGGAGCAGATGAGAATTCAAGGCACAGTTATTGCAGACAGTCGGCACACAACCACCAAGGACGCCTATTAACTCATTTTTGAAGGATCTGCCTCCAGCGCACCATATACTAGATATTTTACTTTACTTGCAGTAGAAGTTAGGTTAATCTTAGATATTTTCTCAGATCTGTTATCAGATCTTGTTTGTAGATATTTTGCTTATAAATACCTCCCCAAACGATGTATTGAGGGTTGGTTGTTGTTGGTTTGTAATTCATTTCTGAACTGCACCGTAACTCTGTGAATATTCTAAATAAAAGGCCACTGGAATGCATTGTTGCTGAACTCTGGATGTGGGATTGATGACAGGGAGCTATGTTACAGAATTCTTGAATCATTATGTGGATCAATAAGTCTTTCTCTTACTTGTGTCTTCAATTTCTGTCTTTCTATATCATACATGTTTCATAATCTAAATATCAGAGAAAAGGAATAGCCCAGAATTTACGTAACTGTAATCTGTGTTCAATCTATGTTATTTTCTATGTTTTCTTCATAATTAGCACAAACAGTGAATCCTTAATTGCTCCTGTTTCCCTAGTTATCACATCTTGATTGCAGGCTAAGAAATCCTTAATTGCTTCTTGGTCTTAATCATTCACTTTCCCTCTGTCAGATGAAGGATTCTTAGTTGCCCTTCACCTCTGACCCCATTCCATCTGACTTCAGCTTGCAGATTGTTCCATGACTGATTCCCTGCTCTGTAGTACCTCTTTTTGTCAAAGAAACCATATCTAGCTCATCCTCATGGACTCCATTGCCCAATGGACTGAACTTCTTAGATTTGCACCCTGTTCCATTGAATGACACCATCCATCCAACCAAACTTAAAACAAACTCCGCACTTCATAACTAGCCTAAAATCTCCCCAAACAAAGCTAAATCATAAAGAGAGAGCCCTCTCTGGATGCAGGTAGGCTAGGACCTGCATCTAAAATATTGGTCTATGGTTACCTCGGCCGTATTCCCTTAGGAGTCAAAGGGAACAACCTGAGTGATAACAAGGAGCAAGAAACAAACCCGCGTAAGACAAAGGCAAGAGGAAGCTTTCCAAAAGCACAAAGGTAGAGCAAAGCTACAAGTTTAAAGAAGATCCACTTGTTGAGAGAGTAACTTTGGATATAGAAGCAAAGAGGTGACAACATGAAAGGAGAGGAGCACAAAAGAGGAGAGATCAACAAAGACTAGAATAGGAACAAGAGGAATTGCAAGGTGCACAGGTAGCGCAAACAATGCTGATACAGGTTGAAGACTCAGATCCACCATGAGCACATGAGGAATAGGGTGAGCAGCTATAGGAACAATAACTTGCTCAATAGGATGAACCGATAGTGGAACATATGGACACAAAGATGGAACATCCATAACATGATCAAAACACTGAACTCATGCCAAAATCAACCAAGGTCACCCCATAGGCTTCACCAGCGCCAACAGCAGAGAAAGTCCCCAGTGAACAATGGGATATCATTCTCCTTGAAGATGATTTGGGAACATATGTGTACAACATAGCCTTTGATGAGTCACAACAAAGAGTTGTACAAGCACGCAGAGCACACATCCCGGATGAGCATGCATCACCTACACACATTGAAGAATGGGTGATTGTGTTAGATGTGCGAAGACATCCAGCTGCCCTGGCCAATGCTACGGAGGATTATGCCAAAGCCACAAGATCAAGTGGAAGTTCTTGATAGCAGAAAATGAGTGCATGACTAAGGAGTTACAAGCAGCCAGGCAAAGAGAGGAATAATCAATAGGATCCCCCAAAGCAGAGATGAAGAAAGTGATACTTGCTGAAGTATCAACTCTTGAGAAAGTTATGTGGAGACTATATGACAGGTTCGTCACCATGCACATTGTGGTTGTCCATCTACATGGTCATCAACAGTGTTGCGCCTAAATAGCGCAAACACTCATATATATACATGCTATTGTTGATCAAGTACCGACATGGACAATGAGGTACAAGGGAGCCCCACTTCACTTGCACAATATGATGAAGCCACAGGTAGATTTGGACAAAGCACACATCTGGAATTTGATCTGAAACTGTGAGGAACTCCCGTTGCTCATCACTAGTGCTGAGTCTTCATATGCACAGTTGTACAAGAGTTTGGATGTCATGGTGGGAAAGTATGGCACCCCATCAATCGGAACACTCACCGAGGCCAAAGAGAAAATCCAAGTCAAACTAGAGCTCGATGTGTACTTTGATCAATTGATGCTCATGGACACCAGTGCAGATTTGCAAGTCAGCACAGACAAGATGTAGATGTACATCGTCGGTCCGGCCTTGCTCAGGACTAAGATGTGCATGTTACAAGGTGAGTTGGACAAAGGTTTCAAATATGTATACCTAGAAGAAATGGAGGCAAGAGTTTGTTTCCCGGAACACATCATCAAAGAGTACACAGACACCATTTCACACTACCAAGGTTAGCATCAGTCTATCACCGAGGATCACAGAGAGGATGTTGATGAGTTGGTCTTTCCATAGTCGTCTAAGTCTTAGTGTTGCCTTTTCTAACTAACTCAGAACTATTTTTGTCCCACATGGGTATATGTGGAAAATGTATCATTATTGTAAACATGATGTAAAGTGAAATTCCAAGTGTCATTAGTGGAATGCAAACAGTCATATGTAATGTAAAGAGTTATGTAATGAAGTTGAAGAGTCATGAGGGTAGTCCAAGAGTACCAAATGGGAATGTTAAGGGTCACCCCACCCTTTGTTATAAATATAACCTCATAACCCATAGAACAAGACTTTTGGAACCAAGCTTTTGATAGGCATTGCTTAGAGAGGGTTTGGAGAGTATTGTGACAAGCCTTGGCTTCCCCATAGTGCAGAGCGAGTACATGTATTTGGAGGAGTAGGTGGTGATGATTGTAACATTCTGCTATTCAGGCTAGTGGTTTTCATGGTTGTATGTATGGATGGAAATTTCACTTTATATATAATATAACAAAGCTAGCACATCTTCATGCATATGTTGCTATTGTAGTTCAACTATTCTGGTTCCTTTAGAAATGTATGTTGTTTAACTTACGCATTTGTGTATGAACTATTTCATATACAATTGTATGAATATTTTTGAAGTCGTGTTGTTGGTTTAACCCATCACTTTGGATTGTCGACTATTCTGCTTTTCAGCTTGTGATGTCATTCATATCGTATGTTCCTTTTAGTATGCATACTATTACAGGCTTCTAAGGGGCACACTTCCTTTGCCCCTTCGTGTGTTAGAACCTCTCCATGCATCTATCTTGACTTGTTGCAAGGTCACACACTTGCTTCCGAAAAATATATCATGCTTACCTCTGCGCACTATTGCATTTAAGGCATGGATTTCTACCCACTACTGGGACTCCTACTCCAAACGATCTGAGCTCTAATTGGGACTTCTTATTAGGAAGATCCCCTGACATGTTGGTGGGTCCAACACTAGCAACAGGTTTATATACCTTGGGTTTAATGTTATTCCCTTGGGTTCATAATCCTTTGGGGTTTTAATACTAATCCTTTTGGTTTATAATGTTAATCATGGTTAACCATGGCCAATCATGATCAACCATGGTAAACCATTGTCAACCATGTTTTAAAATCAATCATGGTCAACGATAGTCAATCATGATCAACCATGTTCTAATGTCACATTGTGGAAAAGATTGTCTCAATGTGAAAATCAAGCATGGTAAACCATGGTCTAATGTCGCATTGTGACAAATATTAACTCAACATGAAAATCAATCATGGTGAACCATGGTCAAACATGGTCCAGTATTGCATTGTGACAAGGATTGTCTCAATATGAAAATCAATCATAGTCAACCATATTTATTTTCGAGTTTATAATTGATCCAGGTGGATATTGGTGGCCACCTGCCAAGTCCACCTGGACCCCCACCATTGTCCTTCTTAGCATTTTCAGTTTCCTTAATTGTAGCACAACTTACTATTTTTAGCAGTTTTTCGGGTCCTGAACTTCCGAAGCCGTTTTGAGGCCCTAAACGACGTTTTTTGGGGAATCCGGGGCAACATGGACCGATGTTGCCCGTTCCAACAATGATAGTACTCGGATAGATCTTTCTAACGAGCTATTGTATACGTCAAACGAAGATCATATGCCAAAGTTACGACCCCGGGAAATTGATGTACCAATTTACCCCAAACGGGGCCCACAGTTTGGCGTTTCATCTCCTAGGGTTAGGTTTTGGAATGTTAAGGGTTTTCCATTGTTTCTCAACAATAAATAGGCCTTCGAGCCTCATTGTAACACAGTTCAGAGGCATGTAGCCATCACATCTCTTCTCAGAGATAAGCTACCATCGCCCTAGCTGGTTTATTTCCTTTTCTAGTTGTAAGCATATTTCAGCTGGTTTATTTCCTTTTCTAGTTATAAGCATATTTCAGTATTTTCCATTAATGAAATGAAGTATTATTTCCGCTGCATCTTTGTGTATACGGTTATCTCTGTAATTTGTTGCGTTCCTATTTAAATCTGGATCAGTGGTATCAGAGCGGTCTGCTTTTTCTCTGTTTTTCTTTGCATGTCCCCAACAAGGTCGAGATATAAGGAGTTAGGGCTTGAACTGGTTGAACCTTTGCAAGACCAGCCTCGCAAATCCCGACGGCCTCCCATGGCGGACGAGAAGAAAGACGAGGGGGCAGGAGATCCCATCAAAATCTTGCTCGAAGAAGCCCTCGAGCGACAACGGAACGCAATGATGGACATCTTCGCTCAGATCCTTCAGCGGCTACCCAGAAGCGGCGCATCGGCTTCCAGCAGCTACTCTGGAAACGCCACACCCTTTAAGGTACAAGTTAATTTTGAAATCCCCATATTCGAGGGTCAGATAGACGCAGATGCCGTAGATAAATGGTTAAATCTGCTAGAGGGTTATTTTTCTGTTCATGAATTTTCGAGTCGGGAAAAGATTGTTTTTGCTCTCCGACAAGCAGCCCCCCATGTCAAGGACTAGTGGGAAACCTACTGCGAGCAGAAGGATGAAAGTACTGGCTCACTATTTTTAGCCGCACCCACCTGGGATTCGTTCCGGGATGTCATCAAGGAGCAGTACTACCCTGTTGGAAGCTATGAGGATGAATACATAAAGTGGACCACGCTGCGGCAGGGAAGGGACCAAGACGTGCCAAAGTTCACCAATCTTTTCCATACCCTTCGCACAAAGTTGGGTATCAAGGATTCAGAGCAACATTTGATACTCAACTACCGTGGCTTCCTGCATAAGTACATCCAGGAAGAAATACAATTCCTAAACATCCCCTCGCTCGGCGTAGCATACCGATATGCCGTCAAGGTCGAGCAGAAGTTTAAACAAAAGAAGCGAGACTTTGGATTTGCGAATCCAAAGCAGGGGAAAGGTGCCCCAAAACCACAGAACAAAGGACAAAGCCAAGGCGGGACAGCCCAAGACAACCAGCCGAAGCTGCAAGCAAAGAACAGCGCCGCGAAGCCGAGAAAGGACACTGGAAAATGGTGCGAGTTCCATAAGAGCTCCACTCACAACACAAGTGAGTGTCGGGCCAAGCAGTCACTGGTGGCTGAGCTAAAGGTTTCAGAATCAGATGCATGTTCCGACTCTGAGTCAGAACCCGATAAGGGGTATGAAAAAGGGAAGCAGATCATTGATGCGGATCCCAGCGCCACTGTTGCTACCGCAAAGATCCAGAAAAATTAACCCGAAGATCCAGAGGAGGAGGAGCGTCTCTTCCACTCTCAGATGTGGGTAAAGGGCTCCCCGATACAGTTCATTGTTGATAGCAGGAGTCAAAAGAACCTCATTTCGGCAAAGGTCGTGAAGCGGTTGGGCTTACCGACCACAACACATCTAAAACCATACACCATTGGGTGGCTTCACCAAGGATGAGATCTTCACGTGAGCCAGCAGTGTCGCCTTCCATACAACATCAAGCCCTTCACGGATGAGGTATTGTGTGACATTGCTCCCCTTGAAGTTTGTGATGTATTACTAGGACAACCATACTTGTGGAAGCGACATGCTGTGTATGAATCAAGGCCCCGTGTTGTTATTATTACATTGGGAAATAAGTTGTTCAGGATACCAGAGGTAGCACCACCTGCTGCCATCTCTTTGATTACTGCAAAACAATGCAGTAAGATCATTTCCAAAACCAGGAAATTTGTTTTCCTGATGATACGCCCTCAAGGAAAGAAGAAGACAGTGGTCGCGGCCTCCAGACGGGGTCCCTCTGCACGACAACTACAGATGGACAAGATTGTGGAGGAATATGAGGACATCTTCACCTCCCCGGCAGGGGTTCCTCTGCACTGTCAAGTCAAGCACTCCATCGATCTGACCCCAGGTGCGCCGCTACCCAATGGACCAATTTATCGGCGCTCCGTTCTGGAGAACAATGAAATCAAGAGGCAGATTCAGGAGCTCCTGCAGAAAGGTCACATCCGTCTGAGTTCATCGCCCTGTGGGAGCCCGATCGTGTTGGTACAGAAGAAGGATGGGACGTGGAGACTCTGTATTGACTATCGGGGGCTGAACAAGATCACTGTCCGTAATAGGTACCCGATCCCGCGGATTGATGACCTCCTAGACCAACTAAAGGGGGCAAAATATTTCAGCAAGATCGATCTGAAGTCAGGGTATCACCAGGTACCAATTGAACCCTCTGATGTGTGGAAGACTGCCTTTAAATCCAAGGAGGGCCTCTTCGAATGGTTGGTCATGCCTTTCGGATTAACGAATGCTCCTGCAACCTTTATGAGGCTAATGGATGACATCTTGCGGCCATTCACCAACTCCTTTGTAGTAGTATACTTGGATGACATTCTGATCTTCAGCCAGAGTTGGGAAGAGCACCTCCACCACATCCGACAGGTTCTCCAAACACTGCGGCAACACAAGCTATGTGCCAATTTGGAGAAATGCACTTTTGGCATGACCCAGGTTCAGTATCTGGGATACATCATTGATGAACAGGGGGTGCATGTCGATCCAGCCAAGATCCAAGTCATTCGGGATTGGCCCTCTCCAACCACTCTAACAGAGCTCCGCAGCTTTCTAGGTCTTGCCAACTTCTACCGCAGGTTTGTGTTGGGGTTTTCTCATATTTCTTGGCCCTTGAGTCAAGTCACCAAGGGAGGGGCGAAAGCAAATTCTTTTGGTCTGAATCTCAACAGAAGGCATTCATGGAGTTGAAGGATCGCCTCTGCACGGCACCAATGCTCGCGTTACCAGATTTACAACAACCATTTGAGGTCGAGACAGATGCCTCTGACTATGCTATTGGGGCAGTCCTTACTCAACATGGACATCCAGTGGCATATCACAGTGAAACACTTTCAGACACAGTCTGGAAGTACCCCACTTATGATAAAGAGATGTATTCCATTGTACAGGCCTGCCGACAATGGAAGCATTACATTTTGGGGAAGGAAACGGTCATCCACACAGACCACCGACCCCTGCAGTTCATACAGACCCAAGGGAAATTGCAGAATGATCGCCATCAGAAGTGGTCTACATACCTGCAACAGTTCCACTTGAATATCAAGTATAAAAAGGGCAGCACCAATAATGTTGCAGATTGCCTCAGTCGACCACCGATCATGGCGTTAACCACCGTGCTCAACTCTTGTGGGCACGAGACTTCTGATTGGCCACTTCTCTACAAAAGCAACCCAGAATTCGGCCACACATACCAGACACTCTTGGAGGGTCGGCATGTTGCAGATTTTCACCTCCAGGATGCCCTATTATGCCACCTCTGCATTCCTTCAAGCGAGCATGCCAAGATGATTTGGGAAGCACACTACAGTCGGGCTGCTGGGCATTTCGGGGTCGAGAAAACAGTGGCAGTACTGCAAAATTATTTCTATTGGTCGAATCTTCGACAGGATGTTGGGAAGTACATCATATCATGTACTGCCTGTGCCATTGCCAAACCGACCATTAAGAAGCACGGCCTCTATACCCCGTTGCCTACCCCTAGTCGACCTTGGGAATCCATCTCCATGGATTACATGTCAGGCCTTCCTTCCACTAAGCATGGAAATGACTGTGTTTTTGTGGTCATCGAAAGGTTCTCGAAGATGGCCATTATGGTGGCCTGCAAGAAGAATATCACAGCAGAAGCCACTGCTAAACTCTTCTTTGAACGAGTGTGGGTGCACTTTGGGATCCCACAGTCTATCATCTCAGATTGGGATAGTCTGTTTCTCAGCACATTTTGGTCCAGTCTCTGGTCAATGCTGGACACCAAACTCACGAAGTCCACAGCCTTCCATCCTCAAACTGATGGCCAGACAGAGGTTGTCAATAGGATGATTGTGCACATTCTGCGCATGTATAACTCAAAGCATCCACGCACATGGGACGAGAGCCTCCCCTATGTTCAACACAGCTACAACCGAGCTCTTCACAGCTCCACTGGCCATAGCCCTTTTCAGGTGGGTTTGGGATTCCAGCCACTATGCCCCATTGATGTGGCCATGCCACTTGCAGCTACTCACATGAATTCAGCTCATGTCCAGTCCGAAACAGATAAGGCCACCAGCTTCATTGAGCGCATCCAACATATTCGCCAGCAGGTCCATGACATTCTTGAGAAATCAAATGCCAAGTACAAGCAGCGACATGATCAACATCGGGTGCCACACAAGTTTCAGGTGGGCGACAAAGTCTGGTTGCATTTGCAAAAGGAACGCCTTACTGGAGCCTATCGAAAATTGAGACCACTCCGATATGGTCCTTACACCATTACTAAGGCTATGGGAGATAATGCATTTGAGCTCAGCATTCCCCCATTCCTTGGCCTGCACCCAGTGTTCAATGTGGACCGCCTTCGGCCATACTTTCCACCATTGCTAGACACATCCGACATTGCAGAACAGCTCAAACCCACAAAATTAAATCCAGATTGCATGGAACAAGCTGCAACTGATCGGATCATGGACACACAAATCAAGAACACTCGCCAACAGAATATCCAACTGTATCGAGTTGTCAAAGCAGGCCAACTCCTTCAGCAAGGCAAGTGGCTCACCAGGGAACAGGTTCAGCAAAAGTTTCCTCATCTCATGGAGGAGCTCAACGCAATGGGGACCATTGCTTCCTAAGGGGGGAGGAATGATCCAGGTGGATATTGGTGGCCACCTGCCAAGTCCACCTGGACCCCCACCATTGTCCTTCTCAGCATTTTCAGTTTCCTTAATTGTAGCACAACTTACTATTTTTAGCAGTTTTTTGGGTCCTGAACTTCCGGAGCCGTTTTGAGGCCCTAAACGACGTTTTTTGGGGAATCTAGGGGCAACATGGGTCCATAGTGGGTCCATAGAATGGATCGATGTTGCCCGTTCCAACAATGATAGTACTCGGATAGATCTTTCTAACGAGCTATTGTATACGTCAAACGGAGATCATATGCCAAAGTTACAACCCCGGGAAGTTGATGTACCAATTTACCCCAAACGGGGCCCACAGTTTGGCGTTTCATCTCCTAGGGTTAGGTTTTGGAATGTTAAGGGTTTTCCATTGTTTCTCAACAATAAATAGGCCTTCGAGCCTCATTGTAACACAGTTCAGAGGCATGTAGCCATCACATCTCTTCTCAGAGATAAGCTACCATCGCCCTAGCTGGTTTATTTCCTTTTCTGGTTGTAAGCATATTTCAGTATTTTCCATTAATGAAATGAAGTATTATTTCCGCTGCATCTTTGTGTATACGGTTATCTCTGTAATTTGTTGCATTCCTGTTTAAATCCGGATCAATAATATTTTTCTTTGGGTTTATATACCTTGGATTTATAATATTAATCCCTTAAGTTTAATATTATACGCAGGGTTTATTATATTGATCCCTTAGGTTTATTACTCTGAAAATTCATATTCCTAAAGTTTAATATTATACGTAGTGTTTATAATTTAATTTTAATATAATTATTATTGTGCCAAGAGGCGCTCTACAACCCAATATATGAGGGAGATGTTGTCACGTAACGTAACGTTATATTAAAAATATTAAAAAAATACGAGGGAGATGTTGTCACGTAACATTACATTAAAAAAATATTAAAAAAAAATATATCTGTAGGCTAATATATATTGTATATGTATAATATATTTGTAACGTTACTATATATGTGTCGGCTAATATATATTGTATATGTTGAAGATATGTGTAATGTTACTTTAAAATAAAAAAATTATTGCGCCGAGAGGCGTTCTACAACCCAGTATATGAGGGAGATGTTGTCATGTAACATAACATTACATTAAATAAAATATTAAAAAAATATGAGGAGATGTTGTCACGTAATGTAACGTTACATTAAAAAAATATTAAAAAAATATGAGGGAGATGTTGTCACATAATGTAATGTTACATTAAAAAAATATGGGTCGGCTAATATCGAAAGAAAGAAAGAAATTATTTTAACGTCCATGAGGCTAAAGATAGCCTATGGGACATATTGATTCTTCATCTGCTTGATGTATTCGACCCTTTTTCTGTGAAGCTTCAAAATAAATGCTCCCATCTTCTCGACAAACCCCTCGCTAAATAGATTATCCCAAGAGCTAGCTGCCAACATATCTGCATAACTTTCCCTGTTGTCTTTGAAGGCCTTGCATTCTAAAATGAAATGTTTTTCTATTTACACTTTTCCAAAAGAACAAGAAATGCATACCCTTTCCTCCCACACTTCCTCTGGCCTTTTTTCCAGTGCCTTTTTTCACAACGGAGTTGATCAGAATTAGTCCTTAACTGAGCAATAAGAATTTTGGTTCTCCAAGAGATATTGGCCTGTATGTATGCTTTTGGTTGATGATTATGAGTGGGATTAAACACTTCAATATAGTAATTTTTCTTTCTTCCTAGCTCCTTATCCCAAGTACATTTGTGGAACTTTTCCATAAAGAAACCTTTTATCTCTTTACTGTTTATGGGACACTCGTTCAAGCAAATAGCCCATTTACTAAACCATTTGTTATTTTGTTGCATCCAACATTTTTGATTTTTCACAATCTATCATTAAACAACCTTAGGCCATCTACCCTCTTCCATTTGCTCAATTTTTTTTTAAATACCTTATGACTCGCACCATAGCAATTGCTTCAATAGGAGCAGTCCCTGTTTCACTTAACAAGATATCATAAGGAATTGCACTTTTAATCTTAAATTTGTTTGTAATCAAACATTTCTGAATTTTCTCAATTTGTCTCCACTGCATGTCAGAGGTACTGCTAGCCCACAGTTCACAACCATAGAGAATCACCGGAATCACTAGAAGCCCAAAAAGAGTTTGAGTGGTTTTCAAATCCCATAACTGTTCCTCTCTACACCTATTTTGAAAAGCCTAAAATGCTTTCCAGCCCCCCAAAGTTCTTTTCTTTCTTCAACCCTTCCAGCTTAGATTTTTGTTGAAGTCAATTTTGAGGTATTTGTAATCCGCAACTTCTTCTAGAATGTCGCCTTCAAAGTAGAACTTATGCTGGTTATGTTTTCTTTTCTTAGAGAAGACCATTACTTTCGTGTTGCTGATATTGACTTGCATCCCCACACTTCTACAAAAATTCTCAAGGGATAGTAAGTGCTCTTGCAAACCAAGGGCCAATTTAGTAATCAAAATAAGGTCATCTGCATACAAAAGAAGCCTTATAATAAACTTGCACAAATAGATACCATCACCCCCTTGTGAATTTAACCACTCTTTAAGCTTGTTGACATACAAACCAAAAAGGGTAGGAGACAGTGCGAAACCTTGCTTGACCCCGATATCGCTTCTAAAACTTTCATAAATGCCTGCTGAATTTCTAATTTTGACTTTTACCTCTTCATATAGCCTATGCACATCTGCTCTCAAATGTTTAGGAACCCCAAGTTCCTCCATTCTGTGCCAAAGTTTATCCCTAGGAACCGAGTCAAACACTTTTCTGAAATCAACAAAGCAACAAAATACTTCTTCCTTTTTCTCCCAAACTTTTTCAATGATGTGCCTTAAAGTTATGTAATGATCAATTGTGGAATGTTTAGGTCTAAAACTTGCTTGCCCTTTAGCACGCTTATCTCTTTCTTCTGCCCACTTGCTAATTTTGTCTTCTAGCATGCTTCCAAATAGCTTTGCAAACAAAGGGTTTATCATGATGGTCCTATAATTGGAGGGATTATTGACGTCACCACTCTTGAAAAGAGGTATTGCCAGACTAGTTGTCTAATCTGTGGGGATCCCTTGTTGTATGATGTTGTTGAAGATTTTTGTAATGCGAGGTGCAAGAATCTTTGAGCCCCACTTTAGATATTCTGCTTGGAGTTCAGCTAAGTCTTTTGCTTTTCCAACACCCAACTTCTTGATACCCATCTCTACCTCTTGTACCGTGAAGAGTTCAGTATCAATGCTGACCAAGGGGGGAGGGTCAACCTTGGGAGCCTGCTCATGGAGTTGTCTTGCATAGTCAAACCATGTAGAAGCTGTAATATTATTTCCAATTTATATCTTTTTTGGTTGGAGCTGCTTCCAAAATAATTTGGGATTATTTTTCCCAAGGAAGATTAGTTCTTTCCTCCTTGAAACCATGAAATCAATCTTTTTCTTGCTTAATAACTGCTTGTAAGATTTGAGATTTATATTATCCTTGTTTGACTCTTTCCACATTCTCCTTGCCTTTTTTCATTCCTCGTCAAACCAAGCATTAACTGGAAAGCAATTTGTTTCAGACTTCTTAATTTTTGTTCTTTTTCACTTTGCAAGTGCGCATTGAATTAAATGTGTCAATTCATGACTATGAAGACTATGAATTGTAATTTTCTCCTTCTGGAAGAGCCTATCTAGTGTTAAAAGAATTCTGCCTTATGGGAGATTTTCATGATGAATTTTTTACTCTATTTGTTTCTTTCCAATCCAAGAGAAACATAAATAAATTGGCTTGTGATCTGATTTCAATCCCACAACTGATCTCCAACCAAAACTTCTTCCATTTTCTCACATAAACCATGCGAGAAAATTACATAATTTACCACACTTGCTCCATTGTAAGTATTGCAAGTGAAATTATCGGACTTTGCCCATCTAGTCAAGCCATTACAAATGACTAAATCAAAGTCCCAACATAGAGTAAGCAATTGTTCACCAAAGAAATTGCAGCCCTTGTCCTCTCAAATTCTTTCTCACTGATGATTACTTTCTTTTGTAAGCCAAATAGGGTCACAATCATCTTTACAACAAAGAATACTAGCTTGCTCACTTGCAGTCCTAGCATTAAAATCACCCACTATAGGGACTTCACCTAGCTGCGAATATGTTGCAATATACGCTTTTAAAGCTGCAAATGGATCTTTGTGGTCAAACCCTCTACCTTTGTAGATTTTTGAAACATGCAGCACAAATAGCATGCTGCAATTCTGATGTGGTTTCCATTTTCTGATATTTTAAACCAAATGAATTTCTTATTTGAGTCTTCTTTTTCTAACTGAATGAGACAACCTTCTTTCTCCCTTACTAAAACCATGATACCCCCGTGTCCTTTGCCATTCCCTATTGTTGAGAATGCAACAAGATGATGGAGCTTAGTGGAAAGGAGTCGCCTTCACTAAGTGGGCCCGCAGGCTATTTTTGGCGCAAAGTCTATTTTTAGACTATGTCTATTTTTAGACATATGGATCATGGTCTATGAGTTGCAAGATGCTATTTTTGGATGATTGGTCATGTTGGTAAAAATATATGGACTTCTATTTTTAGACATATGGGTGGTTTCTACTTTTAGACTGTCAGGCTAAAAATAGAACAGTCGAATATTATTAGCTCATAATAATATTTGGACTATAAACATTATCTTATCCTCTTGGAGCACTTCAGTTTGAGCTAAAGATGTGGCACATGCAGCTGTTAGAAGGAAATACGCTTTTCTTATGAGTCAGTTGAGCTATTGCATGATGGACTTCAGTTAGAATTCATGTGGTTGAGTTTGGTGGAGTTGATTGAGGAGTTGATGGAGTTGTGTTCAGTTTGACTTGGTTGAACTAGTTGTATTTTAGTCTAACTAAAGAATACACTAGTGATGAGTTGTGTGAATTAATTATTAATTAATTCACTAATTATTAACTCATAAAGCAACTAAAGAATACATCAGTTAACTCAGTGCATGGACAATTCAGTGGAGATAGGTGTTAGAGGTTGAGATTACTATCAGTTATGACTATAGTTGTGCATGAGATTTGCACATGCATGGATGGAGATTTCCAATGAGGCTTGCGTAGTATACCAAGGGAATTCAAATTCACATAGTGATTGATTCTCATGCAGGATTGCGCAGTGGAGGCAGGCAAATAGTGGAGGAGATTTGAGGCATCAGATCTGAGCTAGTTTGTGTGTAACAGGAGGAGATAGTACTGAGTACTTGCGAGGAGTATTGTACTATGTATTGTTACATGTTCTCTATCATTATAATATACACATAGTGTGGGGTTTTCAGCTATATGCTTTCCCCGAGTTACATACTGTGTTAATGTGCGCATGCGATTGATGTTTCATTGTTTTTAATTCCGCAAAATTGATGATCAACGTAGAGGAGGTTATGTATTATGCATGTATTCCGCAATAGTGTATAATCACGATAATCTATGTGAATAAGTGTCATATTATTCAAAATTTCTACACCTATTGCCTTGTTCCACGCTGGCATCTTCCAGTATCCTTCCAACAAAGGTGTCTTGCACCCTTCATGCTCATGTGTTTTTATGAGGCAAATTAGGTCTCTATTTTCCGCAATAGGCCCTAACCTAGGTCCTCATCTCTATGGGTAGCCTCTGTAGTTCCAACAACTAATCTTAAGGAAACTTGGGTATGACTTGATTGCGATTTATCTTGACATGCAAGACTCACATTTGAGTCTTTGTCCCTATTTTCCCATACCGACCTTGGTTTTTGATTTCCAGTTGAAGAGTTTGTTGCCTCTTCTTTATTACCATCTTGCTGCTATATTCTAGAAGGAGGTCCAAATTGTGCTATCACAACTTTTCCTTTATAAATCCATGCTCTATTTCCTTCATCTCTTGTTGCCCTAACCTTTAAAATTTCCTCCCTTCTTTCCTCCTGTTGTTTTACAGTTAAATATTCTTCTAGGAAAAAACGAGAACCCCTCAAGAGAAGTTTCTTACTTAGAATGATATATTTATCACGCAAGTTAGGCATAATGAATTTTATAGGCTTGGCTCTCTCCCCGCTAAACTTACCTACCCTCCATGCTTGGCATATTTGTCCTTGCCATAAAACCTTGTCTTTCAAGAAGTCTCTTTCAAGGTCAAGAGTACATTCATTTTTCCCATAGTCTTTCACCCCTTTAGTAATTATGTTTGCTGCCTTATTTTGTCTTTCCTCGCCTTCACTATCTTGCATGTTCTCAACCTGAATATTTGTTTCTCCTTCCTTATTAGAAGAATCGCTAATAACTTGAGCCCAGGTTTTGGAAAATTTGGTGGAATCTCCTTTCGTTTCTTCTCTTACGTTCTCTTCATGGTTGTTTATTTAGCCAATCATTTTCCCTTTATCCTGGGATGATTTCACATTCACCACCTCTGTACTTTCCACTACAGATTTCTTTATGTTTTGCACATCTGCCTT
Organism: Pinus tabuliformis; assembly: GCA_031772625.1. Taxonomy (NCBI): domain Eukaryota; kingdom Viridiplantae; phylum Streptophyta; class Pinopsida; order Pinales; family Pinaceae; genus Pinus; species Pinus tabuliformis. The sequence continues at coordinate 665,691,880 of CM062811.1, read as the reverse complement.
CTTGTGTTGTCATTTTGTCTTCCCTATCATGAGAGCTTCTTGTAGCAAAGCCACTTGTTATTTTAAAATTGTATTGCTTTCTGCTAACACCTTGTTCTCAGTCGTTATTATATGAATTTTATGATCTCTTTCCTGCCCTTTAGCTTCTAAAACCTCCAACCTTTGTTTTACATTTAATAATTCTTTCACATAAAGATCAGATGACCAGGTGATAGGTGTGGATGTGGGACTATATAAGGCAGAATCATCAATGGATTTTCCTTTGGAATTCTTGTTGCCACGTGCTTGTGGAGGAGACTTGTTTCAGTGCTTTTTGCGAAGGGCTCGATTACTTTTCTTTTTAAACTGTTTCTTCCTTTTTTGCTCCCATTTTAGATGGGCTATTCTTTGTTTTAAAATGCCCCAATATTGTTTGGCGTTGACCCAAACCCACTTCCCAGCTTTGGTAGATGAGGAAATTTTCACTTTTCCTAAATCATTTGTCTCCACATGTTCTGAAATTTCTGGTTCCTTTGTCATGTTTGAATGCATTTGCTATTGCTTGTTGCTCGATACGTATGCTGCATAAAAACTCCCTGCTCTCACACTATTTACTGCTCGCTGCTGTCACTGTTGCCCACACTGCTCACACTGCTCTGCTCATAATACTGACCACACAACTCACATTGCTCACCACGCTGCTCTACTCATAAATCAAAATGCATACATGAATTGTTCTAGAAATGTAATAATTCCATATTATTTAAGTTCTTCCTGTGTTGAGATGAGGGCTTCCCGAAGTTCCAACTCTTTAGCTGTGCATATATATCTGCTTCTCCAACAGATGTAGAGTGCTCGAAGCTCTTGGCATTGTAGGGATAGAGTGCCTAGAAATCTTTCAAGGAAGGTAGAACCACGTGTGAGCCTAAAAATGATGTAGCTCTAATGGGTGGTTCGACAACTCAAATAAATAAATCTGAGAAGCTATACAAACTTAAGCTAATAAAAGCTTCGTCCCCAAACTGAAACCTTGGAATTTTAATGCTCTACTCAGGAAAATCTGTATATGAGCGAATCTTCACAAAGTGAACTGTGAGCTTTCAAAGATAGGGACTGCAAGGTCACTCCAATCTGTAGATGCATATTTGAAATGAAGTCTAATACTTCACTTCATTTCCCGACTTAACTAATAATAGCATATAACTTAGCAGAAAAGATAGAGACTTACAGTGAAGAAATCTCCGGACAGATCGTAGATCCAGAGTTCAAAAAAATGCAAACAATTTGGTAAAACTCAAAAGATATGCTTCAATATTATGGTTGGATGCACAGATTCAATGAACTAATCTTAGAGATTGGCGGCAAACACTGCGTCTCTATTCTAGCTGAATGTTCTGTTGAATGTAATGAAGCAACGCGAAATTCTCATTATTTTATTTTTTGTTTTTTGTTCAATGCTCTCTCGCTTAGTGTTCTCTGTGACACACATACGTATATTGTATATGCGGAAGATATGTGTAATGTTACTATATATGTGTAGGCTAATATATATTGTATATGTTGAAGATATGTGTAAAGTTAATTTAAAATAAATAAATAAAAAAATTAATTATAAAAAAATATGAGGGAGATGTGTTACATTAAAAAAAAATATTAAAAAATATATATCTATTGGCTAGTATATATTGTATATGATGAAGATAATATGTGTAACATTACTATATATTTGTCAGCTAATATATATTGTATATGCTGGAGTATATGTTGGAGATATGTGTAAAGTTACTTTGAAATTAAAAAATTAATTAAAATAAAAAAAATTGTCAGCTAATATTAATACACTCAATTTTGAAAACAATATATATACAGTTTAAAAGTAGATTGATTAGCGTATTCATTGAATAACAAAGAAAATTAGGTAAACTAAGCGGAGAATTCAATTGGGCATATCCTGTAATAATAATGAGGTAAATTTCGTGGAATTTTTGTAATCAGTTAAATTTATATTTCGTTGCATTCAAGTTTTAGTCGTAGGAAGGTAAACTCAATATAATGGAAGGTGCTCAATAAAATTAGTAGGAGTGAGGGGAAATATTGAGTAGAATGTAATATTTACGGTGGAGTGTGACCTGAAATATTAGGTAAACTTTAATAATATTACATTTTAATTAGTATTTCTCCCCACTCATGGCCACTATTTATTAGGTGGGGGTGGTTATAAATATTGGGTAACATATAATATTATAATATTATATTTTATGTAATCAATATATTTGTAACAATTAATATAGATGTGTTCCATCTATAAATTTAATTAATAAGCAGATAGAAACTTAATATTTACAATATGACAAGATTTTTAATCATGAATATTTACCATGGATATTATTAACTTCTAAGTAGGTTTTTTTACAATACCATGGGTCAATACCCACAAGAGAAAGATAGAGAGGGAGAGGAGGGAAGAAAATTATAATACCATGGGCCATCTAGACTTTTGATTATTATGTTATGGATCTAGGCTTTTAATTGTTACAATACCATGGGCCAATACCATGGCTTATCAATACCACATGCCCAAAAACAATAACTTATTTCAAAATAAAAATATTTTAATTTAATTTAATTTTATAATATTTTTTAATTAAATCTAAGAGCAAAAAGGTTGTAATTACTCTTGAGGTATATCTAAACCCTTCATCCTCGTGACTACTTACAATATTTTCATAGAGATTAAATGGAGGTTTTAATAAATTAAAAAATGAGAATACTTTAATATATACATACGTGAAATTTATATAATATAAATAATATTATAAAGAACTAGGATAAATGTATCTTAACTAAGGATCCAAGCGATTAGAAAGAAAAGTGATTAACAATGATAGAGGAAAGATAGTGCATGATTCTTTTAATTTTTTTATTATCGTATTTTCTTTAACATGATTGACCCAAAATATAGGTTTAATATCTTACAACCAATTATGTTTTCTATTAATTTAGATACTTTCTTAAGTACAATACAAAGAAAGAGAGTGAAATGGGAGGGGGAATAGAGTGTGGGAGAGAGACATAGAGGTGAGAGACACAGTGAGAGAGAGAGGAGGGGGAGAGAGGGAGGGAGAGAGATGGATTTGGAGGGGGAAAGAAAGGGAGTGACAAGGGAGAGATGACGATGAAATGAGAGAGAGAGGAGACGAGGGAAGAGACAAAAAAGGAGAGGATAAATATATGGAAATAAGGGGATGAGAGAGACAATTAGACATAGATATGGAGGGGGGTGAGAGGAGGAGAGAGAGAAGGAGAGAGGGAGGGAGATAGAGACAGAGTTGGAGGGTGTAGAGAGTGTGTGTGTATGATGGGGGAGAGAAGGGGAGAGAAAGGAAGGAAAAAGAGGAGGACTTGAAAGAGAGGAGAGAGAGGGGGAGAGAGATGGAGTTGGAAGGGAAAGAAATACATAGAGAGAGAAAGGTGGAGAGGGAGTGAAAAGGGAGAGATGGAGAGTCAATGGGGGGGGGGGGGGGGGAGAGAGAGGGAGGGAGGGAGAGAGAGATAGATAGATATGGAGAGAGAGTGTGTATGTTTTTTGGGTGAGAAGGAGAGACAACGGGAGATAGAGATATAGATGGGGTGGGGGAGGAGGTAGAAGAGAGAGGCTAAGAGAGGGAGGAGGAAGAGGGATATATGGGAGATGGAGGGGGTGGGGGGGGGGGGGGGGGGGGGGGGGGGGGGGGGGGAGGGAGAGAGAGAAGGGGAAGAGATAAAGAGGAAAGGAAGAGGGAGAGATAGATATATAGGTAGATGGATATGGGGGGAGAGAGAGAGAGTCACATATGTTTAGGGGGTTGAGATAGAGAGACAAATAAGGAGAGATAAAGGGAGGTATAAATATAATATTTTCAATGTGGTTTTTGATTTCTAATCCTATTTGATCACATGCACTATATGCATTGATTTCAGTGTAGATGTCGATTTAAAATTCTATTTGATACCTTACACTAGATGCATTGATTTCAGTGTCGATGTTGATTTATACTCCTATTTGATTGCTTGCACATGATGCATTGGTTTTAGTGTAGATATTAATTTCTAATCCTATTTTATCGCTTGCACTAGATGCATTGATTTTAGTTTAGATGTCAATTTCTAATCATATTGAATACCTTACATTAGATGCATTGATTTCAGCATAGATGTTGATTTCTACTCATATTTGATTGTGTGCATTAGATGCATTGATTTCAGTGTAGATATTGATTTCTAATCCTATTTGATTTCTTGCACTAGATGCATTGATTTCAGTATAAATGTTGATTTCTAATCCTATTTGATTGTTTGCACTAGATGCATTGATTTTAGCGTAGATGTTAATTTCTGATTTGATGCAACAAGATGTATGAAGTAATTAGATTAATAGTGTGCATTGATTTTAGTGTAGGAACATCTCTACCTCCTCCATCTATATCTCTATCTCCCATTGTCTCTCCTTATTTATCTCTCTATCTCAACCCTTAAACATACACACTCTCTCTCCATATCTATCTCTCTCTCTCTCTCCCTTCCTTTCCCCTCCCTCTCTCTCTCTAATATTTCTCTCTCCATATCTATATCTCTTCCTCCCTCCCTATCTTTGCCTCTCTCTTCTTCTCTCTCCCCCCGCATCTATATCTCTATCTCCCATTGTCTCTCCTTCTCACCCCCAAAACATACGCACTCTCTCTTAGTGTAAGCACATAAAAATTATTCAACCATAAATACAATACTTGAATTTTCATCCTAAATAAAATGTTTTCTTACCCCAAATGTTTTCTTCTTGAAACTATAAACTATTTATAATTGGGTACATTCTTATTATTCCCATTTTCCATCATTCAACATTGTTAATTACTTTGCATTCAAACACAATAATAGAAAATAACTACCATTGAAAATTATTTGGGGTTTAACAATCCAATGATTGAATTTAGAGAAAACTACTATTAATATTGGAGAGGAACATAGACAAGGTATGTTGTTTACTACAGTAGCTCGAGTTAAATATTTGAATTGTCTATGATTCCAACTACTCTTTTCATATGATCATGAGAAAATGAAAAAATTAATAGGTGTGACAATAGGAACAGTAGAAGAAAATAGTTTCAGATTGGTTGCAATGAAGATTGTTTGTAATTTACTATATTCTTAGGATTCACATTTTCTATCTATCAAAATTGTTACATTGACACTTTGCACTCAAAATTTGTATTTCATCATTTTTCATCATTTTTCATCATTCAAGTTACTAGCACTCTCTCTCATCTCAAAAAACTGAGTTAACTAAGCAAATTTTAAATTAAATTGACCAAATTAATCTTAGACATATTTAACATATTTAAAATGATCAAAATAATTAGATGTTCAGAAAATTTTGTGACCACACATGACTGAAACCAACCTAGATCCATCTTAACACCGGATCTATCAAGCGCCAAGAGGGATCAAATCTCTCGAGGTGCAAACCATTCCTCAAGTTTTGCACTCAAAAAATAGGTTTAAAGTTATACAAGAGTTATAATAAAAATGAGTGGAATAAATGTATTATGGTTAATGTTGGGTTAAAGTGAAACCAAAGTTAAAAGGGTATGGTTAATATGCGTGGGTATTAAGAATTAACCAAATATTATGAAGGGTTGTATAATGTTTCCGCATAGAGTTTAATTAAGGAGCCTTAACCTTGACTTGTGAAAGTTTTACTAAGTAAGGAATTTTAAATTTCCTGGGACATAGTGTGACATGCAATTTTATTTCCCTCTGAGCTCAGAGGAGAGAAGCTTAGTGAGGCATGTGTAGCAAGAAGACAACTTGTTACTACAGAAATTTTGTTGCAGCTCACGGAAATATCATAAAGGAAATTCCATAGAGGATGTGGGTAGAATTGCTAAAGGATGAAGGAAGTTGGTAAGAGTTTATGAATGAAAGCAAAATGTGGAAAAACCTTGAAGAATTCCAACAAAGGTTGGATAAAGAGGACAGTTGTGTTAAAAGGTGCAGATGAGTTGAAACCTAGAAGGAGCAAAGAGAAGTGTCAAAGATGTTAGCTAAGTAAGAGAAGTGCTTGCCAAATACCAGGTACAGAGGAGAGCTTGGTGAGGTAAGTGGCAGGACAACTTGCTGTTGCAAAGGCTTTAATGCAGTCATAAGAGTGAGGTCATGAAGATAGAGAAGTGATGACTACTAGTCATAAGAGGAGGTTGAGGAAGACCACAACAGATAAGTGGTCATGAAGAGTGTTCTCAGTAAGAAGTGATGCAAATGGACACAAATAGCTTGCAGATGTAGCCGAAAATACAAGTGCGATGTGAAGCAAATGCACCAAAGGCATGGAGAAGTTGTAATGCTGGATGTGAGCTTGAACCTTTTTCTTCTTGATATGGTGAGAGTTTGAGGAGTGATAATTTCTTCCAATGCTACAAGATGGTCGGCATGATGCTCGATGTGCTTTCACATGAACAGATAGCTATGAGTGAGGAGTGGAACATCATGAAGATAGTTGGAATAAGAATGAACTGATATGTCCATCTGAGAGAGAGGAATTCTTGCAATGGTTACAAGATGGAGTTAGGAAGACAACAGGAGAAAAGTGAAGAAGGAGGATTCCAAGTCAAATGGCAAATGACAAGGAGATTGCAGAGTTAAAAGAACAACTCAATGTACTAAGTATGCTACTAGAGGAAAACGAAAGACAAGGTTGGGTCTTGAGGAAAAAGGCAATGAAGTGGCATAAGTTACAGAGAAGGCTACAACAGAGGCAAGTGAAGTGGCTAGTGGAAAAACTCAGAGAAGTTGAGTTGGAAATGGAAGTTTCTATTTGTGAAGTAGAACAAGGTGAAGTTCTGGGTGAAGATGAAGATTGGAGATCTGTGGAAGATCTTATGAACTATTGTGATAATTCAAGATAGCAAGAAGTTTACTTTGTTGAAGAAGGAATTATTGATGATTTTCTGAATTGTTGGACAAATTCAGATCAGTAGGAGGATGTAAAACCTTGTATTTTTTAATATGATGATTTTGATGTGATTACAGGTTTTCTAGAGGATGAGTAGTCTTTTGAAGCTGTCAAAAGTATTGTTATGAAACCAACTCACAAAAGGATAGAAAAGATAGATGCATGCCTTAGAAATAAGCCTTTTCGAGGGGGAAACCTCCTTTACATTACATAAATGAATAATTCTTGGATGATACAAATGACAAGACCTACTTTCTATATATAGGAGTCTAAGGGGTCATAATATAATCAGAGCCGACATAACAATAATAATGTAAGGGCACAATAATAACAATAGTGGGCTTCTATGGGGCACAATAATAAAAATATGGGGACTACATGGGCACAACAATATAATAAGGGGGTTGTACTAATAACAATAACGGGTTACACTAGTAGTATAGGGGCCTAACATGCCCCTCTCCTTCAGAAAGTGTTGTCCTCAACGCTTTAGTAGTTCTTGATGCTTCCGTATAAAATTCTTGTCCTCCCATGTGGAATATTCAGTGGGTAAGTTCTTCCACTTGATGAGATACTCTGAAATTGATCGATTTCGTAGCTGTCGAGTTCTTGTTTCTGTGACTGCTCCAGGTTCCAATATGATTTTTCCTTCCTCTTCAAGTTCTGACAATATTGTTTGAATTAGGATCTTCTGCAACTTTTGAATGAGTGGCCACACTTCTTTTTCCTTCTTTCATTCATCCCTTTCTTTGTTTATCCAATCTGGTTGGATAATAGAAATAGCACAAAACAATGCTTCCACATCCTCGTCATTTCTTGAGAGTGCATCTGCAACAAAAATTTTCTTTCCTTTTCTGTAGATGATGTTAAAGTCATAACCCAACATATTTGTGACCCATTTTTTTTGTTCTTCTAAAGATAATATTTGTTCTAAAAAGTATTTAAGACTATCATGATCCATTTTTACCTTGAAGTGTCTTCTCATTGGGTAAGGTCGCCATTTCTTAAGTGCATGCAGTATTGCCAACATTTTCTTCTCATAAATAGCTTGCTTGAGATGTAGCCGTAAAAAACCCAATCACCTACATCAAAACTTTTGTCACTGCGATGTTGATCTACCTATTGTTTCATTCAATTCTGCACCAAAGTGGCGTTATCCTTTAAAAGTTGGAGAACTTGTTGTTAATGCTCGATGTGATCTTTCACTTCTTGAACCTTTTTCTTCTTGATATGTCCTTCTATCTTGAGAGTTTGAGGAGTGATAATTTCTTCCAATGCTTTACAAGATATGGTCGGATTCATTTCTTGATGCTCGATGTGATCTTTCACATCTTGAACATTTTTCTTCTTGATATGTCCTATCTTGATAGTTTGAGGAGTAGTAATTTCGGCCAATGCATTACAAGATATGGTTGGATTCATTTCTTCTTTCTTGATGTGATCTTTCACTTCTTGAACCTTTTTCTTCTTGATATGTCCTTCTATCTTGAGAGTTTTAGGAGTGGTAATTCTTGCCAATGGTTTACAAGATATGGTCGGATTCATTTACTATTTCTCTGGGGTAGGCTCCTAGTGTATATCCTCTTCTTTTGATGTTTCTTAATCCTTTCCTTCCTCCTCTTCACAATCAATGTAAAATAATTTCTTCTCAGCACACTTATGACCTTTAATGTATTTGTTATCACAATTGTAACAAAGTCCTTTTGCTCTTTTTCCTTCCAATTGTTGTGGTGTAACCCTTGTAGGTTGTGGAAGGCTAGGAGAAACAACACTTCCATCTTTATAGTTGTGAGGGGTAGACTTCCTTGTTGCCATGATTTTGCTTTCCACTTTGTAACAAAGCTCTTTTGCTCTTTTTTCTTCCAATTGTTGTGGTGTTGCTCTTTGTATCCTCATAATGTGCTATAATTTCCTGCGTGAAAATTGACCATGTAACAAAACAAAGCCAATTATACCATAAAAATTGATCTTGTTCTAAATATGAAGATTCAATACATACCTTTTGTAACAGTGGTACACCATGTAGATCAAAATATTTCTCCATCTGTAGTATCCAATTTACCGGATTCTTGCCATCAAACTTCCTCATCTCAATTTTTCTTGATTTTAGGAGTTAGATCTTGAAACGATTGTAACTTTGTAATTTCAGATCTTCCAGTTTTGAATCATGATCTGAAGTAGTCCTCTGTGTCCTCTTTCCAATGCCACCAGTCTTATCGAAATTGGATTCTCCAAGAAAGAGTTATGCACAATCTCCCAAGATGGCCTGATTATACACCTTTTCAAAATAGTGAACTTGTATGACGTGCCACGTGTCACTGTTTTGACTTTCAGATATGAAAAATACATACAAAAGACTACAGTCTGTCCTCATTCTGTAACTTCTTATGAAATTTCAATCTGATGCTTAGAGAGAAAGTTATGATGATTTTCCCAAGGTCACCTGTTTAAGATGTAATTCGGGAGTCTACAAAAACCCTAACTTCCTCAGATCATATATCCAAAAATATAGTGAGAGAAGATCTAAAATTCAGACCTGAGGTTCAGACCGATTTCTTCTCAAATGGGTTTTTGTTTTAGCTTCTGAAACTTCATAGCAAAAATGTTATAGCGAAAATTCCATGATGACCTGTTTTAGATGAAATTCTGGAGCTTGTACAAATTATAAATTCCTTGGATCATATCTCTGAAAATATAGTGAGACAAGCTCTGAAATTCGGACCCAAGGTTCAGAGAGATTTTGCCTCAAATGGGTTTTATTTTTAGCTTCTTAAACATCGCAAAAATAAAGTTATAGCTAAAATTCCACGATGACCTGTTTGGAGTAGCGAAAACCCTAGAATCCAAAAGCTCTGATACCAAATGTTATGAAACCAGCACACAGAAAAATAGAAAAGATAGATTAACACCTTAGAAATAAGCCTCTTCGAGGGGGAAACCTCCTTTACATTACACAAATGAACAATTCTTGGATGATACAAATGACAAGACCTCCTTTCTGTATATAGGAGTCTAAGGGGTCATAATATAATCAGAGCCGACATAATAATAATAATGTAAGGGCACAATAATAACAATAGTGGGCTTCTATGGGGCACAATAATAACAATATGGGGACTACACGGGCACAACAATATAATAAGGGGGTTGTACTAATAACAATAATGGGTTACACCAGTAGTATAGGGGCCTAACAAGTATGGAAGAGTATCTTTCAGAAGATAAATACTCTAAAGTAAAGAAGGATGGAGAATGTCTCTTAAATTGGAAAAGTAGTGAATTATTACAGAAGAAAGAATTTAGTAATACATTGATGTTTGAAGTTGTTACAACCCTAGGAACAATTTCTTGTGAAAGAAGGAGATGAGAATTAGTTTGAAGAGCTGATATGTGAAGCAACAGTTGAGACTGTTGAACCTTGTAATTCTCAAACTGATAAATTGTGTATAAATGCAGGAATTATAAGTGATGATGAAATACTTAAGAAGTGGCAAAGATAAATTGAATTACTGGAGTATTTGCTGGAAAACTCAGAGTATGGCAGTGTGATTGCAGAGAAAGGAGTTCACTACAGTGGACAAGAGTAGAAAGACATCATTGAAGCAGATGGTGTGGAAGAGAGACTTGCTGACAATTTCGAGAGTCCTTTGGAGAATTCTTTAAAGAGGTTGAATCAGCATACTAATGTGCTGATAGAGAAGGAAAAATCAGAGCAACATACTGAAATGTTGCCAAAGGAAGAAGAGACGCTGAGGCCTTAAGTTTTTTCATTTTAATAATTATTTTGTGAGTGTAGGTTTTGTTGCAGATGCTGGAGAAAATTTGGCACATATGAGCAACCAAGTAAAGGTGGAAGAGGAAGGAAAATATGTTGGAATTGATGCACAACATAGTGATGTATTTGAGAGGAATCAAGTACAAGGGGAATTGGAAGACCATTTATATTTTGAAAGTAAATTTACAGATATTGAACAGAGGTTGTTTGGAAAATCACAAGAGGGTAAGGATGAAAGGGCGGTAGTAAGAATCTAATAACTTCAAAGAGAAGATAATGAACAACAGGTTGAAGATGAGTGGACAGAGTAAAACAACAAATGGCAGAGTATGTACCAACTAAAGGACGTGCTAGAGATAGAGATTGAAGAATTATGGTAGTTAATGATGAAGCAGTCCAGATGGAGGAGATTGACAGCAACAGGAAGAATGATCAATTAGAATTTGAAACTGATTGACAAGGAGAGGAAGATGAAACAGAAGATAATAAACATATAACAACAACAAAGGAACAGAGCATTCAGACAACTACAAACTAAAGTTTGGGACCCTGGAGGTTTTCTATCAACATATGAGAACACATGATCAGGAGATCATGAATGTTTTCAACCTTGAGAGTTTGATGTAGGAGCATTCGACTCAGAAATATCATTGTATTTTAGTAGACATAGGGGGTCTTGTGTTTTCAAGGAAGTTGGTTTCCTAAGTATTAAATTAATGTAATTATTAAGGTTTTGAGTGATTTTAATGAGAGAAACTAGAATAGGGATTAATTAAGTATTGTGAGGCATATTTGTAAATGTTCTCGAATGTAGGAGAACATGAGTGATGATGAGTGATTAGTGAGGATTGAGAGATTTTGAAATATTGTAAATCCTAGATTAGGAATTGGTTTCATGATTTTGGGGATTAAAGAGAATCCTTAGGATTTAGTTAAGTTGTTGAGATCCTCAAGGGATCATTGAGAGATTTTAGGACTTGATGAGCAGATTAAGGATCTGAACCAGGAAATGGGTTATAGAACCTTTTGTATAAATGTAAGCCTAAAAGGCATAGAAGAGGGTTAGCTAGCTAGGAGTTAGTAAGTGAGTTAGATAGGGTTTGATTGTAAGCCTACGGGAATGAAAGGAAAAGGCCATTGATTAGAAAATCAGGCTAGAGAGAGAGAGAGAGAGAGAGAGAGAGAGAGAGAGAGAGAGAGACTCATTATGTAATTATTTGTTTATATATACACAGAGAGTTAATTCTGAATTGTGCAAGTGTGGATTGAGTAATCGAATGATAAATTGTGTGTGAGTCAGAGTATTTGCATAACATAAGTGTGTAGGGAATTCGAAAAGAATCCGAGAGAGAAGAAGTGCAGACAGGAGTGTTACAGGTTTACACACAAACGGTATTGGAGAAAATCCTTAATGGTTACAGTGAAGGGAGAGCTGTAAGGTTTCCTAAAACCTAAGGATTTACGAAGGAAGTGTAAAGGCATGAAGAAATGAAGTAACAAAGTGAAGATTGGGATCAGAACAAGTGAATACCGTAAGGTGAGAACAAACACACAGATAGAGAAGCGAGAAGACTATTACACGGTGAGACATAGAAAGAATTAAACAACAAAGAACAGGAGTCGTTGGATCAATCAGATCAATGAACAAGAGTGAGGGAGATAGACGGCTAGGATTAAGTCGCGCAGAATAAAGTCAAGAAATGAAGAGATCAGATGAAGCCACGTGTTAATGGACAAGGGGTATTACTCGCAAGGGTTAAGTAGTTTCTCACGCACCTTAAAGGTGGTAAGCGGTCTTTCTAAATTCTACGTGATTAACTTTAGCAGCCAACATGTAGCACTCGATGGAAAGAGAAAACCACTTTTCTCATGCGCTCTCAATCAGATATTGGTCATGCTTAATTTCACACGAGATTATGCGATAGCCATTAGATCTGACGAGGTAGATCAACGGTGGAGATTGGCCAAGCTAGTTGGCGATCGGGTGATGTGACAACTGTTGGATTAAAGAATGAGATCGACAGCGCAGATTTGAAGCGCAGGTTGAGCATCGATATATGTGTAAAGGTTTGTGGAATGGAGGAAAGGTAAGGTTTACGTGTGGTTTATGAAATATTTCTATTTTACAAGAGTTATAATAGAAATGAGCAGAATAAATGTATTATGGTTAATTTTGGGTTAAAGTGAAACCAGAGTTAAAAGGGTATGGTTAATATGCGCAGGTAATAAGAATTAACCAAAGATTATGAAGGGTTGTATAAGGTTCCAAATCAAAGGTTTATTAAAGTTTAGACTTTGGATAGTTAAACAAAATGTTTCCGCTTAAGCATTTAATTAAGAGCATTAAACCTTGGTTTAAGAAGGTTTTACTAGGCAGGAACATTAAAATTCCTGGGACATGTATATGACATGCATTTTATATGCATACTGTGGGTATTTGCGGCTTAGGCTGACATCACTTCATCTTGATTGTATACTATGATTCAAACTTCGATAGAGATAAAGAAACAGGTGTATCTACTTCAAGTTATGTTATGAGTCTTAGATTAAGAGTTGCCTTTGGAGATCACGCAAACAACTAGTTCGAGTAGATTCCACAACTAAAGAAGAATATGTGACAACAGCTGAAGCAACAAAGAAAATTGTGTGGCTCAGGAAAATTCTGGAAGATTTGTAGGAGAAACAAATGCATTCATCTCCCCCTTTTTATTGATAACACTTCTGCAATAAAGTTGGCCAAGAACCCAAAGTTCCATCATCGAATGAAGCACATCAATACAAAATACCATTTGATTCGTCATCATGTAGAGGCCAAAAAAATGCACCTACGACATTGTTCCACAAATGAGAAGATTGCAGACATCTTCACCGAAGCAAGCACTCAGAAAGGAAAAATTTGAGAGATTCAGAATGATGCTTTGGGCTCAGCAAAATCCCTTCAGATTCAGGGGGGAGAATGTTGACACCAAATCTTTGGGATTAGGTAAATCCATGTAAATATTGTAAATATAAAAATAAAGAGAATTGGAAGACAAAGAGACAATAGGAGATGAAACGCAATTGTCTCCCTTTCTATGTATATATCCATGTTCCATTTTAATGCAAAACACAATTCAATTCATGGAGTTTTCTCTTAGCCTAACAATAGAGATGGATTAAAATTCTGAGTCATTGCAACTAAAGTACTCCAATTCAAACACTCTTCTTTATCCTCATTCTTCTCACACTCCTTTTTACTGCCTAATTGGTGCAATTTTCTTTGCCATTCCCTAACTGAAATGTTTAAAAATGAAGTTGATGCAAGGGAATTGAAACAAGAAAAAGGAATATGAAACAACCAAATAAATATTTATTACGATGAAATGTTCATATTAAAAAGTAGGTATACATTTCTTTTGTAAATACTTTAGGCTTTACAATAGAGCTTTTCTTATGTTAATTATTCTTTTGTAAAGACTTCCAACTTTACAATGGAATTTTTCCGATAGCGTGAAAACTAATAAAAGTTAAAATATCAACTAAATTGATATCAATTTTGGCTTAATCTAATTAAAATTTTAAAATATTGATTAAGTGATATGAGATTATGACTTTGCAATCCAAACACAAATTAATATAATACAATGAATTGTAAGGTAGTAACAAACTTATAATAAATGTAATAAATATATTAAAAATAACTAACATAAATAATGATTTTTTTTGTAAGTCAAGTATTTCTATTAATTCTTGAAAATGATACATTGTGAGGAGATATTTTGCTGGATAACTAAAGCCTCACCCCTATCGTATTTATTGGCCATCATGTACAAACAAAAGAACATCGAGATCATCAAATCAAAGCTATAAGACCACATGTCGATGGCCTAGAAGGCCCAAAATTATTTAAAAAACAAAATACAACACACTCTCCTCATTACTCATTAGCATTATTAGGACCCTAGTCAACATTACCTCCCTTGGTCAAGTGGTGAAAAGCATCATGAACATGAGATTCCATATGAGCAAGGCAACCTTCGAAGTTTTCCATCCAATCTTGGAGCCTCCTTTAAGTGTCACACATGGACTCTTTTCAGTCAAGAATGTGCCACTGGCTATATTGAATATCATTGAGAAAACTAATATGTTCATTATTGTCATGATGTCTATCTTGAGCATGTGTGTCAACTGATGCCTGAATAAGGAGGATTTGAGATTCAATTGAATCGAGGGGGGGGGGGGGGGGGGGGCGGGGGTAGGTCCACCCACCTAGAAGAACCACCAACCGGTTACTCCATCTCACCCTTGTCAACAAGTTTCCCCGCATGGTGATGGTCCCCCTAATCTCTCTATTCTCCACCTTTTAGCGACCTCCCTTACTGACGCTACATGATGTGGCCACACACACTGCCACTCAACTCCAAAATGCACCACCAGGTAACAACGTAAATTCTTGCACCCTCTTCACCCATGCACACACATGTCGAGGGTTCTAAATTTTGCCTCCTCCCCCACTAGTTCAGCATGGTACCCTCTCCCTAGCCAATGGTCTCCGCTCCTCTCCCGAATGAACCACGATCTAATCCTTCCAGGGCCAGAAGCAACCACAAATAACTCATATTATTGACTGCTCCAATGTTACTCCTACTCTGGGCTCCCAAACTAAGTGCAAATGCAACCTCCCTGAATGCATCGATGCATCACTCAGTCCAGCCCCCACCCCAACTGTCAAAATTGGTTTGATACAAGGGGTAATAAAAGGCACCAATGTCTAGAATTCAAATACAATCAATCCAACATATTCAAATTTTAAAATTGTGAATCCTTTCTAAAAATTCTAATTTTCTTCTTATTTTAAAAATATAATTAAAAAAATTATATATTATTTCATATAAAAAAATAAATTAATATATAATAATGAAAGAAAAATATCTATTTTATAAATAAAATATTAAGAAATTTTTAATTACCCTCTACACACATATAAATGCAACAGATTTAAATATTAAAAACTCTAATCTTTATTATTTATAGATATTCAATTATTTATAAAAAAATAGTATATAAAAAAAAATAAGAAAGAATTCAAAACACAAATCATGTATAAATCTTTCCCATACTATTATACTATTATTTTGAATTCATGTATGAGAGTGAAATATGGGCCATCCTTTGTGACCCAAATTTGGTTGTCGGTTGAGCACTTTCCATCTACAGTTCTAAAGATCACAAACTAAAGTTGAAGCCACAAACTAAGGGGTCTAGGAGCTTGTATATGATGTTGTTCTTCAATTCCGAAAAATGCAAAGACTTGTTTTCTATGGGTATAGGAATTTTGAACTTGCTAAGTAACTACCGGCTATCAAATAGAAAAATAGGCAAGGTTACTGGTTTGATTCATGAGGCGAGGCCTACATGCAAAGCTTTGAATAGCAAGTAGTGATCTGGTCGGGTAGGTAACGTCGCTCAGGTAAAGTAATTTTACAATTCGCCAGAGTTCAAATTCATGCGTCCACCCACCTAAGTGTGATTGAAAAGGACAATATCAATTTAAATAAGCATACAATGTAATGCAAAATAAAATCTACATTTAAGCCGTTTTAAATTGAAGTTATATAAAACAAGACTGACGTATGTATGAATTAGTTTTCACGTTTAAATTTTTGGAATTTAATTAATATTATTGGATGTTGGCATTCAAGATTGAATTCTAATAATGTATTTCAAAAAAGTTTGGTGGTAATATATATATATATATATATAACTATATTTGATTCCATTACTTTTTATTTCTAAGCACAACATCACCAAAATACTGAGGCTTATTCGTTTCTAATAATATATTTCAAAAAAAATTGGGTGGATATATATATATATATATATATATATATATATATATATATAATTCCATTACTTTCTATTTTTAAACACAACATCACCAAAACAAAACACATACCACATCATAAAACTATCTAACTTAAGTTTAAGAGAGTTTTATTTGAAATTGGATTTAATTGGGCACCTTTTCCATTGTCTTGGCAATTTGCATAAAAACGAGCAACAACAATTATGTTGCTTGTAAAATTGGAACGCTAAAACCCGTTGCCAACCCAAAAAAAAATTCAAATTAGAGTGATCCCAAAGGTCTGCGTTGGCAGAATGGTGATGATTACTTTTTGCTATTAAATATGTTTGAGCAGAAAGAACTTTGAAAGTCTCATTTTCCACCGCTGAGAACAAAGATGGAAGCCCTTCGAAGTCATTATTTGGATTAACCTTTCATGTGAGTGTATTCACATCAACATTTAATAAATTATTCGTTTTTCTCAAGTTTTTATTTACTCACAACAAACAAATTGGGAAAAAATTGCATTAATGAAGTTCCCTTCTCTTGGTGATGGAACTAACACAAATCTCAGGAGTGACATAGAATTTAGTTAAAAGAAAAATTATTTCATTATGTTTTAATTGTCTTGAAGGTGGAAATATGACTTTCAAAATATGAACGAGTGAGAAAATTATAAATTGGTTTTTTTAATAATGCTAAAATATATATATCAAGGTAAACATTAAAAAATATATTAGTCAAAATTCAACTAATGAATAGTAAAAAACAAATCAATTGCTAAAATCTTACCTTTAGCACGAACTAATAAAATATTAGATAAAATTAATACTTCAATACCAATTTCCTTTCTCTAACTTCAAAAATATGATAATATATATAACTAACCTAATATTAATAAATCCCTTAAAATAAATTTATTTGAGAAATTACCATCCTTCCCATTACAACTAAAGATTACAACTAAAGATAGAACAATCAATTAGAACCCTTGAAATAGGTATTGAATTTTTTAAAAATAATTTTCCTTTCATGTTAGAACCCATCTTTGAATTATACCATACTACTTTTGTTTGAAAATAAATAGACTAGATAGTGTAACCATATCACCCATTAACTTTTTTTTAAATTATTTTTTCAATAGTCATTTTCCAACTCACCCTCTATTGCATCCATAAAGATTATATTTAGACAAAGACCTTTAAACAATGGTAATGAGACATGGTGAATCTAGTTTTGATAGGCAGTCTAATTAGGCCGATAGGCCTTCCTTTGAAAGGGACTTTCGTCGTCCTTTTGATTCTCACGCTGACACTTGGCGGACTGGGCAATTTGCTTAGTGTTTGTTCACGCTTGATTCTCATGCTGACACCTGGTCGATCGCCTCTTCTCGCTCCATCGTTTCAATTCCCTCTGCAACAGCTTCGTTCGCATAAGCAGCATGAATTCCCGTAATTTTTCCGATGTTTTCGTTGGGAGTGGGCGGCGGTGGACAGTGGAAAGGGATATGGCACGTCTGGAACATTACAGAATTAATTGATAAACCATTTGGATGTAAACCATTTGGATGGCTACCTTCAGCGAAGGCAAAGAGATAATGTGCAGACTTACAGTATAGCTGGCTCTGTTTTTGCTCCTCCGTTTTACGGTGTGCGGATAAACCGCTGGATTTACCGGTGAATTCCGCGGAATTGAGGCCGTCGTCGCTCTGCAGCTCGCAGGGCTTGATTTTTGGTTTTATTTTCTGTCAGCTCTGCTCCTCGTACAATTCTTTGGCTTTGGCGGCAGAAAATGCAAGTTTCTTTGTCGGTTTGGCATTTTCTTTTTCTAAATTCTGCAAAAGATCAATCGGAAGTTGAGCTGTCGGTTTAATTTCTGAGGTAGAGCTATCATTTTGATTTGTGAGGTCGAATGCTCTTCGTACCGCAGGAGCTGCTTTAGTTATTATTTTGTCTGTTTATTGATAACGATAATGGTTAAAGATTTAAACGTGTCGATGGGTTTCTTGCAGGTTGCGGCTGGGGTTCAATGCGGGCGGTTCCCGCAGGATGGACTGCTTTCTTTAATTGCCGGTACATTGAAGCTTTAAATAAAGTGCAGAAAGGCGTTTCCTTTGAAGTCTTCTTTGCTGAATTCTTTCACAGCTAGAAATTTCGGCTTTGTCTGAAAGGTAATTTGCTTTATGGTTGAGAATTTGGTAGGTTTTCTGTTAACATTTTTGAGATTTTGAAGTTCAGTATGTGTTTGAAGCGACAGCTGGTTCCGGTCTCTTGAAGGCACTGTAAAGAATATTTGGCACCGCTTTTTACTCTGTGAAATTTAAGAAGCTTCGGTTCGCGAACCGGCTTGAGAAATTTTGCCTTGGGAAAATTGCTGAAGGTTGTATGCGTATATTACGTGCAATTTGGTAGGAATAATTTAAAAGTGAAAGTGTGTTTGCTCTGGGAGGCTTTGGTGCTGTACGGTCGTAAAAGCCTCTGAGAAATATTTGCCTCTAAAATTTGGTTTCTTTTTGTGGTCCGGAAGAGTGGGAAATGGGAAAGCAAGGGAAAACATAACGAGATTGCATGTAGTAGATTTGTATTTGAGTTTATCTTGTCGGCCCTGCATATAATAAGGAGCAGTGAGAAAACGTAGAAGGGTTTTTATGCAATGGCCAAATATTTTTAATACCGGCGCCACGAAAGGAGAATCGGTGGGGACATTCGGAGGGATTTTTATAATTTATCTCTTAGGAATGAGATGCAGAATGCTGTTTTCGCTAGAATTTATATTGTGGATTTGGTGCCGTAAGGCCGAGAACTATTTCAAGGAATCAGAGATTCGTAGAGGTTACAACCTATTCACTATGGGTGGAACACCAACCTGAATTACACAAATGGCCAATCATAACCCGTGGGATGGAGAAATTGAGAGATGAAATGAACGGCTCCCAAGAGTTGAATTGGGAGGAAGCGAGTCAGAGGGAGTTTATGTCTGGGGAATCCAGCATCAATAATGCAGGGTAAACACCGTTATTAAATTGGAGGGTAAACACCCTTTTCTTTGGCACGACCATTGGCCTGTTCTTGATTATGCCAGAGTCTTTGAATGCCTCCTTCTTGTTGATAATTTGTCCGCCGAAGTCTCCAGAGTTGTATCTAATATCAGAGTTGTATCCAATATCATCTGCAGCTGGAATTTAGTCCCCCAATGCATCGTATTATGTTGCACATGAGATATACATTTCTCGATTCAGTTCAGGAATCTCGGGGAAGGTTGTTGTTTGATTTTTACGTTTTTAACTCCCTGAATGGCCTTGTAAAGGTACCGATCCTCTGTCGAAGCTTATTTCTCTTTTGATGTCCTTAATAACGAAAATAATTTGATTTTCTGTGTAGGAAGACAATATTAAGGTCTTCAACGACTCGTAGGATGTTCTTGTTTAGCCTTTGAGGGCTTTGAGATATACATTTTTTTTCTTTATAATATTCTTGAAATGCCATTTTGTCTGCTGAAAATATCTTTCAATTCTGTTATTCAATCAGCATTGAGTCCTTTGGATATTTTTGTTTAATCTCATTTGTATATGCCTGCTAAATTGACCCGTTGAATGAAAATGTTGGTCTTTTTAGGATTTCGGCCCTTATGATCAATTTCCACCATACTGTTCTTATCAAAAGAACAGAGAATACTGCATTGAGTTGAATTCAGTGCTTTCTGTTGCTAAACTGGTCATAAAAACATTCCTCGTAGTTTTGTTACTGCAATCAGCATTTATTTCTTTGGATTTCGTTTAATTTCATATGTATATGCCTGTAGAATTGACCTGCTCAATGGAGATATTGCTTGTTTTAGGATTTATGGTCGTATGATTAATTTCCACCGTACTGTCCCTATCAAAAGAGCGGGGAATGCTTCATTGAATCCAATTCAGTGCTTTCTGCTGCTAAAGTGGTCTTAAAAATGTTCCTGCTTCTAACTGCATTACTGCAATTAGCAATGAGCATTTAGTCCGTTGGATTTCGTTTCATTTCATATGTATGTGCCCGCTGAATTGGTCTGTCCAATGGGGATGCCACATGTTTTAGGATTTTTGTTTGTACGATTAATTTACACCATATTGTCCCTATCAAAACAGCAGAGATTACTTTTTTGAATTGAATTCAGTGCTTTCTGCTGCCAAAGTTGTCTTAAAATTGTTCCTGGTCGTAATTGGCTTACGACAATCATCATTTCGTTTAATTTCATTTATTTTTCTCGTATGATTAATTTTCCAGCATACTATTCTTATCAAAACAGCAGAAAATACTTCATGGAGTCGAATTCAGCGCTTTCTGCTACTAAAATGGTTCCTAAAATGTTCCTGGTCATAATTGCATCCATGCAAGCGAATGTTTAATGTTTCAATTCTTGTATTTTATCATCAGCGTTTATGGTGCCTCAGCACTGTTTTCATACAAATCCAAAGAAGTCCACAAATAAGATGGTCCTCTCGATCATGGTTGCCAGGTTCAGCGAGACCTAGCTCATGGTCGGCTACACCAGCCCCTTACGAAAAGAAGAAACTGGGTGTGCTGGATATCTACTCAAAGTATCCCTATCTCATTCAATCTGCAATTGATTATGAAGTATGCCTGCAGGCTGATACATTTGAGGGGAATAGCTTTTCTACATTTTCGAGTCTCATAGTGTTGCAGAGGACCATGAGAATGGATAGGGCGCAGGATTGTGAAGGTTCAACTGTGGCTTCTTATGCTTACAACATTGAAGGCCCAGCAGGAGGACCTAAAAGATGGGCAACCAACATGTCGGATTTGAGCCTTGCTGCTATTAGCTATGGATCTAATGAGGTCTCTTGCCAGTGAAAGACTAGAACCAGATTGTTCAATTTTAAGCAGATTCAGGCTTGAATCTCAACAAGGTGATTTTTTGTAACATTATTTTGTAAGCTGTATGCTACAAAGAAATTGCCTGGTCAATACCTCTTGCATAAGCTACAGTTTATGTGCATTTTGTATGATTCTTCCTCACGATCATGCTCTTCAAATATGATCTAATAGCTTTTTAACAGAGAATGGGAGATTAATGGTGCCTCAATACCAATTGGTGTTGTTCAAAACAAATTGTTATATACTATTGTTAAATTGGGTCTATATTTATTTCAGAATTAATGAAGTTTGTTCTTGAAGATGTTTAGATGTTTGTTCTTGGTGGTTTATGTACATTGCAAACACAGCCGGTATTTAGCCATCTCCGTTCCCTCTTAGGGTTTTATTGCACATCTCATGCTCTGTATCTCTCTGTTTTGGCACGATGAAAGTGACAAGAAGTTTTTCTAGCTTGCAGCATGCAAAAGCACATCTGAATGAAAGGGTTCTGCTAGAAGGAAAAAACAAAATTTCATTGAGAGTTTAAGAAAAACTTGATTCCCTTGAGTGTAGTTGGCAACTTTTATTGGATGTTGAGAGTTTTCCCACAGAAACTGGGATCACAGGGAAATTGGGAAAGAGACCACAACTTCTTCAGCAATCTCCCATCCACCAACCCTC
The DNA here is from genome assembly GCA_031772625.1 of Pinus tabuliformis. Classification (NCBI taxonomy): domain Eukaryota; kingdom Viridiplantae; phylum Streptophyta; class Pinopsida; order Pinales; family Pinaceae; genus Pinus; species Pinus tabuliformis. Next base: position 665,669,786 of record CM062811.1, on the reverse strand, counting down.
TGATAAATCCAGTGCTCTCATATATATGTGTGTGTGTTGTGCCATACATGAACTCTTAAGAAATTTCAAAAGCCTTCACCTAATGCAATCCTCCAGGTTTTTCAAGACACCAAAGAAAACTACTTACGATCAGTTTCTTAAACATGGAAATTTTACAACACACTGCTTCCAAAACAGCCATCCAAAAGGTCATTACTATAATAGCTTGATTAGAAATAGATTGAATGAGAAGGTCCAGATGTGGTATTCAATCATCTCCATCCATCTGTTCTGCATCCTCAGTGCTTACTTGAACAATATATCAACCTTCATATTTATCCCTTGCAGACATGCTGAAAAGATAATGACATGGAATTTTTCCTTGCTTCTCTGATTCCGTCCAATCATGGGCCAGCTGCAAATTTTCCTGATTGAAATTTCCATTTGACCTCTCTGCAATGTGTTTGGAATCTCTTATCACCTGTAGACAATTTAAACCTTTCTCTATTGCTATTTTCAGAATCTACCAAAAAGCATAAAGTTCTGCTCTGTTGTTTAATCCATCTCCTACAGCTCTGCTTTGAAACTGATCTCGTAATTGTCTCTTAAAGTAATGCCTCATGATCCACAATAGTTGGGATTACCTTGACAAGCCTCGTTGAAATAACTCCACACTATTGTTATATATATATCTGGGGATCTTAGTATTATTTGTTTCTTTTCCTTTAAAGGTGGTTGTGTCCCTTAATATGCATATCTATTCATGTGTCAAACTTGATTAGTAATAACATCTTTGTTTTGAATTCTTTTCATTTCTTGCTAGCCAAATAGCTTAAGTCACTGTACAAGGACAGTCTGATGCCCACATGTAGTTAATACATAATGTATTTTGAAAACTAGGATTTAGCTTTGTAGTGCTTGAATCATCATTTCATGTTGGTTTTCATTTGTTAGTAGCCAGATCATTTCTCTTACAATATGATTGTAATATCTTTTTTTCTCTTACAATATGATTGTAATATCTTTTGTTTCTCTTCTGTGGGAAATTTTGTACAGGAGTTCAAACAATGTATATAAATAGAAAGATGTAGAAAATGACAGTCAAATTTTGTACTCAGAATTATGACAAGAAAGCCCCTGCTGGGTTTGTGAGGAAAGAGAGCTTCAACACCAGTTCTGTCTCCAACCGCCAAGATGATCAGTACGCTACTAACATGTTTAGTGAAGAATTTCTGCTATTCTCTTGTAATCTATAGGCCCCCAAAGCTCCTCATAGATGAGAATATTTGCAGGATGTTAATATTGTTGTAAGTTTGTAGTAGTTGTGGAATGACTTACTTTTGTGCTGCTTCTCATCTTCAACAACAAGAGTTTCTGTGGTGAATAAGCAGAATCCATGTCCTGCCTTGTGAAGCAGCTCTCCACTGTGATAGCGTTCTTTGTAATGTCTCTGATAAATCCTTTAGACTTCTATTTCATTCTGTAATATGATGGGATTCACTCTACAAGATTAGGGGATTCACTCTCAAAAGGATGATAAATTGGTTTCCAGATCGGTTTTCTTTTGCCTTCCATTTGGTTGAAGTTGAATAGAATCACAAATTGACTCTCCTTGCCTAAATGTGAATTGTATCCCATGATATCTTTCTTGCAGAGACACCTTTAAGGACTGTAGCTTTTACAAATGAAGTTAGATCGGATTTTTTCTTTTGATCGGTTTATTTTCCATTTCTAGCAAGAGAATACATCTTATATTACTTTGCAAAATAAGTAGATTACATCATGTGTCATGAGGAAGGACCTGGAGACTGCTTCATTTTGCCTCTTCCCCAGCATGGGTGTTATCACCCTTGTTCAGTGTATAGGGTCATTTTACCCTTATGGGTTTGACTAAACTTGTCTAGGCTTCCAGCCTCTTAACCGGGTTGAACTTTGTTTAGGCTTTGCAATGTTTTAGGCAGGTTGGAAATCCTAAATCCTTTTGTTACAACTTACGAATGACTCGTTTCAATGTTCTGTAGCTCGTCCTTCTCAAATTTATTAGTGGAGTTATCATTTTGGTCTTACAAAGCATAACCTATCTTCTCAAATTTATTAGTAGGGTTATCATTTTGGTCATACAAAGCATAACCAATCTTCTCAACAGGATTTGTTCTTTTGATCTGTTTATTTTCCATTTCTAGAAAGAGAATACATCTTATATTACTTTGCAAAATAAGTAGATTACATCATGTTTCATGAGGGAGGACCTGGAGACTGCTTCATTTTGCCTCTTCCCCAGCATGGGTGTTAACACCCTTGTTCAGTGTATAGGGTCATTTTACCCTTACGGGTTTGACTAAACTTGTCTAGGCTTCCAGCCTCTTAACCGGGTTGAACTTTGTTTAGGCTTCCCAACGTTTTAGGCAGGTTGGAAATCCTAAATCCTTTTGTTACAACTTACGGATGACTCATTTCAATGTTCTGCTGCTCATCCTTCTCAAATTTATTAGTGGAGTTATCATTTTGGTCTTACAAAGCATAACCTATCTTCTCAAATTTATTAGTAGGGTTATCATTTTGGTCATACAAAGCATAACCAATCTTCTTAATTTTATTAGTAGGGGTAGGGTTATCAATGATCATTTTGGTTTTACAAAGAATAAGTTAATAACCAAAGGGCATTATAAGCAATGCATTAGTTTTGTTTTAAAACTTTTCAATATCAATAAGAAATCCTTCTAGATTAAAAAGTAGATTTTTGTAATTCACTTGATTGACAAATTAATCATTTTAGTAATTGAAAATTATGTGAACAGATTTAGAAATTGCAAGTTAATGATCAGATAATTATATTAAAAAAATTAGAAAATTCAGAATTACATAAAAAGAATTGTTAGGATATTGAAAACCTAAGCAGTTTGGAAGAATTTTCTTTGGGAAATGCTTTGTTGGAAATGCTGCCCTGTTCTCTAGGTCACTTGAGCAGCTTGAAGAAGTTGTGGGTTTCTGATTGCGCAGAATTGAAATCTTGGCCCAATTCGTTGGGACTGTTGACTCAGCTGTCAATGTTGTGGGTTGGAGGCTGTGGAATACAGCCCTTACGATCAACAAATTCAGCCTCAGTCTTGATGGATCCGAGGCATCCGATAATATCATGGTTTCTAATGGAATCAACTTTTTAATAGCAATATATCAATATGTTTTGTAATATTATGTTTTCACTTTCTAAAGGCAATATACAATTATGGTTTTGAATGAAATATATTGGTAGGGGATAGTCATGGTGGTTATTGCCTTGGTCACTAGCAAGCTTCGTATATGTTTGGCCATCTATAGAGGTTTTTTGATTTTGGGTAATTAACTTACACTAAAATGAAATAAGACATTCAATGTGTTCTTTGCAGGGTTTCAACCAATTAACATTTCATTGAGTATGTATTTACAAAGCAATGATTTTGGGATCAAATCCCACAAAGCAATTCTATACTTGCTTTTCAAATTCCTTCAAGCTTTTGAAAGTAAAGTAAAACCAATGAATTATCAATATAATTTTACCATAATAAAAAACAATTAGAAAGCCTTTAGCCAACTCAAATTGCTCATTCATTAGGCTTGAACCAACATCTCTTCTAGAAAAATTCAACAATTCCTATTTAATAATCCTATCGGCCTCTCTTTGTACCTTTTGGAACAATTGCTAGTTAATTAGATGAAGTGCGCAGATTCAATTCCCCTCGGAGCTATTAGTGCCTAGAGTCGAAAAAAATTCCATATCTCTGCGATCCGCGCTGACGTTAAAATTAACATAAGTCGGTGGTACAAAAAGATTAGAATCCAATGCACGCCATTCCTTCTTTTTTCTTTTCCAGATGTCGTTTTGATCACCTTCATCCATATTCTTCCACCGTTTGATCGTCACCGTCCATTTAACTCCTTCCGCTTATAAATTGATGAGTTCCCGTTCTTGTGAAATCACATTCATTCACTTCTTTACCGCCGTTCCCCCTTCACAGGAAGGGAAATGCGATGAATTTCCTCATGTAAGGAAAGGGATGAAATGGTTTTATCAGTCTTCCGCCACTTGCTACTGTTTGTCCTCAGGCAGTTATAAAATAGCATTACTCGTTGATATTTTTCCTCCCAATACAGCGGCTCACGGTTTTTCATCGGTGATGCTCTGTCTTTCATCATAGGGTACAGAGGCTGTCGGTGATGCTTTGTCTTTCATCATAGGGTACAGAGGCTTGCGGTTGTTCATCAGTGGTGCTCTATGTCTTTAATTTCAGCACATTTTATTGTTTCTACCGTCTTATTCTTCTCTACTGGTGCTCTCTACCCTTAATTTCTATACTATTATATATTTTAACACCGTAATATACCACATTAGCTCATGTTGAGATGTGAACTGGGAATGGGATTGTGGATTGGGGTTGGGTTTTCTATAGGTTTATAGATATGTCAAGCGACACGTTTCAATATACTACTTGTGCAGAGATCTAGGGCATTCTTTCAGGTATTTTTGTGAAGTTTCACTCTAAGTGATTAGGTTAAATGTGTGTTTTTCTATTGTGGTTAGAGGATCAAAATCGATCAGTGGAAGCTTCACTCTGGAAGTAATTAGGTTAATTATATTTTCTTAGGTAGTGGGTTGTGTATGCTTTATAACTATACACACTTTCGAAGCGTTGATAACAGGATGATGCGATCTTATGCTTTTTGGTCCCTTGAAGGGGATCTGCTTGTGTTGGTCTATCTGCTTGACTAGACCTCAAGATGGCTGCTCGTAATTGAAATTATTATCTGAATCATTCGCCCCCTTCCACGCTATTGCTTGTCTGGTTTAGATGGTTTACATATTTAGTGGCATGAGAATTAGAGCTCAATGGATGCAGAATCAGTGTAAAGGGGGTAGTGGTAGAGTGTTTGTTAATGTTATTTTTATTTCGTTGTCAGTATTTAGCATTGGCGCTATTGGTACTTGGCATGCGTGGTTTGAGAGCTGATTGACCCTGGGGCTGCAGGGCAATTTATCTAAATTGGGAATTCGATCATAGGAAGCGATTGATTCCTGGCAACTTCTTCAAGGAGACTTGATTAGGAATCTGTTACAGGATCTACATAGAGGATTTGGTGTTGTATATTTGTTGTGTTATTTTCATGTAGGCGATTCTAACGTTGTCTCCAATCATTGCTATGCCTGATTTGGGAAAGAATTGGTCTTTGGGCTGCAGGGTAAATACATTCCTTTACATTTGCGAGTTGATCATAGAAAGCAGAATATTCTCTTGGAATTTTATCAACAAACAGGCATCAACAAAGTATCGCAGGTCTATAGATCTAAAATTCTTTTTGAGTATTTTCTTTTTTGTGTTGGATAACTTCATAGGAATAGTCCGCCTATTGTTATTTCGGTGATTTTTTATGATTACTCCACAATTTGCAGCCCTAGGCATAAATTGTGCAGGACAATGGATTGAAATGTGGGTTAAAAGGCATTTTTTTGGTCGAAATCATTGGTTTTTAGCTGTAGGTACATTTTCATGTTCTCTTTTGGTTGGAGGTGCAAGATCATATGATCCATTCACGTTAAACTAGAACTAGAGGATAAACAGGGGCATAATACGTCTGATCAGTCATTTAGTTAAAGTTGTGTGTTTTCAATTTTTGAGGGTGTACTTCGTAGTGTTGGATAACTTTAGAGGATTACTCAGGCTAATGTTTTCTCGGTGATATTTTATGATTACTCCACAATCTGCAGCCCATGGCATAAATTGTGCAGGACAGTAGATTGAAAGGTGGGTTAGAAGGTATTTTTGGGTGGAAATCATCATCCAAGAGGTTTGCAATTAAGCGCTCATGAGTGGTATTTAGTTCCAGTTATATGTTCATGTTCTCTGTTTGTTAGAGGTGCAAGAACAAGAGGAAAAGCATGGGCATAAGTCTGGATCAGTCCTTTAGTTGAAGTTACATGTTTTCAATATTTTGAAAGCCTAGTCGCCATATTCTCCTTGGGAATAGTAAGGATTACCATTTCAAACAGTTTAACTTTCTTTTTTGAGCCTGTATCTTGAAAGTGGAATATTTTTTATGTTCTAGTATCTTTGAGACAAGCCGTATTCTGGTTCTGATGGAGGTGTACTGAATCAAGGTTTATCTACAGCTTGTGCTGCGGTGGTTCTGTTTGAATCGGCATAGCATTATTTCAATTGGGTCGTGACATGCTTGCCATTGGATGGGAAATATCTGAAAGCACTCGAGCTCGTCTCTCCGGTGTCTGAAAGCTTCGGGCATATAATTCAGTTTTTGCTTCATGTTTAACTCCTGGCACTGATCATATTGTTATCCCACTATGTTGTTACTTGTGATTTAGAGGTAAACACTTACGTTTTTGTACTTAAAAAGACATAGGAATCCACTATTTCTGATTTCTCTAAAGCTACATATTTATTTCTTCTAGGTTGCCCTAAAATCGTGATCTGTTTTTGCTTGTATTTTCTGGAGGTGCGAAACTTTAACAGATGAACATCGACCGAGTTGCCACAATATGTGTGCATGCCTTTTCCAGTTGTTGTTGTAGCGGATTGTTCTTCAGAGTGGTTTTTTCTATTAACCTTTTCACATCTTTTAATTTGTTGCATTGGTCGCTGACTTCAATAGTCTTCAGTCTCTCTTGTGACTTTGACTGTACTATGTTCTTTTCACCTCTGGTTTCCGCTGTGCATTGAACACACATCGATGATTTAGATTGGGTTCTTAGCTACATGGATCTTTCAACATGGTCTTCAATGTCAGCGGTTCTTCTCACCTCTAATCGAGGTATTTTATTTATTAAGAGAGATTCAGATTGTTTCATTTTCTCATGAAATGAATACAGTTAGGATAATGAATTGAATAAATTGGGAAATGAATCCAGTTAGGTTTTATGTTATGTCTTTCTCTAGAAGCGTTGTTCATATCAGTATCTCTGACTTTCCAATAAATCACTACTGCTCTTCATTATCTGGTCTGAATAGTGTCCGGCCTACTATCCTCCTTTGCAAGCGAGCGTGTATCTGGTCTTCCTCAGGCTAGCGTGAGATTGCCATCTGAAGGACAACCATGGGGGGAAGTGCTTCTATTATTCTTTCTTTCTACGTTTAATGTCTGCACCAATACGATATTTTCTTATCTTTGTATTTGCCTTCGTCCCTCTAATTTGGCATTGACCATGGTTTATTAATGTGTTTATCGGGATTCGTCAGAATAGCTAGGGGTCATTTAGTTTCCAATTTAGCTCATGACGATACCAGATATGAAGTTTTCCCTTCAATCTTTAAGGTGTAATGTGAAATGGGTTGTCCGGCTTATAGGTGTTATATAATGATATCATGGTGTCTAATGTACTATTTAACTTTTTAATAGCAATAAATTGTCATGGTTTATAATACTAGCAATAAACACACATATTTTCTTTATTACGCGGTATATTGGGATTGGGTTTAGGAATTTGAAATCTAGAATGATCTGTATGGTCAGGATTTTATATCCTTTGAATATTCTTCTACTAAGTTCATATCCGACGAAGTCAGTTACCAGTTTGGTTAATGCAAGGTCTCATTTTTCAGTTAAAGGAATTTACTTGCCACATCCTTGGTGGTTAATGCCATTTGCCGTACCACCGGTTAACATCTCCCATTCTCCGCCGGTTCAAATGTAGTTGAACCCCAGAATAGAAGGGAACTGCAACGCCATCTAAGATTGAACAGACCACTATATGCATATCAACTAACTTTTAATTCCAAGATTGACAAAAAAACTTGGCAGAGCTAAAGAAGGCAACGACTGGTTAATAAATCTGCTTTGTGCTGATGGTGGCTGTTCTAAATTGACCATTAATTAGGACAATGCATATGGTGCAGTAGGATTGATTCCCGTCGGCATTTGTTAAAAATCATATGCGACTCCAAAAAACTGTTTATGAATTTTATGCATGACAAACCATGATATATTTATGGGTCGTTTTCAGAACAAGGAGGTAAAATTGAATAGCAAAAAAAGTTGATTGTTTTTAGTATAAACTTTGTTAAAATGATGTTCGTTTCAGTGTATATGAATGTAAAGATTTGATAGTATGCAGGTCTGAGGATCAATCAGGTTATATACAAATTTGAAGATTTCATGTAAAATATAAAAACGTTGCAGTAACAAGAAATTGTCATGAGGTAGAAAAAAAAAATGCTTGTTTTTACTATTGGTCTTTGTTAAAATGATATTCGTTTCAGTGCCCTGTGAAAGTAAAAATTTGATAGTATGCAGGTCTAAAGATCAATCAGGTTATATATAACTTTGAAGATTTTATGAAATGAAACCATGCGAGGAATCACTTTGTGAGATGCCAAACTCTTGTGAGATGACAAACTCTTTCTGTATAATGAGAGCCTTTTTTGACAATTTAATTTCTTCCCTATTTTATTCATTTCTCTTAAAAATATTTAAGTGGTCTTTTAGATTAAGGCACTTTGTTTTAAGTGGTTAGATTATTGCACTTATTCTGACTAATATTTTTGAGGTTGTAATTTTCAGTCTGTAAAAATAAAAGCAAAAAACCCTACATTAACACTGAATATACGACATTAACATTGAAATTGAATTGTGATATTTTTTTATGAACATTTGCGTGATAAGTTTCGGCAGAGTAAAGCAAGAGTGGACAAACTTGTCATTGTGTTGACTAGATAAAACCAATATTTCACCCATAATACCCACCATTCTTACAAAATAGGTAAGCAATTAATTTTTAATTAATATAATATAATGTTAATAATTTGATTGTGTATGCTGTAAATAATGAAAACGGTTAAATAACTGTTAATTTTTTTTGTTTTTTATAAACATACTATCAATTTTTACACCCTATTTAATTTATTTTATATATATTAATTAAGTATTCAATAAAATTTGATGAGAATTTTTTTTGTTTTTTATAAACATACTATACACCCTATTTAATTTATTTTATATATATTGATTAAGTATTCAATAAAATTTGATGAGACGTTTGCTGTATTGAAGTGGTGAAAAATAAAATACTCCTGGGATAAATGAACTCTCAAAATATAATACATCATTATTTTATCTACATATATATTGATTAAGTATTCAATAAAATTTGACACCCTATTTAATTTATTTTATATATATTGATTAAGTATTCAATAAAATTTGATGAGACGTTTGCTGTATTGAAGTAATGAAAAATAAAATACTCATTGAATAAATGAACTCTGAAAATATAATACATCATTATTTTATCTAACTCATCTCCTTTTTCCTGGGGCACCTTGGCAGAATCTCAACCAAGCCCTATAATAATCTTGTCAGGGAAAATGGCAATTACTAGATGTGATAAAAAAAAAGAACACATGTTTAATGTTGGAAATATTAAAACTGTTTGAGGTGGAGCCACGTGAACACACATATTTTATATTTAGTAGACTCATATATATGTTCTTACTTGTGCGTTTGAGGTGGAGCCACGTGAATGCGCATATTTTATATTTAGTAGACTCATATATATTGGATCACAAATCTTTGTCTTTTATTTGATAAATTTTTAAAGCAAGTTGTACGAATTTACAGAGGAGCCGCGCGTTACATTAAAAATAAAAATAAAAATAAAGATCGTAAATTTAGAAGTAAAACTAATACTAGAAAAATGGTTTTTTTTAAAATAAAGATAATAAATTCAAAAATAAAACTAATACTCGAAAAATGATTTTTTCTCACTTTATAAAGACAACATAGACTACATGTTGAAATTAATTGGAAAAAATTATAATTGTGTTTTCCATAGGTCGATGGAGATGTAAGTGACACGTTTCAATGTACTACATGTGCAGAGATCTAGGGCATTTTTTCAGTAATTTTTGTGAAGTTTCACTCTTTAAGTAATTAGGTTAAATGTGTGTTTTTCTGTTGGGGTTAGAGGATCAAAATAGATCAAGACACTTCACTGTGTAAGTAATTAGGTTAATTTTGGGTAGTGGGTTGTGTACGCTTTATAACTATATGCACTTTCCTTGTAAAGAAGCGTTGATAACATGACCGTGTGATCTTATGTTTTTTGGTCCCTTGAAGGATCTGCTTGTGTTGATCTATCTGGTTGACTATATTTGGAGATAGGATGTTAGACGCCACAAGGGCGTCCACAATATTAGCTATTGTAATTGGAAGTATTATCTAAATAATTTCATCCCCTTCCATGCTATTGCACTTGTTCATATTTTTACATATTTAGTGGCAGGAGAATTAGGGCTTTGTGGCTGCATAATCAGTATAAAGGGGTCGTGGTCAAGTGTTTGTTAGTGTTATTTTTATTTAGTTGTGAGTATTTAGCATTGGAAATATTGGTACTTGGGCATGCGTGATTTGAGAGATGATTGATCCTTGGGCTGCAGGGCAATTCATCTAAATTTGGAATTCGATCATAGTCTAAATTTGGAATTCGATCATAGGAAGCGGATTGATTCCTAACAACTTCTTCAAGATGATTTGATTAGGAATCTATTACAGGATCTACATAGGGGATTTCATGTTTAATATTTGTTGTGTTATTTTCATGTAGGTGATTCTAACGTTGTCTCTCATCATTGCTATCCCAAATTTGGGAAAAACTTAGTCCTTGGGCTGCAGGATAAATACATTCCTCTACATTTGCGAGTTGATCATAGAAAGCACATTCCTCTACATTTGCGAGTTGATCATAGAAAGCAGAATATTCTCTTGAAATTTTAACAACAAACATGCATCTGACAAAGTATCACAGGTCTATAGATCTAAAATTATTTTTGAGTATTTACTTTGTAGTGTTAGATAACTTCATAGGATTAGTCCGTCTATTGATATTGCGGTGATTTTTTATGATTACCCCTCAATTTGCAGCCCTAGGCATAAATTGTGTAGGACAGTGGATTGAAAGGTGGGTTAGAAGGCATTTTTTTGGTCGAAATCATCCAAGAGGTTTGTTGTTATTCGTTGCGGAGTGGTTTTTAGTTGTAGTTACATTTTCAAGTTCTCTGTTTATTGGAGGAGCAATATCATATGATCCATTCATGTGAAACTAGAACAAGAGGATAAGCAGGGGCATAAGACGTCTGGATCAGTCCTTTAGTAAGTTTTCAATTTTTGAGTGTGTAATTTGTAGTGTTGGATAACATTAGAGGATTAGTCCATCTAATGGTATTTGGGTGATATTTTATGATAACTCCACAATCTGCAGCCCGAGGCATAAATTGTGCAGGACAGTGGATTGAAATGTGGGTTAGATGGTATTTTTGGGTTGAAATCATCATCCAAGAGGTTTGCAATTAAGCTCTCATGAGTGGTTTTTTAGTTCCAGTTATATGTTCATGTTCTCTCGTTCGGCGTATAGGTGTTATATAATGATATCATGGTTTCTAATGTAATATTTAACTTTTTAACAACAATATATTATCATGGTTTATAATACTATGTTTTGAATCTCTAATAGCAATATAGAATTATGGGTTTCAAAGAAATGTGATTATATATATGTAGTATAAAATAGAGTAGTTGGTCGGCTACATGATCTAAATTAAACCTGTAAAAAAGGCATGTACCACAAGAAATATCCAAGAATTAAGTATGATTCTTATTATATTAATAAAAATGTATGGTGAGAAATAAATGCACAGCTACATATGAACAATAACAATTTTGATAATTGGCTTCTTTCCGTCAAAGAGCCTAACGATCAATTCAATAAGAAAATTTTACTTGTGTGAAAACAATAAGTTCTGTAGGACATCGGAGGTTGATATCATAGATGGTGATGCCACAGTTGATGATGGTCATCTTGTTCGCCATAACCAACTTAACTTGGCTAAGTATTTAAAGTAATTTAGGTCAACTAGCTCCTTCTAATTCACAACTCTGTAATGTTTAAGTAATGACCTTTAGCTATAAAACTGCACCAATCCAATCCCATAGATCATTTGATTTGTTGGATGCTTTAGTAAAATCTAAATTAAGGACTTGTGGTCTCAAGCTGTAACACTCATATATAAAATGATTTAGGGTTGCCTCCCTCAAGCTATAACACACATGTTCCATGATCTCGCAATAAATAGTATAAGTTTGCCTTTTTGCTGGCTGGTGGTTAATCAGTATAATGACAATTAAATTGTATGTATTTTTTTTAATTCTTCTGAAAAGTGCACCTGGGAATCTTGTAAAATTTGGAGTGATTGGGGAAGGGAATCAACATTTTCAGCTCCCAGATTTTGTTCGCTTCCAGAACCTAAGTCTGCTTGCTCATGGGTTTTAAGAAAAATGACAATATTCACGTGTGCGAAAATTTCCACATTATTTGAAACAATTAATGTAATTTTGTATGTATTAATTGTGTTTAGAGTTGTTTTTCAACTGTGTGGTAGACATGCTGCAACATAATTTTATTTAATTTGTAATATTATTTTAGTTTGTGTTGAGATATGTTATTATAGTATAATATGGTAAAGATGTTGCAACATAATGTTTGAGAAGGGCTTCATAAAGAATGTGTAATTTGTATTTTGGGAGGCCCTTGATTTAAAAGTTATAATGTCATTTTAGTTGTGTTGAGAAGATGTGATTACAGTGTAGTATAGTAAAGATGTTGTAACATAATGTTTCAGAAGGGCTCCATAGAGAGTTTGTAATTTTTTTTGTGAGGAGCTTGATTTCACATAATGTTGAACATTTCAATTAAGTCAAATTACATATTTAAAAAAAATGAAATTAAAGAAAAATATTAATACTATGTAAATATTTTAACTTTATCAAAATAAAATAAATATGAAAGTAAATATAAAAACTAATTTTATAAAAATAAAATAATAATCAAAATAAAGATAATTTTTGGTACCTATATTCATATGGAATATAGGGGAAATTAAACTAGCTTAGATATTTGTCGAGAGATATTTTAAAATTACTTGAGATTGAAATTTTTTTTTTGATGTTTGGTAAATTCGAAGTTAAAATAAATTTAAAATTGATAAGATTTAGAGTGATTAAAAGAATGTTTTTTTTTAATCCTTAAAAAAATATGATGTTAATATTATACTAATAATTCTTATATTATTAAATAACCCTGTTCTGTTTGGCATGGAACCTAAAAGAATAGTGTTTTTATGAAATTTTAATACCTATCCCACGTTATTTTTATTAATGGACAGAAAGGGCGAGATCAATGGGTGAAATAAAAGTTTTTATCTGACTGTAATAACCCATAACCCTGGTCATTTCACACTTGTGTGGAATTTGTAAATGTTTCTCTTGCCATCTTACTCTTTCTAGATATTGTGAATCTTTCATGGTCATTTTGCACTGTCAAAAATAGTGTAAAGATTTTGAAGTAATATATATGTATATTGTTTTAAACCTTGTTCGATACTTGTGAGAACATTGTAAATGTTGTCCTAGCATCAGGTTGATTGGATTAGCCAACCTGTGACAAGCCTAGGTGGGACAATGTTGGTTGGTTTAGAAGGCCTCTCCAAACTGGACATTAATTACCAGCAGACGAGAGAAATTGGAGGAGGGAGATGAGTTGCGTAGAAGTGAGGATACGAAGGGACAAATAATTGGAGTTGAAATGTCAAATGCAGAGCGGAGAAAATACAACAGTTGGAGGTTGTCCACTGGGAGTGCACTATAAGCCTAGTAGAATATATGTTTGAATCAACTGGTAATGGGGAGGGGAGTGAATACAGATCATCGATATTAGTGGGAGTGTTCATCTACATAATAGAGGAGAAGGAAATCCTTCAGCGTAGCTACATTCGTAAGAGTTAGGGTAAATCCTTCAGCGTAGCTGCATTCATAACAGATAGGGTAAATCCTTCAGCGTAGCTGCATTCATAAGAGATAAGGTAAACGATAGATGAACAACAGATAATGGTAGAGCTCTCCTCCGGGTGAGGATGCAAACCTCTATATTCTTGGGACTATAGGGTGGGAGATATTGTTCTCTGGACTCCGTAGACATCTAGGTGGAGTTAGCACCTTCGATTCGTGGAAGGTAGGTAGATAGAGCCCAACTTTTCTTCATTTTAATCAATTTGGCAGTAGACTTTGGATCCCCTTCATTGGGTCTAGTTACTTTGGCAATAAATTGGTTAGTGGGTAGAGGTTGCACACCTCTGGAGTCCTTGGATTAGCTTCTAATTCAATTCTCTTTGGGTGAAGGGTTGAGGTAGATTAAACCTCTGGAATACTTAACACATCTGGAAGTTTGATCTTGGAACAATCTTCTCAAACCCTGAAGTAAAGCTCGGGGGTGACAACTACACAAGGGGCTAGATTGTTGGAAGTCAATCGTTGGAAGGTGAGCAATGTCCCAAATTCCATTTCCCATTAGTATTTCAGAAGAATAATATGTACAGTAAATTTCTCATAGAATCTTGTGACACTAAATTTATAATGCATAAACAATCTGTGGTCACTGAAATTATAGATGCGTGTGGTATGTTATCCTTGCCCATACTTGTCTGAAACTACGATACTGGTTCATAAAATATGCTGGTCACATACCATTGTGTGTGGGTTTAAAATATCTTGTACGTATATACATTAGTTGACATAGGTACATGATTTTTGTTGTGGGATGTGATGAAGTATGTAGGTTGGAGACTAGTTCCAACCTGAACTTGTTATTGTCCTGCAAAGGGGTGCTTTCTTAGTTATTAATATATAACTTAACTGTTTGATAGGGCCGAGCTCAACACATGATTATGTTGGAATTTGACAACTAATTGTAAATATGAGTAAAATAGTATTTACTGCCAAGTTGGTTTTATAACGAAAATTGTTATGTAACGGAAGAGCCTCCTATAAAATGATGAATTCCTGAACTGTTGTAATAAAGAGAATCATTATTGGTTTAATATAAAATCCAATCCCTTGCCCCGTGGATGTTCCCTTGACACCTTATCAAGGTTTTACCATGTAAACATTGTGTTTTACTTATGTAATTTATTGTTGGTTTCCACTCAGTTTTTCATTTCTTTCTTTCTTTATCAACTTGTTTCCTTAACACCCTGTCAAGGTTTTACCACGTAAACATTGTGTTTTACTTATGTAATTTCTTGTTGGTTTTCATTCAGTTTTTCATTTCTTTCTTTCTTTATCAACTGCTCCAAATAACAATTGGTATTAGAGGAATGGTCGAAGAGGCACGCATGCATTGAGGAGTTGTCTAGTGCTAGAACCCCATGCTGATAGTGCTGGAACCCCACGCTGAGTTCTGAAAAAACTCATGTTGTGTATTTTCTTTGTTGCTGAGGGTCTGGAAGAAAACTCCTGAGTGCTGGAACCCCACGCTAACAGTGCTGGAACTGAGGGTTTTTTTTTGCTACTGCGGATTTCTTGGTCACCATCAAGGAGGGTCATAGAAGAGGTTTTTTTTTGCTGTTGCGGATTTCCTGGTCTGAGTATTGTCACTGTTGAGGAAGAGGGATGCCGGTTGAGTGTTGCCGCTGTTGAGGAAGAGGGTTGCCGGTTGATCGAGCTGCTAGAAAGAGCCACTGTTTGAAGTCTGTAATTTTTTTTTTAAAGAAAATCTCTGAGTAGCATCATAATTCAGAGAGTCCTGTCAAAGTAGAAAACAATAGAGAGAAGCATAAAGCCACCTGCTTGAAGCAGAGCTGCTGTTTAAAAAGAAATCTGGGTAATTTTTTTTTTAGCAGAAAGAAAGATATTTTTTTAAATTGGAGTAGGGAAATTTCTGAACGGAAGATGAGTATGGTTTATTAAAAAAAAAAAATTCTGAACGGAAGATGAGTAGGGTTTATTAAAAAAAAAAATTCTGAACGGAAGATGAGTAGGGTTTATTAAAAAAAAAATTGAACCGAAGATGAGTAGGGTTTATTAAAAAAAATGATGAATTTTTTTTTTTTTCCTCTAAAATTTTAAACTAAAAAGGATACAAGAAAAGTTGAGTAGGGTTTGAAGTTTTTTTGGAAGTTTTGGAAATTTATTAAAGAGGAACATAATCATTTTTTTTTAAGAAATCAAAGGAAGATAAATTCTGAGAAACCCTAGTTGAAAGACTGAAACCCTAGGAGGGAAGAAATGGCCAAGATGACGAATGCAAAGTTCAAGGTGGAGAAATCCATCAACAAGAACTACTTTGCTCTATGGAAACTGAAAGTTAGGGATTTGTTGGTGCAACAAGGGTTGCACAAAGCATTAGAATAAGAAACCTGCTAGCATGGCAGATTTGGATTGGGAGGACTTGGATGCTTGAGCTCTCAGTACCATCAGGTTATGCCTGGTGGATGAAGTTCTCTTCAACATTGTTGAAGAGAGTACAATGACAGGTTTATGGGAAAAACTAGAAAAACTATATATGACAAAATCGTTAACCAATAGAAATTATTTGAAAAAACAATTGTATAGTCTGCAGATGAAGGAGGGTACAAAAGTTGAAGAACATTTAAATATTTCTAATACAGTTATATGCCAATTATCATATATGGAAGTTAAAATTTAGGAAGAAGAAAAAGCTATAACCTTGTTATGTTCTCTTCCCGAGTTGTGGGACCACTTCATAACTTCAATCAGTTTGAGCACTGCTGATTCTTTAAAATTTGAATCAGTTGTGGGAGCTCTCTTGTTTGAAGAAGTACGAAGCTAGAGGACGGTCAAAGGAAAATTGGAGAAAAAAACAAGGGGGTCTTCCAGATCAAAAAAAAAGGGAAATAAGTGTAAGGAAAAATGTTGACACTGCAATAAAATTGGACACCTTAAGAAGGATTGTTGGAAACGAAAAGAGTCTGATAACCCGAAGAAGGAAGCAAATTAGATTGATTTAGGTATGATAGATGAAGTTTTATCTACTGAAGAATTATGTATAATAGATGAAACTTTACCTGTATGTAATGTCTCTCAAGATTTTGGAAGTTGGCTATTAGACTCTGGTGCTTCTCATCACATGTGTCCACACAGAAATTGGTTTACTTCATATGAAGATGTAAATGGTAGTTCTGTGTTTATGGGTAATAATGTATCATGTCAGACTATTGGGATGGGAAATATCAGGATTAGAATGTATGGTAACACAGTTAGAACATTAACTAGTGTTAGGCATGTACCTGAATTGAAGAAAAATCTGATTTCTTTGGGAGTGTTGGATTTGGATGGTTATAATTTTACAGGTCAGAATGGAGTGCTGAAAGTCTCTAAAGGCGCCCTAGTTGTTATGAAAGCAAAAAAGGTTGGAAATATTTACAGACTCAAAGGAAGTACTCAGGTCAGTGAAGCAGTGATTGTGTTAGAGAAAGAAGAAGAAGGTAGTCGCCTATGGCATCAATAATTGGGTCACGTAAGTGAGAAAGGTCTTTAGGTATTGATGAAACATAAATCACTTCCTGATTTGAAATCCTTGAAGTTGGATTTCTATAAACATTGTGTGTATGGAAAAGAATGTAAACAAAGATTTAAAACTGGATGTAATAATAGTAAAGAAATTTTAGACTATATTCATTATGATCTGTGGGGACCATCTCCTGTTGTATCATATGGAGGTGCTCTATATTTTTTAACGTTTATTGATGGTTTCTCCCGTAAAGTTTGGGTCTTTATGCTGAAAAAAAAGCTGATGTATCCAATGTCTTTAAACAATTAAAAGCAATGGTAGAAAAAAGAACAGGCAAATCAATTAATTGTTTAAGCACTGACAATGGTGGTGAATTTACTTCTCTAGAATTTGAACAATACTGTAAGGATGAAGGAATTGTTAGACACAAAACTTTTGTTTATACTCCTTAGCGAAATGGTATTGTTGAATGTATGAATCAGACTTTTATGGAAAGAGCCAGAAGCATGATCAACAATGCTAAACTACAAAAGGAGTTGTGGGCAGAAGCAGTATCCATTGCTTGTTACTTAGTTAACAGATCACCTTCGGTAGCAATTAATTGTAAAATTCTTGAAGAAGTTTGGTCAGGTCAGTCTTGTAATTATTCACATTTAAAGATATTTGGTTGTGATGCTTATGCTCTTATTCCTAAAAATCAGCGTTTAAAATTAGATCCAAAATCAAAATGTTATGTCTTTGTTGGTTATGACTATGTGGTGAAAGGACACAAGTTGTGGGATCCTACGTCACGGAAGATAGTCATTAGCAGAGATGTAACATTTGATGAATCATCTCTTTTAAAATCAAATGTTGAAAGAATTGAATAGGAACAAGTATCACCAAATCAACAAATTTAGTTGGAGTCTAGACCTTTCTCTGAAAGTTGAAAGGAAGGAGAGACTTCTGGAGGAAAAGGTTATGAGGATACAAAGGAAGCTATTGAAGTTTCTGAACCAGTTCAACAACCAATCACTCTACAAGGGAAAGAAAAACTCTAAAACGTATGAAGATTCTGCTTCATCTTTTGCTTTGATTACTGAAGATGGGGAACCTTCTTGTTATCAAGAAGCAGTAGATGATATGGATAGCGAAAAATGGAAAACAGCTATGGAAGAAGAAATGGATTCCTTAGCCAAGAATAATACCTAGGATCTTGTAGAACTTCCTAAAGGGAGAAGTGTTGTTGGATGCAAATGGGTCTTAAAACTGAAACAAAAAGTTGATGGAAGTATCGAAAGGTATAAGGCAAGACTGGTAGCAAAAGGGCATTCTTAGGTTGAAGGTATCGACATTCATGAGATTTTTTCACCAGTTGTAAAACTTGTTTCTATTCATACTATGTTGGCACTAACGACATTACTTAACCTTGAGTTAAAACAGTTAGATGTTAAAACAACTTTCTACATGGTGATTTGGATGAAGAGTTATATATGGAACAATGAGAAGATTTTGTACAAGGCCGCAGCAGAAGATTAGTTTGCAAGCTCAAGAAATCATTGTATGGCCTGAGGCAGTCTCCCAGGCAATGGTACAACAAAAGTATGTTTAGAGAGTACTTGAAAAGTTCTGTATGAACAATGTGAAACCTGTTAATGTTCCATTAGCTTCCCATTTTAAGCTTTCTTTGGTTTTGAGTCCTAGAACGGATGAAGAAAAGCAGTATATGTCTCATGTACCATATGCAAATGTTGTAGGCAACTTAATGTATGCGATGGTACCTACAAGACCTGACATTTGACATACAGTTGGAGTTGTCAGCAAGTTCATGGAAAATCCAGGTGAAGAACATTGGCGAGAATTGAAATGGGTGCTTCGATATCTAACAGGCACAAGTGACCATTGCATCATCTTTAATGGTAGTGAAGGATCAGTTTGCGGATATGTAGATGCTGATTATGCAGGTGATTTGGACAAAAGGAGATCTACTACAGGTTATGTCTTTACTCTTGTAGGTGGAGCAATTAGTTGGATGTCAAAGCTTCAAGAAACAATTGTGTTGTCCACTACCGAAGTAGAATATATAGCTGCCTCAGATGCACGTAAAGAAGAAATCTGGTTAAAGTGTCTACTTGATGAGATTGGAAGGACGCAGGAGAAAGTGAATGTACTCTGTCACAGTCAGAGTGCTATTCACTTGGCTACAAATCCAACTTATCACAGCAAGACCAAGCACATTGATGTAAGATATCATTTTCTGAGACATGTGATCGATGGTAGAAAAGTAGCTCTCAAGAAGGTCCATACACAGGAGAATTGTGCAGACATATTCACAAAGCCAGTTACAGTAGAGAAGTTGCGATGGTGTTTAGATTCTCTTGGCTTGCAAAAGAGATGATGAATGGGCATGGGCAAGGGATTAGGAAAATTGTTTTCAAGGTGGAGTTTGTTGGAATTTTACAGCTAATTGTGAATATGAGTAAAATAGTATTTACTGCCAAGTTGGTTTTATAACGAAAAATGTTATGTAATGGAAGAGCCTCCTATAAAATGATGAATGCCTGAACTATTGTAATAAGGAGAATCATTATTGGTTTAATAGAAAATCTAATCCCTTGCCCCGTGGATGTTTCCTTGTCACCCTGTCAAGGTTTTACCATGAAACATTGTGTTTTACTTTGTAATTTATTGTTGGTTTCCATTCAATTTTTCAATTCTTTCTTTCTTTATCCACTGCTCCAACTAACAGATTATTTTGGTACACGTTCTGCCACTAAAACTCTCATATAGGCGAGTCCAACAATTATTTATCCCTCAGGTGCCTTAGTACCCCTATTGATAAGCGAAATCATAAGTCAATGAATGGGAACAATCACACAATTCTACTGACTATGGTTCATACCCTCATAGTAGACATTTTGTTTTTGGATGTATTTAGTACACGGTTGTGTTAATAACTTTTTATAGCCTAGAACATCTTCAAGTCTAGTCGTATTTCATAAATAATTATAATGTGTTTTTCTTTGATTTTGGCAAATAGTTCAAACGGAGAGGACCAGATATGAGATTATGAACTCTAGATATTGTTAAAGCCTATACTCATGCCCTTTGACAACATTTTTCTTTCCCTTCCCACAAGGTTTGTTTTACTAAAAAGGTTGTTATTCCTTGGTTAAATCCAGTAGTCTTCCCCTATTTTTTGGCACTGGTCATCTTAACGATTTTGTATTTGGGTGAGAAAACCTCGTATTAAATTCATATAACAAAACTATTACAACGAAATGATGGTCAAAACTGTATACGATTCATACAATAGTTCACAAATGCTTCTAATGCTTTGTGTCATCAACCCTCGTTGCATACAAGTTTGTAGTTCATTTGGGTGACCAGCATAGTTCTGGGTTGGTACAAGTTCGGAGGCAAGTTCCTTGAGGAAAGAGAAGCCTTGCAAATCCTGTTTTAAATTATCAAAATTAGTAATGATTGTAGTTATCCCTCAAAATTCAACCATAAGCCTTGATTTAGACCCTGCTTGCAATCATTTAAAACGTGAAAAATTGCATGGAAATGGGGATTTGCATTTCATTTACAAGGTTAGTGGGTTTCTCTCTTGAAGACAGGAGTTAAACTCATGAGTGATTTAAGGCCACCTAATGCACCAGGAGATCCATTTTTAGATGAGCATGTCCATGTATCCGCCTCCAGGGTCCTTGAGAAATCTGCGCACTTCTTGTTATTCAGCGGGCTTTTGTAAATTGCATGGTTTGTAGGTTTGGAACCTTTGTCAAAAACAAAACCAAATCAAAAGAAGAAATATTACCCAGCATGCTTGGGTGTAGTAACCTCATGCTTAGTGAGGCATCTTACTTGGCCTCCATTTAACAAAACAAGATGTTTATATGTCCATTGCCCTTTATATGTCTGTGCATTGGACAAACAAGCATAGCGTATAATCTATTGAAGTGCATAGTTGACAGTTGATAATGTTTGGTTGTTTTGAGAAACTTCCAATGTTTATTGTTCTCGTTGTGTTTTCAAGATACAATTCTTGCTTGCAACTATTTCTGCATTTCAAGCATGACATATGACATATTAATTCAGGCATCACAATAGGTGAGGAGACATCATAGGTTGGGAGATGCTTGGACTTTGGTAGCTTTTGTCTAATCTTCACTTCTTCCATTGGAGATATCAGAGCTTGCTCAGCTTTTCTATGATCTCCTTGCTTTTGTTAGTGTATTAGTTGGGGAGCAGATTCATTGTTTTCCACTGTCCTGGTTTAAGCATTTCTTATTGTTGTATTTTTTGTCTATGCAATTTAATATAATGAAGTTCTTTACATACAGTGAAAAACTAAAATGACTTTTATTTTACCTTAATGATGAATCTTGTACTATGAGTTTCTCTCTTTGTACCGAGTGTTGTTGTGAACATCTTCTTGCAGGCATGGCAAATGGTAG
The DNA here is from genome assembly GCA_031772625.1 of Pinus tabuliformis. Lineage (NCBI taxonomy): Eukaryota > Viridiplantae > Streptophyta > Pinopsida > Pinales > Pinaceae > Pinus > Pinus tabuliformis. Next base: position 665,648,027 of record CM062811.1, on the reverse strand, counting down.
TTGATGATTGTCTTTTGCTTGTGATGAGATTTGGTCCACAAGAAATGGATAATGTAGTTACACACTGAATAGTTACAGTAAAGTTTCATATTTCCTTTGGTCCTCGGTGTGAAACTATATTCCATCAAAGCACTTTAAGAGGCATTCATCAACTTTTCCCCATAATGATATTGCACAAGTTCTATAGATCCCTAAAATTTGTTGTTATAATTTAATTGTTGTCAATGCGGTATGAGTGGCACTTGTTAGATCTGTTGCCACAATCGTTGCATCACTTCTACTCAGATAATCAAAGTTATATTATGTCTACAATCGTTGCATGACTTCTACTCGGATAATCAAAGTTATATTATGTAGATGATTGAATTAAATTAGAGACTTAACTTTGGAGTTACAGATTTTACAGTAGCACTATGTGCGGAAATAATAGCAAAGATGAACAATTGAGCCTCATTCTTAGTTTCAACCGATGGGGAATCATGTTCCTGACCTCATAGAAATATTTAAACTGTTCGTTGTGGTCTATATTCCAAAAGTCAATTATAATTGATTCCTTTGGCTGGATATTGTGAAAACTGCGCTCAATTTACTAACCATGAGGAGAAGATCATAATTATAAACTTGGGCCAGCGATAAAAGAAAAACAAAAAAATTCATAGGATACACACCTTAGAACAGTGGTGCACTTAAATCCAATGATATCAAGCTAAATCTTATGGGGTGTGTTACACTAACTCCCTAAGTTACTTTATTTATAGGTTGAATGTTATGTATAAACAAATGATATCCATACTTTTATTTATGGACGGAGAGTAAGAACCACACTTATTTATGCCTAACAAAGTAAGGGAGGGAATTGATGTACTGTTTTTTTGGTTGAATATTTGTTCTTTTGAACCGAAAGATCCTTTAATTGGGGTTTCATGCAATTTTAATAAATAACGGTTATGCTGCTTTTATTTATGTACTAAAAGTTGAGATTAAAGTTTTTATGGAATTTTAATATCTAACTCTCTATGTTACTTTATTTGTGGTCTGAAAAATTACACATAAGCAAGACATCGATATATTTAGTTATGGATTAAAAAGTAAGAATTTATGCACATATGTAAAGGAGGGAATTTATGTATTATTTTTTTGGTTGAATATTTGTTCTTTTGAATCTAAACACCCTTTTATTTATATAGGTGTAACACTAGAGATTAAATAGTCTTATGATTATAAATATTAATATAGGTGTAACACTAGACATTAAATAGTCTTATGATTATAAATATTAATATTTTTCTATTATTGGAAGGGTGTAGGATATCTATTATATATTTTAAAATTTTGACAATTGTTTTTTCAGGATTTATGCCAATATTTCAAGGGTATTGACACAATCTAATTACTTAGAAGAAATATATATTTTGAATATTTAATATTAACACTAATATCATATGACCTTGAACCCTTTTGCAAGTTATCAATCTTACTCAACACCCCTACATCCCCTCTTCACCTCTACATTATCTTCATTCAGCAAATATCATCCTATGGGTTTTCACTATCATCATCTCTTTACCCTCTTCATCACTTCCTCTTCCATCTCTCTAGACAAGTTGTAATCACATATCTATTACAACTATAGGTGGACATAGAATTATAAGATTATTGAATATATATATATATATATAGAGAGAGAGAGAGAGAGAGAGAGAGAGAGAGATTTGAACAGCAAAACCAATGTAATTCATTGCTCTCAAAAACTCCTTAAAGACCATATTCAAAATCATATCAACATGTTTTGAAAGACGAAAGCAGATGTACACATCAATTTCTCATCTTCTTTGATTCCCCAATTTATATTTTCAATCCCCAAATCTTTGAAATAACAATGGTTGGCCTAAAAGGTTGTAGAAACAAGCATCCATGTTCAAAATTAGACACTATTTACCTTACCAAAAAGTTTTAAGGAATCATGAAAGTTTAATGTGGTGTCATGTAAGGATTTCATGTTGATTAATAAGCCGGCGAGAAATTTCTGGAGCATTTGAAATGGTTTTTATTTATAGGCTTAACATGTCAATTGTACATAAGAAACATCTACGTTGATCAACTTGGAGCCTTTGAGCGGTCCAATGTGTAATTTTGATCTCAATTCAATCGATTCAGGATCATGCCCTTAACCTCTAATTTTAATTTTTTTATTATATTTAAAAAAATCCATATATGAATTTTAGTTCTCTCTTATTGTTTTTATTTATAATTATATGGGATTGTTTATTCCACACATTTACCCCTTCCCCTTCGCATTTACCCTTTCCTCTTTGTGTGCTTGGTTACCTCTAGATTTAGGGTTTGGTGCAAGAAGTGTGGTGTTTGATGCATTTTAATGTCCTTATACATTGCTACTCACTCCAAATATCTATGTCATGGATAATGGATGGCCGTAATAATTTCTCTATGATATAGATTTTTTGCCATCATAGATTTAATAACACTTTGTCATTATTTTATGGGTTTTTATAATACATTGACAAAAAATCATAAATGAAAACTTGGGAATATTGAAAAATTAGATAAATCCATCTTGAATGGGGTCATGTTTTATAGAAGTCTCCTTATTTTGATATTAGATTTTAATATTAAAGTTTCCCATTTTCAACTCAATTTTCATAATTGAACATTATTTGTATGCATTGAATAGTATCAATATCCACTTTTTTTCATTTACAAGTAACATAGGAATGCATCTTAAGCTCAAAATTCATTTAAATCTTGTGTCATATACATAAACCCTATAGTATTGAGGGGCTCGGTTTGTAAAATATCCTTAAATTGTATTTAAGAATATGTATTATGTTTTTCAAAATTTTGATTGTATAAATGAGCTCTCAATAACATGGATTCCATGGATTGAATTGATTGTGTTAGATTATCTTTATATTAATATTAATCGCGAGTTTCTCAAAATGATGAATAAAAAAAGGAATGGCACATTTGATTTTAATACTTTTACATTAAAGTACAATATTCATGAATGTAATAAAATTATATTAATTCATTCATGATTTACTTTATGGTAATTTACATTTTGTTATTCTTTTATTATAAAAACTTAAAAATATATTAAATATTTATTTCTTGTGAGAGATATCTCAAGCAAGTATCCATTGATGCAACAAAGATCTTATGTAATGTTTCTATGTACAATTGAGCCAATGGTGATGAAGGGGATTCACCTATGTTAGGTTAGGTTTGAATTGTTTGATTTAAAAAACAAAATCCAAAGAGAAATCATAACCTATAGTGGGGAGGGACAATTAGACTAGCCATGGTGCAAACAATAGTGAAACTATCAAACAATTAACCTACAAAAATATTGGCTCATTGATCCAACTATTAATTTTTCACCCAAACTAAGATGGAGCCATAGTGTACTCATGTGACTTATATCTAACCATTTCATGGTTTGAGGTAGTTAATGGCTTTAGGATTAGACTTCATTTTTTTAGTTTCCAACGTATAGATAAGGGTTTAATAACCCTAGCCAAATCATAAGTTTGTATCCACAATGAGAATAACAATGTAAACTTTGAAACGGGAACTGATACTGTTACCCATTTCGTAGAGGTAGCAAAAAAATGACCCGATTTCCAAAAGTGGTGATGCAGAATACACATGTTTTTTTTAGAACATGGTTTTTGGAACTTTAATTTTTTTTCATGTTCAAGGATGAAATCAAGTTTTAGAATGGTAGTGATTTTCATGCTGATTTTAAAAAGTGAGTATTCTGCATCACACCCTTTTTTTAAAAGACCTATTTTTTGACTTTTAATTTTCTAGTGTGTGAAATGTAAAAAATTATTTTCTAAATTTGATAGTTTTTGAATTCGTCATTTTATTCATATTTTCTTGTTCTCTATCTTAATTTTTTTTTTTTAGGGGGGTTTTTATTGTTTTGCGTTTTTAAATTAGAAAATCGATAGTTTGAATTTTAGATAATCTACATATTTATACATCCTTAATTAATTTTTCAATCCACATGAAATAATTGTTTCTAAAAAACAACATTTTTTAACAATGGACATAAAAATAACCATTTTTAACATAAATATAACTAAAAAACTAAACGTTTTGATAATCTTTTGCTAGAATTAACATGTCCAAATCACAATTTTCATACAAAAATATTAACTAAAAATGGTCAAATAATAGTTTTATTTATGAATTCATGTCAAAAAATAATAATAACAACTTTTTTTTTCAAAAAATAATAATTAACTTAAAAATCAATGCGAAAATCACAGTTGTGCTCTCTCTTTTTTTCACATACCTTCCCCCACCCCCCACCCTTACCTACACTAACCCTACCAATGAATATATTAAAATAAACACCCTCCTTTTGAATATGAGATATTTAAATGATTAAGTTTCTAAAATGAAAAAGAGAAGACATTTATTTATTTATTAATTCATGCATGATTTTAATTGTTTACATTTAAGTGGTTACTTTTTTTTTTATATTTATGAATATCAAATTCAATATTAATCACATAAGAATACAAAATAAACTTATATGCAATAATTTATTTAACAACAATTAAATAAAAAAAATTATAATCTATTTAAATTCTAATTAAAATATAACTAACTATATACAAAGGGTTTATATGAAGAAATAAAATAAAACAAAAACTGTATTTACATAACACCCTTAATGCATATAAATGATTATATAATAAAATTAATCAAAGAAGAAAAGGCGGTTGCATTAATGCATAAGAATTACATTTTCTATATATATTTAAATAAAAAATTCCATTGTTTGATTACGATAATGAAAATAAAATTTTACGTCTCCCATTTTCACGACTCACCAAGGAATGTAGATCCGCTTTTGGTGCAATTTTGATAGTCGCTTCCATTCCTTGTTTCTTATTCATAATCGTGGGTGGCGTTGCTTTTATTTGATTTACAAAATTATCTACTTTACCTTGTACACTAATCAGATTATTATCGTGGTATAGCTGATGGATCAAGAATTACATTTTCACTAGAGAATATAAAATATTTTGGAGAAACAAATGACATACCTTCACTTCTCATGGTTGGTTGCCCATTGGTTCCTTCTAGTGAAGCTTTTGAGGGGACATGTCATTCTGACGGCCAATTCCATGCGGGGTTTTCCGAACAATTTGGATAAAAGATATTTATGGGACAACTTACCGAGGCCTCAGGATCAAGAAGTCTCCGCATCTCCAAAGCATAATCTCTTTCTGACATAGTGCAAATATACACTTCAAACATATATGCATATAGATGATTAATAAGTAACTCTTCAAACATATTTTACCGTTCCGATCTTCCAAAATGATTTTAAAACTTTATATTAATAATTTTAAAATTTATATTTTTTATTTAAAAATTTATATCTTTTCAATGATTGGATTGAATTTGTTTTAAGTTATTTTTCAAGTTGAAAATATATAAATAAATCTTTCATCACCCACATAAATTCAAATTTTATTTAAATTTAAGTTATTACAAGTATTTAAAATACTATGGATATATATATATCCATAGTGGTTGATTACTCTTATATTATTCTTAAATTTTACTATTCAATATTCTTACATTGCTCCACCATATTAATTACTGGAATTTATATGGTTAATTGATTCAAAGTAATTTCTAAGGTAGCACTTTGAATACTTACCTCCACCAACTTAATGTTGTCAATGGAATATTTTGTTTTATATTTTATGAAATTATTATATAATAAATTAACTTGTATATGGTTTCTTAACCAGTAACAAAAGAAATTAAAAATTAATTTAATTTGTTATTTTTAAGCTGTGATTTTTTAATAAAAAAAAATATTGTAAAATTATCAAATTTAAATGGTTTAAACCATTTTTTTATTTATCAAAAAATTAAATTTTTTTAATCCAATTCCAATATACACCACATCTAGTCTTACTTCGTAATTAACAATTACAAATAAAAGCAAATTTAATTTGATACGGTTTTGATTAGAAACATTATTATTATTTTTTGTTATGAATCAATCGACAATATTATTAACGCTGAACTCAGTGATATCTTTCAGATTATATCAATGAAAATGAATAATATTAACGCTGAACTAAGTGATATCTTTCAGAGCTTCCATTTGAACTTCTCGTCGTCGCTGCCTCGGTCTCTTCTGGAGGAGCTCGCTGCAGCGACACTCAAATCAGATTGCATTCACAGGATTGCCAAGGTGTATGATCAGTATCTCGAATTTGTAACTCTTGTAAATATTCAGCACGTCCGGGCCGCCCCGCCCCGCCCGACCGGCGGCGGGTCGATTCCTGGAATCGACCCGCCGCCGGTTGGGCGGGGCGGGGCGGCCCGGGGGTGGCGTTGCGAGCGCGCAGCGGCACCCCGGGCCGCCCCGCCCCGCCCGACAGGCGGGTCGATTCCGGGAATGACCCGCCGCTGGTCGGGCGGGGCGGCCGGGGGTGCCGCTGCGCCCACGATCACCCAAAATGAAGAAATTTATTTACTGAGCCGTAATTCAACTTCTTCTGCATGGTATGTTTTCTCTTTGTATAAATTTAACGAATTGAAAACTTACTTGTGCAGCAGGAAACCATTTATATCCCCAACATGAGATAGCCCGTTTCTCCAACTTTGTAGCGTGTTTGAGTCGTAGCGTGGTTTGTCTTCGCCAGTTTGAGGGTCGCGTGTTCTCTTCTGTTGGAGTTTTTGCAGAGCTTCACCATAAGTCCAGATTGCCCACCACACCATAGAAGGGTCGCGTGTTATGGTGAAGCGTAAGCAAGGACACAATATTTTTGCATTATCACCTGAACCACTCCAAGCGACGGGCTATGCTCAATCACAATTCTAATCATATTGAAGAAGCCAAGGTCCTGCATCAGAGGGTCGAAGGGCTCTCGCAATATCTAACCATACGTACTAAATTTGAAAATCCTAATTACATACGAATGGATAAAAATTGGAATGAATAATTTTTAATGAGAAACAAATTGGACAATATACATGTTAAAGACTTTGGTCTATGTAACAGAAATACCTTTTATAAAGCAATACTCTAGATTTTTTTTTAATTTTAAATCATTTTTAATAAACTCGACAATATAACAATGTTGTAATACTCTATAAGATATTATTTTGAATTTTAAATCATTTTTAATAAATTATATAATATAACAATGTTACATAAAAGAAAATTGGAAAACTTTCATGCTTATCATTTTTTTAAAACTTTTATGCTTTTTAAATTTAAATATAAAATGCCTTTTAATTTCAAAACTTATATCTCTAAAATCTTTTATGATTTGTAACATCAGAATTTGGAAGCACAATCTGATTATTCGGTGGATAGCTCCAACTTCCTGCAGAGAGAGTTAATCAACAACTGCTAACCAGCCCCAAATTACAGGTTGCGAAATATCTCATAATTTTTACCTTATATGCAAAATGTCAGTCATATTTCAACCCGCGGACTTGTAGAGAGTTTTGGTATTGAGTCGCATCAAGCCACGTGGTTGAGAAGATAAAAACATAAGTATTAGAAAGACGAATGGAGTACCCGTTACCACCACGCTTATTCTGTGGATGCTGCCGGTTGGAATTTCAAAATGAAACCACCCTTGGTGGTTCCGCCGACTTCATTAGCGGTTTCATGTTTTCAACGAAAAATGCTGAAGGCTGCTGCGAAAAGCGTTGGCGTACACTGATCCATCCTTTTTATTAATGAGCGCGCTCGCTTTCCTATTTTCACGAAATCTAATCTTCGTGCATCCGCTTCATCTGATATTATACCTCGATCGAGTGTCCAATTCCAATGGTAATACCATCGACCTCTTATCCCTGCTACGATGCATTCATTAATCATCGTGGTAGGGATGTCAAAGATACCTTCGCAAGTGATCTGTACCGTCGTCTTATTGGACAAGGATTGCAAGTCTTTCTGGACAAAGAGGAATTGGAGGAGGGACATCACATTTCTTCGCAAATAGAATCAGCCATTAGAGTAGCTTCTGTCCAAATTGCCATACTCTCTCCGAATTACGCGGAATCATATTGGTGCCTGAATGAGCTCGTTCTCATGGTTAGCTCAGGGTCTACCATTCTTCCCGTGTTTTACCACGTTGAACCTTCTATGGTGCGGTGGGCAATCGGGACTTATGGTGAAGCTCTGCAAAAACTCCAACAGAAGAGAACACGCGACCCTCAAACTGGCGAAGACAAACCACGCTACGACTCAAACACGCTACAAAGTTGGAGAAACGCGCTATCTCATGTTGGGGATATAAATGGTTTCCTGCTGCACAAGTAAGTTTTCAATTCGTTAAATTTATACAAAGAGAAAACATACCATGCAGAAGAAGTTGAATTACGGCTCAGTAAATAAATTTCTTCATTTTGGGTGATAGTGGGCGCAGCGGCACCCCGGGCCGCCCCGCCCCGCCCGACCGGTGGCAGGTCGATTCCCGGAATCGACCCGCCGCAGGTCGGGCGGGGCGGGGCGGGGCGGGGCGGCCCGGGCGTGCTGAATATTTACAAGAGTTACAAATTCGAGACACTGATCATACACCTTGGCAATCCTGTGAATGCAATCTGATTTGAGTGTCCCGGGGCGGGGCGGCCCGGGCGTGCTGAATATTTACAAGAGTTACAAATTCGAGACACTGATCATACACCTTTGGCAATCCTGTGAATGCAATCTGATTTGAGTGTCGCTGCAGCGAGCTCCTCCAGAAGAGACCGAGGCAGCGACAATGAGAAGTTCAAATGGAAGCTCTGAAAGATATCACTTAGTTCAGCGTTAATATTATTCATTTTCATTGATATAATCTGAAAGATATCACTGAGTTCAGCGTTAATATTGTCGATTGATTCATAACAAAAAATAATAATAATGTTTCTAATCAAAACCGTATCAAATTAAATTTGCTTTTATTCGTAATTGTTAATTACGAGGTAAGGCTAGATGTGGTGTATATTGGAATTGGAAATAAAAAAATGGTTTAAACCATTTAAATTTGATAATTTTACAATATTTTTTTCTATTAAAAAATCACAGCTTAAAAATAACAAATTAAATTAATTTTTAATTTCTTTTGTCACTGGTTAAGAAACCATATACAAGTTAACTTATTATATAATAATTTCATAAAATATAAAACAAAATATTCCATTGACAACATTAAGTTGGTGGAGGTAAGTATTCAAAGTGCTACCTTAGAAATTACTTTGAATCAATTAACCAAATAAATTCCAGTAATTAATATGGTGGAGCAATGTAAGAATATTGAATAGTAAAATTTAAGAATAATATAAGAGTAATCAACCACTATGGATATATATATCCATAGTATTTAAATACTTGTAATAACTTAAATTTAAATAAAATTTGAATTTATGTGGGTGATGAAAGATTTATTTATATATTTTCAACTTGAAAAATAACTTAAAACAAATTCAATCCAATCATTGAAAAGATATAAATTTTTAAATAAAAAATATAAATTTTAAAATTATTAATATAAAATTTTAAAATCATTTTGGAAGATCGGAACGGTAAAAAGAGATCATGCTTTGGAGATGCGGAGACTTCTTGATCCTGAGGCCTCGGTAAGTTGTCCCATAAATATCTTTTATCCAAATTGTTCGGAAACCCGCATGGAATTGGCCGTCATAATGACATGTCTCCTCAAAAGCTTCACTAGAAGGAACCAATGGGCAACCAACCATGAGAAGTGAAGGTATGTCATTTGTTTCTCCAAAATATTTTATATTTTCTAGTGAAAATGTAATTCTTGATCCATCAGCTATACCACGATAATAATCTGATTAGTGTACAAGGTAAAGTAGATAATTTTGTAAATCAAATAAAAGCAACGCCACCCACGATTATGAATAAGAAACAAGGAATGGAAGCGACTATTAAAATTGCACCAAAAGTGGATCTACATTCCTTGGTGAGTGGTGAAAATGGGAGACGTAAAATTTTATTTTCATTATCGTAATCAAACAATGGAATTTTTTATTTAAATATATATAGAAAATGTAATTCTTATGCATTAATGCGACTGCCTTTTCTTCTTTGATTAATTTTATTATATAATCATTTATATGCATTAAGGGTGTTATGTAAATACAGTTTTTGTTTTATTTTATTTCTTCATATAAATCTTTTGTATATAGTTAGTTATATTTTAATTAGAATTTAAATAGATTATAATTTCTTTTATTTAATTGTTGTTAAATAAATTATTACATATAAGTTTATTTTGTATTCTTATGTGACTAATATTGAATTTGATATTCACAAATATAAAAAAAAAGTAACCACTTAAATGTAAACAATTAAAATCATGCATGAATTAATAAATAAATAAATGTCTTCTCTTTTTCATTTTAGAAACTTAATCATTTAAATATCTTATATTCAAAAGGAGGGTGTTCATTTTAATATATTCATTGGTAGGGTTAGTGTAGGTAAGGGTGGGGGGCGGAGGAAGGTAGGGGTAGGGGTAACGGTGAGGTGGAGGGGGGTAGGGCGCGAGGCCCATGGGGCCAGCGTTAAGGAAGGGGAGGAGGAGTTGAGATTGGAGGGGAATGGGAGTTAGGGGGTAGGCTTATGGGGAGGAGAGTTGTGGGGTAGGGAAGGAAGAGTTGGGGAAATGGTGCATGGGTGGGTGAGTTGGGGGTAGCAAGGGCTGGTGCATGGGTAGGGCAGAAGGGGAAGAGGGCATGGGTGAATGGGAAAGATCGGTAATGGGTTGGGGGAAGGGGGCACGACGACGGCCTACCCACGGTTATTGGGTGATTGAGTTTGAATAATTGTTTAAGACAGTTTATATAACTGATGTATGCATCGTATCTTCAAATAAAATTAATGTTTTCCATATTTTGTTAAATGAGAAGTTATGAAGCATTTTTATATTGTTGGATTATGTCTTAAGTATGATAAATTATATTGTTTAATTATCTACAATGCAATATCAAATTAGAGATAGAATGTATGTTTTATTCAGTATACAAATAAAGATTTTTGAATTCATTCAGTGATATAATTTGTTCATAATGTCATGTTTTTTTAGTTTTATAGTTGAAAAAATTTCAATTTCTTTTGTATCTAGCATGTTGTGGTTGAAAACATGTTAAATTTATACTTAGGAAAGAAAAATGATATTCTACCAGAAACATTAATGTGTTTTTTCCTTAAAATGTAACTTTGTTTGAGACATAAAAAATTGGTTTTATTAGCATTTTTTTAAAAGTTTGAAAATTGACCCTAAAAAAAATAAATCATTATTCCACTATCAACACTTTCGTTTTGAAGCTATATTTTGCACGAAAATTTCGTAGTAAATTTCGTAGTCACTGCCATTTTTAAAAGACGTTCAAAATTGACACCTAAAAAAAAAAACATCGTTCCAGTATACACACTTTTCGTTTTTAGCACTGTTTTTGATGTTTTTTTGGGGTTTTTTGGCTAGAGTTCCCGTTTTGAGTTTATAGTTCCCGTTTCAAAGTTTACATTGTTGAATGATATAGATTCAATTGAGTTGAATAATCAACATTATGGTTGATAAGGTTTGGTCATGGGATAGAAATGGAGATGGGACTCAAACAAAGGTAGGGTAACGGGATTTCGAGTAAACAACACTAACATACGTAAAATGATGAGACACAGTAGATGGGAAAAAGTACTCAAAGCCATAAAAACTCCAGGTTGACCTACAAGAACCAAAGCAAAGATAGAAATAACTCACAACCTATAACAAGGAGGGATATGCTTATTCAGATAATGGCATGAGTAGCAATGAAACATACAAACAAGGAATGCACAAACACTTTGGATTGTTGATATAGCCTTTAATTCTACAACCAAGCTAAGATGGAGTCCAATTGTACACGTGTGACCTATAGCTAATAATTTTATGGTTTGAGGTGGTTTGTGGCTTCATGAGCAAAATTCATGTTTTGATGATCCCACCTATAGTTAAGGGTAGATCCGCATGGAAACAACATAGATATTACATATATGGTAAGCAACTACATTCATTGATGTTTTTAACAAAGTATCATCATTGCCTATTTGTTCTTAAGCCAACAATCCATTGCTACATGTAGATAAATTAGAAGGAAATTTGGTGAAGACCCTTTTAATTTTTTCTAATTGATCATATATTTTCAATTTTTAAGTAAACGAATGGTGATCATCATTGTTCTCTTGGAAAATCACTTTTAATAAATTATCAACATGTATTCTCATTTATGGTCTTATAATACATTTGTAAGACCCATACTAAGCCATGACCCATATTTTCTCATGAGAACAATTAACAAATGACTTTAGTTTATGTTTATCCTTTAATTGATGTGACATTCAAATGTGAAAATTCTTCTATATATATTTAGAAGTCAACTATAACAATGTTTAGCCATCTGAAAGAGCATTTAAATACATTATTCATGGACTTTTTTCAATGGACCTTTTGTTAGCTATACATAAACCATCCAACATAGTTTTATTATCTTCAAATAAGACATCATACATTGTCCCAATTCAGTTTAGCAGTTCCTAGCTTTGGAAGTATGCTAGTTTATATAGCTACCCTAATATTAATGAATCTCGTTAGAAAAAAATTATTTGAGGAATTACCATTCTTCACTTTACAACCAATGTTAGAACAATTAATTAGAATTCTTAAAATGGGGCACTGATTTTTTTTTTAATAATTTTCCAAATCATGTTGCAACCTACCTTTGAATTATAATTATACTACTTTTGTTTGAAATAAATAGATTGGATTGTGTAACTATATAACCCATTAAAATTTTTAAAATTATTTATTCAATAATTTATTTCCAACTTACCCTTTGATTACAACTATAGAGGTTATGTGTATGCAAATTGTTGGAAATACTGAGAGGGGGGTGAATCACTATTCCTTTTCAATTGTTATTTTTACCACTTAAATCATTTATATTTAGAACACAAAATGAACAATAGGAATAAATGCTTTTGTTAATATAATCTTTACAATAAATCAGGTACAGTATATATAAGGCTCCAACCTATTGCTAAGCACCAACTTGGTCTTTTGTGATAAATCCTGAAGCTACTGCATCAATTGTGTCTCCTTCACAGTCGTTTGAGACTTCTTCTGGCACTGCATGTTGAAAGGTAACACACCCTCCCTCTCAACCACCAAGTCTCCATAAGTTGCCTTGCTGATCAAGACTTTGCATGCATCTTGAACCTCAAGAACATACAGGTTCTTGACCCGTGAACCAATCTGCTTCACCTGTCTAGTGATGATGTGTCTAAGGAAAACCTTTCCCTTACTGGAGGCTACATCATAGCCTCTATCTTCCAGCATCGCGATCGACACCAAGTTTCTCTTCAGTCCTGGTACATACTTGACGTCGGTCAAGGTAAGGTGAGCTCCATGCTTCCTCTGAAAAATAACCATGCCTACACCTGAGACACTATACTTTTCATGATTACCCATCGCTATGAGTATCTGGAGATCTCTCTCCTCCAAAGTACTAAACAAACTCCTGTCACTGGTCATGTGGAAAGAAGCTCCACTATCAATAAACCAACCTCTTCCCACCATGGATGAAACCATGCATGTGAAGAGTGTGAAATCCAACTTGAATTGTGAAGCAAGTGCCTCACCTTCAAATCCTTCCCTGGATCCCTTCTTGGATTTCTTCTGTGGACAATTTGCAGCAAAATGGCCCACCTCATGACAATGAAAGCATCTCACCTTCGGTTTGTCAATCTTCTTTCCATCATTGGAAGAATTGGATTTGGAAAGAGAAACCTTCTCCTTCCCCTTATTTTCCTTACTCTCTAAGGCACAACTCTCCTCATCCTCCATGGATGAAGAACCGTCTCTGGTGCTTCGTCTGATCTCCTCCTGCATCAAATCCGACCATAGTCGTTCCCAATCTGGCAGTTTCACCCTTCCATTAACTGAGTCCTGGTAGCTATGCCAGCTCTTAGGAAGGCCAAGGAGTGCTAGACTCACCATATCATCATCTGAGGTCACAATCCCTACACTTCCAAGCTCATCCCTACATGAGGTGAGCTTGTTCAGATACATAGAGATTGTCTCATCCTTTTCACACTTGATCCTTCAAAGTTTGTCCTTCAGTGCTAGCTTCCTCTGATCACTGCTATTCTGATAAAGATATTTCAGTGTTTTCCACATCGAAAATGGAGTCTCCTTCCCATGGAGGCTTGAGACAATGTGATCTCGAACTCCCTCCAAGAGGATTCTCCTAGCTCTAGCCACATTCTTTTTCCATACCGTCAATTGAGTAGCATTAGCTAGCTTCTGGAATTCTTGATCAATGAAGTCCTTTAGACCATTATCATCTAATACTGCCTCCATGCGATCCTTCCAGACTATATAGTTTGAGCTTCCATTCAATGCATACTTAAGCCTCAAACCATAAAACGCCGTCGATGAAATATATGTGATTAGAACTCACTTCAATATTTAGAAACAACAAACTTCAACTTCTCTCTCACTCTGTTCTTCCTTGCTTGATCACCTGTGCTCTGATACCATGTAGAACTTTTTCTACAAATAAGCTAGCTTTGATACCATGTAGAATTTTCTCCACAAATCAGCTAGCTCACTGATATCATGTAGAAATTTCACCTGCAAATCCAACTGATATATGCAATGTACTAAATCATAATACTAGATCTACATCTACCATAAAATTTACAGAAGTTTAATCAAACATGAGCAACATCAAGCATGAACAAATATAACTGAGAATGAGAAGTAATCAACCATAACACAAAATATATCACTGGGGAAAGCACCAGCATAAAACCCCAACACTGTATTATCAATCAAGTAGAAATCCTCAACAACACACAAAAAGAATCAGCTCAAAAGCTATCGTGTTCTCTTTGTACTCTGATGGTCTGTATCATGAACCAATCTAGCATTGTATATAAAGGCTGCTCCTCTCGTCCAATCCCCTATTTCCTTGCACAGTTTTGATTGGAATTCAATTACAAAACACATGTATATTGATCTAATCACACCTGCTATCAACCTCAGGTCCTACTACACAATCCTTGAGGACACTTGTTCCTCATGCATGCCAGGAATATTCCAAAGGAAGATCCAAGCATCTGATAGTACACTGTCCCTCATCTGATCTCAACTGGTCTCTGACAGAACTGACATGCATCAGTTATCCATGAGTGAATACACAGCTATCTGAAATAATAGTTGACACATTCATGCAAGCATCAAAAAACTATATCTCATTAATTTAACTACTTATTAAATTAATCTAACTGAACTTGACTAAGTTAAACTAAGTTAACTGATCCTCTCAATATTTAACTCATCCTTGATTCCTCAATCAGTGGAGAAATTAATTGCATGTTCTCACAAAGACTTCAAGTTTAATTTTTACAACTAATTAACTCATGGAGATTAATCATTTAAGATTTTAAACAGCTATTAAGACCAAAATCGAATTTACTTCCTATAGATAGACCAGGGGCTACTATAAATAGGAAGGGACCCAAAACTACTATTTTTATAACTTTCTATTTTTAGCAGTTTCACCTCACACCTGAGGTGGCCAATGACCTCACTGGCCAAAATGCTATTTTTAGACATGCTATTTTTAGGACTTCTATTTATAGCACATTCTAAATTTAACATTTCTTGTTGCACATTTTTCAACACAAATAGCTATGTTGCAGCTTTTCCAAGGCCTCGTCCTTGGCTTGCAACTGGCGTAATAATCTTTGTTTTTCTTCCCTTGCCTCCTGTAGAAGCCTCCTTAGCTCAGCATTCTCTGCTTGGATGTGGTGGTTGATCTCCTCAAGTTCTTGGAGTCCTGCTGCGGGGAGTGCCCCTTTCATTATGTCAGTTGAAATCCTTGATTCATGGTTGGAATCAGACCCCAAATAAATGGGTCGTCCTGCCGCGATCCTAAGGGCTACAAACTTTGTCTCATCGCCAGAATTATACCCCAAGTCAATGGGTCTACCTTGTGCAAATCCTACAGTTGTGACCTTCTCATACTCCTCTGACTCAGAATCTTGGCTTTGTTGTACAGTGGTGACGACCTTCTGCTTCCCCTTTCTGTCATTCCTCTCAGGTCTCAGCTCAAGGTACAACTTCCAACAATTCTCTTCGTCATGCCCTTCTTTCTCACAATGTGTACAAGAGGGCTTTGCTCCCCTTCTCTTGGCTGCCACAGTTCTCCTTGAGTGGTCATCTTGCCCATGCGTTCTCCTGTTTTCCAGATGAATGGCCTTTACACTGGTTGAGTCAATGGTAGTAGGTTCAAACAATAATAAGGAATGTCTAATGTAACTATGTAATGATCCAATATACTTGGTTACTACTTCAGGTGAGTCAGGTACAATGCCGAAATTAAGTGCTTGTTTTCTAAACTCCTCTATAAAAATTTTCACATCCTGACCATTGCCTTGCCTTAAATATTGCCAATTCATTAAGGCTTTTTTCTTATAACCCAAGGGATAAAATTGTTCCTTTAATGTAGAAATGAAACTAGACCATGAGGAAGGAAGATTACCCACACTCTTACTACTTCGTAATTTTCTCTCCCACTAGATGAGAGTGGTGCCACTCAGCCGAAGAGAGGCCAACTGAATCTTTGCCATGTGCTCTGTGATTTGCTGAATCTTGTTGTAGATCTCGATTTGCCTAATTCATTTATTAAGCTTCTCTGCATTACTTTCACTGTTATACATGGGAAGTTTGATATCTAATTTAAAGAAAGGTTTCTTATGTAAATCCCTTGAATTTCTATGATGGTGATGGGAGGAAGAAGAACTTTCACTCGTGGAAAGAGAAGGAGGTGGATCTCCTCCATCATCTCCGTGTACTAAACCTTGTCCTTCTGGAGCTTTTTCTCTGCACTTTCAAGTTTTTCAAGTCTTGAGAACAGTTTCTGAACATGATATTCCATTGTGTATAATGTCTTGTGGAAGTTTACTTCCTCTTCATAACAAGCCTCTTCATATACCATGTTTCTCCTTCGATGTGCACGCCCTGCTTCGGTGTTGAAAGACTTTAGTTTCCCTTCGCCTCTTTGGATCCTGTTCCTTGTTAGCATACAAACATGCAATTTACATCTAAAAAGACCTGCTCTGATACCACTTGATCCAGGTTATCTTTTGCTTATAGATGTATTAAAGAATTACATGAAGAATTTGTAGCTTAACCATAGAGAATTAATGTGCACATGAGAGAAGAAGAAGAAGAAACACATGAAGCATAAGAAGAAGACAAGAAGCTTGATAACAAAGTTCATCCATCTTGGACTACGTCTCCGGGCCCTGCTCAATCAATGGGGAGGCCTTCATTCATTAAATGGCATCAGAAAGAGAAATACAATCATCAGTTACAAAAGGAGTCTTATACCTCCATGCTGGAAAATGGCCGAAAAATGGAGAGCTCTATTGTAGAAACTAACACCACCATTGGATTCCCGTCGCCGAGAGGTGTAAAATCGATATAAAACTTGTCCAATTCTGACACTGGACCAAAATGACCCCCTTGGAAAATTTGCTCAGGCAAGGTTCCACCTCTGGTTTTCTGCTGCTCAGGGTTCCACTCTCCTGCCTCGATCCACGTGCCAACTTTCCTCCCCTGCGTACTGAGAAAAAATGATTTTTATATCATTGTGTGGGCAGAGTTTCGCAAACTGGCCGTTTGGCACAGTGGCAAAGTTGGCAAATGGTTAGGGAGGGGTCGAGCGGTCAAACCCCGCCCCTCCCTTTTTTTACATGGTATATGCTATATAATATGAGCGGTTGAAACAACATATATATATTGGGAGGTGGGTCCACTGGTCCCGATGGCCCGCTCCCCCACTTCCCGTGGCATTTGTATATGGAGTGAGGTGGCGGTGGTGGGCGACAAGGTTGGCAGCCCGCGCCCCACCGTAACCATATGTTAACTATAGTGTGGAGGATCTCAGGGTGGCGGGGTCATGGACGCCCACCCCAACATATAATATTTGTTTTGATTGTTGGGAAGTAGTTAGGCCGGCAAGGGTGGTGGCAAGTCGGCCTATTTTCATATTTTTTATTTTATTTTAATTAAACCACCCTATATTTTTAAAATACCCATTTTTAGGCCAAAGGAGATGATTTATCCAAGCCAAAAATTCACCCGAAATCTGGCCCAGGTTGCCGAAATTCGGGGCTGCATTTGGGAAAAACTTTTCCTCCTTTAAGCCTCCCCCATGGGCAAGTCAACCCAAAACTTTGACTGCTTCTATCTCCTTCATTCAGAATCGGATTGGAGCATCGTTTGCACCGTTGGAATCAGGACGACGAGCACTTCGATCTAATGTCAAGATAATTGCCTTTCTACCACTTTGAATTTTGAGCCTTTTTCATGCCCCTGCTGTCTTGAGATCCACCTAGATCATCTTGTCAAGGCACCAACCTTGGATTTAGGAGCACCAAATCCAAGGACACCAATCCTTCCAATTATGAGGCACAAACCCCAAGGGCTCCGATCCTATATTTTGCTTTGTTAAGAAATTTTTTGATTGTATTACGCTGCTCTCAAAATCTTCTTCACTATGTTTTGTCACTCTACAGCTTCATTGCTACATCAATGACAACCTGTCTTCATATGGAGTCTTCACAATTCTCATATTGTCCAAACAGAGTCTGCAAATTTACCTCATGATGATTTCAAATAACCATCATGATTTACAATAGTCTTCACACAACTTCAATGTGTCTACAATGAACTGCACTAAGCTCTACACAAAAACAACACTCTGTTTCAAGCCTTTGTTCTCACTGTCACGGTAAATGCTTCAAGAGTGACTACTTCGAGATTAACTTCTTCAGGAGTGACTTCTTTAGAGGAGTGACTGTCGTGGTTTCATATTGTATGTTCAATTAAAAACAACCGTGTTCATACTCAGATAATCTTCTTAGGTCCATAGAGAGTCCTTTGAACTGTTATCTCAATCACTATTAAACATAGGTCTGAGATTTTCAATAAATAACCTAGTCAACAGAATGTTCGACCTTCGGCTTTCTTCTTCTTCCAATCGACCTTTCAGCTTCCTTCTTTGCTTGCTTGACCTTCGGCTTCCACTTTCATTCGCTCAACCTTTGGCTTCCTTTTTCTTCCGTTGGACCTTTCGACTTCCTTCTTCACTCGCTCGACCTTCGGCTTCCACTTTTGTTTGCTCGACCTCTGGCTTCCACTTTCGTTTGCTTGACCTTTGGCTTCATTTTTCACTCGCTCGACCTTCGGCTTTATTTCTACTGTTCCTTCGGGTTCCTCTATCTCTTCAAGTTCACAAGTTGTGAACTTCTTTATGCTCTATTTTTATGCCCAAGATAGATACTCATAACTGAAGTGTTTTAACTCATATTTATAGGAGTTTCACCAATGACCAAAGGACACGTCTATTGGAGTGAGGCCGACTCGTATATTAAAAATATATATCGGAGAGTCTTTTATCCATAGACTTTATTATTAATGGAAACCATATAAGAGCTGCTATACCCACATGGAGGTCCCACATGCAACATCATCACCTTTAATCCCACAATCGCAATTTCATGAGAATCAGAGTCATTCCTTTAATCCCGCAATTGCAACTTCATAAAAAATCAGAGGTTTTACAAGTGTGCACATGCTCTGTCTTTCGATGGAGCGGATGCGATATTCAATGAACTGTTTTTAATGAATCCATCGGGTCCACAATATTATCGCAATCGGAGGTTTTACACGTCATTCCTTTGAAACTTGTGATTCAACGGATGCGATATTACATTAAGTTATCTTATAGTGTTGTAGTCAGGTCCACAATAATATTGCAATCGCAGTTTTTAATGTGACATCCCTTTATAACTTGCGATATGAAAGTTCTGATAGGTGGATGCGATATTACATTAGGGCTGTTACCATACACTGATTGGGTCCACATATTATTTCACAATCGGAGTTTTAATGTGACAAGCCTTCATAACTTGCGACACGAAGGTTTTGATATAGCGGATGCAATATTATATTAGGGTTGTTACTATAACCTGTTCGGGTCCGCATGTATTATATCGCAATCTATGGTTTGTGGGACTTCGACTGGCACACAGATTAAAACAACCTTAACCCCCGTAGTTGACTATGATCTAAGAGTTGAATATGAGATTGACGGCTAGGATTGAGTGTGGGACTTCAGCCACGATCAAGGAAATCTGTACTTTCCTACTCTCGCAGTTGCTAATCACCGTCGATCTAATAGATCTATTGATATGATGATCTAGATCTATTCCTTTGCCATTCTTCTTCTGCAAGCACTTGGGTTCTTGCTCCTGTGACTTCTCTTCACTCCTTTGCTCTTCCGATAGTTATTTCTCCTGTGGCTTATCTTCCTTTGACCTCCAATAACTCTATTTATGCTCCTCCGTTGTTTTCTTCCTATCGGTTCTTCTTGGACATATACTACATGTGATACTTGCGATATGGCTACTCCGATGTTTTCTTCTTTACTCCTCTGATATCGTTATTTCTCTTTGTTCTTTTGATAACACTTATCCTTGGGCATATGCAATAACCTGCTTCCTTGATGGCTTTTGATGAACTCTTACTATGATTCTTTGCCTTCATGGCTTCTCCTTTTTACTCTTTCTCTTTCTCTTCTGATGGCTTCTGATATCTTTCCTCCTCAGTTCCACTGTTTCTATTATGTTTGTATTCAATCCTTGGATCCTCCATGAGTAGTATTATGATCAATGGGAATCAATGGGAAACCACACGTCACAAGAATTTTCCATCACAAACATTTCCATATTGACATCAATGACAACCTATATTAACAATCTCCCCCTTTGTTATTGATGGCAATATTCTTCTTCTCTCCCCCTTTGACATCAATGGCAAAGGAGTGCACAAGGACTCTCCTTGTCGAACTGCTCCCCCTGTCAAATTGCCTCTGTTCTTTATGAATATAATATTTTTATGGGTATGTTACTCCCCTGTCGTGGTGCTCTTCTTTTTACTCAAGATAGAAGGATTACTGCCTCATCATCAACTAGCACATTATCCCCTCTTCATGTCTCAGAACTTCTTCATAATGCTTTCAACAATGCTTAAATATGCTCCACTTCAATGCTTCAAAACAGACTCCAAATAATCATACACCAAATGTCCAAGTCCAATTTTTTTTATGCTTCTACACCGTACTCTATTGTCTCCAAAGTCATAATTAAGAGGCCTTCACAATCCGAATCAAGAGAAAATGCCATTGAAATTGTCATTCTCACTATCTTTCTTCAAATCAGGATTCCTTTGTATCTCTGTGCTTCTCCTTAAGTTGCTGCGATCCAACATTTCAACATCATTTCATTTGGATGAAATGGTGAGAGGTTGTGCTATTTTTCTAAGTGACCAGTATCAACTTGAGTTATATTTGACTGCACAACATTATCCTTTCTACAGTCCTTTTGATGAGATCTTTTTTTGTGTTTTTGAAAGTTATCTCCACTAGCAGATTTTGATATCCAATATGTGACTGTCTTTTAAATTCTTTCTACTGATTGACAACTGCTCTTGCTTCAAGCTCCATTCCCAGATGTATCTGTTTGTTTGAAGGTTGCCTCTATTTGTGTCCATAATTTACCTGTTCTTACATCATATCCCTGAGTCGAGACATTCAACTTCTATAATAATAGCAACATAGTTCTTTGCCCCATTTCTTTAGCATTAGATGGCCTTCTCTGCTACTCCAATTTCTACTTAGTAATCAAGTAGAAAAACATCTTCAACAACAGTCCATTGGATAGATAAGAGATCATGTTCTTCAATGGAGTGTTCCTGAGAAATGATCTATCAAAGAATGATTGTTAGTATAGCTCATCAAGGATTTCATATGGACCCTTTTACGGATAGCTTCTGCAATAATGATCAAGAATCACAAGCTCCCCCTAACTGTATGCATGGTCTCTTTTTGGCAAAATCCCATCATCAAACACTCGAGATATCAATAATATCTTCATCAAGTCAACAACGTGTGTTGTTGGCTGGAGAGTTTAGGATATTTTCAGATTGTATTTGCTTTCTTCTCCATACTTGTGTAACTTTCTTTTCTGGCATGGTTCTAGCTTGTGTAGGAGCCCAAGTCAAGTTACAATCACGTGCCATATGACCAATGTTATGACACTTGAGGCATTCTTTGTTATTCATGAATAAGAATTCATGATTTCTTCCTGCAAAATTGTTCCTCGGAGATTGTTGGGGACCATAATATCTATCTTTATGATATGCCCTACAATCTTTTTCCATGTGTCCAAAGTTTGTACAAGCATAACAATAACCAAGAAATAAACTTTGGTACCTGGGAGATGGAGATTTCCTTGATGTACTTCTGAAGTCTTTCTGCCTTGAGATCCTTTGATGATAACCATTGCTTCTCACATCCTTGACATCATCTACATTTCTTCTTGGAACATGACTTCCTTCATTGTTGCCTTGACTCTTATCCTTACCTTTGCTGAAACTGGGAGCATCAACATTTCTTTCTGACTTCCTCACATCTTTGTTGTTTGAAGTATTATCATTCTTGCTTGAGGATTCACCTTCATAGCCAAGACCTGATTTATCAAATGGAGATCTTTGATGGTTGAGCATGTCATCCAAGGCTTGAGAGCTCTTCAAGATTTTGTCCATTCCTTCAACCTTTTTCTTGAGGGAGACAATCTCTTGTTCCAATATTTCGCAATCATTATTCTTCTTAGCAAGTCATTTCTCAAGCTCTTCCTTGATACGTATTGCTTCATTTGATTCTAATTTAAGGGAGATGATATCTGACTTCATTTTGAAGATTTCTTCATTTTCCTTTGCTAGACTGCTCTCCATTTCTTCCTTGATCCTTGTAGCTTTACATGTTTCGGCTTTGAGAAGGTTGATGCCAGATTTTAATTTTAATATTTTTCCATCCTTTGCTTTTAGTTAACATATCATGGTGTTTCTCTCCTTTTCTTCTTCATCTACCTATCCTTCTATGATTGCCAATGCTTCCATTGTCTTCTCAACTCCTTGTGCTTGTTTCCTTGCTTCTTCTAGTTGTGATCTAAGGGAGGAGACCTCTTCCTTGTATTGACCAATCTCTACTTCAAGTTTTTTCAAGCTCTGGTGCCTTTGTTCAAGGTGGCTTGACAAGTTATCTTCCCGTTTCTTTGCTTTATCAAATTGATTTGTCATGGATATGACTTCTTCATGATGATTTCTTTTGCTTTGATGAAATTCCTTCTTAAGCTTGGCAAGCTCTTCATCCCTTTCTTGTACTTGAAACTTGACAAGGTCAACTTTCTTCCTTGTTTGGTCTTGGTCACTAGCTGGTGCTTTCTTATTAAGTTACTCATTTTCCTTTTTCAAATTGATAATCTCTTCCATGGCAGCCATAAGTTTAGTGAGGAGATCTTCTTCAAAGTCGTTTTCATTCTCTTCATCTTCTAGGTCTTCTTTAGCTTTGATGTCATCATTCTCATTTTCAGCTTCTATGATGGGTTTTGGATTTTCTTCTTGGTTTCCATCATCTTCTTGACTAGTGGTAATGGTCAATGCTCCTTTTGAGTGAAGGTTATGAAGTTTGTCCCATTTACCCTTCGCTGATGAACATTTTCCTAAATTGTTCTTTATAGAATTTGGTAGCCCATTCAAGATTTCCTTCATCGCTTTTGCATTGTACTCCTTAGATTCTCCATTCATCATGTTATCAGTAATTACTGATTCCCATACTTCAATGCCTTGAGTCTTTAAGAAATTCCTCATTCTTGCCTCCCATATATCAAAGTTCCCATTGAACAATGGAGCAGTCACAAATTGATTGACTTCAATTTTAGTGGTTGAGGGAGACACATCTTTAGGAGGATTGGAGACTTTCTTCCTTGGCTTCACCATTTGTGTTCTAATGATCAACCTTCAAGTTGTTAGGCTTTGAGTGAAGGTATTGGCTCTGATACCAATTGTTGGAAATACTGAGAGGGGGGTGAATCAGTATTCCTTTTCAATTGTTATTTTTACAAGTTAAATCATTTATATTTAGAACACAAAATGAACAATAAGAATAAATTATTTTATTAATATAATCTTTACAATAAATCAGGTACAATATATATAAGGCTCCAACCTGTTTCCAAGCACCAACTTGGTCTTTTGTGAGGCTCCAACCTCTAGGGCACCAACCCTATCTTCTCAAGGCACCAACCTTGTGTTTAGGAGCACCAACTCCAAGGACACTAATCCTTCCAATTCTAAGGCACCAACCCCAAGGGCTCCGACCCTATCTTGTCAAGGCACCAACCTTGGATTTAGGAGCACCAACTCCAAGGATACCAATCCTTCCAATTCTAAGGGATCAACCCCAAGGGCTCTGACCCTATCTTGTCAAGGCACCAACCTTGGATTTAGGAGCACCAACTCCAAGGACACTATTCCTTCCAATTCTGAGGCGCCAAACCCAAGGGCTCTGAACCTATCTTTTGCTTTGTCAAGAAATGTTTTGATTGTATTACAATGCTCTCAAAATATTCTTCACTGTGTTCTGTCAATCTACAGCTTCACTACTACATCAATGACAACATGTCTTCATATGAAGGAGTCTTCACAATTCTTCATATTGTCCAAACAAGGTCTGCAAAGTTACCTCATGATGATTTCAAATAGCCATCATGATCTATAATAGTCTTCACACAACTTCAATGTGTCTACAATGAACTGCACTAAGCTTTGGACAAAAACAACTCTCTATTTCAAGCCTATGTTCTCACTATCACAGTGAATGATTCAGGAGTGACTGCTTCAGGATTAACTGCTTCAGGAGTGACTTCTTTAGAGGAGTGACTGTCGTGGTTTCATATTGTGCGTTCAATTAAAAACAACCCTGTTCATACTCAGATAATCTTCTTAGATCCGCAGAGCGTCCTTTGAACTGTTATCTCAATCACTATCAAACATAGGTCTGAGCTTTTCAATAAATAACCCAGTCAACAGAATGTTCGACCTTCGGCTTCCTTCTGCTTTCGCTAGACCTTTCGACTTCCTTCTTCACTTGCTCGACGTTAGGCTTCCACTTTCGTTTGCTTGATCTTTGGCTTCCTATTTCTTCCACTGGACCTTTCACCTTCCACTTTCGTTCGCTCAACCTTCAACTTCCACTTTCGTTCGCTTGACCTTTGGCTTCCACTTTCATTCACTCGACCTTTGGCTTCCTTTTTCGCTCACTCGACCTTCAACTTTCTTTCTACTATTCCTTCGGCTTCCTCTATCTCTTCAAGTTCACGAGTTGTGAACTTCTTTATGCTCTATTTTTATGCCCGAGATAGATACTCAGAACTGAAGCGTTTTAACTCATTTTTATACGAGTTTCACCAATGACCAAAGGACACATCTATTGGAGGGAGGCCGACTTGTATATTAAAAATATATATCGGAGAGTCTTTTATCCATAGACTTGATTATTCATGGAAACCATATAAGAGATGCTATACCCACATGGAGGTCCCACATGCCACATCATCACCTTTAATCGTGCAATCACAATTTCATGAGAATTGGAGTCATTCATTTAATCCCGCAATCACAACTTCATAAAAAAACGAAGGTTTTACAAGTGTGCACATGCTCTATCTTTGATGGAGTGGATGCGATATTCAATGAACTATTTTTAATGAATCCATCAGGTCCACAATCATATCGCAATCAAAGGTTTTAAACATCATCCTTTGAAACTCGCAATTCAATGGATGCGATATTACATTAAGTTATGTTATTGTGTTGTAGTCGGGTCTGCAATAATATCGCAATCACAATTTTTAATGTGACATCCCTTTATAACTTGTGATATGAAAGTTCCGATTTGGCGGATGTGATATTACATTAGGGTTGTTACCATACACTGATCGGGTCAACATATTATTTTGCAATCGGAGTTCTAATGTGACAAGCCTTCATAATTTGTGACGCAAAGGTTCTGATACGGTGGATGTGATATTATATTAGGGTCCGGATGTATTATATCACAATCTATGGTTTTTGGGACTTTGACTGACACACGGATTAAAACGGCCTTAACCCCTATAGTCGATTGTGATCTAAGAGTTGAATATGAGATCGACGGCTAGGATTGAGTGTAGGACCTCAGCCACGATCAAGGAAATCTATACTTTCTTACCCCCGCAGTTGCTAATCACCGTCGATCTAACAGATCTGACGATATAGATCTATTCCTCTGCCATTCTTCTTCCGCAAGCACTTGGGTTCTTTCTTCTGTGACTTCTCTTCACTCTTGCGACCTTTCGATAGTTGTTTCTCTTGTGGCTTATCTTCCTGTGACCTCCGATAACTTTGTTTATGCTCCTCCACTGTTTTCTTCCTATCTATTCTTCTTGGGCATATATTACATGTGATACTTCTAATATGGCTCCTCCAATGTTTTCTTCTTTACTCTTCTGATATCGACGTTGCTCTTTGTTCTTCCGATAACACTTACCCTTGGGCATATGCGATAACCTGCTTCTGATGAAATCTTCCTCTTATTCTTTGGCTTCATGGCTTCTCCTCTTTACTCTTTCTCTTTCTCTTTTGATGGCTTCCGATATCTTTCCTCCTCAGTTCCACTGTTTCTTTTTTTTCCACTGGGAAAATCCGTAATTTTCATTAATAAGGAAAATTACATATTGTAGATGCTTTACGCATATGCTGAGGTCACTATACACAGTGTACCTTTTAGTTACAAAAAGGATTCCGTACATAAACATCTGATAAGATGTGCCTCGCAGGGCAATCTGCTAGTGCTATATATAAAAACTGTATACAAATTCCTTTCGGCTTTACCTTACTATTTCAAAATAAGACATGTTGCTATGGTGATTACAAAAAACATCTCTGTCATGAACATGATATTCTTCAGTTTATTTATTGTCCAGGAGCATTCTGGTAACTTGGATCTATGTATGGTCAGTGGTAGTACTTGTACTCATGTTGGCCTTGTATCTCTATGATCTCCCATACTCCTCTGTCCATCAGCATGGCCTCCTTGGATAGTTTGTCAGCACTTTCGTTATGTTCCCTGTAGATATGTGAACATGTGATGTTGTTAAAAGCTGCTTTGAGTTCTAAAACTTCATTTAAGATAATGCTGAGTGTGTGGATGTGACAATCAGATATGCCGTTGAACCAATTTAAGATGATTTATGAGTCCCCGAAAATATTTATGCAAGTGCAATGATGAGCCAATGCAAAATGTAGTAAATGTCGAAGAGTGATGAGCTCAACAAAGTTGTTCGTTCCAATTCCCAGTCCCGCTTTTACTTTGTAGTAATGATGCTCGTTTTTGTGTATGATAAATCCGCTCCCACAGCCCTGCCGGTTTGCGGCCCCATCAAAGAAAGCCCATGGAGTGTTTTGATCAATTCGGGGGGGTGGATGAGGGTGGCGCAGCTTAGGGGCTGGGGGATCTGGTAATTCTCTGAATGCTGCAATAATTCCTACCTCCACCATTGGCCAGTGTACAGGTTTATCATCGAATATGTTGCGGTTTCTCGCTTTCCATATGTGCCAATTTACTAGAATTGGGAGATTGATAATCTTCGTTCCTTTGTGCCGCATCTCCCAATCTATCCGTGCCTCTGTCAGGTCTGTACCTTCCCAATTTCCAGTGTATGTAATGGTGTTTTTAAGGGCTGTCCACAGTTCTTGTATCTTCCTGCATCGCATAAAAAGGTGCTCTGTGGATTCGATAGCTCCTTTGCATAGCACGCACCAGGTTGGTCCATATTGTGCTCTGTGCGTTAGATGTTCGCATGTGGGTACTTTTTTCCTCAGGATACACCAGAAGAAGAGTTTTTATCGCGGTGTTGCTGTGAGTTTCCATATGCTATGCCACCAGTTCGAGATGACCTCAGGTTTTTTGTGACTAATAAGAAGGATGTAGCCAGCCTTTGGAGTGTAATAACCACTATCAGCCTGGTTCCATATCAGTTCATCCGGCCCCTCTATGATTCTGATGTGAGATTCGATCAGGGCCTCTTTGTATATCTGCCATTCCTGATGCCATCTTTGTGGGAGATGTAATTGTTGTGCTGTCCTCCAGGCCTGATGAAAAATATCTGAATTTTCTCTGCCTGCAATTTGGGCAATCACTTTGATATCACGTGTGAGTAGGTATCCAACCAAATCTTGAGAAAGAATATGCATTCCTCCGCTGCCAGTCCATGGGTCGATTCCGATCCTAGCCAGGGTACCGTCTTTGATTTTCCAAACCAAGTTGTCTCTGATCATGGGCAGTGAGAATAGTAATGCTTTCCATATAGATGATATACCAGCTCTGTTCCAGTTAGGGAGTCTAACCCATTCCAGAATGTCAAGGGGCCATATATATTTGTGGTATGAGAGACGGGTCCATAAGCTCTGGCTATTTAACAATGCCCAGCTCATTTTCGCTGCCAATGCTTGTGCAAAAAGTGGAAGATCATTTAATCCCCATCCTCCTCACTTTTTTGGGAGTGCTATCTTCGGCCATCCGATCTAGGCAAAGATACGTTTGTCTTGATTTCCTGCCCAGAGATATCTGTTGCATAATTGCTGTAGGCGAGCCAGAATGTGTCTTGGTATCCAGGCGAGAGCCATCCAAAAAACCGGAGTTGCTTCCAGCACGGATTTTATGAGTACTAATCGTCCTGCCCTGGAGAGGTATCTGTGACTCCAACAGGATAGTCTTTTTTCCAATTTTGATACCAGCCAGACCCAGTCTGCAATCTTCTGGCAAGTGGGCTTTAACCAGAAACCCAGATACTTTAGACCCCTGTCCAATGGATGAATGTTGTAAGGGAAAGCCTGCCGTGCTGTTTGAGATTCATTGACCGAGGTGCGGGCCAGAGTTATGGTAGATTTTCCTTGATTAACAATCATGCATGTGGCCCGTGAGAAGAGCTGTAGTATGCGGGAAAATGTCAATGTATCTCTGATGCTACCATCCAATAGGATGAGTACGTCGTCCACGAACAACAGGTGTGTGAGGAAGCACTCATCCATTGTCTTAAGGCCTCTGAGAGAACCTTCCCTTTTTTCTGAATTGATTAAGCGACTCAATCCTTCCATGACTAATAGGAATAGGAGAGGTGATAGGGGGCAGCCCTGACGAAGCCCCCTTTCAGAGTGAAAAAAATGGGAAGTCGAACCATTAATCAGGATGGTGAACGAGGGAGTAGAGATACAAGCCATGATCCAGTTTATGAGAGGAAGAGGGAAGCCCAGATGAATAAGGAGCATCTTAATGTATAGCTAGCTGACTCGGTCGAAAGCTTTTGATAGGTCAATTTTCAGGAGAATGAATTTAAGATGTTTGGACCAGATGGAGTGAAGGGCTTCCTGGGTGGATCCAATGGCTTCATGTATCTGTCTATCTTCCAGGAAAGAAAATTGCTGAGGAGCAATGTGTTTTGAAAGAATGGGTTTGAGCCTGTTAGCAATAATCTTAGAGATAATCTTGTAAAGAACATTACACAGAGAAATAGGGCGAAAATCATCAAAAGAGGATGGGGAGTCAGATTTAGGGATGAGGGCAATGAATGTAGAGTTTATAGCATGATATAAGCACCCAAATGTTCTACTTTCCTCTATCACTCTGAGCAGATCCTGTACCAGCAGGTCAAAGAAGGCTAAATAGAATTCGATAGTCCAGCCGTCCGGCCCAGGACTCTTGTCCTTCTTGAACCATTTGAGTGTGCTTTCCAGTTCCTCCATAGTGACCGGGGCCGTAAGATCAGTCGAGTCCTCCTCGCTTACAAATCTAGGGAAGTGTGTGGCCACATTAATGATCTCTGCCAAATTTGGACCTGGTGGACTTCTGTACAAACTTCTAAAATGTGATGTTCCAAGCTGGGAGAGCTTGTTGAACGAGTCTGCAAGGCCCCCTTCGGGTAGGGGGAGATTCCATATAGTATTTGCCACTTTCCTTCCCTTTGCATAGTTGTGAAAGAACCTTGAGTTTTCATCCCCAGCTTTCAGCCATATTGCTCTGCTACGCAGTCTGAGGGATTCCTCCCTTTGTCGGAGAATATTAGTCCTCTGGTTTTCCAACTCAATCAGTCGAGACTTGTCTTCGCCCGAGATGAATCCTAAGTTCCGCTCATCTAGTAGAGATCTCAACTCTTCTTCAACAAGTGAGAGCTGAGCGGTTTCCTTGGTGTACTTCTCCTTGGCCCATTTAATGACTATATGCTTCAGCTCAGAAAGGTTTTTACAAAATCCCTTAGCCAGTGATGCTTCTCTGTCAATGGAGTGTGCCATCCAGTAATCTGTGACCAATTTCATGAAGTCTTGGTCCTGGAGCCAAATATGGTTGAATTTGAAAGGGGCTTTTGGCTTATGGTGAGGGCCGAGGATCTCCAATAATATTGGGGAGTGATCTGATATACCCCCCAATCCAACCCATTGTTTATAGTGATGTAAATGATGAAGTAGGGGGCCTTTTAGCAGAAATATGTCCAGTCTGCACGCCAAAGCAGCTGCTCCCACCCTTCTGTTCCTCCACGTAGGCATGGGTTTCTACATGGGGATATCAATAAAGTTTGTCTGTTCCAGGGTATTTCTCATGAACTCTGTCATGGTATCCACCTGTGCCATAGAACCCCATGATTCACGGAAACCAAAAGAAAAATTTAGATCTCCCCCCAGAATGGTGTGGTCAGATGCTATTAATGTAAGATTAAGGAGATGCCTCCAAAAGGGCTCCCTTTGGTGGAAGGGGCCATATACATTCACAATACGAAGGGCTTGTCCGAGTTCCACTGAGAAAATGTCCATTCCCATGAATCCTTGTTCTCCCCAGGATGAATCAATCCTGATTGACCTAGGGTTATATCCGAGCACCAGTCCCCCAGATCGTCCAGTGGCATCAATTGCCAAGAACTTCCATCTTGTTGCCAGTGAGAGTAAGGATTGAGAGATTGCCTCGACCGAGCCAAGAGTCTCTTGGAGGAGAATAATGTCAGGCTGTTCCACCTCGAAGAGTCTCTGAAGGGCTAGTTTCTTGGGGGCACTAGCCAGGCCCCGACAATTGAATGATAAGCATTTCATGGGGGACTACTCCGGGGGGTTAAGGCTGCTCTAAGGACCCCATCAATTGTGGATTGTCGACCAGATGCGACCTCCACCCCAGCCCGCCAGATAGCTTTGGAAAGATCAGATTTTCTACCTCTGGAGGTCAGAGGTCCCATTCCCAAGGGGACAATACCTAGACCGACCTGAGATCCGGAAGTGATCGCAAGGTGGGTACGAGGACGAAGAGAATAAGGGTGGGAGGTAGTCTTCCTGGAAGATGACAGCGAGGAGGAAGAGGATGAGGGCGGCAAGGTTGGAGGGGCAGTGGAGGCACTCAAGGGAGGAGGCGAGATAGTGCAGTGAGCCATAGTGCAAGATGCAATTGAAGTAACGAATGCAGAGGAGATACCAAGAGATAAGGAGGAGGGGTTTAGAACAGTACCCGAGGCCTGAGCGGCTGCAGCTGCGGCCAAAGCCCTAGTCATAGGTGGTGAAGACGAGCCTAGCCCCTTCGTCCTTGCCTTCACTGGAGAGCCCTGTGCTGATGCAGTCCCCTGCGGTGGGCGTAGGATAACCGGGGATGCTCCGCTAGATGAAGTGGGAGTGATCTTTGGAGAATCCTCTGGACTTTTGTTCAGCGGACAGTCCTTAAAAAGGTGTCCCACTTGATGACAGCGATTGCAGCGGAACGGGACGCCTTCGTAATCGAGAATTTGGGTCCTGCTGTATTTTCCCCATTGCAGTGTGATCTTTTCCTCCAATCTGTCACGCGTATCCAAATGAACCAGCACACGGGTTAGGGTTCGCTTCTTTGATTCTACATACGTGCGATCATGATCCAGATACATGCCCAAAGCATTTCCTATCCTGATGAGTGCTTCCTCACTCCAATACTGTAGTGGCAGTCCAGGCAAACGCACCCACAGGGGTCCTGCTCCAATCTGTTCGCGCTCTGGGTCAAAGAGGGGACTCCACCTCTTTAGCAGAACTGGTGCCATTTCGATGTGCCAGTATTTTTCCAGTACTAAGTCCGTATAGACCTCCTTTGCGAAATGGAGGGAGAACCACCCTCGGGGGAGCACATGTACCTCCGGAAGTTATTTGAGCAGGGCTCCCATTGCGTCAGTTGGCTTGCTGAGTAGGCACGTCCTTGCACATGTCCTACCAAGACCGTTCGAGCCATGGTCACTGCTTCCCCTAATGCTGATGGGTCGCCAAAGGTGATAGTGATATCTTTGGTCGTCGCTCTGATACACCTGGATTTCCTCTTCTTTGTGCGAGGCGCCGACGGGTGATCGACAAAGGGGTTTTTTATGCCTTCAGGGAGGATGGGTTTCGAGGGTTTAACATTTACAGTCGGGGTACCAAAACATCCAGAAGGTCGAATCCCAAATTCCGGTAGGGTTTGAGATCCCTTCACCGGGGTGTCCACCGATGTAGTCAGGAGATCAGAGGGCAAGGGAGGGGGCTGATCGAAAGACAGAATATGAGGGGAAAAAGTAGAGAGAAGCTGTGCCATACCAGGAGATAGTGGAGGGGCTTCAAGGCCAGGCGACGATGCTGGAGGGTGGGCAGAGTCGAAGTGGTTAATGAACGGACTTCGTAGCGCGACCACTAGCGAAGTGTCGAGGGAATAAGGTTCCGTAACAGTCGGGGGGGCAGTAATTGGCGCAGCGAAGTTAGGGTTTCCAAATATAATATGGTCGTCCAAAGGATCCTCGGTGTAATCCACGAGATCCACCTCCATGTGACCCTCCATGACGGCCAGCAGTTGTGGTAAATAGCGACAGCTGTTAAACGGCGCGTGATCATCTCCGTTGATCCGTTACAGTGGAACGACAGGTCGGTAACAGCGACTGCCTGCGGCTCTCAGAAAAACCTAACTATCTTACCCTAGGCCCGTGCGCTCCTGTAGCTCCATCCCGTTCTCCCTAGTTGCCAGATTCATATTCGGTTAGTATAGTTAGCTATATCACAGTTCCACTGTTTCTATTATGTCTGTATTCAATCCTTGGATCCTCCATGAGTAGTATTATGATCAATTGGCATCAATGAGAAACCACACATGTAATAAGAATTTTCCATCACAAACACTGCCATATTGACATCAATGACAACCTATATTAACACAAATATCTGTAAATAATGGTAATGTGAGATACTCAATGAACCAAGTCCTTGCCAAGTCATTGGCTCTTTGGGACTCTGTCATGAGAGGTGGGTTCAATTTTACTTGGTTCAATCAGGTTAGGCCTTTTCTCACCTAGAGAATGTTATGCGGAAATAAAAAAAATCATATCTCTGCAATTATCTCTGACGTTCAAATCAAAATAAGTTGGTGGTACAAAAAATTAAGAATCTAATACATGTCATGCCTTCATTTCCTTTTCCAGCTAGCATTGAAATTCAAATTAAAATAGTTGATGGTACAAAAAGATAATGATCTAATGCATGCCATGCCTTCTTTTCCTTTTCCAATTGGCATTTTGATCACCTTTGTCCATCTTCTTCCACCATTTCATCTTCAATATCCATTTAACCCCCTCCGCCTATAAATAGATCAGTTATACATTTTGTGAAATCACATTCACTCACTTCTTTCCAACCATTCCTTCCTTTACATGAATGGAAGGGAAATGTGGTGGGTGTCCTTATGTAAGGAGGGAGGGAGGAAAGGGTTTTCATCTGTATTTCACATCTTACTTGTGGTTGTGTCCAAGAAGTTTTAAAATAGCATTACTTGTTGGTATTTTTCCTCCCAAGATACAAAGGGATATGATTTTTCTTTACTGGTGTTGTCTATCCCTAATTTCAATACTTTTTATTGTTCCCACTATCTCATTTTTCTCTAATGGTGCTCTATATCCTTAATTTATGTACTTTTATTGTTTCTACTATTATATGTTCTAATGCCTTAATATATTACATTCACTTACGTTGAGATGTCAATTGAGAATGGGATTGTCCATTAGCGATGGGTTTTCCATAGGTCTATGGAGATAGCAAGCGAAAAATTCCAATTTACTATTCAACAAATCTTAGGGCATTCTTTCATGCGTTTTTGTGAAGTTTCACTTTGTAAGTGATTAGGTTAAATGCGTTTTTTCTGTTGTGGTTTGAGGATCAAAATAGATTAGTGGAAGCTTCACTTTGTAAGTAATTATTCTTATTATATGTTCATAGGTAGTGGGTTGTGTATTCTTTATGACTATATGTGCTTGTTTTCTAATGAAGTGGAACCTTTTTGTCATTGATAACAATATCATATAATCTTATGCTTTTTCATTCTCTGAATGGGATCTGCTTCCATTGAAAATTGTTATGTTTCAAGATGATGTGTTTTGGTAATCCCTCACTAATATCCATCTCCACACAAATCTAAGAAAAGGTGAAAATTCCTTTTTTTGTTCTCCATTGTTTTGTGGATAAAATTTTTCTGCGGACAAAAGTAATCTCCCTAGACCTAGTGTCTTAGGCTAGAATAAACCAAGAAAAAAATACAATGTTTTTCCCTAGAGATGTTTGGAATGTGAAAGGAAAACCTACTTGGAATCCAATGTGGCATCCTTCTTGTCATTTCTTGTTATATCTAGATTCAACTCCAATTTCAAAAAGTGGAACCTACAAATCATCCAAAAAAAGCAACTCTAAACAAGAAGTCAAGGATTGATGTTCTACATATTCTTAATCAAGACATAATGTATAGGAGAAACAATGCACTTTTGTATTAATAATGGGAGGACAATAATACAACCGTTGTAGGCCTTGACTTTGTGAATCTCACAAAAATTTCTTGTCCTTCCTTTGCCACAATGGTAATCCTTCAAGCACACCTAAAGCACATGGATGGATTATGGACCTCTAGACACAAATGAACGACATGAAGGCATAATCAAAGTCTCCAAAGGCCTACCTAGAGACTTTGGTGGGTGATTTACTTATAGAGTAAATAAGTTAATTTTGGATTTACCATACTAGGGCTTATATCCACTTTAGAAGGAGGTAAGTTCTATGAGATAAGAGATAATACCTCATTGGTAGGAGTTTGAGATCAAATCCAACAATAAATGGTTAAACCCACTCTTGAATCTTCTATAAAGAAACTTCGAAATTATTTTTTATTTTTACTCATTTCTAGGTGTCATCGCACTTTGTGTAAGAGAAAATTATATTGACCATTGCACATGTCTTTGATGCAACTTGTGTCATCACACTTTTTGACCTAGGAAAGTGCGACGGGGACTTAAATTTAGGTTTTACCCAATGTAATGCACAATTTTTCGCAAATTCTGGAGAGAGAATGATTTTGATTTATAGGGGTTGATTGCAAGGTGTAAATCAATGATCATAGATCTGAGTTTAGGACCATTTGTTTGAATGTGACAAAATAACCTGTAACATCCATGTCCAATTTTTAAAATTTTCCAAGTTTATTCCCAATGTCTTCAAGAACTTGATGGTGCCCGAAGGAAAAGGGAAGGTTTGGAAGTCTTACCCATATTGGGATGGAAGTGACCACCATAGATGTTGCATCAAAACTAGGAAACCATGGAGTAATTGATAGCTCAACATTACCCTAGAACCAAGGTCCTTCATTAAGAACAAGATCTAGTTATTTTTTGTGTCAAATTGGACAATAGAAAATCCTTTAGAGTAGAGGTAAATATCACAATTAAATGTCCATCTATTGAGAAACTACTAATGTAGTGCTTCAAGTTTCAACAAAAAACCATTGGATCTTTACATGATGGCTTTTGTTGGGGACAATGCTTTTCTTTTAACTGTAGTGGTCTTCGCTTGGAAAACATCCTTGAAGATACAGAGGGACCATTTGAGGTATTTGTTGTGTTGGTATGAGGAGGAATCCTAGGGGAAAATCCACATAATATTGAGGTCATAATAATAGTCGAATCCTCGTTGATATTATGATCATTGAGAAGAGAATAGTAAAAAAAAAACTTCCCTGCATATTGTAGACATTAGAAACCAATGGGAATGCCCCAGTTTTTTTCCATAGCCTGTTTAAGGGAGAAAACAATGAAGTCTCCATCGACCCAATAACTAGAAGTTTTACCATTGTAGTTCCTTATAAAAATCTAGAATTTTTTTGATTGACTCAACGCATTGAAAGACTAAGTTCTTACTCCATACGGGGTTGGTGAAACAAGGGAGGCTAACAGTATACAATGAAGAGTTCTAGAGGGAATAAGTAACATTGGAGAATATAGGTGTTTTGAAAAATCGGACACATGGATAAGAAAAATGTTCAACAGGAGAAAGAGACATAATACTTGTCAATTGGGACCATCACTTTGCCTTCATTAAGTAGAAACCGCCTTTTGGACCAACCAATAGAGTCCCATGGGATTTTTGAACTCCATATCTAGGCTTTGCGTAGACCAGGGATAAGATGTCAAAATATGAACTAGTCCTACCACCGGAAATGGCCTCCTTTTGAGCCTCCCAGAATGCCTATTACTATTCCAACTAAGGGGCGAAGAAAACCTTCCGTGTCTAACGAAATTATCAGGAAATGATGCTTACAGGCCTGAGTCAGAGATTTCAAGAGTAGTGGGGCCAAATTTAAACTGGGCAATGACATTTAGGATGTTTTAAAATCGATTAGAAATCCTAACATCGATTTCCATAATCGCCTTCGTCTTTTTCCTCCTCTCTTCACTTACAACTATCATTTGAAGGTATAACTTTATAAACAATTTTTTTTAACTATTTGACCTACTCAAGATAATATTATATATTTAAAATTATAAAAATTTTAATATAAATAAATTTATAAATTTATAAATGTTAAATTAAATTTATTATTACATATATTTCGAAATAATTTTCACAGTATCATAGGCACACTTGGCCTCTTCTCGGCAGCACTTCACTCAAAAAGCTCTGCACACAACTCACTCAACAATGTTGTATCCCCCTCATTTGTGAATTGCAATATTGGGTTTTGTTCCCTTATTGCACACTGGATGATGTTTCCTTTGTTGTTATCAATATTGCCTAGAAGCATACCTGAACACATGGTTATCCATGCTGCTATTGCATCAAATTTCTCGACCTTTGCAACCACATTAATTTTGAGAATGGGCTCCTAAGCACTTCTCCACGCTGACATTTAATTCTCAGTTCATCTGTGTACCAGAGTAGGGCTATTCGTTCTTCTTAATTTCCCATAGAGATCATAGTATACTGAAAGCATGGCTTTCTGAACTATGGTCAAGTACTTGAGCTATTTTCTTCTTGTCGTGAGATCCACTCAAGTATGGTGATTTTGCACCCAGACATCTTTTCAATTTAATTATTTATAGTGTGCAAGAAAGATCAAGGGTGGCTAATTATGTTTTATGACAAACTCCATTAATTTTATCCTGCATGTCATGATCCTTCACTGCCTTAAATAAGAGATCTTGGAAAATTTCATTTTCGTTGACCCCATTAGCTCAACCTGTGCACTCAAACCATGCATGCACAATAGCTTTCGACCCATCCATCCAAAGTTCAAATGCTTCCCATTAAGAATTCCACCAAATATAACTCCGTGACCCTTTCTTATTATAACCCCTCTCATGTTGGACCTTAGCCTCTTATCCACCATAGGAATTGATGTTGTGACCACAAATAAAAACTTTAAGCTCTAAAATCATTTTAAGCCTGTAAGGGCTTATTTTCTTCATTAACTATCCACACCCTTGGTCTCGTTTTCTACACGTAACTTCATGTTAGCGCTTAGCCCGTAACTCTCTATCCTAGCACTATCATCTTTCCTCCGCATAAAATTTTTGGGTTGGGCCTTGCAGGCTTAGTTGTCCTGCGAGGTACTCCCTGCATTTTTCTCATTGGTTTTTGCTCTGCCATAATGCCTTGTTAGCTCGATGCTTGTTTCCTGACGCCTTTATGTGCACCATTAAAAACTATCGGGCTTCCCTTTACGAGCTAAGATGTCCTATGGGGTCCACCATTGCAACTAGGAGCCAATCATATTTCCTCTGAGATGAGCTATGAATCCACATATTCCCAATGCCTAGTCAGCCTAGAGACTCCACCTATGAGCCTTTCTAATCCTGTCGGGGTAGCCCTGCTTGGATGATTTCATGCATACATTATGAACCCAAGTGGCACCTCCTGAGTGGTGACACATGCCACCCAGATTTGGCCCATTAGGACACCAAAAAATATTGAATTTTCCTGCCACGTGTCCTCCATATAGTTATGTCACATTGACATCATCCCGCTGATCCTCCTTTGTGTGCTTAATAAAACCTTTGGGGTAAACTCTGTTGGGCTCCCACTGTTGGGCCAAGTTGTAATGTGGGCTCCACCACAAACCAATTAGGGTTCTCTTGGTTTCTCTGTTTTTCTCCAAGTAAGGCCACTTGTTTCATCCTAGTGCTTTAATATTATGTGCCCTTTGTAATCTTCCAAGGTAAACTCCATCGTGATGATTGTTGTGTGGGCTTCTACTGGGCCAATTAAAATCACTACCACTGTAGCAATGTTGACCACATTTTCCTGACTCATTCACTTAACCACTTTGCTAATTTTTTGTTACATTTGGAAATACTGCCAAACTAAAACACTTAAGGGTTCTCCAACCACTTTTATATTTTCCACTTTGACTTTAGGGCACCTCAACTTTGACTATAAATAACTCCTGATCTAGGAAACCATTTGCGAACTTCAACATACCATTGGAGCTGAGCACTATCCAAATATTCTTCTTCCAAGAGAATCTGAGGTAATATATTGAGGCATAAATTCCTTCAAATCCGAGGACTCCCAACCATCATATTCATCATATTATGACTTCTCCAATAAGCCTTATACTATGATGATTCTCTACAAGATATTGTAACAACCATGGGGCTCCCCTTGAGCTTGAAACTCCATGTGCATCAATGTTGGCCTAGTTGCCATCACAACTAGCCTAGTGGACATCAATGCACACATGATTAACACCAATGCCCCCACATTTGTTGTCACTAGCTATCAGATAATGCCAACTATCCAACACATCTCCTCCATGCCTATTAACATCAATTCCGACACACTTGCTACCACTAGCTATCCAGACAATGAAAATTGTCCAAAAATATCCCCTTTTTGCATTGATGGCAACACCCCATCACTTCTCCACATTGATGGCCAATACTCATGTTGCTTCCAAAATTCTCCTTGCATGTGCCACCAATATCTTTGCATGGGCCATCACAACTTACTCTCCCCCTTTGACATAAATGGCAAAGGGATACAGGTTGCTCCTTCTTCTCCCTCTAATAATTAATGATTGAGGATCTAGTTATTGATTTGCATGCTTATCTGTTGAATTCTTCTTTAAGGGTTGATATCTTCTTGATGGGGAAATAAAAGTATGCCATGCAAACTCAACTACAACCATCATAGACAGGGACATCTACAAGAATCGAGTATTAGTAAAACATGTCTTTATGTCTTTTTGTATCTAACGTTGCTTTAGGAATTATAAATTTATGATATTCTCCCCTTGAAGATATACTACCTCTTTTGTGAAAGATCATCCAGTTTTGGTCCTCTTATGGTTGTTGGCTGAATACTTTCTCTGCCAATGCATATTTTGTACCAATTAAAAGAAATAGATACCAATTAAAATTTCTCATGGTATTGTTGTCGCATGCAAATACCAACCATTAGTGATGAATTTGAGCTTGATCTTCATTGTTGTTTTTGTTGTTGCTAAGATTGTGCCCACTTCTCATGAGCATGCTAAACTCTCTCCCCTGAGATCATGCTACCACAACTATATATTGCTACTTAATGATACCAATTGCACCAAGAAGTTGATAAAAATTAGACAATGTATTAAGAAAATTCTTATAGCTCCTAGTAAAAAAGAAATGCCCACTTACACAAAAAGGTTACTCCACTTGAACCTAGACCACTAATGGACATAGTGATACCAATTGAAAGGTAAGAGACATTCAAATATTGTACCAATTTTTTTCATGAACATAAGATTGCTAAGAACAATCAAATTCACAACTTAAATGAAATAAGAGTATTTCACCCAAGATGTGAACTTTTCATTTCCTGAACAATCACTCTTCTTTAGGCTATCGATTGTTTCCTGCTACTACTACTAAAGCAACTCCCTTGAGCGAATGCTCTCTAATATCCTACATCTCCTTCCTTGCTTCTGTGTGGCTATATGATCCTATGGAACTGACTTAACTTTGGGCCTCTTGTCATTCCACACTTTTGTTATAACTCCTCTTCTTCCACAACATAGAGTAATGTTGTGTACTCCCCATGAAACGATGTTGTCTTCTTTTTCATTCTCTCAGAATGATGATATATTTGAATTAAACAAATTTATCACTGTACCCAACACA
Organism: Pinus tabuliformis; assembly: GCA_031772625.1. Lineage (NCBI taxonomy): Eukaryota > Viridiplantae > Streptophyta > Pinopsida > Pinales > Pinaceae > Pinus > Pinus tabuliformis. The sequence goes on along the minus strand of CM062811.1, from coordinate 665,607,529 downwards.
GGGACTCAGTCATACCTCCAACATTGAGATGAACTTTTTATTATTCTTCTTTGATAGCTTACATCTAACTTATTTGGCCTCCTTTGAAGGAATTCTCTTCCTTCAATGAAGAGAAACAAAGGATATACTCCCCTTAAGAAGAATGCACTCCTTTTTCTTCCACACCTTTATTTTCCGAGTCCTAACAACAAAATTTCTTTCTAGCTGCTCATTTTCCCATGTTTGGGATTTTTCTAGGCTACACATGTCTAGAGGGCACTTCTCCTTCACCTGTTCTTTAATTTCTCCTATATTCACCCAAATCTTCTTGCTGCATTTTTTCTTTCTTTGCGAAGAAGAATTAAATTGGTTACCTCTTTATTTTCCAGCATGAGGTGTAAGCTCATTGTTGTAGCAGTTCCAGATGAGTCCTTTCCTAAATAATAGGAAACATTATCATGATTTTTCTTATGATTTCTTTCTTGTCTTTTCACCGTGTCCCTTTGACATAATGCACTAGAGACAAATCAGCTACTACATTAGCATGCATATTCTGAGAGGCACACTCTGCCTTGCCATAATTGCAAGTTGCTGCCTTGTGCCCAATATTTCCACAATTGTAGCATTTGACATTGTGAAAATTCCTAAACCAGGAATCCCTACTGCAACAACTGATATTACTTCTCCTACTTGTTAAACCATACAAGTTATTTATTGTGTTCTATGGTAAATATCAAATTGAATATAAATGCAACATTCACTATTAAAAAATAATATGCCGAAACAAGAAAATGAACAAGAAAAATATATAACACAATGACACAACTATTTTTGGACAAATGTCCCCAGAAAAACCCAATGTGGGAAAATTGGTGCAGTAAATGAGGGTTTCTTTATTATTTTTCAACAAAAATCTCATGTACAAGATACAACCAGCAGAATAGAAGAGGATTCTCTGTGAGAATTTTTACATACACTTCTTGACAAGTTTTTTATTCAGGAGAGAACCTGTTGTCCCATCTGCGTCTCACTGCGTCATCTCCTGAGAAATACGTTATCCCAGCATCACACTGCCTCTCCATTGTCCTCTGTGCCTTTTTCTCCTGTCCTCCAGACTAATGTTGGTACCCTCCCTCTCTCCTTCTCACCTGAAACTCTCCCTCTGATTTTGTTTTCTCTTACCAAACTTCGACCATTAATCAAATCAAACTTACTCAAGTAACTGAGTATCTGCCTTTGGTATGTTTTCCAAATTCCCATCGATGTCCTTCTTATAATCTTCGAGTTGAGAACCAATGGCCCGGATTAGATTCTAACTAATGGCTTAAATCATTTGGACTCGATCTTCTTCTTCTTCTAGAAATTACACCCACAATTTAGATTAATACCCATGAATTATTTTAATGTCCTAAGTTTAGACTTAGGACCCATTAAAATAATTAATTATTTTAACTGTCTCTGGATGGAATTTCCCAAAATGATTTCTGGGTATTATGGAATACATGTGTCTAAGCCTCTCTCCAAAATTTGAGACTTAGTGCACATCCGATGCTACCAGAAATCAACACTCCCTCTTAGCGAGGAATGTGCTATAGCATTGCAACCTGCCCAAACATCATGTTGTTGTGTAAAATCTCCCTCTGTGATGTTGATGTATGACATCACTACCCGCCAAATACTACTCAAATGCTACATTTCTACTACTACTGACCTTTCCACTGCGAACACTACATTTGTACTGCAACCCCCTCTCATTCTCTACCATACCCATCTGCTCCTTAAACTGAATGAACTTTCTCTTCCTAGATCCTTTGTGAGTATGTTTTCTACTTGATCTTCTGTGGGAACATACTACGGTTGTATTGCTCGACGTTGAACACAGTCTCTGATAAATTGACATTTGATATCAATGTGTTTCAACTGATCATGAAATATTGGATTCTCAGGGAGTTTGATACAACTCTTATTATCACAGTAAATCCTGGTCGCTTCCATATTTTTTATGAATAAACTCACATGTAGTTTTCTAAGCCATATAGATTCACACGTAGTTGTGCTCACTACCATATATTCATCTTTTGCTGAGCTTAGAGCTACCGACTTCTGCTTCCTGTTGCACCAAGAGATCATTCCTGATCTAACACTGGAGGAATATCGAGAGGTACTTTTCTGGTCTACTGAACTGCCTACCCAATTTGCATTTGTGAATCCATTCAATCTGATGTCATCCCCTCAAGAGTATTTCTACTCATGTCTGACTGTTCCATGCACATACCTTAGAAAGTGCCTAGCTACTGCCCAATGCACCCTTTTCGGTTCCACCATGAACTAACTAAGGGTGTTGACAGTGTAACAATTGTCTGGCCTAGTGTTGACCAGATACATGAGCGACCCAATGAGTTGTCTCTATAAGGTGGGGTCCACCTCCTTTTCTCTCGATCCATCTATTTTCTTCCAGTTGGTGATCATGGGAGTATTCATGGGCCAACAATCCAACATTCTGAATCTCTTCAGAATTTCTATAGCATATCTTCCTTGCCCAGGGAAGATCTCCCCATTCTCCTTCCAAACTTCCAACCCTAGAAAATAATGCATCAACCCCATATCCTTCATGTCGAATTCTACTTCAAGATTCTTGTTGCAGTCTTGTATGAGCCTAGACGACCCTGTTAAAAACAAGTTATCCACATATAATACCAGAATAAGTAGCTCATTCTCTACCATTAAATAATAGATATTGGGATCAACATCACTCTTGATGAATCCAAACTGCTGCAAGTAACTATCAATCTGACCGTACCATGCTCTGGGTGCCTACTTAAGCCCATACATGGATTTATTTAATATGCACATGAGTTCTCTTTTCATGCATTTCGAAGCCTTTAGACTGTTATATATACACCTCTTCTTCTATCACCCCATTCAGAAATGTTGTCCTGACATCCATCTGGTGAATCTCCCATCCCGTTTGAGCTACTAGGGATATAATGGAAATGATAGAGGTATATCGGGATACTGGGGTGAAGGCATCTTCATAGCCTATTCCTTCTTCATGTGCATACCCTTTTTCCACGAACCTAGCCTTGTACTTCTTTATACTTCCATTTGAAGCATACTTGATCTTGTAGATCCACCTTGATCCTACAACTAATTTATCCTTTGGTCTAGGTACTATTTCCTGAACATCATTTGTCATGATAGAACTATATTCTTCTACCATGGCATCCACCCACACTTGGTGTTGAACGACTTCCTAAAAGCTAGAGGGTTCTTCCACTTGTGCTACTAAGGCTTGGTATCTGTCACGCTGTCTATGCTACCTCTTCTCAGATCTATGAGCTCCAACAAACTCCTTTACGTCCCTCATCATCTGTCGTACTTCCCTGCTAGTTATACCATTGGTGTTGGGAGGCTCAATCAACTCCTCCTCCTGGTCCTGTCATTCCATCTTCTGAGAACTACTTGGATTTCCTTCCTTTGAGGAAATTTTGGTACAAGTCACTTTACTCGATCCAGATGTCTATCCTCCTACCTGACCTCCTTGTGGCCCCTGCTGCTGCTAGACTAATGGAACATCTACTAATTGACCTTCTGCTAGCATCTCTTGAGATTTCCTAAAATCTCTATCCTCCATGAATTCCGCATCCCGTCTCACTATAATTTTCCTCGTGCTAGGAATGTAGATTCTGTATGCCTTTGAGGTCTCACTATATCCTATGAGGTACCCCTTTTCTGTCGTTTGATCCGGTTTTTTACGCTTTTCATCTCAAATGTGACAATATGCCACACTTCCAAATATCCTGATATGAATTACTTTTGGCTTCTTCCCAGTGAAGAAACTTTCAGGCATTCTCTTCCCCAATGCTTTGTGAGGAGTTCTATTCTAGATATATACCCTTGTGTTGCAAGCCTTTGCCCATAAGAATATAGGCAAGTCATAATCATGCAACATAGCATTCTTTTCCCCAACAATAGTTATATTTTTCCGCTTTGCTACTCCATTCTGCTTTGGATATATGAGGTTGTCCATTCTCTTTTGATTACCTCCTTTGCACAAAAATGTGTGAAGTCTTTGTCCATATATTATCCACCATTATCTAAACGCAATACCTTTATCCTTTTCCCTGTCATGTTTTCAACGAGAGCCTTAAAATCTCTTAATCAATCAAAGACCTCATCCTTGGTCTTTAAGAAATAGATCTGGGTTTTTCTAGAGTGACCATCAATAAAGGTGATGAATTATTCACCACCACTAAGAGCTCTTGTGGACATTGGACCACAGATATGAGTGTATTAATCCCAATACACATTATGCTCTATTTTTGCTTCTGGAAAAATATGTTTTAGCGTACTTCCCTAGTATGCATCCTCTCCATAAATCATCATGCTTAGTACTAAGGATTGGAACTCCTGTAACCGTCTCTCTGAGCATCCTCAATGCTCCGTCGTGTAAGTGTCCCATTCGCCTGTGCCATAATTCATTCAGTTCCTTTTCACCATTGTGATTGCTACATATCAGTTCCATTGGAGACTCGAGCTACAACCTATATAGTCTATTGCTTCGAGCTCCAATTTTTCTCTTCTTCTTCCAGCTTGGATGCTTGACATCTACTTTATTTCCAATGAAGTATACATCATATCCCTTGTCCTGTAACTGGGACACTAGAATCAGATTAATTCCTAACTCAAGCACATGCAGAACATTGGTGGCTTGGATGTTGGTTATTTCTTTTGTCTAAAATTCTATCATGCCTCCCCCTACTGGAGTACACTTCATTCTGTTTTCCATAGTAATATGGAAGTTCATTTGTTCTTCTTGATAGCTCGAGAAATATTCTTGCACTCTAGTCATATGGGCTGAAGCCTTGCTATCAATGTACCAAACATCTACTGACGTTGAACTTGCTAAGCATGTGAATTATTCTTCTAATTTGGAAGATAATTCATAGACGTCTTGAATTTCCTTCTTTGTGTTATTTTTCTAACAATCTTTGACCCTATCTTGCCCAAGAAATTGCCTGCAGAAAACTGCATCCTACCAGAAAAATAACTCTTCGCTAAAGCTTCTACTGTGCTCCTCCCTCTACCACTAAAAAATCTCAATCTAGAATCTTACCTCTCTATCGACTTACTCAGAGAGATTTCCCTCGAAAATCTAGCCCTCTGGACTGAACTATGAAAACCCTCTGGGGATTCGAATCGTTGCCTCTACAGGAATTTCAAATTCATTTCTTCCTTTAGTGATGGGTCTTCTTCTTCTATTCTTCTTACTTCACCTGCTTCTCTGATACCATCCGAAAATTCCTAAACCTGTAATCCCTACTACATAAACTGATATTACTTCTCCTACCTATTAAACCATACAAGTTATTTATTGTGTTCTATGGTAAATAATCAAAGTAAATATAGCTACAACATTCACTATTAAAAAATAATATGTCGAAACAAGAAAAATATACAACACAATGACACAGTTATTTTTGGACAAATGTCCCCGGAGAAACCAAATGCGGGAAAACCGATGCACCAAATGAGGGTTTCTTTATTATTCTTCAGCACAAATCTCATGTACATGATACAATCAACAGAATATAAGAGGATTCTATGTGAGAATTTTTACAGACACTTCTCGACAAGTTTCTGATTCAGGAGAGGACCTGTTGCCCCCTCTGCATCTAACTGTGTCAGCCCCTGCATAAAAACTATGTATTCTGAGTGGCACAATGCCTCTGTGTTGTCCTCTGCCTCACAACCTATGCATTGTCCTCCTTTTTCTTTGTGTCTTCTTCCCCTGACCTCCAGACTGATGTTGATACCCTCTCTCTCTCCTTCTCACCTGCAACTCTCCCTCTGATTCGATTTTCTCTTGTCGAACTTCAACCAATGAGAAGATTGAACTTACTCGACTAACTGAGTATCTGCCTTTAGCGTGTTTTCCAAATGCCCATCGATGTGCTTCTTATAATACTCCAGTTGAGAACCAACGACCCGGATTAGATTCTAATCAATGTCTCAGATCATTTGGACTCGATCTTCGTCTTCTTCTAGAAGTTACACCCACAGTTTAGATGAATACCCATTAATTATATTAATTTCCTAAGTTTAGACTTAGGGACCCATAACAAATAATTAGTTATTTTAACAAAACTGTCTCCAGATGGAATTTCCCAAAACAATTTCTGGGTATTGTGGAATACATGTGTCTAAGCCTCCCTACAAAAGTTGAGACTTAGAGCACATGTGATGCTACCAGAAATCAACAAACATAACATAGGAAAGGGGCAAAAGGAATACTATATCTGATATCATTCTTGTCAAAGCTACTACTGCTTTCCACATGCTTATTTTCGGTCACCCTATGCCTTTTCGGGTCACTTCTCCTCAACACATTTTGTATTATTGCAAACCTTAAACAATACATGGAATTATGCCCAAAATTGTTGCAAGAAAAGCAATAACCATGAAAAGGATTTTGATAGTTGAAAATACATTTTCTTTGAGGGCTCTGTCCTTGAGGGGAAAATGAGTTTTTATTTTATTCATTCGCTCTCTATAGTTTTTTCAATTGTTTCCTTTCACTTTGCTTCTTCGTCACTACCAGGCATATTCTCAATTTATCCTATTGATGAAGACTCATGAGATATTTCTTCGTTCTCACAATGAGACATCATTTTCTCCTCTTTTGAGGTATCTTATTTTGTTATTGCTATTAATATCGTGTCATGTCCCTTCCCAAATGGATTTGTAATAGGTCTTGGTCTCACCAAAATTTCGTATAAAATTTTGATAAGTAAAAGATCCCTGCAATTTTGACTTAGGGACTTAGGAGAAATGAAGGCTAGATTAATTTGCTAGTGGAAGGTGGGGGTCACCCACGTGGGAAAACGCATTGGGAAATTCTAATTGCCTTAGAGGGGAAATGGTATGGCTTGTGGAGGGTCCCACATGGGGGAAATGAGGCCCATGAATTTATAAGGAGGAAGATCTCCTCACTTGAGTATTCATTCATACTTACACATCGAAATTCACATGTTGTTTTCTCAAGCTGCTTAGCTGAGTCAACTGGCTATTTAGCCATGAGTCTCTCAAGTGGAGGATTCAACCTTACCTGCGGGGACTATGAGTTCCACCCTAGGAAGGAATTTTCAGAGTACCTTAAGGAGCACTGGGGAAGATTCATAGTCAACACACTCAACCCACAAACTAGCAGTGTGTATTTCTAGGCCACACAAAGAGGCGAACACGTAGTTGTGATCAACGGTTCGGTCATGCATCACTTGCTGGAGAAACTTGGAGATTTGGAGTATATTACGAGTCCAACCTTGGGGAGGAGTTTTGGATCAGGTGGGTGTAACATTTGGGTAGTTCAAAAATCAACCTTGGAGGACTGCAGAGAGATCTCAGTGATTTGGGGCATTTTTGGAGAGCTTTCTAAGCACCCTTCAGACAGACCGAGTTTTCCAGCTTGACGAGGAGGACGGGCTCCTTGGGAGTCGAATTTCAAGGATCTAAACTAGGCCAAACCCTTCCTGGGTTTTGGTGGGTATTGGTTGAGGATACGGTAGCTGAAGTTTCACAATTTTCTGAGCAAGGGAAGTAGTGGTTCCAACACTTCCTTTCCAGCAGACAACATAGCTTTCTAGGTAGTGTGGATCAGTTTTGGAGCAACAGTTGGGTAGCCCTCAGATCATCATTTGCTCACCTGGGTTTCGTCACGCTTATCCTTGGAGACAAGCCTAGGTGCACCATTCCATTCACTGATTATTTTCCCCATGATGATTTAATAAAATGGCTCAGAAGTTCTCTATTTCCAGCATTTTCATTGGTGTTTGGTGATTGCATCTCATTTCTGATTGTTAATTTCCTAGTTAGGAACATTATAGTAGTATCAGAGTCCATATCTTGGCTCAAATATGGGGAGTTTCTCCTATGAGAGAAGGGGACTAGCAGAATCTTACATATAGGAGGGAGAGGTACTGAAGCAAAGAAAGAGAGTTGGAGATCACTCCAGACACTGAGGATAGGGGAAAGGCAGTAGTAGTAGAGGAAGACATGGTAGAGCCCAGGAGCAGGGAGGAGATGGCCTTTGATAGCCTCTTGAAGGCTCTGAATGATCTAGTAAAGGGACAGAATGAAATGTTAGAAGAGATTAAAATGCAAAACTGGGAGAGAACCACTACTAGGGGATTCCCATTTGGGGAGACTTCAGGGGGCTTCTAAAAAATTTGACCATTGTTCACCCGCAACACAACCTCCATCATCGAGTTGGAAAAATCGAGCTACACTTCCCTCTTTCATGCCTTTGGCACAGGCTGAACCAGCAGGGTCGAAGACCCTTCACAGATGGGAGAACACTTAAGAGAATGACAGTCCATGGTTGCAGACTTCAGGGAAGCACTCTCTTTCATAGATCATTTATGTAAGATCAAGAAGAATGAGAAGAGAAAAGGTTATGGAGGACAGGGCACGCATAACTACAAGTTACAGAGGACAATAGGGAGGATGTACTCTTCCCCACGTATGATTCCATTTCCAAGTGCACTTCCCGGGCCTAGGTTGAGAAGTTGGACACTTATTTCCAGCTTAACTAGATGACGGATTTGGAAGCCATCAAGATGGCCATGCTGCACATGGAGGGGGAAGCCCACAACTGGTGGTTTCATTGCTTGGTTGCCTTGGAAAATGCCAACGTGACTTTGTATGAGTATTTCACCAGGAGGGTGGTGGAGCGCTTTGACAAGAGGTATCCAAAGGCTCACTTCAGGGAGCTAACCCAACTTCGAGATACAGGCAACCCAGAATAGTACATATCAGATTTCTTGAGAGTTTTAGTGATGGTGCCAGACCTATCAGATGATTGGATGGTATACACCTTTATAGAGGGCTTACTTGAGCCCCAACGTGGATTGGTGAAGTCACACAGACCCTCCATACTACAAGAAGTAGTTATGTGTGCCAGAGATTTAGAGGGGGCCATCCCCAAGACATGATCACCCTTTCCTGCATGTACCCCCTACCCCCAGAAGGGGAATGACACTAGATCCCCACCTCAGAGAACCACACAGGGACAAGTCCAATTGGATGATGAGATAGGAAAGGACCTCCAGAGGAGGAAGCTGTGCTTTACTTGTAAGGAGCCCTGGATACTAGGCCATCGGTGCACAACTGGAAAAGCACATTACATTGAGATCTTCGCAGATAGTGACCAGGAGGAAAAGGTGGAGTAGGAGTGTGGTATGGGAGACAGTGAGAGTCAAGCAGAGAGGGGGCCACCACCATCACGTCCACAGGCTGGGGGGGCATCCTTTTACCCATATGGGGGAGTCCTTGCTTCTTTATTTGGTGTCCCCAAATTTCTGACATTGTGAATCAGAGGCACGATACAGGGGCAATGGGTGTTAATCTTATTTGATAGTGGGGCTACCCACGACTTCATATATTCCCAGTTGGTTCAGAGGAGGGGCCTCACCATGAACTAGTTTGAGGGTTTTTTAGTCTTGGTGTCGGGTGACCGTACCATGGAGTGCACTCGATATGTGCCTACTTTGATAGTGGCCACAGGGAACTACTCTATGACAAACCATTCTTTTGTGTTCGATGTGACAAACACCAATGTGGTGATGGGTGTCCAGTGGTTATACTCCCTTGGGCATGTTACCACTGATTGGAAGAAATTGGAGATGGAATTCACCGACCCGGATGTCCTCAGAGGCATGCATTCATACCCACCACAGGCAGTCTCAGCTCAAGGCCGATCTATGACATGGAGACATAGCATGGGTAGTGGAGCTGAGGGTTTCAGAGGTTGAAGGGCAGGCCCAACCACGACCTCCATACATACAGGCTTTGTTAGATAGGTACTCACTCGTATTTGGAGATATCCCATGTTGGCTTGGTGGGGCCTGACCCAGGTTCAGTGTTAGTTTTCCAAACAAATCCCTACACTACTGGCCCTTTTGGCATCATCCCACGGAGTGCAAACTGAAGTCTCACCAGAAGAAATATGGGGGGATGCTAGAACCAAGCTTCCGCACCCTGAGATGGTTGTGATGTTGGTTTATTCCTTCTATTCCTACTCTCGCACAGGTCATTAAGTTATAGGACTCTGTCTGTCTAGCCCTTTATTCCACCCTTCAGTACCTCCGTGAAGGGGTACGATTGGCTGTCGTGCAGCCCTAACCTATGGTTTAGGTACTTTCGTGATAATAAAGCAGTGTATAGAATAGGTTTCCAAGTTATCCTTAAGTGTTTAATTATCTTACTAAAAAATCACAGTTAGCGCCACGTAAACAGATATTCTTACTTGCGTTCGATTAACCAACGTAATTACATATATTCGCGCATCACATAAGCATTGTAAATAAAATCCATATTGTTATAGACATTTTTGGGCACTGCAACCCCAAGCATGAAATGTCCATAAACCAAGGGCTCCTAAGTACCTAAAATTAATGTTCTAACCCCTAAAGGAACAAGGTCAACTGATTACAGCTTCTCCCAGAAGTTCTCCATGAAAAACTGCTTAGAATTGGTCAAAACAGGATCATTTCAGCTGCTCCATAGGAAAAGTGTGTTTCATCTCACCTAAACACACTGTGCGGGTGCGTTGCATTTCAAAAATCCCTTCTATGGGGTGCGATGGGCGAGAAATGACAAATGGCAGTGTCATTCCGCAAGGTGGAGAGGCAATGGAAGCTTCCAGAAACTTCTCCTGTGACACTTGCCTCTCTGAATTCGACCAAGGATGAGTAAGAGATCATCAATCTCCAAGTGGAAGCAAGAACTATCATAGGGAAGACACTAATCAAATCACAAGCTGACTCATCTCCCTTACAGATATCTATATATGGATCCCTCATCCCAGAGATCCAGAGGCTGGAATTTTTCATATTGTAAGGAATTGCTGTTGGTTTCTTGATACAAAACATCAGATTGTTGGGTGATCTAAGCTTTGTATGAGGTGAAGAGGGGCTTCCTTGCTGAGAGGATGATGCTGGGTCAGAACAACTGTTTGTAACTCCCCTTGGCTCTTTCTTGTTTATCAATAAAATCTATTCAAGTTTTCCTCCATACTCTTGTGTAATTTATGTTTGCTGCATTTGTATGGTCAATTTACATCTAATCCTAGATTGTTTATGATTATAGATCCATGTTCTTGTATAGTGCTATGCTACTGTGATCTTACAGGTACTCTGTGAAGCTGGGCATGCAAGGGAACAAGTAGCGAAAGACTATCAAGAAAGAGAGGAATCGAACCAGGAGATTAGCGCAAGACAGAGGATGGTCTTCTTTGTTCTTCTCTATCTATACTTCATAAAGGAAAAACGAAAGTAGCTTACTTTGTTTGTTTCTAAGGCAGCTATCACACCTTAGTGGGATAAGCAGTTCTAAGTAGACACTTTTCCCTGTAACAAAATGGCGACTTCGCTGGGGACGAATTAGTTTGTTTGTTTATCTTCCTTGTTGTCTATTTCATAAACTTACAGACGGAGCCTGAAGTCATGCCAGGTAGCTTTCAAACTGCATTTTCTATGCAAATGCAAAGTAGATAAAAGCCGCTTTAGTCAATCTCCGGGATCTGTTTATGATTTAAACAACTGATTCAAAAACTCTCTAATTGCCCCTTGTGGTAGCTCTTGGATCCTCCTTAGATCTACCCCTGATTGTTGCATTACTGACTACCATTTGCTCGGCCAAAACCCATGAACTGAACTGCAAACTGTGACCCGGAACCCAAGCAAAGTCTTGTCTCTGGCCCAACGTAGGTAATGTTCTGAGAATCTGAAATTCAGCGCACTTCCCGAGTGTAGCAGGTGCGCTGCATTTCAAATTCCCTGTGTTACAGGTGCGCTGATCAGACTAGCATTGTTCAGTTTTGGTTTTCGTGATTCATTCTTTCCAGTTCTGTTCATGAATTTTGCTGCCTGTGATCAGTATATCTCTGTTTGAAACCCCTTTTCCTTACTGTTATTCCGCCTCCTTTGTACAAAAGAACTGTAAATATTTTTGTGTGTTTGTTGAGTCATTTTCAGTTCTCCTTTACAAAAAGTAACATAATCGCACTGTCGTCCTTTGATTTGAAAGTGTTGCAAGTGTCGCTTTCAGGAATAGGAAAAAGTTTGATTGTTGTAGATAGTCGATTATCCTGTTACTATTGTTTTTGGTCTGAATTTGTAATTTTTCTAGTGTCAAAAACAAGTATTCATTTCCAAATCGTAAGGTGTTGTGATTGCCTCCATTTTTGATTTCGAAAAGAAACTTGTTGATAAATGTCGCTTGAAAAGTAATTCAGATTTGTGCATCAACTTTCTTTTTATCATTTACATACTAAGAAAGTCGAAAACAAATACATGCATGTGCATTTGCGTTTAGACAGTCTGATTGGTTTGATTTAGGAAAGTGCATTTAGAGTGTGCTCTTTGCTCTTTGTGAAAGAATTCTGCCTTTCTTTCCTTAGTATCTAGGATTTTCATTGCACAAAGAAGATAAAAAGATTGTTTATCATCTTAGATTGCATTTTAGGAATTACATCTACATCTCGCGGTGAAATTGAAAGGAAAACTTCATAAACAAGATCAACTATAAAATAAATTCAATGAATCTAACAACGCTTTGGAACCTAACGCAAAACATTTAGAAGTCTAGGCTAGAGATGTATTCTGGCATCGTAAAGCCTGGTAACTGTTGTTCTCACTGATGGTTGGGTGATTCCTCCACTTTGAGACGATAAGTGCCAGTACGGACTTGTGCTCCCACGTATTGTCGAGTATATTTTGGGAGACCACAATAGGCTTGATCCTTTATCCATAGGAAGCCGTGTCTACCGCCCTATCGATCGCAATGCACTGAACACAGCATTCGGCAAGATTGATTGCCGTACTGTAAAAAGTATTCTGCAGTTTTGCGATTGGTTTGGTAATCCCTCTACCTAGATTTCCAGAGCAGTCCCTTTTGTTCCTTTTCAGACTCTTTAACGGAAAATGTCCATCTGAGCACTTGTCACTTCAGGCTCATTGAAAATCGAAGGCGAATAGAGTCATCTTTTGTTTTTTCTCGACTCTTAAAAATTGAAAAAACAAGTTGTGTCTAAGCGTCTAAAATTTATTTTAAACGGAATAATCATCACCTTTTCCTACGTTGATCTTAGGTTGAAGAAAATGGAGTCCACCAACCAAGGAGTTCCCCTTGGAGGAAATCCTAGTCCCTTCTCCTCTTGGGGAGATGTTGGTGCACCCCATATGGCCACATTGTCGCTTCCAGGATTGACAATCGGCTTGCCCGTATGGCTCTTCTCAACCTCTGTCATTCAGAACACCGCAATTCCTGAACAATCGAGTCAGCAACTAGACGAGTCCAGAGTTACCCACCAACCTTCTACTTCCTCCAATTCTTCCTCTCCTCCTTCCTCTTCGCTTGATGGGGCTGGTAAAGCCAAAAATCAAGTACCCGAGAAGAAGAAGGAAAAGAAGAAGAAAGAGAAGAAGAAGAAGGAGCCAAAAGAGAAAAGGGGGAAACCAAGCGTTGTCTAGTGAAAATCCACACACTGCACCGACCAGGCCTAAATCACCATGTGTCATTTGCAAAGGAGACCACTATCATAGAGATTTTCCTTGCATCCCTCGGATCTTAAGGGACTGGTCTCCTCGTTTGCACAACCCGGTGCCGTCAACCTCTGATGATCATGTTGAAAACACACTGTCGACTAGTGAAAGTGAAGCCCCGGGACAAAAAGTAAAATATAGATTTCCTTGTAAATTGTGCGAAGGAGACCATGCTGTCCACCGTTGTCCCTTCTTAGACGAGGCGAAAAGAGTTTTGGACGATCGTCCGATTTCATCGTTACGACTTCCCCCTGGATATAAAAAAAACTCTTGCCGAGTCCGTCACTAGTTGAAAAACCGTCTGACCCGCCCAGATGGTCGGCTGAAGCATCTATCATTGAAGACAAACCATCTGAACCCATACCAGACGAAAGTCAAAAGGTCGAGGCGGCAGTTGACCCGGTCTTGCCTTTAGAGGTTCCGTCTTCAGATGATACAATCACAGAAGAGAATAAGGATGACACTGTCCAAATTCTTTTCGTAAGCACAGACTCCGATGAACATGGGGGAAATTTACCCATTCCTTTACCGCAGGAAGGAAGTTCATCAGAGTCATACCCAACCGTCTAGTCGGTCCCACCTCCAAGCAACCTAGTTGTCTCCTTCGATTGGAATCAATTAGGCAGACCCCGTTTACCGGCTAATGTACCATTCCGCATCATTGTTCAAATATACATGATGGTTATGGCCGGTACCATCATAGATGAAGGGGCTTCTGTGAGTATCCTTTCCTCGACTGCTTGGAAAGCGCTTGGTTCGCCATCGCTTTTTCCTGAGATGAGAAATCTAACAGGCTTTGACAAAGGAACCAGTCGACCGTTAGGGATCCTTCCCAATGTGCCCATAACATTGAGAGGGAAAACCGTTCAAATGAACGTAATGGTAGTTCAAGGACCCCTGGATTATAATCTACTCCTTGGACGAGACTATATTTATTGCATGGGAGCGATTGTCTCCTCACTCTTTAGAGTAATGTGTTTTCCGCACAAAGGAAGAGTGGTCAAGCTCGTGGACCAGCTTTCATTTCCCGGATCACACAGAGCAAATAGTCATATACCATCCCTGAATGGTCTTTTCACACAAGGAATGTCTCATCAATCTCTAGTTCGTCTTTCTGATGAGCGCGAGTGATTCGGGGGACATGACTGAAACCCAGGGGGCATGCACCCTGGTTTGCTTCGGCAGGAAAACTTCGGGTATAGGGTAGGCTTCCGCGAGAGAATATGACTAGTCTGTACTCCCGTCCGTGATTGGAAGAGGGGGTTATTCTGGAATAATATTCTCTTGTCAAAGTTATGTGGGTTGGAAAGCATTGCCACTCACCTTTGTTTATTTCGATAAACATCGCCGAAGAAGTGTTTTGTTTACACCGTGAATAGAACAATCTTTGGTAACATGTAAGAGGTAGAACTCTCTCGATAAAACAAATGTTTTAACAGAAAGAAGAAGGAGTGACCTTGAAATTTTGTTTTATACCTGGGGGCATGCAAACCTTTTGGCGTGCAAGCGAAGAGTGACTATTTATTTTTTAAATTTGTAGGTCCTCTAACCCTTTAAACTCGTAGGATTGGTCATTTCCTAACTTGCATAAAGGAAGGATGTGGGGCAAAACTTTAAAAATTGCCGTTTTTATATATGAGACATTATTATTATACGACTGGATTAATCGAGCAGTTTTAAGACATAGTTCAAGCTCGTTAAAAAATAAACATAAGTCATGAGCAAATGTTTCCCCCCAGTGTTTAAGCTCAATAAAAAAGAATGAACCGATTTCCGGGTAAATAACCATCGTGAATGTAGTATTTCAGCCTTTAAAAGCCTTGGTCGTGTTCTCATCATCACCTCCACTCTATATTGGCCGATCATTCACCTCCATTTGATTGTTTACCCCTTTTTAAGGAACAGCTGCGAAGAGTGATCTCACTAGCCATCCTTGTAACACTGCCGTGATTGGAAAATTCCAAACCTTACCTGGAATCAGGTGCTACCCAATCTTATCACTCGTTCCTCAAAAGACGAGTCTCCTTTAAGCTCTTTTCAATTGACTCGTAAAATATGAAAAGATTGTCGAGCCATTGGCCTCTCCAACTCGTTAAAGAGACTGGAAGTGCTATCCCTCCTCTAAATTTTAATATTTTTGGACCTGAGGGATTATTACACAAAAAGATCGAGCGCTTGTTTTGTTCAGCTCGTTAAAAGTATCGAAAATTCATCCCTTTTGTATTGTTTTATACTTTTTCGGACTTAAGGGATTAGATGCCGAAAAATGAATTTTGGAGTTTCCTTTACGTTCCTTTTCAGACTCTCTAAAATTGAAAAGGACCGAGTTATCTTTGTCGTTAAACTCGTTAAAATTTTAATAGCGACAAACTTGTCTATAGACGAGAACGAGTTTCACTATCGCTAGGCTCGTTAAAACATAGCGATGGCTTTGCCCGAAGGGAAAATTATAGAACAAGCATATGTTATCCTCCTCAAGCTTGACAAAAATAAAGAGGTACTGGTCAGCAATGACTGGGGAAAAATTGGGAAGAAAAACTTGAAGAAACTTTGTTGGTAGGAAGTCGCTCTTGAACATGACACTTTCACTCCGCATCCAAGTCGGGTTGGGTTGTTTCATTCGCCGGTCACATCACCATGGTCCCATCACACCATCCGCATTTGGGGTTAATGCTACCAATCCATCATGTCAGTGTCGCCGATATGTTCAAGAGAAGTCATTCAGAGAATTCACTTGTGTCTCACCTGCTACAATACATCTACACTCCATTCTTTCATGACCGCCACCCTGAACCTTATATCACCAAATCGTTTTCACCTCCATTAAAATCATTTGCTCCGTTCCGTGTCATTGATGTGGGATTCATTAAGGCCCTCCTATGACGGATCGCTTCTTGTCGACATCAGCTCATTATCCAAGAAGTTGATCTAGGAACACCCCATTCAGTACTTTGAAGCTTGCATGCCTCAATGGCAAGTTTCTCACTTCCGACGACAGGTTTACATCAATGACCTTCGATCGAAATATTTTGCGTGGTGTTCGACGCCAAGTCCTTTATTCACACCACGTAAATTGTACTGCAGTACCTTGAGGGTCATTATCATTATCGGTGATGCCTCTCGCGGTTGTTAACAACTTACATCACTGGCTGGTAATCAAGCGATGTCTTTCCATGTTCGACTCGAGAACATCTCTCACATGGATAGACTTGTACTTCGAGTGAAGATCGAACGAGATTGAAGACCCCGGATCTAGTTTCATCCATCCGGGCTGCGATATATATTCAGGGAAATAAAGACATCAAATGTACATCATTGCTCCACAGATAATCATCCAATCAAAGGGATGATGGCTCTACCAGAATCATCAGTCTACACTCAGACGATTGTCTGTCCTATGTACATGAAAATGAATTTATAAAGCTGAGCATGGGAATGCCCGCCTCAGCTAGATCATG
Source organism: Pinus tabuliformis (assembly GCA_031772625.1). NCBI lineage: Eukaryota > Viridiplantae > Streptophyta > Pinopsida > Pinales > Pinaceae > Pinus > Pinus tabuliformis. Next base: position 665,590,491 of record CM062811.1, on the reverse strand, counting down.
AAAATATTATGAAGATAATGTATTGTATTGTATCTTATTACAGGTCTCCTCCCAGCTTGAAAGAACTTCGGATCCTCATAATAAAGCATTTCACCCGACATCAAAAGATTAATGACCTCATGCTTTAGGGGGCAACTGTTATAGACATTTTTGGGAACTGCAACCCCAAGCATGAAATGTCCATAAACCAAGGGCTCCTAAGTCTCTAAAAGTGTTGTTCTAACCCCTAAAGGAATAAGGTCAACTGATTACAGCTTCTCCCAGAAGTTCTCCATGAAAAACTGCTCAGAATTGGTCAAAACAGGATCATTTCAGCTGCTCCATAGGCAAAGTGCATTGCATCTCACCTAAACACACTCTGTGGGTGTGTTTCATTTCAAAAATCCCTTCTATGGGGTGTGATGGGCGAGAAATGACAAATGGCAGTGTCATTCCGCAAGGTGGAGAGGCAATGGAAGCTTCCAGAAACTTCTCCTGTGACACTTGCCTCTCTGAATTCGACCAAGGATGAGTAAGAGATCATCAATCTCCAAGTGGAAGCAAGAACTATCAGAGGGAAGACACTAATCAAATCACAAGCTGACTCATCTCCCTTATAGATATCTATATATGGATCCCTCATCCCAGAGATCCAGAGGCTGGAATTTTGCGTATTGTAAGGAATTGCTGTTGGTTTCTTGATACAAAACATCAGATTGTTGGGTGATCTAAGCTTTGTATGAGGTGAAGAGGGGCTTCCTTGCTGAGAGGGTGATGCTGGGCCAGAACAACTGGTTGTAACTCCCCTTGGCTCTTTCTTGTTTATCAATAAAAGCTATTCAAGTTTTCCTCCATACTCTTGTGTAATTTATGTTTGATGCATTTGTATGGTCAATTTACATCTGATCCTAGATTGTTTATGATTATAGATCCATGTTCTTGTATAGTGTTATGCTACTGTGATCTTACAGGTACTCTGTGAAGCTGGGCATGCAAGGGAACAAGTAGCGAAAGACTATCAAGAAAGAGAGGAATCGAACCAGGAGATTAGCGCAAGACAGAGGTTGGTCTTCTTTGTTCTTCTCTATCTATACTTCATAAAGGAAAAACGAAAGTAGCTTACTTTGTTTGTTTCTAAGGCAGCTATCACACCTTAGTGGGATAAGTAGTTCTGAGTAGACACTTTTCCTTGTAACACATACACAATATGACAAGATGCATTAAAAGAAAACAAAGACATAAAATTTGTAGAATACTTATCTTTATTGATATCTTCATATTATTACAGACTTTATCTGCCCTACACACACAACTGCAGGGGTCCCTGCACTCAGCTGCGGACTTCCACCCTATGCCTCTGCGCACTCAGCTGTAGACTTCCACCCTAGGCCTCTACACACTCAGCTGTAGAGCCTCTACCTACACTACAACTTGAAACTTAGAATTCTCTCCTTATCGCTCAAGACTCCTTATCGAACTTATTTCTTTACTACTTAGAGCTTACTTACTTAACTCTTTTTATACACTCCCATGGTCTGCATCTTTTACAGTGAACTTTACTTTACAAAATAAGGGCGAACAACCCTTTATGACTCATGACACCTCCACGCTCCGTGACCACAAAATACGGAGTCTTTACAACTTTATTACAAAATTCGACCCAAAACATGGGCTTTTAGCCCCAAAATTGTCCTTGGGGGATCTCGCTCCCAACAGGCCTCCAACAAAAACATTGTGACTTGCCCTCGAGTCACTTGGTAGGCACAAAGATCTTAGTGTGAAGACCTCCCAGCTCAACCCTTATGACCGCAACCTTGGCAATGCACTGTGCGGTTGCTTGCTTTGCGTCTTCAACCATCGGCTCGGTCACTGCTCCTGAACTGTTGGCCTAAAGCTTTTGCTGAGTTGCTTGTAGAGTCACAAGATTTCCTTCAATAGAGGCTATCACCACGTATGCCTTATCCAGTGAGGGCTTCAGGCGTGCCTTCAGCACTACTTCCTTATGCAGGCACTGCATCCAGCTATTCCTTCAGCTACTTGGCCTCCTACAGCTTTTCCAGTCTCTGTGTGAGCACGACGGTTTGTGCTGTGCCTTTGACTTCATCATAGTGTTGTTAGAAAACTATATATTATAGAGCAATGGAACACATAAAATATTGCAGAAATATAAACATAGAAAACGCATAAAACAAGAGAGACACAAATATACGTGTTTCACCCAGTTTGGGCTACATCCACGGAGAAACAACTAGTCCTTCCTTTTATATTATCCAACAAACTGAAGAAATACAACCTACAGTAGATCCGCTGTAATTCCCTCTTCGCTCTCAATCTCCTCTCTCTACCTCACTCAAAATACAGATCTACATAGACGCAATACAATTCCCTCATATATAGCGAGGGGTTGCCTTCTAGGGAAAAAAACCCTAAATTAAACATAACTTCTACTGTCAGATCTCCACCTAATGAACAACCCAAATTGACTACAAAATTACAACATTTTACAAGGCAATTTTACATCTATTTTTAGCTTCGGGGGCCCTACCCTCGATCTCCCCGCCAGGGGGGGGCTCCCAAAGGTCGTAGTCCCCCCCTCGAAGACCCCCCTTGTAGTGAATATTTTATGGACGGCATTGCCGCCCCATTACAAACTGGGGTCCAATGCAGTGATACCTTTGAATACAAAAGATAATCAGGCTCCACACCCAACAATATCCCACTTGGAAACTGATTATAGCAACTCCATCGCTGCTTCATTTGCTGGAAAATGACTCCACTTTGGACCTGGCTATTTCTCATCTTCTTCATCATACTTGAAGACCAATTGAAACTAAGCATATTCTCAGTTTCTCCTTGGTTACAACTTTTGTTAACATATCTGCAAGATTCTGGCTAGTGTGTATCTTTTCCAGCTTCAACTGTCCATCTTCCAATGCTGACCGTACGAAATGGTACTTGAGCTGTATATGTTTAGTCTTGGAATGAAATCCAAAGTGCCATACATCTTGCAAAGAAATGATTTGGTTACAAAGGTTTCTGGATGAATAGACCAAATCATTTCTTTAATAGCCTCTATAGCAGCAACATCCTCTGCTTCTGTTGTTGACAGTGCAACAACACTTTGCAGTTTTGAGACCCAACTAAGAGCTATTCCACCTATAGTAAACACATATCCTATTGTGCTCCTCATGTTATCTCTATCGCACACCATATTTGCATCAACATATCCCTGTAGAGCAATGTTTTAACAACCAAAGCATAATGCTTGATTTGTGGTACGTCTCAAATACCTGAGAATCCACTTCACCGCCATCCAATGTTCTTTTCATGGATTGTTCATGTACCTACTTACAACTCCCACTAGATGTGCAATATCAGGGCTTGCGTAGACCATTGCATACATTAAGCTTCCAACTGCTGATGCATATGGAACTTTAGACATATGAGCCATTTCTTCCTGAGTCTTGGGACACTCCTCCTTACGTAATTTGAAATGGCTAGCCAAAGGTATACTAACTGGTTTTTCATTCTGCATATTAAACCTTTTCAATGCCTTTTCTATGTACTCACTTTGAGACAATGTTAATTTGCGATTCTTACTGTCTCTAGTTATTCTCATACCAAGGATTTGTTTTGCAGCACCCAAATCCTTCATTGCAAATGAGTTTGCCAATTTTCTTTTGAGCACATTTATTTCCTGCATGTTAGAACCTACAACAAGCATGTCATCTACATATAATAACAATATAATATAGATGCCATCATTTTTCCTTTTGAGATAAACACAATGTTCAGAGTGACATCTAGTATAACCTTGTTCAGACATAAACCTGTCAAATTTTAGATACCACTGCCTTGGAGCATGTTTTAAGCCATACAAGCTCTTCTTCAACCTGCACATTAGTTTCTCCTTCCCTTTTACCTCATATCCTTGTGGCTAATACATATATATCTCTTCCTCCAAATCCCCATGGAGAAAGGTTGTCTTTACATCTAACTGCTCAAGATGCAAATCTTCAGTTGCTACTAGACTTGAAATAGTTCTAATTGAAGTAATTTTCACAACAAGATAAAATATCTTATCAAAGTCTATACCACTTTTCTGTGCAAACCCTTTCACCACAAGTCTAGCTTTATACCTTTTTCTACCTCCATCTTCTTCCTTCAACTTGTAAACCCATTTATTCTACAATGTTGTTTTACCTGCAGGCAACCTGACTAAGTCCCAAGTCTAGTTATGTGCTAAGGAGTCCATCTCTTCTTTCATGGCTTGCTCCCACTTCTTCCTAGTTTCTACCTGTACTGCTTCTTCATAACATTCTCGTTCACTAGAATCAATCAACAATACATAATATAATGAAGGAGAGTATCGTTCAAGGGGTCTACTTATCCTCGTAGATCTTCTAACACCACTTTCAAGTGTTTGAGGTGCTTGTTGTTGTTGTGGTTGTTGTTCTGGATGTTGATCATTATGATTTTCAGGCACCATCACTTTTTATGTGATCTCGTCAAGCACTGTGTATTCGTTGTTTTCTTTTTCTTATTTCTTTTCCTGTAGTTGATCCTTATACAAAACCTTTTCATTGAATATGACATCTCTGCTCCTAATGATTTTGTGTTTTCATAATCATAAAAGTGAACCAGAATCATTAACACCATATCTAATGAAGGTACATTTCTAATATTTTGCCTCAAGCTTTGTTATATTTTCTTTATTAATGTCGACAAAGGCTTGGTGGGGCCTGACCCAGGTTCAGTGTTAGTTAGCCAAACAAATCCCTACACTACTAGCCCTTTTAGCATCAGCGCGCGGATTACAGACCGAAGTCTCACCCGAAGCAGTATGGGGGGATGTTGGAACCAAGTTTCCTCACCTTGAGATGGTTGTGATGCCAGTTTATTCCTTCTATTCCTTCTCTCGTGAAGGTCGTTAAGTTCTAGGGCTCTGTTTGTCTAGCACTTTATTCCGCCCTTTAGTACCTCTGCGAAGGGTGTTGACCTGCCTTTTTGTCTAGATTTTTACAATTCTTATCAAATAATTCTATGCTTATGACTAGCGTTTTTAATCATTATTATATTATTAAGCTGATAATTAGACGCATTTAGAGACAATATCTATTAAATTAATAAATTCTTCTTGAAAAATGTTATGTGTGTAAATTTCATTAATAATATGTCTTCTTAGTGGCAGATGAATAAGTCTAGCACCAACAATGCAGAAATGCTTCTTAAAATGCATTTGAGTACGGAATGAGATTAATGTAGGTGAAAATATGAATTTTGTGATCAAATGGTGAAGAATCTTGAAATTCTGACACATGGTTTTGTTGAGAACACCCTCATTCAGATAACCCAGAAACAGTTTGGAAAAATTCGACATTATGAGGAAGCTATGGTCATGGGAATATTCCAACACATGTTAAGTACAAAAACCAGATTTGACTGTTTCGGCCACAGTTTTAATAAGCCTCTCATGCTCAAAATAAGAAAATGTTAATTGGACTAACAATTATGGTTCATTAATGTTCGTTTTGAGTGCAAGAAATGTCTATTTCTAGTTTCCCAATTTCTGGCAATATGAGAATGGTTATGTATGCAGTCCAATGCTACAAAATGAGTATACAAGTGCAGTGCGCATCCATGGCTTTGAGCTTGGAACATCAACAATATGGAATGGTTGTATACAGCTACAATGATCAAGGCAAATGGTGCAAAGTCATCAACCAATGAATGGAGGAGGGTGCACATCCATGACCAAAGATGTGATTCACTAAAATCTATGCTAGTCCAAGTTTGGTTAGAGGAAAAAGAAAATAACCTAGTCCAATCACAATACAGGTTCTTGAGACTCACAACAAAATGAAGAACAACCCTGGTTTTCAAAGCCAACTACTGCATAAATGATTGTTTTTCTCTTACAGAAGATGTTGCTCTAGAATAGGTGAAAAGGAAAGACAAGTGATAAGGAAGGATTGCATATATTTGCTACAGAGATCTAATGCCCAAGCTACTTTGGAGTGACCTTCAATGCAATTCCTTTCTTTGATATTCTTTGTAATAATTATGGATATATTAGAGTCGGTGGTTCAGAATCTATTTGCTTTCAAATATAATTTCCCATTGGTGTAATATTTGATTACAGAGCTAGGGGGGTCAACATGAATCCAAGCCTCTCAATGGATGAGAAATGGTGGTTACAATTTTAGCCTGACTTTCAAGGAAAGATCAATTTTGGTTGTGACTCTTTGTACAATAGGAAATTGAGTGTCATTGAAGAATATTTGCACTCAAACAAAAATCGATATGCTGCACTTCAACAAGGATATTAGTCTCAACGCAATGACATTTCTTCGTTTTTGTGCTCTCAAACTTATTGAGGAGAACCTTATTTCTTCTTCAAAAAGTAGAGCAGGATTTTCCAAGCTTTCTTTTGATACTCGGCCCGATGTTAGGAAAGTGCATTGAAATTTTTTTGTTGATACATTGTGGTGCTATGGACACAAAGCATTTCTATTGGAAATACTGAGAGGGGGGGTGAATCAGTATTTCTTTTTCAACTATTATTTTACCAGTTAAAACATTTATATTCAGAACACAAGATGAATGACAAGTATCAATGCTTTTATTAATATAATCTTTGCAATAAAATAGATACAATATATAAATGGTTTCAATCGGTTTCCAAGCACCAACTTGGACTTTTGTGAGGCTCCAACCTCTAGAGCTCCAACTCTGTTTTTCCAAGGCAACAATCATGGACTTAGGAGCACCAACTCCCAAGGACTTCAATCCTTCCAGTTCCTAAGATACCAGTCCCAAGGACACCAATCCTTCCTACTTGTGAGGCACCAATCTCAAGGACTCCAATCCTTCTTACTTCTGAGGCATCGACCCCAAGGACTCCAATCCTTCTTACTTCTGAGGTGCCAACCCCAAGGGTTCCGATCCAATCTTGTCAAGGCATGTTTGATAGTAATGTTATGCTATCAAAACTATTCTTTACTAAGTTCTATATGTTTACAGCTTCACTGTAGTCTCCATGCTACAACATCAATGACAACTAGTCTTCTTATGAAGGAGTCTTTACAACTCTTCATACTATCCACACAGAGTCTCCAATAGCCTTCATGACCTCTGATAATGTCTCCACACAGCTTTAGTGAGTCTACTATTAGCTACACTAAGCTCTGCATAAGAACCAACTTTCTGTTCAAGCATCTATTCTTACTATCACAGTAAATGCTTCAGCATGACTGCTTCTCTGCTGACTACTTCTCCCTTCAAACAATGTCAGATAAAACTTTATTTATTACATCCCAGAATTGTTCTACAGACTGCATTGTGTACCTGATTAATTCTTTCACAGGGTAACATGATTAGCAGAGAAGCTCACCCTTCGAATGCCTCCTATCCTATTGGTCCTTCAGCCCTTTTCTGTTCTACTGGACCCTACAGCTACCTCTGTTTCCTCTAGCTTTTTCAACAACACTTCCACTTTCCTTGTTCTCTGTTTTTGTATCTTCCTGATGCCTCTGACCATTAGTTTCCTCTTTCCACTGGCTCTTTGGCTTCCTCCTCAGTCACTGTAGTTTCCTCTGCCTCGCTTGATCCTTCGGCTTCCCTCCTCGGTCGCTGTAGTTTCCTCTGCTATTCGGATTAGCCAATGCTTCACAGACACGTTAATACAGAAGAGAAGGCCGAATTACAAAGGAAATGATGTTTATTAAACCATATCAGAGAGAGGTCCCTTTTTTTCTTTAATAACATTCATACACAGGCTTTACTATTAACGGAGAGACTGTACCAATCAGGAGGCCCCACCTGCCACGTCACCATCGCAATTGCAATCGCCATCGTTTAGGCCTACTGAACTATCAGAACCGTTATTCATGCATTTTGGCCTTCAAACCCTGTGCAATACAATTATTTGAAATACACAAGAATATATGGAAAAACCTGACCGAATGCTTAAGGCCAGACTTCAAATTCATTACACCCGCATCTATAACTTCATCGGGTCCACTATGTAATCACAATCGGTAGTCGCAGCTTCTGAAGGTCCTGTATAAGTTGAGCCCATAACATCGTTGATGACTGATGGTTCTGCTGGATGCGATATAGTAGTAAGCTGTGTTACAATCAAACCATCGGGTCTGCAGCATATATCACAATCGGCACTTTCAAAGTGGTAAGGCCTTAAGCACTTGCGATATGTCGGATGCGACATAGCATTAAGTCATATTGTAGTGTTTAAGCGGGTCTGCATGCTTTATCGCAATCGGCGCTTTGCGAGGTCCGATAGGCGGATGCGATATACAATAAAGTGTTTCATAATGTTGTAGCGGGTCCGCAACGTATCGCTATTATATATATATATATATATATATATATATATATATATATATATATATATATATATATATATATATATATATATATATATATATGTTGCAATTCGCAAGTTTTAATGCGGCAAGGCTTAGAGCCCAAATATAACGATACATATGAAATACACTTAGAACCCACTTTGAAGCACTTACCCAGACTTCCGCTGTTTATACACCCAGACATATATGTCTCGTCGGGTCCGCACATATATATCGCTATCAAGGGTTTCGGGTAGTGGCTCATAGTAGAACTCGCCGATTATAATATCGTCGATATATATATACTCCGCCTCTATACTCCGATATATATATATATATAGATATATATATATATATATATATATCTATATATATATATATATATATATATATATATATATATATATATTTGCCACCTCCGATAGTGTATTCTGATATATACACTATTTTCTACCTCCGATAGTGTATATTGCATATGTATATTATATGCTACTCCGCCTCTGCCTTTAGCCTTTATGTCTTCCGCATATATATGTATTCCGCTCTTCTTTGGCTCTTTGGCATATATTACTCCCGATATGGCTCCTTGGCATATATTACTCTCGATATGGATCCATGGGTATGCATTACATGTGATGCTCCTCTGATGTGGCTCCTCTTGCTCCTATGTCTTCCTTTGGCTTTGCAATGTCTTTCAATGACCTCCTCTGATACCTTCATACCTTGATGACTTCTGCCATTTCCGATATGCCTCTCTTTCTCTGATATTCTACAATACTCTTAAGCATAAGCGATAGCTTTGATATGCCTCCTTTGTTAACTCCTTCATTAACAGACTCTTGCTTATGGCTTGGCTATCCTGATGGCCTTGCTCCTGTCTCTTCATGGATCTGCTCTACTTCCCCTTCATCGATCATCTAGTATCTAGAATATTTCCATATTGACATCAATGACAACCTAGGTCAACAATTTCAACGGCAAGTGTTGTTTGAGCTAGCTTCTTGAGTTACTCGCCCTCTCGCTCAACGTTGTGATCGAATGCAGTAAGAAGCTAAACTACATACAACTGAAGTATGCCAATTTCCCAGCATTAAAAGGGTCAACACCTCATCCAGTTGTTTGTTAATGCACCACTGTCGGCAATGCGATGAACTCAAATTACTTCCAGAAGCCGAGATTGTGGCAACTCAAACTCGAAATTGGAAGAAAATCTTCTTGTTCTGATTTTAATTAATTTATATTAACCAAAAATCGTAAATTTATATTCTATGTGACAATCAATCCATTTAATTAGAACAACACTACTGCTATATAATAGAGATTGTTATTCATGCATAGGGAGCCATAAACTGGAGGCTGAGGACGGGATCGCATAGGATTGCACAGGAAATCATTGTATTATTTGCAGAGTCTAGATTTCAATTGTGCCATGTGAGGAATCTGAGCCCAGTGGAATGATCCCTGGAGGAGACCACTAGAGCCCAACATTTAATTATTTAGCATTCATGTAATTTGGTTTTAGATTTTGCAATTAACTTATATTTTCCAGTTTAATTCGAATTTATGAGATGGGTTGTTGATTTTATTTTTATAGTGAGATTGATCTGGTTGTTCTGGCCCATCAGCCAGTTCATTAGCTAAATCTCTTAGGATTTATTTATTTCACTGCATTTTATTTCTTGTTGGTGTGATTTATTTTACCGCATTTGATTTCATGCACGTTTTTTTTCTCAAATTTCCTTTATGTTTTGATATTTAATTATGCAGGTTTGATTCATGAATTCAGTGATGTCGTTATTCTAGAATTTATTTCTCAGTATATTTAGTTACCAAGAATTTCTTTTATTTGTGTTTCTTATTTCCACTATTTGTTGTGTTCAATTCATTATTCAACGAAATATATTCTCAATTGCAGGGATTTATAATGGAGATAATAATTATGATATGATTGTTGGAAACTCTAATTTAATTAATTAATATTATTTGGGCATTCATAAGCATTTTTAATCCTGGGATTCTAAATATTCATCATAAAATTTAATGCCAGAATTAGCATGAGGAGACGTTCAGTTCAAGTTCAGCAAAACTCTTTGAGAATATCTCTGATCAACAAACTTAAATTTCTTAAATTGAACACTGCAATTCCTTTCGAGTAGCAAGAAGCATTTAATGATTTTTCTTAAGTACATATTTTAAAATAGTTTGAAATTGAATTTGCTTCATGCTTTCATATTTGCAGCATAGTTGTAGTCTTTTAAGAAGCTTTACATTCTTTATTTGTTGCAACATGTTTACTTTAGAATGTCTTTTGTTGAATGATTTCCTTTTCGAATTATTTAGAGTGTTTTGATCTTACAAAACCCTGAGGTCATATTTTGGCATATATTGTGCTATGTCTCTAAGTCTTACGACCCCAGATTGACAATTTAAATGTGGGTGTAAATCTAGAATTTATACCTCCCAACATTTTGGCACCGTTGTTGGGGAGGCGTTGCAGGATAAGGTCTCATGATTTGTTATGTTTTCTTTTCGCAATTGAATTTTTATATTAATGAGATTACCCTTGCTTGCTGAAGCATACTGGATGGTATTTCCGGAAAGCTCACAGGCCAGGTTTTCTTTACTGCAAATGAGTGATTTTCTTTACTATAAATGTGGTTGTTTTCATTACTACAATTGGAATTTGTTGATTTATTTTTTTTCTTTTACCATCGCAGGGCAGCTAAAGGGCAGAGACGACGGTAAGACGTGATTGAACAGCCATGCATCCACTTTTGTTTGGGTCACTCCAAAGTTTGGTTTCCTGAATAAATGAAGATTTCAAGTTTGGTGCTAATCAAATTTTCCAACTAGCAAGAAAATGTTAGGAAGTGTGATGTTATTCCAAGAATTATCTCAAATTCTAACTCAAGCTGGGGTATCTGCTTCACAGACAGATCACATTTTGGCATCAATCAGAGAAAGGTCTATTCCTCTAAAAGAGAAGATTCATGAAGATCCGGAAGATCTTCTTAAGGAGACCGAGAAGTTGTGGATCATGCATGACGAGGAGAAGCCATTAGAAGCAGAACATATATCTGATCTGGCCTGCACTTTAGAGGATAGACAAGGAAATGTGGAGGATTTTCATGATGCACTAGATGTTGCCCATGAATCAAGTAACCAAGAGTATATGGATCCCATAGAATCCTGGTTCCAAATGACTCTCAGTATCCACTCTTCCTTTATCATTCAACAATTTGTAACATCACATCAGTTATTGTAGCTGGTACCTCATGTTTTGGTATTTTCTTGTATATACTTTTCGAATTTGAACATGAGTATAATTGTCCTTCTATTGCACATGTGTATGCATTGGAAGTACTCCTATACTTTAAAAGGAGTCTTCTTCTTTTTAGGGTAGAATAGTTTAGGAGAATACATTAATGCCATGAATAATAGATGTTACAATAATAATATTAGGGTTTTAATTTTTTTTATCACTGGAACTTCTTTTAATCCATATTATTAGTTGTTAAAAAACACATCTGTGACAAATATTGTTGAGTAGATTCACTCTAATACCTCATGATTTTGCAAAAGTAACCATGATTAATCACTCTAATGAGTTGTCGTCTGAGGTATATACTTTCATTTTCCCTTAGAAGGTAGTATTGGAGAGTCCCCTATGGTGGACCACTCTTGTAAAAGAACATAATAAGTCGTTCATGAGAACACTAGCATTATTAACTCAAAGAATCTTTCAGTCATTATCTGGGATATTTTTAATAAGTCTTTAGGGTAGAGGAACTAACCAGTAATGATTAGTCATTAAAAAAATTTCACGCCATCATGTACTCTTAAGGAGTAGATTTATCTCCCCACTTATTTAGTAACCTTTAAAGGTTAATCATAATCAGAGTTTATAAACGATTTAGGGAAGGATAGGAGGTCTTGTGATGAGCCGACCTACCACGATCATAAGACCTAACATGCATGACATTACTATTGCTGGTCACCAAGCCAAAGTAATGGCTTTCAACCAAAAAGCTGGAAGACAGGAGGTCTCATCACGAGCCGGCCTGTTCATCCATGTTACTTTTTGTGAGTGGCACTGCCATCAGCTGGTTACCAAGCCAGGATAGTGGCCTTCATCTAAAAGTCAAATAATCTAACTCTGAATCTATATCTAGTAAGTGGGACACAGACATTTCACTGGGTTAAAAGACATCCCTGCCAAGGTTATGGACACCTGCGAGCAGCAGGGCCATGTCTGTGGTATTAAAGTTGATCATATACTATGATTTTCTTGGTTATCCTTCTCTTTCCCTGAAACTCGTCATTTTAATTCTTGGACAATGGTTTTAAGATGATTTGAACATGATGCTTTGAGTTCTATTTTTCAAAAATCAAGAATATTTAATGAAGTGGTACCCTTAGTGAAGGTAATTCTTTGTACTAGATTAAGAAGAAATTTCATTTTGAATCTAGATGACAACGAAATTTAAGTGTTCAATAAAGAGGTTGTTGATTGGTCTAGGAAAGTGTCATATTACTTTCCCTTTTCTGGCATTATAACTCATTTTAATTAGAGTGATAAATTACTCAATGATGACTACTCACAAGGTGTTGATTGACAACCATGTGTATTGATTGTGGTTGCCTCTAAATACATGCTACACAGTCTAGGTATAAGATTGCTATGGTAGGAGCAGGAATCTGGTGGTAGTTTTCTTGAAATTGCACCTTTTCAACAAAAACTTGATCTTTATCATAAGACTCTAGGTAGAAGCAAAATAGAGAATTCATTGAGATAAGACAACAGGTATGTGCAATACTTTTTCTCCATAATGTCTACTTTTTGTAACTGATCTTGTTACATTCCTACAATTGATACTTTCATTACAATTGTAACATGATTTTAGCTAGTATTGTAATATTATGTTGCAGGCTAATGAATGCTTTAAAATACTAGGCATCTTCATCCTTGCTGAAATTTTTATTGACATTTATCAGAAGCATAGTTTGATCTTCAAACATTTCCCCTGCATTCTTTCATATTTTTATAGTTTAATGGTTTGACTTGCACGAGGAAGTGTAAGAATATCAGCGTGGGGGAATGTTGAGATGCCTTTTTGTCCATATTTTTACGATTCTGATCAAATAACTCTATGCTTGTGACTAGTGTTTTTAATCATTATTATCTTATTAAGCTGATAATTAGAGGCATTTAGAGAAAATATTTATTAAATTAATAGATTCTTCTTGAAGAATGTTTTGTGCATAAATTTCATTAATAATATGTATTCTTGGTGGCAGATGAATAAGTCTAGCACCAGTAGTGCAGAAATGATTCTTAAAATGCATTGTAATAATTGTGGATATATTGTAGTCGGTGGTTCAGAATCTATTTGCTTTCAAATATAATTCCTTGTTGGTGTAATATCTGATTACAGAGCTAGGGGCATCAACATGAATCCAAGCCTCTCACTGGATGCAAAATGGTGGTTACAATTTTAGTCTGACTTTCAAGGGAAGATCAATTTTGGTTGTGACTCTTTGATCTGAAATGATCATAGGTTAAAACTGATGTACAATTGATTAGCCATTAATGAATTGAATGTTAGCTAAAAGTGCAGAAACCGAGAGAGCTGCTTGAGAAGAAAGACTTTATGACAGTTGATAAAACATAAGTAAGATGCAAAACAGAAGTGAAAACAACATAAACATAGCGATACCAGACAACAAAATTGATTACGGAGTTCATCCTTGATGGACTACGTCTCTGGGTCTACTTTCAAGATGGGTGACTGCTTTATTAGGATTCATACAGAAGAGGTCGATTACACAGAGTTTTGACCAAACTGAAATCTCATGAAGTTCTGGTCACTATGAAAGGGTAGCTCTCTGAACCAGCTTTCCAATGCCTATCATGGTTCCAAATTCCTTCTCCAGATGCTCCTATTACACTGAAAACAAAAACAGCCTCTAACAACACATATTTCATTAAAATTGGAATTTTTTTATTACAAGGACTTCACTAGAAATAATTTTTTTAGTTATTTTCAAATTCTATATCCACTATTTAATTCCAATTTTAGTGAAATATGTATTTAACCTCCAAAATCGGCATACAAAAACCAAAATAACTTCCCCCACTTCTATGAGTAAAACTGCCTTTTAACACCCACCAAGTGCACTCGAACTTCCTCCAATGAGCTTAGGAATGTATTTGGTCTAATTTGGGCTCTTGGGCCTTGGTCCATTCATGTCTTAACTCCTTAAGTTAACACCATGGTCCTCTAATTAATGTTTTCAACAAATTTGTAACAAAACCCACAAATAGACTTTGGATAGGCCATGGACTGTTAGCAGTTAGCTAACCAGGCGGAGAGCAACGACAACGTATGTGAGCAGTTGTCATAGCCGTGGTAAGTGCGCCGACAGTTTCGCTGCTATCTAACAGTTTCACTGTGTGGTGAACTTGCTTTTGTTCACATGCCAACGATTATGTTGTTGTGCTAACTTTGAGGTTCTAAAGACCTGTGCTATGGTAAACCCCGATGGTTATCTCCTTGTCTACTCACATGCTGCAGTTTATGATGCGGTTTCCTACTGACGGTCTATGGTGACTCCGACAACTTTATAATTTGTTCACATGTTACGTTGACTACAACTACAACGTGGTTAGACTTCGCGATTAGGGACTGCCTGTAATGTTTTTGTAATGTTTTGATATGTTATATAGTTCGAGAGCATTACTTAGGGTTTTTTTTCATACATAGAGTTGTAGTATGGTCCATTAGGTATAGGATTAGGTTTTGAAATGTATTTTTAATACATATTGTAATGTATAAAGGTAATACATTAGGTTAGGGTTTAAAACTTAGGTTTATGTGTATTAGTGTTTTAGGTCTATAGGTTATGCCTCTGTACTTACATTGAAAAGAAACCATTTACATCAAATTGTCACAAAGTGACATTTGCGACATTTGTAACATGATGATGACAACCAAACCCTACTCAATGACAAACCCATATCGACACAAAATCCTGCGAAGGCGAAAAACAACCACATGTCCAAAACCAAATCCTGGTGGAACTGATGAGAAGCACATGTCGACAGCTAGGTACAAACCATACCACCATGTAAAACCATAGACATCACCTGAATAATCTGATCCATAACCAACACTATCGAAACTGCACGACACCAGACTGAATTGTTGACGACGACACTGAACAATGGCGATGAACCTGTGCAATTGATCTGACGAGATCCTCCTAGATCATTGTACAATAGGAAATTGAGTGTCACTGAAGAAGATTTGCACTCAAACAACAATTGGTATGCTGCACTTCAACAAGGATATTAGTCTCAATGCAATGGAATTTCTTCGTTTTTGTGCTCTCAGACTTGCTGAGGAGAGCCTTATTTCTTCTTCAAAAAGCAAAGCAGGATTTTCCAAGCTTTCTTTCAATACTCAGCCCGATGTTAGGAAAGTGAATTGCAATTTTTTTTTCGATACACTGTGGCACTATGGACATGCAACATTTCAATGGCAAGTGTTGTTTGAGCCGGCTTCTGGATTTACTCGCCCTCTTGCTCAATGTTGTGATCAAATGCGGTAAGAAGCTGAACTACATACAACTGAAGTATGCCAATTGCCCAGCATTGAAAGGGTCAACACCTCATCCAGCTATGCATTAATGCACCATTGCCAGCAATGCGATGAACTCAAATTACTTCCAGAAGTTGGGATTGCAGCAACTCACACTCGAAATTGGAAGAAAGTGTTCCTATTCTGATTTTAATTAATTTATATTAACCAAAACTCCTAAATTTATATTCTATGTAACAATCGATCCATTTAATTAGAGCAACAATGCTTCTATATAATAGAGATTGTTGTTCACTTATAGGGAGACATAAATTGGAGGCTAAGGATGGGATTGCATAGGATCGCACAAGAAATCATTGTATTATTTGCAGAGTCTGGATTTCAATTGCACCATGTGAGGAATTTGAGCCGAGTGGAATGATCCCTGGAGGAGACCACTGGGAATTCATAAGCATTTTTAATCCTGGGATTTTAAATATTCATCATTATAATTTAATGCAAGAATTAGCATGAGGAGATGTTCAGTTCAAGTTCAAAAAAACTCTTTGAGAATATCTCTGATCAACAAACTTAAATTTCTTAAATTGAACCTGAAAATTCCTTTCCAATAGCAAGAAGCATTTAATGATTTTTCTTAAGTACATATTTTAAAATAGTTTGAAATTGAATTTGGTTCATGCTTTCATATTTGCAACATAGTTTTAGTCTTTTAAGAAGCTTTGCATTCTTTATTTGTTGTAGCGTGTTTACTTAGGAATGTCTTTTCTTGAATGATTTATGTCTTTTCTTGAATGATTTCCTTTTCGAATTATTTTGAGTATCCCTTAGGTCATATGTTGGCATATATTGTGCTACATCTCTAATTCTTATGACCCTGGATCGACAATTTAAATGTGGGTGTAAATCTAGCATTTATACCTCCCAACAAAGGGGTACGATTGGCCTTCGCGTAGCCCTAACCTGCAGTTCAGGTACTTTCACATTGCTAAAGCAGCGTATAGAACAGATTTCCAAGTTATCCTTAAGCGTTTAATTATTTTACTAAACAATCACAGTTAGTGCCGTGTAAACATATATTCTTACTTGCGTTCGATTAACCAACGTAATTACATATATTCGCGAATGACATAAGCATTGTAAATGAAATCCATACACAATATGACAAGATGCATTAACAGGAAAGAAAGACACAAAATTTGTAGAATACTTCTCTTTATTGATATCTTCAGATTATTACAAACTCTATCTACCCTGCACACACATTTGCAGGGGTCCGCGCACTCATCTGCGGACTTCCACCCTAGGCCTATGTGCACTTAGCTGCAGAGCCTCTACCTATGCTACGAGTCAAAACTTAGAATTCTCTCCTTATCGCTCAAGGCTTCTTACAAAAATTATTTCTATACTACTTAGAGCTTACTTGCTTAGCTCTTTTTATACATTCCCATGGTCTGCAGACTATGGGTAGATCTTTTACAGACGACTTTACTTTAAAAAATAAGGGTGGACAACCCTTTATGACTCATGACACCTCCACACTCCATAACCACAAAATGCGGAGTCTTTACAACTTTATTACAAAATTCGACCCAAAACATGGGCTTTTAGCCCCAAAACTTTCCTTGGGGGATCTCGTTCCCAACATCCCACTACGGCAGCCACCAAACTGGGGATTCGATCACACCATTGAGCTAGAGCCTAGTGTATAGGCAGTGATTACCACCCCTTATAGGCATCCTAAGGCCTATAAGCATGAGATTGAGCGGGCCATCAAGGAACTGTTGTCATTGGGCCACATCAGGCCAAGTTCTAGTCCCTTTGATTCTTCAGTGGCACTGGTGAAGAAGAATGATGGAACCTTGCACATGTGCATTAACTACCGGGCCCTCAATAGGAAGACATTGAAGAACCGGTACCCCATACCTCGCATCAACGAGTTGATGGATCAGCTTAGAGGAGCCAAGTACTTCTCTAAGATAGATCTGCATTCGGGGTACCATCAGATCAGAGTGAGGGATCAGGATATCCCCAAGACAACTTTTCGATGCCATTATGGGCACTTCGAGTTCCTAGTCATGCCCTTTGGGTTGACCAACGCCCCGGCTACCTTTCAATCATGTATGAACCATGTGTTTCGAAGGTAGTTGAGGAGGTTTGTATTGGTTTTCTTTGATGACATATTGATATACACAAGCACTTGGGAGGAGCATCTCCAAAACTTGGAGGAGGTGTTGTGTATTTTTGAGGAATAATAGTTCTATGCCAAACTATCCAAGTGTGAGTTTGGCCCGACCGAGATGCTCTACCTGGGGCATATCATTGGCGCATATGGGGTGAAGTTCCATGAGGAGAAGATACGAGCTATCTATGATTGGCTGGTACCCAGAGATGTGACAACATAGAGGGACTTCTTAGGCATTTGCAAGTATTACTAGAAGTTCCTCATGGGGTTTTGATAGTTAGCAGCTCCCCTCATGGATTTGAAAAAGAGAGGGGATTTCGCATGGACAGAAGGGGCACAATTTTCTTTTGACTGCCTCAAGGAGGTGATGAGAAGTTGTCTAGTATTGGCACTTTTGGACTTCTCCCAGCCCTTCATCGTGGAGTGTGATGCATCCTGGGAGGGCGTTGGGGCAATACTATCTCAAGATGGGCACCCCATTTCTTTCAAGAGTTGGAATATTTTATCCCATGAGAGGTCATATTCTACATATGAAAAAAGTGTTGTTGGCCATTATGGATGCCTTGGCCAAGTTTCGACAGTATTTGGTGGGTAACAGTTTCTGGGTGAAGACTGATCACAATAATCTTTATCACTTCATGGTGCAGCAGGGCCTCAATGATAGAAAACATAGATGGGTTAACAAGGTGCAGGAATATGATTTCAACATAGAGTATGTGTGGGGGAAACATAGTGTGCTGGCTAATACCCTATCCAGGAGACCTGAAGGCATGTCACTCATGAGCATTTGCCATGATTTGAAGGCCCAGTTATTGGTTGAGTGTTCTAAGGATAGGAGGGAATGCAATATTCTAGAGGGAACCCACATAGATGAGTGGTACTGGGTGATGAACTAGTTCATCTACTACAAGGGGTGCATATTTCTGGTTCCCAACTCGCAGTTGAGGGAGAGAGTGCTCTAGGCAGTACATGACTCGCCATTGTCAGAACATACATGGCAGTGAGGGATCGTTTCACATGGAAGGGCCTCAAGAGGGACATGTTGAGGCATGCACAGGAATGTGAGGCATGTCAAAGGAACCAAGGGGAGTTGATTCATCCTGTCGGGTTATTACAATCGCTACCCATTCCCGAGGGGAAATGCTAGAGTATCTCCATGGACTTCATCACTAGGTTCCCCACAATACAGGGCAAGGATTACATCTATGTAGTAATTGACCGATTGACCAAGTATGCCCAATTTTTCTCCATCCCGACCTGATATTTGGCTTCACAGGTTGCAGAGCTGTTCTTCAGAGCGGTCTTCCCGTTACACGGGCTTCCTAAGAACATAGTGAGTGATTGGGACAACATGTTCATGGGATGATTCTAGTAGGAACTCTTGAGGTTAGTTGGTACTGAGCTCACCCCTATCATTAGCTACCACCCCCATACAGATGGCCAAACAGAGCAAGTTAATCAGTGGCTGGAGGGGTACTTGAGGAATTACGTGACTGGGTAGCAGAGGGCTTGGATTCGATGGCTTCACTTGGGTGAGTATTTCTGCAACACCACCCATCACATGTCCATTGGTATAACTCCTTTCCATGCCTTGTATGGTTATTAGTGAGTGCCAGTATTGTAGCAAGAATGCTACAACTCCTAGGCTACCAACTTTACTTTTATCAACCCAATAGTTCGTAACAAACTTGGAAGCGTCGATGCTATATGCACAAGTATTAGTTCTCACTGCAGGTTGTCACTTGGTCAACCGGCGCGAGATCACTAGGAGCTCAAGCCAACTTCTATAGATTTCAGAAGAAGCTCTATGTGTGATGAAAGGAAAGAAATATTACTCTACAGATGCTATTCTAACTGCAGAAAGGAGAAAGACTGGAATGTAAAGCAAAACCTAGTAAACCCTAATTAACAAGCTAATTCTACTTTTGCCAAAAAAACTATGAAAACCATGAAAGAAATGCAATTACCTACTCAAGGAAGTAAACAACATATAACCATGCTATTTCTGGAAGTAAATAAGCAAAAAACATATTTTTGGATTTTTATGTGTTTTTATGTAAATTTAACATGCATCTAATTTGTTGTTTGTGAGTGTGGCAGCGAACAGGTGGCGTTAGAGGGCGGTTTGGAGATTGGGAGGATGTAGGATGGTGTGGATGGGTCTTATGAGGTCTTAGGTGTCCTTCTGGAGGATTTTCCCACACTTGGCCTTCAAACGAAAGCCTACATGAAAAAATACAAGAGGACACAGGAAAACTATAGGAGGAAAATAGGGAAACTACAAGAGACCTACAAGAGGAGGCCGAGAGAAATTTTCGTTGTTTTGAGGATGTGAGAGTGGTTGGAAAAGGTGGATGAAGGTTTTAATGAGGTGTTAGGGCACCTAAGGTATACCATGATTCACCAGGAGAGAGAAAGATGATCGAGTTTGCTCAAGGAGAGAGGAAGAAGTTCTTTGAAAAATGAAGGAAACTAGGGCAGAATTGAGGTGAGGTTTGGGAGACCTACAGGGCATGGATCAGATGGAGGGTGTGATTGATGGTAATCTAGCCTACTTCTGGAAGAGATCTTCTACATAGAAACTGACAGTCAACCAAGAAAATCAAGAAACCAATGAAATGATTGCATCCTAGGAAAAACACAGTTTTGCATTAAAATGGCCTAAACTATGATGTATAGAAGGAAATGCTGGGAAATGATGTAATAAAGGAAAGCATGCAAAAGGACTATTGCAAATCAGGAAGTAAACATGATAAAGAAGATCTAAATAAAAGCAAAATTGGACTATCAACCTACTAGAGAGCTACAAACACTAGAAGTCCTAGGAATGAGGAAAATCTGTGTTTTCGGGGCAGCGAGAGAGTCTTTGCCTCAAATCATGGTCCCAGAGGGAGGAAGAGAGGCCAAGGCACTGTTTCTCACCTTTTGAATCTTCTCTAATTACTTCTTAACCTGCGACAGAAAGCACAAATGGAAGCAAGCTACTAAATCATCAAAAGCAACCTATTCTTAACCATAAGAGAAATACATCTAACAAAAAACTAATCTACAAACTGAAGTAAAGCATACAAATACAAGTAAAAAGAAGCTTGGCTACTTGGGTTGGGCCCTAACCCAAGAGCTTAAACCCTCTAAGGTAACTTCGTGCTAGCTCAAAAAGGCTTCCATCTTCGTTATCCAAAAATAACAAGATTACATAAAACTGTCATAAAATAGTAAGCTCGAAATTTGAGCAGAATTTACACGAGAAAAAAAGTAAACCCTATTGAGGTCCTAGGCCTCTATACTTATACATCTGAAGCTACCAACAGCTTCCTTAAAATCAAGGAGGCTTGGCTCCCAAAACTTAAGATAACTATCAATCATCTTCCACTTGACCGACTGCCTTCTAGTGCATGATTCGGTTGCTTGTACTCTGAGCTGAATGAAGGAGAATTCGAAGTGAGGAGTAATAAATGAGGGGGGTTCCCTCCTATAAGTCCTCTCCTCTATCTACTTCGAGTTATTGTTGCAGTTTGACCACTAGATCCTTGACTTTGACCTCGAAATCCATCAATAATCTGCATTAAATACATGTTAGACCACATGGCATAATAACTAACCCAACTCACCCTATAAGCATAAATATAATCAGAAAATCATACAATAAGCTAATAGAATGGTTGATTTGACTAGGTTAGGAGGTAAAATGAGCCCATATAATTACCCATTTATGAGGCTCATCATCACCCCCTACTGAAGGTGTTGCTCATCCTCTGAGAAACCTAGTCAATCTCTTAGTCTTTCATGGCCCTGGTGGCCTCCCTAGTATTCCAAGCTTCTGACATGGTCTCCTCATGTTCTCCATAAAATCCTGCCTTTCTGTCTATGTCCTTCCACTACTCCTTCTCTTCTTCTTCTCTTCTACCTTCCAGCATGCCTAATATGAGTGGAGGACTCAGTTTGAGGCCAATCCAATTGACCTTCAGCCTTTGCATGGAGCGCTTGTACAGTGGCACTCTTTTCAATGCCTCCTTCAGCCTCATGGGGGAATGGTATTCTTTGATTTAGAATTTGTGCGTTAGGGTGTTCCATCTTCTCATGCATGCATGCACACAGTCATCCCCAAGTAGCTTAAGCATATATTCAAAGTGTGTAATGGCTTGTTCCTGATTGGCTAGATATTTAGGGGCAATCTGAGGGTCATTGGCAAGCAGGTTGTGTGTGCTGATGAGTGCCATAGGATCTAATGGCTCAACTCTTATCATCAATGGTTCATTCTGCTACCCTCAATTCTTCATGGTTCATCCATGGCGCCATGGACATTAATTGCAGATCCCATAGCTTGGCATTGGGGTCCCACACATTCAGGTCTATGAGGGCAATGTTGTGTAGATAGAAATCCACCATCTTTGTGTTGTCCTCAGAGGTGCTTTGGTCACACAAATCCATGAACTGCCTGTAGTCTTGGAAAGGCATTATGCCTCTTTATGCCAAAGTTTCTATTTTGGAATTGAAGCCATTGATCTTTCAGATAAAGGCCATAAGATTTGGTTGGTGTTCTGCATTGTAATGCTTATATGGATAAGCTAGCCATGTATGCCAAATGAGTATCTTTCTCCTGCAGCTGCCTCCTTAGTAATTCATTCTCATTCTCAAGGTGGCTTCTTGTAATGGCTTCTCTGTCTCTGAGAGCACTCAATTCCCTGCCCATTTCCCTAAGTTTGTCTTCCATGTGGCCAATATCCTCAATTTCTTTGGACTTGGCTATCTGCATCCACCTATGTGTTCTCACTTTCTCTTTTTCCAATTAGAAAAACATTGGAATTGCAAATTTTTGTGGGATTATCTTGTCTCCCTCAAGTAGTATATAATAGGAGTCAAGATTAGGTGGGGGGTCAGGTTCTTGTAGCTCATGTGCTTCCTCTTTCACCTCTGGCTGTCCTCCTATCTTTTCCTTAAGTTTTGGTGTCTCCTGTAGTTTGGACAATGTCTCCTGTAGGACTGTTTTAGCCTCCTGTAGGTCTGGTTTGGGGTCCTGTAGAATTTCCTTTCCCTTCCATGTAGAAGATCTTGTAGTCCTCCTTTCATAGGTTATGGGTGTCTTGGAAGGAGATTATTTCACCTTGGCAGATGGTGAATCTTCAATGTTAATGGGAGTCTTTTATGAGGGCTGAGGTTTGCCTGTTTTAATTCTGGTACTCTTCCTTGCCCTGAAATACATGGAGGTTTTTCTTTTCCTCTTCTGCTTCTGCTTGACTGGTGTACTGAGGGCAATGAGGGTAGTTGTTGCTTCTCTTTCCAAAGTTTCAGGGGACTCTTCTCTTTGCTCTACCCTCTCTACCTCCTTTTCTCTCTCTTCTATCTCTTTTTCCTCCACCTGCTCTATCCCTTTTTCTACCTCCTGTTCTATCTCTTCAACTCTCCCATCCTCTATTTCTTTTCTTTCCTCCTTCCTCTCTTGATCTACTATGTCACCACTGGCTTCATCTTCTCCTCCTTGCTATTCTCCCTCTTCACTGAAAACGGGATTGACATCATAGGTTAATGCCTTGATGTCATCATCAGCTGTCATATTTATGAAAACTTCCCATGCTATAGGGATTGTAAGGGTATGGAGGGCTTCTTCTACTAGGATCTTGATTAGGCCATGGTGAGCTAGCTGTTGTGAATTTCTTTCTTGTACCTTGGTGTTGGAGTCAATGAGGGACTGAAGGAGAAGATAAGGGATACTGAGCTTTTGATGTGCTGGAGTATCCATGCCATATCTCAATTCTTGGAGGATTCTGAAATGATATCCATAAACAATGTTGTGCCTCCCATCACAAGAAATGTATTTGATCACTTGGTAGCTAACCTCATCCCAGGGATATGGTACACTAGCCCTCCTAATTCCATTTTTGTCTTCAACAAGGGTTTCATTATCTTGGAAAAAATTCCTCTTGGCAGCCTGACCAATTATTTTCTCATCTTTACTCCAAGGCAGCCCAAGAGGAAGGGTAGTGACCCTACTGATGAATTCAAGGGTTAGTTCAATGGAGAGGCCTCTTATGGTTATAGTAGTATGAGTTCTTGTGTGAGGGACCAGAGAGAGAGCAAATTCATGAGCAATTTCATCATCAAACCCTCTAAACTTCTCAAAGAAATTCATCCAGTTTGCCCTTGTAAATATTTCCACCACTTGTGAATGTGAATGGAGTCTAGTGGAGTTAGTGAGCTCTTTTCTCATAAACCCCCCTGTCATACTGCTTGTACTTCTTTTGAAAAACTAGATATGGAGGTGGAGACAAATAATTTTGAGTGAAATAAAAAAATAGAGGGGGCCGTGTTTTTTTTTTTTCAACATATTTTTTTTATGTATTTCTACCCTCTTAAAGACTCATTTTATCTTCAATTTGAGACCAACTCTTTCACATTTTGATATTCAACAGAGGGAATTCATGAACCCTACCTCTTCAGACTAAAATTCATGCCAAAAATCACGTTTCCTCCCTTCAAAATGACTCACTGCCCCTCCTGTAGAAGCTCGTTGTCCCTCCTGTAGATTTCTTGTAGGTGCTCCTGTAGAAAATGCCGAGAGCAAAAATATGGAGGAAATCGATGGAGGATGGTGGATACAAGGCTATGGGGGCATAAGAAGACTACTGTGTGGCTGAGTTACAAGGAGAAACTGAAGAAAAGGTGGTGAGAATGCGCGGGGAGGAGTGCTCATTACCTTTTATGGTTGTTTTTGGTTATGAGTGCTGAGCTGGCAAGGTGTACATTGCCCAGATTAGGACCGTTGGTCCCCACCTGCTTGGTCATCATGACCCCCCTCGTAATCATCCCCTCATTACTACATTGGAGTTAACTCTTCCTCCCACTACCTGTCCTTCGCATCTTTTGCTTGAGTTGATTGTGCGCACGTGTGGGTGATATCTCGGTTAAGTGGAGTCAACTAAATGAAGGTGGCCAAGTTAACTAGCCACCTTTCCCTCTTTCGATTTCAACCATCTCGTTTCCTTCATATGATTCCTAATTACACAAATGTAGATAGAGGAGTGACTTAGCTACTTACCTGTAATCCAAGTGTATTTGCTGCCATCGACTGTGAGGTGTTGTGGCTTTCTCTGCTACATGCCTTCATTTTCCTTCATGCATGCTATCTCTGCTTGCTGATGTGTTGTTGTGTGTTTTTGCAGGTTCTTCTTTTGCTAGAGCTAAGCTACATGTGCCTTTTCAACCTTTAGATGTGTTGTCCCTTGCTACTGGTGCTAGACTTCTATGGGATCAGCTGCTACATGAATTCCTACAGGAGCTCTTGTAGCTGCTTCTCCCCTTGAAACCTCAGCTATTTCCGTATGCTAGGAGCTCGAGAATGATACCAGAGGTGGAGATGAATGATGGAGGGATAGTATGTAAGCTTCAGGTAAAGTTAATGGTGCCTTTTCCTCCTTTTATTTTTGTTTCTTTTCAAAACTGAAAAACTGTTTTTCTGTGTTTTTTTCTTGGAAAGGGAAATAATAATAATAATGATGCTTGGAGTGTGATGCAGGCTTAAAAATGATGGCAAGAAGGTTTGAAGATGGTAAGAGGGATTATAGGTTCTTCATGAAGCTTTCTTGTCCCTAAAACTGCCTCCTATAAACACTTTTGGCTCTCTGTAATTCCTACATGAGGCTCCTATAGAAAAATCAGAGCCTCCTGTAGAAAACACAGTTTTGGAAGAAGAGGTATAGTGGGGTGAAAGAGATGCCAAAAATGATGGAGGAAGGTGTGGAGAAGATGAGATGGATGCTGATATGAATTTCAAGGTCCCCTTGGCACCTTCTTCTGCTCCCTGTAGTCCTCTTGCAAACCTGCAATGCAATAAAAATTCATTTTTTCTTTCTCTCTTTTTTTTTTGAAAACAACTAGGGTGCCTCAGAGAGGTTTTCACCTTAATTTCTTGCCCTGGGCACCTCCAAGGGAGGTTTTCACCCAGGGATCTTATTCTTTTCCCTTTTCTTTTTGACATCACTGGGCCGCCTCAGAAGAGGTTTTCAACCCAATGATGGGACTCAAGTGCCTCATGGAGGTTTTCACTTGAGTCCTTATTTTTTCTCTTTTTTCTTCAGTGAGTGGGTGAAGTGGAAGCTAAGACATGCTCCACTACCATCACTATTTTATTCAAATCTTCAATAAACTCTTGCTTGGAGAGGGGTTTCTTGTAGACTTTCAACCGATGTCCATTGACAAGCATGGGGATGGCTTCATCATCAATGGTTCTGATCAGAACTAAACCATTGTCATTGCATTTCTCCATAGTGTAAGGTCCCAACCATCTTTTCCTCAGCTTGCCTTTCAAATCCTTGTATCTTGAATCATAGAGTAGTGCCCAATATCCCTCTTGGAATTGCTTCTCCTTGATATTTTTGCCATGCCATATCTTTCTCTGAAGCTAAACTACCTCTGTATGGAGAAGGGCTTGCAATCTGTATTCATCCAATCCATTGAGCTGAAGTAATATCTCCTTCTTTGCATGGCTGAGGTATAGGTCCAGCTGAGCTGCCATCCTTAGGGTATTGAATTCAAAGTCTATTAACAACAAATCCTTCTTACCATAGACCAGTTCATAGGGTGTGAACCTGGTGGTGGTCTTCCATGTTGTGTTGTAGGCCCAAGTGGCCTCAACTAATCTGTCCGCCCAGTCTTTTCTACTGCTGCTCACTACCTTGGTTAGGACCCCTTCCAATGCTCTATTAGTGACCTCCACTTTCCCATTGGCTTGTGGATGGTAAGGGATGGAAGTCCTATGCTTGGTCTTATGATGTGTGAGCAAGTATTCAATCAGGTTGGAAGTGAATTGATTGCCTTAGTCTATGACCAACTCTCTCGGATACCTGAACTTGTAGAATATGTTTTCCCTCAAAAACTCAGCTACTTTTTCCTCTATCGTTGCTTTGATTGTTTTTTCTCTGCCCACTTTGTCAGGTAGTCGGTGCACACAATGATGTACTGCTTCTGCTTTGAAGCGGGGTTGATAGGCCCCACAAAGTCCATGCCCCACTTTTCAAATGGCTTAAAGGTCACTTGAGGTTGCATGGGAATTTCATACTTTGGAGTGGGTTTCCCCATCCTCTGACACCAATCACACTGGCTCATGTATCTCCTCACATTCTGATGAAGAGTGGGACAGTAGTAGCCTTCTTGCAATATCTTGAAGGCGGTTTTTTTCTGCAAAATGACCTCCACAAGGCCCGTCATGACAGGTCAGGAGGATGTCAAAGACTTCCTCCTCCTTGACACATCTTCTCAAGATCTGATCTAGGGCAATTTTGAAGAGATTTCCTCCAATCCAGGTGAAAGGGGCACTTTTCCTTACTATCTTGCTCTTCTCTTTTGAGAATAGGTGTGGTGGGAACTATGTTGAAACCAAGTAGTTTGCTATATCAGCAAACCATGGAGAGAGTACTGATATAGCAAATAGGTGTTCATCTGGCATTTTTTCATCCACCATTCCTTCTTCACCTACATGAAAATTTACTCTAGACAAAAAGTCAGCAACAACATTCTCTTTACTAGGTTTATCAATATTGGTCAGATCAAATTGCTGCAGTAAAGAAACCATCTAATAATGCGAGCATTTACATCTGGTTTGTTCATTAAATATCTAATTGTACCATGATCAGTGTGCACAAAGGTTTGATACCCTGTGATATAATGTCTAAATTTGTTTAAGGAATTCATGAAAACTAGGAGTTCCTTCTCGGTCACTGTATAGTTTAACTCTGCCTTTGACAAGTTTTTGCTTATAAAGTATATGGCATAAGGTGATTTTTCATCAATTTGTCCTAAGGCTGCTCCGATTTCTTTGTTCGAGGCATCTGTGTGAATGTGAAAGGGTAGGGCCCATTTTGGGCCTCTAAGAATTAGGGCAGTCACTAGCTTGCTCTTCAAGGTATCTAGGGATTTTTGACTGTTTTCCAACCATATGAACTCAACATCTTTGCCTAGGAGGCCAAACAAAGGAGAGGCTAACTTTTTGAAGTCTTTAATGAATCTCTTGTAATATCTAGCTAAGCCTAGGAAGCTTTTGAAATCTCTCACCTTTTGAGGAGGTGGGACCCTTTGGACGATGGCAATTTTGTTGGGGTCCATTTGCAATCCTTGTTGAGATATTGCATGACCTAGCACGGTCCCTTCAGACATCAAAAATTCACATTTTTCCGAACTGAGGGACAGGTTCATCTCAATACACTTATCTAGAACTTCTCCTAGGTTAGATAAAGCTTCCTGAAAGTCAAAGAAACAAGGAGTAAAATCATCCATGTATATTTCTACTACATCATGAACTAGTTCAGAAAATATACTCAATACCGCTCTTTGGAAAGTGGCTGGAGCGTTGCACAGACCAAAATAAAGGACCCGGTATGCAAAGGTACCCCAAGGACAAGTGAAAGTGGTCTTATCTTGGTCTTCCGGGCTGATTTGAATTTGATTATACCCGCTAAACCCATCTAGGAAGGAGAATTTTTTTTTCCCTGCTAGACCATCTAACACTTGATATATGAAAGATAAAGGAAAATGGTCCTTTTTAGTGGCTTTGTTCAATTCCCGATAGTTGATATAGATTCTCCACTTACCATTTTTCTTTGGCACTAGCACCAAAGGAGAGACCCATTCACTGTCAGAGATGGGATAGATGAATCTTGTATCAAGCAATTTCTACAGTTATTCCTTAACAATATCCTTAAGTGTTGGGTTCATCCTCCTTTGAGGCTACCTGATTGGCTTGTAATCGTCCTTGATGTATATATGATGAGTATAAACTGAAGGGTGCACTCCCTTCATCTCCTTATAACTCCAGGCGAAGGTATCTAGATGTTTCCTCAGTATGTTGCATAGCTCCTTCTCCTGGGAAGTAGATAGGGATGGATTGATTTTCAATGTTCTTTCTGGACCGAACTCTATATTTTTAACACGGAGATAAGTGGGGTCAGCCACATAGAGATTAGTTGAGGGCTTTTTTTGGGTTTCTCTTACTATGTCTTCTAATGGTGATACACTGGGAGGTGGATTCTAAATCAAATTTTCAATCATATCATCCTCATCTTGCGGTTTCCCCCCATGGTGATTTCTAATGTACAAAGTGGTGCAGAATAAACTTCATCCTCATCCTCCTTCTCCAACCAGAGAGTTAGATCATGTTCTAGCAAGGGTTGGGCAGGAGGATATAGGATTAACTACTTGGACATGTCCCCATTTTTTATGGTCATATTCCTAGCTTGGCAGCTGATGTAGGCATCGGCTGTAGCCAACCTGGGTCTTCCAAGAATGAGAGGATACCTAGTGAGCTTTGCCTTTGGATAGAGAACTAATAAATCAGCAGGGTACTCCCAAGAATCAATGGAGACCATCAGATCTTCCACAACCCCATCAGGGGTCACTGTGGAGCGGTCTGCTAGCTGCAGCACTGTCGTGGTCTTCCTCAAGGAGCCTTGGAGGTTAAGTTTGAGCATTGTGTCCTTTGTCATCACATTAGTGGCATCTCCCAAATCAATGAAGGTATGTGGGACCATTGTGCCATTGATGTGGACATCAACTATTGGGCTTCCAGGGTCCATATATTTTGGACAGATTATCTGCGACAACATTAGGTCAGACAATTGTCATATGACATTAATGGTTGGGGCATCTCTCTTGCACCTTCCTGGATGCCTAAAGCACTTATCTTTGATCAACCTATTGTAGATAGGCACATCTTTTATGGCTTGGGGAAGTGGTATCTTCACACATAAATGTTTCAATTCTCCCAAGAGTTCAGTCTCTTCTGAGGTAGGCTGGATTGTTATGGATAGTCTCTCAGGAAAGGGTGGATTTGCTTTAGGTTTGCTTTCCTCTTTATCTTCCTCAACCTCCTTGGGTGGAGGCTAGCTATCTAGGAGAACTTTCCTGGATCGCAAGTTAATTTCTTGAATCTCCACAGCATAAGTTGGTCATGATGGTTCCCCACTATACACTTGTTGAGCCTGTCTGTTGTTCGGGTTCGGATTTGGCTAGGTAGGAATTTGGGGTTGCCTTAGTGGAGTAGAAGGTAACGGTTGTGGTTGGGAAGGTGGTGGAGGTAGAAGAGCGGGAAGAGAGTTGTATTGGGGCCTCCACCCTTGATGAGATGCATTCCACTGAGGTTTCGACTGATCATAGGATTGAAATGAATGGGTGGTTGGTTGGGCATGATATTGAGATGGGAAGGACCAAGGAGGAGGTGTGGACCAGGAAGGATGAGCAGGGGGGCCCCAAGAAGGTATGGAGGTGACTTGGTTGGGGTTGTAGTATGCCTGAGATGTCCCTTGCATCCCTTGCTAGTATGGTCTAGGTCCATGCGGCCTCCTTTGGTTTATGTAATAGATATGTTCAGTGACTCCTTCGGCCCCTTGGTATACAGCTTTAAGTCCGGGTAAGGAAGGGCACTTATCTGTAGAATGATTTTCTTCATAGACTGAACAAACCTCTATAGAGTTCAATGGGCATTCATTCCTAGGATGCCTCCTAGTGCATCTAGGGAAAAAAATGGCCAAAGCCCTCTCTACTTCCTCTTGTTTTCTTTTGATATGTAAGGTATCCATTTGCATGGCAAGAGTCTGCAACATCTCACTCTTGAAGTCTTCCATCATGTTTCCAATTTCACCTTTAATGGATGAGTTGGAAGAAGAGGTACTAGCTATGGGTTGACTCCCCCTACCTTTCTTTCTAGCTGCTCTAGAATGGTTTCTAAAAATAGTCTTTATGTCCTCATAGGATAGTTGGTAGATGTCTCCCCTAGCCAGTAGATGGAGGGTGTCTAAAAGGTCTTCCTGAATTCCCCTGAGCAGGACCAACTTCAGAGACTCAGGGTCAAGTGTACACCTAGCCCTTTTGTAACTGAGCTGGAACCTCTCTTCATAGTCTTCCAGGGACTCATCACTTCCTATGGTCATTCAGAAGATTTCTTCTTTAGTATCTTTTGACCTACAATAGTCTCGATACTTTTTTTTAAAGGCCTGCTACATCTGAGCCCAAGTTTTGATGTTATTGCCAAGTAATCCCATGAACCAGCCCAGTGCTACGTCCTTGAGAGTAGAAGGGAATAGTTTGAACTTTTGCTCGTCTTTTGCATAGTCATAAGTTTGACAGATGACAGCGAACTCAAACAAGAAGGTGTTAGGATCTTCCGTAGTCAGACCATGGAAGTGAGGTAGGGTTGAAGGACTTATATTCTTCATTTTGGGGTTCCCCATTGATCTCCTAAATGGAGAAGGTACCCTATATTCTCTCTCCATTTCCCCTAGCATTTTTGTTTTCAGCCATTGGCTCCAAAGGAATGTTTTCTTCTTCTTCTTCCCCTATAGGTTCTTCAAATATGTCTAGATGTCCACCTAAGGGTTCTTCTTGATCGCAACCACCGAAGAAGAGAAAAGGTTGGCTATGTGAGGTAGTGGGGGTGTTGGGCAAAAATTTTCCTAAGTTATCTGTACTCCTACGAGGCATGAAAGGAAATATTTTTGGTTGGTTTTTGTTTCTTTTTCCCCACACTGAAAGTACTTGTAGAAACTAAAATTGTGATTCAACAAAACAAATTGCAACTAGCTGAAATGAACTTGCTTAATGTAAATTTGCAGAATTGAAAAGGAAAGCAAGGAAACGCAGAACTGAAAGGAAAGAAATGACTAGTCTACTTTTGCCGAAATAAACTATTAGCAAAATGTTGCAATAGGAAATAGAAGAAAGCAGTAATCACAGAATAATCTGACGCTTCCCCGGAAATGGCACCAAAAAGTGGTGAGTGCCAGTATTGCAGCAAGAATGTTGCAACTCCTGGGCTACCAAATTTACTTTTATCAACCCGGTAGTTCGTAACAAACTTGGAAGCGTTGGTGCTATATGCACAAGTACTAGTTCTCATTGCATGTTGTCACTTGGTCAGCCAATGCGAGATCACTAGGAGCTCAAGCCAACTTCTATAGATTTCATAAGAAGCTCTATGTGTGATGAAAGGAAATAAATATTACTCTACAAATGCTATTCTAACTACAGAAAGGAGAAAGACTGGAATGTAAAGAAAAACCTAGTAAACCCTAATTAACAAGCTAATTCTATGTTTACCAAAAACACTATGAAAACCATGAAAGAAAATCCATTACCTACTCAAGGAGGTAAGCAACATCTAACCATGCTATTTCTGGAAGTAAATAAGCAAAAAACATGTTTTTGGATTTTTATGTGAATTTAAGATGCATCTAATTTATTGTGTGTGAGTGTGGCAGCGAACAGGTGGCGTTAGAGGGCAGTTTTGGAGCTTGGAAGGATGTAGGATGGTGTGGATGGGTCCTAGGAGGTCTCAGGTGGTCTTCTGGAGGTTTTTCCCACACTCGGACTTCAAAAGAAAGCCTACAGGAAAAACTACAGGAGGACACAAGAAAACTACAAAAGGAAAATAGAGAAACTACAAGAGGCCTACAGGAGGAGGCCGAGAGCAATTTTCGTTGTTTTGAGGGGGTGAGAGTGGGTGGAAAAGGTGGACGAAGGTTGGAATGAGGTGTTAGGGCACCTAAGATCTACCATGAATCACCAGGAGAGAGAAATATGATCAGGTTTGATCAAGGAGAGAGGAAGAAGTTCTATGAAAAATTAAGGAAACTAGGGCAGAATTGAGGTGAGGTTTGGGAGACCTATAGGAAATGGATCAGATGGAGGGTGTGATTGCTAGTAAGCTGGCCTACTGCTGGAAGAGATCTACTGCATAGAAACATACAGTCAACCAAGAAATCAAGCAACCAATGAAATGAGTGCATCCTAGGAAAAACAGAGTTTTGCATTAAAATGGCTTAAACTATGATGTATAGAAGGAAATGTTGTAAAAAAGGAAAGCATGCAAAAGGACTATTCCAAATCAGGAATTGAACATGATAAAGAAGATCTAAAGCAAAGCAAAACTGGACTATCAACCTACTAGAGAGATGCAAACACTAGAAGTCAGAGGAATGAGGAAAATATGTGTTTTTGGGGTAGCAAGACAGTCTTTGCCTCAAATCATGGTCCCAGAGGGAGGAAGAGAAGCCAAGGAACTGTTGCTAGCCTTTTGAATCTTCTCTGATCACTACTTAACCTACTACAGAAATCACAAATGGAAGCAAGCTACTAAATCATCAAAATAAACCTATTCCTAACCATAAGAGAAATACATCTAACATCAAACTAATCTACAAACTGAAGTAAAGCATACAAATAAAAGTAAAGAGAATCTTGGTTGCTTGGGTTGGGCCCTAACCCAAGAGTTTTGGCTCTCTGAGGCAACTCAGTGCTAGCTCAAAAGGGATTCCATCTTCATTATCAAAAAATAGCAAGATTACATAAAACTGTCATAAAATAGTAAGCTCGAAATTTGAGCAGAGTTTACACAAGCAAAAAAGTCAACCCTAGTGAGGCCCTAGGCCTCTCTACTTATACATCTGAAGCTACCAACAGCTTCCTTAAAATCAGGGAGGTTTGGCTCCCAAAACTTGAGATAACTATCAATCATCTTCCACTTGCTCGGCTGCCTTCTAATGCATGATTCGGCTGCTTGTACTCTGAGCTGAATGAATGGGAATTCAAAGTGAGGAG
This sequence comes from Pinus tabuliformis, assembly GCA_031772625.1. Classification (NCBI taxonomy): domain Eukaryota; kingdom Viridiplantae; phylum Streptophyta; class Pinopsida; order Pinales; family Pinaceae; genus Pinus; species Pinus tabuliformis. Next base: position 665,556,781 of record CM062811.1, on the reverse strand, counting down.
AAATAAATGAGGGGGATTCCCTCCTATAAGTCCTCTCCTCTATCTACTTCTAGTTATTTCTACATTTTGACCACTAGGTCCTTGACTTTGACCTCGAAATCCATCAATAATCTGCATTAAATACATGTTAGACCACATGGCATAATAACTAACTCAACTCACCCTATAAGCATAAATATAATCAAAAAATCATACAATAAGCTAAGAGAATGGTTGATTTGATTAGGTTAGGAGGTAAAATGAGCCCATATAATTACCCATTTATGAGTCTCATCAGTTATGACGCATTATCTTTTGTTGACATTGTTTTTGGAGACAGTCGGGCCCCAAAGGAAAATGACTAGATCCTAGAGAGCTAAGACATCCTCAAGTCTCTCAAGGATAACTCAGTGACAACACATAATCAGTTACTAGAAGACGTATGCAGATAGGCACCGAAATGAGAGGCATTTTGAGGAGGGGGATTTGGTGTACCTCCAGTTACAACCATATAAATAGTCCACCTTGAAGAAAAAATGGGTCAAGAAGCTACAACCATGTTTTTATGGGTCGTACAAAGTAGTCAGATGAGTTGGGGAGGTGGCCTACAAGCTGGATCTGCCTTCAGGAAGTAGGATTCACAACATATTCCATATCTCATGCCTTAAAAGGGTGTTAGGACAACAGGTGACAACAATAATTGAGTTACCCCCATTGGATGATGAGGGCCATTTGGTTTTGGAGCCTGAGGCCATTTTGGACAGACATGAGAGGAAGTTGAGGATCAGGACCATAAGGGAGTTTTTGGTGCGTTGGAAGAATTCGTCGCATGTGGATGCCACATGGGAGGGTGAGCACATTCTGGAGCACCCAACACTGAAGTTGCCTGAGGGAAAGCAACATTTGGGAGGGGAGGAGTGCCATGTCCCTTCCCAAATGGATTTATAACAGGTCTTGGTCTCACCCCAATTTTGTATAAAATTTTGATAACTAAAGGACGCATGCAATTTTGAATTAGGGACTTATGAGAAATGGAGGATGGATTAATTTTCTAGTGGAAGGTGGGGGCCACCCACGTGGGAAAACGCATTGGGCGGCTCGAATTGCCTAGGAGGGGAATCGTATGGCTTGTGGAGGGGCCCGCATGGGGAAATGAGGCCCACAAAGTTATAAGGAGGAAGAGATCCTCTCTTGAGTATTCATTCATACTTGCACATTGAAATTCACTTGTTGTTTGCTCGAGTTGCTTAGCCGAGTCAACTCGATGTTTAGCCATGAGTCTCTCAGGTGGGGGATTCAACCTTACCTTCAGGGGACTACGAGTGCCACCCTAGGAAGGAATTTTTAGAGTACCTTGAGGAGTGCTAGGGAAGATTCATAGTCAGAACACTTATCCCACAAGCCAACAATGTGTATTTCTAGGCCACATAGAGAGGGGAAAACACAATTGTGATATCAGGAGTCCAACCTTGGGGAGGAGTTTTGGAGCAGGTGGGTGCAACATTTGGGTAGTTCGAAACTCAGATTTTGAGGACTACGTAGAGGGCCAGACTGTGCATCACATGGGCATTGAGGGAGAGATCCACAACACTAGGATCATATCAAAGAAAGGTGGAAATTCATAAGGGATAGAATCTTAGTGATTTGGGCTAGTTTTGAAGAGCTTTCCCATCACCCTTTAGACAGATATAGTTTTCTAGCTTGAGGAGGAGGATGGGCTCCTTGGGGGTCAAATTTCAGGGGTCTGAACTAGGCCAAACCCCTCCTGGGTTTTGGCTAAGGATCCGGGAGCTGAAGTTTCACAATTTTTTGAGCAAGGAAAGTAGTGGTTCCAACGCTTCCTTTCCAGCAGACAACACAATTTTCTTCGCAGTGTGGATCAATTCTAGAGTAACAGTTGGGAAGCCCTCAGATCATCATTTGCTCACTTGGGTTTTGTCATGCTTTTCCTTGGAGACAAGCCTAGTTGCACCATTCCATTCACTATTGTATTTTCCCCATGATGATTTAATAAAATGGCTCAGATGTTCTCTATTTCCAACATTATCATGGGTGTTTGGTGATTTCATCTCATTTCTAATTCTTGGCTTGTCTGCTTGCTTTGTTTATCACTAAATTTCCTAGTTAGGAACATTACATATAGGTATATCTTCACCAATATTGCTAGATTCAATTTATCCCTTTCCTATGATGATGAACATGCACTACTAGGAGCTAATGACCTATATCTTTGCAACTATCACAAAAAATAACATACCTTCTGAGTGGCCTAACCTCTCATTTGAGTCTTCTCTTTCATCATCTTTGGAGAGATGATCAACAACTTTCTCTTTGGGAGAAATATCTTCTAATTTTTTAGAATCTTTCCTCTCTCTCCTTATTTTCTTTTCTCTAGCAGCAACATCAATAGATTCTAGCTCATAACCAGAGCAACAAGGTTGTTTAACTTCCTCTTGAGCGTCGTTATTGTCTCCTCCATATTTACAATGGAGGTTGTATTTTTGTTGCAGAAACACAATGTCTTACCTTATCTGAATCTGAATCTGATAGTCATTCTAGCATAACCCTTTTGGCTTCACTACCAAACTCATTATTTTATTCACTCATTATGGGAACCATACATCAACATCTAATGCCATTAAATAGGCTTCCATTCTAATTCTCCAAAGTTCATAATATGATCCATTTAAAAATGGGACTCCTTCTGGAGTAAGCCAAGTTTGATTAGCCATTTTTTCCTTTTGATCAAATTTAAGTGGTTAAGTTGTTCCCAAAGGAACCAGGATCTGATACCAATTGTTAGAAACAATGTTTAATACTAAGAGGGGGTGGGGTGTGAATCAATATTAAGGCTAATTTAAAATTTTATGCCATTTTTCATTAAACATTCAAATTTGGCATTATCTAAGTGAGAAACCATTAACAAATCATAGCAGTAGCCATATGAAGAAACAAAAGCACACACATCATGAGTGAAAAACACATGTGACACAAAGTTTTAACATGGAAACCCTCATGGGAGAAAAACCACCAAAGATTATTTGTTATTTGATGTAAATAAGAACACCTTATCTATTACATCAATGTTTTTTTGTGAGCCACCACTCACAAGAATCACCAACTCCCTTTGATTGTTTGCTAGCACCCACTAGTAGGAAGGGCCAACTTCCTTCTTATGTAGACACCTAATTAGCTTACAAAAAACACCAACTTCATGGATTTATTGCAAGCACCAATTTGTAGATCCTTGGATTTATGTAAGAACCAACTTGTAGGAGGCACCAACACCAAATATTTCTTTAGATACCCACTAGATGGAAGCACCAAATCCCAATTTTGCAACCTCCAACCCACTCTCAATAATGAACTAATGTTCTTTGTATATGGAAACCACTCTACATAATTTCATATTTGTGTTCATCAACTTGGACCACTCAATTGATAGTTACTCCGCATGATATTATTCTATGTTCTCCTCTACAACCTTCACTTTTATCATCCCAAACAACACTCTATTTTTTGCTCATTTTGCAAAAACAAACATTCTCATCGTTGTCGACCCTTTTCTCTCAGCAACATACACTTAGCTCTCAGCCTCTTTCCTTTGCATATGCACTCTCAACCTTTCACAATAGGATAGGCACACTTAGCCTCTTCTTAGCAGCGCTTCACCCACAAATCTCACTCAACAATGTTGCATCTCCCTCATTGCTCAATTGAAATAATGAGTTTTGTTCCTTCGCCACACACTAGTCGATGTTGTCTCTGTTGTCCTCCATACTACCTAGAAGTGTACTTGAATGCATGGTTTTCCATGTTGTCGTATCAAATTTCTTAGCCTTCGCAACCACATTAATTTTTAGAATAGACTCCTGATCACGTCTCCACGTTGACACCCAATTCTCAATTCATCTGTGTACTAGAACAAGGCTCTTCGTGGTTCTTAATTTCCCACATATATCAGAGTGTATTGCAAGAATGGATTTGTGATCTATGGTCAAGTCCCTGAGATATTTTCTTCGTGTCGTGAGATCCATCTAGGTACTATGGGGATTATGCACCCAACCATATTTTCAATTTAATTATTTATAGTGTGCAAGAAATATCCAGGGTGTCTAGTTCTATCTCAAGACATGCTCCATTAATTTTCTCCTATACATTGTGGTCCTTCACTCTCTTGAATCAGAGATCATGGAAAATTCCATTGCCATTGACCCTGTTACCTCAACATGTGCACTCAAAACATGCATACACAATAGCTGCTGACCCATTCATCCAAAGCCCAAAGGATTTCCATTAACTGTGCTTCCGAATATAAATCTACAACACTTTTTTATAATAGCCCCTCTTGTGCTGGCACTTAGCCTCTTGTCCACAATAGGACTTGGTGTTGTCACCTTTGCTAAAACCTTTAGGCACTTGTTGACAAGGTTAATCCTCTTTGCGGAGAGAGAGGATCCCTCTAGCCCAATGAGTGGATCTAACAACTTGAGAGGACAATAAGCTAGACATCTTCCTAGATTATGATTTAAAAATAGAACAAGAGAGAAGGCATACCTTGTTCTTATGCTAATCGAATTTCCTTTGTTGAAATACTCAAACTTCTTGTGTCAAGGTATTGCTCCTACTTCTTCCAGCGCTTATGTACCTGCACAAACAACTATGAGACAACAAATCATGCCAAAACCAATAGAAAATCCAATAATAATATATTTAGCTGATCAAGGAATGCCAAACAAATACATACATGAACATATATATTGGGAAGATGAACTAGCAGTTGTATTATTATTTAAAGAATAAAGGGGAATCTTACAACCATAGCCTTGATTTTGAATCCGTTATTGATTTTTGGCAGTGATTTCGTGACTTATAGTTTCAAGCTCTGAGGAGCCAGATGAAGTTCACTTATCTCTGGGACCGGTTCGAGTATTGTCTTTAGAAATCTACCCGTCCCAAGAGAAAGCTTGATGTCAAGCCTCGCTCAACAGTCTTCATTGATGGAACTATGAAATCTCATGTGGGAGCAGGCATTATCTCAATGGACTGTTTGCCTCCCTCTCATTCAACAGTTCCACCATCACCCTGTGATGTTGAGGATCATGTTCACACACCCGTTCAACCTTCATACCCTCCCAAAATCACTCGACATAATTTTCATGCAGATTTGGTTGTGAGTCCTTCGAGTTCTCATATGCATTCTTTTCTTCGACCTCCATCTTCTCACCCGGGAGTTCCTCTGGATGATGCTGTCTTGTGTTCATCAAGTCCAGACTCTTTGCTTGTTGTGAATGAGGAACAACCCATTGATAGAGTTGGTGTTGCACAACCAACATGCATTGTCATTCAAGAAGAGTATGAGTAGGAGCTTGAGCATCAACACTCGGTGAAGGATGACACCCTTCCATCCGAGCCTCCTCTGTTCTTTCCTAAAATCATTGGTGAACCTACCATCCATTATTTTGCATGTGTGTCTTCACCTACATATGCACCCATTGTTGATCTTTCGTAGGACACACCATATGTTAGCCCATCATCCAACAATAGAGAGGACCAATCATTCATTGAAAATCCACTTGATCTTTCATCTACTCTTTCTGGAAACGGAGAGGGTGAACATCCTTGCTTCCCATCTACTCCTCTATGTGATTCATCAAATCACGAGGATTCCAACCAACATCCTGAATTTTCTGATCTTGGCTGTCGTGATCTTTTCACCTCATCATCTGATCATGATGTTGATTCACTCGTTGTTAATTCGTCTAAGCCAGTGATCTATGATCTGTCAACAAAGTCGAAACCCCACAGACCGTCGAGGCACTTCAGCCCGAGCTGATGGTTATGTCAGGCCCTCGTTGTCCTGAGGTTGGTTTTGCTTCCAATCAAGAAATGGTTCAAACACTCAAGGCTCCTCATCACTCATCTATATGCACTCAAGATCAATCTAACACTCATATCACACTTCTTCCACTCAAACTGCACGATCCCATTGCTCATGCATTGGAGGAATCTTATATTGAAAACTCTCGTTTGCGACGCTAGTTATATTTGTTTCTTTCGTTTGCTTTCATATCATAGTCAAGAGTGTGTTTGTGCTTTAAAGTTTCACTTAGTGTCACACAGCACCATGATAAGTCCATGGACTGCCTGTCATGCACATGCACTCACCTATGTCTCGTGGGCACTTTGAAACATGAACTGTGGCTGTCATCATTGTTATATCTTTCTTGTATGCTGGTATGCACATTTGGGTTACTCACGGACCAAGCCTTCACCCACATGGGTCTACCAATGCGTTGGTGGTTGCATTGGAAGTATCACTTCACGTGATCAGGCCCATTGATCCAAAATGGATCTAGAATAGACTTATAAGTATAAAAATATTCCTCGCAGAGGAAAATGAAAATCAAAGGATGCTCTTGGGAATAGTCTCATTGCGTAGATCTTTTCAATCTGAATCTACTGCAATTTGAATGGACCAGAATGGACTTCGGATGAAGAAGTTATTACAAAAAGAAGATTGCCCATTATCCTTAGAAAAGGAGGCAAATCCTTATAAAAATGAACTAAAAGGCTCTATAAGGGAAATCACATTGGAAGAGGTTAATGCGAGTACTTAAGCGAAGATGGAAGGACTCCCCGATAGTGATCTCCGATATATTGCATCGGAGGAAGGCCTTCATGCGATATTGGAACCTTGGGCCGTTGTGACTTGCGATTGCGATCAGGCCAATAAAGCGATTGTGATGGAATATTGACTGTCAGATCGAGGAGTAGATCAACGGTCAGGAATTAATCACTAATCGCATTTCGAAGGGTCAAGTGACAACGTGCAATGAACACAGTGATTGCGATATTCCGATAAAGCGATAGCGATACGCCGATGTGATCGGCGATCGGATCGCACAATAAAAAGGGTCGTTGACATACACGACATGTGATTGCGATATTATGACCAAAGGTGGACCCGATGGGATTATAAGCACGATTTCATATAATTTGAAGTCCGGATTTACGAGATTTCTTTGTATTCACGTGTATTTGGGTTTTTGGCCTACGCAATGTGATTGCGATATTGCAATAAAGGGATGGACCCGAAAGGGTTTATAAATGCGGCTACATATTATTTGAAATTTGGGCTTAAAGCCCATAATGTGTTTTTCGTGTGTTTCTTAGTGTATTGCCATGACGTGTTTGAATTCAGGATTTCTGCACAGGAAGGCCAAACGACCAGGTTTCCTGTGCCCGCCAGTCCCTTTCCAATTGCAAACTGATTCTTTTGTGAAAGTCTGGTTTCCAGGCATTAGAGGACTGTAACCAACTGGTTACAAATACACAGAGGACAGAGTTGATAGAGGAATGCGCAAAGGCCGAGAGATAACACAGAGAGAGCTCAGAGAGGCTCGAGAAGCCCAAACATGCTTCAGTGAATGCGTAGGCAGAGTAGACAGGCCGCAGAATCCATGGGAAGGCCTAGCGAACTCTCGGAGGTAGAGTAATACACAAAGGCAGCTCGGAGAAGCCCAGAGCTGTTTGAACGCTGAGGAATCCAAAGGGAAAGCTCAGTATATGCCAGGAGGGCAGTCTGTGGAGTGAGGAAGGCTTGTGTAGAGAAAAAGGCTCAGTGAATGCTCAAAGGGAAGCTCAGAGAGCTGTAGAGCTAGAGTGCTTGATAGAGGCATAGCCACTAAAGGTTGGAGGCAAGGCTGCAGAGCCAGAGAGCTCAAATGGACTTCTAAAGAGCCATGAAGCTATAATGAACTTCAGAACAACAAAGAGATCAAAATGATCAAGTTGTTGCTGGTGACTGTTGTACTAAATATAGAAGAAGGATTCTAGAGACAATACGGAATTATGAGGGAGTCAAAGAGGCCAGAAGCTCAAGAAGCTCAGAGCATTGACTGAAGGAATCAAGTCCGGAGAAGCCTAGATCTATCTGCAGCTAAGGATAGCCAGCGAGATAAGATCGTATTCTAAGCCCATAGGTACAGTTGTAAACCTATGGAGATGAGTGTGGAGCTTGTAAAAGAATTCAGCCATAATCCCAGAGAGCCTAATCGGGTTGATTAGATCTCAAGGAGATGTAGCCAAAGAGGTTTGGGTGAACTCCATATTATATTGTTGTCTTATGTGTTTGCTGATTTGTTGCTTTATTTACTTTTATGTGTGTTTAAATATCAGCATAAGCAAATATACATAAGCACTTGAACAGTTTAAAAACAAACACAAACATACACAAATTTCAAGTTCTTTTAATTCCACAAATTGTCAATCATAAACATAGATCTGGGGAATATATAAGCTTTGGAGTGGGAGACGTCCTTGTAAGTTGAGAAGAAGCCTTTGGTGCCCGATTTTAGATCACTCATGCACCATTAGTGTAGGAGTAGGAGTTGTGTTTGCTTTCAGTTGTTTGCCTGCCTAATTGTTTGCTTTCGTGCTTTGTTTTCTTGTTTTTTTACTTGCTTTGCTTTCACTTTTGCTTCTGCTCTTGCTTTTCTTTGTTGGTTGTTAGTTCGTTAGCTTATTTCATTCGTAGGTTATTTTTCATGAAACCATGTGTGACTCATGAAACGAGTTGGGTAAAGTACAAGAGGGCTTGTATAGCTATGACTACTTGGTTATCTGTCATCTTGCCTCTGTATGATGAGCTTGTTACTCTTAGTCCATGATACGTCGAAGGAAAATACGTACTGTTCAAAGTGAACCTTGGTGAAAACACAATGCTTGCATGCTAACTAGTGTCACCTGCTCTAGTCGGTTATTTTTTTGGGTTAACCCTTGTCAGCTCAGTCAAGTAGAGTAAGGTGAGGGGGAAAACCTTAGCAAGCACGTCAGATATACAATAAACTACTTCTCTGTTGGAAGAACCTCCTCTTCTCTCAATAAGTCGAGATCCCTCTTTCGCCTCTGAAATGAATAAGTGTTATGCACAATGAAAATGAAAAAAATGAAAAGTCAAAAAAAATTGAAATGAAAAATGAATAAGGTGAAAGAATGTTGACACCTAATCATCAGGATTGGGTGAATGTAATTAATGTAAATAAATAATAAGAAATATGAACAGTCATCGGGAGATGAAGTGAACAGTCTCTCCCTCATGTATATAATAAAGACCAACCTGAAGAAATAATATATGAATTAATTTGTGGATTTATTACCTGGCCTGACATGGTATTAGAGCCAGCTCCCGAAATTAGTCTTTATGTAACTCCTAGTGTCATATATGCATTTCTCTATCAAGTTTGTGCCTTCTGTGGCAGTGTCATATATGTGTTTCTCTGTCAAGTTTGCACCCTCTGTCTAAACTGCGCTCTTTGTCAGATGCGTTTTTTGAAGTGAAAGTTGAACGTTGTTGTATGAACGCTGGTGTTCTTAAAGGTGGATGTCGATGAAATGACTGAGGTGAGTGCAGAATGGGACTTAGTGATATATGCGCTATTGGCCCTGGTGATATTTGCCTTTGTGATTACACACAAGGGAAGGGGACACGCTATTGCGTGAGGTTTTCCGCTGGCCTCTCATCACCATAGGAGTCATTCTGCTGTTGGCCTCTCATCACCATAGGAGTCGTTCTGCTACTGGTCTCTGCTGCAGGTTTTGTGGGTGCACTCTGGAGAGTCCCATATATTTTTATCTCATCTTAATGTTTACTGCATACGCTGTCTGTGGGTTGCATTGAAACGATATTATATGCTGCGTTGTCTGAGAAAAAATCCATTTATGCACACTAAGCATGCGAGTTTGAATAATATTCTGACTGTGAGGTTGGTGTGGTGCATTCAAGACCGCTACAACAATTCGATTGGTGATAACATATGGTGCGTATTGTTGTGAGCAGTCTATGGTGCGTTGGGTTGATATATTGACTGCGTGTGAATTGAGTGGTTGTTAACACTACCCCATATATACACAGTTCTTGCATTTACGCTGCCTATTATAAGTCACTGTATACATTAATACACAGTTCTTGTATTTACGCTTGAACACTGGTTAGTGTATTACATTGAACACTGGTTGCCGAAGCAGTCTAGTTTCTTGAATGCTGATAGTTTCTTGAACGCTGGCATTGAAGTGTTTGTAAGGTTGTTATAAAAGTGTTGTGGTATAAATTTGGTGCATACCCAGCATTGAAGTCTGATTGTTACAACAGTCTGTTGGTAATAGCGACTGTATAACTTCTGGTGTAACATCAAAGAATCCCTCTCTTCGAATTTGAGCGTCAAATGTGAATGCCATGCCATGAATACTATGAGCTAGAGTCTGTTGTGCATATGGATGGTTGTTTATATGCTATTGTATGATGCGTAAATTTGAAAAACAGAGTCAAGTTTCCAAAATTAGTCTTTCTGCTATGTAACTCATAATTCTCTGCAATATTCTCTATTCATGTGTTCTATGTACATATGCATTGAAAGAAGAAACTTTGAAAGAAGATAATGCGGTGGTGATATGGTCAATTTGAGTGTTGGCTTTGGGTGTTGAAGTTCCTCTGTGTTAATTCCTTTTGTGAAGGTTGTGTACGCTGGTATCATACGCTGCCCCAGTCATTGCATTTACACTCACCATACGCTGCCCCACTTGTGTATGCGTTGAAGTTTTTTTTGGCATATAAAAATCGTTGAATGCCATGTGTTGAATAGAGTTTTTTAAAACAAGGACGTGGGTCAAAGCACTATGGCATGAAGTGTTGAATGTGTTGTACAGTTTTTTTGTGTATTGGAGCTGCTCCTCAATATATTTAGGCTCAATTATATTAGGCAGAAGTTTTTTTTTTACAGTATGCATTCAATCATATCCATGGTGGGAATAGTTCTCACTGGCAAGGAGAACTATCCTGAATGGTCCCAGATGATAAAACAAATCCTCATTTTCAATGAGTTGTGGAAAGGAGTGTGCATTGGAGACGGAAACAAAGAGCCAGAACAACCTAACTCAGACAAAGAGCTCGCCATTTGGGAAAATAAGAACATTAAAGCTTATGCATTAATCGCAACATCTGTAAATGAAGGGTGAGTCGCCATATTTCGCCATTTTCAACTGCTTTCGAAGCCTTTCAAAAGCTGAAAGAACTCTATGACTCACATTCTACACTTGAAGTTTTTCAACTCATGATTAAACTCTTCACTCTTGAATTACAAAATAATGATCCTCTTACTCTTGCATCCGAAGTAAAATCTATAATGCATGATATCATATCCACTAGGGTTCAATTGGATATTCCTCTTATCGCTTTTCTCAAGACACTTTATCCTATTTACTCCAATTATCTTGAGTCATTGCAAGCAAATGGAAATCTCAAAGATATTACCTTTGACTCTCTTGTGAAAAAATTTGCTGAAAGAGAGAAAGCTTTTGGAAAGAATACAACCCCTGAATCTTCTGAAGAGGTTGTGTGCCTTGCTCATAAAGAAAATAATCCTTCTCAAAATTCTTCCAGAGGAAGAGGTGGTTGAATAGGAAGAGGAAGATATTTCAGAGGTGGGGGGGGAAAACACTCTCAAGGAGAAAAGGAAGATTTGCACTGCAAACGCTGCAAATGAAATGGATCACATGATGCCTCTACATGCAAGTTACCATGGGACAAAATTGAGCAGCAAAGAAACCAACAAAAAGGTAAAACTAATGACACAGACAAAGGTAAAGCACCTGAATCTGCTCACTATGTTGTGGCACAATGTAATATTGGAGTAAATGAAGATTTATTTAATGCTTCACTTGCTTCTTGGAAAAATGATTTATTGCTTGATTCAGGAGCAACTTGCCACATGAATCATAGAAAAGATTTTTTTGAAGAATTTACTGACAATGTTGATGGAGCAGTATACTTTGCAGACCAATCAAAAATCAAGCCATCGGGGCTTGGCACAATCAGGCTTAAATTGTCTGGTCTTCCAGAATTCCTTTTGCATCATGTTCTATATCTCCCATAGCTCAAGATAAACTTGTTGTCCTTGGTCCACATCCGCCAACAAGGTCACTCCATTCATATGTTTGATGGCAAGCTTGAGGTAAGAAAAGAATCTGACCACTCACTTGTCATGAGGGGAATAGAAGAAGAAAGGCTTCTCAAGCTGCAAGGTACCTCTACTTGTGCACAAAATTTCTCATACAATTCTCATTATGAAGAAGGTACACTTCCATCAAGTTTATTATGGCATGCTATATTTGGAGATTTGAATTATGACAGCCTCCGCTTGTTGAAGAAAAATGGTGTTGTTGGTTTGCCTACAATTCCTAGGAAATTTAAGCAATGTCATGCTTGCATTCTAGGAAAGCATAGCAAATAGTCTTTTCATGATTCACATTCAAGAGCACATAGAAAACTTGAACTCATTCATTCAGATTTATGTGGTCCAATGCCTATTCCTTCTGCAAATGGAAATAAATATATGATGACATTTATTGATGACTACACCAGAATGTGTTGGGTTTATTTATTGAAGAACAAATCTAATGTTTTTCAAACATTCAAGAACTTTCATAAATGGATCGAAAATGATGCACAATCTCATATTGGGTCTATTCGTACTGATAATGGAAAAGAATACACATCAAATGAATTTGAAAACTATCTTCGCCAACATGGGATCAAACATCAAACAACTATACCTTATAATCCCCAACACAATGGTGTAGCTGAAAGAGTGAATAGGACAATCTTAAATATGGTACGATCCATGATCTTTTTAAAAAATGTAAAGATAATGTTTTGGGTTGATGCTACTCTATGTGCTGCATATATAAAGAATAGATGTCCATCTAATTCTATTAGAAATGAAACTCCATATGAAATGTGGTATGGGCATGTTCCTTCGGTAAAGCATCTCAGGGTCTTTGGTTCCACCTGTTATGCCTTGATACCAAAGTTACATAGAAACAAACTTGGTGCAAGAAGTCGTAAGTGTATCTTCCTGGGGTATTCAAACACCTCCAAAGCATACCGTCTCTATGATGAAGTCAATAAAAAGTTTGTTGTATCTAGAGATGTAATTTTTCTTGAATCATCCAAAATTGACAATGTTGTTGAGCGGCAACATGATCACTTGGATAGATTCGCAAATGCAAAATCATTTCAATAATTTGATAATTAGATTACACATCTTGAAGGAGGGATTCCTATACTAGATCAACATGTGGAATCTTCTTCTGAAGAACACTTTCCCGGCATGAAACTCCAACAATGGATGATGCTTTAAGTGATGTGATTGATAGAATTGGGAGACTCAATCTTGATTTAGTCCCAACTCAATCAACGGAGCAGCCTAAACCATCTGAGAAAGGTCCCTCAAAGTGGCTGACAAAGACACTTGAAAGTGTTCATCCTGATGAGGTTGGAAAGACAAGAACTAGAAATTCAAACCAGCAAAATGGAGGTGATGTAGATGACTCTAATTCATCTGTTGATATGGATGTTTCTTATGACTGTGAATTGAACTTGACTACAGATTTTAAACCAACTTCCTTCAAAGAAGCTGCTTCTAATGATGAATGGAAAGAAGCGATGCAAAAGGAGTATGATGCCCTCATAAAGAACGGCACTTGGAAGCTGGTTGATCCTGCATTAGGAACCAAACCAATTGGCTGCAAGTGGGTCTACAAGAACAAGTATAAAGCTGATGGCTCATTTGACAAGCACAAAGCTAGGCTTGTGGTAAAAGGTTTTGCATAGAAGGAAGGGTCGATTATGAGGAGACTTTTGCCCCCACAACAAAATGGGCTACCATCCAGACACTCTTCGCCCTAGTAGCTCAGAACGGTTGGAAAGTCCATCAAATGGATGTAAAAACTGCTTTCTTGAATGGAGATCTAAAAGAGAATGTTTTTATGTCCCAGCCTGAACGATTTGTTGTGAAAGGACATGAACATAAAGTATGCAAACTTGTGAAGTCCTTGTATGGCCTCAAACAAGCACCGCGAGCCTGGTATGAAAAAATAACTGAGCATCTTCTGAAACTCAATTTCAAACATTATGATCTTGATGATGCAACTTTATTTGTCAAGAAAGTTGGCAAAACAATTGTATATCTTGTGGTATATGTAGATGATATTTTGATGACAGGGAACAATGGAAGCTAAATTGCATCCATAAAGAAGGAATTGGGGGAAAGTTTTGAAATGAATGATTTGGGCTATGTTCATTACTATCTTGGTATTAAAGTATCTCAACATCCAAAGTCCATATTTCTTTCTCAAAAGAAGTACATTAGAGATCTGTTGAACGGGTTTGGCATGACAGAATGCAATCCTCTTACTACTCCAATGGAACAAAACTTAAAGCTCACATCTATTGAAGGAAAAGAATTTGAGGATGCAACAAAGTATAGACAGCTTGTAGGAAGTCTCAACTACCTAACTACAACCAAACCAGACATTTTGTTTGTTGTTGGAATCCTCTCTAGGTTTATGCAAAAGCCTTGTGAGGGACATTGGTCTGCTGCAAAAAGAGTTCTAAGGTACTTAAATGGAACTCAAGACTTTGGAATCAGGTATACACAGGTGGACGACTTTAGCTTGATTGGATACTCTGATTCAGACTTCGATGGAGAGAAAGAAACTGGGATATCTACTTCAGGATATGCTATGAGTCTTGGATCAGGAGCTGTCTCCTGGAGATCACACAAACAATCAATTCCAACAGATTCCACAACAGAAGCAGAATATGTGGCAGCAGCTGAAGCAACAAAAGAAATTGTGTGGCTCAGGAAAATTCTTGAAGATTTGCAGGTAAAACAAGTACAATCAACTCCACTCATGATTGACAATACCTCTGCAATAAAGTTGGCCAAGAACCCAAAGTTCCATGATCGAACGAAGCACATCAATACTAAATATCATCCGATTCGACATCATGTTGAGGCCAAAACAATCCATCTCTGTCATTGTTCCACTAATGAGCAAATTGTAGACATCTTCACCAAAGCGCTTGGAAGAGAAAAGCTTGAACGATTCAGAATGATGCTTGGACTCACCAACATCCCTTCAGATTAAGGGGGGGAATGTTGACACCTAATCATCAGGATTGGGTGAATGTAATTAATGTAAATAAATAATAAGAAATATGAATAGTCATCGGGAGATGAAGTGAACAATCTCTCCCTCATGTATATAATAAAGACCAACCTGAAGGAATAGTATATGAATTAATTTGTGGAGTCACTACCTGGCCTGACAAAGAAGATAAAGGCTTCCTGCACATGTAGGTGATGCAAGTAACTCCGTCACGTTACTGATTAGGCTTCCTAGCTACGGAGCCATGCTTGTGTTCCTATATGACTCGATCGAGGTACTATCCAAGCCTGCTGGCAGTGGAGCAACACCAGAGATGAAACCTAAACTCTAAAGACTATACTACTTGTGCACTTATATACCCCTCAACCCCAATCAAAACAAATGTGTTTCTTTGGATTGGAATGTGTGTCAATCGACCAAGAGTCTAGCAGATGCTACACCTTACAATCAAGCTAGTGTGAAGGCAAGATGAACTGAGATTTGAACAATAATTCTAGAGCTGTTAGACTTTCTTTTCACGAACAAGGTCCATTAAGAGACCTGGACTTCTACCAGTGCGTTGCCAGGTGTTGTAGCAGCTACAACAACCCTCCAAAATTTTTCCTTAGCCTGTTTTGGACCCTCCCTACCAACCTTCACAACATCTTTCCTTGCTTCGTCAAGCCCTCAAGATTTAGTGTCTTTCTTTCTCAATGGCAACTTGTTGATCATAGTTTCACCTTTTCCCCTCACAGGCTGCTCATCCAAACTTGGTCCAGCTACAGGTTGAGCAGCTTCGTAGTGAAATTTGCGCATTTATGGAGAGAAACTAGCCTTCCCTACAGGAATTGCACAATTCCCTCTAACAGCCTGCTGGGCTATAGGATTGCGCAATCCTGCCAGCCAACCCTCCCAGTAGAATTTGCGCAATTTTTCCCATCAATAGGTACTTCAGCCCAATATTTGTGCAAATCTGGGCAGCAGTTAGCTTCTGGGCCCAGAAATTGCGCAATCCCCTTGGGCAGTCAACCCAGCTTACAGTCAAGAATGCACATTTTTCTCTAGCAGTCAAGCAGTCTCTTGCATGTGCAACTTAGTTGAACGGTTCTCTCCCGGACTGAGAAAAAAAACTTGCATGCATAGGTCGCTTCTCCCAAGGCATCATGCAAAGGCATCCCTTGTTTCAGGGATTTATGTTTAGCAATTGGAGGTTACATGCAACGAGTAATTCTAAAACCTCCCTCCAAGTGTCGCTTCTCGTAGATTTGTGGCATGCATGTCATAACCTCGATGTTTCAAAACTCATCAATCGAACGCTGCAGAGCTCATTCCTCACATCAACCTTATAGCTCTGACATGCCACATCACATCTAGGAGCATTCAACTCAGCTATTTTGCGGTAAGATCGCTTCCCATGCCTTGTGCTGCGTTTCTGTCATTTTTTATGTATTCACTTTTATGAGTGTTGTTTGCTTGATTTCTTTGAATGCCTGTTGTCATTTACATATATTCTAGCTTGTCCTAGCTCTATTTCAATTTTTGTTGTTGTCACATGCATGAAACTGTTTTGCACGGACATTTTCCCAACCAGTGAACTGCCTCACCCACATGCATGTTGATCTATTTGCTGAATCTTTCATTCATGTTTTGCATGCACTGTTAATCACTTCTTCTATCACTTAGTGTCTCCATGCATTTCACCGACTTACTTTCTTTAAGTTTCTCATCGATGAGTCGGGCCAACCTTGGCTCGCTCTCTACCTTCATCAAGGCTTCATTACGCAATTTGGAGAAGGAAGGCTCACCTTCCTCTCCAGATTTGCGCATTCTAGCCCAGCACTAGCCTCTTGGACTAAATTGCATATTTTTGGAGGTCAGTAGCTGCTTGGCCCAAAAATTTGCGCAAATCTGCCCCTGGGTCAGCAGTCCTTCCTAGCTAGGATTTCTCATTTCGTAATCCCAGCAACCAACTGCCCAACTAGACTATACATTGTGCAGTTCTAGCAGTCAGT
Source organism: Pinus tabuliformis (assembly GCA_031772625.1). Lineage (NCBI taxonomy): Eukaryota > Viridiplantae > Streptophyta > Pinopsida > Pinales > Pinaceae > Pinus > Pinus tabuliformis. The sequence goes on along the minus strand of CM062811.1, from coordinate 665,539,799 downwards.
CAGTCTCTCAGTAGCCTAGACTATGCCTTGTGGAGTTTTGGCAGTCGGTCTCCCGACCTCCCGGTCGAAATTTCTTAACCTTCATGATCATTCACCCGAGTATGTTGAAAGTTAGTTCTCATGTTCATTCTGGTTTTCAACTAACAAGATTGCTTGCTATGAGTGTTTCCATGTCTCCAGGTATCTCAGGTGTTCATATGCCTCTCATCAGTACAGGTGCAATGGCTTCCAGGAGAGCAGAGATGAAGACAACGTTCAGAGCACGCTTGGGGATGCAATCGATCAAGTGTCTATGGGCTTGCCTACTCATGAAGACATCAAGTTTTTCATGGACAAGGACATCAAGCAACAACATCACAACGAGCAACATCATGAACAGTAGCTGAAGGCAGCATATCAAATGTAGCGAATGCAAGAGAAAGGTTGTTGACAACATAGAGGCAGAGGAAAGTTGCAAGATCAAGCAGATCCACTGATAATGAAAGCAATTTTGGAGACTCTGTTAGAAAATTATATATATTACAGAGCAATGGAACACATAAAATATATTATAGAAATACAAACACAAAAAACACATAAAACAAGAGAGACACAGATATAGGTGGTTCACCCAGCTTGGGCTACGTCCACGGGGAAACAACCAGTCGTTCCTTTTATATTATCTAGCAAACTGAAGAGATACAACCTACAACAAATCTGTTGTAATTCCCTCTTCACTCTCACACAATGTCCTCGCTCTTTCTCACTTAGAATACAGATCTACATAGACGCAATACAATTCCCTCATATATCGCGAGGGGGTTGCCTTCTAGGGAAAAAACCCTAAATTAAACATAACTTCTACCATCATATCTCTGCCTAATGAACAACCTAGATTGACTATGAACATACAACATTCTACAAGGAAATTTTACATCTATTTTTAGCCCCCCAATTGACCCCCCTTGTAGCGCAAATATTACGAGTGGTGTTGCTGCCCCATTACGAACTAGCGTCTAATGCGGCGATACCTCTTAATAAAGAAGATAATCAGGCTCCACACCCAACAATCTCCCACTTGGAGACTGATTATAGCAACTCTACCGCTACTTCATTTGCTGGACAAGACTCCATTTTGGACCTGGCTATTTCTCATCTTCTTGATCATACTTGAAGGCCAATTGAAACTGAACAAACTCTCAGTTTCTCCCTAGTTACAACTTTTGTTAACATATCTATAGGATTCTAGCTAGTGTGTCTCGTTTCTAGCTTCAACTATCCATCTTCCAATGTTGATCGTATGAAATGGTACTTGCACTGTATATGTTTAGTCTTGGAATGAAATGCAGAGTTCTTTGCAAGATGTATGGCACTCTGGTTGTCACTGTATAACCTGCCCAACTCCTGCTTCTTGCCCAATTCATCCAGAAACCTTTGTAACCAAATAATTTCTTTACTATCCTTTGTAGTAGCAACATACTCTACTTCCGTTTTTGAGAGCACAACAACACTTTGCAGTTTTGAGACCCAACTGACAGATGTTCCACCTACAGCAAACACATACCATGTTGTGCTCCTCTTGTTATCTCTATCACCCGCCATATCTACATCAACATATCCCTATAGAGCAATGTTTGAACCACCAAAGCATAATGCTTGATTTGTGGTACCTCTCAAATACCTGAGAATCCACTTCACCACCATCCAATGTTCTTTCCCCATTACGAACTGGGGTCCAATGCAGCGATACCTCTGAATAAAGAAGATAATCAGGCTCCACACCCAACAGACTCAAGCTATGAAGTGACGGTGCGACATTAAGATCGCGCGAAGGAAGCAGATGGAACAAAGAAGGAGTTGCATGTGTTGAAGCAGCAACTCAGGAAGAACATGAAGCTGCACAGAAAAACCAATGAGTTGCAGCAGGAACATGAACAACAGTGGGCGCAACATGCACTCATGGATGAAACTGCACCAGTACAAGTTAAGGATCCATCCCAGCAGCTGACACAAAGAAAACATGGTGAGAAGTGTTGTTGATCACATGCAAAGGATCTAGCAGCATGCATGTCATTGAGCACACGCATGCAATCCAACCCATTCAACACACTCACCAAGGTGAAGACAAGAAGCAAGTCCAATTGGGGATGAACATGCACTTCGGCAAGTTGATGCGCATGACCACCAACACACACTTGAAGATTAGCACACACACTATGCATCAATGTGTTGTCAGTTCAACAGTCCCAAGAAGACTATGCGCATGTTAGCAGATGAGTTGGATGAAGGGGTTGAACCAATGCACCGGTTGCAACAGAGGCAAGAGTTCGCTTCAGCAAGATGTCACCATGAGGTGCATGCACACCATCATGGATGACCAAGCTTGGCATCAGCTCACCAGCTTCACCATCACAAGCATGTCAAAGAGTTGGTCTCACCACAGCGGACCGAGTCTCTGAGATTTCTTACAAGGCTTGCTCAAGCCATGTTGTCTCACATGAGTACATGTGCATTGTAATGTTGAGTCATGTCAAGTGTAAGTTGAGTGTCAACAGTTGGATGTAACAGTCATAGAGTAGGTGAAGAGTCATGAGGGTAGTTGAACTGTCACAAAGGGGAATGTCAAGGGTCACCCCACCCTTTGCTATAAATAGTCCCTCATAACTCATTTTATAGGCTTTTGGTCAACCAAGCTTCTACTAAGACTATCTTGAAGAATGCTTGGATAGTATTGTAACACACCTTGGCTTCTCCACTGCACAGAGCTAGTATATCTCTTTGGAGGAGTAGGCAGATGTGGCTATAATGTTCCTCTGATGGGGCTAGTAGGTTTACATGGTGTATTGTATGATTGTGACCTACACTTCTTTATATAATAAAAGCCGACACATTTTCATGCATATGTTGTTATTGTAGTTGGACTGCTCCAGTTGCCTTAATGATATATGTTTTTTAGCTTACGTACTTGTATATGAACTGATTTGTATGAAATTATATGAATCTTGTTGTTAACATGTTGCATATGTTGTTAATTTTGTCACCGTCCGCGTCGACTACTCTGCCGAACACTAGACAGACCTTTCTCTAAACCTTGTTATATCAATCATCAAACTCGTCTCAAACTGATCCGTGAGTGTTGTTCATGTTATCTTACCTTGTATGTTGTGATTGCCGCACCCATGTCGACTGCTCTACCAGAAGCTATTTATGTCCTTTGCGTTGTGTGTTCCTAGCCAAGTTAGGATTGATCCCTTTCAACCTGTAACTCACCTTCACCTTCCTCTCCCTTTGAAGTGTTGGAACCTCTCATACTCATTACTTGACTCATTGCATGATTCATGCCCTTACTACTGACAGAGTTATCTTACTTTCCTCTGTGCGACATCGCAGTCAAGGCATTGCCTTACGACCCACTGTTGGGACTCCTAAACCAAAATGGTCTGAGGTCTAATTGGGACTTCTTACCGAGGAGACCCCCTTGACATGTTGGTGTGTCCAACACCGTCAACACAATCCAAATAGCCTGTGCACGAACAATAGACCGAACACAAGGACTGACATTGGATCAGCTTGCATTTGATGCAACTGGTGTCACAAAACATGGTCTAGTCTATACTGCACTATCACGTGTTAGGACTATCGACTCATTATACTTGATTAGCAAATTGGCACAACAAAACTTCCATGTCAAAAACAAGATAGTCAATGAAATGGCATGACTAGAAACAATTGGTGCATGGGAACTAGATTTCACAAAGAAGAGATATGATAACAAGAATGTTTTATCAATTGCAAGTCTAAACACACGTAGTCTACGTGCACATCTTAGTGATGTGATCCATCACAAGGACTTAATGGACAATATGATTCTCTGTTTTCAAGAAACTCATCTGCACATTCCGCCAATAGACAAAGAGTTCTTATCATTCAACTTTTCCATTGCACATTCTACACACGACATCCTTACTTTTATAAACAAAAAAGTATCTATCAAAGCAACAAAGACATTTTGCAAAAACAAAATAGAACTTACGCTAATTGACATGTACTTTCAAAAACCAATTTGCTTAATGAACATTTATGCAACAGCATTTGAGCAAGTATCCACAATAATACAAATGATTAAAGAAGAAAGATCGCAAACTACATATACCAATTATGTTTTCTTAGTCATTGGTGACTTCAACATTGACATCCAACTACAAACAACTCGTAGCAGAATCTTTGTACAGTTTATGGAAATGGAAAACTTACAAGAAATAACAAGTAAACTATCTCTACAACGAAAAACAATAATAGACCATATCTGGACAACCTTTCCCATCAAACAATGTGAAATCAATGTGGCATGGGCATATTGGTCTGATCATAGCATATTCTATGCTTTACTACAGTGCTAACGACACTTTTCTCTACAATCTACTAAACAACCATAAAACAAAGTCTATGTTTTCCACCTTTTTTACATCTATTATTTTCTAAAAGCAAAATCAATGTCACATGGACATACTAGTTTCTATACAATTTGCTAAACATCACATTCAAACAAAGTCTATGTTCTCCAAGAAAAATCAATGTGCAATCGACATACTAATTTCTAAACAATTTTCTAAAGATCTCATTACAACAAAGTCTATGTTTTCCAGCTTCTCTGCATCTACTTTGCCCAAACTAATCTAGGTATGTAAAAACACATAGAATAGCATTATGCACGGATTTACTATTGAATACAACACATTTTGCTTGTAAATCTAACAACTTGTACTCATGTCTTGTATAGGTAAATAATATGAAAAGACAACATGAAGAAATTATTGCTACAGAGACCTGCAGCTCCTTGGAACCTGAAAAAAAGTAACTAAACAAGCTTTATATCTATTCTTACAAGTTTTCTTATATCTATTCTTACAATTTTTCTAATGCAAGAAATATGCTAATTCAGATTCACTTTATGTTGCTCTACAAACAAAAACAAGAAGAGGAATCTCAAATGAAGTCTAAGCATCAAGAATGCAATCCGATCACGATATAATAACTAAAGAGCCTCAAAGTCGAAACAACTTTTCATGGTGACATCCTTGTAATATATAAAACAATACTTGATCAAGTACACGAAATAGAATTGTTATGTGCTGACCTAGTTGATAGCAAAGGGGATATGGAAATTACACTAAATGTGCCACACAATCTCATCACTATTGTTGAAGCAAAACTTGTCATTGGCCAGGGAATTTGTATTAGAGATTTTAAAATCTTTGCAAAAACAATTTATGACCATGGAGACTGCACTTGCATATTAGTTCTACATGATAGAAGCACTGTAGAAATAATCCCATCCATCTATAATGAGTACAAATTTTTACCAACAACAACAATTAGGCAACTCACAAACACAACAACTCCATTCGTGATTGGCACAGTCGCTGCCCTTGTAACATCTGCAAAATAAATAGGGCCTCAATATGTGCTAGACATCAAGGACGACCAATATAAAAATGATAAAGCCATGGTATGTACAAATTCAATCATATATAGTTTTCTACATTTACTCAAATATATTTTAAAGCAATTACTTTCAACACTAGCGTATTTTTCAATTCAGGTTTATCTCTTTAGTACATTTCTATCATTTTTCAATTCCATACAAAAAAAAATTTCGAAACAAGAAACACCAATGGTTTTGTTTCAAAATGTATTTAGAGGAAAAGAACACAAATCACTACACATGTGCAAATCCACTTTTATAACATTTGTCAACTCGAACAAGTACTTGCAGATCTGAGCAAGCTAATTGTCTCAACAACAAAGGTTATTTCATGTCTCACAAAATATATTTTTTTTCTAAATTATTTATTTTCCTGTTAACATTTTCTATTACAATATCTAACACTAGAACTATACTGAAACATGAACCAGGTAGCAAGAATGTTGACAATAGAAAACATTCATGTAGATCCTTTTGTGACACTTTGCAACAATTGCTCTTTCCCAGCATATACATTTGGAACAGTTTTCGGGGATAAACTCGATTGTTCCAAATCTAAATAGTTAACCACATACCGACGCTGTCTACAATCGTAGTGGATTATCCAAACAGAGGAAAATGTTCAGTACGAGTGCATTCTGAAAAATAATTTGCTACTAGAGCTTTGTCCATCTTTAATAGATCTGACATATGAAAAGTATCTACAAGACGATGCTGATGTTACATACAACCTTCGAGACTTCCATGTACAAAGCAATTTTGTACTGGATAATTCAAATGTCATTTTTCATACAGAATGATACAACTTCACTGTCAAAGAGGGTTAATCTCTTATGTTATCTTATGCGTCTACCTGCCATGGTGCTTTCTTTCTGTTGTTTCCTTTTCATGGAATTTGTTCAAATTGTGTTGTTTCAACATTTTCTTTCATAAACCATGCTCCATAGACCACTGACCTATCTAGCTAGAAATGGTCATGTGGATTTCCTGATGTTCACAACCTTGTTCCCATATGGTATATCAAGCAAACACCCCTGAACAACTGACATAATAGGTTGGCATTTTGCAAATGTAACCAGAGTGCAACTTTTGCAATCTGCAGCAAACCTGCAAGCCTTTTGGTGTCTGTGTCCTCAATCTGAACTCTGGGATCAAGGAGCAAGGTGGGATGTTGCAGTTCAGTATGTCATTATACACACCCCAGAACAACTCACATAATAGGTTGGCATTTTGCAAATGTAACCAAAGTGCAACTTTTGCAATCTGTAGCAAACTTGCAAGGCTTTTGGTGTCTGTATCCTCAATCTGAACTCTGGGATCAAGGAGCAAGGTGGGATGCTCTAGTTCAGTATGTCATGATACTCATAATCTCTTCACAATTGTAATTTGGACATTTTCTTATCCGATCTACAAAAGAAAAGCATGATGACATGATACTCAACATGTAATGATTGCTTACTGAAAAGCAATTGCAAAGTTAGTAACTATCTATCCTATGGACCAACTAATTTACCTACTCGACCAACTAAGCTTTGTAGATGTTGTATCATTGATCACTAGATGCTGTAAATAATAAATATTCATTTATTGTCTTAGCTTAATGCTTTGGGACATATTGATGATCATTTCATATTCGCCTTTATACTTGTTTCATGGCTTTGATACAACTATCTATGTACCTCCGTGTTATTCATGTGCTACCTGCTCCTCTAAGCTATGAAAAATTGTTACTTAGTCAATTTTATGTTTTCATATTAATGCAAAAGTAGAATCTCCTCTTTCAAATCTATAGCACTAACAGACTGTTGATAGCCTCAATAGAAATTGTGTGATATATGCACAAAATCACTTGCAGCATTCACCTCTTTCTTGCTACATGTGTCTAAGCTATGAAAAATTGTTACTTAGTCAATTTTATCTTTTCAGATCAATGCAAAAACAGAATGTCCTCTTTTCTTTGTTCTTCTTCTGTTCACTTAAAGAAACAAGAACTAAATATAAAAGCAGCCCTATCAATTATGAGGAGTTATGGTCTTTGATTTCTTCTTGCATGAGTAGGAAGTTGTAGTAAATTGAATTTGTATTTCCCATGCAGCAAACTTGCAAGCCTTTTCGTGTCTGTGTCCTCAATTTGAACTCTGGAATTCAATTTGTAGGACATTAATTGCGATCAACTGTCCCTCCGTGTTAGACATGTTTAGGTCAAAATTTCTCTATAACACTCTATTGAACAAAGGGAAAGTCACCACCTTCACCTTCAAATTGTTCATTCACCTCCTACAACTCAATAGACTTTTCCAAGGAACCAATAGGCTAGCACCTTCATGCCCATTGTCCCACACTTGGATAGTAGGTCACCTAAAGTGCACAACAGAGTAGTCTTTTCTAAGATTATCTCCACCAAAGACTCCAATGCTGCCAGCTTTTTCTTTGTCTGTAAAACACTAACCTGAGCACCCGAACTTCTTCTTCTCGAAAAAATATTCTTGCTACTATGCATCGATACAAGGCATGCTCATAGGTTCTATGACTACCTCAATCAACTTCATAGCTAACATTATCAACAACCTTCCTAACTTCCTGGTTATTATAGGCACACTACAAGTCTTGGTCTCATTCAAGAATATAAAATAATGGGTTACACCATTGTCCACCAATTCTGCCACCTTCAACCCAATCATTGTCGCATTCACAAAAAGAAGGTCATGCTTACCTTCACCTTGCAAATCATGCTCTTGGCATCCTGTGCAAACTCACCTAATGTTAAAATTGGCAACTAGGGCCAAACTCCATGTGGGTCATCTTATTCATGGCTGATAATATGTTTATTAGATTCCTCTCATCAAGAGGTGTAGGATTGATCTAAATATCATCCGATTCCGATAAGTATTTATGGAGATATGAATTTATTTTGATTGTGGAATTATTATCAAGCTGACCTAGACGACCTACAACTCATGTAGGCTCAGAAACCCAACAGTCGCATCTATTCAAACATCAATAGTTGTGTATAAATATCGGAGGACTTTTCCTCATTTGCACTCACTCACTCATCTCATCACATCTCTCTCCCTCCCCTACGCAGAAAAGAGGCTCTTCTCTACTGCGCAGAAAAGAGACTCTCTCTCACACATGTGGAAGGAAGCTGCTGAACCTGAAGCTGCAACTACAAATCCAAACTTTGACCAGCGTTGACCATCAAACCTCCTCTTCTGAACTACACTGTAGATTCATCTGAACCTCCTTTGAAGGCCGCATTTTTTTGTGGTGGAATCAAGCCAATCCGATGATCGATTTGCGAGATATCGACTGTCCTAGTTTTGATGATGAAGCCACTAATGCTGAAGCTACTGATCTAGGGTTTGCTACTGCTGATATAAATCATATTTATTGTACTATTTCTCTCTGTTGAATTAGTGAATATAAAAGAAGGTTTGATCAAATGGTTTCCCCACACATTGTGGGGTTTGTCCCTAGCTAGCCGCCACATCTTATGTCTCTTGTCTTGGCTTGTTTTCTGTCGATCGTTTAATGTTCTATATGAACTTTATTTTATGTACATGTGATTGCTAATCTGTGGATAGTAATAAGAAAGATAGTTAAACTGCTATAAGCATAGAACATACCATAACTTAACATGGTATTAGAGCTAAGGTGAAGAGAAAGCTCGAGCAAGAGCAAGAGCAATCACCGAAGAGAAGATTGGAAAGGCTATCCTAAAAGAACTATGGGTTCCTCATCACTCTTTCCTGTTGAGGACAAGCTCCGTGAGAAAGCTGACTATCACGGATGGAAGATGTCTATCGATCTAACCCTCGAAGATCAAGGAGTTTTGGACCATGTGAGAGGAAATATTGTTGAGCCTCCATCAAATGCATCTGTTGCTGCCAGGAACAAATGGAAAAGCGGAGAACTCAAAGCAAAGAAGATCATTTGGGACTCTATTGACAAGCACTTGGTGGCCTACATCTCCAATCTGAACACCTCCAAGGAAATCTACGATAGACTGGTGAGTTTATTTAAAGTTAATGATGCAAATCAAGTTTTGTTTCTTAGAAATAAGCTGAAGGAAATTAAGAAGGGTAAAGATGAGAGTATGAAAGCATACTTCTTAAGAATCACCGAGATCAGGAACGATCTCCTATCTATTGAGGAGACTATTACTGATAGGGAAATGGCATTCACGACTCTTGGAGGATTACCATCTGAATGGTACGTGTTCAGTACTACTCTTCTGAACAATAATGTAATTCCTGGTTTTGAGGAATTAATGGCTAGATTCATCCAAGAAGAATCAAGGGTAGAAGAGCAAGAAATTCCCATGCCTAAAGATCTTCCTGCTGCCTTTCCTTCTCATGCTAAGAAAAGAAACACTTCTGGGACTAAATCAAAAGGAAAGGTTGGACCTAAGGGTGGAAGAAAAGGACAATGTTACATTTGTGACAAAGCAGGTCACTATGCAAGGGAGTGCCTTGATAGAAAGGACTCACACCAGGATGATGATCAAAATCCCTCTCATGGAAATCAAAGGAATGGCAAATTGAATAGCAGAGGCAAAAGGAGTGTTGGAAATCAAGGAAGAGGACAACCATTCAAGAAGGCTAGAAATTCCAGGTATGAATCCAACATTGTTGAAAATAAGCAGGATGAATATTATCTACCAACTGCTCTATCCACCTATGCTCCTTCGGACTCAATGGGAATTTGGCTCATTGATAGTGGTGCCTCAAGGTACTTCACTGGTTACAAAGAAGTTCTCCATAATATGATAGAGAAAGAAACTAACCTGGAAATTGTCCTTGGAGATAATATGAAATATCCCGTGAAAGGTGTAGGTAATGTCTCTCTTAAATTGAATCAAGGTAATACAATCCACCTACAGGATGTATTATATGTACCTAATCTCAAAAAGAACCTAGCGTCCATTTCGGCAATGGAAGACAAAGGCTACAAGGTGACCTTCAGTGATGGCAAGGTACATATATGGAAAAATAATGTTAAAGATTCCTTCACTCTTGGATTTCGAGTTGATTCATTATATTAGGTCGGAGGAAGTCCACTAGGTGTCATGTCTTGTGACACATCTCAAGCCTTGATCAAGAATCAAACCAAAAAGAAGATCAAGATTGTAAGGACTGATAATGGGAATGAATATGAATCTAACATGTTTCATGACTTTTGTAAAGAGGCTGGCATCAAGAGGGAGACTACTACACCATATACTCCTAAACAGAATGGTGTGGCAGAAAGGAAGACCATACGATTGTGGAAGTTGTTCATGCTATGCTTCATGATCAAAGACTTCCAAAGTTTCTATGGGCTAAAGCTGCTAACACCATCGTAGATAAGACAATGCCTGATGTGGAAGAACCCATGGATCCTATTCCACCTGAGCCTTCCTCTTCTAGGAAGAGGCCTTCATGGCTTAGGGGGACACTTGATGATGTTGAAGGACACATTGCACCCCGAGGAACCTTCCGTGAAACTAAGAAGCCGAACAAGTGTCAGGATACTTGACCATCATGAGCACGATCATACAAAATGAGCCTTCATCATTCTCAGATGTCGTCAAGCATCAAGTATGGAAGGATGCTATGACCGAAGAATATGAGTCTATTATGAAGAATGATGTCTAAGAAGTAGTTCCCAGACCCTAGGACAAGACTGTTATCACTTCTAAATGGATTTACAAGATAAAGCATGCAGCAGATGGAAGTATGGAAAAGTATAAGGCTCGTTTTGTCACTTTTAAGGAAGGTATAGACTATGACGAGATATTTACACTTGTTTCCAGATATACCACCATCTGCTCGATCATAGCCCTTGCGGCTTCACAAGGATGGAACCTACATCAGATGGATGTCAAGACCACGTTCTTGCATGGTTCAATCAAATAAGAGGCTTACGTGGAGAAACCCGAAGGATTCGAGATTTATGATAAAAAATCTCATGTATGCAGGTTGAAGAAAGCTCTTTATGGGCTGAAGGAAGCACCCCGAGCATGGTATGAGAGGATCGATAGCTACTTGATGAAGCTGGGATTCACTAGGAGTGAAGCCAATCCTAACCTTTACTTTAAGGTTGAAGATGACAAACCTCTCATACTGGTGCTGTATGTTGATGACCTCTTCCTAACAGGTGCAGACCCTCTCATTCACAAATGTAAGAGGGAGTTGGCTTCTGAATTTGAAATGAAGGACCTAGGACTAATGCACTATTTCCTAGGACTTGAAGTCTAGTAGAAGTCAAGGGAAATTTTCCTATCCCAAGGAAAATATGTGGTGAAAATACTGGAAAGGTCTGGTATGGTGGACTGCAAGCTTGTATCTACCCCGATGGAGCTTGAATTTAAGAAGTTAAGCGGTAGTGCTGCTGGACCTGTTTTACGAAATGCCACCGAGTATCGGCAACTCATCAAAGCATTAATGTTCTTGGTGAACTACCGTCCAGACATATGTTTTGCAGTCAACACATTGAGTCAACATATGGGTGAACCTCACCACATACATTGGATTGGTGCCCAGAATCTGTTGAGATATCTTTGTGGTACAATCACTTATGGGTTAAGATACACTGCCGAAGATGTGAGACTACTTGGATATACTGATGTTGATTGGGTAGGCACTGTGGTGGACCATAAGAGCACTTCTGGATGCTATTTCACCTTGGGATCTGCTTCGATATCTTGGATGAGCAGGAAGCAGAAGTCAGTGGCTTTGAGCATCGCCGAAGCAGAGTATATTGCTGCTAGCATGGCCTCCTGTGAGGTAGTCTGGTTGCGGAAGCTCTTCAGTGAGTTGTTTGGATTTACACTGGATACCACCGTGATCCTATGTGACAACCAGAGTCGGATTCATTTGTCAGAGAATCTTGTATTTCATTATCGCTCCAAGTATATCGATATCAGGTACCACTATATTCAAGATATGGTGTAGCGGGGAGCTATAAGGCTCCAACATATCGGTACAGATGAACAGGTCGCCGACATTCTGAAAAAGCCTGTAGGGAAAGTCAAATTCCTGACTTTCAAGAACAACTTGGTGTTCTTCAAAGACCCTCTGATGAGGGTCTTGTATGATGCATTGAGCTCTTGTAGCTTCGGGGGGGTGTGGGGTACTTCTTGGAGCGACATATGACCACAGGGTGGTTCACCATCCCCTGGTAGTATACATGTACACCCCATGGTGACTATGTAGCAGGATGATTGGTTCTCCTGTGAGGTCTAGATGATGTGGTCTCCATGATGACTATGTAGCAGGATGATTAGTTCTCTTGTGAGGTCTGGATGATGTGTTCTCCATGACAACTATGTAGCAGGATGATTGGTTCTCCTGTGAGGTCTGGATGATGTGTTCTCCATGACGAATATGTAGCAAGATGATTAGTTCTCCTATGAGGCCTGGATGACGTGTTCTCCATGGCAATTGTGTAGCAAGATGATTAGTTCTCCTGTGAGGATAGGATTGATTAAGTTCTCCTGTCAAGGCATCCTACCGATGCAGTCAGGGACTCATGGGAAGTACCTCTCATCTGATCAATGAGCAGGGAAATGAAGTTAGGGACCATGATAGTACTGATGGACGCATCGTTGTATCTACCGTACTCCCTATGCTAGGATGACCTTCATTGATCTGGGATCATTGATACTGGTCTGGGACTAGTGGTAGGAGTTGTACCCACTATGACACTGACTTTGGGTCGGTTGAGACTAGTCTGGGACCAGTGGTACATACTCTGAGACTGACCTCGGGTCAGTGCAGGAACGGTCTAGGACTAGTGAGAGTGGTACATATTATGACGCTGACTTCGGGTAGGTTGAGGCTGGTTTGGGACCAGTGGTACACTCTCTAAGACTATGATACTGGTCTGGGACCAGTGGTAGGAGTGGTACATACTATGACGCTGACTTCGGGTAGGTTGAGACTGGTCTGGGACCAGTGGTACGCACTCTGGGACTGACCCTGAGTTAGTGGAGGATGATACTGGTCTGGGACCAGTGGTAGGTGTTGTACTCACTATGACGCTGACTTTGGGTTGGTTGAGTCTGGTCTGGGACCACTGATACATACTCTGAGACTGACTTTGAGTCAGTATGATGCATCCTCGATCATTTCTTCTTCTTCATAATTCAGACAAAGTAGAGTAGAACAGAACAGAGCAGAGCAGAGCAGACCAGAATAGGGTAAAACAGAACAATGCAGAGTAGGCAGGATAGAGCAGAGAAGATCAGGGGTCAAGCTATACAGGGCAGTGCATTTGATGGATGAATAGTAGCAACCGACAAACAAATTGCAGATGGAGTTTTCCCTAGTTGAGAGGGAGTGTTAAAATTGGCAACTAGGGCCAAACTCCATGTGGGTCATCTTATTCATGACTGATAATATGTTTATTAGATTCCTCTCATCGAGAGGTGTAGGATTGATCTAAATATCATCCGATTCTGATAAGTATTTATGGAGATATGAATTTATTTTGATTATGGAATTATTATCAAGCCGACCTAGCCGACCTACAACTCATGTAGGCTTAGAAGCCCAACAGTCGCATCTGTTCAAACATCAACAATTGTGTATAAATATAGGAGGACCTTTCCACATTTTCACTCACTCATCTCATCACATCTCTCTCTTTCCTATGTAGAAAAGAGGCTCTTCTCTACTGCATAGAAGAGAGACTCTATGTCACACATGTGGAAGGAAGCTGTTGAACCTAAAGCTGTAACTGCAGATCCAAACTTTGACCAGTGTTGACCATCAAACCTCCTCTTCTAAACTGCGTTGTAGGTTCATCTAAACCTCCTCTTAAGGCCACATTTTTTGGTGGTGGAATCAAGCCAATCTGACAGTCGGTTTGCAAGATATCGACTACCCTAGTTTTGATGATGAAGCCGCTAATGTTGAAGCTACTAATCTAGGGTTTGCTACTGTTGATATAAATCAGATTTATTGTACTATTTCTCTCTACTGAATTAGTGAAGATAAAAGAAGATTTTATCAAAGGGTTTCCCCACACATTGTGGGGTTTGTCCTTGGCTAGCTGCCACATCTTGTGTCTCTTGTCTTGGCTTGTTTTCTATCAATCGTTTAATGTTATATCTGCACTTTACTTTATGTACATGTGATTGCTAATTTGTGGATAATAATAAGAAAGATAAGTAAACTGCTATAAGCATAGAACATACCATAAATTAACACCTAAACCTGCTGTAAATACACCTTCCAAGGTTGCCAACTCTTTCTTTAAAGGACATTCTATGGAAAAATGGTTTTGGAAACAAAGAAAACAAGCAACATTGTTACCTATACACTTACGTATACTCTGGTGCTTCCTTGTTGTACTGTTGCATTGTCTTCCATGACTATTCTTCTGCATCCATCATGTGTAAACATAGGCATGTTTGAAGAATCTGCCTCAGTTTTCCTATACTTGGTCTCTAGTTGCTTTATCTTATTGTACTTTCACATGCTACAACATGAAAGCAAGGACTCCATAATGACATCAGTTGGTTTGTGCAACATTGAAGACAAAAAATAATTGACCAAAGCTTTGTGAGGATTGATTCATCCTTGTTTCTTTCTACACTAAGGCACCATACTTGGTTCTTTACGGAAGACTTCAAGCCAACTCTTGCATTCACTTGCTAGTCTTGTAACTAAAACCTATTGTTTTCAAAAGTTGTGGCTAAAAACAACTTGACTTTGTTATGATACCACCCTTTTTCATCAAAGTGGTGAAAAGAAAAAACTAGGTCTAGCACTAAATTTTTGGTTGTTTCCTCCTTAGATTGTGTAGCATTGCTTTGTGTCGATGACATGGCTTGACAAACTTGTGCCTACTACAGCTAGACTACACTTCTTCACTTAGGGTCTGCCCATAACTACGTGCTAAGCTACATGTGTGAGGTCTACCAAAAATTTCTTATAACACTTAGCTCATGTCCAACCGTGATTGAAAAACATCCCAATAATACTTCTTAACACTTAGAAGAGCATCTTAATATGTTTCCAATATAACATAAAATCGCTTGCAGCACTAACCTATTTCTTGCTACATGTGCCTAAGCTATGAAAAATTGTTACTTAGTTAATTTTCTGTTGCTTGTTGCATTAATTTTGTGCTAATAACTTTAAGGCCATGAACTCTAGCACTATGGTTGAGATTGAATTACTTCTTTCTATGCAAAAATCCATTTGAAATTCAATTTGTAGGATAGTAGTCATGATAAATTGTGCCTCCGGCCTCTGGAAAGGGTCTTGCAATAGATAATACAACCCTTGTTGCTTACTCTACTGTTAGTGGTGCTTAGTCTTATAAAAGCCCTATGGTTTAATAAAGGAGTTTCTCATGTAAGATAGAATCTCCTCTTTCAAATCTATAGCACTAATGGATTGTTGATAGCCTCAATAAAAACTGTGTGATATATGCACAAAATCACTTGCAGCATTCACCTCTTTCTTGCTACATGTGTCTAAGCTATGAAAAATTGTTACTTAGTCAATTTTATCTTTTCATATCAATGCAAAAATAGAATGTCCTCTTTTATTTTTTTCTTCTGTTCACTTAAAGAAACAAGAACTAAATATAAAAGTAGCACTATCAATTATGAGCAGTTATGGTCTTTGATTTCTTCTTGGATGAGTAGGAAGTTGTAGTAAATTGAATTTGTATTTCCCATGCAGTAAACTTGCAAGCCTTCTCGTGTTTGTGTCCTCAATCTGAACTCTGGCATTCAATTTGTAAGACAGTATTGCTAGTGCAAGCTCCCTAACATCTTGCTTTTGGTCACCCAAAGCGCACAAAAAAGTATTATTTTCTAATATTGTCTCCACCAAAGCCTCCAATCCTACCAACTTTTTCTTTGTCTATGTCAGACCAGGAGTAACTCCAGACTTGGTAGAAAACTGATTCGTTTATTTCATTAGGTAGCTATTGTTATATACATGAATGTGACTGATCAGTTCATCTTCTTGATGACTGTTCACATTCCAAATTCACCCAATCGCAGAGGATTAGGTGTCAACATTCTCCCCCTTAATCTGAAGGGATGTTGGTGAGTCCAAGCATCGTTCTGAATCTTTCAAGCTTTTCTCTTCCAAGCGCTTTGGTGAAGATGTCTGCAATTTGCTCATTTTTGGAACAGTGACGGAGATGGATTGTTTTGGCCTCAACATGATGTCGGATCATATGATATTTAGTATTGATGTGCTTTGTACGATCATGGAACTTTAGGTTCTTGGCCAACTTTATTGCAGAGCTGTTTTCAATCATGAGTGGAGTTGATTGTACTTGTTTTACCTGCAAATCTTCAAGAATTTTCCTGAGCCACACAATTTCTTTCGTTGCTTCAGCTGCTGCCACGTATTCTGCTTCTGTTGTGGAATCTACTGGAATTGATTGTTTGCATGATCTCCAAGAGACAACTCCTGATCCAAGACTCATAGCATATCCTGAAGTAGATACTTCAGTTTCTTTGTCTCCATCGAAGTCTGAATTAGAGTATCCAATCAAGATGAAGTCGTCCACCTGTGTATACTTGATTCCAAGGTCTTGAGTTCCCTTCAAGTACCCTAGAACTCTTTTTGCAGCAGACCAATGTCCCTCACAAGGCTTTTGCATGAACCTGGAGAGGATTCCAACAGTAAATGAAATGTCTGGTCTGGTAGTGGTGAGGTAGATGAGACTTCCTACAAGCTGTCTATACTTTGTTGCATCCTCAAATTCCTTTCCTTCAATAGATGTGAGCTTTAAGTTTTGTTCCATTGGAGTAGAAAGAGGATTGCACTCTGTCGTGCCAAATCTGTTTAACAAATCTCCAATGTATTTCTTTTGATAAAGAAATATGGATTTTGGATGTTGGGTTACTTCAATGCCAAGATAGTAATGAACATAGCCCAAATCAGTCATTTCAAAACATTTTCCTAATTCTTTCTTTATGGATGCAATATAGCTTTCATTGTTCCCTGTCATTAAAAGATCATCTACATATACCACAAGATATACAATTGTTTTTCCAACTTTCTTGACAAATAAAGTTGCATCATCAAGATCAAAATGATTGAAGTTGAGTTTCAGAAGATGCTCAGTTAGTTTTTCATACCAGGCTCGTGGTGCTTGTTTGAGGCCATACAAGGACTTCACAAGTTTTCATACTTTATGTTCATGTCCTTTCACAGCAAATCCTTCAGGCTGGGACATAAAAACAGTTTCTTTTAGATCTCCATTCAAGAAGGCAGTTTTTACATCCATTTGATGGACTTTCCAACCGTTCTGAGCTGCTAGTGCAAAGAGTGTCCGGATGGTGGCCCATTTTGCTGTGGGGGCAAAAGTTTCCTCATAATCGACCCCTTCATTTTGTGCAAAACCTTTTGCCACAAGCCTAGCTTTGTGCTTGTCAAGTGAGCCATCAGCTTTGTATTTGTTCTTGTAGACCCACTTGCAGCCAATTGGTTTGGTTCCAAATGGAGGATCAACCAGCTTCCAAGTGCCATTCTTTATGAGGGCATCATACTCCTTTTTCATCGCTTCTTTCCATTCATCATGAGAAGAAGCTTCTTTGAAGGAAGTTGGTTCAAAATCTATAGACAAGTTCAATTCACAATCATAAGTAACATCCATATCAACAGGTGAATTAGAGTCATCTACATCACCTCCATTTTGTCGGTTTGAATTTCTGGTTCCTGTTTTTCCAATTTCATCAGGATGAACACTTTCAAGTGTCTTTGTCAGCCACTTTGGGGGACCTTTCTGAGATGGTCCAGGCTGCTCTATCGATTGAGTTGGGACTGAATCAAGATTGAGTCTCCCAATTCTATCAATTACATCACTTAAAGCATCATCCGTTGTTGGAGTTTCATGCAGAGGAGATTGTTCTTCAGAAGAAGATTCCACATGTTCCTAGTATAGGAATCCCCCCTTCAAGATGTGGAATCTGATTATCAAATTCTTGAAATGATTTCGTTTTTGCGAATCTATCCAAGCGATCAAGTTGCCGCTCAACAACATTGTCAGATTTGGATGATTCAAGAAAAATGACATCTCTAGATACAACAAACTTTTTATTTACTTCATCATAGAGGCGATATGCTTTAGAGGTGTTTGAATACCCCAGGAAGATACACTTATGACTTCTAGCACCAAGTTTGTTTCTATGTACCTTTAGTATCAAAGCATAACAGGTGGAACCAAAGATCCTGAGATGTTTTACCGAAGGAACATGTCCATACCACAATTCATAAGCAGTCTTGTTTCTTATAGCATTAGATGGACATCTATTCTTTATATATGTAGCACATAGAACAGCATCAGCCCAAAACATTATCTTTACATTTTTTTAAGAAAAGCATGGATCGTACCATATTCAAAATTGTTCTATTCATTCTTTCTGCTACACCATTCTGTTGGGGATTATAAGGTACAGTTGTTTGATGTTTGATCCCATGTTGGCGAAGATAGTTTTCAAATTCATTTGATGTATATTCTTTTCCATTATCAGTGCGAATAGACCCAATATGAGATTGTGCATCATTTTCAATCCATTTATGAAAATTCTTGAATGTTTGAAAAGCATCAGATTTGTTCTTCAATAAATAAACCCAACACATTCTGGTGTAATCATCAATAAATGTCATGATATATTTATTTCCATTTGCAGAAGGAACAGGCATTGGACCACATAAATCTAAATGAATGAGTTCAAGCTTCCTATGTGCTCTTGAATGTGAATCATGAAAACACTGTTTGCTATGCTTTCCTAGAATGCAAGCATCACATTGCTTATGTTTCCTAGGAATTGTAGGCAAACCAGCAACACCATTTTTCTTCAATAAGCGGAGACTGTCATAGTTTAAATTTCCAAATCTAGCATGCCATAATAAACTTGATGGAAGTGTACCTTCTTCATGATGAGAAATATATGAGAAATGTTGTGCATGAGCAGAGGTTCCTTGCAGTTTGAGAAGTCTTTCTTCTTCTATTCCCCTCATGACAAGTGAATGGTCAGATGCATTTCTTACCTCAAGCTTGCCATCAAACATATGAATGGAGTGACCTTGCTGGCGGATGTGGACCAAGGACAACAAGTTTCTCTTGAGCTGTGGGAGATATAGAACATGATCCAGAAGAAAGTCTGGAAGACCAGGCAGTTTAAGCCTGATTGTGCCAAGCCCTGATGGCTTGATTTTTGACTGATCTGCAAAGTATACTGCTCCATCAACATTGTCAGTGAAATCTTCAAAAAAATCTTTCCTATGAGTCATATGATAGGTTGCTCCTGAATCAAGCAACCAATCATTTTTCGAAGAAGCAAGTGAAGCATTAAACAAATCTTCATTTACTCCAATGTTACATTGTGCCTCAATATAGTGATCGGATTCAGGTGCTTTACCTTTGTCTGTATCATCAGTTTTACCTTTCTCCTGGTTTCTTTTCTTCTCAATTTTGTCCCATGGTAGCTTGCATGTAGAAGCATCATGTGATCCATTTCGTTTGTAGCGAATGCAATGCAAATCTGCTTTTTCTCCTTGAGAATGTCTGCCCCCCCTACCTCTGAAGTATCTTCCTCTTCCTCTTCGTCCACCTCTTCCTCTTGTAGAATCTTGAGCAGGATGCTTTTCTTTATGAGCAAGGCAAACAGTCTCTTCAGAAGATTCAGGGACTGTCTTCTTTCCAAAGGCTTTCTCTCTTTCAGCAAACTTTTTCACAAGAGAGTCAAAGGTTATATCTTTAAGATTTCCATTTGCTTGTAAAGACTCAAGATAATTGGAGTAACTAGGATAGAGTGCCTTGAGAAAAGCAATAAGAGGGATATCCAGCTCAACCTTAGTGGATTTGATATCATGCATTATGGATTTTACTTCAGATGCAAGAGCAAGAGGATCATTATTTTTCAGTTCAAGAGTGAAGAGTTTAATCATGAGCTGAACAACTTCAAGTGCAGAATGTGAGTCATAGAGTTCTTTAAGCTTTTGCAAAGCTTCAAAGGCAGTTGAATATGATGAAATATGGCGACTTACTTCTTCATTTACAGATGCTATGATTAATGCATATGCTTTGCTGTTCTTGTTATCCCAAATGAAGAGCTCTTTGTCTGATGTAGGTTGTACTGGGTCATTGTCTCCTTCTTCGACACACACTCCCTTCCACAACTCATTGAAGATGAGGGTGTGTTTTATCATCGAGGACCATTCAGGATAGTTCTCCTTGCCAGTGAGAACTATTCCTACCATAGAGATGATTGAATGCATTCTATAAAAAATACTTCTGCTGAAAAAAAAAATTCCTTACGTTACAGCCTTATGCACTATATTTTCTTCAAATCCCTCTAATGTTTGATAGAAGCATTAGTATTTCATTGTACATATCACTTCAATATATCACTTTAATGCCTTTTTTTTTACCATTCAAATGATAAAAAACTGTGCAATACTACTATGTTTTGAATGATATATAAAATGCGCAATACCACAAATGCTTTGATATATAAACCACTTTGAAAACAGCGCAATACTTTGACTCAACTGTGCAACACTATGAACTCATATGCGCAACACTATAAACTCAACTGCGCAACACTATACCAAAACCGCCATCATAAATATACACTGGAATTAAAATCAACTGCGCAACACTATACCAAAACCGCCATCATAAATATACACTGGAATTAAAATCAACGCTCTTGTCATTTATCGGCATTCTCAAGCTTAAGGGACACATTATACCTCCTCGCAGAAGACAAATGCGAAGCCTTTTCATGCGGAGTCTCTGCCTTGTCGAGGGCTAAAGTCTGCTGCAAGTATGCAGCCCATTTGTACACGAAAAAAAAGAGCTCCAATCACACAGACGAAACCTTAAATCCCGTTAAAGTCCAGGCAACAACCAGCTACCGTCTCACAAGCCAACGCTCAACGTAACAAGCACTGAGCCGAAGGGAGGAGTCCACAAATGGAAATGAAAATGCGGCTCAAAAAAATGTAATTAAAGTTCAAGCAACAAGTTATGGAGACACTAATGGAATATCAACAATGGGTAAGTTGTGTCACGTCAACATAATCTGATTAACGCCGAATCTCCTATATTATTTTCTTGATTTGGGTTGATAGAGACAAGCTGGTGCGTCCATGTACAGTCCTTCTAGTTTTAATAATTTGGTTCATGTTGGAAGATATTGCAGGAGGAGCATGCAGATATGATGATATCTACGCAGCTGGGTATGGGGTAAGCAACACGGCAGTGAGCAGCATTATGTTCAAGGAAGGTGCGGCATGCGGGGCGTGCTATGAATTGTTGTGTGATGCAAAATCCGATCCAGCTTGGTGCATCGACGGTGGGAGGACGTTACATTGTGCCTCAATGAGCATTGGGTCCAACGCATCTCTGGGCAGCGACAGAGGCAGAGTAGTGCAGTGCATCATCATCATCATTTCTGGGCAGCGACAGAGGTAGAGCAGTGTAGTGCATCATCATTTCTGGACAGAGGCAATGGCAGAGATGAAGGGAGTTACAACTATTCTTAGGGCTGGCTCTGATACCATGTCAGACCAGGAGTAACTCCAGACTTGGTAGAAAACTGATTCGTTTATTTCATTAGGTAGCTATTGTTATATACATGAATGTGACTGATCAGTTCATCTTCTTGATGACTGTTCACATTCCAAATTCACCCAATCGCAGAGGATTAGGTGTCAACAGTCTAGACAACATTGTCCTAAGAAACTGAGCTTCTTCTTCTCGAAACCATATTCTTGCTACTATGCATCGATACAAGGCATGTTCATAGGTTCTCTGACTACCTCAATCAACTTCATAGCTGACATTCTCAACACCCTTCCTAACTTCCTGGTCATTATAGGCACACTACAAGTCTTGGTCTCATCCAAGAATATAAAATAGTGGGTTGCACCAGTATCCACCAAGGCTGCCACCTTCAACCCAATCATTGTCGCGTTCACAAAACAAAGGTCATGCTTACCTTCACCTTGCAAATCATTCTCTTAGCATCCTGTTCAAACTCACCTAAACCTCCTGTAAAGGCACCTTGCATCCATCATGTGTAAACATAGGCATGTTTGAACAATCTGCCTCAGTTTTCCTAGACTTGGTCTCTAGCTACTTTATCTTATTGCACTGAGTCTTTGTCCCAAATAATTCTTCCTTCACTAAAAGTTTCCATTGCAACTCTATCACTGGTGCACTTTCGCATGCTACAATGTGAAAGGAAGGACTCCATAATGACATCACTTGGTTTGTGAAACATTGAAAACAAAAAATAATTGACCAAACCTTTGTGAGGGTTGATTCATCCTTGTTTCTTGCTACACCAAGGCACCATACTTTGTTCTTTCTGCAAGACTTCAAGCCAACTCTTGCGTTCACTTGCTAGACTTGTAGCTAAAACCTGTTGTTATCAAAAGTTGTGGTTAAGAATAACTTGACTTGGCTACAATACCACCCTTATCTCTAGCGCTAAATTTTTGGTTGCTTCCTCCTTAGATTGTGTAGCGTTGCTTTTCCTCGACGACATGGATTGACCAACTTGTGCCTACTATAGCTAGACTACACTTCTCCACTTAGGGTTTGCCCATAACTATGTGCCAAGCTACAATTGTGAGGTCTACCAACAAGTTCTTCTAACACTTTGCTCATGTCCAACCATGATTGAAAAAAATCCCAATAATACTTCTTAACACTTGTGTCTAAGCTATGAAAAATTGTTACTTAGTTAATTTTCTATTGCTTGTTGCATTAAGTTTGTCCTAATAACTTTAAGACCATGAACTGTAGCACTATGGCTGAGATTGAATTACTTATTTCTATGCAAAAATCCATTGGAAATTCAATTTGTAGGATAGTAAATAAAAGCCCTCTGGTTTAATAAAGGAGTTGCTCATGTAAGATGGTTGGTTCGTGAAAAAAATAGGTAGTTCAATGTTCAAAGTACCAGGTTCATGGTTCATAGCACAGAGCTTAACTGGAACTAGAACTAGCATGCTCCTGCTATCATCTTGGACCATGGTGAGAACTGTAGTTCAATGTTCAAAGTACCAGGTTCATGGTTCATAGCACAGAGCTTAACCGAAACTACGACCAGCATGCTCCTCCTATCAGCTTGGACCATGGTGAGAACTGTAGAGACTCTCTATCTTGAGAAACTGCTTCTTTCACAACCTCTGGAATGGGTCTTGCAATAGGTACTATAACCCTTGCTACTTACTCTGCTGTTAGTGGTGCTTCCATTGGTTTAATTGGCGCAACATTGGGATCTTAAATGACCTCTGCTACTGAAACTGCTTAGTCATCAACTAGCACGAACCTGCAAGTATAAAATCTAGCTAGCTAGTATTGTTTTTGCTTACTATGCTACTTCTTCCAGATACAGCTTGAACCAACAACAACATAGGGAAGGGACTAGTTGCCGCACAACCCCTCTTGTTAAATATGACTTTTGAATGCCATAAATTTCAAACTTGATACTTTAGGTAAGAATTTATATGAGATACCTTCTTTATGTGAAATGAGTAATGAAATTAATTTAGAAATAACGTTTATAGGTTCAAACAGATGACCATCTCTTCACATCAAGTGTTTAAATAATTTTTTAAAGAAATTTGGTACTGGCTTGCAATAAGTTTTAAGAAGACCAAGGGCTTTGATTTTAGTGATAACATGAATCTGAAGTTCATCCATAATTTCTCTAAAAAACAAGGGCATTAGGAGCTTTACATATATTCATATATATAACACTAATCACTATTGATCATGTTGAATATACTCAAATAATAGAGTCCATTGTTTGTGATTGAAAGCAATGTTAATGTGTTGAGGTTTTAAATGTTTTACATAATATTCATTAACAAACAGGTACAAATGACTTTACATACCAATTTACATATTGTTATAATTCTACATAGCAGTGACTCAATCCAGGATTGAGAAGTATATGCCTACAAACAAGAATACATATAAATAATAACAATCTCAACATATAACATTATCTTAGCAATTTGTGGTACATAATAACATTTTTCTTTGGAACCTATAGGTAACTGAACATTAGTACATGCAAGATAGGGTAAAGAAAATAAATACCTGAAACTTCACAAGTATTTCATGTAAATAGTGGATAAAACCATACTATATTTACACAAAATTGACAAAAAGATTACTACAGTTGTGCCTTGGTGTGTTGTGGAATGGATTTGCATAGTTTCAAGAAGCGTACGATAAGAAGAAAAATGCTGCTATAAAGTAATATTTTGATGCTTCTCTCGAGAGATTCACTATGCCTCTACCATCCTAGAAGTTTTAGCAGCCACTAATGATTAGTACGCAACGAAAGGAGGATGAGAAGGTTTCTAAGGAGGAGGTGGTGGGAGAGGGGGAGAGGGAGATGGGGTGAGGTTTCACATGTGTAGAAGAAAGAATCTGAATTTCTATGCCATCAAACATCGGAAGAATTGTGGGAGTATAGTGTGAACATGACAACTGAAGGACTATGGGAGTACAGTGTAAAACAATGGCTCCATCCAAACATTTTTTCAATGGAGCTACATTCTTGAATCAAGACATTATTTTTCTTAACCCACCAATAGTTCAATCAAGGATTGATTAAACCCTCGATCAAGCTATCTCCAATTTTACATAAAACTCTGGATTGAGTTTTTTAAGTGCTTGATCGAGCTACCAAGGGTCTAAAAAACAAAGTTTTAGCTCCTCTTCTACAGATTTCTCTACGATACCATCTTTGTAGCATGATGGACTTAAGGCAATATTTATTCTTAGGTGACGAAATTAATCCCAATGGATTTGTGAAGGAATCCTCTATCGAGTGGCATATGAGTTTGACATTTAGAATTCATATGAAATTTTATCATCTAATTTATTTCAAACCTCATGTTTGAAATTTTTTTGGATAGTTTCTAAGGGGCTTAATGATTTAAATCAATAACATAATATATATAATGAAAACTTTTCAAAAAAATGCATTAATTTCTTGTACGATCCTCTTCAAAGGCATATTCTTGGTTTTTGAATTTATTTAAATAGTAGAAAAAAATCATGCATGAACATGTGTTTCAAAAATGGAGTTCAAATATTAATTCACAAACTTTAAAAAATAAGAAAATCTATAATTTTGCATAGAAAACTAAAGTTTCAATATGCATTGATTAGTGCTCTCTCTCTCTCTCTCTCTCTCTCTCTCTACATATATATATATATATATATATATATATATGACTAATTTATTTCGCATGGACACACACATACCTATTAAGATGTGCTAAAAATTGCAAGGAAAAGTATTTAATTTAATGGAAATTTCATAGATTATATGACCCTAATATCTTTTGAAAAAAATATTGTTAAGACAACAACATAATTCAAATCTCCATAAATTATCTTCCTACTCAAAATCAAATCTCACAAAGTTTATATGAATTTTGAAGGCATCGATTTCATAAAAGAGTAAAATTTTGAAATTTCGTCATTGCATTGGCAACCCATCTTCTTGGATTCACCATTCCTTAACCACCATCATTTCCCCAACTCTTTAACCTATTAATTCTATAAAACCTTCTCCCACACTTACCCAAGCTTACCGGTCCACTGGGGTAAATATGTGATGAAGAGATGAAGAGTTACTATGATATGACTCAACCTTCTAGATCACCTTAAGGAAATGGAATCGACACAACCTAAAGCTTATTGAACTCCCTCAGGTGCTACAAGGCTCCCAAGAGTTAAACCACCCTTCCAGGTGACCAAACCTTGAGTTAAGCCTATTTTCCAATTCCCTCAACTCCCAGACGGTGGCACAACACTGCTAGAATTCGAATATAACCCTATAGTTGCATTCACAATCCTACAAGGGAATGACCACAGTCTTTTTCACCCATTTCTATGCCTACAACCACAAGATCCGAGACACTTTTTCAGTGCTTGTAACCAGACCACTGCCCAAAAATTAATGAAACTCTCAGAAATGATAAATGACACAGGAACAAGACTTTCTATACAAACTTATACAAGAACTTGACCTAACCAGGTCTAACCATGATAGTGATTCTGTCAAACACATCATGAACATGTAATTTACATGTCAAAATTACATATCTGAACATAGGGATCTCATACTTATCTGAGAATCGTCAAGAAAGTCTGAGGCCCTCTCAAAATGTTTGCATTATCATCTATTAGGTCATACATTCATTAAGCATTCATTTACTAATCAAAACATTGTGAGAGCCATAAATAAAGTCTCCCATAAAGCCATGCTTGTAACCATCATATACCTAGAATAATAATAGTGATAGAACAACCATCAAAGCCACATAATAACAAGTATAAATACTCATGAAATACAAGAGTAAAAGAGCTCTTATTAACATATGCAAAATAAAACCAAGTCAAATACTTCCACATACCACCTGACCATAGATTGGGCTGAACCAAATATTTCTTTCAGCTAATCAACCACATTCCATATTCTAAGCATGAATGTCAGACTCCCAAAAAAAACCAGGGCTTCCTCAGGCTTTATTGTGTATCCCTCCATTATTGGTTAAGTGATATACATGCTTGCAACCTTCATCTATACAATCAAGAATTACCATATCCCACCATTATCGGTTAAGAGATTCCTAGGCCAAACAATAAACATACACTACCAGGCTTTACTGCAATCTCGCCAAAACTGGTTAAGGGGTCACTAGGCCCTAAAAAATCATGGATGCTTCCATATTTCTTCATCAATATCTTGAGGAATTTTCTTGTATCCACCCTTAGGATTTATCATATATCTCGCAATTACCGGTCAAGGGATTCTTAGGCCTTTGGAAATTTTCCTGAGACCACCTCACCCAGTTCCAAAACATCTGACAATCCAGCTCAACCAAGTGAAAGAACCCTATCACACCATGGTTATCTGGAAATGACAAGGCAGGGCTGAAAAACCGTTGTCACACCCAGAAAAATCCATTCCAATGACAATAAGAGAACGAAATACACATAGGCATGTACCATGTATGCCGAAACTAGCAAGGAAATCTTACATGCAACTCAATAACTGCAAGTAATACTATTGTGTCTTCTTGATCGAACTCTTCCTTGCTTGATCTTTTCATTCCTTTTCTTTCTTTTCCTTCCTTTACCTTCCTTCCTCCAATGCTAGAGTGCTCCAAGAATGCTCTAAGTGTGCAAGAGAATGAGAGATTAGAGAGAATAGAGAGAGCTCCAAAACTGAATTGACAAAAGGGTAAACTAAAAAAAGTCGTGAATTGATCATCATAAGCCTTTTTATCAACGACGCCTCTATTCTCTTCAATTTCCATTATTTTTATTCAATTTCTACCTCACATGCAACCTATGACCTTTCACCTTCATTTTCTCCTAATTTCCTTTATTTTCATAAATAATATATCAATTAATGCCTCTTTGCCTTTTCAAAGCCTTTGCTAATGTCTTTACCAATTTCCCCTTAGCCATAATAAACCAAATGAACACCCGCTAGGATGTTTTTCCCAACATTCAGCTTGGAATATGTGTCCCATGGCCTTGGTCTTTTTTTGCATTTATTAACTTTATTACATGGTCTTTTAACTAGGATTGTTACAAAACCCCCCCACTTGGGGAACACCATCCTCAATGTTCAATGACATATATAACTAGGAAGACTAGTGACAATAAAAAAATACTACCCATGGAGCTTTATAACTTAGCTTGATTAAGTATTTATAATGAACAACCTGCTAAAAAGAATAACCAACATAACCAACATGACAAAATGACAACCATATTGCTTATTAGAGCTTTATAACACAATGCGATGTGGTATTTACGTCATATATATGCATATATAGACGTAACCAAAACACAACACCAAAACCTATATCAAAAGACATATGCTCAACCAGCGAATAGAGAAGGATACATAACCCACATCTAATTAGCCATCTCCCATGTAGCTTCATTAAGCCTAAAGTGCTTCCATTGCACTTTAACTTACTCAATTGCTCGGTTTTGGAGCATGAGTTGTTTCTGCTGCAAAATGCACTGAGTTTCCAACTGGAATTCTCCTTCATGTACCACCTACAATACATACTAGTCAATCACATGTTCAACATATTTCACATACTTCTTAAGCAATGACACATGGAAAACATCATGGAATTTCACTGTCGAAGGCAGCTCAAGTCTGTAGGCCACTGGTCCAATCCTCTCAATGATCTCAAAAGGCCCACAATATGAAGGTGTCAGCTTCGCACATGACCCAATCCTCGAGGATATTTTCTTGGGTTGGATGCACAAGTACACTTGTTCCCCAACCTGAAACTCCTTAAATACCCTGTGTTGATCTACATAGCTCTTCTACTTATCGGTATCTACCTTTAAATTCTTCTTGATAACCTGCATTCCTATTCCATCTCTGCTAACATGTTCATTCTTATCAATACCTTGTTTTCTAGATCACTCCAACTGATAGGAGTATTGCAAATCTGCCCATAAAGTGTTTCAACATACTCATCCTCAAAGATTCCTGATACCCATTATTGTAAGCAAACTCTACTAGTGGAATATACTCTTCCCACTTCCATTGTTGATGCATAAGATACATTCTCAACATGTCATCTAGAATAATGTTGACCTGCTCTGTTTGTCTATCTATTTATGGATGATAAGTTGTGTTGAATACCAACTCTATACCAAAACCTGCAAATATCTCTTTATAGAACCTGTAAGTGAACTTAGCATCTTTTCCTGACATAATCTTCCTAAGAATACCATGTAACCTCACTATCTCTCTGATGAAGACATGTGCTACCTCACTAGTTGAATGAGTAGACTTCATTGGAGTAAAGTGAGCTACCTTAGTCAACCTGTCAACCACCAATATAATAGAATCATGTTGCCTAGATGTCCTTGGAAAACCTATAATGAAATCCATGGAAATGACATCCCATTTCCACTCTCGAATTGGAATCAGATGCAGTAGATGACCTGGATGCTTACACTCTTCCTTCGCTTGTTGACAATCCAAACATCTAGAAACAAACTCTACCACCTCCTTCTTCAAATTTAGCCAATAGTAGAATTTCTTAACTACTATCAACGTCTTATGATATCCCGGTGACCTGAATATGGCTTAACATGGAATTCCCGCAAGATAAGCTTCTTGAGCTCATTGTTTTCAGGCACATAGATTTTATCCCTAAATCTGATCAAACCATTTGCCATGAGATGATAGCCCACATATTGTTCACTTGTACCCTGTTGTTGTAACCTATACCTAAGCTACTTGTACTTGTCATCATGTTGTCCTGCTTATAAGATCTAATCTTGTAAATCTATCCCATATGAACTCATAATTGCTATGGGATTTACCTATACTCTTATGCTAACAACATATGCAACCATGTTCTCTTAACCTCAATGTACATGATCTCGAAGTCAAACTCACTAGTTGTGTCCAACCATATAACCGAACTAAAATTAATATTCAGTTGGCCAAATAAGTATCTCAATCCACTGTGATCACTCATAAAGATGAATCTCATGCCGAGAAGATAGTGTCTCCACGTATTCAATGCATAAATGATTGCTTCCAACTCAAGATCATTTGTCACATATTTTTTCTCGTGCTCATTCAGTTTCCTTGACTCATAACATGCCACCTATCCCTCCTACATCAAGACTCTACCAAATGCTCTCTTGCAATCATTTGTGCATACCACAAATTCATTATCTAGACCTGTATATTTAGAATTGGAGCATTTATATGTAACTGCTTAAACTGCTCAAAACCGGCTACACATTCCTATGTCCATTCAAATTTCTTTGATTTTCTCTATAATGATGTAATAGGATAAGAAATATACGAGAATTTCCTAATGAACCTCCTATAATAGCCCGCTAACACCATGAATGATCTAACCTCATCCACTTTCCTAGGAGTTGCCCATTCCATGATAGCTCTGATCTTTTCTCGATCCACTACTATGCCTTCCTTGGAAACAACATTCCCCAAGTAGTGTACCTTTGTCTAAAAGAAATTGTATTTGCTAAGCTTGGAATACAACTGATGCTCTCTTAACAATCTCAATACTGTTTCTAAGTGTTCGACATGCTCTTCCTCATTCTTAGAATATATCAGTATATCATCAATGAATACAATAACAAACTTGTCCAGATAAGGACACAACACACTATTCATCAAACACATAAAAATAGTTGGAGAATTGGTCAAACCAGAAGGAACCACAACAAACTCATAATGCCCATACCTGGTCTGGAAAGAAGTCTTGTATATGTCCTCTTGTTTGATGGGTACCTGATGATAACCTGATCTCAAATCAATCTTCGAGAACACTGCTTCTCCCTTCAACTAATCAAACAAGTCATCAATCCTCGACAACAAATACCTATTCTTGATGGTTACCTTGTTCAAATGCCTATAGTCAATGCATAACCTGAGAGTACCATCCTTCTTCTTTACAAACAACACTGGTGTAACCAAAGGCGATACACTTGGCTTAATATATCCCTTGTCAAGCATTTCCGTCAACTGCGATTTCAATTCCAGTAACTCTAGAGTGCTCATCCTATAAGGTGCCTTTGATGTTGATGTTGCCCCTGGTACCAACTCAATAGATAAGACCACTTCCCTGTGAGTCAGAAACTATGAAATCTCTTTGGGGAATACATCATGAAACTGTTGTAAAATCAGGTATCTTCTCAATACCTCCGCATCCTCAACATCCTTACCATTATCACTAGAAATATGCACTACAAATAACACATACCATTTCTTGTGACTGCGCTTGCCCTGCATAGCTGTAAACATTCTGACTGATGTAAATTTCTTCTTACCCTACAAGATTCTATATTCTCCATTTTCATCCAAGCACTCAATAGCCTTCTCATAACAATCCACCTTAGCCCTGTGAAGATACAACCAATCCATACCCAAAAGCATATTGTACAAACCTAATGGAAGTACATTCAGATGCGTTGATGTAGGCATACCATTCAACTCAAATGCACAATATCTTACCCAATGATGAACCCTTTTATTCGTACCTATAGCCAACTGAGATAACCAAGACTCTGCATGCACTTCTTTATTCAAACCACACTTATCCACCGAGTCAGGATTAACATAACTATAATTAAATCCAGTGTCAATCAAAATAGAAACACCTTGATAAAAAATCTTATCATCCATCTCGACAATAGATGTCTGGTGATCCACTTGCATGTTATCCAATGTTGTATAGATCTGAGGAATGCTCGGTCCAACATCCCTAACTGTCTATGCTTCCTGTGCACTGTAGATATGAGTCCTACCACCCTGATACAACGAGAAATCCCTCTTGAGATGCTCCTTGCCACATATCCAACACTGCAACTATCCCTTACCCTCACCTTTATTCTGCTACCCTCCAAGATGTGACCCATGCCCCTTTCCAACTACATTAAACTTCCTATAACACCATTCTCCTTTTCTCATGCATCTTGAGGTCTTATTCGCTTCAGTTTCCATTTACCTTTATCTTTTTATTTCTCTTTCCAACACTAATGATATTATGTCTTACACTTCGATTGTTCATAACAGTGCTTCAACTTTCCAACGACTTATTCAAGTGACCAAGGCTCATCATATTCAATTAAATCTTTAAATGATAATGGTAATCCATTGACAAATATCTGAACTTTGACCTTCTCATTCTTAAGATATGGTACATACCTCAATAAATCTAAGAACTTAGTCGTGTACTCCTCATCTCTCATCGATTCCATCTTTAGCTCATAGAAATCCTTGTCCTTTCCATCATAGTACCTCTCTCATAATTACTTCTTCTGGAAAAGTCTTTTGAATTCTTGCCAACTCAACTCCTCTGTCTTGATGGTCTCTAATCCACTTCAAATCTTCCCACTATATGTCTTCCTTCCCTTTGAGGTTTAAAATAGATATCCCAGCCTTCATGTTCTCTGTGTAATCATGCAGCTCAAAGAACTTATTCATCCCAAGTAACGATGCATTTGCATCTTCCATCTCCTTCAACTCTCCATGAAATGTAGGTGGCTTAGCTTTATTAAACTCATCTCGAAAATATCCCCTGTCATTCCTCCTGTAAGGATGATAGCAATGATGACCATGATACCTGTCTGAGCCAAAACTACAGTAAATCCCATGTCCATTACCTTGTCTATCTAGTGTATATAAGAACCTGCCATCTGTGACTGTGTTATCCCTATTTGACCTGTGCCCGGCATGATATCTACTGCCATATGCCCCATTAGTCTTGTTCTCATATCCATAACTAACCTGTGGTTGTCCATGTCTCTGAAAGTCTAAAAAACTTTGAAGGATAATTGCATTAACCTCTGCTTGTTTCTCATGTGCCCTAGAAAGTCTCTATTGTGACAAAATTATTATGTCATTTTCTTATTTGCAACTTCTTATCTCTTCCTTCAAAGTTCTTAGACTATCTGCTATGTGATGGGAGTACTCATCACCATGTTTCTCATCTTATCTGTACGGAGAATCTCGTGAACTTTAATCCACCATTTTTCAAGTCATCTTTGATCTTCTTGTTCCTACAAGTATACCATGTTAGCTAAACCAAAATATAAACATAATCAAAATACCTTAGTGAAGTTCAGGGGAGGGTATCTTGTTTGCAAGATCAACTAGATTAGCATGATACATGTATAATCATAATCTTGGACTGTTTGGCCTTTAATATGCCTAAAATTCTGCCAACTCGTCATGGATTTTTGCATATAGGCTAAAGGATAAAACTGTGTTTTAATTGCAGAAACAAATTCAACCCAAGTGATGGATATCTTACCATGAATTATCATTTCCTCTTGAGTCTTTGCTTCCCACCAAACTAATGTAACTCCTTCTAGCCTCAGTGAAGCCAACTGGATCTTTATGTTGTCTTCTTGAAGGTTCTAAATTCTGCAGTATACCTCCAACTGTCGAATCCAATTGTCCAACTTTTATGCATTCACTTCTCCATTGTACATGGGAAGTTTGAATTTTATGTCCAATTTCAGTAATGGAGTTTTTCCTTTTGGGGTTTTGGAATGAGTATGGGCAGTGGTGGTAGTGGAAGATGATGATGTGTGAGATGGTGAAGGTGAAGAGGAAGATGATGAAGATGGTGGAGGTGGAGGTGGCTTTCCACCATTCCCTTTGGAATCCTTCTTCTCATATTTTTGTCCTCTGAGCTTCCTTCTCCATGTGGAGGTTTAGAACTCTCTCCAACCATTCTAATGTTCCTCTCTTCATAGAGGACTTTAACCATCTCAGTCAAAGTATAGAAAGATTTCTTGAATTCTTCCTCTTCTGAAGAGGGATCCTCAGGCTCTCTTTCTCCATACATAATGGCTATGGATTCAGGCTCATAAATTTGTATTGATTGTACCTCTTCAATCTCAGGTGAAGGTAAAACTTGAGGAGTTTCAAGTGCAGTTGGAATTGGAACTTTGGGTGTGGAGATTGTGGCCTTGTAGCTCTCCTTCTTCTGGTAATTACCTCAAGAGTTGCAACCAATAGATTCCCTTCTCCTCTCTGCAACTTCAACCTTGTAAGCATCACAATTTTGCAACCATTAAAATCCTAATTGCGCAAACTCAAGCAATTAAGAAATTCAACCTTGGGCTCTGATACCAACTCAATATGTATTTGTATGATTAGTTTTTATATGCTAATAACAATTACATATTTATAAACATGTGCTTTCTTCTTGGTTTTTGAGCTGAGGTTTCCTTAGTTGTTGGTGCTTACAAACAAGTAAATTTCCTTAAGTTAAACAAGACATTCATGAGCAAAATAGCTTCAAAAATGAATAATGAACAGAAAACATGTACATTGCAACAAACCATCAAAGAGACATATTAACATAGTGTTTTGATGAAGGAGTTCACCCCTCCTAGGCTACATCTCCTTGGTCCAGCTTCCATGGCTTGGGCCTCTGTATTAGCTCAATGTGGAAAAAATGTTGTTTAAAAAGCTCTGTGGCTCTTGATACCTACACCAATGTGTTTAGAAGGTCCAAATTAGCTAAGAACACTTCTTTCTAATCTCAATTTGGTCAAAAATTGAGTAAGTTATGGCTCAAACAATTTTTCCTAGAAAACCTCTACTAACGCTGGAGAGACTCGAGTTAAGTCCGCCAAGTTTAGTGGCGGTTTCGGATTAGGTGGCTCTACCATAAATTCTGCCAACTTAATCAACATATTAATTAAATTAAATCATGATTAGTGGCACACTAATTATGCTTAGTGCTAGCCCCTAGCTCCTGGTTCGGGCGCATGGTCACATGGGGTGGGGGCTGGCCCATAGGGCTAGCTCCCACCACCCCGCTGTCAGACATAACTGTGCACTTAAATAGAGGTTCATGTTGTTATTTTACAAACTTGTCGCCGGTGGTCGTGGACAAAGTCATGTGTTTTGGGTTGGGGAGGTTACGGGTTCAAAACCTGCCTCTGACCAACCCATATATACTTTTACCATTATATATATGCGCATGTGAAATTCGGACTTTGGAGTTATGTGTGCTATGCAGATTTTAACATAAAGTTTGGAAATTATATGAATGCGAATTTAATAATTAATGTTTACTATATATATATATATATATATAGTTAAGATACAATATAATATAAATAATAACTATATATATAATATATATATATAATAATATTTTGATAAAAACAAATTTGAATTCCACCTTAGAGGCTATTTAGGCAATTTCCCTTTCACACAACCAAACTGGCGAATCCGGAGGTGACACTTGTCACAACCCCATTGGGTGAAAACTGAAGAAGATTCCTCTTGTTGACTAGATTGCTGACTGGACTGCCATGTCATCATTCTGTCTCATTCTGCAATTTTTTTAGCTATTTAGGAAAATGAACAACAAGCCTTTTCTCCTTCACCCAGACTCCGTTTTTTATGAAACAAATTGCGTTGCGATCGTCTTGACGAGACAGACACAACCATAGCATTTTCAAGCCATTCTGAGAAATTTGAATTTTGAGCTAAATACTAAGCACCTGATCACCATCACACCATGGCTATCCAGAAATGGCAAGGCAAGGTTGAAAACCACTGTCACACCTGCCAAAACCCATGCCAATGACAACAAGAGAACCAAATACACACATGCAAGTACCATGCATGCCAAAACTAACAAGGAAATCTTGCATGCAACCTGATACCTGCGAGTAATCTTGTTCTATCCACTTGATCCAACTCTTCCTTGCTTGAACTTTGCTTCCGTTTTCTTTCTTTTCCTTCCTTTACCTTCCTTTCTCCAATGTTAGAGTGTTCCAAGGATGATCTAAGTGTGCAAGAGTATGAGAGAATAGGGAGAATACAGAGAGAGCTCCAAAACTAAGCTGACAAAAGGTTAAAATGAAAAAAGTTGTGAACTGATCCTCGGAAGAGTTTTTATCAATGGGGCTTCTATTTTCTTCAATTTCCATTGTTTTCATTCAATTTCCACCTCACATGCAACCTGTGACCTTTCACCTTCCTTTTTTCCTAATTTCCTTTATTTTCATAAATAAATTTCCAATTAATGCCTCTTTGCCTTTTCAAAGCCTTTGCCATTGCCTTTACCAATTTCCCCTTAGCCATAATAAACCAAATGAACACCTGCTAGGATGTTTTACCCAACATTCAGCTTGGAATACGTGTCCCCATGACCTTTGTCTTATTTTTCCTTTTTTAACTTTATAACATGGATTTTTAACCAGGTTTGTTACAAATTCTTCTTTCTCATATCATAGATTTATTTTTAATCCTTTTCCATTCCATATATGTTGTTAAGATATATTTATTCTTGTAATTGAACATTAACCTATGGCCCTTGCATAGGTTGGTGCCTATGGAAATCCACTCTATACTTGCACTAGATTGGGTGACCAATATCTCTCATCATAGAAAAGGATTGTATCCCTTGAGGAAGATTATGTCTTTATTTGGTAAAAGTATGTTTTTTTCTAAAAGGTGACTCACCATATGGTGAAAATAATTCAAAAATAGTTCATTTTATCCACTTTATGTGCCTATGGTTAGGCCTCACCAATGAATTGTCATCTTGTCATATTAAAGTTGATGAACTTTGCGTCCTACATCTAATCTTTTTGCAATGACAAGCCTACCCTATTATCAATCTCAGATTTCAACCTAATTGGATTAAGAAGAAAGACAACATTATTTCCATAGGCTATTTTATAAATTTAATTATATTTCATTGAATCTTACTAAGCTTTGGGCTTGGATATCTAAGACTCATAATTTCCTTCTTCCAATAATTTAATTTGTAGAAGCACACCCTAATTTGGTTATGGAATTTAACTCTCAATGGAACAAAGAGTCTATCATTCTCTATGGGCCTTGGTTTTCTAGGAGCACTAAAATTTTTATGATGTATTGGAAAACATACATTAACCCTTATGTAAGGTTATCTCTGGTTGTGTAACACGTATTTAGAATATTGACATGAAATTCTCCTTGGAATATTGACATGGTGGCTCCCTTTTTACGATGTCCAATTTCTTTGATAATTGAGTAGGTGAATGTTTAATCTTAAAGTATGCTCAAATTCACATTCAAGATGATTTGGGAAATTATCTCATTAAAGATATCATTCATATATGTAATTATTGTGTGGCTAAACTAGAATGTTGTATTATTCAACACTTTGCTTTCTATTATAGATATTTTTTTGAGGATTCCCCTTGGATTTACCAATTATGTGATCCTAGCTTTGATAACCTCCTAGATAAAGAAGTGAAAAAATAGAAAGCCCACTTGGTGGAAGTAATCTATCTCTAATCAACATTGGGTTGAAATAGAAAACAATTATGATATAGATTTTGAGTGTAAAGCACAAGATAATCCTCTTTTACCTCCTTACAAGAAAAGAAAAATAATATAGAACCCAAATTTTATATAAGTGTAAAAGGTTGATATGTAGAACCATGATTCCTTACATGAGATAGGGGTGAGAAGGAACAATAAAATATATTTTTTTAAATCTCATTTTAAATTTTTTATTTAAAAATTAGTCCAATAATCTTTCCATGAATTTCAAGTAAATAGTTCATCATAAAAAAAAGAAAATTTTAATTTTTTTTAACAATCTTAAAACTTTAGGAAATTTAAGAAATTTAATTTAAGCAAATTTTAATGATATATATTAAATTTTTCTTAATATTAATAATGAAGTATGACTTTTTATCTCTAGTTTTTTTAAGATATTTATTAGAATAATAATAATAATTATAATTCATAATAAATTAATTAAAAAATATTTCAAAATATATTTTACAATTCCATAAATTAAATATTCATTAAATTTAAAATTATAATATGAGTTTTATTTAATAAATAAAAATGATTTGAAATCTCTTTATAAATGTTTAAAAAACTAAGCTTTGAAACTTTTTATTCATGCATTAATTGATTATTACCTGATAAAGAACGCTCATTGCATAATAAAAAGAAGTACTAATTATACACGTTGCGGAAAATAGAATTAAAAACAAAAATATAATTACAAAATTATAATATTATTTTATAATTTATAATTTTTATTACAGGTTTTCTGAGTTTGTTTGGGTTAATATTATTTTATAGTTTATAATTTTTATTATAGGTTTTCTGAGTTTGTTTGGGTTATTGAATATTATCAATTATAAGTAAAATATCACAAATCAAAATTTCATTTTATTTTATTAAATTGGAAAAAACAAATTTTATTAAAAAATTAAATTTTTTTAAAACATAAAATTTATTCTCAAACAATTATTTTACATTATATCTGGAAACCAGAAAAATTATTAACGAAAGATTTAATATAATTTTGCTGAAACTGATTAAACCAAAAAATAACAATGACACTGTGATTGCAATATAATTGAACTATTGAAAAGTTCCAGTCGCTGACATCCCGTCAACCGACTACTACATTCGCTAATTCCAATTTATAGATGGTGGGAAGCCCTTTCTTTACATAGGATGTGACCGACTCCTCAAATCCTCGAACACGCACTTTATTCTTGGGACCATAAGATATCAACGACCCACAACAATTCTCTGCTATGCATGAAACTAACGTAATTATGCGCCTAAAGGCATCCACATTCTCACATTTCACATAAAATACCCTAATCGTGGGAGCCGAAATTTCGCATAGGTCATACTGTGAAACATACTTGCACCTAATGTCGCTGTCAATGGCGTCACAGCGAAATTGCTTTTCAATGACACCATGAGCAGGTGTGAGGTCCATTTCTAACAAAGGCACCGAAATTGCACCTTCTTTGTCGACTTTTGCACCTTCTGTGATGATTGCACACATATTGCCCCTTACCACCTTTAGTAGTAAGTCATTGGAAGGTGTTAAATCCTCTACCCACATCCCCAAAGAGTATAATTGTCGCCTCCATGAGCGAGGTAGTGGATCGCACAGCGAATGCATTATATAGCAGAACAACACATTGACCTTGCTATAAAGCCACACTCTAAGTGTGGTGCTGAACTCCAACAATGCAGATATAAAGCTCAGTGATAAAGGAATGAGCCAATATACCTGCGACTTCCTGGTTTGAAGAAATAACGCAACCAAATTTAAAATTTTGAGCAGCTTCTCCTCTGATACTGACATGTTCACGGGTAATAACCAGTCATTATTTAGACGTGCGCTCACATGCTGATTATTAAGTATGATCTCATCCGAGACTTCCTGGAAAGTCATGACACCGCCCGCGATCACTCGTTTCCAGAATTCCCTCTTACCTTTCACAAATAGCGTGGTGCGAGCAGTGACGGCATCCGCGAGCGCGGCGCTAACGTCCGCGGTGGTGGGTTCGGCGGCGGCACGGGTAGCGGAGGCGGCGGCGCGGGCAGCGTAGGCGGCTACGCGGGCTTCTGAAAAGGGATCGTTCAAGGGCCAGCTCGGGTCTGTGCGGGACTCGGCTTCGAGGCGCTGGGCCTCGGCCTCGAAGCGTTGGGCCTCGGCATCGATGGGCTGGGCAGCGGCGCCGATGAGAACGACTCGAGCGAGCGGAGTGCCCTCGACACCGTAGTGGAGAACCTGTTCCAAGTTCTGCAGTTCCTCCCAAATTGTGTGAGTAATGTAATAACACATTTTGTGGTCTATAAATAGCATGTTATTGTTCTCTCCCTTTCTCTCGAGGAGGAAATCTGTACCCAAGTAGTGCAAATTCATCGTATTGACTTCAGGCTTCCAGATGCCACTCCTGTCAGAGGGAATATCTGCTTGGAGCACAAAGCAATTCGTTCTCTTGAAAACTCGACCCTCACAAGGTTGCAAGCGAGAATAAACCGGGGAGAGTCCGAACGGTCGCACCAGCCACCCAAATGCTCCTTGTATGAGCGCGCCAAGAGGTGTGAATTTAGAGAATTGCCACAACCCCAGGCAGAGTTGGCACGCTAATAACACATTATTTAAAAGTGATTCCATGTCGTCCCTTGACATATTTCTTCCTCCAAATGACAAACGATAGCACGCTCACTGCAGTGTGCTAATGCTTCTCCTCCGCCTCCTTCGATTGCCCGCTCTGCTAATCTTCCTCGCCCTCCTCGTCTTAATAATCTTCTTGCAGATTTTTAGAAAAAATGGCCGGATTGCGGCTATATTCGACCGTCCGGGCAAATTTTAACGTCTCGTTAGACAACGTCCTTTTCTTTTTTGCTTTAATCGATGCAGGGATTTCCTGGTTGCATATTCTTTTTTTTTCTTTGGATGTTGATATACACACCACCTCTCACCGGTTACAAGCCATGGAATTCCTGAAGATTGAATAGCATCATTTCCTTTTGTTGTAGGTCCCACATGATGTTCTCATCCATTTACTGGTTGGGCTGTGCCTGTCAATTAGGTTTGATATTGATTCCTTGCGTTTATCTTGGGCTTTCGCTTTTAGAAGAAAAGCGAAAGATGAAATCCGCGTGGGAAGCACGAAATTCTTAAAAGATGAACACATTGTACTCTTTTCTGTATGATTCGACATATACTGCCTTGCACGTGAATGAAGCTTTAATCTTTCATGATGGTCTTCGGTTTTAGCTTTTGCCTTTCCGGTAGAAAAACAAAAGATGAATTCCGCCAGCAAAAACGTATGAGGAAGTGAGTTCCTTTTTCAACCTATACCCAACACCATCATTCTTTAAAAAAAGGAGTTTCTTAAGATTTAGACATGATTAAAAATGTCATTTGTCGCTGGTTTGCGTCTGAACGAAGGAAAGCATTTTCTTTTGTCCAACATCTCGTTTTCCTCACAATTTCACAATCAGCCATCCATCAGTGGGTAGGAAGGATGAAATTGCTCATCCATCACTGGGTGGCAAAGATAAAATTGATAGTGACAGTGTGATGTGTCACTTAAATATAGATAAAAATTTGTAAAACCAGATTTTCCTTGAAACTCTGAAGAGACTCAAAAATCATGATGAGTCTGTTTTAAGATTCCGGTCAAAAACCATGATGAGTTT
This sequence comes from Pinus tabuliformis, assembly GCA_031772625.1. Lineage (NCBI taxonomy): Eukaryota > Viridiplantae > Streptophyta > Pinopsida > Pinales > Pinaceae > Pinus > Pinus tabuliformis. The sequence goes on along the minus strand of CM062811.1, from coordinate 665,498,799 downwards.
GTATTGAGATTCCAACCCCGCTGGTAGAATTCAACGGCAAGAGCTAACCAGCTTGCTATCGGGCCTTTAATACACCCGATAACAGCCTCACCATACATACATGTTGGATATTTTTAATGCAAAATACCAAAAACAAACAATATGTTTACCACAGAGCCAATGCTCTGTTTACTCTGTCCAGGATCTTTTGACAGAAAACCTCTTAGAAACAAAATGACTCAGATCAAACCATTAAACTGACACAAAACATTTCTATTCACAAATATATTTCCTCATACATATTCATCCTCTGTTACTGAGAGGGATTCACCACAAGAAAAACATTCAACAAAAAAAAACATTCACTGTGTTTTCACCTGAGAATTCACTGAGCTGGGTTACTGCTGTAAATCCCCTTTTACATTCACTTTACTGCTGTAATAAAATTTACATATGCATACAAATACGCTCCACCATTTTCTTTATGCACTGCTGTGCAAAAACCACACATGGTTTTAGCTACTCCACCATTCTACGATGGCCAACAACAAAAACCTTATATCCCATGTGCCAAACAAAACAGAGATGCAGAGCACGTTTTTCACTGCTCTCTTTTTTTTACAATAGTCAATGCACGAGCCCTTTTCATTTTTTTTGAAAACAAAACAAAATAAAAAAAACACAATTACTTTTACGTGCCGTAAGTATTTTTAACACCCATGCCTTTCTTTAAATGCACCACCATACCTCCGATACATATAAAAACATTAAAATTTAAATCACCTTACCTATTCTCTACGGTAACAATTAATTCATTAATTATTTTACCGCGGTCAACCAAAAATGAAATTCACTCCACGCAAAGTCATTAATGTATGTTCATATGCAGGTTTGGGCAATCAACGGACGAAAAGGGTGGAGTAGATCGAACGGAGGAGGAGAATATCGGAAGGCCAACAAGTGCTGAACATTAACCCCCGAGATTCTTACGTTGCGTTACGTCAGGGGTCAACCACGCGTCAGCTCCATATTTTCTCGGAGCTCCTTGCCGGATTATTCCTTCTGCCTGAAATCAACCCGAGAGCTTTCCGGCGGATTAGCTGACCGGTTTCTGGCAGCTGCGTTGAAATTAGATTTCAACACTCCCCTTTAATTTCAACAGCTGGGCATTCGGTCATACCGAGACACTTTCTCAAAAATTCAAAGCTCTTCTGATCAAGTGGCTTTGTCAAGATGTCTGCTACCTGTTCTTGAGTCCTGCAATGTTCTAGGACAATTTCTCCATTGTTCACCAATTCTCTGATGTAGTGAAATCTTGTATCAATGTGTTTCGTTCTCTTATGAAACACTGAATTCTTTGACAATGCAATAGCTGAGCTATTGTCACAAAAAATCACTGTCGCTTTTGCCTGCTCTTGGCCTAAGCTTCTCAACATTCTTCTCATCCACACTGCTTGACATGCTGCTGCTGTAGCTGCCACATATTCAGCCTCTGCTGTAGACAATGCTACAATGGACTGCTTCTTAGAAGCCCATGAAATGGCTCCTGAACCCATATTAAAAACATAACCGGAAGTGCTCTTCCGATCATCTACACTTCCAGCCCAATCGCTATCTGTGTACCCAACCAAATCTGAATGTTCTGAGGCATGATATAAAATTCCAACCATTTTGGTGCCTTTGACATACCTCAAAATTCTCTTTGCTGCCTGCCAATGTGCCTCCTTTGGCCTCTCCATGAACCTGGAAATTAAACTAACAGCATACATTAAATCAGGCCTAGTAGCTGTTAAGTACATGAGGCTGCCTACAATACTCTTGTACAAACTAGGATCAAAATCCTTGCTGCTGTCCTCTCTGCTGAGCTTTAATCCCATTACTGTGGGAGTGATGGCTGCCTTGCATTCTTCCATCTTAAATCTGCTCAAAATTTGATTTACATATCTTGCTTGAGATATAAAAATTCCTTTTTCATTTTGATCTACTTCTATGCCTAAGAAGTATCTCAAGAAACCCATATCAGTCATTTCAAATTCATCCTTCATGACTGATTTAAAATTCTTAATGAGCTGATCATCATTACCTGTGAAAATAACATCATCAACATATAAGACAACAATTAAAATCTTACCATCCTTTTCTTTGATGTAGACTGTGGGTTCTCCTTCACATTTGTCAAATTCATTATCCAATAGATATGAATCTATCCTGCTGTACCATGCTCTTGGCGCTTGCTTCAGCCCATAAAGAGCTTTCTTCAATTTGCACACTTTGTGCTCTTCACCTTTCTTCTCATATCCGAGAGGCTGTTCAACATAAACCTCTTCCATTAACACTCCATTTAGGAATGCTGATTTCACGTCCATTTGGTAGACTTTCCATTTGTTTTGAGCTGCTATGGACAGCACTGCTCTCACGGTTTCCATTCTTGCAACCGGTGCGAAAGTCTCCTCATAATCTCTCCCATACTGCTGCTTGTAGCCTTTGACAACCAGCCTTGGCTTGTGCCTTTCAATCTTGCCTTCAGCATTGCTCTTGGTCTTGTAGACCCATTTCACACCAATGACTTCTTTGCCTTTCGGTAGCTCAACCAAATCCCATGTTTTGTTTCTCTCTATGGCATTCATCTCCTCATCCATAGCTTCTATCCATTTCCTATCTTTGATTGCATCTTCGAAATGAATAGGATCATCAACATGACAATACAAGGCAAATAAGGAATTCATTCCTTCTTCATAAATATCACTTAGATTTCTAAACTTCTTACCTCGTTCACTTGGTGTGCAAGTGCTTGAAGATGCACTTGAATTTCCTCCTTGTGGTGTGCTTGGAGAAGCACTCTCATTTATCCTCAATGGTGTACCTTGCTGTCCTTGTGTTGGCGCTGTTGTTTGGGGATTCATTTTAGCCACCTCCTCTTCATCTTCATCATGAGACAAACAGTTCTTGACATTGACTGTTTTCTCTATGCTTCCATCCCAAGCTTCCTCTTCAATGAATTGAACATCCCTGCTTACAAAGAACTTCTTGGTAGATGGAATGTACAGCCTGTAGGCTTTGGATTCATCACTGTATCCAATGAAGATGCATTTCTCCCCTTTGCTGTCCAACTTCCTCCTTAGCTGATCTGGAATGTGTGCATAGGCCACACATCCAAAAACTCTCATGTGGGTGACTCCTTGCTTTCTTCCACTCCATGCCTCTTCTGGCACTTTGTTCATGACTGCTTTTGTAGGACACCTGTTCAATATATAAACTGCACAATGTACAGCTTCAGCCCAATACTCATTTGGCAAATGCTTTGCCTTCAACATGCTCCTTGCCATATCCATGATGGTCCTGTTCTTCCTTTCAGCAACTCCATTTTGTTGTGGAGTGTACCTTGCTGTAAACTGTTTATGTATTCCATTTTCTCTACAAAATCTTAGGAATTCCTTGGAGATATATTCACCTCCTCTATCAGTTCTCAAAACTTTAATGTGCAGCCCGCTTTGGTTTTCAACAAATGCCTTGAAGTTTTGGAATTTCTCAAACACTTCACTTTTGTTTTTAAGGAAATATATCCAAGTCTTTCTTGTACAGTCATCAATGAATGTTAGGAAATAGTGGCTGCCAGCTAATGATGGAGCTTGCATTGGCCCACACAAATCTGAGTGGATAATCTCTAAGGGTGTCTTTGCCCTTATGCTCTTCCCTGATGGAAAACTTTCTCTGTGTTGTTTTCCCAAAATGCAGCCTTCACATAGGCTGTCCGGTTTTTCTATCAATGGTAATCCTCTTACCATTCCTTTCCTACTCAACAAGTTTAGACCTCCAAAATTGAGATGACCAAATCTCAAGTGCCATAACCAGTTCTCATCCTTTGGCACGCTTTGGAAGGCCTCTTGGGTGACTGCTGCCATTTCCCTTTTGTTCTTCATGTCTGCCCTGATCCGGAGAGGGAACATCCTGTTCCTTGTCATCTTCACTTCAGCAATGCATCTTTTGCTGGGTGGTATGTCCATGATGGTGCACACATCATTTTCAAAGTAAACATTGTAACCCTTTTGGATAAGCTGTCCAACACTCAATAGGTTACATCTCATTCCGGGGACATAGTATACATCTGCTATGGTTTTCTTTTCTCCTTGCTTTGTAAATATTTTTATCTCCCCTTTTCCCATAACAGACACTTTACAATCAGTTCCTAGTGTGACCTCTGATTTCAAATTCTGATTTAAGGCTGAGAAGAGGGCAATGTTTCCTGTCATATGGTTGCTGCAACCTGAGTCTAAAAACCAAATGTCTTCACTATGTGTTTCAGCCATGTTACAAGCTAGCAGAACATTATTTTGACTGCTGTTTTCTCTTGTAACATTTGCATTTTGTCTGCTGTTCATATCATGTTGTTTCTTTCTACAATCACTTGCATAATGTCCATACTTTTTGCAATAATAGCATTGAACATTAGATTTATCATACCTTTGTCCTTGAGCATGAAACTGTTCTCTTTGTTGGCTGCTGCCTTGGCCTTGGTTCTGATTTGGATTGCTGCCTCTTCCTTGTGCATTTGATGGGCTGTTCCTTCCACCTCTATTCTGGCTTCTGCCTCTTCCTCTTTTGTTTCCTCTTCCTTGACCTCTTCCTCTTCCAAAGGACATCTGGGTCTTGAAGGCTTGCTCAAGAGATGAGTTTTCATTCCTACTCAACCTCTGCTCATGTGTTATCAGTGATGCATGTAGCTCATCAACTGAATAACTTGAGAGATCCTTTGTCTCTTCGATGGTGGTGACTATGGCATCAAACTTTGAGGGTAAGACCCTCAATATTTTCTCCACAATTCTTCTGTCTTCAATGGTTTCTCCATGAGTTCTCATTTGTGTGATTACACCAATCACATGAGTGAAGAATGAGTCAATGTTATCTGACTCCTTCATGTTCAAGTTCTCAAAATCCTTTCTTAGCAATTGTAGTTTTGCTGTCTTCACTCTCTCCATGCCTTGATAGGCTGTCTTGAGGGTTTGCCATGCTTCATTTGCTGTCTTAGCTGCTGCTAACCTTGGAAACACACTCTGGTCTACTGCTAGATACAACAACATACGGGCTTTTGAGTCCTTCTTCCTATTGCTCTTCAGCTGATCTCTCTCTCCCTGAGTTAGTGCATTGAACTCAGTTTCATCTGCTGGTTCTTCAAAACCTTCCTCAACTATTTCCCATAAGTCTTGAGAGGCAAACAGGGCTGTCATGGTTATTGCCCAATAGTCATAGTTCTTCCCATTAAACTGTGGGAGCTGGGTGTTAAACAAACCCATACCAGTGCTTGTGCTGGCCATTCCTTGTATTCTGATCTATGCCTCTAAATCCTTGACTGTGTGTTTAAAACACTGACTGTCTCTTCAATAACACAAAAAAAACTTTTGAAATACCTGAATCCTTTGATGTCTGAGTCTTCTGTCTGCCTGAGAAGTTTTGCTGCAGCTACAAACCTTCTCCCTTCAGCTTCTTTGTCACCTTCAAAGAGCCTAAGCCTGCTCTGATACCACTGTTGGGTATTTTTAATGCAAAATACCAAAAACAAACAATATGTTTACCACAGAGCCAATGCTCTGTTTACTCTGTCCAGGATCTTTTGACAGAAAACCTCTTAGAAACAAAATGACTCAGATCAAACCATTAAACTGACACAAAACATTTCTATTCACAAATATATTTCCTCATACATATTCATCCTCTGTTACTGAGAGGGATTCACCACAAGAAAAACATTCAACAAAAAAAAACATTCACTGTGTTTTCACCTGAGAATTCACTGAGCTGGGTTACTGCTGTAAATCCCCTTTTACATTCACTTTACTGCTGTAATAAAATTTACATATGCATACAAATACGCTCCACCATTTTCTTTATGCACTGCTGTGCAAAAAACCACACATGGTTTTAGCTACTCCACCATTCTACGATGGCCAACAACAAAAACCTTATATCCCATGTGCCAAACAAAACAGAGATGCAGAGCACGTTTTTCACTGCTCTCTTTTTTTTTTTTACAATAGTCAATGCACGAGCCCTTTTCATTTTTTTTGAAAACAAAACAAAATAAAAAAAACACAATTACTTTTACGTGCCGTAAGTATTTTTAACACCCATGCCTTTCTTTAAATGCACCACCATACCTCCGATACATATAAAAACATTAAAATTTAAATCACCTTACCTATTCTCTACGGTAACAATTAATTCATTAATTATTTTACCGCGGTCAACCAAAAATGAAATTCACTCCACGCAAAGTCATTAATGTATGTTCATATGCAGGTTTGGGCAATCAACGGACGAAAAGGGTGGAGTAGATCGAACGGAGGAGGAGAATATCGGAAGGCCAACAAGTGCTGAACATTAACCCCCGAGATTCTTACGTTGCGTTACGTCAGGGGTCAACCACGCGTCAGCTCCATATTTTCTCGGAGCTCCTTGCCGGATTATTCCTTCTGCCTGAAATCAACCCGAGAGCTTTCCGGCGGATTAGCTGACCGGTTTCTGGCAGCTGCGTTGAAATTAGATTTCAACAATACATGCTCATGCCATCCATCGTTTCTCCGGGAGCTCGACGGCAACTTTTTCCGAGAACCGGTGACCACCACCTCCGAGCTGGCACCCGCTGTGCTGGCGCATTTTCAAACCAACGCTCGCGCATTTTCAAACGATCCCACGCGCCAAACATGCATTTGCTCCATTCGCGCTCCCGGAACAGGTCCTCTGCAACCCTCTCGAGCGTTCGTTTCTCCTGCTCACGGTGCTGGCTCACCTCGCAGGTCCGGTCACGGTGTTGAATCAAAACTCTTTTCTCTACAATCCCAAGTTTCAATCTCTGAGATAAAATTGTTTAAAGAAAATGTGAATCCCAAAGCCACGTTAGGCGCTTGCGCAGAGCATGCCAGCTCTGGCACCGGAATCAGTGAAAAAACATCACCCGTGATATAAAAGCAGAGGCAATTTTCGATAAGATCAGGAAGAAATCCACGAGAGGTAGTTCTCGATAAGATTGGGAAGAAATCCAAGAATATCCATGAACAGCAGCATCGAATTTCTCAAAACAGAACACTGATATCAAATTCCTAATGTTTTCTGCTGCTTCGAGGTGATAATTCTTGAATGTTTTTGTTACACAAACTTTGTGCACTGCCCGTAAAATAAACTTAAATGGTTTTAGGAATAGTGAAAAAACATCACCCGTGATATAAAAGCAGAGGCAATTTTCGATAAGATCAGGAAGAAATCCACGAGAGGTAGTTCTCGATAAGATTGGAAAGAAATCCAAGAATATCCATGAACAGCAGCATCGAATTTCTCAAAGCAGAACACTGATATCAAATTCCTAATGTTTTCTGCTGCTTCGAGGTGATAATTCTTGAATGTTTTTGTTACACAAACTTTGTGCACTGCCCATAAAATAAACTTAAATGGTTTTAGGAATCAGTGAAAAAACATCACCCGTGACATAAAAGCAGAGGCAATTTTCGATAAGATCAGAAGAAATCCACGAGAGGTAGTTCTCGATAAGATTGGGAAGAAATCCAAGAATATCCATGAACAGCAGCATCGAATTTCTCAAAACAGAACACTGATATCAAATTCCTAATGTTTTTTGCTGCTTCGAGGTGATAATTCTGGAATGTTTTTGTTACACAAACTTTGTGCACTGCCCGTAAAATAAACTTAAATGGTTATTAAAATTTTACAGAATGCTAGAGTCTAATTAGACTGTTTTTTCGCTTTGAAAGTCTGGAAATTCTGGTCAGGATTTTTGTAAATCTAATGTATAGGTGTCTGTTAGGTCTCCAGATGTCTTTGATGGTGTCTGTTAAGTGGCAGATGTGTTAAGTGGCAGATGTTTTTGATGATGTATGTATGGTGAGTCTGCCTTGAAATTTTTCTATATCAACTGTTATGATTTTTCTATATCAAGCTCTTATCGTGTCTTGCCCAAAGGACTGCTTGCTGTTTATGTATGTTTTTTTGCAGGGAGGATGATATGACATGAAAGTTTCTGACTAAGAAACCGAAAAACATATAGATACTATATATTCCGTGCTTCTGTCTCTAAGGCAATCCTTTAGGATTTTTCTAAACTGCAATCTTTGTTGATATTTTCATAAAATAAAAGTATTTTTTTTGTATTGGTTAGAAACCTCATTAATGGAAACTACAAGAAAATGAAACCAACATGCAGAACAACAATTAACTGATATAATGTGACAAGGTAATGTTTCTCACGCCTTCCCATATTTGTTTCTAAATAGATTCTTATGTTCTCATTTCTAAGGTAATTATGGCCTTTCCTATGTAAGATTCCCTTTGGAAACACCTTAGTTTTTCCCTTAAATCGCTGGGTTTTTATTGAAGTTCTCCGTGAGAGTTTTCGTCAAACAATTTAATGTCTTATGGCTGTAAGTGGTGGTTTCTTTTTTTTATTTCAGATTAGAAAACATAATGTTGTATTCATGCACAAACATTTTTCAAATAACGGGACAACCTTAATATTAGACTTCAGCCAAAAATACAATTCTGATATACACCATACAATGACAAGAAGCACCTTTCACCAATGCAAATTACCCAGAACTAAATAATATTGCATTTCTAATTTATGAGCTAATATGCCAACCAGTCTTCAACCAGCAGCTAATATACCATGCAGTACTCTGAAATAACACCATTCACTGATAAATATGAGGAAGCACGTGCAATCACCTCAACAATCTTGACAAATTTCAATGACTTGTATGCAAGCATCTCACACAATTTCGAGGGAGCTAATATGGAAAATCTCACCCCTTACACAATAACTTCAAAATATTCACGAAAGGAACTCTAAATATGAGCATCTCATCCTTCCTTTTCTCATGCACATTCCTTCCACACATATTCAATCTCAGACCAATATAAAGGTAGCTAGAACAAGCATCGCACCCTCAAACCACAGTCAAACATCCTTCTTAACAGTCCCACAACTTAGAGGGAACTATTAGGGATTATCTTAACCCTCTGGTGCAACAGCATTTCAACTTCAAAATATCAACATATACAAAATCTTTGCTTGATTATTCACAACAATCAACATAATTGTCCTCGGGCTGTATGCCTGGACAGCTCTCTTAGCAATTTCGGCCCACAAGCTTCCATAAAATGAACATCATTTTGATAACAATTGACATGGTGCTATGCCGTAGGCCCAAAATCATCAATTTCCCATAGCATTTATCACACCAACAACAGTCAGAATATAAAGTCTAGCCATTACTCTAATTAAAATCAACTTTGTAATAAACCGAATAAAAATAGAGGAGTTATTCCCTTACAACCAGCAGCTCTGGCACATCCAAATCTCCCAAGTTAATTCCTACTAGAAATCAGCTACTTGTCACTACTGGTAAGACTTTCCCCAACTTGGAATCTTCTAAGTTTATACTCTAGTTGTTCTCTATTACAACATTCAATTCTAACCTACTTGAGGGTCATTTTCATCCTGATCTCTGTTTCACTACAAATATAATGATAGCCATCTCTGTTTCATCATGCAACCAGTTATCTACAGTTTATTAAGCGTGCTCATGCAAACTTGAAAAGTGTGCACTTGCAGTTTATTTTGACTACTAAATTTGCCCCTGCATCAGTCATTGAATCATTTGTAGACAATAAAAATATTTCAGTCTCTCTAAGTATCTAATTTAAGAACTGCTTTTTGTCTCACACACAAGGTCTGTTCCATCCCTTTTTCCTGGTCCCTAGTTCTTCCTACATGATCATTTAAAATATGAGGAAGGCGTGATAAATATGATAAAACATGCAGAACAACAATTAACTGATATAAAACTGATATAATGTGACAGAAGGTAATGTTTCTCACGCCTTCCCATATTTGTTTCTAAATAGATTCTTATGTTCTCATTTATAAGGTAATTATGGCCTTTCCTATGTAAGATTCCCTTTGGAAACACCTTAATTTTTCCCTTAAATCTCTGAGTTTTTATTGAAGTTCTCGGTGAGAGTTTTCGTCAAACAATTTAATGTCTTATGGATGTAGGAGGTTGTTTCTTCTTTTTTATTTCAGATTAGAAAAAATAATGCTGTTATGGATGACCTATTTTATGGCCAGAGCAGGTTATGGCAAGGAAGTTAATGGATGACCTCAACAAGGACCAACCTCTCTAGCTCTTGCAATTTTTTCAAGGGCTAATGCATGTTGGTCCCTCCTCTGCCCCTTCAAATATTTTCAAGGTTCACGGTCGTGGAGCTATATGCATGTTCTGGCTCTAATGCATGTTGGTCCCTCCTCTAGACCTCACAAATTTTTCAAGCTTAGTTCATAGTCGTGGAGCTACATGCATGTTCTGCCTCTGAATAAATTGTTTCCTGGGGAAGCTCTTTCTCGAAGTGGATGTCTTTAGGTTCCTTATGCCGTAGAAGATTTCTCCTGAGTGACATTTTTCTTCTCCAATTTAAGGTTGTTGCTATTGAAATACGCATTATGAGATGTTGCCTCCAGTACTCGGAAGCTTTCTGTCTTGCAATTGCAGAAGGTAAGGTTGTTGCTATTGAAATACGCATTATGAGATGCTGCCTCCAGTTCTCGGAAGCTTTCTGTCTTGCATTTGCAGAAGGTAAGGTTGTTGCTATTGAAATACGCATTATGAGATGCTGCCTCCAGTACTCGGAAGCTTTCTGTCTTGCATTTGCAGAAGGGACTATTGAGACAACATCACCATTTGCAGAAGGGACTACTGAGACAACATACACTGGCAGAAAGGATTATTGAGATAAAATAACCATTTGCAGAAGGGATTACTGAGACAGCATAGTTTTGCACAACTTGTTATCTTCAATCCCAGAAGAAAAATAGCGAAAAAGAAAAAAACATCTATTTTCAAATATTTTATGGCAAATTTCACTCCAAAAAATTCTTATTTTCATGACCACTAGGATTCGCCCTTTCCCTGCCCAAACTCATGCTTAACATTATTTTCCCTTAAATTGTAAGCATCACATATATGTAAATAATGTGTAGTCTACCATGTATAATAGTGCATCAGATCCATATATGCACCAATGAAAAATGAAATTATATAAACAGAAAATATTCTGGACATAAAAACTTTACAGCAACGCAGTTTAGAATCTGGATTCTGAAATAAAGGGATATAATTTTGAACTGTGTACCAAATTACCAATTGCAGATGATAAAACATTGCATACTTTGTGCTATTACCATGGCATCTAGGTTATCAGAGCATGCATCCATGTTACTATCAATAAAACATGCATGTTTTGTGCTATTACTGCAGCATCTAGGTTATAAGAGCAGGCATCCAAGTTATAATTGAAGGAAATATATGGTTCTGCAATCAAAATCTGCTCGCAAGAATGCAAGCATGTTACTGCTATTGGTCTAGTATATCTCAGTTTTTGTTGTCGCTGTATCTGACTTGTGTGTGAACGTCAGTCCAAGCTTGTCACTTTCATTAACAAAGGAAACAGAGGGTTCCGAGTTGGACATTTGTTTGTGGGCCACAGTCTAAGCAACAGAAGCCACAAGGACTTCAACACCGTGAGAGCAAGGATTCAACACCGTGAGCGGACCTGCGAGGTGAGCCAGCACCGTGAGCAGGAGAAACGAATGCTCGAGAGGGTTGCAGAGGACCTGTTCCGGGAGCACGAATGGAGCAAATGCATATTTGGAGCGATGCGCCAGCCCAATGGGTGCCAACTCGGAGTTGGTGGGTCACCCGTTCCCGGAAAAAGTTGTCGTCGAGCTCCCAGAGAAACGATGGATAACATGGGCATGTATGTAGGGTGAGGCCGCTATCGGGTGCATTAAAAGCTTGATAGCAGATTGGTTAGCTCTTACTGTGGGTTGACTATCCATTTCTTTTTCTTTTTTGGAAGCACTTTCTTTTATATTAATTATTATACATATTTCAGGGAGAGTAGGAGATGAGGTCCTACATGTACTGCCTTGCATGCTAATAAAACATTAATCTTTAATGATAGTCTTCGGTAACTGGTGTAGAGCTCTAACTAGGGTCCCTCACACCGCTAATTATCCCACATTAATAAGTCAATCTGGGAACGTTTTGTTCTTGCAAGGAGTAACTCAATCCGAGGCTATTTGTCCGAGTAATGCTCGGTAGTATAGTGTCCTAATGATTTGAAAGGAAACAGATGCTAGGCTGTAACTAAACTAACCCAAAAGATAGAATCACACAAAGCGGTTGATCAGTCAAGGGTACGGAAACAATAACCCATCCCTTTAGAAACTGATAAAGAAAGGAAATCAGAGCATGGACTTATAGGTCTGGGGCTAAGGAGCGTCTTGCTGAGGCTCACTACAGCCTTAGGCCTGCTCTCACACCAAGAACAACAAAGGCAGGTAAATCAAGCAACGAAAAGTAAAATGGAACAACAGTCTGGAAATAGAACAAGAGTAAAGAAATGGAACAGCAGTAAGGAAATGGAACAACAGTAAAGAAATGGAACAACAGTAAGGAAATGGAACAACAATCCTCAACCGTATGTACACGTTCTCTACTACTACAGAAATCTGAGAGTAATGGATGATATGACTATGTTTCTGAACAAAGTAATATTGCTTTCAAGTCTTACAAATACTATTTCACATGGATCTGATAACAATAACATTCATACCAACATTCCGCTACAGAAATAACTGAGAGATGCAATTCGAATAGATCCACTTATACAATGCAAAGACATGAGATAAAGAATTCATTCAGATATCGGTTATAATGAAGCATAGTCTATCACATAAAAGATGTATCAGATTACTTAAATAATGGAAATAAACAAACCACACACAAATCGCAGTATAGTAATACAAAAGAAAGTGTCCTTCGGAGCTGGGCCCTTGGCTGCCAATGGAACATTGCCTGAAGTTACTCCAGATGCAGAGACGAAATGATCACCAAGTCTTTTATATTAATCGCATCAACAAAAGTATAACAAAGTCAGGTCTCAATGAGACTCAATGATCACAGTTGATTCTGAAACTTATAATTACAAAAACAGTCGTCCTCTGTTCAATGGCGTGGTTCCTTTATATAACAGAAATGACGGAGGTATCTAGATAATCAAAAGATAAGTTAAAGCAGCGATCCCTCAGGATCAAAGATCCTGAGGGATTCGCTAATCGTTCGATTCTTCTCTTTCCCTTCTTGCGTTCTCCATCTCAGTATCCTGCATTCTTTCTCTGGGTTATTCGGCTCTAATTTTACTTGATCTTGTCCGCATCCGGTTCCCCATTGGCGGGACAGTAGTTATTTTCCCTTTGCTTCTTGCTTTCAATCGCCGATCCTTTGTTCCCACGTCTTCCTGCATAGAAAACGTCAATCATTAGCACTTGAGCTTCCTTTATCGATTATTGCACATTTTATCAAAACCCTTTATCTTCTTTGAACTCATAATGCAGAAAAGGTTACAATTATTATTGAAAAACCACTAGATTGCTAGTCAAAATCATACCTTTCAGGTGCTCCACACACCCCCCTGCTTACCCTGTTTCATGGCCTCATGAAAACATTGTAGTTAAGATGCAAGGCGGTGAGAGAATAGGCTGGAGAAGGGATCTCGTGAGGAGGCCGGCAACCGTGATGAGCAACTATATAGTCAAAGAACTGATCTATTTGATCTGCAGGCATCTCATATAAGGCCTGATATCCGGGTGCAGGGTGCCAAATAATTGGACTGCGAAATTGATACCCTAACCAGAATGGCCCTGCTTGCAGAATCCGTTCCCCATAAAGGTTCAATCGGCTGGCAGCCAGCTCAAAATTCTCATATTTGAATGGTTCCCTGAGCTGGATGCTTGGACTAGAGGTCCGGTATCGAAATTTTGCAGCATCGAGGGCAAGATCTTTAATAGTCAGGAAATATTCCAGACCATTTCGGATCAAGCCTTCGTGCATGGGTCCTATTATCTCAATGACACCTGGGGTCCTTATAAGACTCCTATGCTTTCTCCATAGCGTCACTGGGTCTCTAGGTTCAGCTCGTATCCACAAGTCTAGGCTATTTTCTTGTCTCTAAAAGGTGTTATAAGCTCTGAGCCATTTCACCTGATTAACCCCAAATGAGATGAAGGCTTGGAATTGTATATCGCCAACAAAAGGGCCAGTATTTAAATCAGTTTCCTGGTCTAGCACAAGATTGTGCAGGTAAAACTCGCATAATAACCTTTGAACTTTAACTCCATAGTGCTTGCAACAGTCTATAAAATCATTAACAGTGTTGATATGGATAGGTGCTCCTGCCCTAACGGCTTTTATTTTTAATCTCAGATATCGTTCAAGCAAAAATAAAGCATAATTTTTAGCAGGGGCCCTACAAGTCAAAACGTCATTATATAAGGAACACACGGTGTCCATCTGCTTAACAACACTATCTAATCGACGAGTTACCTTAGCAACCTTTTCCTGCTCCTTCTGCCATCCTTCAAAGGTCTGGCTCTCGAACTGACTGATGTCTCGAAGTTGCTGTTGGAGCTCTTCGTATCTTTCCTTGGGGACTGTCTGTTCTCACAACTGCTCGGCTTCCTGCTGGGATTCCTTCATCATTTTATGCAAGGTTCTGGTTTTTGGGTCCTTCTTCCACACAGCCGTAGAGGCTGGAAGTTTAACCTGGACCTTCCTATTACGTTGCTTGGAGTTTAGGACCCGAATTACACCCGAGGGTGGTGCTTCTGTTTGGACTTCTTTGCTTTCTGTTTCCTTCTTAATGCAAACGAAGGGTTGCTGTGGTCTTCCTGCCATCGGAGCCTCTTGCTGTTCCATTGGAATATCCATTCATTCTTTAGGGCCAGATGGAACAGCAGTCTGTCCCTCCGCGCTATTTGGAACAACAGTTTGTTCCTCCATGTCATTTGGAACAGCACCCTGTTCCTCGTTATTAGTTGGAACAGCAGACTGTTCCTCGGCAGTAGGTCTCCTGATGGGGTTTCGTCCATCAAAGCGAATTCTTGTCCTCGGGGTTCTTGCTACCGTGGTCCTTCTCTTTTTCCCTGCAGTCTTTTGTATTCTCAGACTGGCTTTCAGCATTCGAATTTGCTGCCGGATTCTGGCTATAGTGCCCAGCAACTTCTGCTGCTTCTTTCTTAATTTCTTAATTTCCCTTGTCTCGGCAGAGGGTTTGGTTCTCAAGCTTGCTTCTTCTTTATCTGTGATATCTTCCGGCATCCTGGGGATAGACTGTCCCAGATTGTTATCTTCCATTTCATTATCATAACCAGGCAGGTTTTCTTCCCCTGCCTCTTCTGCATGCATTTCCTCGGGTAATTCTTCTTCTGTGGAGCCGTCAGGGACACCTCCTGTGCTGGAAGCCTGGCCATATTCTCCCATATTGGCCAGAACTGCTGCCAATTCCTCCTCACCTGGAGGGTCTTGCAACGGGCTACCCCCTGGCTGTGCAATTTCTTCTTCCTGATTGCCCTGTTTGGTGGCCTCTTCTCCCTCAGAGGGTTCATGTCCTTTTTCAATTTCTCCTTCCGGCTGGTCAGTCTCGGCCTCCGATTGCTCAGTATTTCCTTTGGAGGGTCCTCCCTCTGATTCTGGAGGTTCATCCGCAATTTCAATTGGCTGGGCCGTTGTTCCCTGAATTCTTTCCAACCTTCCTCGTATCCGGGCCAGCCGAGCTGACTTCCTTGGCCTCTCAGGTTGGTCGGGTGTATCAGCAGGTTCTGCGGGTTTCTCTGGTTGTTCTGGCCTATCGGGAGGTTGTTTTCGTTTTGAAACGGCATGCCTTTCTGCCTTCTTGCGTTTCTCTAATCGTTCCGGCGTGGTAGAGGACTGTTCGGGCTTTGGGGGTGGTGCAGTCGATCCTCCTTCGACTATTGCGACTAATTCCTCCCAAGTGCTTTTCTGTTGAGTGAGACCATGGCTCACTATCAACCGAATCAGCCCATGGTGGCTAATGACTGTATCTATGTGCTGGGCCTTTTTCAGGCTTTGGGCTGCGCTATGTAGTAACGAATTTAAGAGTGCAGGGAGACTTACAGAACATTTTCCTTTTAAAACAGCTAAGAGTTTCAGGTGACGAGGTCTTACCACGTCTTTTCTCCCTTCGCAGGTGATATAGCTTTGTACTGTCTTTGCTAGCTCGGTCCAGGGTTCCCCTAGTGTTGCCGGCAGAACTCCTTTCCCTTTGACTGTCAAGCTTTGGCCTTCGTCTTGGAAAATTTCCATAGCTTTTTGTAATCTTTCCTTCTTCGGCGTCCATATGGGTCCAGCAGCTGGTAATCCTGAGACTTCCGCGATGATATCCTCTGTAACCTCTATCCGCTTTCCTCCTACTACGGAGTAGTTTTCCTGCAAATTCTGCAGGAATTCCAACGCTACTGCTTCGTTTGATTCTTGCAGGCGGTTGAAGTAATTCAACCATCCTGCATTTTCCAGGATTTTACGAGCGGCAGCGGAAACTGTCAGCTTGTGAGGTTCGCTCCGGACCGTCTTTCCACCCATAATTCAACTCAGAAATGGAACAGCAACTGTTTGCGGTATTTGCGACGCAGAGAGGATGATCAAAGCCAATTTTGGAAAGGATCACACAGGGCATGCAACAAAAAGAAAAGATCATGGACGACAGTCTCCGTGGGATGGAAGCATCATACCGTTAAATCATGCCATTCCTTTGTACATTATTTTGCCCGAATGGTATGCAGCCACGTAATCCATGGAGTAATGAGGTTACTTCCCCCCCCGCGATCTGATAGGCTGCCCACAGCCGTCAAAGAGAGGAGCAGCAGCCAGTCGGGAGTGCAATCATCAAGTACATCATATGAAATTATGCCATGTTGTAAAAAAACAACAAAATGCCGAAACCGAGGCAAAAAGGTGGATCGCGTTTTATATAAGCCCGCGTGATATAATGAGGAACCGGGGAATTGGACGTCTGTCAACTGTACGAAGTCTCCAGTAGTCATTGTCAGTTCCGTTGCCATGATCAGTGGTAATATTCATGCGATAGATATATCGGGGTGTGACATATGATACATGCAAAGGATATAAGAGACAGAAAGATTTAATATCATACATGTTGGTGTAAATATTACGACTTCGATGCCATTAACAGAGCTCTGCTGCCAACAGGTGTTCATAACCTTGGAAGAGTTGTTTATCTCACCCTCCGGAACCATGATCCTTTGTGTATATTCTGAAGAGTGCTTTGTCAAAATGCAGGCCATTATGCTGGCTTGGTGACCAGATAGCCATAATGTCATTCACAAGGTAGGCGCGAAACGTGGTCAGGCCGGCTCGCAATGAGACCTCCTGTTCCAAGATTTGCTTGTTAATTTACCTTTGGACCATATCCCTGGTGTGGTGGCCATTATGGGAATGCCACTTCGCTTCCACCCTTATGATCATGGTAGGCCGGCTCTGAATGAGACCCCCTATCCTGTATTTGACAACTTTCATATTTTGTTTTTGTTTTCTTTTGCAGAGCACCTCTCTTGTTTATTTTCACATCAGGGTGGTTCCGCACTCCTTAAGAGCGGGGAATGGTGGAAGAAGTCTTACGATCCCAACAGATAGATATAAATCGTTCGTTCTTACTCCCAAATAGTGATCAAAAAAAGATTTTTAGGGAAATCGTCATGATAAAGATCACCAATAAAAATGGTACCGGTAAATGACAATGACAGCGAAGATGAAAAGTTCACGTCCCTCCTCTTGTCCTCTTATACATACTGGCTTCATAGTGATAGCGATTTATGATGTGCTGATTTCGGTATCTCATGGTTTATGTTCACCGCATAAGTTCATTGCTGTATCTAAAAGATTGAGGAGACCATGGTCGCAAAGCATCCTTCATAAGGGCGAAAACCTGTCAATGGCATTCCTGAGAGAAGAATTCATTCGTAGGATACCATTTCTTTGAGAGGAACAACTGAAAATCGCAAATGCTGTTCCTTTTGAGAAAGGAACAACAAAGACACTCAAATGTTGTTCCTTTTGACAAGGAACAGCAGACGCACTCAAGTGTTGTTCCTTTTCGCAAAGGAACAACAGGAACACACAAGTGTTGTTCCTTTTCGCAAAGGAACAGCAAAACACACAAGTGTTGTTCCTTTTCGCAAAGGAACAACAAAACACACAAGTGTTGTTCCTTTTCGCAAAGGAACAACAAAACACACAAGTGCTGTTCCTTTTCGCAAAGGGACAGAAAAACACACAAGTGCTGTTCCTTTTCGCAAAGGAACAGCAAAACACACAAGTGCTATTCCTTTTCGCAAAGGAACAGCAAAACACACAAGTGCTGTTCCTTTTCGCAAAGGAACAGCAAGACACACAAGTGTTGTTCCTTTTCGCAAAGGAACAACAAAACACACAAGTGCTGTTCCTTTTCGCAAAGGAACAACAAGACACACAAGTGTTGTTCCTTTTCGCAAAGGAACAACAAAACACACAAGTGCTGTTCCTTTTCGCAAAGGAACAGCAAAAAGCAAAAGTGTTGTTCCTTTTCGCAAAGGAACAACAAAAAGAAAAAGTGCTGTTCCTTTTTGCAAAGGAACAACAAAAAGCACACAAGTGCTGTTCCTTTTCGCAAAGGAACAGCAAAAAGCAACAGTGCTGTTCCTTTTTGCAAAGGAACAACAAAAACACACAGGTGCTGTTCCTTTTCACAAAGGAACAGCAGAAAGCACAAGTGCTGTTCCTTTTTGCAAAGGAACAGCAAAAAGCACACAAGTGCTGTTCCTTTTCGCAAAGGAACAACAAAAAGCAAAAGTGTTGTTCCTTTTTGCAAAGGAACATCAAAAACACTCAAAAGTTGTTCCTTTTGAAAAGGAACAACAAAATCCCACTAGTGCTGTTCCTTTTCGCAAAGGAACAGCAAAAACACTTGGAATACAAGTAAAAAAATCAAGGAAACATATATACAAGATGTTATGTACAAGTTATGAAATGAATTTCTTAAGCTGTAGGTGAGGAAGATTTCGCTTCCTCTCCTAAAATTTCCATATCAGTATCTTGTCGCAGCTGTTGATAGAAGGATTCCCGAGTGAGTGGCTTTCGATAAAGGCGAACTCGGTGGCCATTTACTTTGAATGCATATCCAGAACCGTCAATTGTGACCAGGGTAAGGGTCCCATTATCGTGTACCTTCTGGATTTTGTATGGTCCTAACCATCGAGTCTGGAGTTTCCCCGGGAAATCTTGAAATCGAGAGTCGTATAACAGAGCCCAGTCTCCTTCATGAAAGACTTTATTCTTGATAAGTGCATCGTGCCATTTAGCTCGCTGCTGTTGAATCAATGCTGTATTTTGTAAGGCAGAGAGCCTGGTTTCGTCCAATTCATTAATCTACTGTAATCGATTGATTTGTGCCTCACTCAGATCTAGGCCGACTTCCTGTGCAGTTCGTAGCGTTCGGATTTCGAATTCTATGGGGAAAATTGGCTGCTTTCCAAACACTAATTGATAAGGTGAATAGCCTGTAGTACTTCTCCATGTGGTTCTGTAGGCCCACAGTGCCTCAGGTAGTCGAGCGGCCCAATCTCGCCGATGCGATGCAATGGTCTTTGTTAAGATTGATTCTATTACCTTATTACTACTTTCTACTTGCCCATTTGCCTGCGGATGGTATGGGGTAGTGATCTTATGTTGGACATGGTAATTGTTAAGTGTTGCAGCTAATTTATTTCCAACAAATTGTGGTCCACCATCGGTGATTAATTCTCTCGGAAGTCCGTAACGTACAAACAAATGGAACAAGAATTGTATCACAGAGTCTTCTGTAGCCCTAGGTAATGATTCGGCCTCGACCCATTTAGTAACGTAGTCTGTCGCCACCAGAATGTATGCCCTCTGATTTGATGATGGATTGATGGGCCCAACGAAGTCCAGAGCCCATCGTTCAAATGGCTCAATGACCAATTGTGGTCTCAGAGGCATTTCATCGGCTTGGCCAGGTTTTCCTGCTCGCTGGCAGCTGTCACAGGCTTGTGCAAATTTTTTCGCATCTTTGAAGATTGTAGGCCAATAGTATCCGGTCTGCAATACTTTATGTGTTGTTATTTTTTCAGCGAAATGTCCCCCGCATGGCCCGTCATGGCAGGCTTTCATGTCGAAGATTTCATCTTCTCGAATACACCTTATGATTTGCATGTCTGCCCCTGTATGGAACAAATGGCCTCCAATCCATGAAAACCGAGTTCTCTTCTGAACAATCTGCTTGCGTTCCTGAGGGGTTAAGTGTTTTGGTAGCTTACCGACTGCGAGGTAATTGGCGACATCAGCATACCAGGGTGTGCGAACCGCAACAACAAACAGGTGCTCGTCAGGAAATTGATCTTCCACTGCTGCTGTTTCAATTGCTTTCGGTATTCGTGAGAGGAAATCAGCTACAGGGTTCTCCTTGCCAGGTCGATCCTTGATTGTGATGTCGAACTCCTGTAATAAGATCAACCACCTGGTTACTCTAGCATTCGTAACAGGTTTATTTGCCAAATATTTGATTGCAGAATGATCTGTATATAACAAAACATGATAGCCTGTAATATAATGTCTAAATTTGTTAACATCATGTATTACAGCCAGGAATTCCTTTTCAGTAACAGTATAATTGAGTTCGGCAGAGGATAAATTTTTGCTGATATAGTAAATAGCATATGGCTTCTTATCCTCTTCTTGCCCCAGGACTGCACCAATTGCTGTGTCCGAGGCATCAGATGAGATTTGAAATGGCAAATTCCAGTTGGGTCCTCGAAGGACTGGAGTTGTTGATAACAGGTTCTTCAATTCCTTAAAAGCCTGGTCGCATTTTTCTGTCCACAAGAAATCAACATTGCCAGTTAAAGCATATAGAGGTGCAGCAATACGTGAGTAATGTTCTATAAATCGTCTGTAATACCCAGAAAATCCAAGGAAACTGCGTACCTCTGTTTGAGTAGTGGGAGTAGGAATAAGCAAAAGAATCTGAATTTTAGCAGGGTCTACCTGGATGCCAGCTGCTGAGATGTAGTGCCCTAGAATGAGCCCTTCTGTCATCATCATGTAACATTTTTCGTGGCTCAGGCAAAGTCTGGTAGCGATACAACGTTGTAGGACTTTTTCCAGGGTATCCAGAGCTGGGTCGAAATCATCTCCATATGGTGTAAAGTCATCCATGTACACCTCAAGTCCGTCGTTTATTAGGTCTGCAAAGATGCTGAGAACAACCCTTTGGAATGTAGCAGGGGCATTGCATAGGCCGAAGGGTAGTACTCGATAGGCAAACGTTCCCCAAGGGCAAGTAAAGGTAGTTTTATCCTGGTCTTTAGGGGCAATTTGGATTTGGTTATATCCGCTGAAGCCGTCCAGGAAAGAAAAAAATTTCTTCCCTGCCAAAGTGTCCAATACTTGATCTATAAATGGGAGGGGAAAGTGATCCTTCTGTGTGGCCTTATTTAACTCCCTGTAATCCACGCAAATCCTCCATTTCCCATTTTTCTTGGGTACCACCACCAGGGGAGAGACCCACTTACTGTCAGAGATGGGGTAAATAAAATTAACATCTAAAAGTTTCTGAAGTTCGGCTTTTACTATTTCTTTTAGATGGGGGTTGAGTCTTCTTTGTGGCTGACGAACAGGTCTTGCATCCTTCTCTATATAAATGTGGTGGGTGCATAATTGAGGATCAATCCCCTTCATGTCAGGGTAATCCCACGCAAATGGTCCCTGATATTTTCGTAACAGATTTACAAGTTTTGCTTCTTGGTCTGGTGTAAGGTTGGCGTTAATATTTAGAGTCTTACCAGGTTCAATTTCCACTACTTTACTATTGGCAACAATAGTTACTGGTATTGTTTGGTCATGTGGATCTTTTAAAGGGTCTTCTTCTAGCTCACTATCAAATGCTGCCTCTATCATAAAACATTGTGTGTGAGATCCAGATTCGGTTTGACTAATGAAGTTATTGATGGCATCATCTTCTATTTGATCTTTAAAATCTAAAGCCTTCTGTACAGTTAATGGGGCTCTGATGTTGTTAGTAAGGTATGACACAGGATACTGATTGGTTTTAATCATCGGCAGGCTTGGCTATGCTGGAGGATATAGAACTAGATTTTTAACGTCTGGTCCTTTAGTTATGGTCATGTTTCCCTGCCGGCAACCAATGTAGGCATCGGCAGTAGCAAGCCAAGGTCTTCCTAATATTAGCGGATGTCCATCTAGTCGGGTTTTTGGATTAATTACCAGGAAATCAGTTGGATATTCCCAGGAGTCTACGGAAACCATGACATCATATAGAGTACCTTCGGGTCGAACTACAGATCGATCTGCCAATTCTAACAAAGTAGAAGTAGGCTCTACTGATGTGATGCCAAGCTTTTGGCAGGTGGAAGTTGTCAAAATATTGATTGCAGCTCCCAAGTCGACTAAAGCGTTAGTCAGGGTTTGACCATAGATTTGGATAGTTACAATTGGGTTCCCGGGATCTTCGTATTTGATAGGTGTCTCTTTTCCTGATAACAGGTCGGATAAAGTTCCAACTACTTGGACTCTAGGGTTAGTAGTTATATTCCTCCTTGATTTTTTTATGCACAGCTCTTTTATAGTTTTTTCGTATATGGGAATATCTTGAATGGCCTGGAGGAATGGAATTTTTATATACAGGTTTTGTAACTCTCCCAGAATGTCAAAGTCTGGATGTTGCACTGGTCGTGGTATGACTAATCATTCCGGGAAAGGAGGAGAGGATGTATTTGTTTGTTGATGGGTCTGTTCCTTATTTACATCCTTTTGTTGTAGCGGTTGTTCTATTGGTAACTGATCTTCAATGTGACCTGTTTTGTCTCCCTCTGTTTCTATGATACGTCCAGATCGTAACTGAAGGTCATTGCACTCCCTTAGGTCAAGTCCAGTGTCTGATGTGTCTATGATTTGGATGGATTGGACTGGTCTATTATTAGGATTGGGATTGGGTTGGGCTGGGAGTTGCGGCCTTAAATTAGACTGGGGGTTTTGTTGTAAGGCTGGCAGAGTTTGTTGAGGGAGTGGAATAGTTCTTGTTGACTGATATGTCGATCTTGGCCAATTGGTCTGCCAGGGTGAACCTTGTGAAGTAGGGGGAATCCACTGCGGAGGATATGAGTTATTCTGCCAATATGGTGGGGTGTAAGGAAAATTTGGCCATCCGAATTGGTTTGTCTGATTCATCCATGGATTCGGAGAAGGAAACGACTGTGATGACCAATTCGGGACTGGGGGTGTAGATTGGTTTTTCCACATACCATATTGCTGAGCATTGTATTGTGGAGGTTGAAAAGAAGAAGCTGGGTCAGAAAACATACCAGATTTCCTAGGTTGCCATTGGCGACGTTGGTTAACAAAGTATGCTGGTTCTGATTCTTCTTCTGCTTCCTTGTATACAGCCTTCAATCCAGGAAGTGAGGGGCAGCTTTCAGTAAGGTGGTCTTTCGTACAGATAGCACATGCTTGAACTGTATCTAGCGGACATTCTTTGTGGCTGTGTTTTCTTCTGCATCGGGGGCAGAAAATTGCCAGATTTTGCTCTGCCTCCATTTGCTTTTGTTTAGCCTACACAATATCAAGCTGAGTAGTTAATGTCCCTAGGATATCAGTTTTAAAATTTTCTAATAAATTCCCAAGTTCTACACGTGTTACCCCTTCTGTTGATATTTTGTTATCTCTAAGAAACCTATCATATTCTGTTGGTTTTATCCTTGTGCTACCTCTTGAACTCCTAATGCATAAATCAATGATATCAGCAAAATTCTCTTGGTAAATATCCCCTTTTCCCATGATATTCAATGTTTCAATCCACTGTTCTTTCATACCTCTAATTAATGCAGTTTTCAACACATTATCAGGCAGAGGTAATGATGCATAGGGGGATCTATGTAAATTATACTGGAAGCGTTCTACATATTCCTCTAGAGTTTCATTTGGTTTGGCCGTCATTTGGAAAATTTCATCTTTCAGTTCTCTTGACCTACAGTAATCCTGATATTTCTTGAGAAAGGATTCTTTCATTTGCTCCCAATTGTTTATGACTCCACCACCTAGACCCATAAACCATCTCAGAGCTGCTCCCTTCAAAGTAGAGGGAAACAACTTTAATTTCTGGGGGTCAATGGTGTAATCATACCCTCTACATAACACATCAAATTCGAATAATAATGCATCAGGGTCCTCTGATGTGAGTCCGTGAAACGTTGGGATGTGTTGAAGAGGAATTGCCTTCATGGGGGCATTTGCAGCAGAATCTACTATAGGATATTGCAATGTAGAAGTTTGGGTATTTGGCTGATTCTGCGCCATGGGATCGAATATGTGCCAATAACCTTCCGGAATTTCTAGGAGGGTTTTCCTAGGTTGAGAAGGGGCGGCCTTGGCAGGGACTGTCTTAATGACACTTCCCCTATCTGGGATTTCTATCTGAAGGAATGGGGTGCCTTCAGTATTAATTCTGGCTGCGCTTCCCTTATCTGGGCTGTTTTACAGCTGGATTATCCTAGAAGGAGATTTCGGTTCCTCTATTTCCCCTGTTTCCCCTTTTCCTTCAAAAAGGTTGCTTAAGTTCCCTTCTTGCAGCCGTTCTGACACAGGATTTTCAATTTCTTGGAAGTCCTGTTCAACAGTTTGACTATGCACCTCAGCATAGGCTCCAGATGGTGATGCTGTAGCCTGAAGGGAACTAGTAGGCTGCTTAGAATGAATCTTTCTGAGGCCTACTGACGACTGAGATTCAGTTTTCTTGTAGATTTCGTCTATGAAGGTCGTTCAGCCAAGGGTCACCGGTCCTTTGGCTTTTTCAGGTTTGGCTGGGGGTTTGATATTCTTTTCTAGCTTTTTCTGCGTAGTCATGCACTCTAAAAACTGCTAAATCCTATCAACCAGCAATTCTATTAAGAGAGCAGACGGTGGAGCAGGGCTTTTACATGCTCCGTACGCAGGTTCTTACCTTCCGTTTTTAAAATCCAACTCCCCCCTAGCAGACTTGTGCACTACTCTGTAAAGGGCAAATGGCTATTACTCCTCCCCGGCAACGGCGCCAAAATGTAGAGTTGTAACTAGGGTCCCTCACACCGCTAATTATCCCACATTAATAAGTCAATCCGGGAACGTTTTGTTCTTGCAAGGAGTAACTCAATCCGAGGCTATTTGTCCGAGTAATGCTCGGTAGTATAGTGTCCTAATGATTTGAAAGGAAACAGATGCTAGGCTGTAACTAAACTAACCCAAAAGATAGAATCACACAAAGCGGTTGATCAGTCAAGGGTACGGAAACAATAACCCATCCCTTTAGAAACTGATAAAGAAAGGAAATCAGAGCATGGACTTATAGGTCTGGGGCTAAGCAACGTCTTGCTGAGGCTCACTACAGCCTTAGGCCTGCTCTCACACCAAGAACAATAAAGGCAGGTAAATCAAGCAACGAAAAGTAAAATGGAACAGCAGTCTGGAAATAGAACAGCAGTAAAGAAATGGAACAACAGTAAAGAAATGGAACAGTAGTAAAGAAATGGAACAGCAGTAAAGAAATGGAACAGCAGTAAAGAAATGGAACAGCAGTAAGGAAATGGAACAGCAATCCTCAACCGTATGTACACGTTCTCTACTACTACAGCAATCTGAGAGTAATGGATGATATGACTATGTTTCTGAACGAAGTAATATTGCTTTCAAGTCTTACAAATACTATTTCACATGGATCTGATAACAATAACATTCATACCAACATTCCGCTACAGAAATAGCTGAGAGATGCAATTCGAATAGATCCACTTATACAATGCAAAGACATGAGATAAAGAATTCATTCAGATATCGGTTATAATGAAGCATAGTCTATCACATAAAAGATGTATCAGATTACTTAAATAATGGAAATAAACAAACCACACACAAATCGTAGTATAGTAATACAAAAGCAAGTGTCCTTCGGAGCTGGGCCCTTGGCTGCCAATGGAACACTGCCTGAAGTTACTCCAGATGCAGAGACGAAATGAACACCAAGTCTTTTATATTAATCGCATCAACAAAAGTATAACAAAGTCAGGTCTCAACAAGACTCAATGATCACAGTTGATTCTGAAACTTATAATTACAAAAACAGTCATCCTCCGTTCAATGGCATGGTGCCTTTATATAACAGAAATGACGGAGGTATCTAGATAATCAAAAGATAAGTTAAAGCAGCGATCCCTCAGGATCAAAGATCCTGAGGGATTCGCTAATCGTTCGATTCTTCTCTTTCCCTTCTTGCGTTCTCCGTCTCAGTATCCTGCATTCTTTCTCTGGGTTATTCGGCTCTAATTTTACTTGATCTTGTCCGCATCTGGTTCCCCGTTGGCGGGACAGTAGTTATTTTCCCTTTGCTTCTTGCTTTCAATCGCCGATCCTTTGTTCCCACGTCTTCCTGCATAGAAAACGTCAATCATTAGCACTTGAGATTCCTTTATCGATTATTGCACATTTTATCAAAACCCTTTATCTTCTTTGAACTCATAATGCAGAAAAGGTTACAATTATTATTGAAAAACCACTAGATTGCTAGTCAAAAGCATACCTTCCAGGTGCTCCACACCTGGAAAAGCAAAAGATGAATTCCGCTGGCTAAAACATATGAGAGGCTGAATTCCATTTTAACATATACACACCGCCATCGTTTTAAAAAAGCAGTTTCTAAAATCTTCTCCGATTTGGATTTACACCCAATTAAAAATGTCAAATCATAATTTATTTTAAAAAGGGTTAGTATACCATTAGAATCAATTCAAGTTCCAAGATATTTAACCTTTGTTTTTGTCGATAAAAAATTTCTATTATCATCTTAAAAATTTACATCATTCTAATTGGATTTTTGGGTAGAAAAGCAATGTATAGTAAAAAAAAACCCAAATTTTTTTACAAGTAGATACACTAGAAAATATTGAGAATAAAATCAAATCTAATTTATTTTGTTAGGTGTTGAGTTTTTAGTACCTTAAGGACAAATATTATCATGGGCATGATGCTTTAGGGAGTCAATATTTCTATCTAGTTGGTCTAGCCACTCCACTGTGAGACGCTAATTGCATCTAATAGAGTCCATCTTGTCCATCATCACTCATTGGTTGTGCTAGATATCTCTTACGAAGGCGATCAATTTGTTGGGGTTACTGCCTTAATTCATCCATGTCTATCATATTTCGTTGAAGTTCCCTGATTATAGATTCAAGCGAGGGTGGATCCATTGTTGGCCTAGGTGTAGGGACGGATTCTTGGGCCACCTCCCCATTAGACACAACCTCGGGTCCACCCCCACCTACATCACCTACTTCTTTGCTAGCATGGGCATGCAATTTTCTCTTGTGGGTGCCTCTTTTCCTAGCCTGACCTCTTTAATGCATCATGCTAGACTTTGTAGCAAGAAGTCTTGGCATCCACTAGTTCCCCCTCCAGTTTCTCAGTCCCACCATTGCTCGTAACTCCCTAGCCCCAGCCCCGCCACGTCAATACCTCGTCCAGGGATGTGGAATGCCACCATTGACACTCACCCATAATACTAAGAACACTTGACCACCTCCATCACCCTTTACAGAAACAATCGAGACCTACAAAACCAAAGTACCCACCAACACCAAGCTCCACAGCCTCGTTGAGCCACCTCGAGCTAGAAACTTGCTTGACCCAGGCTCCCCACAGGTCACCCAGAACGAGCACACAAACCCAACAAGAGAACCAAATCGAATAAACAAAATAACTAGATAATTGAAGGCCACACTAGATAGCGAGGTGGAGAAGGGGGTAAGAGGGGTTACCAAATTTCCACAAGTTTATGTCTAGGCCACTGACCTTCCCTTCCCAAGTCCACAATCTAGGAAACCACAATTCAACTGCAACTGCCAACGAAAGACAAACTATTCAACCCTTCCCACGCAAGGGTCCCAAACCCAACAAGTCTCATCCACTGCCACAACCACTCCTCTGACCCTAATGTTGTAGCTAGCAATATAATGGTGCAAACACAAAGATGAGGGCATGCACAAATAACTCCTTTGTGCATACTCCTCAGCATTACTACCTTCCACTAACTCTCCCATAACCTTCTCAATATTCAATATCTAGAATTGCATTTTTTCTTTCTCCTCCTTCGCTACCCAACAAATCTACTTAGATTGCCTACATTAAGAAGATATATTTTTGTATTTCTCTAGTTGATCCATGGGTAGTACCAGATGAATCTAATATCAATAGTTTTGGTGAGCGTATGCTGCTCATCCCCATTGAACTAGATTAGGAAGACATATTTTCGACTTGTTCAACTTATTATGATCCTTTCTCTTCGATCCATTGGATTGATCGTTCTATAGATTGTGGTACATCATATGATTCTTTCTCTCATATGTTTTCCACTGATGAGAGAATCATGGAGATCATGATGCCAGATGGTGCTTGTAACAACCCTGGTGAAAATGCCATGTAATAAAAGTTAAAAAACAATAACCATGGTTGATGGGACACTTATTCCAAGCCAAATATTGGGCAAGACATCCTAGGAGGTGTTCATTTGGTTGTTTATGGCTAAGGAAATTGGCAAAGACAATGGATAAGGCTTTGGAAAGGAAAAATCGCATTTTTGGCACAATTATTTATGAAAATAATGGAAAATGGGGGGAAAAGGTAGGTGAAACGTCACAGGTTGCATGTGAGGAGGAAAATGAAGGAAAATAATGGAAAATGAAGAAAATAGAAGCCTCATTCATATAAATGTTTATGAATATCAGTTGGTAACATTTTGTTAGTTTAGCTTTGGAGTGCTCTCATTATTCTCTCTCTCTCTCACTCTTGGACACTTAGAGTTTTCTTGGAGCACTTTGGCATTGGAGAAAAAAAGGCAAAGAAGGCAAGAGGAAGCAAAGATCAAGGAGGGAAAGGAAGGATAAAGCAATTACAACAAGCTTCATTGTAGGTATCGACTTGCATGTGTATTTTCCTTATTAGATATGGCATGCACAGGATTGCATCTAGTTCTTTTCTATCATGGCATGGGTTTTCCTAGGTGCGTCAGTGCTCTTCAGCCTAACCTTCCCATTTCCTGATAGCTTTGATGAGATGGGTTCTCATATTTGGTTAACGTGGGTTGGCTGGATGGATTCGAAGCTGAGTGGGGTGGATATTAGAATTGAAGAAAAACATGGTGTAATGGTCCTCGAACTGGACTATGGATCACTATAAAGCCACTGGCCTAGTAACCCCTAAACCAGACTGTGGGTTGTGGTAAAGCTAGGATTGTGTGCCTCGGTGGGCCTAGGAATCCTTGTCGGTGAATGGCAGGATATATGGTAAAGCCAATAGGTGGATTTCTCTCTGTTGGGCCTAGTAGTCCCGGGATGGGATGCATGGTAAAGCCTGGAGAGTGTATCTCGGTGTAGGGCCTAGTGATCCCTAGATTAGAATGTGGATTATGGTACATCCTGAGAGACTAGGAGGCACTCAAATTCATCACAATGTAGGTGGAGAACTCTGGTGGCATCCATGATTGTTTGTGTTGTCGGTGTGTTCTATGAGGCTCACATTCATGCTTGGAACATGGAACGGGGGTGATTGATTGAAGAGAGACTTGGCTCAACCAATTTATGGTCAATTGAACATGGTAGTCCCATCTTCGGTTGGTTTATTGCATTCATTAATGAGAAATTTATTCCCTTGATTTTCATGTGTAAATGTACTGATATATATATGTGATTTTATGGTTGATATTTTATGATATTTATCTCCCTATTGTGCTACTTATATGTATGTTTTATGACAACAGCTATGTATGTCTCTTAGCATGTTTTCACTTGTAAATGAATGGATAATGTGTCTATGACCTAATAGATGATAATGAGGAAAATGACATGACGGAACATTGGTTCATAGTGATTCTCAAATAATTATGAGATCCCTACACTTAATTATGTTGTTTACACATGTAGGTTACATGTTTATGACATGTTTGACAAAATTCTTGTCATGGCTAATAGGGGTTCGGTTAAGGTCTTGTTTAACTAATTTGTTTTGCAACATTGTTTTCCTACTCTTTTACTGATCTTAAGTTATCACTCCCTTCTGGGCAGTGACCTAGGCTCTAGGCCTGAAAAAGTGGCTCAAATCTAGGGGTCACTAGCACAGAACTGGAAAATTGGTTCTCTGGACGTTGGCACATAAGCCTATGAGAGCGAATTTGGGTTTCTAAATGTTGTCATGCCTATAGCATGAGAGCGAATAAGGCCTAAGTTGATCAAAACTTCAGTAGGACCCAAGGGCAAGCTGTCTAAAGTATTGGATTGGCTCCTGTGGGAACTAAAGCTAATGTTGGATGTCTGCGTGTTATGTTTCCATCGATTCCACTTCCTTAAGGTCACATAGGAGGTCGAATCCAATCATAGTATCCTCTCATCGCATGTTTACCCCGGTTGGTTAGTTACTTGGGTATATGTGGGAGGAGGGTGTTACAGAGTGGTATCAGAGCATGGTTCACCCCTCGGATTGGATAGGAAGTGTTTGTTGGTCATGCATGCATGTCAGTTTCATGTGTGTCTCTTCCACATGCATTCCATGTGCTTGTTACATTGCTTGATGCTGATCATGATGGTAGTAAGGTTGTCAGGAGGAACTTAATGATTGATTTTTTGGAATATGTCATCATTATTATATGACTAGTTGCATATGGTTATATGTCACCTACTTACAAACTTCTAGGTTTGATTACATGTATAAGTCTTGTAGGTTCGTTACAAGAATTGATCTCTTATGTTCGACTACATGCATTTATGCGTAGGTGTAGTTGATTAGGAATTGCTTATGCATGTTGATAGTTGCATGTGGAAATGTGTACATTGGAGTAATGGTTGTTGTCATGCATGAGGTCATAACATGCATTATTGATATGGCCTTGCATTGATGATTGGACCCTAACTAGAGTGATGTTTATGTGTTGATACATTTATTTGTGTATGTCTATATGATGTTATGTTTATGTTATACATGTATCACACTAATTTGTTGATCTTAGAGATGAGGTATCATCCCCGAATTATGTTAAGGTACATTGGTTTATTGTGATTTGGTTTATCCGACATATTATGCATTTCAGGAAAGAGGCTAAATGGCTAGAAAGGTGGTAGAATACATAGAATCTCCCTATGCATTATATGAGTAGCATGGTGGGGGCACACTTCTGATTTGGTAGATACATTGAGAAGCTTGAAGGAAGAGATAAGGGGTTGTAAGACATATAATGACTAGATCATATAGGCACAAGAGAAGAAAGCAAAGGTTAATGCAATACTTCTTTAGAGTTTGTCAAAATTGCAGTGAGGGCCACTCCAGATTAGTCAGGGATAGGAGGACAGAACTAATGGGGCATATGGTAGTAGGTCTCCCAGTAGACATAGGTCAGATAGCTCTGATACGGTGAGAGATTGAAGTTTGTTGGACACTCTAGATAGGAGGGGCAATGAGTACATGTACCATTCTAGTTCTTGTTCTGATAGACATCATTATCATCATCGTTATCATCCTTACAAGAGAAGTAATAGGAGATTACTTGTTGGATGAATTCAAGAAAGAAAAACCACCTACCTTTGATGGAGATGTGAACAAGCTGGAAGAGGCAGAGGCTTGGATAATTTGGATGAACAAATTCTTTGAGTTGCATGATTACACAGATAACATGAAAGCTAAAATAGCTATCTTCAGCTTGGAAGGTAAAGCAAACATTTGGTGGGAAGATGTTAAGCGAGTCAAATACATCAGGACAGATGAATTGAGTTGGCAGGAGTTCAAGAGGCTTTTCAAGAAGAAGTAATTGTCAGAGAGTTACTACGACAGTAAGGCCAAATAATTCTATGAGCTAAAAATGGGGTCAATGACAAATGAAGAGTACACGACCACGTTTCTGGAGCTATTGAGGTATGTGCCATATCTTACTAATGAGAAGGCTAAAGTTCAAAGATTTGTTAGTGGTTTTCCATTACCATTTAGAGATCGGATTGAGTATGATGAGCTTCGGTCACTTAAGGAAGTCATTGGGAAATTAAAGAATTGTTATGAACAGTTAAATCATAAGAATGAATCTAAGCAAGGATGGAAAGGAAAGGACAAAGATGAAGTTAAACGTCAGCCTAAGAGAACAAGACCTCATAATGCAAATGGGAAAGAAAATAGGGCATCGCAAAAGAAGTTTAATGAAGTTAGACGGGGACATCATCTTATAAGTGAGGGAGCAGGCTAGTTGGAATGTTGGACATGTGGTGAGGAACACCTTAGGAGTGATTTTCCATATCATTAGGGTGATATCCCTAAGATATAAAGTGCACAGGAGGCACAGACTATTGGGGATGTTGGCCAGAGTATTCCTCATATTTATGCAGCCATGGAAAATAGGCAGGCAGAACACCAGGCATATATCATTGAGATGGATGGTAAAATTTGTGATTAAGTTATTTCTATTTTGATTGACCCTGAATATAATTATAGCTATGTTAGTCCTAAATTGGTGGATAATTGTGGTTTGCATAAGGAATTTCATGCAGAGTATTGGTTAGTGAAGTTGGCTACAGGTACAAAGAAGCGATTTTGTCATTGGGTAAGAACTTGTGGATTCGATTTGAATGGTATGCCTACCACAACACATTTGAATGTATAACTGTTTGGTTCATACAATATGTTTCTAGGCATGGATTAGTTGTATCTACATAGAACTAAGGTAGACTACTATGATAAAGCCATTGAGTGTGTTGATGAAAATGGGGAACCAAGAGTCTTGTAGGGTAAGAAGAAATCCATATCAGTTAGGATGGTGACAACTATGAAAGAAAATTATAGCCGCAGGAAAGAGTGTATGTTATTTGTAGTACACATTTCTAGTGATAAGGGTGAGGGAGCTCTAGCATCAAAAACACCTTACATGATGAGCACACCTGAGTTGGTCAAGTTAAAGTTGCAATTGAAGTAAATGTTATAAAAGGGATGCATTAGGCCAAGCGTATCACCTTGGGGTGCACCGGTATTGTTCATGAAGAAGAAAGATGGTACTCTCAAATTAACCATTGACTACAGGTAGTTGAACAAAGTGACATTTAAGAACAAGTACCCTTTTCCAAGGATTGATGACTTGTTTGATTAGCTGAAGGGTGCATCAACGTTCTCAAAGATTGAATTTATATTTGGATACCATCATGTACACATAAAAGAAGAGGACATTTAAAAGACCATGTTCAGGATCAGGGATGGGCATTATGAGTTTTTTGTTGTTCCATTTGGCTTACTAATGCTCCATCTACATTCATGTGCTTGATGAATAGTGTGTTGCATATGTACTTGGATAAGTGTGTTATTGTGTTCATTGATGATATATTGGTATATTCTAAGGATGAGGAAGTGCATGTCGAGAATTTAGTAGCATTGTTAAGTTTTTTGAGAGAGCATCAGTTGTATGCTAAGCTTAGCAAGTGTAGTTTCTTTCGGAGTGAGGTACACTACTTGGGACATGTTGTCTCCAAGAAGGGCATTGTAGTAGATCCAGAGATGATAAGATCCATCATGGAGTGGAAGCTCCTAAGAGTGTGGATGAGGTGAGATCTTTTATGGGTCTGGTAGGCTATTATCGAAGGTTCCTGAGGAACTTCTCGCAGATTGTCTATCCTATCCCATCATTGAAAAGGAAAGGTAAGAAGTTTGAATGGATAGAGGAGTGTGAGGAAAACTTTGAGCAACTTAAGTAGTTGTTGACACATGCACCAATGCTATAGATTGCAGATCTAGACAAAGAGTCTGTAGTATGCACAAATGCTTGTAAGAGAGGACTTGGTGGATTCCTTATGCAGGATGACAGGTGGTATACTATGAGTCTTGGAAACTAAACAAACACGAGAAGAACTACCTGACAAATGATCTTCAGTTAGAAGCAATCATACATGCATTAAAGATGTGGAGGCATTATCTTATTGGCAGGAGGTTTGTACTTATGAATGATCATATTGGGTTGAGGTATTTGTTTGACCAACTGAATATGAATGTCAGGAAGTCTAGATGGTTGGCCACGATCAGTGAGTTTGATTTCGAGATCAGGTACATCAAAGGTAAAGGGAATAGGGTGGAGAAAATGATCTCAGCAGGTAGGTACATGTAAATCTCTTAGCAACTATGAGCTCCTATGGGACAAGCTTACAGGATAGGATCTTGCAGGCAAGTTAGCGGGATGTTAGGCATATGGAGATTGTGCACAAGTTGCAGCAGGGTGCTGGAACAGGTACATGTGATAGTATAGGTATAGGTATAGGTGCATGAACATGTAGATGTGGCAGTAAACATACATGCACCGGTACAAGTATAGGTATAGGTGCAGGTACATAAGGTATGGATTATTATCTTACAGTGGATGGATTGGTCAGGTTTCGAGACAAGATATATGTACTCGATAGCAGGGAGCTCAAGAAGGTGACCTTGAGGGAGTTCCATGCAAAATCATATTTAGGTCACACAGGTTATCATAAGAGATGTAGAGCAGTGAAGATATTTTACTATAAGCCGAATCTGAAGAAGGATTAGCAGAGTTTCTGACTAGGTGTTTCGATTATCAATGAGTGAAATCATAGTGTAAACATCTAGGTAAATTGCTACAACCGATTACGATTCTAGAGTGAAATTGGGAGGTCATTTCCATTGAATTCATTATAGTTTTTCCGAGGACAGTGAGATAACATGATTCCATCATGGTTATTATGGACAAATTGACAAAGGTTGCACATTTCATTCCAGTGAAGTCTACCTTCTCAACTAGCGATGTGGCATAGGTATTCGTCATAGATTTGGTCAGACCACATGGTGTTCCAAAGAATATTGTGTTAGATAGGGATGTAAAGTTCACTTCCAAATTCTGGAAGGAGTTATTTACAGGTTTAGGCACAGAGTTGGCCTTCAGCACAACTTATCATTTGCAGACAAATGGACAGGCAGAGAGGGTGAACATGATATTGGATGACATGTTGAGGATGTATGTTATGCATCAGTAGTGGAAGTGGAAAGAGTATCTCCCCTTGGTAGAGTTTTCATACAACAACAGTTATCAAGAGTCATTGAGGATGCGTCCTTTTGAGACATTGTATGGGTAGAGTTGTAACACTCCTATTAGTTGGATTTATCTGGTTAGGAGAGTATTGATTGGACCATATATGTTGGAAGATATGGAATAATAAATGCAAGTGATCAAGAAGAACCTAAAGGAATTATAGGATAGGCATAAGAGTTATATAGATAGGAACAGGTTATTCAAGGAGCTCCAGGTTGGGGAATAAGTGTACTTGGGCATCAACCTGAAGAAGATCTCCTTGCAGATTGGATCATGTGGAAAGTTGGCACCATTATTTTGTGGACCCTTCAGTATCATTGAGAGGATTGGACTAGTATCCTATTGACTTGCACTTCCTCGGATAGTGAAAGTCCATGATGTTTTCCATGTATATTTTCTTAAGAAGTATATTAAAGATGTTGATCATGTGATTGAATGGTATGTATTGCAGGTGGAACCAGATGGATAATTCTAGGCGGAGCCTCAGTGTATATTGTATAAAAAGGTGCTCATGCTATGAAACTGAACAATCGAACAAGTTAAAGTGCAATGGAAGCACTTTGGGCCTGATGAAGCTACAAGGGAGATGGAAGATTAGAGGCAGGATATGTATCGTTCCTTGTTTTCTAGCCTTGGAATGAATTGGGTGTCTAGACGCTGACACATAAGCCTACATAGGTTGTGATTCAGTAGAACCTAAGAGTAAGCTGTCTTAAGTGTTGGATTGGTTCCTGCGGGTCCTAAAGCTGATGTTGGATGTTTTTGTGTTATTTTCCATCTATTCTATTGTCCTTTGAGATAACTGTAGGTTAGTTGGTTATGCCAAATCATCTAAAATATTTTGGCATTTTTGATTTTGTGGATGACCAAAGAATAGTTAATTAAAACAGGTGTTTCTAAAACTTAGAAAGATCTTAAATATAAATGAAGGGCTGTTCTTTAATTTGCACATAGTAGTTTAAATTTTATGTGTGATAGATTTCAGAAGAAAAAGGAAATGTAAATGATCATATACTCAGACAAGGTACTTTATCATTTTCAAGAGGACATCATTAAAACTATGTTTTAATGATCAACATAATATAACTAAAGTATAACAGAAACCTAATGCAATTTAAGTTTCAAGAGGAAACAGTAGAGGAAAATAGCTCTGTAACTTAGTCTCTTAATTAAATTACAATTCACAGCGAATTAAAAACAAAATTGATACTAAATTAAGGTTTTTAATTGGATAAATATTTACAAGATAAATTATATGAAGAAAAAAAATATGATAAACACAAAGAAGAACTCACTAGAAGACAAGCCATGTGCAGATAACTCAGAATCCTTTATTAACATTCAAAAACCTCAAGCTTAGTACAATTCTGTTCAAAAACTAACTCAAAGGTGCAACCCCTAATTCTTTATCAGAATGAGGTATTTATACAATAAGAGTTTTACAGTTAATGCCTCATTGACTAGGCATGTTAAAATATCTAAAACTAAAACACAATTGAAGGATTCGATCTAGGAAGAATGTATATGTGTTCTGGCCCTGTTCTGCTGGAATCTATTGCTGACTCACCTCTTTTTCTGGATACACTGGCAACTGACTGCTATGATGGAGGTTCTGGAATAATATGCTGGCATGCTTTATTCATTTTGATATACTTCCAATTTCTCCCAACATTCTGAATTTGGAATTGTTACCTTTATAGTGTTTTGCTAGATTTCCTCTACCTCAGTGTGTTTAGTAAAGGTAGGTTTTACTGGAAAAACATGTCAGTCCATTTAACTTCATGATCCTTTCGGATCATATCAATTATATATTTTACAGTCTCTGCATAATTCAGGATGAATCTCCTTAAAAAATTAATCTTACCCAGAAAAGCTTGAATTTCTTTCTTGTTTCTAGGTAAGGTCAATGTTTCAATGGCAGACACATGCTTGGGATCAATTACCACTCCTTCCTTTGAGATTATATGGCCTAATAGTTTTCCTTCTTTAATAGAAAACAAGACCTTTTAGGGTTCAATGATATCCCAAATTTCCTACACCTATCAAAAAACTTGTTCAAGTGCTTTAGATGTTTCTGATCAGATTTAGAAAAAACAGTAATGTCATCAACGTAAATAACTACAAATTTTTTTACCTAACCCATGAAAGCTACATCCATAGCTCTCTGAAATGTTGTTGCAGCATTTGATAAGCCAAATGGCATTCTAGCATACATAAATGTACCCCAGGGTGTAGCAAAGGTTGCCTTTTCCCTGTTTGCTGGATCAACATTCACCTGATTATAACCTGAAAATCCATCAAGCATAGAAAGTCTTTGTGTTCTTGAAACCATTTGAAGTAACGGATCCATCTTGGGCAAAGGATAATTATCCTTTAATGATGCTTTGTTCAAATTTCTAGTTTCCACACAAATCCTGATTTCTCCATTATTTTTCCTAACTGGAACTAAATTTGGAACCCAATTAGAATATCTAAGAGGGAGAATGATCTGGACATCTAGCATTTTCTTACTTTCCCTTTTGACAATTGGTAAAAGGGCTAGATTAATCCTCCTAAGTTTTTGTTGATAAGGAACTGCTTCTGGCTTCAAAGGGATCTTATGCTGTATTAATGAAGTATCATAAGTTTTTAGATCAGCCTAGGTCCAAGCAAAAACATCCTTATAATTTTGAAGTACCTTAAGATATTGAGTTTTAATCTCAAGGTCTAGAGATGCACAGTTTTTTATGCTTTTGACATCATCATTTTTTCCCATGTTAATTTCCTCTATATCCTCTTCCGAAGAAATGGATAGAGGCTTTTGGAGAACATCATTTTGATCAAACAATTGTTCTAAAGGTATCAAGCCTTTTGGAATAAAATTGTTAGACAATTAAATAATATTATGATCAACAATTTTTGAACTGAAATCTGAAGTATCATTTTCACTTGTATTTTCATTTATTTGGGATCTATCTCTGTCAATTTGTAAAAGAGAAAATTGATCTACAAGTTGCAGAAAAGATTTCAAGTTTTCATCATCTTCAAATATCTGCCAGTGTTTTAGATTGTCTCGGATAGATGGTCTATACTTGACTTTTATTTGGTAGAGTACATTAGTTTGATCAGGAATTTTAAATGAAATAACAGAAACAGCTAAGGAATTTGCATGGATATTCTGATCTCTTGGAATATAAGTCAAATTAAAGGCATCAAAGAAGTTTTCAACTAAATCCCATACTTCATTTTGGTAAGACCTAAGTCTAGGATGTTTAGTCTGGCAAATACTTCTCACTTGTTTGACAATAAGCTCTAAATCAGTAAAACCACTTAAGTTTCGAAACTTTAAGCTTTTGGCTAATTACAATCCTAAAAGGAAAGCTTCATATTCAGCCACATTATTTGTAACTTCGAAGTCGAGCTTACATGATTGGGTAATGTTTTCTTTTTCTGGTGATATTAGAACTATTCTAGCTCCTGATCCATCTTTTGTATAGGAGCCATCAAAGAATAGTTTCCATATATCAGTTTTATTTGGTACTGGACTTTCAATTACATCTTCAATTTTAACTTGAGTTTCATGCACTTGGTTTGAAGAGAGTTGAAAACAACCAAAAACTTGGTCAATTGCATAAATGGGATGGTTCCTTGGTTGATCTGTTTTACAAACATTGTGCACAAATATCACCTCCCTATATAATCTTAGTTGTTCTACCCCATAAACTGGAATAGTGGCATAAGACATATCCATCTGAAGAGTTCCCCCTAATTTGGCACAACAAGACCTTGAAAGGAGCATTCCAAATTTGGGAGAGATATCTATGACAACTATATCAAGTACTAGGGTGACTACTAAATCCTTAATCAATCCTAAGTAAGGCACCCTTTTAGAATCAAAGGTGTACAAGTCATGATATGATCTAGTTATTTCAAGTTTCAAATGATCCATGATAGTTTTTGGCATGAGGTTATGTGATGTTCTAGAATCAAGCATACAATTATACAACATGGAATCATTTGTCTTAAGAGTTACATAGAAAAGAGGCACTATATCATCTATCATATCTAAGCTTGGGCCAAAAACAACTGCTGGTTTTCCATCTTACAAACTAATGATATCACCTTCAACATCAACTGAGGTATTTTGTGTCCATTTGGAGACCTAATTTTTATACCTAGGGTTTTTAGAAAGTTTTAAAAGAGAAATTGGAATTTTAACTCTTTCTAACTCTTTTTCAACATTAAAAGTAGTCAATGCATCTTTGTCATTTTGAGGAATATCAATTGGCTGTTCTAGTGGTTGAATAAAAGTTGTTTGAGTTTGAGCAACTTTGGCATGAGCTTCAATTACTGGAGTTTCCTTAGGAGGTCTTCTAGGACTAGGCCTAGGCCTAAGGTCATATCTTTTGTTCAACTCTGCAATTAAAAATTCAGAGAAGGCATGGTATTTAGAAACCTGTGAAGATTCTTGATCTTCTTGAACCTAATTTTGTTGTGTAAGAGGAATAATAAGTATTTGATCATAGGAAGTATCCAAATTGTTTATATCTTCAGTGATGGTCATAGTATTATCATCAAGTTGCTGATCATCTATCAATAAAGAAGTAGGAACCTGCTGATCATTACTAGGCCTTTGAAGAATTCGTAATGGTGGATTTCTTTGATACTGACCTTGATTTTGGTTTTGGGGTCTGGAAACCGTTTGTTGAGTTGTCCTAGGTTGAGTCTCAATCTGGGAAATTCTATTAGATTTATTTCTAAGAAGAGAATTTATTTAATCTATTTTAGAATCTTCGGTTTTAGTCTTAGAGGAACTAGAAGCCTCTAGTGTCAATTTGAATTTTCTTTGGGCCTTTTCCTCTTTAGCTTTCAAAGTAGTTGAAGCAGCCTAGTTTGCTTCTACCTCAATAGCATTTGTTTTGCATATATTCAAGAGATCTTGAAGTTCTCTCTCTTAGCATAATATCAAAATCATCATCAAAGGCTTTAGGAAATCTAGACTTTGCTGCTGTTAGAGGGGGTTTACAATCAGGGGGCATTTTATGGTAATGATTATTGAATCTTTTGATAAAGTCTGATACAGGTTCACCAAAATTTATTTTAAGTTCATCAAACTCAGTAAGAAAGTAAAGAGGATCCTTTTTCAAAACCCACTGGTTTTTAAATATAGTTGTAAGCTCTTCCCAATTTTTAATTGTATTTGCAGGTAATTGCATAAACCAAATTCTTACATTTCCTTCAAGCGATTTTATAAACAACCTTATGTAAAAGTTTTCTTGTTCAATAATCATGTTATCTACAAAGTCTAAAAAGGCTTGAGGATGGTCTCCAGCAGAAGGACCGGTCTCTCCATTATACCTAGGAAGGTATTTCAAGTATCCAGCTGGGAATGTAACGAGATTAGGAGGTAAGACTAAATCTGCGTATCTAGCCTATACAATAGGTTGGAAATCCATAATGGGAGGTGGTGTATGAGGTGTTTGTGTAGATGTAGAAGTTGAAGAAGATGAAGAATAAGTTGAAGAAGGTGATTGAGGGGTTGAAGAACTAGTTGGAGGTGAAGAAAGAGGGGATCACCTGAGTGATTTGAAAGGAGTCCTAAGAACTAAATTTTGGACCTATGGATGAATGCCTTCCTTTGTTTGAAAGAGTAGATTTGAATACACAGAGAAGGTCTCTTCGGGTTGTTCAAAAGTGGGAGGAAATGAATTAGTGGTAGGGGATATGAAATCTGTTGGTTTATATTCTGGTAAATTAACACCCAATTCAGATTCAGTTTTAGGAGATCCTAGTGGTAGTGAGGGTTTTGGATGAGTTTCAAATGAATGAATGAGGAATGTTGATTTAAAATCAACTCCTCTCCTCAAGAGTTCAACAACCCTAGGTGATAGGTGAGAGTAATCTGGACTGGATGGAATGTTACTATACAGATCAAATGATGGTAAATCTTTAGAATGTAAGACTAAAGAATAAGAAGAAGAAGAAGAAGAAGAGGGTTGATGTCCCCTTTTAGAACTGGCTTTTCTCAGAATTTTTTCAGGATCTGACAAAGCATCAACTAGGTTACCCTCTGAACGAGATCTAGTGTGCTTAAAAGGTTCTAGTTTGAGAGAGTGGAGTCACCAGGTGAAGGATTTTAACCTTTCTAGACCTTTAATCACCTTAAAGGAATATAATACATATCATTTCCCCAAGAAAAATTAATGGAATTCGAGTCCCCGGCAATGGAGCCAGTTCGATGTTGTACCTCTGAGATAATAATGGTCAGTTATTATGCCAGAGCATCTAAGATAAATGTTTTGGGTGCTTTTGTTTTGATTTGGGAGACCAATGAATAAAACAAATATAGAACTGATATACCTAAACCTTTGAATAATATCAATATCTCAGTAAAGGGCTCCTATAAAATTTCACACAGTGATAAAGCTTGAATAGTCGTGAGCAGAAAACAAAAATAATATGATTATCACAATTCTTAGATAGATAATTGCATACTCATAAGTATGAAAACCTCTGACTGATGTTCAGAAGGTTCAAGAGAATATGCTTATGCTTACAATGAAATGTTGATGATTTACTGATTGAGAGGGAATTAATTAAACAGACAGTCCATTAATCCATTCTCTTTAATGATTATCACTTCAGAAAGCTTATAGGAATAGATTGAGACATAATTATTCCTACCTAGTTATCTCTATAAAGTCATAAGAATATGAAGAAAAACATAATGAGTAATACAGGAAAAACTTACATGAAACACAAACTGTGAAAAACAAAATTTAGAATCCTTTGCTCCATATTGAGTTTCCAGAAAATTCAAGTACATAAAATATCTAGAAATGCTTCATCAAGGGTGCAACCCATGATAACTCGTTAAGAGAGTTATTTATACAACAATAGGATGAAAAATATCCTAAACTGCTTTTACAAAAATAGATTATTTACACAATAAAAAATAAAACTGTCTAATGATCTGGCATTGCTTTAGTGTTGTGCTCTTTGATGACATATCACTAAAAAAGTTGAAAGGAGGTTGAAGCTAGCTGACTATTCCTTCAAAAACTGAATGTTGTTCAATTATCCTTAATTAAGTAAATCTATTAATTCTTCCCAACATTTCTTATCTGGGATAGAAATGCTTGTTATCCTTTGTAGATTTCATCCATCTTGGTGTATTTAGTAAAAGAGGGTTTTACCCGAAATATATGCTTGATTTCATCCGAGATGAAGAAAGAATCCTTGAGCATTTTTATTATGAGAGTTGTATTGTTGATCCTCTGTTTTAATAGTCAAGGTCCAGGATAGTTGTATTCTTCTCTATTCCTTGTGTAATTGTCTTCTTCTCTGAATATAGACTTTTT
Source organism: Pinus tabuliformis (assembly GCA_031772625.1). Classification (NCBI taxonomy): domain Eukaryota; kingdom Viridiplantae; phylum Streptophyta; class Pinopsida; order Pinales; family Pinaceae; genus Pinus; species Pinus tabuliformis. The sequence continues at coordinate 665,456,389 of CM062811.1, read as the reverse complement.
AACAGTTTTCTTGTTGAGTCTTAGAATAAACAGTCTATGCGATTAATATCAGAGTTGTCTATCCAATGCTCAAGTCTTCAGCTAATTACCTGCAAAACACAACAATAGTTAAGAAAACACAGGTTCAGGAGGAAGGCGATTGATGGCTTTGGTTACATAGGGATGCCTGAGGAAGGAGTTGTGGTAGTGTTCTGAACTTATTCAGAGGTCAAATGGCATCGCAGAGGTTCATGGTAGTGCTAAAGGGTTTTAATGGTCTAAACTGTGAAACAGGCGAAAGGCATGAAAACAAGACTTTTCGGGGTTTTTAAAGTGTAACAGGAAAGTTTTAATATGGCGCGAATGTTTTAATAATCAATGGTTTATCAAGTTGGCGAGGAGGTGGATCTAAAGGGTCGTTACACCACTTATGAGGCGAAGGTGGTTTTGAAGAGGGCTCACCTAATATCCTTTAGAGCATGACACGTAGCCTCACAAGGGTCGAGGAAAACCACTTTATCGAATGGTATTGTTCAGGCATTGGGCGTGGTCGATATAGATGTGGAGCATTGGATTAGACAGGAGTTGATCTAATGGCAGTCAGGCAAGGGAAGCGAGTGGGAGATAAAGCATGGGCTTAGGGAGGGTACTAGTGCTTTAAGTATTGGCAGTAAGAGATTCTTGAAGGTTAATGACGAGTTTAAAATTAATCGGGCAGATCTTAATGAAATGTGGAGCGGAGGTAAACGAGTGTTTATTGTAATAGTGGGTAATGAATGGTTATAAAGGATATCATAGGTGAGTGTAGGTATAGGTGATTTAGTGAATGAAGGGATAGAATATCACAAATCGCATTTTCTTATGCCCAATGGTTCATTCCCTGAAGAGCGATGCGATGCAATAAGATCTACGGTCAAGAATCCACAATCATCCAACGGTTAACAACGTTATCGCACATAGAACATCGCACTTTATTTTTGCCCAATGGTTCATTGCATTATGAATTATGTGATGCGATAATATACTTTAGGAAATAATCTTTCAACATTTCAAAACCTTTAACTTCTACCTACCCTTCTATCCCTAACATTTTGCTAATTCTTTAGGGTGCATTTAAACTAGCAACTCAACATTTCTTTTTATAAACAATCTAACTCTATTTATAACCTTATATCATCCAAGGGCTCAGACTAAGCTTATGAACTCCTTTTATTTTCTCTACCTATCTATGATCTGCTAAGATTAAACTATTTGGTCAGATTTTATTCTCTAATCTATAAACATAAAATTCAAAGCATTGAATAACCAAGATTAAATAGTTTGATTAACATGGAATGTGGCATGAATAACAAGTTGCACACAATCATTATTATGCATAAAAGTAAATAGTAGTGGCATTTAGACTTGCACACTTTCATGGTTTATTTATGTTTTCTTTTTTGTCTAACCTAGCATTTTATTTTTCCTTTATTTTTTTAGGGCATCTACCCTAACATTTTCTTTTATATGGACATATTTATTCAAAAATTTTCCTAACATTTTTTATTCAATATCCTTTTTGTCCATATCCTATCTTAACATTTTGTATATATATTTTCATTTTTTGTCTAATTTATTCTAGCTTATCAAAACCAAAAAATGCTACAATAGCTTGCTTGAAGGACATTTGTTTGTATGGTTGTATTCGTAAAAATACCCAGGCATCTATATCAAAACTTCTTTCATTGTGATGTTGATTTGCTTGTTGTTTCATTTGATTCTGTGCCAAAGTTAGGTTATCCTTTAAGACTTGGAGAACTCGTTGTTATTGAGGATCTACCTTAACACCTTCACGAGATACAATATGACCCAAGTATTCCACCTCTTGTACTCCAAAGAAACATTTGGAGGTTTTTGCATATAATTGTTTTTTGTTCAATAGTCTAAGCACTCTATCAACATGTTGAACATGATCCTTCCAAGACTTGTTGTATATTAGTATATCATCAAAAAATACTAACACAAATTTTCTAAGGAAGGGATTGAAAATGGAATTCATCAAACCTTTGAATGTAGAAGGTGCATTGGTAAGGCCAAAAGGCATGACCAAAAATTCATAATGACCCTCATGAGTTCTAAATGTTGCTTTTGAAATGTCTCCAGTCTTCATTCTGATTTGATGATATCATGCATGAAGGTCCAACTTACTGAAGTAAATTTCTCCGTGTAATTCATCCAATAATTCATCAATGAGAGGGATGGGAAATTTGTCTTTAATAGTGAACTTGTTGAGCTCTCTAAAATCCAGCCACATGCATCATGATCCATCCTTCTTGTGCACCAATACTAATGGAGAGGAGAAAGAACTTTGACTAGGTTGAATTATACCATCCTCTAGCATTTTTGCAACCATACGTTCAATTTCACTTTTTTGTGCAAAGGGATATCTATAAGCCCTGATGTTTGGAGGAACACTTCCTGGAAAATGAATAGCATGATCATGATCACAAATAGGCGGGAGGCCTTTGGGAGTCTCAAATACCTAGGAATGATTGTCCAAGACTTTTTAGAGATATGGAGAAATAGATGATTTCAACGTGGGAACCTCTAGCGAACATAATTGTTCAATTAGGCCACGTTTTTCTTCCTTTAGAAGCTTTGTCATGCCATTAGAGCTGATTAACTTTCCTGGTTTCCCCAAAGATTGTAGCCATTAGATTCCTACTACAATATCAGTGCCACCCATTGGTATGGAAATCATTGGACTATTCAAAACATATTCTCCCATGGATAGCTTGATATTATGGCACTTTCCAGAGCAATTTATGGTTCCTCCACTTGCAACCATCACTTAACACTCTGGTGCTAGATATAGGAAGAAATTCAATTCCTTGGCCATCTTACAATGACTAAAATTATGGGTACTACCTGAATCAATCAACACTATTACCTTTTTCTTCTTGATATGTCCTTCTATCTTTATAGTTTGAGGAGTGGTAATTCCAGCCAATGCATTACAAGATATGGTCGGATTCATTTATTCTTTCTTTGGGGTTGGTTCCTAGTGAGTATCCTTTTTTTTTTACGTTTCTTGATCATTTTCTTCCTAATATTTCACTACTTGAACCTTCTTCTTCTTGATATTTCCTTCTATCTTGAGAGTTTGACGAGTGGTAATTCCTGGAAATGTTGTACAAGATATGGTATGATTCATTTTTTCTTTCTCTAGGGTTGGTTCTTGGTGTATATCCTCTTCTTTTTATGTTTTTTAATCCTTTTCTTCCTCCTCTTCACAATCTATGTAAAATAATTTCTTCTTAGCACACTTATGACCTTTAATGTACTTGCTATCACAATTGTAACAAAGCCCTTTTGCTCTTTCTTCTTCCAATTGTTGTGATGTCAACCTTGTAGGTTGTGGAAGGCTAGGAGAAACAACACTTCCATATTTATAATTGTGAGGGGTAGACTTCCTTGTTGCCATAATTTTGCTTTCCACTTTTCTTGCCAAACTGTATGCCTTCTCCAATGAATCAGGTTCCCAAAGATGAACCTCATGTTGAATGTTATCCTTTAAACTCCATATGAAGACATCAAACCTTTGCTTCTCTAGAATATCATTTACCCTTATATTCAATTTTTGAAAGTCCTCAATGTGCTCTACCATTGAACCCTTTTGTTTGAGATTTATCAATTGGCTAAAGAAGGTGTTGCTCTTCGTATCCTCATAATGTGTTATCAATTCCTCCTTGAAAATTGACCATGTGACAAATGATTTATGAGAACAAATCCATTTATAACATAACAATTGATTCGGTTGTATATATAAATATCCAATACATACCTTTTTTAACAGTTGCACCTCATGTAGATCAAAATATTTCTCCATTTGTAGTATCCAATTTACCGGATCTTTGCCATCAAACATCCTCATATCAAATTTTCTTAATTTTAGGATCTTGATCTTGAAATGCCTGTAACTATGTAATTTTGGATGTTTAAGTTTTGAACTTGTGATAGCCCTCTGAGTCCTCTTTCTAACCTCGTAAGCCTAATCACAAATGGATTCCCGAAGAAAGAGTTATAACCAATCTCCCGCGATGGCCTAATTATATACTCGTTCAGTAGAGAGAACTTGTACGATGTGAGATGTGTCACTGTTTCGACCTTAGGTTCTGAAACTGATACCCAACAAACTAAAGTCTATCTTCTTTCTATCACATTTTACAAAATTTTAATCAGATGCTCCAAGAGAAAGTTATGACAATTTTCCAAAGGTAACTTATTTGGGATGTAATTTAGGGGTTTGCAGAAACCCTAAATTTCTTGGACTGTATCTCCAAAAATACAGTGAATAAAAATATGAAATTCGGGTTTGAGCCTCACCAATATTTCTTCTCAAATAAGTTCTAATTTTAGAATCTAAAACTTCGTAGAAACCAAATTATAGCGAAAATGCCATGATGACCTGTTTGAGATGGAATTCAGGAGCTTTCAAAAACCCTAACTTCCTTAGATCATATCTCCAACAATATAGCGACACAAGATCTGAAATTTGGATCCAAGGTTTAGAACGATTTCGTCTCAAATGGGTTTTTTTAATATTCAGAAATGTCGTAGAAAAAAATTTATAGCAAAAATTCCACGAAGGCCTGTTTAGAGTAGGGAAACCCTAGAATCCAAGGCTCTGATTCCAAATGTTATTTATCCAACTCACAAAAAGATAGAAAAGAGAGATAAATTCCTTAGAATTCAGCCTCTTCAAGGGGGAAACGTCCTTTATATTACACAAATGAACAATTCTTCGATCACCCAAATGACAAGGCCTCCCTTCTATATATAGGAGTCTAAGGGGTCATAATGTAATCAGAGCTGCCATAAAAATAATAATGTGAGGGCACAACAATAACAATAGTGGGCTTCTATGGGGAACAATAATAAAAATATGGGGATTACATGGGCACAACAATATAATAAGGGGGTTTCACTAATAATAATAAGGGGCTACGCTAGTAGTATAGGGACCTAACATATCATTGCACTATATTCAATGATATTATTTGTAGAGGGACCGATACAAATAAATTGTAAACCCACTAACTCGCCATTTGGAGCATATATAACCCAAGATGCTGAATAGAGGTTTTGATTAATATGACTAGCACCATCAGCATAACCAATGTATGGTTCGATGAAGCTGACATCTACAAACCAAATGTAAACATGATTGATAGAAACCTAGGAAACTCTGAAAGGAAGACACCGCGAACACACTCAACCACACCTATATACAATATGTACATAGTGAACTACGCAAAAACACAAGCATAATATTCCTTAAGCTACAAATCATTCCTAGGTTACACCAAGGGAACCCCATTGAAATCAAATAATTCATAAGCCCCTTTAGCAAGAACATATTTGACAATATATGGACCAAACCACATTGGCTCAAACTTCTGTGATCCTAATTTATCAGACTCTATATCATATAAAAAATAAGGGTTCCTTAAGAGAAGACATGAGGCCTTACATTGTTGTCATATTGCACCTTGATATGTTTCTTATGGGCTTCATTAGCCATCACAACATTACATCGGGTTTCATCTAAGCGTGTCATATGTAAGAGATGTTTCTCTTCCACAGAAGTGATAGGGAGGAGTTTGCCAACGAGTTTGAGGGATGGAACTTCACATTCAATCAGAAGGATTACTTCCTGGACATAAACTAATTAGAATGGTGTGAATCCCATAGCAATCCTAATAGAGGTTCAGTACGCCCAGAAGGCCACATAAATAATAAGATGTCAGTCCAATTTATGGACCCCTTTCATACATTGAAGCATTGTTTTGAGAACTTTAATAATTTCCTCAACTTTCCCTTTTTCCTGAGGGTAGTAGGGAGTGGAAATTTCATGGGAAATTCAGGCAGTCAATCCAAACATCATATGATTGCAAAAATGTTTTCCATGATTTGTAACCATAGCGTGTGGAACACCAAACTACGTAATGACATGGTTGAAGAAAAATAGAGTAGTTATTTCGCTGGAGTTATTGTATGTAACATTACCTTGGCCCACTTGGTGAAATAATAAATGACTACGATGATATAGCCATGCCCCTTGACCAAGTGAGGGTTACATGTCATGAAATAAATGTTCCATTTCATAAAAGGACCAATGGTGATAACATGATGCAATGGAGCGAAAAGAGCACGAAACTTTCTATCATATATCTGGCATGCATGACACTTTTGGACAACGAGAATGCAATCATGAAATATGGTGTTCCAAACGTAACCAACATGTAGGATCTTTTATACGGTGGCATATCCAAACAAATGACTGCCACATTCCCTAGAATGGCATTCATTTAATATTTCCTCGGCCTCCTCATGGGTGAGGCACCTTCGAAAAATTGTATCGATACTGCAACGATAAAGAGTGTTGCCAATTATAGTATAATGTTTGGCTTGATATCAGATACATTTTTGGTTATAGTGAGAGGTATCAGACCAAAAATTTCGGGTCTAGAGATATATGATAATGTCTCCATACCACACATCAGATGATGAGATAAAAAAAGATGACTCATCTGGAATAGAATCATTAGATTTCATTTTTGTTTCAGAATTGGGAAGGTCACAAATTAAATCAACAAAAACTAGGGATTTGTTTGACTTAGATTTGATGAATTCCAAATAAAACTCTAGGATGAAAATACACTTAGAGTATTTCCCCCCAGCAATTGTTACAATAATATGTATGTCATGGGGTTGCAATATTAAACAACCATAGCTTAGCGAAGCACTATGTAATGGCGAAATATTTGGACATCTTGGACAAACGGAAAAGCTAAATTTTCGACATGAGTGTACTTGAATTCGATATCGTTGAGATTCTGATTCAAGTAATAAATAGGATGTTCAATTCCTACATCATCTTCCTGAACCAATACCATAGCAATGATAGTAACTACAAGGTTCAAATACAAGAAATAATCGCCTTGGTAATCTAGGGGATATAACAAGGATGCCCAAATCAGTACATCTTTCAAGGCATCGAAAATTTTTACGCAGTGTCATCCTAGTGGAAGGGAACTCCTTTATTTAAAAAGCGAGTAAATCCTTTGGTTAGTTCGGCATAGTTGGGAATGAACCTCTGAAGAAAGTTAGCCTTCCCTTGGAGTCGTTGAAGGTGAAGGAGGGAAGAAGGAGCATGTAGATCAATGATCACCTAAAATTTCAACGAATCAATACAAATTCCTTGTTTTGATACAACAAAATCTGTAAGTTGGCCGAAAATTACACAAACAGAGATTTTTGTGGATTGCGTCGAATGTTATAATGTCTACATTGTAAAAGTATGGCCCTAAGATGCATTAGGTGCCCAACCCAATGTTGTGAATGAGCAAACAAATCGTCCAAATAAGGTTGCAAAATATATTTGATGTCATGGAAAGCATAGTTAATTACCCTTTGAAATGGAGCCCCAACATTCCTTAATCTGAAAGGGAGTTTTCTATAAGAAAATGTGCCTCAGGGACAGATGAATGTGGTTTTATGTTGGTCTCCTAGGAGAATGTTGATTTGATTATACCTAAAGAAACCATCCATAACAGAAAATATTTCACAACCTGATCTAGGTGGATATTGGTGGTGACCCACGTATTCCACTTTGACCCCTACCATTGTTTCTTTTATTTTTTTTCAATTTCCTTAATTGTAGCACAATTTACTATTTTTGGTAGTTTTTGTTAGAAAATTATATATTACAGAGCAATGGAACACATAAAATATTGAAGAAATATAAACACAGAAAATGCATAAAACAAGAGAGACACAGATATACGTAGTTCACCGAATTTGGGCTATGTCCATGGAGAAATAGCCAGTCCTTCTTTTTGTATTATCCAACAAACTAAAGAGATACAACCTACAACAGATTTGTTGTAATTCTGTCTTCTCTCTCGTTCAATCTCCTCTCTTTTCTTGCTCAGAATACAGATCTACATAGACGCAATACAATTCCCTCATAGATAGCGAGGGGTTGCCTTCTTGGGAAAAATACCCTAAATTAAACATAACTTCTACTGTCAGATCTCCGCCTAATGAATGGCCTAGATTGACTACGAAATTACAACATTTTACTCGGAAATTTTACATCTATTTTTAGCTTCGGGGGTGCTGCCCCCGATCCCCCTGCCAGGACCCCCCCTAGAGTGTAAATATTATAGGCAATGTTGCCACCACATTAATTGGGGTCCAATGCGGTGATACCTATGAATAAAGAAGATAATTAGGCTCCACATCCAACAATCTCCCACTTGGAGACTGATTATAGAAACTCCATCGCTGCTTCATTTGCTGGACAATTAATCCACTTTGGACGTGGTTGTTTCTCATGTTCTTCATCATACTTGAAGACCAATTGAAACTAAGAAAATTCTCAACTTGTCCCTAATTACAACTTTTGTTAACATATCTGCAAGATTCTGGCTAGTGTGTATCTTTTCCAGCTTCAACTGTCCATCTTCCAATGCTAAGCGTATGAAATAGCTATACATGTTTAGTCTTGTAATGAAATGCAAAGTTCTTTGCAAGATGTATGGCACTCTAGCTGTCACTGTATAACCTGACCAACTCCTGCTTCTTACCCAATTCATCCAGAAACCTTTATAACGAAATTATTTCTTTACTAGCCTCTGTAGCATAAACATACTTAGCTTCCGTTATTAAGAGTGCAACAACACTTTGCCGTTTTGAGACCCAACTAGCAGTTGTTCCACCTACAGTAAACACACACCCTGCTGTACTCCTCCTATTATCTCTATCACCCACCATATCTACATCTACATATCCCTGTAGAGAAATGTTTGAACCACCAAAGCATAATGCTTGATTTGTGGTGCCTCTCAAATGCCTGAGAATCCACTTCACCGCCATCCAATTTTATTTTCCTAGATTGTTCATGTACCTACTTACAACTCCTACTGCATGTGCAATATCAGGGCTTCTGTAGACCATTGCATACATTAAGCTTCCAACTGCTAATGCATATGGAACTTTAGACATATGAGCCATTTCTTCCTGAGTCTTGGGACACTCTTCCTTACTTAATTTGAAATGGCTAGCCAAAGGTTTACTAACTAGTTTTTCATTCTACATATTAAACCTTTTCAACACCTTTTCTATGTACTCACTTTGAGACAATGTTAATTTTCGATTATTCCTATCTCTAGTTATTCTCATACCAAGGATTTGTTTTGTAGCACCTAAATCCTTCATTGCAAATAAGTTTGCCAATTTTATTTTAAGGACATTTATTTCCTACATGTTAGTACCTGCAACAAGAATGTCATCTACATACAATAGCAATATAATATAGCTTCCATCATTTTGCTTTTTGAGATAAACACAATGATCAAAGTGACATCAAGTATAACCTTGTTCAGACATAAACCTGTCAAATTTTAGATACCATTGCCTTAGAGCATGTTTTAAGCCATACAAGCTCTTCTTCGACCTGCACACTAATTTCTCCATACCTTTTACCTCATATCCCTGTGGTTGTTGCATATATATCTCTTCCTTCAAATCCCTATGGAGAAAGGTTGTCTTTACATCTAGCTATTCAAGATGAAAATTTTTAGTTGCTACTAGACTTAAAATAGTTCTGATTGAAGTCATTTTAACAAAAGAAGAAACTATCTCATCAAAGATTATACCCTTTTTCTGTGCAAACCCTTTCACCACAAGTCTAGATTTATACCTTTTTTTACCTCCATCTTCTTCCTTCAACTTGTAAACCCATTTATTCTGCAATGTTGTTTTACCTGCAGGCAACCTGACTAAGTCCTAAGTCTGGTTATGTGCTAAGGAGTCCATCTCTTCTTTCATGGCTTGCTCCCACTTCTTCCTGGTTTCTACCTGCACTACTTCTTCATAACATTCTGCTTCACGAGAATCAGTCAACAGTACATAATATAATGAAGGAGAGTATCGTTCAGGGGGTCTATTTATCCGGGTAGATCTTCTAACACCACTTTCAAGTGTTTGAGGTGATTTTTTCTATTGTGGTTGTTGTTTTGGCCATTGATCATTATGATTTTCAGGTACCATCACTTTTTCTGTGATCTCATCAAGCACTGTCTATTCTCTATTTTCCTTTTCTTGTTTCTTTTCTTGCAGTTGATCCTTATACAAAAACTTTTCATTGAACATGACATCTCTACTCCTAATGATTTTGTTTTTTTCATAGTTATAAAAAGGATAACCAAAATCATTAACACCATATCCAATAAAAGTACATTTCTTTGATTTTGCCTCAAGCTTTGTTCTATTTTCTTTATTAATGTGGACAAAGGCTTCACAACCAAAAGTTTTTAAAAATGAGTAGTTTACCTTTTTACCTATCCATGCTTCCTCTGGAATGCCACCATCCAAGGAACTTGAAGGCCCTCTATTTATTAGATAAACAACAGTATCTACAACATTTTCCCAAAATTGTAAAGGCAATCTTGCATGCAATATCATGCACCTTGCACGCTCCGTGATTGTCCTGTTCATCTTTTCTGACACACCATTTTATTGTGGTGTTCCTGGAACTGTCTTCTCTCTACGAATTCCATTCTCCGAACAATACTTATCAAACTCTTTGCTACAATATTCACCTCCATTGTCTGATCTAAGACACTTCAACCTTTTTCCTATCTCATTTTCAGCCAAAGATTTCCATTTCTTGAAAGTATCAAATACATTAGATTTATTTTGAATATCATAAATCCAGATTTTTCTAGTTGCATCATCAATAAAAGTAACATAATAACGAGAGCCACCAAGAGATGATACCCAAGCAGATCCCCATACATCTATATGCACAAGCTCTAATTTTTCGCTCTCCTTTTCTTTCCCAACTCTAAGGAATCTGAATCTCTTTTGTTTTCCATAAACACAATTATCACAGAATTTTAAATCAACATGCTTCAAACTTAGCAACAAATTTCTTGAGTGAAGAATTTGCATCCACTTCTCACTCATGTGCCCGAGCCTATGATGCCACAATGTTGTGTCTTCTCCTATAGAGGTTAAAGCATTAATAGAATTAGAAATACCATTGCATAAATACAATGTACCAACCTTTTCTCCTTTTGATATTACCAGGGATCCTTTAGTGACTTCCCAAGTTTTATCTGTAAAAGTAGTCACACAGCCTTCACTTCCCAACTGCCCTATTGAAATAAGATTTTTCTTCAGATCTGGAACATGCCTTACCTCCTTCAATAGAAATTGATTTCCATTCTACTGTTTTATGAAAAATGTACCCATTCTAATGATTTTATAGGGTTTATCATCACCTAATCGAATCTATCCAAAATCTCCTTGAACATAATCATGAAAATGTTTCCTATCAAGTGTGGCATGGAATGAGGCCCCTGAATCTACCACCTAGGCATCAATAATATTTTCTAAAGAAAGAATCAAAGAATCTTGCAACACATCACCTGTCACATTCTTTTCATGATTGTTCTCTTGATGCACAGCTCCTTCTTTTCCCTACCAAGACCTCACTAAGGATTGCACCGACAACATCATCAAAATTTAAAGTACTAGATCTAGAGACATAGTTACTAATGGAAATAACTAAACCATTCCAACTTTCTGGCAATGAGCATAGAAATAACATAGCCCTAACTTCATCATCTAAAGCTACCCCTACAGAACTTAACTAATTGGTAACTGTATTAAATTCATTTAAATGACCAGCAACAGATCCACCTTCTGACATTTTCATATTAAATAAATGCTTCATAAGAAATACCTTATTTGAGGCTGAAGGTTTTTCATATAGTTTGGCCAATGTCGACATTAAACCCTCTGTTGTCATTTCCTTTGAAATATTAAATGCTACTGATGCTGCTAGGTGCAGCCATTTTGTTCCACATACCTCTTTGTCGAGAATATCCCATTATGTGTTTGTCATACTTGTCGGCTTCTTTGCCTTTCTGCTCAATGGTTGGTACAAACCTCTTTGATACAGATAATCTTCCATCTGCGTCTTCCACAGTTGGTATTTTTGGCCGTTAAATTTTTCGACCCTAAACTTACCATCTTCCGCATTTCTCCCACTCGAACTAGGAACCCCTCTCTCCTACGAGTTTATTAGCCAAATAGACCTTCAGCTTTGATACTAGTTGTTAGAAAATTATATATTACAGAGCAATGGAAGACATAAAATATTGAAGAAATATAAACATAGAAAATGCATAAAACAAGAGAGACATAGATATACATGGTTCACCCAATTTGGGCTATGTCCACAGAGAAATAGCCAGTCCTTCCTTTTGGATTATCCAGCAAACTGAAGAGATACAACCTACAGTAGATCCGTTGTAATTCCCTCTTCTCTCTCGCTCAATCTCCTCTCTCTTCTCACTTAGAATACAGATCTACATGGACGTAATACAATTCTATCATATATAGCGAGGGGTTGCCTTCTAGGGAAAAGAACCCTAAACTAAACATAACTTCTATCATCAGATTTCCACCTAATGAACGACCCAGATTGACTATGAAATTACAACATTTTATAGGGAAATTTTACATCTATTTTTAGCTTCAGGGGCATTTCCCTTCGTCCCCCCACCAGGACCCTTCCTACAGTGTAAATATTACGGCCGGCATTTCCGCCACATTATGAACTAGGGTCCAATGTGGTGATACCTCTGAATAAAGAAGATAATCAGGCTCCACACCCAAAAAAAATTTGGGTCCCAAAATTTCAGAGCCATTTTGATGCCCTAAATGAGTTTTTTTTGGAAAATCAATGACTGATGATTTTTCAAAAAATATCATTTAGGGCCTCGTTTAGGACCTCAAAGTGGCTCCGGAAGTTCAGGACCCAAAAAACTGCCAAAAATAGTAAATTGTGCTACAATTAAGGAAACAAAAAAACTGAAAGAAAAAATGGTTGGGGCCTAAGTGGAATAGGCGATTGGCCACCAATATCCACCTAGATCATTCCTCCCCCCTTAGGAAGCAACGATCCCCATTGCGTTGAGCTCCTCCATGAGATGAGTAAACTTCTGTTGAAATGGTCCATGGTGAGCCACTTGCCCTGGTGAAGGAGTTGGCCTGCTTTGACAGCTCGATATAGTTGGATCCTTTTTTGTTGGGTGTTCTTGATCTGTGTGTCCATGATTTGATCAGTTGTTGCTTATTCCATGTAGTCTCAGTTTAACTCTGTAGGTGTGAGATGTTCTACAATGTCTGATGTGTCCAACAATGGTGGGAAGTATGGTTGAAGAAGGTCCACATTGAACAATGGGTGCAGGCCAAGTAATGGGGGAATGTTGAGCTCAAATGCATTGTCTCCCACAACCTTGGTAATGGTGTAAGGACAATGTTAGAGTGGTTTGAATTTTTGATAGGCTCCAGTAAGGCATTCCTTATGCAAATGCGACCAGACATTGTCGCCCACTTGAAACTTGTGTGGCACCCAATGTTGATCACGCCATTGTTTGTACTTAGCATTGGCTTTGTCTAATATGTCATGACTCATGAACCTATTGGCAGATGTGAGGAATGTTCTTAGTGAAGTTTTTTTCCTTGTCAGCTTTGGAATGGACATGAGCTGAGTCTGCATGAGTATCTGCAAATGGTATGGCCACATCAATGGGACATAGTGGCTGGAATCCCAAGCCCACCTAAAAAGGGTTGTGGCTAGTCAAGTTGTGGAGAGCCTAGTTATAACTGTCTTGGACATAGGGGAGGCTCTCATCCCATGTGCGTGGATGATTCTAGTTGTACATGTGAAAAATGTGTACGATCATCCTGTTGACAACCTCTATTTGACCATCATTTTGGGGATGGAAAGTTGTGGACTTAGTGAGCTTGGTGTCCAGCATCGACCAAAGACTGGACCCAAATTTACTAAGGAATATTTTGTACCAATATGAGATGATAGACTGTGGGATCCCAAAGTGTACCCACACTCCTTCAAAGAAGAGCTTAGTAGTGGCTTCTGCTGTGATATTCTTCTTGCAAACTGCCATCATTGCCATCTTCGAGAATTTGTTTATGACAAAAAAAATATAGTCATTTTTGTGCTTAGTAGAAGGAAGGCTAAACATGTAATCCATGGATATGGGTTCCAAAGGTCGACTAGGGGTAGGAAGCAGAGTATAGAGACCTTGCTTCTTTATGGTCAGTTTGGCAATGACGCAGGTAGTGTAGGATCTGATGTACTTCCTGACATCTTGTCAAATATTCAGCCAATAGAAATGCTTTTGCAGTACTACCACTATTTTCTCGACCCTAAAATGCCCCACGACTCAACTATTGTGTGCTTCCCAAATCATTCTTGGCACACTCTCTTCAAGGAACAAAAAGGTGTCCTTGGTGGCATAATAGTGCATCCTAGAGGTGAAAATGTGGAACTTATTGACAAGCCATGAGTGTTTGGTATGTGTGGGCAAATTCTGGGTCACTTTTATAGAGAAGTGGTGAATCAGAAGTCTCGTGCCCACAAGAGTTGAGCACGGTGGTTCACGCCATGATCGGTGGTTAGCTGAGGAATTCTGCAACATTATTGGTTTTTCTCTTCTTGTACTTGATATTTAAATGGAACTCTTGCAGATATTTGGATCATTTATGATGGCAATCATTCTAAATCTTCCCTTCCATCTGTATGAACTACAAGGGTCGGTGGTTTGTGTGGATGACCATTTCCTTCCCCAAAATGTAATGCTTCCATTATCGGAAAGCCTGCATAATAGAATACATATATTTTTCATAAGTGGGATACTTTCAATTTGTGTCTAAAAGTGTCTCACTATGATATGCCACTAGATGCCCCTATTGGGTAAGGATTGCCCCAATATCATAGTCAGAGGCATATGTCTCGATTTGAAATGGTTGTTGCAAGTATGGTAATGTGATAACTAGTACAGAGCAAAGGTGATGTTTCAACTCTACAAATGAATTCTATTGAGATTCAGACCAAAATAAATTTTCTTTCGCTCCTCCCTTGGTGACTTGAATCAAGGGCCAAGTGATATGAGAGAACCCCAACATGAACCTATGGTAGAAATTGGCAAGACCCAGAAAGTTGCATAGCTCTATTAGAGTGATTAGGGATGACAATCCCGAATGAATTGGATATTGGCTAGATCCACATGCACCCCCTAATCATCAATAATGTATCCCAAACACTAAACCTAGGTTATGCCAAAAGTGCAGTTCTCTAAATTGGCACACAGCTTGGGTTGTCGCAGTGTTTGGAGAACTTGTCAGATGTGGTGGAGGTGGTCTTCCTAACTCTGGTTGAATATTAGGATGTCATCCAAGTATACCACTACTAATGAGTTGGTGAAAGGCTGCAAGATGTCATCCATTAGGCTCATGAAGGTTACAAGAGCATTCGTAAACCCGAAAGGCATAACTAACCATTCAAAAAGACCCTCCTTGGCTTTAAAGGTAGTCTTCCACACATCGAAGGGCTCGATTGGTACCTGGTGATATCCAGACTTCGAGTCAATCTTGCTGAAAAATTACCCCCCCTTGAGTTGGTCCAGAAGGTCATCAATCTATGGGATTAGATACCTACTCTAGACAATGATCTTGTTCAGCGCCTGATCGTCAATACAGAGTCTCCAAGTCCCATCCTTCTTCTATACCAACACGATTGGGCTCCCATAGGGCAATGAGCTCAACCGGACGTGACCTTTCTACAACAACTCCTCAATCTGCCTCTTGATTTCATCATTCTCCAGAGTAGAGCGTCAATAGATTAGTTCATTAGGAAATAATGCACCTAATGTTAGATCGATGGAGTGCTTGACCTGACAATGCAGAGGCACCCCTACAATGGACGTGAAGATGTTCTCATACTCCTCCATGACCCTGTCCATCTTTTTTTATTGTGTGGATGGGCCCTATCTGGAGGTCATGGCCACCATATTCTTATTTCCCTAAGGGTGTATCATTAGGAAAACAAATTTCCTATTTTGGAAGTGAGCTTACTACATTGTTTTTCAGTAACCAAAGAGATGGCAGTAAGTGGTGCTACGTCTGGTATACTACACAACTTATTTCCCAAGATAACAATAACAATGCAAGGCCTTGAATCATACACAAGATGTCGCTTCCACAAGTATGGTTAGTCTAATAATACATCACAAACATCAAGAGGAAAAACATCACATAATACCTCATCCATTAAGGGCTTGATGTTTTATGGTAGGCGACACTGTTGGCTGATGCAAAGATCCCATCCTTGGTGAAGCCACCTGATGGTGTATGATTATGGGTGTTTTGTGGTCAGTAAGCCCAACCGTTTCATGACCTCTATTGAAATGAGGTTTTTCGGCTCCCACTGTCAACAATGAACTGTAGTGGGGGAACCTTTACCCACATCTTGGAGTGGAAGAGATGGTACTCCTCCTCTAGATATTCAGGTTCCTCCTTCTATATCTTCATGGTGGGAAAAGTGGTGTTGGGCTCTCCATCGATAATATGCTTCCCTTTTTCATTCCCCTTATCAGGTTTTGACTCAGAGTCAGAACATGCAACTGATTCAAAAGCCTTTAGTTTAGCCACTAGTGACTTCTTGGCCCGAAACTCATTTGTGTTGTGAGTGAAGCTCTTATGGAACTCACACCACTTTCCCGTGCCCTTCTTTAGCTTCACGGTGTTGTTATTTTCTTGTGGCTTTGGGGGGTTGTCCTAGGCCACCCTACCTTGGCTTTGTCCTTTGTTCTATAGTTTGGGGGCACCTTTTCCTTGCTTCGGATTCACAGGTCCAAAGTCTAGGTTTTTCTGTTTAAGATTATGCTTGATCTTGACAGCATATCGGTATGCCATGCTAAGCAAGGACATGTCCAGGAACTCCATCTCATCCTAGATGTACCTGTGTAGGTAGGTGCGGTACTTGAGTACCAATGTTTTCTCAGAATCCTTGATACCCAACTTCATGTGAAGGGTATGAAAAACATTGGTAAACTCTTGCACATCTTGGTCCCTTCGTTGCCGCAACTTGGTCCACTATATGTATTTATCCTCATATCTTTTGATAGGGTAGTATTGCTCCTTGATGGCTTCTCAAAACAAATTCCAAGTGGGTGTGGATGAAAAAAATGAGGACACACTTTCATCCTTCTACTCATAATAGGTTTCCCACCAAACCTTGTTGTGGGGATGACTTTGAGAAGAGCAAAACTACTATTTTCCCAGCTGGAAAAATCATGAACAAAATAATATCCTTTTGGCAGATTTAACCATTTATCTACGATGTCTGAATATTTTTGGCCCTCAAATATGGGAATTTCAAAGTTTACTTGTATCTTAAAAATGAGTGGTGCCTCCACAGTGGCTATTGGATGTGGATGCATAGTTGGTGGGCAACCGTTGAAGGATCTGGGAAAATTTATCCATCATCATGTTCCTTTGTTTCTTGAGGGCCTCCTCAAGCAATATTTTGTTAGGCTCTCCTGCTCCCTCGACTTTCTTTTCTTCTCCCATGGGCGGTCGTTAGGGTTTGCGAGGCTGATCTTGCAAAGGTTCAACAAGATCGAGCCCTAACTCCTTATACCCTGACCTCGTTGGGGACATGCAAAGAAGGATCGAGAAAGAGAAGACTGCTTTGATACCACTGATATGAATTTAAACAAGAACACAACAAATTACAGATATAACCATAAACACAGAGATGCAGCAGAAATAAAACTTCATTTCATTCATATCAAAGAACTGAAATATGCTTGCATATATAATGGAAATAAACTAGCTCAAGCGATGGTAGCTTATCTCTGAGAAGAGATGTGGTGGCTACATGCCTGTGAACTGTGTCACAACGAGGCTTGAGGGCCTATTTATTATTGAGAAACAATGGAAAAATCCAAAAATAAAAAAAACTAACCCTAGGAGATGAAATGCCAAACTATGGGCCTCGTTGGGGTAAATTGCTACAACAGCTTCCCAGGGTTGTAACTTTGTCATACGATCTTCGTTTGACACATACAATACCTCTTTAGATAGATCTAACTGGGGACTACAACTACTGATAGCAAATACCGAGTTGAAAACTTGTATTAGCTACGAATACGAGTTTTCAACTTGGTATTCATTGTCAATAGTTGTAGTCCTTGGATAGATCTTTCTAACAAGGTATCATATGCATCAAATGGAGATTGTATGCCAAAGTTACAAGCTCGAGAAGTTCACGTATTAATTTACCCTAACGGGGCCCACAATTTGGCGTTTCATCTCCTAGGGTTAGGTTTTTGGATGTTTGGGTTTTTCCATTGTTTCTCAATAATAAATAGGCCCTCAAGCCTTATTGTAACATAGTTCAGAGGCATGTAGCCACCACATCTCTTCTTGGAGATCAGCTGCCATCACCCAAGCTAGTTTATTTCCATTCTGTGTGCAAGCATATTTCAGTTCTTTGATATTAATGAAATGAAGTTCTATTTATGTTACATCGCTGTGTTTATGGTTATATCTATAATTTGTTGTGTTCCTCTTTAAATTTGGATCACACTGGCTCAATCATCAACAATATGGTCAATTAACGGGTTCAGATAATTGTCGTTTAGACAAACATGATTGATGTCCTGATAATTGACACACACATGGATTTTTCCTTGTTTCTTCATGAAAAGAACAATATTAGAAACCTAGTCAGTTACAGGTATGGGATAGATGAAGCCAGCATTACAAGTTTTTCAACTTCGACTTTAATGGGGGCGACCTTCTTGGAATGAACAAGGCAAAGATGTTGTTGAACTGAATTAGCATCAGGATACATCTTAATTTCATGCACAATGATGTTCGGATCAATACCAAGCATTTCTTCATATGACCAGGAAAAAACATCTATGAATTCCTGGAATAGGGCTTTATAAGTCTTGACCTCATTAGGAAAGAAAGATGCATTGATATGTAGATTTTCAACAATGTTGAGTATAATTGAAATGTTAAGAAGGATAGTTTCTTCTATTTTCGATAAGATATTCTCAGAATTGACATCATAGATGGATGAAAAATTCGTATATAACTCAACAATATTGGGTTGATAAATCTCATTAAGATTGTCCTTGAAGGAATTTGGCAAGGAGGAACACTAATGATGGTCATCCCATGGAGCATTATAACACCCTCCTCCCACATCTACCCAAGTAACTAGCCAACTAGGGTAAACATGCGACGAGAGGCTACTATGATTGGATTCAATCTCCTATGTGACCTTAAGGAAGTGGAATTTGTTGTAACATATCTAGTATTAATAAGTTAGTATATAAGATATATAAATTTTGAAAATGTTAAGGTAGGATATGCATATAAAAGAAATAAAATTTGCTTAAAAAATGTTAGAAAAAATTGATTATGATAGGCATCCATATCAATAAAATGTGAGGTGTTAGTTGCTTTAAACAAAGAAGGTAGAATAAAATGTTAGGGAAGCTAAAAGAAAAAGGAAATAAGATTCATTTAAAAGTTTTGGAATGCATAAGGTTCTTAGCTCAAATGTACCATCATCATGTTGATCCTATGTTGCAAGAGCAGAAGAATTTATTGAAGGAGGTCAAGTTCCCATTCTTACACTAAAAATACCCTCCTTACATTATAATCCCATACATATTCATTTCCCTAATTCACTCCTTTGTTGCACACTCCCCTCATATTTTAATTCTAAGTCTTAATTCCTAGCACTTCATTCCCGACACATTATATTTCATTCCTTACCTCCCTACCATATAACTTTCCTAAGTTATATTCCCGACACATTATAATTTTACCCCATATATCCCGATTCATGTAAACATTGGATTAAAAGTTTTAACGTGATTTTGGGCCCCACCATTAGACGTTGGCTATCTTCTTGCTTATCCCTGACCATTAATTTTAATCCAACAACTCTTATATGATTTTAGGCCCCCTCCATTGTTTGACCTTTATCAGCAGTGGGGTCCGAAATGAGTTGTATTACCATACCACCCTATGTGTCACCATTGCAGGATTTCAGACCCCCCTCCATGAAAATCGTAAATAGCCTCAACCCCCCTTCAAAATTTGTTTCCTCAAAACAACTTACCAGTGATTGATGATTACTTTGCCATCCTGTCACTGCCACGTAGCCTGTTGTTGGTGAATTAAATCACCTCCCTCCATATTCCCATTATCCATTTATTTCAATCGCATGTTAACCTCACACCATCAAGGGTTAAATATTTTGTTATAAACTCATTTCAAGCCCTCCGTGAACTTCCTGTTTTCATTCCACAGTCTGCAGAGCTCAAATTACTGTCAATCTTCGGTCGCAGGATTCTTAAAGCACCACCGCTTTTCCGGGCTATGTTAAAGTTTACATATACACTTCCCATCTTCATATATTGGTTATAGAACCTTCTTTCCATTATAAACCCCTATTCTTTTGTTTATAATTTAAAATCTACTGTCAAATTACTGTCAATATGCCTCCTAAAGAAAAGAAGACACAAGAAGATGTTAACCCTCTCATTTTTCCATCTTTTGACATTCACCATATGCATTTAGCCAATAGAGACTATATGATTCACAAAACCAATTGTGATATTGATATTTTTGAATTATATTGTTGGCTAGAAGATAAATATATCAATCAAACCGATGAACTTCAACTATGGAAATCAAACCTTCTCTATTACATCTTTCCTCTCACCTTCAGTGCTCCAAATTTTATTAGAATATGTCAAGCTTCTTACCTTCCAGATCTGAGAGCCGTTGTCAATCCTCATGGCCAAATTCTGATCACTATAACCCCTGAATCCATTGACCAGATGATGCAAGCTCCAACTGTCAAAGATACCACTCGATTTTCTCATGAAGCCTTAGTTGAATTTTATCAAAAATCAGATTTTACCAAGAGAACTGAAACCCTGGAGTTATTCCTTTCAAAAGATGCCCCCATGCCTACAAATAATCCTCCCTATACTTCATCCCTTTTTCTAGAATTAGCCAAGAAAATTATCCCTCTGATTTCTTAGTTACTTGTCTATTACTCTAATGAATGGGTCAATGATTCCATTATTGGATTCCTGTCAATCTTTTCTAATGATGCCCAACCAACCATTGTGTTTAATTTCAGTCATTTTTTAGCAGAGTCCATTCACCAGGAGTTTGTGAACTTTGATAATCAAGAGGTTTTTAAATATACTTATGTTCTAATCTACATGTTCATATACTTCCAAGGAGATCATCTGAATATCTCATTGTATAAGTTAGATGATAAAGGAGAACAACAATCAGTAATATTTTAGACTACCATGGTGAGTAAAGAACAAAATGAATATTCATTTAAACAATTCATAGACATGTTTTTTCACCCTGTAATGAATATTTTGAGTGGCAGAATCGGTACCAGAATAAGTGAAGAAATTCAGAAAATTTTGCACCTTACACAGCAGGCACAGACTGGCGATTGGTATCTCTATGAGAACTACACTAAGAGTAGAGTTTTTGGTTGTGAACTACCACCTTTTAAGCTACCTAAATACCTCCCAATGAGGATTTTTGCGCTTGAGTATATCAAACAGATGATAAGCATGGACCAGATTCACTTTACATCTGCCAGAAAGAAATCACAATTCAGAATAAAGACATAGGTTAGTTAGTTTATTTGTAATAGAAGGGTAGCAGGAGAAGAAGCAGAGAAGATATTGAAAACCATGAAATTTGATTTTAGTTTTACTTCATCTTATGACCCATTAGGAATCATTTCTAAGTTAAGAGTCGACACCAAATCTACACCTTACTTTCATATAGCAAGGCCAGAGATTGAACAATACAAAAATCAAATAAAATGGCTACCAAATACTCTATGGGAACTTGAAGAGCATCAAGTGTCTACTTCTGCAGTGCATACACCTTCCCTACAAGAAAAGAAGACAACAAAGAGAAATAGAGAGGAAGTGTCTCCCATGGAAACTAACATCATCAACTCAGGGTTTAAACTTATCTAGAGGAAAAAGTCTAAACTCAATTCAAGGCTGAACCTCAGCAAAGATTCAGAATAGCAACAACTTAACACTTCAAAGGAAATTCCTGAAACTACATTAGGAGAAGATAAATCAACAGATCCTCTTAATACTTCAGCACCTTGTCAAAATCAGTAGTTGCAGATCACACAAAAACAAGCATCTTCATCAAGTGAGCCTGAGAAAATTACAATGGACATATACAAAGAAATCAAGCTAAATAATGAAGCTTTAAAAATCAATATTTGTAATCAATTTTGGAGCAGACATCTAGCACACAGAGCAGACTATCAATTTCCTTTGATTCAGAGAAAGGAAGAATGCACATGGCATTTCTCCAAGCTCAAGTACCTCAGCAAAAAGGAGAGGTAGATTACAAGAAATCCACTCTTGAGTTTGGTATTAAGGATGTGCATTTAATTGATCAAATGGAAATGCACAAACAGTTAGGAGAGATGATATTTTCCTCCGTTACTAACACTACCATGACATTGTCTAGATTACAGACCACATTTGCCACCATTCGATCACATCTTGACATGGAGAAGATTTCTTCTCATGCCAAAGACTCTAGGATTAAAACAATAGAAGACTTGGTAATCATATTGGGTTATGACCCTGCAAATGTTAAAACTGTAGAGGAATTAATAAAAAAGAAGAATGAAGACATTTCTGCATTAAGGAAACAACTCAAACTCCCAGCAATTGAAGATCCTTTGGCTAAGGAAATGAATGAGACAAAGAACCATAAGGCATATATGATGAAGATCATTATTGAACAAAATTCACAAATAAGATAGATGGAAATCCAAGTAGAAAGACTCATTGAAGAAGCCAAGAAATCAGCTGTTGCTCTACAAGAACTTGCAGTCACTGCTATTCCTTCATCTATACCTACCACAGTCGCTAAACGAGATGCTATAGAACTGGCCCAACTAGTTTAGAAGATGACACTTCAATCCGAAGAAATTCAAAAGTTGGAGAAAAAAGTGAAGCAGCTGGAAGACATTAAAAGTGGCTCAGACACCAATCATTGAGTTGAACTCTAGAGAGCCCAAACTCAGATTGAGAATTGGAAGAAGTCAACAAATGAAAATGGCATTGTCACTCCCCTGTCTCAGGTTAAACAAATTGTTCGGGATAACATCATCAATGAAATGAAAGAAATTTGGCCCTGCATCCAAATTATATTTCAACGGAAAGAACTGGTAGAAAAAGACAACAAAGCTATTTCTGAAATAAAATATCTGTTAGGAACAATGTGTGCAACAACAAACAAAATCATTAGATTTTTCAACTCCAAGGATAAATATGAGCTCGAAGAATTGGGAGTAGAAGACAGAACTGAAACAAACCTTGAAGTAAAAAAGGTTCATACTAACAAGAACTTAGTAACATAGTTAGAATAAAAATGCCACACTCTGGAATTTGGCATTAATAGGTTTCTGTTAAGAATTCATGCATTGATTAAGAAAGGATTGCCTTCTATTTTTGTGTTGAATGACAAGATGATGGAAAAATAAATTATATTCAAAGACTGCAGGAAAACATGAAAACCTGTATTGCTACATCATCTTCAATCAAAGGATCAATCACTGGTAGAGCTTTATATGAAGCAATTGAAAATATTTGTTTTATTCAAAATGAGATTCAACATGTTTTTCTAGTAAAACCTACCTTTACTAAACACACTGATGTAGATGAAATCTACCAAAAGGCTATAAAGTTAACAATTCCAAAGACAGAACGTTGGGAGAAATTGGAAGAATATCGAAATGAATAAATCCTGCCAGCATATTATTCCAACACCTTCATCACAACAGTCAGTTGCCAACGTATGCAGAAAAAGAGGTGACTCAACAACAGATTCCAATAGAACAGGGCCAGAATGCAGATGCATTCTTCCTATATCGAATCCTTCAATTATGTTTTAGTTTTAGATATTTTAGCATGCCTAGTCAATGAGGCATTAATTGTAAAACTCTTCTTGTATAAATACTTCATTCTGATAAAGAATTAGGGGTTGCACCTTCGAGTTAGTTTTTGAATAGAATTGAACTAAGTTGGAGCTTTTTGAATTTCAATAAAAGATTCTAAGTTATCTGCACATGGCTTGTCTTCTAGTGAGTTCTTCTTTGTGTTTATCATAATTGTTTTCTTCATATAATTTATCTTATAGACAGTTATCCAATTAAAAACCTTAATTGAGTATCAATTTCATTTTTAATTCGTTGTGAATTGTAATTTAATTAAGAGATTAAGTTACAGAGTTGTTTTCCTCTATTATTTCCTTTTGAAACTTAAATTTCATTAGGTTTTTGTTATAATTTAGTTATATTATGTTGATCATTAAAAAACAATTTTAATGATTTCCTCTTGCAAGCGATTAAGTATTCTGCCTGAATATATGATCATTTACATTTCATTTTTCTTCTAAAATCCATCACAAGTAACATTTAAACTACTATGTGCAAATAAAAAAATATCCCTTCATTTATATTTAAGTCCTTTCTAAGTTTTAGAAACACATGTTTTAATTAATTGTTCTTTAGTCATCCACGAAATCAAAAAACCTAAAATATCTTAGATTCTTTGGCATAACCAACTGACCTAGGGTTATCTCAAAGGACAACATCAGATTGGCTTCGTTGCTGAGGACACTATATTTTCCCTAGGACAATGAAATTCCTATTCCTTTAAGCTGACTAAAGGTCTAGACAGGTCAAAATCTTTCACCTGGTGACCCCACTATACCAAACCGACACCTTTTAAGCACACTAGATCTCATTCTGAATCTGACACAGTTAGTCCTTTGTCAGATCTAGAAAGACTTGTGAGAAAGACAAATTCTAGAAGAAGACATCAACCATATTCTTCTACATCAGCCTTACAGTCTGAAGATATATTACAATTTTATCCTTATAGTAAAATTCCATCCAATCTAGAGTAAACTCGCTTATCACCAAGGGTTTTTGAACTCTTAGATAGGGGAGTTGATTTAAAATCAACTTTCCTTATTCATTCACTTGAATCTCATCTAGAATCCCCACTTCCACCAGGATCATCTAAATATGAGTCTGACCTCGGTGTTCATTTACCTGAATATATCCCCCGCCACTTATTCATTTCATTCCACTTCTGAACAACCTAAATTTTGTACTTCTAAACAACTTGAAGGGACCTTTTCTATATATTCAAATCCACTCTTTGAAACTGAAGAGGATATACATTCTTAGGTCCACTAGTTCGTTATTAAGAATCCTTTAAAATCATTCAGGAAATCTCCACACTCTTTATCTCCTCATTCTTCACCCCCACATAGTAATTCACCCCTACTATCACCATCTTCCTCTTCTCTATCATCATCTTCATCACCCATTCATACACCCTATACTCCTCCTACTATCATGGCTTTTCAACCTATTGTGTAGGTAAGGTATGCTGCACTAGTACTTCCTCAGAATTTGGTTAATTTTCCTGATGGTTACCTTAAACATTTACCCAGATTCAATGGAGAAATAGGCCCCTCAATTGAAGATCAAATTTCAGCCTTCCTAGACTTCTCTGACAATATGAACATAGAGAAATAAAATGCCTACATGAGGCTTTTTGTACAATCCTTAGTGTTACACAAAAATCTGTCACCATGACTATTTGCAGTCAGTATGGCTCCATCATTAACCATACTGTCCTCCTTGGCAAGTCTCATACCTCAGCTCCTCATGTCAAGCTTCAAAAAAGAGAGAAAGTCCTTTAAAAAAGCATAAAACTCTGGTTCCGCACTTTCTCCTACTATTTCCTGCGGTCCTGCACCCCATGTTCATATTACCTGCGGACTTGCCCGCTCTGTATCTAAAGGGATGGGTGTGGACCCCTGTAAAAGTCAAAAGGCACAAGTTTAAGTTCAAAAAACTTACTTGTGGTTGATTCTAGATGATTCTAGAAGGATTCTTGATGTGGATGGTTTGCTCCTAGGTGGTTCATGCATCCCAATATTGAAGGAGCTAATCCTTGATGAGAGGAGTTATCCCTTTGAAGAAGGAGCTTATCCCTTTGAAGGTGGACCTAGTAATTTCCCTCCATTGCACTATAAATTAAGGGATTGGGCTGGTTGCTAGGGAGGTTAGAAGCTGAACATTTCTAAGGGTAAATGCTGGTGAAATTGAGACTCCCTAGTTATGCTTGAGAGGAGAGATTACATACCTTTTTGGCTTCATTGGGAAGTGAGTGAACTTGTCAAAGTAGAGGAAGCTTCTTGCTGGACCCTGGGAGGAACTTGTACAGCATCAAGGCACAGGTTGTAAAGTTATTCTTGTTTTAAATTAATACAATCAAGCTCATTTTTCTTAAAAAGTTGTCTTATGTGATTTGTTTCATAATTTCCTTGATCATTATGATGGATATGCTTTATTATATTGGTTTTTCAGGTGCTATTTAATGTGTGTGATTGTTTGTGTATGCAGATTCTACATCAAGGAGCTCACTTGGATCGAAGGAGCTTGGCTTCTACAGACTCGCACAGGACCTAAGGTAAGCCTAAACACTTGTTTGCCTCTATTTTAAATTGCATATTTAGTGAAAGATAGGGTTTGCTTGGTGCGTTTGTCACTAGATATCTTTAGATACTAGGGAGGTCGATCTTGTCCGCAAGATTGACTCATTCCATGTGACAAAATGGCGACTCTGTTGGGGATCTGATTTATTTGATTTTTCCTTGTTTGTACTTTGACCTGAGGAACTGTATTTCTGTTTCTAGTTTTTGGCTTGAAAATTGTGGGATTGGGTAGATCTACTTGATTTTGAATTATTTTTTATTTTTCATAGTTTTGGGAGAGGATCACACCCTCTGCTTTAAGCACAGTGCGGACTTGTCCGCACTTTTTCTTTGTGCACAGAGCGGGACCGCACCTGTGTAAACAGGATGCCTGCGTACCCTGTCAAAATTTTGAGAAATTTCAAATTTTCTCTTTTTTATCAGTTTAGAATTTGTTTATAGGATTTTAGCTATTCCCCAGACCTACTTGTTACTTGTCAGAAGCTTTCCTTGGTTTGATTCCACTAGCGTTAGGGTTTTAGGTGAAATTCATAGAAATTTTGCGCATGGGCTTTGATTTTCATCCCGGTCTTGTAGTAGCTCGGAGCTTGAAAACCTTAGATACCTTAGATTACCTTGGTGTTGACTGGTTTTATGAGTCTAATCTTTTGGTAAAGTCTACCCTTGTTGAGAAATCTTGTTTTGTTTTTCTCCTTCGCAAAACTTCGAAAAGCTTGTGTTCAAAGTGTGAATTTCATTTAAAAAAAAAAAAACAAAAGCTGATTGTTTTTTGACTGATTTGTGATTCTGGACAAATTAGTCCTTAGTTTGATTGTCGCTAAGTAAAACATCCTTGAAATTACATCTCGTAAGCTTTTACTTCATAGGTTTTTACTTTCATAGGTTTTTAGGCTTTGTAGATCTCGAAATTAGTTTTGTTAATGGTTTTGAGTGTTTTATAAAAAGATAAAAAATCTCTTTTGAAGAAAAAGTTTGTTTTGTAGTATTTGAGTTTTGGATAAGAGAAGGGAAATTTTTGTGAAAATAACTAATTGTCTCATTTTGAGTGTTTTGGAAAGACAAAAACTCTTCTTTTAATTTCATTGTTAAAGAAAGATTTGTGTTTACAAGTTTTTTGCATTCTCAAACTCTCTCTTAGCTAGAAATTCATCAAAGGGAAAAGATTGCTTTTCATCTTAAGTGCATATTTTTTAGTGATTTCGAGTCGAGTCTTTACACCACGAGTTTCATCTCCGCCACCTCTTGACTTAAAGAAAAACCAATAAAATTAACGCTTAAAGTAAAATCAACTTAGTAATCTTTTATTTCTTAGGGCTCTTTATCACCAACTAGC
Organism: Pinus tabuliformis; assembly: GCA_031772625.1. Classification (NCBI taxonomy): domain Eukaryota; kingdom Viridiplantae; phylum Streptophyta; class Pinopsida; order Pinales; family Pinaceae; genus Pinus; species Pinus tabuliformis. The sequence goes on along the minus strand of CM062811.1, from coordinate 665,428,530 downwards.
TTAGGCTAGTGTCTTGGAATAGGTTTTAGTTAACACTCCAAGACAGTAAAACAAACAAGTAGCTTATCTTGTGGTAGGATTAAATCCAATTGTTACATCTATACTCTGGGAAAGCTCCTCTTAAAGGAGAAGCACGAGATCGTGTCTGAACCAGTGAGGGGATCAATCCTCCTTCATTGGGAATGACGCCAGATATTCACGTATTAAAAACAGTAAACCTCGGATTAACCATTGTCGAGGAGCCTGGGGTCACTTGTTGGTAAACCTTGGATTATGTCAAGGAGCCTTCAAGGGGATTGAGCTTGTTACTCTGCCCTTGCGTGCATATCGGATCGTAGACTGTTCCCCCAGGTATATGTGTTGCCGTTGGTAACCATAGTGACCATAATCTATAGGATTCTTCCTAAGGTGACGGTGGAGGGAAGATCCCACTGTACCTGGAACAGACGTCCGCTAGACTCACTTGGATTTTCTGGGGGGTTCACTTCACTCGAGATGGTTTAGTGGAGGAACTTGTGCTAGTCTATTCATTAAGCAGGTTGCCGGGGTAACTGTTCCAACTGCCATTTCTATATTGAATTTTGCGATGTTGGATTTCATCACCAACTAGTGTTTTCAGTACGGAAAGTTACTGTTTGTGTGTGGTTTGACTCCTTAGATTCTTTAGGCGTGTGCATCAAAATTGTTTGGTTCTTTAGAGGCTTTAGGTGGTTTTCATTGAGATTTTACTTTGTTTGCGTGTGAAGTAGTTAAAGTTTTTAATCGTGGCTGAATTACCGAGGCAGTCCCATAGACTTCGGGGCCAACCTCCTAAGTTTTCACCGAGCCAACTAGAAGGGCTACGAGCCCTTGTCACTCGTAGTGATAGTAGAGTAGGGTCACTTGAAGAAGGAGAGTCTTCTTTGGTGGTACATCCTGATTACCAAGCTTTAGTAGCAGATTATAATCCGCAGTCTATTTCATTTTTTGAAGTTACCGGTAGTTATTCATCTACTAGCGAGTTAGCCGAGGAACCTGAAATATCTGAACCGAAAACTGAACCTCCTGCTACTCCAACATCGGGGTTAGCCTCTCCAACTTCTAGTGGTCCTGGTTCACCCAGGGTAGAAAGAGTTATTACCCAAAATCTTCCTTCTGGACTTATTTCCATCGAAGAACTTGTTACTCCAGAAGAGGAAGGTATTTCTATCCTTGAAAATCAACCAGTTATAGAACTTAGAGAGCGTAAATCCATTTTTTACAGTCCACCTAGGAGTGAAGCTTGGTATCTTTCATTAACTAATTTTTTGGAAAACCTAGGACTAAGTTTTTCACCACCTCGTATTCCTTTTCACCCAACACCTAGAGGTTATTATCCTCCGTTAAATATGTCGAGACAGTCATCCATGTTTTCTCAATCTCTAGAAACGTTTTTACATGGCGGTCCTTCTGTCCCCTCTGGGTATCAGTCTCTTGCTGTTACTTTTTCGGGAGCATCTCCTCAACCTAGTCAACAAGGGTTATTAACTGGAAATAACGAAACTAAACCGTTGAGTGTAGAAAATATTCTTATGATGTCAGGTACTGTTCCTAATCTCAACCTCAAGGTGGCCAGTTACCGCCTGAGGGGCAGCCTCAAGGTCCTCAAATATCACTTGGGGGGCAACCTCAAGGTACCCAATTATCGCTTGGGGGGCAACCTCAAGGTACCCAATTATCGCTTGGGGGGAAACCTCAAGGTCAGTACATACCTACGGGATAGTACATTCCTCAAGGCCAACCCCAAACTCAGTATGTACCTCAAGGTCAACCCCAGTACCAATATGTACCTCAAGGTCAACCTCAATATCAGTACGTGCCTCAGGGTTATCAACCCCAAGGTCAGTACCCAACCCAAGGTTTCCAACCACCTTCCGGTCAGTCATTTGTTCAAGGAACTGGAAATGTACCTTTGAATTATCAATCCTACCCTCAACCTGGTTATGGTCCTCAATATGCTCAACCTGCTATGGGTCCATACCCCGGAATGAATTTAGTGTGGAATCCATCACAATCTCAACCAGTCTTGTAGCCGAATGTGCAGTTGTCATCTCAAACTGGTCAGCCCTTAGTTTCTGGTCCAACCAAGCAACCTGTCCAGTCTACTATTCAAACTTCTGCACCTTCTGTAGTTTCTCAACCTGGGCCTAGTACACCTTGTACTCCGCCTCAAACGACTGTTGCAACTGCTGCAACATATGTTCCATCTACCCCACCTACGTCCGGAGTATCTATAGCCCCGGTTTCTACTGCTCCAGGGTCAATTCCTCAAATATCTTTACCTCAGTCTGGACCCACAATCTAGACTTCGGTTCAAATGCCTGTAGGACAACCTGGTCCAAGTACGGTTGTCACAAGTCAACCTCAATTTACTTATCAACCGTACCAGGGACAATACCAATATGGTCTCGCTGTGTATCAGCCAGTCTATCAGTATCAATTGTACCCTGGGTATACATATCAACAACCTCAACAACCCCAGTATGGTCCGGTTAATCCTGATTTTCCGGGAGGATATAATATCCCAAATGCAATTCCCATTCCTAGTTATCCTGGATATCCTCCTCCTGGGGCTGGTCTAATGACCCAGGGTTTCAGAGACCCTAATCGTCAGTTACCGTTTATCGCAACTTTAGATTTGCCTGACTTTTCGTGCCTTACGAACGATCCAATTAACTATCTTCCGTTTTGGCCGCCAATGCCGAATAAGTTGCCTAGTGATATTTCCAGGTTTGAAGGAAAACCAGGAGAGGACCCGTCAAATCATGTGATGACCTATCCCCTCTGGTGTGCCTCTAATTCCATTTCAGATGATTCAATCCGTTTAAGACTTTTTCAATGCACTCTAATTGGTCTTGCAGCCAAGTGGTATATAGAGTTACCGCGAGCCACTTTTTATAATTTTAGTCAGTTAGCTACTTCATTTTTAACTCATTTTCAGTTGCGAGTCAGGTATGACAATGACACTGAGTTATTAACTTCATTAAAATAGTCAACGTCCACTTACATTTCAGATCACATTCATGAATGGAGACATCGACGACGTTTAGTGAAAGTTTTTATCCCAGATCAAATCTTAGCTGAGCGGTTTGTCAAATCGTTATTACCAAAAATAACTAAGGATGTAGCTAAAGCCAGAGTAGTTACTGAAGAGAAAGTAATTGCTCAAGCATAGTACCTTGACTTAGTTTACACGTAGTCAGGTACGTTACATGAGAAAATCCCCGATCTTCCCAAACAAAATCAAATAGATGCATCTCCTTCAGGGTCTCATGCTACTGATGGCATGCTTGGTACGGTTAATACTAAAAGTAAGAAGAAATCCTCCAAGAATTCTTCTCCTATCATCACCTTACCTGATTCCCCGACAGGAGATTCTTCCGTGGACATTTCCACCGATATTCATGTTGTAGAGTCATCTACAGCCAAATCAAAAACCGGTGGTAAAAAGAAAGGGAAGAAGAAAAATAAAGCAAACAAAAATTCAAAAGAGAAACCCGAAAAAATGGAATCGAATGATGAGAAACGCAAACCTCGTTATCCTTGTCTCGTTTGTGAAGAAGAACATTTTACAAGAGACTGCCCTCATCATGCAGAGTTTGCGAAAATTGTCAAAGGTTCCCGAACGCCTGCTGTTTTGAAGGATCCTTTTCCTAGTCAAGACACTAAGATGATAGGTTCTTCCTCGAATGCCTCTGAAGAACCCATAATGATGATGTCCCATGTTAGGATTGCGACTCGATCGCAAGATTATGGAAGTAAAAGTCCTGTTGATGGCAAGGAAGCAGAATCTTCTAATTCGAATCCATCAACTTCAACTCCCGGTTCCGATCCACTATAGATCGAGAAACCTAATCCAGACTTAGTAATCAAACCGCCCGCCAAGGGTATACTTCGGAAGTCTGCTTTCAATCCTCATGCGAGAGCGGCTCAGAACTATAACATTGTTGAAGATTTAGCTATTTCTCCTTTGGCAATGTTGGCTTTGGAGGTGCTGCAATCATGTCCAGCACAGCGTAAATTACTATTGTCGGCTATAGGAGCTGTTGACGTTCAGGACTCGAACCTAATAATTTTTGATCTAGAAAATAGTACACCTCGTTTGCCTCATCAAATGGCTTTCCAGATTCCATTGTTAGTAAAAAACAGGCCCTTCTATAGGATTGTGCTTGATGAGAGAGCCTCAACGTGTATTATGTCGATCCAGTGTTGGAGATCGCTTGGTTCTCCTACACTTAATCAATCCCTGACAATTCTGAAGGCCTTTGATGGCCGTGGGTTTCATCCTTTTGGCATTCTACAGGATTTGCCTATAGGGGTTGAAGGAAAAATTGTTAATGTAGATGTGGAAGTGGTCGATGCCCCTTTGGATTACAAACTTCTCTCGGGTCGTAGTTGGTCTTACGCTATGCCAGCTGTCGTTTCATCGGTCTTCCGTCTTGTGAAGTTCCCTCATAATTGGAAGATCGTAACTATAGATCAGCTGACTTACTTTTCTTCCAACCCAGCCTCTTCTGAAAGCATTCAACATGTTGGTAAAACAGCCATCCCTTATAAGGATGTTGGGGTAGGACTCGTTAAAGATTCCAGTTTACTGGGAACTTTTTCTTTCCCTCCTCCAAATGTAACATCTTATGTCGCAACCATTCATATGATTTCATCGGACACTCTTATTTATGACGATCCTTGGATCATACCCTCTGAATCTGAAATAGATTCATTCGGTGATGCTATGCCTTTGAGTCCATATGAAATTGCGTATCAAACTGTATAGTTGTTTTCCGACCCATCTTCGACCCAGCTTGACTCAATGAACGTAGTCTATGACAAATCATTTCCAACCTCGAACTCAGATCTAGTAACGTTTTTTGATCCTGTTCACACTGATGAGCAAATTCGTGAAATCCTATGTGTTGATGACTTACCATGGGAAGATCTTCATCACAGATCTTCGTTTTTGCCTGAGATCGATCGATTTGAAAATGATTTTTCATCAATTTTTTCAATCGACTATGTCAAGGAACCTCAGAATCCAATGAGCCATCCTGATTCCAAGTTAAATTTGGGAAACATTTCTCGAACTGTTCCTATCGACATTTCGGTTAAGCCTGGAATTGTTGAAAACGTTCATATAGGTGCCTCTTGTACAGAAAATGAAAATCAAACATATAAGGCCCTATTTCAAGAATTCCGTGATGTGTTTGCCTGGTCATATGAGGAAATGCCAGGAATTGACCCCGCTATTGTAGTTCATGAGATAAAAACTTACCCGGATGCTAAACCTGTCCGACAACGTTTACGTCAGATTCACTCGCGAAAAGCTACTGCCATTAAAGCAGAGGTTGAAAAATTACTTAAAGCAGGGTTCGTATATCCTATTCCGTTAACGGATTGGGTATCGAACATTGTTCCTGTTAATAAAAAACAAGGAACAATAAGAATATGTATCGATTATAGGGATATTAATCGAGCCTGTCCAAAAGACAATTACCCAACACCCTACATCGATCAAATAATTGACGATTGTACCGGTAGTGAACTGTTTTCCTTTATGGACGGTTTTTCCGGGTACAATCAAATAAATATTCTACCTGCAGATCAACCAAAAACGGCTTTCATTTGTCCATGGGGGACATTTGCTTATTTCAAATTACCTTTTGGGCTCAAGAATGCCGGGGCAAATTTTCAAAGGGCCATGTCTTATGCGTTTCATGACATGAAGCACATTGTGCAACCTTATCTCGATGATTTACCTGCTCATTCATTAAATCGAGCTGATCATCTCATCCATTTACGAGCAATCTTTATGAGGTGTAGGCATTATCGGATTTGGTTGAATCCACATAAGTGTGTTTTCTGCATAGAAACGGGTTGGTTACTAGGATTTGTTGTTTCGAAAACCGGCATTCGCGTCGATCCCTCGACAGTGGAAGCGATCATCAAATTGCCTCCTCCTTCGAATCTGTGCCAACTCCAAAGTTTGCAAGGGAAAGCAAACTTTTTATGAAGATTCATTCCTAACTATGCCGAGATCACTAAGGGTTTTACCCAGTTGTTAAAACAGAATACATCATTCTTTTGGGACGAGATAGCTGACAAATCTTTTGATGCTTTAAAACATGCGTTAACCCATGCACCGCTATTGCATCCGCCCAACTACAACTAGGACTACTTCTTATATCTCGCCGCTTCGCATTCCACCATCGGAATGGTGCTAGTTCAGGAAGATGAATTCAGTAGTGAACATGTAATATATTACCTTAGTCGGACCTTAAATCCCACTGAGCTAAAATACTCACATGTGGAGAAATTGGCCTTGGCAGCCGTTCAAGTTGTCCAGCGTTTTCGTCATTACATTTTACTACGCAAAACTACAGTAATTTCCGATTGCAACCCTATGATCTATATTCTAACTAAACAATTGCTAGGGGGCAAGTACTCCAAATGGATTGTCATCCTGCAGGAGTTTGACTTGGAATTCGAAAAGTCTAAGTCAAAGAAATCTTTAGTTTTTGCAGAATTAATGTGTGACTTCCCGCATGCTAATACGGAAATAGTGGCAGAGGAACCCATTGTAGACGAATCTTTATTTCTAATCAGCACTTTAGATCCATGGTATGGAGATATCATCACTTATCTCCAAACCCAATCCTTTCGGCCCGAAATTTCACGATCAGAGCGTCGAAAGATACGATTCCAACCCCAACAATTCAAGATTATTGGAGATACGCTTTATCATCGTGGGGCAGACTCCGTCCTTTGACGTTGCTTAATTCATGAGGAAGCCGAAAGGGTTCTCAATGACTATCACTCTGGAGCGTGCGGTGGTCATATGTCTGGGTTTGCCACAGCCCAAAAGATATTGCGCGCTGGCTATTTCTGGCTGTCTTTGTTTAAAGATTGTATTAATGTGGTCCGAAAATGCCACAACTGCCAAATTTTTGATCGAAAGATGCGCGCTCCACCCGCTCCTCTCCACCCTATAATTGCCGTCGCTCCTTTTGCGAAATGGGGTATCGATTTTATTACATGTAACCCTCACTCGGTCGGGGGGCATGCGTACATTATCCTTGCGGTAGATTATTTCACCAAGTGGGCCGAGGAAATGCCTACATTTGAGGCAGACGGCAAAACTGCTGCGATTTTCGTATTCAATCATATAATTGCTAGGTTTTGTGTTCCACAAGCAATCATCACTGATCATGGACGTCATTTTTGAAACATTATGATGATAAAACTTACAAACCAACTTGGCTTGCGTCATGATAGTTCAACGCCTTATTATCCACAAGCTAACGGTTTGGTTGAAGCCATCAACAAAGTTTTGGTTATCATGATCTGAGGAATCATTGGGATTCATAGGTCAAATTGGCATCACATGCTATTTTCAGTGCTTTGGTCATACCGAACCACAGTCAAAACGTCTACTGGTTTCACTCCTTTCCAACTAGTTTATCGCTTGGAAGCTGTGCTACCCATTGAATGCGAAATCCCGTCATTGTAAATGGCCATCGAATTACTTCTAGCCACTTCCGAAGAGGAGAGACGTTTATTATACTTAGTTTAGCTAGATGAGAGTCGACGAGATGCTGCATTAGCAATCGGAGCTCATGCAAAACGTATTAAAGCTCAGTATGATAGAAATGTTACCCCTCGAAATTTTTCGGAAGGCGACCTAGTTTTATTATACGATCAAGCAAATGATAAATTAGGTGCCGGAAAATTCGTACCCATGTGGCATGGTCCTTATGTTGTCAAGCGAAAACTAGCAAAAGGGGCCTATGAACTGGTAAACTTTGACGGGGTCTCTTTAGGTAAACCCAGAAATGGTCTTTACCTGAAGAGATATTATGCTTAAATTTGGGTGTGGAGAATTTAGTTAGGTTAGTTTTTAGATTAAAAAGTGTGCTTAGCTTAGAGAGTGTTTTCTGTCGTTGTTTTGCTTATCTTGATATTGCAGATGTCGACGTCTCTCCAAACATATATTGGTTTTGCTGATGGCGCTCGTCGTAATACACGGAACATTTCTTCCGCAGCCTGGGTCATCTATTCGCCCTCTGAAGAGTTGGTATCTATGCATGGGGTAAGCCTCGGTCAAACAACAAACAACATTATAGAGTATAGTGCAGTGATTGAGTTATTATCCGAATCCATCTCATTTGGGATTCAGAGTTTGATAGTGAGGTTAGATTCTGAACTCATTGTGTTACAGCTTAATAGAGTATATGCCATTAGAAATCCAGTATTATTGAGATTATTTTTGAGAGTTCATCTCTTGGAACGCGAGTTTGATTACATTGAATATCATCATACTCCAAGATATTTAAACACATTAATAGATGCAATTGCTTCTCAAATGATAAATAGACATTTGCAATAATCATACATGTAAATTTAAAAACATGCCATAATATGTTTTACAAGATAAGCTGGTAATAATGATATAGTATAGCAGTGTGTCAAATATACATCGTCTTCGATCATAGGTTGAAAAATACCTTATGATCGGCAAAAATGATAGTACAAAAAGCAAAAATGTCATATGTGTCTACATCAAGCAATCATCCTATCACTAGTGATGATCACGATACAGAACCACTGTACGGGCCACCCTACAAAGGAACCTCCTAAAATGTCTTGGGACCCTGATCACATAGCACTGCATCCGACGAGGAATGTCATCTATGGTGGTCTCCAGAATATCTGCTGTCAGTCACTCTAGATGACTCTCCAACTCGGCCAAAGTCTCTGTGGCTTCGTCTTGTGGGGCCGGTGCCGCTGCAACTGGTTGCTTTCTCTCGTAAGGCCGGAGATTGGCTGGTCGCCATGGGCCTACATCTGCATTTGAAATTTTTACTATCAATTTTGGGACGAAATTAAAACAAAAAAATATTAAATTAGAAAATGTCAAAAATTATGTTACCTGAATCATCCCATTGATCTCCTGGTGGAAGAGCCATGTCCGGGTCACCACGGAAATCTACCCCGGCATAAGGAAAGTCCTGAATAACAAATACTTGGTTCTCTAACCAATGGAAATACTCAGGAGTGAATCGAACAACTTCCATCCCCTCCTCAGGATGACGAGCCATAACTGCAACCCATCGCATCAGTTTGGGCTCTCGAGGAAGCCCAATCTCCACGGTGAGATGCTGCGGGATCAACATCGGAACCCTCTCCAAGAAAAAACTCACAACTAAAGCACCATATCCAAAAGTCTTCACTTGTTTGTTTTTGGCTCTGGTCAGTTGGCCTTTTATGTTAGCCAACACAGCCTCGCACCAGTTGAAGACGGTGCCTCGAAAGCAATCAACTGCCATCCGCATCTGGGATCCAGTGGCTATATGTAGTGCTGCGCTCCCGCAGAGCCTGGTAACTGTAAAAGAAATAACCATAAGTTCAGGACGGGATATGGTCTTGATATCTATCCCTTTGTCTCTGGTCTGGACATTGCACCACTCTAGCCGGAGGCTATCGACAGACTGGCCACCTGGCCTAGTCCCGAATAGAGTCAAATGTTCACCTCTCTTAGGAAAACCAGTTAGAAAATAAATGTCTTCCGGCTCCATTTCGAGCTGGTGACCACCTATGAAGAAGCACTGATCCTGGACGTTCCATCGATCTACCAGCCACTCCAAGAAGTCCACCTGGGTCCTCATGCCAAGTATGGCCCAGAATTTGTACAAGCCGCATGCCTTCAATGCATCGATCGAAGGTTGATGATTAATGGTGGCCAAATCCACATCTTCGTGCTCTCTCTCGCGCCAATCAAGCATGATGAGTAATCTACATACAACAAAAAGGCAAGTTAGAATTCCACAAAATGAAAAATTTTGGACCATTTTTGCGTTCTTTAGGTTTTCAAAACCATTGCACGGGGTCCGCACCCTGTCTTTAGAGACAGTGCGTAGGTCCGCACTCTGCCTTAAGGGAAGGTGCAGACCCCCGACCTTTTCCTAACTGCGAAAAAGTCGGGGTCCGCGGGTCCCCAGTGTTATGCCTGTGGACCCCGATGCGTGGGTTTTCAAACCAAAAGACCTCTAAAAAATAAATTTAAGGACCTAAAAATGAATTTTAAATGGACAGAAACGAAGAGTGGGATGTTGTGGATTACCTGGAGGAGACGATGTTCGATTCCAACGGTCGGACTTTCCGCAGTCTTCATAGGAAGTTTCTAACCAAAAGCCCTTTTTCTCACCTCAACAGTCAAACTGTAAAAATGAATTGGTAAAAGCCCTTTTTATAAGTTTTTTGGATAAATGAATTGTCAATTTGTTTATTTTTCACTATGGAAAGGTATTTTCGAAGCATTTTTATCCATTTCAAACAGGTATGAGTAATATTGCGGTTTTTGTGCAGGATAACAGATTTTTCAGGTAAAGCTGATCATTTTTGACGAAAAACATTAGAGTCATCTTTAAGCTCTTTTCTGACTCCTAAAACATGAAAATATCGCCGAGTTTTTCTTTTTAAACTCGTTAAAACGGAATTAAAAAGACGGTCCTCTTACAACCCTTTTCTGAGCGTAAAAACACGAAAAGATTGCCAGATTTTTGTCGTTTCAAATTTGATATTGGTAATAAAACGACGTGTCCTTGATCACTTTTTTACTTTTTCAGATCAAAGACACTAATTATGAAAAGTACTCCTTGGTCGTAATGATCAAGCGGTTCTCTCAAGTATTATTTTATACTTTTTCGGGCTTGAGAGACACAAATTTACGAAAAAAGACAACCATGGAGTTTCCTTAAGTTTTTCAGACTCCCTAAAATTGAAAAACACCGAGTTTCTCCTATACTGGACTCGTTAAAAATTAACAATAAAGGACCTGTTCAATTACAAATAGGAACGAACCACTCCTTCTTAGGGTTCGAATTTTAAACTAAGTTGGACTCATCCGAAGGATGAGCTTATAATCAAGCAAATGTTATCCTCCTCAAGCTTGTTAAAAATAAAGAGGTACTTGCCAGAAATGGTGGGGGAAAAGAGAGGAAAGTGAGCCTGTTTGTCATACTTTGTCTCAGAAAAACCTTATAACCACTCTTGAACACGACACTTTTTCATTCACCTGGGTTGGGAAATCCTTTGCCTAACAGTTGATCAAACCATATTGAAAGTCTTCAGCCGGTTTCTCGGTATTAACTTTGGGTCAATTGTCACCAAACCATCTGTTGTGTCGTTATGTGTTCAAGAGAGTTGTGCAAATAAGCCATTCATCTGCAAAATATATGTCATCCATCTTGACCATCCCCGAGTTAGTCCTTACAACTACATTTCTTCAACTTGATATATGATTTCATGTTGTGGGCTTGCCTACGACAGATCACTTTCTATCGACTTCAACTCATTATCTAGAAAGATGGTCTAGAAATCGTCAGTACCTTGGGATCTGCATGCCTCAATGGCTAGTTTCTCGTCCTCGACAACAGGTTGCATCATTGACCTTCGATCGAAGGACTCCATGACATGTTCGACATCAACACATCTATTCACATCTCATGGATTGTACTGAGTACTTTGAGAGCCATTGACATTAATGGTGTTTTCTCTCACACTTGTTAACAATTTACATCATTGACTAGTAATCAAGTGGTTTCTACCATGTCTGACTTCAACACATTCATTCACATGGATAGAATCATACTATTTCAGGAAGTAGAAATCAAGACCCTAGATCTAGTTTCCACCATCCAGGCTGCGATGAATTTTGTATTCATTGTACAGTGGACTATTCATAAACAGATGGATGCGCCCATACTGTGTCTACATGTGTCTATGATTATGATGTATTACGAGATCGTTCCTGTATCAGAGCAGTAGTTAGTTTGCTAGTTAGTTTTGATCTGAGTATGGGAATGCCTACCTCAGCGATGATATGATCTCATATATATATTTTGTATTGAATGTTTACAGGTTCCAACCGGGCTCTCCACAAGATAATCCTCGAAATGATAACGTACTTCACTCTTCCTATATGATACATGAAACCCTTATCTACTACAGACTTCGCACTTTAGGGGGCAATCTGTTACACAAAAATCTGTCACCATGACTATTTGCAGTAAGTATGGCTCCATCATTAACATACTGTCCTCCTTGGCAAGTCTCATACCTTAGCTCCTCATGTCAAGCTTCAAAAAAGAGAGAAAGTCCTTTAAAAAAGCATAAAACTATGGTTCCGCACTTTCTCCTACTATTGCCTGCGGTCCCGCACCCCATGTTCGTATTACCTGCGGACCTGCCTGCTCTGTATCTAAAGGGATGGGTGCGGACCCCTGTAAAAGTCAAAAGGCGCAAGTTTAACTTCAAAAAAACTTACTTGTGGTTGATTCAATATGATTCTAGAAGGATTCTTGACATGGATGGTTCGCTCCTAGGTGGTTCATGCATCCCAATATTGAAGGAGCTAATCCCTTTATGAGAGGAGTTATCCCTTTGAAGAAGGAGCTTATCCCTTTGAAGGTGGACCTAGTAACTTCCCTCCATTGCACTATAAATTAAGGCATTGGGCTGGTTGGTAGGGAGGTTAGAAGCTGAACATTTCTAAGGGTAAATGCTGGTGAAATTGAGACTCCCTAGTTAAGCTTGAGAGGAGAGATTACATACCTTTTTGGCTTCATTGGGAAGTGAGTGAACTTCTCAAAGTAGAGGAAACTTCTTGCTGGACCCTGGGAGGAACTTGTACATCATCAAGGCACAGGTTGTAAAGTTCTTCTTGTTTTAAATTAGTACAATCAAGCTCATTTTTCTCAACAAGTTGTCTTATGTGATTTGTTTCATAATTTCCTTGATCATTATGATGGATATGCTTTATTATATTGGTTTTTCAGGTGCTATTTAATACGTGTGCTTGTTTGTGTATGCAGATTCTACATCAAGGAGCTCACTTGGATCGAAGGATCTTGGCTTCTACAAACTCACACATGACCTAAGGTAAGCCTAAACACTTGTTTGCCTCTATTTTAAATTGCGTATTTAGTGAAAGATAGGGTTTGCTTGGTGCGTTTGTCACTAGATATCTTTAGATACTAGGGAGGTCGATCTTGTCCGTAAGATTGACCCATTCCGTGTGACACTTAGAGGGAAATGTTAGAGTCTAGTTTAGACAACTTGTTGCTAATTCTATTAGGAATTGGAATGAACTCATTTCCATATTTAAAAATCAATGGGGGGTAAAGAAAGATGATGTCTATTTTCTCACTGAATTCGATGAACTAAAGAGGAATCCTGGTGAAACAATTGCCGAATTTATTAAAACATTTAATAAACTCTACCACAAAATGCCTCTTGACTGCGAACCAATAGTAGTAGCTACAAAATTCAGATTTTCCAAAGCATTTAATGATGACTTTGTGGTTATGATGAGGGAAAGAGTTTCTAATACATTACAGGACATGCAGACAAATGCCATTGAGGTAGAAGCTAATAGGTCAACTTTTGGTAAAATTAAAGCTAAAGAAGAGAAATAACAGAGAAAATTAAAAGCTAAACTTGATTAATCATCCTTTTCTAAATCCAAACATGAAGATCAGAAAATTGATGAAATCACATCTTTACTTAGAAATTTGTCTAATAGGATCTCCAAAACTGAAACACAACCCAGAAATTCTCAGCAAGTTGTTGTCAGACCTCAAAATCAAAATCAAAATCAATGGTGGAGAACCCCTCAACTTCAAATTCTTCAAAGACTAGATTCAAATATTCAGCTTCCTTTGCTGATTGATTACCAGTAGCCACAGGAGGCAAGCCCTGTAATCACTAAAGATATCAATATTGCTGTTATGCACTAGTACAAATGGCCATTGTCCCTTCATCTTCATCTCATTCCTTGGAACAAGAACAAGAAGAGACTCAACTCTCCAAATACCAAGCTTTATTTGAATTCCTTATTGTAGAGTTAAATAAAAGGTATGATCTCAGACCAAGAGCAGACCCTGGTAGACCTCCTAAGGCTGCTGCCACCACTGAACCTGTAGTAAAGTCTATTTACATTTAAACCCCAACACCTCAAACTATAGATTCCTCAAATGAAACCTTTCCATCTGATAAAACTATTCTGACAACTTTCGATATTGAAAAAGAATTGGAAAGAGTCAAGATTCCCATTCCCCTGGCTAAGAATTCTAAGAATCCTGGTTACAAAAACCAAGTGTTAAAATGGATCTAGTCTTCTAGTGTTGAGGCTAAAGGAGATTTTATTAGTTTACAGGATGAAAAGACTTCTATGGTTTTTGGTCCTAGTTTTGACATAATTGATGAGATTGTTCCACCATTCTATGTGACTGTGAAAGCTCATGATTATTTGTTATATAACTATATGTTGGATTTTGGTGCATCACACAACCTTATGCCTAAGGTAATTATGGACCAACTAAAGTTACAAGTCACAAATTCTTATCATGACCTTTACACATTTGATTCCAAGAAAGTAGCTTGCTTAGGATTGATTAAAGACCTAGTTGTCACCTTAGCTCAAATTCCTGTTAAAAGTATAATCTTAAAAATCATTGTCACTGACATCCCACCCAAATTTGGCATGCTTCTTTCTAGATTATGTTGTGCCAAACTTGGAGGATCTCTATAGATGGACATGTCTTATGCAACTATTCCAGTTTTTGGTGGTGAAAAATTAAGGTTATACAGGGAAGTTAAATTCCTTCACACTGTTTGTAGATATGATCAAGCAAGGAATTCCCCTATTTATGTTGTTGATCAAGACCTCAACTATTTTCAATTATCCTCACAAAATTCATCAAAATCTCAACTTGCTATTGAAAATGTTGTTTCCAAACTAGAAATTGAAAAATAAGATATTTGGAAACTTTACTTTGATGGTTGTTGCTCAAAGGATGGAGCAGGAGCAGGAGTTGTTTTGATATCACCAAATAAAGAGAATATTACTCAGTCATGTAAACTATAATTTGAAGTAACTAATAATGTGGCTAAGTATGAAGCTTTTCTACTTGGTCTTTAGATGGCTAAAGATTTAAAGGTGAAAAACTTGGCTGTGTTTTCAGATTCTGAACTTATTGTAAAACAAGCTAGAAACCTTTGTCAAACCAAACACCCAAGACTAAGAGCCTATAGGAATGAATTTTGGGATGTCATTGAACAATTTTTCTTTGGTTTTAACATTACTGCAATTCCTAGAGATCAAAACATGCATGTTGATTCACTTGTTGTTTCAGCCAACTCTTTTAAAACTCCTCAGCCAACACTGTTGGAATATCAGACCCAAGTTAAATATATACCACCAATACCTGACAACTTAAAATATTGGCATATTTTTGAAGATGATGAGCAGCTAAAATCCTTTTTGCAAGTCATTGAAGAATTTTCAAACATGCAGATTGAGGAAGATTAGAAAGAGGTCCATGAAACAATTCATCAAAATTATGATAAATCATTTGAGTCAAAAATTCTTGATCATGAAATCATACAACTGTCTAATAATTTTATTCCTAAAGGATTGATTCCATTAGAGAAGATTTTTTATGATAATGACAGGTTTAAGAAACCTATGTCTAAAACACCCGATCAAGAAATTAAAGAGTGTAATATTGGGACAACAAATGATGTTAGAAATATCCAGCGATCATCAACCTTACCTTTGGATGTAAAAGCTAAATATCTGAATCTTCTTAAAAACTATGAAGATGTCTTTGCCTAGTCTTACAGTGAATTAAAAACCTATGACACAACCTTGATTGAAAATAAAATTCCCTTAAAACACATGGCAAAACACTTTAAAAAAAAATTAAGAAGAATCAATCCCATATTACTCCCGACTATTGAGAAAGAACTTAAGAAGCTACTTGATGCTCACATTATTCTACCTCCGAGTTATTCAAATTGGGTAGCTAACTTAGTTCTAGTCTGAAAGAAAAACGGTGAGATTAGGCTGTGTGTAGATTTCTGGAATCTAAATAAATCATCCCTAAAAGATAATTATCCATTACCCAAAATTGATCATTTACTTCAAAAAGTTTTAGGATCTAGTAGGATATCTATGCTTGATGGTTTTTTAGGTTATAACCAGATCATGGTGAGCAAAGTTGATCAAGATAAAACTACATCCATTACTCCTTGTGGTACATTTATGTATGCCCAGATGCCATTTGGATTGATCAATTCTAGGGCCACTTTTCAAAGAGCCATGGACCTAGAATTTATGGGTAAGACTTTTGAATTCACTATTATATATTTAGATGATTTAACTGTCTTTTCTGATTCTGATGAAAATCATCTAAAGCACTTGAGCAAGGTTTTTGACAGATGCAAGAAATTTGGTATCTCCCTTAATCCTAAGAAATCCTTATTTTATGTCAAGGAACGGAAATTACTAGGGCATATAATATCCAAGGATGGAGTTATAAGACCCAAAAAGAGTCTCGGCCATTCAAAGATTGTCTCTACCAAGAAATAAGAAGGAAATACATACTTTCCTTGGAAAAATTAATTTCCTTAGAAGGTTTATTCCTAATTATGAAGAGATAGTAAAGGATATAACTGACATGCTTAAGAAAAATAATGAAGTAAAATGGACAAATTTTGCTAGGTTTTCTTTTGACCAAATAAAAAAGCCATCTTTGATGCCCCTGCATTTTCTAGCCTTGATTATTCTCTACCTTTCAACATATTCTCTTTTGCATCCGAAACCACTTTAGCTGGTGTACTCCCACAGAAAAACAGTAATAGTGATGATCAACCCATAGCATTATTTTCTAAAGTCATGAGGGATGTTGAACTTAGATATGATATCATGGAGAAACAATCCTATGCCATCATTAAAGCCCTCAAAGCTTTCAGAACTTATGTGCTACATTCACACATTACTGCATACATCCCTAATCATGTTGTAAAAAACGTTTTAACTCAGCCAAATACTAATCAGAAAAGGGGGAGATGGATTGCCAAAATCCTTGAATTTGACCTTGACATCAAAACCACAAAGCTTGTGAAGGGCCAAGGTTTAGCCAAATTGTTGGTTGAATCTAATTGCAAAGTACTAAGAATTAATTTGGTTGCTAAAATGTCACCTAGGAAGAATCCACAAGAACCTTCCTTCATATTAGAGGAGAATCCACAAGAACCTCCTTCTCATATAGAAGGAGAGAATCCACAAGAACCTCTTCACTCAGACCAAAACATTCTTGTTCATATAGATCATAAATATCTTCTTTCTGATTGGTATTCTGATATTGTTCAATTCTTCAGATATTTTCAATGTCCAGCTGATATTAGTTTAAAACAATGCAAAGCCTTAAAGCTGAAATCAGTTAAATACTACATCATCAATGCAAACCAATATTGGAAAGATCCTTTAAATATCCTCCTCCTATGTCTAACTGAAAATGAAACATAATGAATAATAGATCAGTTCCATGCAAGGCTTTGTGGTGGAAATTATGCTTTGAGAGCAACAGCCTACAAGATTTTAAAGGCAGGTTCTTATTGGCCTTCACTTTTCAAAGAAGTTGCAGCAAGGGTAAGAAGTTGCATGCCATGCCAGCTTTTTGCAGGAAAGAAGAGTTGTCATCACTTCCTTTAGTTCTAGTGTTAGTTCAAGCTCCTTTCCTACCATGGGGGTTAGACTTCATTGGGGAAATCTATCCTCCATCAAGCAACCAACATAGATGGATTTTAACTGCTACTAATTATTTTACCAAATGAAAGTAGAAACTATACCTATAAAGAATGCTACTGATGTTGTTTTAATTAAGTTTCTTGAGGAAAATATTTTATCAAGGTTTGGATGTCCTCAGCAAATTGTAACAGATAATGTAGTGACTTTCAGTAGTATAAAAATGATTGAATTTTGTCAAAAATGTTCAATTTTATTGCATCATTCTTCACCATACTATCCACAACGTAATGGGTTGGAAGAATCTTCCAACAAGAGCTTAGTCAAGGTTATAAAGAAGAATCTTGAAGATCACAAAAGGAGCTGGAACACACATTTGATCTGTGCTATTTGGGAAAATAGAGTTTCTCCTAAAATTTCAACAGGCAAGTCTCCTTTTCAATTGGTTTATGGTAACGAAGTTGGTTTTCCCACTCATTTAGCTTTACCTGTAATGAAATTTCTTCAAGAATATTATGAGGAAAAGGATGATTTTTCAAGGAGAATTAATCAAATCATTGAGCTAAATGAAGACAGAGATGAAATTCAGTATCAGCTGAAGAAGTATCAAAACAAGATGAAGGAGCTTTTTGACAGGAATGTAAGAGAAAGAAATTTCAGAAAGAGTGATCTTATGCTCAGATGGGATTCAAGGAGAGAAGACAAAGGCAAGCATTAGAAATTTGACAATCTCTGCTTTGGTCCATTCATAATTGTAGAAGTCAAAGGAAACAACACATTTGTATTGTAGAATCTAGAAGGAGAGTATTCCTCATTACCAGTCAATGGGAAATACTTGAAACACTACATTTAGTATTATTTTTTCATTTCATTCACCATATGTAAATATTCGGAGAGTTTATTTTCAAATATGCAAGTGAGTATCTTTTGCAGCAAAGACTCCATAGCCTGAGGTGAAGACACTTCGATCTACTTGTTCTCTGCATCCCATAGGGGGAAGCAGTCCCCAGATGGAGCCGATGTTGTAACATATCTAGTTTTGATAAGTTAGTATATTAGATATATAAATTTTGAAAATTTTAAGGTAGGATGTGGATGCAAAAGAAATAAAATTTATTTAAAAAATGTTAGAAAAAATTGATTATGATAGGCATCCATATCAATAAAATGTCAGGTTTTAGTTGCTTTAAACAAAGAAGGCAGAATAAAAGGTTAGGGAAGGTAAAAAAAAAGGAAAAAATCTTCTTTTAAAAGTTTTGGAATGCATAAGGTTCTTAGCTCAAATGCACCATCATCATGTTGATCCTATGTTGCATGTGCAGAAGAATTTGTCGAAGGAGGTCAAGTTCCCATTCTTACACTAAAAATCCCCTCCTTACATTATAATCCCCTATATATTCATTTCCCTAGTTCACTCCTTCATTGCACACTCCCCTCATACTTTAATCCTAAGTCTTCATTCCCAACACTTCATTCCCAACACATTATATTTCAATCCCTACCTCCCTACCATATAACTTTCCTAAGTTATATTCCCAACACATTATGATTTTACCCCATATATCCTAATTCGTGTAAACATTGGATTAAAAATTTTAACGTGATTTCGGGCCCCACCATTAAACGTTGGATATCTTCCTTCTTATCCCCGACCATTAATTTTGATCCAGCACTTCTTATATGATTTTGGGCCCCCTCCACCATCCAACCTTTATCAGCAGGGGGGGTCTGAAATGAGTTGTATTACCATACCACCCACCCACTACGTGTCGCCATCGCAAAATTTCCGACCCCCCTCCATTAAAACCATAAACAGCCTCAACTCCCTTGCAAAAGTTGTTTCCTAAAAACAACTTACCAATGACTAATGATTACTTTGCCATCCCACCGCTGCCACATAACCTGTCATTGGTGAATTAAATCACCTCCATCCATATTCCCATTATCCATTTATTTCAATCACCTGTTAACCTTGTGCCATCAATGGTTAAAATATTTTGTTATAAACTCATTTGAAGCCCTCTATGAACTTCCTGTTTTCATTCCATAGTCTGCAGAGCTCGAATTACTATCAATCTTCAATTGCAATATTCTTAAAGCACCACCGCATGTCTGAGCAATGTTCGAGTTTACATATACACTTCCCATCTTCATATATTGGTTAGAGAACCTTCTTTCCATTATAAACCACTATTCTTTTATTTATAATTTAAAATCTACTGTCAAATTACTGTCAGTATGCCTCCTAAAGAAAAGAAGACACAGGAAGATGTTAACCCTCTCATTTTTCCCTCTGTTGAGATTCACCATACACCTTTAGCTGATAGAGACTATATGATTCACGAAACCAATTGTGATATTGATCTTTTTGAATTATACTGTTGGCTAGAAGATAAACATATCGACCAAACCGATGAACTTAAACTATGCAAATCAAACCTTCACTATCACATCTTTCCTCTCACTTTCATTGCTCCAGATTTTATTAGAAGATATCGAGCTTCTTATCTCCCAGATTTGAGATCCATTGTCAATCCTTAGGGCCAAATTTTGTTTACTATAACCCCTGAATCCATTGACCAGATGATGCAAGCTCCAACTGTCAAAGATACCACTCCATTTTCTCATGAAGCCTTAGTTGAATTATTTCAAAAACTAGATTTTACCAGGAGAACTGAAACCCTCGAGTTATTCCTTTCCTAAGATTCCCCCATGCCTAAAAACAATCCTCCCTATCCTTCATCCATTTTTCCAGAAATAGCCAAGCAAATTATCACTATGATTTCTTACTTACTTGGCTATTACTCTAATGAATGGGTCAATGATGTCATTATTGGATTCTTGTCAATATTTTCTAATGATGCCCAGCCCACCATTGTGTTTAATTTTAGTGAGTTTTTAGCAGAGTCCATTCACCAGCAGTTTGTGAACTTTGATAATCAAGAGGTTTTTAAATATACTTTTTTTCTAATGTACATGTTCATATACTTCCAAGGAGATCATCTGAAACTCTCATTGTATAAGTTAGATGACAAAGGAGAACAACAGTCAGTAATATTTTGGACTATCATGGTCAGGAAAGAACAAAATGAATATTCATTTAAACAATTCGTAGACATGTTTGTTCATTCTGCCATGAATATTTTGAGAGGTAGCATTGAGACTAGAATAAGTGAAGAAATTCAAAAAAATTTCACTTTACATAGTAATCATAGACTGGAGATTGGTATCTCTATGAGAACTACACTGAGATTAGAGTTTTTGGTTATGAACTACCACCTATTAAGCTACCTAAATACCTCCCGATGAGGATTTTTGCACTTGAATATATCAAACAGATGATAAACATGCACCAGATTCACTTTACATCTACCAAAAAGAAATCACAATTCAGAATAAAGACACAGGTTGGTCAGTTTATTTGTAATAGCGGGGCAGTGAGAGAAGAAGGAGAAGAAGAAGAGAATATATTGAAAACCATGAAATTTGATTTGAGTTTTACTTGGTCTTATGACCCATTAGAAAGAAGCATCTTCATCAAGTGAGCCTGAGAAAAGTACAATGGACATCTGCAAAGAAATCAAGCTAAATAATGAAGCTTTAAAAATCAATATCTATAATCAATTTTGGAAGAAAACATCTAGCACACAGAGCAGACTGTTAACTGCCTTTTATTCAGAGAAAGGAAGAATGTACATGGCATTTTTCCAAGCTCAAGTACCTCAACCTAAAGGAGAGGTAGATTACAAGAAACCCACTCTTGATTTTGATATTAAGGATGCACATTTAATTGATCAAATGGAAATGCACAAATAGTTAGGAGAGATGATATTTTCATCTACTACTAATATTGCCATGACATTGTCTAGATTGCAGGCCACATTTTCCACCATTCGATCATAGCTTGACATGGAGAAGATTTCTTCTCATGTCAAAGACTCTAGGATTAAAACACTAGAAGACCTGGTAATCAGATTGGGTTATGACCCTGCAAATGTTAAAGTTGCAGAGGAATTAATCAAAAAGAAGAATGTAGACATTGTTGCATTAAGGAAACAACTCAAAATCCCAGCAACTGAAGATCCTTTGGCTAAGGAAATGAATGAGACAGAGAACCAGAAGGTAGATATGATGAAGCTCATTATTGAGCAAAATTCACAAATAAGATAGATGGAAATCCAAGTAGAAAGACTCATTGAAGAAGCCAAGAAATCAGTTTTTCCTCTACAAGCACTTCCAGTCAATGCTATTCCTTTAGCTATACCTACCACAGTCACTAAAGGAGAAGCTATAGAACTGGCCCAAGCAATTCAAAAGATGACACTTCAATCTGAAGAAATCCAAAAGTTGGAGAAAATAATGAAGCAGCTGGAAGACATTAAAAGTAGGGCTGACACCAATTATTCAGTATAACTCTAGGGAGCCCAAACTCAAATTAAGAATTGGAAGAAGTCAGAAAATGAAAATGCCATTGGAACTCCCCTTGCTCAAGTTAAACAAATCATTTGGGATAACATCATCAATTAAATGAAAAAAAATTGGCCCTGCATCCAGACTATGTTTAAACAGAAAGAATTGGTAGAAAAAGACAACAAAGCTATTTATGAAATAAAAGATCAGTTAGAAAGAATGCCTGCAACAACAAACAGAATCATTATATTTCTGAATTCCAAGGATAAATAGGAGCTCGAAGAATTGGGAGTAGAAGATAGAACTGAAACAATCCTTGAAGTAAAAAAGGTTCTTACTACGAAGAACTTAGTAATACAATTAGAAGAAAAATGCCACACTCTAGAATTTGGCATTAACAGGTTTATGTTAATAATTGATGCATTAATTAAGAAAGGACTACCTTCTATTTTTGTGTTGAATGACAAGCTGATGGATAGAATAGATTATATTCAAAGACTGCAGGAAAAGATGAAAACCTCCGTTGTTGCACCATTTTCAATCAAAGGATCAATCACTCGTAGAGCTTTATATGAAGCAATTGAAAATATTTTTTTTATTCAAAATGAGATTCAGCTCTTCCAGGCATGCATTTGATTAGATCAAGAAAGTTATCTATGAAGCTCCCACCTTGGCCAACCCTGATTATACTAAACCATTCAGTATCTTTTCTTTTGCCTCATAAACAACCCTTGTTGTTTTCCTATTGCAAAAGAATGAAGATTCCCATGACCAGCCCATAGCCTTTTTCAATAAGGTTATGAGAGATGCTCAGCTTAAGTATGACATAATCGAGAAGCAAGCCTCTACCCTTATTCAAGCCCTGAAATTTTTCAGGATGTATGTCTTACATTCACCTATTATTGCTTATGTTCCTAATGGTGCTGTAAAAATTGATTTAACTCAACCTGACACTGATGGGAAAAGAGGTATGTGGATCACTCAAATACTTGAGTTTGATCTAACTATCAAAACTACAAAGCTAGTAAAAGGCCAGGGATTAGCCAAGCTTCTAGTAGAATCCAATTTAAAAGTGCTTGTAATAAATTCTATTTTAGAAGTATAGGGAAAGAATCCACAAGAACCTTCTGTCCTAGTACAAGAGAAGAATCCAAAAGAACCTTATGTCCTTGCACAAGGAAATAATCCACAAGAACCTTTCCTAATTCTACAAGGGGAGAATCCACAAGAACCTTCTCTTCAACCTAAAGAAAAGAATCCACAAGAACCTTTACCTTTAGATCAGATCAGCCCTTTACATATTGATGACAAATTTCTATTATCAGATTGGTATAAAGACATTGTAAATTTTCTCCTCCATTTTGAATGTCCAACATCATTTTCCAAAGCCCAGTGTAAAAGTCTTAAATTGAAAGCGGTCAAGTACTGCATCATAAATGCAAATTTGTATTGGAAAGATCCATTGAATATTTTATTATTTTGTTTAACAGAATCAGAAACTGAAGGAATCATTAACCAGTTTCATGTAGGAGTTTTTGAAGGACATTATGCTTGGAGAGAAATAGCATACAAGATATTAAGGGGAGGATTTTATTGGCCAAAATTGTTTTTTCAAGTAGGGGAAAAGGTCAAAAACTAGTAGCTCTTCCACTAGTACCATCAATAATCTCAACACCTTTCCTTCAATGGGGATTAGATTTTATTGGATAAATCCATCCCACTTCAAGAATCAGCATAGATGGATTCTCATAGCAACAGACTACCTCACTAAATGGGTGGAAGCAATTCCAGTAAGAGATGATAATGATTTAGTAGTAATTAAGTTCATTGAAGAAAACATCTTATCTAGGTTTGGTTGCCCAAACCAAATTGTCACAGATAATGCAACAATATTATCTAGTGTTAAAATGATTGAGTTTTACCAAAAATATCAGATTATGTTACATCATTCAACTCTCTACTACCCTCAAGGTAATGGCCTCACAGAATCCTTAAATAAAAGTCTGGTAAAGGTAATCAAAAAGACCCTAGCAGATCATAAAAAGAGCTGGGACTCTCATTTAGTTTATGCAGTATGGTTAAACAGAATAAATCCAAAAAGATCTACTGGTAAATCTCCTTTTTAGTTAGTGTGTGGGAAAGATGCATTTTTTCCCACCAATTTGGCTTTCCCAGTTTTAAAATTCTCGCAGGACTCAATAGATGACCCTGATGAATTTTTAAGAAGGATAAATTAGGCTATTGAACTAAATGAAAACTGAGATGAAGTTCAATACAAATTGAAGAAATATCAGAATAAGATGAAAAGCTTGTTTGATAGAAAAGCCATGGAAAGGGACTTTAGAGAAGGTGACCTAGTTCTAAGATGGGACTCCAGGAGGGAGGAAAAGGGAAAGCATGGTAAGTTTGACAACTTATGGTTTGGTCCATTAGCAATTGCTTAAATAAAGGGTAACAACATCTTTGTGCTGCAAAATATTGAGGGACAATATTCCACTTATCCCATAAATGGTAGGTTTCTCAAAAATTTGATTTAGTACTAAGAACTTGGGATACATTTCATTATAAATATTCCAGTTTCTTTTATTTTTAAGCTGTCAATGAGAGTTTTTTTATAGAAAAGACTCCAGAGCCCAAGGAGAAGGCACATGAATCCACAGGTTTTCTGCATTCTACAGGAGAAAACAGTCCCTAGTTGGAGTCGATGTTGTAACATTTTTTGGTTTTTATAAGTTAGAATAACTTAGACAAAAAATGAAAATGTATATACAAAATTTTAAGATAGGATATGGACAAAAAGAATATTGAATAAAAAATGTTAGGAAAATTTTTGAATAAATATGCCCATGTCAAAGAAAATGTTAGGGTAGATGCCCTAAAAAATAAAGGCAAAATAAAATGCTAGGTTAGATAGATAAGAAAACAGAAAAAAACCATGAAAGTGTGCAATTCTAAATGCCACTACTATTGTTTTTTATGGATAATAATGATTGTATGCAACTTGTTATTCATGCCACAATCCATGGTAATCAAACTGCTCAATCTTGGTTATTCCATGCTTTGAATTTTATGTTTATAGATTAGAGAATAAAATCTGACCAAATAGTTTAATCTTGGTAGATCATAGTTAGGTAGAGAAAATAAAAGGAGCTCATAAGCTTGATCTGAGCCCTTGGATGATATAAGGTTAGAAATAGAGTTAGATTTTTTATAAAAAGAAATGTTGAGTAATTTAAATGCACTCTAAAAGAATAAGCAAAATGTTAGGAATAGAAGGGTAGGTATAAGTTAAAGCTTTTGAAATGTTGAAAGATTATTTCCTAAGGTATATTATTGCATTGCATAATTCATAACGCAATGAACCATTGGGTGGAAGCAAAGTGCAATATGCAATGTGCGATAACGCTATCAACCGTTGGATGACTGTGGATTCTTGACTGTAGATCTTATCGCATCACATCACTCTTAAGGAAATGAACCATCAGGCGTAAAAAAATGAGATTTGTGATATTCTATCCCTCTATTCACTAAATCACTTGGACCTACACCTGCCTATCAAATCCTTTATAACCATTCATTCCCCACTATTACAATAAACACCCGTTTACCTCTACTCTGCGTCACTTCATTAAGCTCTGCTCGATTAATGTTAAACCCGTCATTAACCTTCAAATATCCCTTACCACCAATGCTTAAGGTGTTGGGCCCCACCTTAAGCCCATGCTTTATCGCCCGCTCGATTCCCTCGACCGAATGCTGTTAGATCAATTCCAATCTCATCCAATGCTCCACATCTATATCAGCTGTGCTCGATGCTTGAACAATACCCATCCGATAAAGCAGTTTTCCCTAACCGCCTTGGGGCTACGTGTCACTCTCTAAAGTATATCGGGTGAGACCTCTTCAAAACCACCTTCGCCTCATAAGCAGTGCAATGACCCTTTAAATCTTCCTCCTCGCCAACCCGATAAATCGTCGATTATTCAAATATTTTCCCCATATTAAAAATTTCCCGTTACACTTTAAAAACCCCAAAAACTCTTGTTTTCATGCCTTTCACCCATTTCACAATTTAAACCATTAAAACCCTTTAGCGCTACCCTAAACCTCTGCAATGCCATTTGACCTCTGATTATGTTCAAGACACTACCACAACTCCTTCCTCAGGCATCCCTGTGTAACCAAAGCCATCAATCACCTTCCTACTGAACCTGTGTTTTCTTAACTATTGTTGTGTTTCGCAGGTAATCAGCCGAAGACATGAGCATTGGATAGACAACTCTGTTATTAGTCGCAAAGTCTGTTTATTCTAAGACTCAACAAGAAAACTATTAAAAAGTCTATATTCAGAGAAGAAGACCATTACACAAGGAATAGAGAAGAAGACAACTATGCAGGGCCTTGACTATTAAAACAAAGGATCAACGATACAACTCTCATAATAAAAACACTCAGGGATTCTTTCTTCATCCCGGGTGAAATTAAGCATATATTTCAGGTAAAACCCTCTTTTACTAAATACACTGAGATGGATGAAATCTACAAAGGATAAAAAGCATTTCTATCCTAGATAAGAAATTCTAGGAAGAATTAACAGATTTACTTAATTAAGGATAATTGAACAGCATTCAGTTTTTGAAGGAATAGTTAGCTAGCTTCAACCCCCTTTCAACTTTTTCAGTGATATGTCATCAAACAGTGCCAGATCATTAGATAGTTTTATTTTTTATTGTGTAAATAATCTCTTTTTGTAAAAGCATTTCAGCGTATTTTTCATCCTATTGTTGTATAAATAACTCTCTTCACGAGTTATCATGGGTTGCATCTTTGATGAAGCATTTCTAGATATTTGATGTTCTTGACTTTTTTGGAACCTCAATATCAAGCAAAGGATTTTGAATTATGTTTTTCACAATTTGTGTTTCTTGTAAGTTTTTCCTGTATTACTCATTATGTTTTTCTTCATATTCTTATGACTTTACAAAGATAACTAGGTAGGAATAATTGTGTCTCAATCTATTCCTATAAGCTTTCTGAAGTGATAATCATTAAAGATAATGGATTAATGGACTGTCTGTTTAATTAATTCCCTCTGAATCAATAAATCATCAACATCTCATTGTAAGCATAAGCATATTCTCTTGAACCTTTTGAACATTGGTCAGAGGTTTTCATACTTATGATTATGCAATTATCTATCTGAGAATTGTGATAATCATATTATTTTTGTTTTATGTTCACCACTATTCAAGATAAATTTTATAGCAGTCCTTTACTGAGATATTAATATTATTCAAAGGGTTAGGTGTATCAGTTCTATTTTTGTTTTATTCATTGGTCTCCCAAATGAAAACAAAAACCCCCAAAACATTTAGCCTAGATGCTCTCGCGTAATAGCTGACCATTATTATCTTAGAGGTACAACACAAGCTAAGAAGGATAATAAATGATCACCAAAGTACTATGGTCCTTACAAGGCACTGTAAAATATTCGTACTATGGCATACAAATGGAGCTTCCTGCATCTTCCTGAGTGCCCCCAGTTTTCCATGTTTCATCCTTAAAGAAGTTTATAAGTGAAAAGCTTCCAGTTCAAACAATATTGTCGAAACTTGACGAGGGAGGAAAAATCATATTGGAAGATGAAGCAGTCATGGAAACAAGAAACCGACAATGACAAAATTGATCAATTTCAGAGTATCTCATCAAGTGGAAGAACTTACCCGCTGAAGATTCCACATGGGAGGACGAGAATTTTATACAGAAGCATCCAAAAATACTCAAGCGTCAAGGAAAACACTTTTTGAAGGAGAGGGGCATTTTAGGTCCCTATACTAGTGTAACCCCTTATTGTTATTATTGAAACCCCTTTATTATATTGTTGTGCCCATGTAGTCCCCATATTGTTATTATTTTTCCCCATAGAAGCCCACTATTGTTATTGTTGTGCCCTTACATTATTATTGTTATGTCGACTTTGATTACATTATGACCCCTCAGACTCCTATATATAGAGAGGAGGTCTTGTCATTTGTATGATCAAAGAATTGTTCATTTTTGTAATATAAAGGAGGTTTCCCCCTCGAAGAGGCTAAATTCTAAGTGTTTATCTCTCTTTTATATCTTTTTGTGAGCTGGTTTCATAACATGATCAAACTATTGTTTGATGTTATTTCCCATGGTATCTACCATACAGTTATTAGATTCGACTCACAGCTTGTAGTACTACAATTGATCAATGTCTATTCAATTAGAAGTCCAACTATGTTTCACATGTTCATGATGGTTCACTTTCTAGAAATATTTTTTGATTTCATCCAGTATCAACATATTTCTAGAAATCTAAATACATTGACAGTTGCACTGCCTAATCATGTTTTAGATAGACATTTGTGACATATGTAAATTAGTTCAATACACATTACATCATATTGAAAGGAATAATAGAACCATAAGAAACACTGAAGATATATATATGTGTATATATACACACACACACACACACACATATATCAAAGTTTTGGTTTTACAAAATTTGTGCCTGAGACACATGTGACCACATGACCTAAAATATATATGCGGTCAAAACATAGATATAAGCCTCCTAGTATACTAATCATAGTTCTCATGGTAGCCTACGACTACGCAAGCCATTTTTCACAACAGTCGGCTGATGCAGCCAGGCACGCCAATAGTATGTCATTGCAGTCTCACATAGAGCTCATCGACCCTAGTCTCAACTATGCCCTAGGTAAACCCCTCCGTGTGATGCTCAACCTCTACTAGGGTCTCCACCACATTGAGATCATGTAGTAACTCTTGTCCTACTGCAAAAAACTATACTGTTGTTGGTTCCTATTTTGGGTCTCCTAAATGATGTATGTAATAATAACCCATAGATCGAATGGGTCCAACATTTGGATATGTATAAACTAATAGTTTAGTCTCGGATACATCAAAGATAAAAATAAAATTGCAAAACTTAAAAATACCAAAATGGTCTAAATGTTTTACCTATGGCACACCATCGCTTGCCATCAAGAAGCATGAGCTTCAATTCTCTATGGAAATCCATCCCTGCGTAGGATAGTCTTCTATCATAATGAGTTGCATGCACAACTATCTAAAGAAGACAGGTGTGAAGCTCATCGATGATGGACCTACATGTCTAGACATGAGATCCACCCATCTCCTCATTTGTGGGACTCTCGGATCTATGGGCTTGAGCACGATATACTGAGGCCTGAGAAATGAAACCAAAATTGAACCATAGCAAAAATTCTTTAATCATCCATATTTTTCCTTGTTCAATTGCTCCTTCATGTTTACCAGTACCCCTTCACTCTAGTTCAATATTGTCAGCTCCAAACACTCTATAACATACTGCATATGCGACTTTTTTTTCCACATGAAGAGATGCACTACTTTCCAATCTAACAACAATGAATAGGATCATTATTAAAGGAAAAATAACTACATCCTTGATGTCGATTTTTCCATCCTTAGTCGGTTGGGATCTTGGTCAAAAATGTGTAGTGACATAATCTCTGATTGTCTCTCCACCTCTCCTTGAACCAAATAAAGACACAGGGGCACCTCACCTTGACAAACCAGTCAATAAATATATATTGGTTACCTTTATTTTGATTTTATGTGCACCAAGTCTGAATTATTGTTCTTGAACATTGCATGCATGGGAAAGACACCTCAACAATTCTATTATTGCCTCATAGCAGGAAGCCAAAAGAATTTTAAGAGTTCAAAATCTCTTAAAGCTTTGATTGTGGTAGGATCATTAACTAAACTTAATTCTTTTTCTTCATGTTCTCTTTCCCTCCATATTAAGGCCATTTTGTTCAAATAGACACTTGAAACATCATAACAAGGATCATTAGAATGAATTTCAAGCAAACAACCAGAGAATTTTTGAGGCAAAGATACAAATCAAGATTGGGAATTGAACCCAACGCACCCTCCTAAGGGTAGACAGTGTGATGTAGAGCTTCTCCTAGTGTATTTATTTCTTTTTCAATGCACCTTTCAACCTTCTAGGGGTGCATTAAATCCAGGGCAAGGAATTATAGCCCTAGGGCCCTCAAAACTGGAAAAATGTGCATGAAATCAGAAAATAGAACCATGAAAGGAAAGAGAAAAGTTCTAGATCCTACCAATAGGTTTTAACCCCATACAAAAATTACTTGCATATGAATTCTAAAACAGAGAAAATAAAAATGCAAGAGCATAACACATAAAACACATATACATAGAGATTTTCCCTGGATCCAAAATCATGACTACCAGATCGATTTTTCATTATGTTCCTTTCAATGTTACAATACATTTTTATACATGCCGAAGCATCCAATACCGTGGACCAAAAACCATCATGTCCAAAACCATGGACTGAAAACCATCGTGTCAAAAACCATGCGCGAAAACCATGCACAAAACCATAGTCATGGAAAGAATATAACACAACCCAACATTCTCCCACTTGTTGTTTTCTTTCCATAGGGGGCCAGAGGAGAGCTTAGTCATTTATCCAACCCTACAACACCCATTGTTTCTCTACACCAAGAGAACTTCTCATTTTTTCAATTCATCTGCACTATTCTTCAAAGTGTCCACATTTACCAGCAACACCTTTTTGTCTTCTATCATATCCCTCACAAAGTGATATTGAAAATAAATGTGTTTTGTCTTTGAATGATAAGTATGGTTCTTTGCTAAGAAAATTGCACTCTGGCTGTCACAATCTATCGTTATATCTCCCTGTACCAACCCCATACTTGAACACAATCTTTACAACCAAACTGCTTCCTTTCTTGCATGTGTGGCTGCCATGTATTCTACCTTTGTAGTTGATAGTGCCACTATAGATTGTTTCTTACTCATCCAATTGACTATACCTCCAAATAGGTTAAACACGTACCCACTTGTAGATCTTATCTGATCCATATCTCCAACACATCCTGCATCAACAAAGCCATGAATATCTAACACTCTGTCCAATCCTGGTCTTCCTTGGTAGCACAAACCATAATCACTAGTGCTACGCAAATACCTGAAAACCTGCTTCACTGCTGTCCAATGATCCTTTCCTGGTTTTGACATAAACCTGCTTAATACTCCCGTTGCATGTGCAATGTCTAGTCTAGTACAGACCATTTCATACATCATGCTACTGACTGCACTTGCATATGGAACACAGGATATGTCCTCTTCCTCTTCTTGTGTCTTGGGACACTATTCAATAGATAACTTCACACCTACAGGAATAGGAACCTTCACTAGTTTACTATCCTGCATATTAAACCTCATCACTATTGTCTTCACATACTCCCTTTGGTTTAACAAGAGCTTCCTCTTTGCTTGATCTCTTTTAATTTCCATGCCCAAAATATAGTTTGCAGCACCAAGTTCTTTCATGTCAAATTTGGAGGACAATTGGGTCTTCAAATCCTAGATAATTTCTTTGTCATTTCCAACCGGTAACATATCATCCACATAGAAGACCAGATAGATAACACAGTCACCAATTAATTTAAAATATACACAGTGATATGCTTTTCTTCTGGTGAAGCCATGTCCTCGTATAAATGTATCAAATTTCTGATACCACATCTTTGGTGACTATTTTAACCCATACAGGGACTTCTTTAACTTGCATACCAGTTCTATCTTACCCTTCACCGAAAAGCCTTCAGGTTGCTTCATGTAGATCTCCTCTTCCAAATCCCTGTGAAGAAATGATGTCTTCACATCCATCTGTTCTACCTCAAAGTCAAAAGCAGTAGCAACAAATAACAGTAATCTAATAAAAGCTACCTTGGCAACATGAGAAAAAATATCACCAAAAACAATTCCCATCACCTGGGAATAATCTTTTGCTACCAACCGAGCTTTGTATTTCTCCACTTTTCCTTCTGCATTTGTCTTCTTCTTGAACACCCATTTGTTGCAAATGGATTTCCTTCCAGCTGGCAACTCCACCAGATCCCAAGCCTCATTTTTGTGCAAAGATTCCATTTCATCAACCATGGCCTCTTTCCAGAGTTTGTCATCCTCTGAATCTACCTCTTCCTTCACAGTTCTGGGATCATCATCAGTAATAAATAAAGAAAAATTTGAATAGAAATCTGATGGACTATACCATTCTCTCTGCCTTCTTTCTCGAACTGATCTTCTCACACCCAGAGTTTGTGGCTCTTCATCTTCTGGTTCCTCTTCTGTTGTAGAGTCTGATTCTTCCTCCTTAAGTTCAAACTCTATCTTCTTAGGTTCCTTTGGTTGGACTTCATGTTTAATAACATCTTTCACCTCTCTGGACACCACATCTCGGCTATACAAAACCTTCCTTGTTACTGGGTTCCAAAGCTTATAAGCCTTTAAACCATCCTTATACCCAATAAAGATGCACTTTTTAGATTTACTATCCAACTTGGTTCTTTTCTCCTTTGGAACATGTACATTTGCATCACATCCAAATACCCTCAGATGTGAAAGAGAAGGCTTCTTACCAATCCATACCTCTTGTGGAGTCTTATCCTCCAACGCTGATGAAGGTGATTTGTTGACCAGGTAACATGTTGTCTCCACCACCTCTGCCCAAAATTCTTGTCCTAACTCGACACCACTGAGCATGTTTCTTGCCATTTCCATCAATGTCTTGTTCATTCTTTCTACAAATCCATTTTTCTCGTGTGTGTATGGAGTAGTCTTCTGTCATGCTATACCACACTTCTTACAGAATTCTTCCAATTCCTTGCTACAAAACTCTCCACCGTTATCTAACCTCTGCACCTTTATCTTATTCTTTGTCTAGTTTTCCACTAGAGCCTTAAATTCTTTAAAACTGTCAAAGACTTCAGATTTCTTCTTAAGTAAATATATCCATGTATTCCTTGAGAAGTCATCTATAAATGATACATAGTACACTGACTTACCCAGTGTTGGAACCTTCACAGGTCCAAACACATCATTATGCACAAGCTATAATATCTATTTTTCCCTTTTACCACTAGAGGGGAAACTCACCCAATTCTACTTCCCGTATACACAATTTTCACAGAAATCAAATCTAGAGAGCTATTACTCATAACTTCTACCATACCTTTACCATGAAGTATTCGAAGGCCCTTCTCTCCAGTATGTCCAAGCCTTTGATGCCATAACATGGTATTCTCTCTAGAGACCACTAGATTTTCTGCTCCACTTTCAAGAACCACAGAACTGTTGCACCCATCAACAACAGTGCTACCTTGCAGCTTGTACAGAGTTCCAATCCGAACTCTCGAGATCAATACCAGTGCTACCCGAACCATCATGTATGTATCCTTCTTGAACACTATTTTTACACCTGCATTGTCCAACTTGCTTATGGAAATCAGATTTCTAGCCAATGTAAGGATATGCAGAACACCCAAAAGTGTTCTAACCTTTCCACCTTGCAACTTCAACTTTAATTTTCCACGACCAATGATTCTATCCTTTCTGTCATCCCCTAAGAAGACATCACCACCATCATATTTCTCATACTTGTAGAACCTCTCTCTATGGGGAGTGAAGTGAAAGGATGCACTTGAGTCAATCAACCATGCCTCATGATCTACATTTGTACTTGAAGAAGCCAAGTACACATCCCCACCTTCATCTGAGGTGGCTTTTGCATCTGTAGAAGGAGCATCATCAGATCCCTTTCCTTTTTCAGGAGATTTAGATTTATATTCCCTTTTGTAATGCCCTTCCTTTCTGCATTTCGAGCACACCACATTTATAGGTTTCCCTGGCTATTTAGATATCCCTCTAGATTTATATGTCCCACTTGATGACTTATTTTTGTTTCTATTCTGGGACTGTCCTCATACAGACAAGGCATCGCCATTCTGGATCTCCATATTTTTCCGTGTCATCTCCTCCAACAGCAAGGATGAGACTATTTCATCAAACTTCAAGGAAGTTGCATTGCTACCTATTGCAATAACCAGAATATCCCACAAATCTGGTAGAGAACACAACAAACAGATGCACTTATCTTCATCTGAAATTTTAATATCAATAGATAATAACTGACTTACCATAGTATTAAATGCATTTAGATGCTCTGTTAATGAGTCTCCACCTTTCATCCTCAGGTTATATAGCTTTTTCCGTAGGAACAATTTATTCACTAGAGACTAGATTGGTACAAAGTCCCTAAATTGTCCCACAAAGCCTTAGCCATAGCTTCCTCTGATACATTCAACAATACTGAATCTGAGACACACAATCATAATGTGCTCTTTGCCTTCTGATCCAACTTCTTCGATTCTTCATCAGACATTTTTGTTGGTTTAGTACCTGGATCTACTGTGATCCACTGATCTTTATCCACCAACAGATTCTCCATATTGACTTTCAACAACTCAAAACTATGACCATTAAATTTCTCGATCTCTATCTTTCCATTGCTTGCCATCTTCTTTCACCACCAAAATCGATCCCACATATCTCCCACTAAACAAGGTCTACCATAGGCCCGAGTGAAACCTCTCAGCGATAAAGGTGTCCCCTTGAAGCCAAAACAACTCTGATACCAAATTTAGGTTTTAACCCCGTACATAAATACCCTGCATATGAATTCTAAAACACAGAAAATAAACAATGCAAGAGCATAACACATAAAACACATATACATAGAGATTTTCCCCTGGATCCCAAAATCGGGACTACCAGATTGATTTTTCATTATGTTCCTTTCAATGTTACAATACATATTTATACATGACAAAGCATCCAATACCATGGACCGAAAACCA
Source organism: Pinus tabuliformis (assembly GCA_031772625.1). Classification (NCBI taxonomy): domain Eukaryota; kingdom Viridiplantae; phylum Streptophyta; class Pinopsida; order Pinales; family Pinaceae; genus Pinus; species Pinus tabuliformis. The sequence continues at coordinate 665,393,721 of CM062811.1, read as the reverse complement.
TCACGTCCAAAACCATGGACCAAAAACCACCGTGTCCAAAACCATGTGCAAAAACCATGCAGAAAACCATAGTTGTCGAAAGAATATAACACAACCCAACACTACCTGGAAGTGATGATGCTTGAAATGATCCACTATATTGGTCGCAATAAGATGCATAAAATTGGTGTTAAACAACACTCAAAAGTCACTCTCTAAGAGGTAAATGTGAAATGGTAAAAATGAGTTATCTTTTTCCTATTTTACGGTCATTTTCATCATTAATTTGTTAATTTGTTAATGTCTTGACCTAAATATGACTTCATTTATCATGAAACAAGTATTTATAATCATTTGGTGGTGTTTTGAGCAGGATGAAAGTTGCTTTAACGGATTTGACAATGTCAAAATGGAAACAGGTCATTTTCACCAGGGAGCATACTTTTATCACTTTTTTCAGGCTTTGTAAAGATATGAAAAAGGAACACCTTGGAGTCATCTTTCAACTCTTTTCAGAATCCCTAAAAATTAAAATATTTTCGAGCACTTGTCTTTTTGAACTCGTTAAATTAAATGAAAAGAAGTTTACTCGATATAAGGTTAACCCTTTTCGGGACTGAGATAAACTATTTACAAAAAAGGAATACCTTGGTCGAACATGGCTAAGAGGTTCTCCTTAGTATTGTTTTCTACCTTTTAAGACTCAAGAGACTATCTACGAAAATGAAACTTTGGAGTTTTCTTTTTCACCTCTTTTTCAAACTAGTTAAACATGAAAAAAGAGTTGAGTTAGACCTTCCCTGGACTTGTTAAAACATAAAACAATGATGGATTCATAAAAAATGATGAGACCAAACCGTGCCTTCTCAGGGATTGTTAAAAATACTCAAGAGGGATTCATCTAAAAGATGAACTTATAGATAAAGAATATGTTATCCTCTTCAAGCTTGTTAAAATATAAAGGGGTACAGACCAACATTGGTTGGGAAAATTGGGAAAATATGATATTCCACCTATTGATGGTAGCGAGTCCCACTTGAACATGACACTCTTCCACTTCATCTCTGTGGACGTTGGGTTGGGAAATTTTCTTGTATTTTAGTTTGTCACATAGTTTTAGAGCCTTCATTTTTTACTTTGGGTCAATGCTTCCAAATCCATTCATTGTTGTCAATGTGTTCAAGGGAATTCATTCAATTGATATCTACTACAATACGCTTAGGCCTTCATTCCATGACTGTCGTTCCTCAACTAGTTCGACATCAATATCATTCTATCTCAAATCATGATACCCATTTCCTATCATTTATGGGAGATACATCAAGGCCCTCCTATGACGGGTTGCTTCCTATCGATATTAGCTCATTATCCAAGAAGTTTAGTTAGAAACTCTTCCTTCAGTACCTTGGGACTTGTATGCATCAATGACAAGTTTCCTCACTTTCGGTGACAATTTTTCATCATTGACCTTCGACTAAAAAAATCTATGTGGTGTTCAAATTCAAATCATTAATTCACACCATGCGGATTGTACTACTATACCTTGAGAGTCATTAACATTATCAATGGTTTCTCTTGTGTCTATTAATGGCTTATGTAACATATTTGGTTAAAATTCACGTAAAAATATATAATATGACGGTCACGGGACACATATTCCAAGATGAATGGTAGGAAAGACATCCTAGTGGGTGTTAATTTAGTATATTATGGCTAAGGAAATTGGCAAGGCAATAAAAAAGGCATTTGGCAAGGCAAAATGGAATTTTTGGCACATTTATTTATGAAAATAATGGAAATTAGGAGAAAAGGAAGGTGAAAGGTCATAGGTTGCATGTGAGGAGGAAATTGAAGGAAAATAATGGAAAATGAAGAACATAAAGGCCTCATTGGTAAAAAGGCTTCTAAGGATCAATTGGCAAGCTTTTGAGGGGTTTTAGTGAAGGTCTTTTCTATTCTCTTTCTCTCTCTCATACTCTTGGGAACTTACAGTTTTCTTGGAGCACTATGGCTTTGGATCAAGAAAGGAAAAAGAAGGCAAGAGGAAGGAAGGAAAAAGAAAGGAAGAGAAGAATCAAGTGGCTACAACAGGATTCTTTGTAGGTATTGATTTTGATGAGTGTTTTCCTTGCTAGATTTTGTATGCATGGTACTGAATGTGGTTCTTTTCTGTGACCATATGGGTTTTTCAAGGTGTGATAGTGTTTTCAGCCTAGACTTTCCATTTCTAGATAGCCATGGTGTGATGGGGTTCTCATGCTTTGGTTGAGTTGGATTGTCGGATGGATTCGAAGCTGAGTGAGGTGGATCTCTAAAAGAAAGAACACGTGGCCTAGTGATCCCTGAACTAAAATGTGGATGCGGTAATTCCACTGGCCTAGTGGCCCCTGAGCCAGACTATGGATTGCAGTAAAGCCAAGTATTTTGTGCCTTGGTGGGCCTATGAATCCTTGACCGGTTAATGGTGGGATATATGGTAAATCCTAGAGGTGGGTGCTCTTCATCAGGCCTAATAATCCCAGTATGGGATATAGGGTAAACCCTAGAGAGTGGAGCCTTGGTTAGGGCCTAGTGATACTGGATGGATTGCGGTAAAGCCTAGAGACTAGTTTTTCAATTATGGCCTAGTGATCCTTGGATTAGCTTGTGGATTGTGGTAAACACTAGAGACTAGCAGACGGGAAAATTCCTCACAGTGTAGGTGGAGAAATCCAGTGGCATCCATGCTTGTTTCAACTTACTGATCTAGTGTGGATTATGTTAAAGACTGGTTTCCATTGATGAGGGTGAGGTAGTTTAGCCTCAGGATGCCCTTGTTAGTTCTTTTGGTTTGTGTCCCACATTAACGCTCAGAATATGGCACGGTGGTGATTGGATGAACATAGATTTGGCTTAGCCAATCTATGGTGGGATGGACCTTAGTAGTTTCACATTGGGTTGGATTTTGCATTCATTAATAATAAGTTCTTCCTTGGTATCTTATGTGTAAATGTATCTGTTTATATGTGGATTTTATGGCTAATGTATCCTTAATAATTTTTTTTATTATTATGCTAGTTATAAGCTTGTATTATGGCAACGATGATGTATGGTTCTTTTCATGTTTTGATTTTTAAATGAATGAACAATTTATCTATGTCCTAATATATGATAATGCAGCTAATGATATAAGGGAAGAACGTTCCTTAATGATTATCAGATAATTATGAGACCCCTATGCTCATGTTTGTTGTATAACCTATAGATTACATATTTGTGACATGTTTTACGAAATGCCTATCATGGATAATAGGGTCTAGTCTAGTTCTTGTTGATGTTTTTGCAAATTTATCTTTGTTCCACTATGAAATTTCATTTTCGATGGTGTCATTGAGTTTTGGGCAGTGACCTGGGCTCTAGGCCTAAAAAAGTGTCACAAATCCCATAGACGTAGGCACAACACTAGGGAAAAAATTCCTTGGAAGCACCATTTCCCTTGTTGTGGGAGCATCCATAGCCCCGCGACGCACCCTTGTCCATATGAAGGGAGAATCCAGGGGTTTGATGTAATAAAAATTCAGTTGTTCTTAGGGCTTGATTACTTGAGTGGTTGGGATGGCCCATGGGAGTTCTGTTGCTGATGTGGAAGGTTTGTGTGGTGTGTTTCCGTCGATTCCACTTCTGTAAGGTGACTTAGCAGGTTGAATCCCATTATAGTGGCCTCTCGTCACATATTTACACCGGTTGGCTGGTTACTTGGGTAGATGTTGGATGAGGGTGTTACAGAGTGGTATCAGAATAGGTTGTGCTCTCTTTGGGTCATATCAGATACAACAGAGTGGTATCAGAGCCACAGTTCAACCCTTGGAATGGATGGGCGGAATTTTTTTTTCATGCATACATGTCAGTTGCATATGTGTTCTTTATGTTTTTGGACTATGTGCTTATTGTGTATGCATGGTGGTGGTAATTTTTGTCATTGTGTTGCCATGTAGGAGTTGATGATATTGTTGTTGCGATGTGTTTATCATAAATCAATGTTGGTTGTATATGCATTTGTTATGCATTTCAGTGTCTATATGTTTTTATGCATGCATTGTCATGATTATGGTTATGCATATATGGTAGGCTAGACATGCATTCTGAGGTCATTATATGCAATTAGGTCATCATGATGTTATTTGTACATTATGATGCTAATGTGTTTTATGAGGTAAAGCAGGAAATGCAGACTATTAGAGCGAGGTTACAACGCTAAACTTTGACGCAAGAGCATGTTATCAGACATGCTTGTATGTTGGGCATGCAAGTATGTAGGTTAAGGATTGTTATATGCATTATGGTTATGTGTATGTCTTTCATTCTATTGATGTTATGGTTACATACATGATCAATGCTAGTTGATTAGTGTAGTTATATGCGCATGTCAGATAGTCATGAATGATAATAACCTATGGTTATATGCATTGTTGTCGCTGTTTTATGTTAGTTAACTTGATGATTATGTTATATGTCATTGATGAATATGTTATATGTTCACTTGTAGTTAGCTCGATGATTATGTTATATGTTGTTGATGAGCATGTTATATGTTAAATTGTTGTTGTTAACTTGATGATTAGGGTTATAACATTAATATCTTGATGTTATATGTATCATGCTAAATTGGATTGGTATGTGCAAATGGTTAGGGTTATGACATTCAGGTATGAGTTAATATGTTGTGATATAATGTCAAACTAATATAGACTGATGGTGCAAATGTGATTATTATGCATGAATGATAATAATTTATGAGTTTATAATGTGAACATGTTAGCTAGCTAATGTTATGGATATCATAACTGTATGGTTGAGTTGATATGTTGTGAAGTTATATTGTGCTAATCTACCTTGATAATGTAGACAAGATAGCCTCCCCTAAGATACATTAAAGTATGAGTTTGCTTATGTCGTATATTTGGCGCTTAACTATTTGATTATGTCGTCTAACTGGTGTTTGAGTGTTTGGTTTCTATTATGTCATCTAGTTGATTTATCTAACGTGGTACATTTATAGTTTGTTTGAATGTTTGATTAATTGCATGATATGAGTATGTGTCTATAATATTGCATGAAGAAATGATCTTGTTTTAAGATGGTCGTACTAACACATATGTGTTGAGACAGTTGATATGTTATTGAGTGTAACATTATGTGTTATGACTGATGATGTGAGTTGATTTTTATTATGACATGGTTGTTAGACTTGGTGAAGGTTGATTTTCAAGTAATCGATATGTTTCCTTAATCTTTGGAACATGTGATCGACATGTGTGAATAGTTCTAGGGTAACATGCTCAGTATTAGTATGAAAAGGTTAGGTAACTAGTATGTTGTTACATTTACTTATGCACTGACAATTATGTGTTTATGGCAGTATGATGCAAAGGATTGCATGGAAAAATAGATTTCCATGAAATATTAAAGAAGGCTTGGGTTGAGCTTTCACTTGGAGTTACTGGGAACCATGGGGATGGAGTCATGGTGTTTGTTGCTAGTTCTGTTCTTCTGTCTTTTGTGATTTGTTGTGCTTGATTTGTAGTATTGATTGTGTCTAGTGCATGATCATGCCATTTTGGTTGTGGTGCCGTATTGTTATTAGTTTTCATGTTTTTCTTCTTGTTGTTTCTTTTCCTTGTCCTCGTGTTTTATGTTTTGAGCCTTGGGAATTGGTTGGGAAAGAAGAAAATTGATGGAACTCTGGGAGAGTTGTGTGGGACCCAACATGTGATGTAAGGCCTCAATGAAGCTCAGTGCATGTATAAGGGAAACTGAAAGAAGCGTATGGAAGCTAGTTGGATTGGTTGGGTCCATTGAGGTAAATGGATGGTGATAAGACAATCATGAGAAGAGTAATCAGGAAACGTAAAGTGAATGGATGTGATTCCTTGGCTATGTTGGGAAGAATTATTCTCAAGGTTGTGGACATTGTGCATGGATGAAGGAAGTTCTCTTAACCTTGACCTTGAGATCTAGTAATTATGTTGTGATCATGATTATTGTATGTTAATGTTTATATGCATATATGTATGTATGTCATCGTCTGAGAGGGTCACTAGGGATCATTCATGTGGAGGAATGATTTCTTATGCAAGTGAATGACATGAAGAGGTTCCTGGTTTATGAGGAATCAAGTGGGAAGAATATTCATGACAAATATATCATATGGATATGAATTGATATTATGTCATTATACTATTTATATATTTATGTTATCACAAGCTATGCTGATAGATACATCAACGGAATGAAAACAACACGATCTGTGGCATGCTAAGATAAGCATGGATGGCAGAGAGACATTGGAAGCAAGGTTGCTTGGTAGAGGTTGTATGGTTTTGGATGTGCAGTTCTATTGTTGTGTATATGTTTTGCATGTTGTATATTTAATGATTATACCTATGGGGATGTGTAATGTTCTATATGTACTATTGTGTATATATGATGTTGTATGCATGTTGTATATATAGTGTTATGTGTATATTACATATACAGTGTTGGGTATAGATGGTGCTATGTACATGTTGGATATGTGGTGTTGTGTACATATCATACTATGCACATTTTGGATATGCGATGTTGTGTGCATATGGTGTTGTGCGCATGTTGGATATGTAGTGTTGTGTACCTATGATGCTATGTACATGTTGTATATGCAGTGCTAAGTACATATGGTGTTGTGTGCATATGGTGTTGTGCGCATGTTGGATATGTAGTGTTGTGTACCTATGATGCTATGTACATGTTGTATATGCAGTGCTAAGTACATATGGTGTTGTGTGCATATTGTACATATGGTACTATGTACATATGGTGTTGTGTGCATGTCGTGCATGTGGCATTGTGTACATGTGGTGTCGTTTACATGTCATGCATGTGGTGTTGTGTACATGGGATTTGTGTACACACTGTACAGGTGGTGCCATTGACATATGGCATTGTCTACACATTGTGCAAGTGGTGTTGTGTACATGTGATGTTGTGCACATATTGTGCAGGTGGTGTGGTGTATAGGTGGTACTATGTACATGTTGTACATATGGTACTAGTGTACATGTGGTATTGTGTGCATCTCATACATGGTGTGTTGCGAGCATGCGGTACTAGTATGTGGATTGTGTAGTTGTGGTATTGTGACATGTGTATTCATTGTTTTGTACTATGTGTACATATGTATATTGTGTTGTACACCAGATGTAAGAGTATGTATTGTATTGTGTTGTGTTGTACACCATTTGTAAGTGTATGTGTTGTTATATATATCAGGTGTAGGTGTATGCATTCTGTGATTTCGTATGATGTGTGTGGATGTATGTGTTTTCATGTTCATTGTGTATGTGTATGTGATTGAAGAGAAGAAGAGGAACTGGGTGCTTGCCAGAGTGGCAACCGATTCAGTGTGTGTACAGAACAATAAAGGAAGAAGTAAAGACTAATGAAGAATAAGCATTAGTATTTTATTTCAGCTTTATTATACATATGACCTATGATTCTGATTTATGATGGTTATATGTGATATATGATTCTGGTTTATGATGATTGAATGTAATTCATGATTTTGATTTATCATGGTTGTGTTTTGAACTAACCTGATGTGATATATTTATACATAATGATTTGATCAAAGATGCTAGTTTGACTTTTTGTTACATGAATTAAACAAGATTGCAAGTGTGCCTTATTGTTGAGCTACCAATGAGGTGTGATGTGAATTTATTTCAATTTATTTTAAATCTAATGGAAGTTATGTGCTTGGTACAGGAAAGAATGGGAAATACCCGGTTGAGTGGCTGAAATCGACTGCAAGAATTAGCAGGAGAAACAAAAGGAATTTAAACAAGCAGTAGTATGTTGGTAAAGCACTTCAGGAGCAGGTCCATTGTGGGAAATCGGTACCCAATAGTTTCCATTGATTGCCATGACCATGCTATGATTGATATGATGGTTTTGAGGTAGGTATATGCCTTGGGTGTTCTTCCTTCTGATTCGAGGAAACCTTGCCAAGGGATGGAACACCCAGGATAGGGGATGTCAGGGAACTTGGAAGGTGAGTGATTGCATGGAAGGGGTGACTCGATTTCCCAAGGGACTATGGAGCAGAGAAGCAAAGGTTGGGGATGAATTTGTTTTAGTCATTAGCATTTTTAGATGGAATTAGATGCATAATGGGAGTGCTCCCTGGAACAATGAGTTGGTAATTGTTCACTGAGGGGAAATGTAGTGTGGGATTGTAGCACTAGAAATTGGATGGAGCTTTGAATTTGACATTGGATTATGGAATTCCTAGGAAGGAGGTGAATCCTAGTACTACTTTTGATGGTGGAGGTGTGATCCTCTCGATTCACTTGTTGATTGATATGGGAATTGTATTATTTTATTTGCTGGGGGAGAAAATGTGTATATGTGTATATTATTGTAAATACTGTATTGAGTTGGTTTATAAAGCTCCATAGATAGTACGGTTATTTTCTAGTTGAAGCAAATGTGATGAAGTATATGTGGTTGTTATTGTAAATACCATCATGAGTTGTGTTATATATCTCTAGTAAACTGTATGATTGTCATGTTTCAATAGTGACATATTGTAAATATTACAATGAGCTATGTTATAAATATCCATGGGAAGTATATTTTGTTTTCAACAGTCTTGTTCGTTATATGTGTCATTGAACACCGAGGATAGCGTTCCCCCAAGGGGGAGGGTTCTGTAACATCCCTGGTTAAAAATACATGTAGAAATATATAAGATCATGGTCATGGGACACATATTCCAAGTAGAATGGTGTTAAATACATCCTAGTTGGTGTTCATTTAGTTTATTATGGCTAAGGAAATTGGTAAATGCAATGGAAAAGGCATTTGGAAAGGAAAAATGTCATTTTTCACACATTTATTTATGAAAATAATGGAAATTAGGATAAAAGGAAGGTGAAAGGTCATAGGTTGCATGTGAGGAGGAAATTAAAGGAAAATAATGGAAAATGAAGAAAATAGAGGCATCATTCATAAAAAGGCTTCTAAGGATCGGTTGGCAAGCTTTTGACAAGTTTTGGTGGAGCTCTCTTCTAGTCTCTCTCTCTCATACTCTTGGACACTTGAGTTTTCTTGGAGCACATTGGCATTGGATCAAGAAAGGAAAAAGAAGGCAATAGGAAAGAATGAACAAGCAAGGAAGAGAAGATCAAGCAACTACAACAGGATTATTTGTAAGTATTGATTTGCATGTGTGTTTTCGTTGCTAGATTTGGCATGCATGGTATTGCATGTGGTTCTTTGTTGTCATGGCATGGGTTTTGCTAAGTGTGACAGTGCTTTCAGCCTAGCCTTGCCATTTCTGAATAGCGATGGTTTGATCGGGTTCGCATGTTTTGGTTGAGCTAGATTGTCGAATGGATTCAAAGCAAAGTGAGATGGAGCTCCAAAAGAAAGAACACATGGCCTAGTGTTCCCTAAATCAGACTGTGGATTGCGATAAATCCACTAGCCTAGTGACCCCTGAACAAGACTACTGGTTGCGGTAAAGTCAAGTATTATGTGCCTCTATGGGCCTAGTAATCCTTGACTATTTAATGGGGGGGATATAAGATAAATCCTAAAGGTGAGTTCTCTCCACTAGGCTTAGTAATCCCAGGATGGGGTGTATGGTAAAGCCCAGAGAGTGGAGTCTCACCATTAGGGCCTAGTGATCTGGGATGGATTGTGGTAAAGCCCAAAGACCTGTGTCTCAGTTATGGTCTAATGATCCCTCGATTAGACTATGGATTGCGGTAAAGCCTAGAGACTAGGAGATAGGAAAATTCCTCACAGGGTAGGCAGAGAAATACGGTGGGATCCACGCTTGTTTTGGCCTAGTGATCCAGTGTGGATTACATTAAAGATTGGTTTCTATCAATGAGGGTGAGGTATTTTAGCCTCAGAATTCCCTGGTTGGTTATTTTGGGTTTGAGTCCCATAATCATGCTTGGAATATGGCATGGGGGTGATTTCCTAAAGAGAGATTTGGCTCAGCTAGTCTATGGTTGGGTAGAACATGGTAGTCCCACACCGAGTTGGATTTTGCATTCATTAATAATAGGTTATTTCCTTGGTATCTTATGTGTAAATGTACCAGTTTATATGTGGATTCTATGGCTGATGTATCCTTGATATTTTGTTGTTATTATGAAATTTATAAGCATGTATTATGGCAGTGATGATGTATGCCTCTCCTCATGTTTTTATTTTTAAATGAATGAACAATGTATCTATGACCTAATAGATGATAATGAAACTAATAATATTGGGGAGCACTGCTTCTTAATAATTCTCAAATAAGTATGAAACCCCTATGCTCATATTTTTTGTTTAAACCTATAGATTACATATTTGTGACATGTTTGACGAAATGTCTGTCATGGCTAGTAGGGGTCCAATCTAGTACTTGTTGATATTTTTGTAAATGTATCTTTGTTCCGCTATGAAATTTTATTTCTGAAGGTGACATTGAGTTCTGGGTAGTGACCTGGGCTCTAGGCATGCAAAAAGTCACACAAATCCCAGAGTTGTAGGCACAACACTAGGGAAAAAAGTCCCTGGAAGAACCCTTGCCCTTGCTGTGGGAAGGTCCAGAGCCTCCCAGAAGCACCCTTGTCCATATCAAGGGAGCGTCTAGGGGTCTGATGCACTAAAACTTTAGTTGATCTTAGGATCTAAGTACCTGAGTGGTTGGGATGACTCCTGGGAATTTTGTCACTGATGTGGAAGGTTTGTGTGGTGTTATTCTGTCGATTCCACTTCTTTAAGGTGACTTAGAAGGTTGAATCCCATTATAGTGGCCTCTCATCATATATTTACCCTAGTTGTCCAAATACTTGGGTAGAAGTGGGATGAGGGTGTTACAACTTACATCATTGGTTGGTAATTAGATGGTGTCTCCCATGTTTGACTTTAGCTCACTAATTCACATTGTTAGACTCATACATTGGTTGATCAAGTGAACGAGATAGAAGACCCCGGATCTACTTCCATCCATCCCGACTACACATTTAGGATTAATGAAAGATTACAAAGTGTGATGGCTATGATCATACCATCATCTAATCATGAAACCATGCTTAATCATCAATGGACATGAATTTTTGATATTTGTATATCTAATGTTAGCTTATGTTTTGAGTATGGGTATGCCTCCCTCAACAAATATATCATGATGAAAATGTATTGTAACAGATGATGATCTAACCAATTGTTTTTAATTCAAACTTGTCACAAGATAAAGCACTTCAGTCATCAGTTTCCATTTCCGACTTTGTGCTTTAGGGGGAAATAATTTATAGGCCATTTTTTCACATCTTGTCAATAGGCCTACAAACTGGGTCAATCAACATCCATGAACATCTTATCCTCATCCCTACACAAAGACCTAAGTATGAATCTCCCAAATTCTTGAGTTTCTAACCTTGACTACTTCATTGAAGTGCTTTTAAGGCCCAATGCACCATGGCACTCAAGGGACCTGCATTCACCAATAGGTTGCTCAGTTTTTCACCTACTCTGATCGAAGTAGGTTGTCCCTTGTTGGGGGTGCGCTGATTCTAGAAATTCGGGAAAAATAAAAAGAATCCCGAAGCTTCCTCTTCTGGAAGCTTCTAGAAGTTGTTACAACCATTTACCTTGGATAACAACTTTGAATCTTATCTCATCCTACATTGGATATTTCACCTCTAATTGTTAATTTTTTTAGGGATACATTGTTCTTTGCTTTGACAATTGCATTTCTTCATTAACACATTAATTTTACTCCATAACATCATAACATTATTCATACTTACATCATTATTCATCATCATATGAAACTATGTAGAAATATTAATATTGCCATCATCACTGCAGCAGACCATAAAGGAAAAATAGAAGAAAAGCATGCACACATAGAGACACTAGGATTGGTTAGAGACTAGGGAAAAACCCATTATGGGGAAAACCCTTGCAAATTCTTCTTCTTAGATTGTCATCAAATAATTAAGAAAAAGAGAGTACAATAATCCATATCTTCATCTATGCAACTAACCAACAAAACAATTACAACATCAATGAAATGAACTCAATAATGTATATGCTCAAAACTCTGATTCTGAAGACTGTAATGAATTGTCACTGTCTATAGTCATTGTCGAACCATGCAGAAACTGAGTGAAATATTCAAAAGATTGAGATTTTATATTTTAGTTCTCGGTCACATGGAGGAGGTGTCATGCAAGTGACTATAGCTCTCCTAATCACTCCCTTGAGCCTATAAGCATGTGAGTGACTAGGGTTAGATTTTGATTGCGAAAACCCTAAATGCTTAGTTGCATGGATGGAGAGATGTCCATGCGAGTGGAAGGATCCAGTCATATGGATGAGCTTTTTTGCATGTGACTACAATCGAATCCTTCCTATTTTTTGCTAGTGATTGGGGCCCAAAACCCTAAATCAGAAATGTGAGCTTCAGACCCTACAATTTCACCTCATAGCGAACCTAATCCTCCATGAACAAGCGGCATACCTATGTGAGCCAAAAACCAATATAGAAAAGTGTCTCATCATTGTATCCAAATGAGGTAGAGGGCACTTTTATAAATATCCTTTCAAGGTGGTCCACTTTGCTTTAGGGTTGACCTTATCAAATGTGCACATGTGGGGTTTTCTTCATAAGTACTCTTTCCCTTATCCGATTTAAGTGATCTTTAGATCGATTTTGGTCCTCTAAAAAAGAAGAATTCAATGCAATAATTATCTCCATCAAGTGAGTTGTTCAAAGTTGAATTTGACAATAGTTTCATATTTTTAACACTTATCCCTTGAGCTCATCCTCCTATCAAGAGTGGATCTCAAGCCTAGATTGGTGAATGGATAAGAATTCGTAAACTACCATCCTCTCGTATATATTTATTTCCATCCACAAGCTAAAGGTTGGATTTTTGGTACTAATCATATCCTTATGTTTCTTCTTTGATCATAAGAGAGTTACCATTCCCATGCATTAGCGTGAATTTTGAGGTGTACATTGTGGCAAGGAAGGAAAAGTCAACTTGGGGAGATCTCTACAAGAGAAACTTCCATTTTTTGTTATAAAATCTCTCCTTTCATATTAATACAAAGAGTATAACATTTTCCTATATGTTTTATGTTCTTTTGAGATTCATGTATTTCAATGTTATGTTAATCCATTGAACAGAGTGATTGGAAAATTCTACATAGATGTCATATATCTTGGGATTGTGTTGATTGTTTGTATAGGTTCTAATTATAGCGATTAGAGCTATGGTTGGACCTTACAAGCTATTGTAGCGGCTACCACCACCCTTCAAAAATTTTCCTAAGCTTCATTTTGGAGCTTCCCTACTAAAATCCCACTAGCTTATCTCACACTGCCCAGGTACTTTTGCTTTCATTGAGTTTTATATTTCACTTTACATCTTGTGTTTGCTTACTTGTTGTGCTATCTAACCACACGCTGACCTCTTCACTTGGTTGCAATCCAGTTCTAGCACTACCTTGAGAATCTACACAATCCTAGAGGGTAACCAACCTTGCTCTCAGGAAATGCGCAGTTCAACCCAACAGTGAGCTTCAAATCCAGGATTGGACAAATGCGGTTGGAAGCTTGCCTTTAGCTAGGAAATTGTGTAGAACATGAGAGGCAGCCAAATCCACTCAGCCTAGGAATTACACAGAAGAATTCACTTAGCTGTTTCTTGATGCATGTGTCAATAAGTTGACTAGTTCCCTTAGAACTGCGTAATTTCTCCATGCATGCATGGCATCCTTTCCCGGAAAAGAAAAAATGTATAAAGTGAAAAATCATCCCTAAAAATAAGGATCTATTTTTAGGGGTTGTAGTTACACTTGAGCTAATTTTAGAAATTGTCACCAAGTGTCTCTTTTTCCTAGATTTTTTTCCTTTGCATCATAAACCCTAAATCGAATCAATCTATTTAATGAGCGCCGCCAGAGCTCATTTGTAAATTTGTAAATGGAGATCTGGAATTCTCAAGGCATCTAGGAACCTTGGGCATGGTCTTCACAACTTTTCTAGGTAAGTTTTGTTTTTCTAGTCTTTTTCTTCTTTCTCTACTGCTTTTGTTTCCTTGGCTTGTGAGAGTGTTTTTTTACCCATTTTATTGAACGATTTTTGGCATTTTGTTTTTTTTAGCTTTTAGAAGCATTGTTTTAATTTTCTCATTACCTTTCCTAAGTATCATATGCATAATCCAGTTTTTGCACTAGTATTCATCATTGCAGTGACTCTCTGCAAAAGCTTCATTGTTCTTCATTTTGATTGACTCTTGCACTTGTTTTGATTGCATGCATTTTTGTTAACTCAAATCTACACCAAACTTTAATCACACATTCATTTATGCTCATTTTCATATTTCCCTTGGGAAAATTTGGGCTTCCTTGGCCCAGATCTAGATCGTCTCGGCATGCTCTGTGCATTTATGAATCTCAAGGCTCTGCCTTGGCTCCAGGAATTGCGCAAAGGCTGCCAATAACTAGCTCCAACTGGGCATTTCATAGTTCAAGGAGCCAGTCCTAGAGTCTTTGCCACTGGGATTGTGTAATGCCCAGTCCTAGTCAACATCAAAGCCAGAATGAATGATGTATTGTGCAGTTCCATTCATCAACAAGCCACACTAAACTGCACATTGTGTAGTTCCAGTCATCATCGCCTCTCACTGGTAGTTGGGACTACACAATGCATAGATCCAGATGATAGTCCCTCACCTCTGAAGTCATAATTGTGCAATCTTTCCTAGTAGTTTCCTAGTTTGGTGCATGGTCTTTCTTGAAGTGATTTTGATTTCAAGCTAACATTTTCATGCCATGTGTGTCCACTCTGTCTCCAGGTACATCAATTGTGGGGCAATTTTTCAGCAGTACAGGTAACACGGTTTCCAAGAGAGTTGGATCAAAGGATACTGTAGAGAGAAGCATTGGAGATGTAGTTGAACAGGTGTCAATGAACTTTCTAGTCTATTAAGACACAAAGTTGTTCATAGAGAAGGAAATGAAGATAAAATGGCAAGAAATTTACATATCTGCAGGTAGCTTAAGGGAATATTTAGAAGATCGATAGGTCTATGTAAACATACACAAGTTAGGCTTATATAAGGTTGCATGCCGGTACCCTACCTTCCCATGTGTAGAAATCATTCATTAGATTGTCTCACATACTGATCCTGAGATGGTGAAATTCAATAGTGCCAGTGGCACACAACTTGCTACCTTCAAGAACGAAGACTATCATTAGATGTATCACTTACCACAACTAGTGAACCATAGCTGGTGAACCACATGGATACACTGTTCCCCGCCCCCAACAATAATGTGAACACTAGAGACATCATGAAGCATTTGGTAAAAGAGTCATCGAAGTTCAGGTGGAAACCTAATGAGATCTACAAGACTAAGTCACTTAGAAATGCCTACCAAATCTTGATCATATTTGCATGTCACTTGTATGGTTAAGAGAGCATGAAGAACTTTCTGCATAATTGGGTGGTTGTGTTGGATCAATTGACGAATGAAGGAAGGCCATTCAACTAGTTGGATATGTTCTCTCTTCAGATGAAATTGCATGTGAATAATTCCTAAAATCCGCCCAAGGATGAGCAAGCGAGATTCTATATGTTCATGTACCTACTTGATCCAATTTGTTCCCAACATCAGTTTCCTGGCATGGGGTCGACACAGACACCACTATATAATGTTGTGAACATTTATTTCAAGTCTTTTTCTGAGTACAACTACCAAGGAGTCATGACGAGGCTATCTGACCACTTCATCACCCCATTTTACAAGATGATCTTCGATTAGGCTCCACCTTGGATATCCCAAGAAGCGATGTAGGCATTGCTTAACATTGTACATTGGTATGCCTCACCCAGTGACACCTTCATTAAGATGTTTGGTGGAGAGAAACCTCTACATGTGCTACCAAGGTTTGCCATGGATAAGTTGGTCATGCAAGAGGTTTCATATCACATCTCCATTGGGTTATCAATAGGATTGTATATGAGGAAGAAGGCACCATGGCCTACTCTTTCTTTTTGGATTTGATTGTACGAGATCCGAAGCTTGAAGGATGTGGATGTCGAGGTCAAGGACTTAGATAATTTCAAGTTCAGAACCAAGGATTTCAATTTGTATGATCCCCACTACATATGTTAGAACCCGTGTGTGAAGATGTATTATCTATGGATCCATGGGGCATGTCATTGGCCAGAGGAGGACCCTTGGAGGTATTGTTACAACTCCTCTAAGCTCAATGAACTAGTCAGCATGGCTATAGAATGGAAAACAACTTTCTAGGCAACAACACCATAGGAAGCAGCAACAACAATAGCAGTGAGCTAAAAAGTAGTAGAGGACAAAGGCAAGAGGAATATTGTTGAGAACTCAGAAGCTGAGCTAAGCTACCAATTCAGAGAAGATCCTCTTGTTGAGAGAGGAGCTTTGAAAATAGAGGCGAAGAAGCCACAATGTGTAAGGAGAGTAGAACGAAGGAAGAGAGAAGAGAAAAGGTTGGACGATGTAGAGAGGAAGTTGTAGGAAACAGAGAAGAAGCTGAAAGAAGAACAGGAGCTAAGAAGGAGAGAGAGGAAAGAGATGAAAAAATAGGAACATGAATAAAGGGAAGGTGCAATGGTTGATAAAACTACGCCTATACAGGTTGAGGAGTTAAAGCAGCCAACAGATGAAGAAGAGGGTGAGCAGGTGTAGGTTTGGGAAATTTCTTAGCACATTAAGAATATCGTTGAAACAATCGACATGGAGTTGGTATAGGAGCCACGGGACCAAGATAGCGACCTCATACTGAGAACATCTGAGGTCACAACTCAGTCTCCACCACCACCAGAATTAGAACTAGTCCTGAGCAAGCAAGGAGAGATTATTATCCTTTACGATGATTCGGTGATGGATGTATACAATCTATCACCCGATGAGTCACAACAAAAGATTGTATAGGTGAGAAGAAAGAAGCTCCTGGATGATCATGCATCACCTGCAAACATAGAGGAAAGGGTGATTGTATCAGATGTTAGAAGACATCCAACTACCACGAACGATGCCTCTAAGGCTTATGTAGAAGCCACGAGTTCAACTATCACGTTCTTGTTAGCAGAGAATGATCAAATGGAAAAGGACTTGTAAGAGGCCAGGTAAAGAACATAAAAATTAGTAAGATCCTCTATGGCAAAGATGAAAAAAGTAATGATGAAGTATCGACTGTTAAGACCACCATGCATAAAATGTATGATAGATGTGTCACTGTGCACAAGGTGGTTGTCCATTTATATGGTTTTCAACAACAGTGTATGAATATTTTCCAAACTCTCAAAGAAATCCATGCTACTATTATGCATGTATAGGAATGGACGATGAGGTATAATGGATCCCCACTTTAGTTGCAAAATATAATGAAGCCACGGGAAGAGCTAGAAAAAGCATGGATTCAGATGTTGATCCGAAATTATGAGCAACTCTCTCCACTCATCACCAGTATTGAGGCTTCCTATGCATGATTATTCAACAATATAGATGTCATAGTGAGGACACACATGATCTCTTCAATTAGATCCCTCACTCAGGCCATGAAGAAGAAGCAAT
Source organism: Pinus tabuliformis (assembly GCA_031772625.1). Lineage (NCBI taxonomy): Eukaryota > Viridiplantae > Streptophyta > Pinopsida > Pinales > Pinaceae > Pinus > Pinus tabuliformis. Next base: position 665,376,087 of record CM062811.1, on the reverse strand, counting down.
TCCTACTGGAGGTCAACATGTACATGGAGTAGTTGATGTGCGAGGCCATAAGTGATGACTTGAAGTTGAGCGTAGAGAACATGCAGAAGTACATCAGTGGTCCAACCACACTTAAAACAATGTTGTACATGATTCAAGACGAGTTGGACAAAGGTTCAAAAACCATATACATAGAATCCATGGAGGAAATATTCTGTTTCTAGAAAGATATCACCAAATAGTACGGGGACACAATAGTGTAGTACCAAGATTGGTATTAGTTTTTCAATGAAGACCATCAAGGTGATGTTTCTGAGTTGGTATTTCCCCAAGATTCCAAGTGATGGTGTTTGTCTTGTTAGGCTAACTAAAGCCTATTTTGTCCCACATGGGTATATGTGGAAATTGTATTATTATTTGTAAATATCTTTTATGTGAAATTTGAAGTGTCATTAGTAGAATGCAAACAATCACTATGTAATGTAAAGAGTTATTTGTAAAGGATCTTAAGATTCATGAGGGTAGTTAAAGATTCAAAGGGGAATGTCAAGGGTGACACCACCCTTTTTTATATATAGAACCTCATAACTCATAGTACATTCTTTTGGGAGCCAAGCTTTTGGCTAGGCATTTCTTAGAGAAGTCTTGGAGAGTATTTTGATGAGCCTTGGCTTCTCCACAATGTAGAGCGAGCATAATTCATTGGAGGAGTAGGAAATGTTGACTATAATGTTCCACTGTTGGGGCTAGTGGCTATCAATGGTGTATGGATGGATTGAACTTTAACTTAATAATAATATAATAGAGCCACAATGTTTTCATGCATATGTTGTTATTGCAATTGGACTATTCTTGTTGCTTTAGTAATGTATGTTATTTAATTTTTGAATTGAGGCTTCTGTGATCCATATCAATTGTACGATAGATTTTTCGGTGTAAATCACATGATATTTCATTAGTCGACGTGTTTCGAACCAACTAGTGTGGTTCATTGTCAGGACAAGTTGAGGAACAGATCAAGCTATGCATGTTAAATAGACAGAGCAGACCTCCAACGGCTATAAATCACGACCATGAAACGACTATAACGGCTAAAATTGACCTTAAACATAGAAGAACCAAGTCTTTTGCCTTAGCAGAGCATGCAGAAAAAACCAATCATCATGTGTGTATTGAGGAGGCTAGTGTGATTGCTAGGGTTTCACAATTCCATCATTGGAAATTTAGAGAAGCCCTTGAGATTGAAAAAAGGCCGAGCAACCTCAATAGAGAGGATGGTTGGAAAATTAGTAGTTGCTAGGTTCCAGTACTCTCTTCCTAGTCGTTTCCTTTCTTCCCTCCCCCCCCCCCCCCCCCCCCCCCCCCCCCCCCCCCCCCCCAACCCCCAATTTTTTTTGTTCTTATTATTATTATACCTAATTCTTTACCGTTATATCACAATAAGTGAATTTAACAATTAGGCATTTGTTTAATTATTTCAGGATTTTTATAATTTTATTTTCAATTCATTTTAGAATAACTATTACATGATTCTTGGTTCTTCTATGTTTAAGGTCAATTTTAGCTGTTATAGCCATTGCCTGGTCATGATTTATAGCCGTTGGAGGTCTGCTCTGTCGATTTAACATGCATAGCTTGATTTGTTCCCCAACTTGTCCTGACAATGAACCACACTAGTTGGTTCGAAACGTGTCAACTAATGAAATATCATGTGATTTACACCGAAAAATCTGTCGTAAAAAAGTATGTTATTTAACTTACGCATTTGTGTACGAAATATTTTTTATACAATTGTATGAATCTTGTTGCAGACGTGTTGTTGGATTAACCCGTCACTTTGGTTTATGGACTATTCCGCTCCCAGTTTGTGATGTCATTTCACTTGTGTGTTCCCTTCAGGTTGTAGACTATTACAGGCTTCTAAGGGACACACTTCCTTTTACCCTCCGTGTGTCAGAACCTCCATGCATCTCACTTGACTCACTGCAAGGTCACACACTTGCTTCCTTCCAAAGCTATATTACTTACCTCTGCGTGCTACCACGGTTAAGGCACTTATTTACTACTCACTTCTGGGACTCCTACTCCAAATGGTCTGAGTCCTAGTTGGGAATTTTTACTGAGGAGATCCCCTTGAATGCTAGCAAGTCCAGTACGGTCAATATTTATGGCACAAGAAGGAGGGCTAGATGACAAGTTGAGCCCTAAAAGTTTGTTTTGAATCTCTACACATCATTCATGAATTATATTACAATCTCAACTTCGATAGGTTTTTCTCATGCACATGATTTTGAAGCGTCGAAGGATGTCATTAATGACTTGTCACAAATCACATACAATGGTGAAGGCAGAATAGCCCTATTAAGACACGGAGTTGCCTTCTTAGGCTTCTGTGAGAGGAATGAAGTCCCTTTGTACGACATTTCCTATGGGTTGTTTGCTTACGCATTTGGATGGCACGTTCAACAATGGTGTCTCACATTGCTCGCAACCTCTATTCACCCTTTTGACCAAATGATCAAAGAGTTAGGTAATGCTTTATTTCATTTTGACTGTAAAGAACTCAATAAAAATATTATGGAATTATGAAAATCAACTGATGAATATGTTGCACAATTTTGGGATCACTTCCATAATCTTGCTTTTGAATTCCCAGAAGATGAAATGGATTGGAAATTTCTCAAGGAAATATTTCATTATATGAAAATCCTCATGAGTTAGAATCATTCGAACCCCTCCCATCATACCTCAGTGTTAGAGCTTCCAAATCTAAGATGGACAAGGTTGTTTTTAGAAGTGACCCTCCATCCTCTTCTCATCAAATAGCTCTAGCTCCACAGGATGAGGTGGGAGAAGTTATGAACCAATTTGTTGAACTTTCACCTCCTCCCACCCCACCTACTCTGAACATCTGTGTATATTTGGACTGCAACATTGATGGTTGTCACATGATCGCATTTTCTCAACCTTCATCCTCTATTTACTTTTATTCTTTGGATTGTACTGCGTTGTGTTCATCCGTTCTAGACTCAAAATTTGTTGTTCACGAGGATCAAGTTGTCGACGGAGTTGGTGTTGAGAAATCAACTTGTGCTATCATTTTTTATGAGAATGTTTGGGAATATGAGGAAGAATTTCTGGTGAAGGATGGCCTCCTTCCATCCACACCTCATCTGCTTTACCTTGACATCTTTTGTGATTCTACCATTTCTAATTTTTCTTCTAAAAATAGACACCCGAATGTTTCTACTTTTGATCATTCAAAGAATGCATAGGATGCTAGTCCGTCATTTAATTGCGGGGAGGATAAATATTTCTTTCCAAATCCACCCAATCTTTCATCTTTCCTTTCCAGAAACTCAGAAGGTGAAATTTTTTCTTTCTCATCAACCTTTTTGTATGATTCATCATATCATGAGGATGCCAATGCACATCTTAAGTTTTCTTATCATGGTTGTCGTGATATTTTCACTTACTCATTTTATCACAATTATGATTCAGTTGCTATTGATATTCCTAAGTCACCAGTCTTTGATGGTATATCTTTTGATGAAGTGGAAACCCCTCAAGTTGTCAAAGCACTTCAGCCCAAACTGATGGTTATGTCAGGTTCTCACAGCCTTAAGGTCAGTTCTTCTCCCAATCAGAAATCTGTTGAATCATCCTAGTCTCCTCATCACTCTCATGTTTGCAATGAAAATCAATTTGATCCACAGACTTCACATCCTCCACCAGAATCAAACCATCCTATCACTCATGCATTGGAGAAGTCATATGTAGCAAGTCATGTTGCTAAACGAAAGTTTTCTTCTTTTTGCATGTTTTCTTGTCTATCAAGGTCAAAAGGATATACATGTTTGTCGTCTATGCATAGTTTGATACAACACCATGATATGATCGCAGAGTACTAGTCATGCGCTTTTACTCTTTTCTTTTATGTGGACGCATTTAAACTTCAAGCGTTTTGGTTTTCATTTTTTTATTTTTCTTTCTTGCTGGTCTACTTGAATACCTTTCTTGTCAACCATGCCTTCATTTACATGGTCCAACCAATGCGCTGGTGGCTGCATTGGGTATATCACTTCACTTGAGTAGGCCCATGCACTATTTAGCTTAGGTGTAGGAGTAGTGTTTTCTTTCATGTTTTGATTTTGCTTGCTTGCTTTGCTTTTGTTTTTACTTATGTCCTTTGATTTTTTATGCACCAGTAGGATTATCTTTCCCATGAAACCATGTTTGGATTCTTGAGACAAGATGGGTGAAATACAAGAGGTATTATACAACTATCAACAGTTGGTTATCTATCTATCCCCTCTCTTTATAAATATCTTGTGTTTCTTAAGTCGATGATACCATCATGGAAAATATGCTCCCTCCAGAGTGCATCTTGGTGAAAACACAATGCTTTCTCTTTTAACTAATACCACCTACTCTAATCGGTTTTCTATATTCAATTAACCCTTGTCAACTGAGTCAAGTAGGGTTAGGCAAGGGGAAAAACCCTAACAAGTATTTCAAAGGTATATATAACATCCTTCTCTAAAGGGACAACCTCTTCTACTCTCAATAAGTCGGGATCCCTCTTTCACCTCATGAAATAAATAAGTGCCTATGCAGAGTTCTTTAAAAAATGAAAAAAAAATTAAAGGAAAAATAAGAGAAAGGCTTCCTGGGCAAAGAGCTGAATAAATTAACTCCACCGGGCTGATGTCTAGGCTCACTGACAGTGGAGAAATTCTTATGTTGCTGAAGTGACTCTGTCAGGGTACTATCCAGGCCTACTATCAGTGGAGCAGCACCAGAGATGAAACTAAAACTATGACAGTCTATATTAATTGTGCATCAATATACCCCTCATCCCCAATAAAAAAACTCAGTTGATGTGGCTTGGTATGTCTGCTGACCAGTCAAGAGAATGGAAGGCACTATTTCTTTAACTCAAGCTAGTGAAGGAACCATGACAATTAAAGAATAAAATAATACTTCCAGAGGAGTTAGACTCACTTTACACAAGAGAAGGTCCATATACAGAATTGGAGTTCTACCAGTGTGTTTCAAATGTTGTATCGGCTACAACCACTTGCCCAATGTTTCTTAAGATTCATTTTGGAGCCTCCCCACTAAAATCCCGGAAGCTTTGTTGAAATGTTGCAACAACAATATTCCAATTTTAATTTGTCCTTGAATTAAAATTGTGAGTTAAAATTCGAATTTAGTCTCACTGGCTCCTTGAAAATAATTAATTAATTAATTATGGATTAACTAGCTGGAGAAATTCAAGTTAGAAGTCCTTCTAAAGTCATGCAACAGTTATCCCTTAAATTAAGGAGATTATCCCTTAATTAAGGAGATAAGATGGAGTTGTATTTAAGTTGTAATTAGTTAGCTTAGTTTACTGAGTTAAGTCAAGTTAAATTAGTTCCAAACTATTTGAGGAACTAATTGTGAGTTATTAGTCAGTTGATGCATGCATGCACTCAACTAGTGTACTCTAGATAAATGAAGATTCCCTCATTACCTAGTTGAGATTAAAGACAGGGACAATGTACTATCAGTTGCATGTGTTCTCTTATAAAGAAAAATCATGCATGCAGTCAAGGAATCATTCCTTGACGATTGCACACTTTTGACAATGCGTTAGAGAAGTGTGTGAGATCAGTGTTACACATGGTAATAGGAGGATCACCCAGGAGAAACTGCACAAGGAAATAGGAGCTTGGAGGGTGGAAAGGAAGGCTTATGAGAAGTCAATTTTTCCTGTGAGCATTTGTGAGGATTGTACTGAGAGCTAGCTAGCAGTGAGAGCTAAGGATTTGTGTATTTTAGATATATTTCCACCTTGTATGATAATACATATAGTGGAGTTTTTAGCTGAGGCTTTCCCCGAAGTATTCTTCTATGTTACAAGTGCATTGATTCTTCTTCTGGATATATGTGTTCAACTTGATATTGCTCAAATCTTTTAAGCTTCTACAAATTAATTTTAGAAGTAGGTTAAAGCATTTTTCTTTGGTTATATTGCATTATTGGTTAACCTGCATTAGATCTATAGAGCTGGATTTGTAAATAGAATTTCTACATGGTATCAGAGCAAAGGTTATCGGAGTTGTGAATAGTATACTGAGAAGAGAATTTAAAGTTTGAAGTTCGGGGTTGTAGGTGCAAATAGAATTCATATCATACTTCATGTTGGTCAATGGTGTTCTATGGCTTGAGACTTGAGTATGCCTTGGAAGGTAGCTCGAATTGCATAGCATGGAAAGATAGAATGGAGGTTATATTAGAAGACAATGGATTGAAGGATTTCTGATCAATAAATCCAAAAGCCAGCTGCAGCTAATGCACAAGAGTTGGCTGAGTGGAAGAAGTGTGTAGTGAAGGTGAGACGGATCACCCTTGAGGAAGTTCGAGACCATATTGAATCGAGTCTCCATGGGAAGGACACTCCATTTTCAATGTGGAAGAAATTGAAGGACCTCTACTAGAACAGTAGTGACTAGAGGAAATTGGTGCTCAAGGATAAGCTTAGAAAAATCAAGATGGAGAATGGAAATACTATTCCACATATCTAAACAAGCTCACAACCTACAGAGATAAGCTTGGTAGCGTGGGAATAACTATTGTTGATGATGATATGCTGAGCCTCTCTCTCCTCGACCTTCCAAAGAGTTGGAATAACTAAGTGGACTCTGTGAATGGTAGGGAGAAACTATTGGATTGGGAATGATTGTGGTTTGATCTGATGCAAGAGGAGATCAAGAGGAGCACATGAGATGGTTCTTCATCAAAGAATGATGATGAATAAAATATGGCCTTAGAAAGTGAGGCAAGGAAAGGAAAGGGGCAGGCTTCCCATTCCAAATCGAATTCTTCTCATGGAGGGAAGAAGGGTGACAAGTCTAAAGAGAGATGCTTTAATTGTCGCGATATGGGACATTATGCAAATAATTGCCCATTGAAGAAGTCCAAGAAGGGATCCAAAAAAGGATCGGAAGGTGATGCATTAGCCTCTCAGTTCAAAATGGACTTTACCCTCATCCCATACATGGCGTCATCGATGGTGGGTTGTGTTTGGTATCTTGACAGTGGAGCCTCATCCCACATGACCAAAGATAAAAGTTCATTTATTACCTTGGAGAAGAAAGACCTCAAGATGCACATAGAGATGGGTGACGACAGAAAGTACAATGTTCAAAGAGTGGGCACGGTTGCTTTTTAGAGGGAGCATGGAGCTCCTCTCACCTTGACAGATGTGAAGTATGTCCCTGGATTGAAGAAGAAATTGGTATCAATCGCGATGTTGGAGGAAAAAGGCTACGATGTTGTATTCCATAAAGGAAAGGCATTCCTAGACACATAGCCATGGGTCAAACCAAGAGGATTGGGATTAGAGTGAAGAATTTCTATAAACTAGAGGTAGATGATTGTGCAACATTGAGTACGAAAGTAGAATTGGTGCAAAGCCAAGACATTGGCGAGTTGTGGCACAGGCGGTTGGGCCATTTGCATCATGGGGCCTTGAAGATAATGCAATAGATATCTACAGGACTTCCCAAAGGTAAACTTGAGCAAGTTGACAAATGCAAAGGTTGTACCTTGGGAAAGTACACCAAGTCTTCCTTTCATGATCAAGATAGTCGAGCAGAGGCTATCTTAGAGTGAGTTCATACTGATGTGTGTGGACCATTCTCGATGGAATCCACAGTGAAGAAAAGGTATTATGTGATTTTCATTGATGATTATTCTCATAAATGTTGGATTTATTTCATGCAAAAGAAGGACCAAACCTTCACAAAGTTTTGTGAGTTCAAAGCTTTGGTCGAGAAAGAGTCAGGGAAGAAGATCAAGGCCTTGAGAAGTGACAACAGAGGAGAATATGTCTCTCAAGAGTTTAAGGAATTCTATGCAGTGGAAGGAATTAAACGAGAGTTAATGGCACCTCATAACCCACAGTAGAATGGGGTGGCCGAGAGGAAGAACATAACTATTGTAGGGGCAACACAGACGATGTTGCATGACAAAGGCCTACCACTTCACTTGTGGGATGAGGCATGCTACACAATGGTCTACTTGCAAAATAGAAGCTTGCATCACATACTTAGGATGAAGACACCAGAGGAAACCTTCTTCAGTAAGAGACCAGATGTGGGTCCCTTCAGGATCTTTGGCTCATTGGTATATTGCCATGTGACAAAGGATGCATGAAAGAAGCTTGAGCTGACAGCAGAGTTGAGGATACTTGTGGGGTACACTGATACACCCCAAAACTATCGTGTGTACTTGCCTACTAGTCAGAGGACAGTGGTTCATAGAGATATCAATTTTGATGAGCAGAAGGCCATGCGACTTTCCCTTGAGAGGGAGCTCCAACTATAGGCTGTGGAGGAACTATTGGTTCCTAAGAAGGAGAAGTCTCAGACTGGTGTGGAGCAGCCACATGTAGAGGTTTCAGGAGTGGAGACATACACTCAAGTAGAGTCTTATAGAGCTGGACAGAAGCGCACAAGAGAAGCTGACAGATTGTTGACAAATGCGAGAGAGAATGTGGGAGAACCATCTTCTCAACACAGATAGTGGAGGTCACCTGAGAGGTACACTGGATACATGGCCCTTGTTGGGGAATGTGTTGAGATTGAGCCATCTTTCTTTGAGGAAGTAGTGCAGCATCTCATTTGGGTTGATGCTATGGTGGAGAAGTATGACTCCATAGTTTGTAACAATGTTTGGGACATGATTTCGAGACCAGAGAACATGTCAGTTGTGAGTTCTCGTTGGCTTTACAAGGTAAAGCAAGTTGTTGATGGTAGTGTGGAGAAGCATAAGGCAAGATTTGTTGCCCATGGCTTTTCATAGGTCAAGGGGATTGACTATGATGAGATTTTTTCTCCTATCGCAAGGTACTCATCTATTAGATTGATGTTGGCACTATCAACACAGATGGGTTGGAAGATCCATTAGATGGATGTGAAGACTGCATTCCTCAATGGCAAGATCGAGGAAGAGTTGTACATAGAGCAGCCGGAAGGTTTCAAGACCTTCAATCGTGAGTCACATGTGTGCCAACTCAAGAGAGCTTCATACAGGCTCAAGCAAGCACCTTGTGCTTGGTACACCAGGATAGATGACTACTTCACTAGGTTTGGCTTCACAAAGAGTGAAGTGGATGCAAAGCTATACCACATCATGGTGAAAGGTAAGCCATTGTTCATTGTAATTTATGTTGATGATCTCATATTGACAGGCAATGATTAGTTGATCATGTCTTGCAAGGAGGACCTTGCAAGAGAATTCGAGATGAAAGGCATGGGTCTCATGCATTACTTCCTTAGCATGGAAGTGTGGTAGAAGGATGGGGAATTGTTTGTGTCTCAAGGCAAGTATGCCAACAAGATACTCAGGAGATTCCACATGGAGAAATGCAAGCCCACACAGACTCCTCTAGCAGGTCACTGGAGGAAGGAGTATGCTACTTCAGGTGAAGTAGTAGAGGAGGCTACAGTGTACAGGCAATTTGTGGGTTCACTAGTGTACTTAGTGAACACACGACTAGATTTGTGCTATGCGGTGTACCAGCTGAGTCAAGCGATGGTTCAGCCTACCAAGATGTTTTGAATGGTAGCAAAGCATGTATTGAGATACCTTAGAGGCACATCTTAGTATGGATTATGGTAAAAACAGACAGAGGGAGTGAAGCTACAGGGTTTCTCTGATGCAGATTGGGTAGGAAGTCCATCAGATTGGAAGAGGACATCAGGAGGGATTTTCAACCTTGGGTCAACGGCAGTTTCTTGGTACAGTAGGAAACATAGGTCAGTTTTATTTAGCGCGGTAGAGGCTAAACACATGGCTGCAAGTTAGGTAGCATGTGAGGCCATCTGGATGTGGAAGATCCTAGTTGGTTTGTTTAATCAGTGGATGGATCCAACTGTTATCTATTGTAATAATCAGAGTTGTATCAAACTCTCTGAGAATCCAGTATTTCATGATAGGTCCAAGCACATTAACATCCGATATCATCATCTTAGAGATTATGTAGTGAGGAGGATCATGTTGCTGCAATATATTTCGACAGAGGAGCAAGATGCTGACATTTTCATAAAGGCATTGACAACGTGTAAATTCGAGTTCCATAGAGACAAGATCAGGGTGGCAGATAATCCCTTTCTTGTTGAGAGGGAGTGTTGAAATGTGGCAACAAGAATATTCCAATTTTAATTTGTCCTTGAATTAAAATTAAAATTTAATCTCACCAACTACTTGAAAATAATTAATTAATTCATTATGGATTAATTAGTTGGAGAAATTCAAGTTAGAAGTCTTTCTGAAGTCATGCAACAATTATCCCTTAAATTAAGGAGATAAGATTGAGTTATATTTCAGTTGTATTTAGTTATCTCAGTTTACTGAGTTAAGTCCAATTAAATTAGTTCCAAACTATTTGAGGAACTAATTATGAGTTATCAGTCAGTTGATGCATGCATGCACTCAATTAGTGTACTCCAGATAACTAAAGATTCCCTCATCAGTAACTCATGCATGTCTATTATGAGAAATACCCAGTTGAGATTAAAGACAGAGATAACGTACCATCAGTTGCATGTGTTCTCTTATAAAGAAAACTCATGCATGTAGTCAAGGAATCATTCCTTGAGGATTGTGAAGTTCTGACAGTGTGTTAGAGAAGTGTGTGAGATCGGTGTTACACTTGGTAACAGGAGGATCGCCCAGGAGAAACAGTGCAAGGAAATAGCAGCCCGGAGGGCAGAGAGGAAGGCTTATGAGAAGTGAATTTTTCCTGTGAGGATTGTACTGAGAGCTGGCTAGCTGTGAGAGCTAAGGCTTTGTGTAATTCTGATATATTTCCACCTTGTATGATAATAAATATAGTGGGGTTTTTAGTTGAGGTTTTCCCCGAAGTATTCTTCTGTGTTACATGTGCATTGATTCTTCTTCTGGTTATATGTGTTCAACTTGATCTTGCTCAAATATTTTAATCTTCTGAAAATTGATTGTAGAAGTAGGGTAAAGTATTTTTCTTTGGTTATATTGCATTATCGGGTTAACTTATAGCATATCTACAGAGCTGGATTTGTAGATAGAATTTCTACAAACTTATCTCACACTGCCAAGGTACTTGTGCTTTCATTGAGTTTTATATTTCACTTTACAGCTTGTGTTTGTTTACTTGTTGTATTTTCTAACCACAAGTTGGCCTCTTCACTTGGTTGCAATTTGGTTCTAACACTACCTTAGAAATCTCCGTAGTCCTAGAGGGCAACCATCCTTGCTCTCAGGAAATGCACAGTTCAACCCAGCAATGAGCTTTGGCTCCACGATTGTGTAGATCTAGTTGGCTACTTGTATTCAACTGGGAATTTGCATAGAGCATGAGAGGAAACCAGAGCCACTCAACCCAGGAATTACGTAGAAGCATTCCCTCAACTGTTGCTTGATGCATGTGTCGGTAAGTTGCTTGGTTCCCATGAAACTGTGCAATTTCTCCATGCATGCATGGCAACCATTCCTAAAAAAGAACAAAAGAAAAAAGAAAAAAACATTTGTAAAAAATATCGATCTATTTTTAGCAATTGGAGTTACCCTTGAGCTAATTTTAGAAACTACCATCAAGTGTCTATTTTTCCTAGATTTTTGGCCTTCGCGTCACATACACTAAATCTCATCAATATATTTAATTGGCACTGCTATATATCATTTGCACATTCGACATTGAAGCTCTGGTATTTCTAAGGCATCTAGGAACCTTCAACACGATTTTCACATCTTTTCTGGGTAAGTTTTACTTTTCTAGTCTTTTGCTGCTTTTTTTGTCTCTTTTGTTTCCTTAGCTTGTGAGAGTGTTGTTTTACCCATTTTATTATACGATCGATGGTGTTTTGATTTATTTTAGCTTGTAGGTGTTTTGTTTTAAGTTTTTCATTGCCTTTCCTAAGTGTCGCATGGATAACCCAATTTTTTCACTAACCGTCAACGTTGCGACGACTCCCTCCACAAGCTTCGTTGTTCTTCATTTCGATCGATTCCTGCACTTGTTTTGATTGAATGCATCATTCTTCACTTAGATCTACACCAACCTTCACTCACAAATTCATATTTTCTTGTTTTCATGTTGCCCTTGGGAAGATCTGTGCTTCCTTTGCCTGAATCTAGCTCTTCCTAGCATGCTTTGCACATTTATGGATATCAAGGCTCTGCCTTAGCTCTAGGAATTTCACAGAGGTTGCCAATGACTGGCTCCAACTGCACACTGCATAATTCCAGGAGCCAGTCCCAGAGTCTTCCCCACTAGGATTGCGTAATGTGCAGTCCCATCCAACATCAAAGCCAGAATCAACTGTGCATTGTGTAGTTACAGTCATAAAAAAGCCACACTGGATTACGCATTGCACAGTTATAGTCATCAACAAGCCACAATGGACTGCGTATTGCACAGTTCTAGACATCATCACCTCTCACTGGCAGCTGGGATTGTGCAATGTGCAGATCCAGTTGACAGTCCCTCACCTCTAAAAGTCGGAATTGCGTAATATTGCCCAACAATTACCCAGTTTGTGGCATGGTCTATCTTGAAGTTCTTTTGATTTTAAGCTAAAATTTGCATGCGATGAGTGTCCACTCTGTCTCCAGGTACATCAATTGTTTAGTATCTTTTCAACACTACAGGTAACATGGCTTCCAAAATAGCTAGGTCAAAGGATATTGTAGAGAATAGAATTGGAGATGTAGTTGAATAGGTTCCAATGAACTTGCTAGTCTATGTAGTCATAGTTGTTTGTAGAGAAGGGAATGAAGATAACATGTCAGGAAATTAAGGGAATATTTGTAGGGAGCTTCAAGGACGATCCGGAAGATTGACAGGTCTGTGTCAACATCCACAAGTCAAGCTTATATAAGGTTTCATGTGCCCCGCCTTCCCATGTACGGAAATAATTCACTGGATTGTCTCACATATCGATCTTGAGATGATGACATTTAGCAATGTGAGTGGAACACAACTTGCTACCTTTAGGATGGAAGACTATCATCAGATGTATCACTTACCACAGCCTCTAAACCGCATGGATGCACTCTTCTACACCCCCAACAACAATATGAACACTACAAACATCATGAAGTGTTGGGTAAAAGAGCCATCAAATTTCAAGTTGACATCCAATGAGATTTACAAGACTAAGTCAGTTAGAAAAGCCTATCAACTCTTGATCATTTTTGCATGCCACTTATATAATCAAGAGAGCATAGAGACCTTTTCATAGAATTGGGTGGTTGTGTTGGATCAGTTGGAAAATGTATGAAGTCCATTCAACTGGTTAGATATGTTGGCTCTTCAACTAAAAGTGCATGTGACTAATGCCCTGAATCCACCCAAGGAAGAGAAAGCGAGATTCTATATGTCTGTATACCTGCTTTGATGCAATCTATGCCCAACATTGTTTTCCTGGCATGGGATGGACATGGACACCATTAGAGAATGCTATGAACATTTATTACAAGTTGTTTTCTAAGTGTAGCTACTGAGGAGTCATGACGAGGCTATCTAACCACTTCATCATCCCAATTTACAAGATGATATTCGAGAAGAATGCACCTTGCATGTCCTAAGAAGAAATGCAAGCATTTCTTAGTAGATTGGTATGACTCATTCGGTGGTACCTTCATCAAAATGTTTGGCGAATAGAGGCCTCCACATGTGCTACCAAGGTTTTCCATGGATAAGTTGGTCATGCAAGAGGTTTCATATCTTATCTCCACAGGGTTATTAGCAAGAATACATAGGAGGAAGAAGGCACCATGGACTTCTCTTCCTTTCTGGATTAGATTGTATGAGATCCAGAGCTTGAAGGATTCCTAGGTCAAGGAGTTAGAGAAGTTTGAGTTTAGCATGAGGGATTTCAATCTATATGATCCTTGCTACATATGCAAGAACCACTATGCGAAGGTGTATTATCCATGGATCCACTGGACATGTCATTGGCTAAAGAAGGACCCTTGGAGGTATTGTTACAACTCCTATAAGTTCAATGAACCGGTTAGCATGGCTATAGAATGGAAGTTAGCTCTACAGGCAACAACACTATAGGAAATAGCAAAAATAGTAGCAGTGAGAAGCAAACCGGTGTAGGAAAAAGGGAAGAGGAATATTTTTGAGAACCCAGAGACTGAGCAAAGCTATAAGTTCATAGAATATCCTCTCATTGAGAGAGTAGCTTTGGAAATAATAGTGAAGTGGCAACAACATGTAAGGAGAGTATAATGGAGGAAGAAAGAGAAGTAAAGGTTGGAGGATGCAGAGAGGAAGTTGCAAGAAATGGAGAAGAAACTGAAAGAAGAGAAGGAGCTCAGAAGGAGAGAGAGGGAAGAGAAGCATAAATAGGAATAAGAAGAAAGGAAAGGTGCAATGACGGAGAAAACTACGCCTATAGAGGTTGAGGAGTCAGAGCAACTAGTAGATGAAGAAGAGGGTGGGCACATGTAGGTTTGGGAACTTTCCTAAGAAATTGAATACATGGATGAAGAAACAGACATGGAGTTGGGACAGGAGCCATAAGACTAAGATACTGACCTCATATCAAGAACATTTAAGGTCTCCCCTCAGTATCCACCACGTCTAGAATCAGAAACTATCTCGAGCGAGGAAGGAGAGGCTGTTCTCCTTGATTATGATCCGGTGATGGATTTGTACAATCTATCATTTGATGACAAAGGATTGTATAGGTAAGAAGAAAGAAACTCCCAGATGATCACGTGTCACCTTCACATATAGAGGAAAGGGTGATTGTGTCAGATGTTAAAAGATATCCAGCTACCATGGTTGATTCCTCTAAGGCTTATCCAGAAGCCACGAGTTCAACTGTCAAGTTCCTGTTAGCAAAGAATGATCGGATGAAAAAGGACTTGCAAGAGGCCAGGAAGAGAACAAAACAATCCGCAGGATCCGTTATGGTAGATATGAGAAAAGTGATACTTACTGAAGTATCAACTCTTGAGACCACCATGCAGAAATTGTATGACAGATTTGTCACTGTGCACAAGGCGGTTGTCCATTTACATGGTTTTCAACAGCAGTGCATGATGATTTCCCAAAAGCTCAAACACATCCAAGATGCTATTACACATGTATAGGAATCGACAATGAGGTACAAGGGATTCCCTCTTTACTTGCAAAAGATAATGAAGCCATGGGCAAAGCTAGATAAAGCATGGATTCAAATGTTGATTCGAAACTATGAGCGGCTCCCTCCACTCATCACCAGCATTGACGCTTCCTATGCATGGTTGTTCAATGATCTAGATTTCATAGTGAGGACACGCAATATCCCTTCAATCAGATCCCTCACTCAAGCCATGAAGAAGAATGAAGTCTTGTTGGAGGTTGACAGGTACATGTAGCAGTTGATGTGCAAGGTCATCAGTGATGACTTGTAGGTGAGTGCAGAAAACATGCAGAAGTAAATCAGTGGTCCAACCACACTTAGAAAAACACTCCGTATGCTTCAAGATGAGTTGGATAAAGGTTCTAGAACCATATACCTAGAAGCCATGGAGGCAAGATTCCGTTTCCAAAAACACATCACAAAATAGTACAAGGATAAAATAGTGCAGTACCAAGCTTGGTATCAGTTTGTCACCAAAGACCATCAAGAGGATGGTTTTGAGTTGGTATTTCCCGAAGCTTCCAAGTGATGGTGTTTTTCTTGTTAGGCTGACTCAAGCTTATTTTGTCCTTGCACATGGGTATATGTGGAAATTGTATTATTATTTTTAAATATATTGTAAGCGAAATTCCAAATGTCATTAGTGAAATGTGAATAGTCACTATGTAATGTAAGGAGTTATTTATAAAGGGGTTGATGAGTCATGGCAGTAGTCAAAGAGTCAAAGGGGAATGTCAAGGGTCACCCCGACTTTTTTTATACATAGAACCTCATAACTCATAGTACAGGCTTTTGGGAGCCATTCTTTTGGCTAGGCATTGTTTAGAGAAGGCTTGGAGCGTATTGTGATGAGCCTTGGCTTCTCCACAATGTAGAGCGATTATACTTCTTTGGAGGAGCAGGAAATGTTGACTATAATGTTCCACTATTGGGACTAGTCGCTATCAATGGTGTATGTATGGATGGAACTTTTACTTAATAATAATATAACAAAGCCAACACGTTTTCATGCATATGTTTTTATTATAGTTGGAATTTTCTGGTTGCTTTAGAAATGTATGTTATTTAACTTAAGCATTTATGTATGAACTATTTTGTATATGATTTTATGAATCTTGTTGTAGATGTGTTGTTGGATTAACCTGTCACTTTGGTTTTTGGACTATTCCGCTTCTAGCTTGTGATGTCATTATGCTCGTGTGTTCCTTTTAGGCTGTGTACTATTACAGGCTTCTAGGGGACACAATTCCTTTTCCCCTCCATGTTTTAGAACCCCCATGCATCTCACTTGACCCGTTGCAAGGTAACACACTTGCTTCTAGCCAAATCTATCTTACTTACCTTTGTGCGCTAATGTGGTCAAGGCATTGCTTTACTACCCATTGCTGGGACTGCTACTCCAAACGTTTTGAGGTCTAGTTGGTACTTCTTACCATGGATATCCCCTTGAATGTTGGTGGGTCTAGCACCTTCAATACAAGCCAAGGGGAGAGAAGTTCTTGTGACAGATCACAAGTAATCATATTTCCATTCTCCAATTTGTCTAAGGAGAACTTTATAATCTTTGCTTTCTGTTGTTCTAGACCACACCATTAGATCTATGGAATATACTTTTGTCTACAGTCATAGAATATGTATAATAGTTGGGAAAAAAATTATAAAGTAAACCAATTGTCCTCCATTTGAGCTTTGCTGTGAAGTGAAATATAGCACATAGTTATTTTTTAACAAAGGAAACACCTCATGAATTAAGAAATATGTCTTTAACTATGACACTGAGGACTTTTCCAATATTTTCAAACAAATGTAATTATATTGTTGCCTTGAGGTTCTTAAAATAGTTGTGCTTTCATTCAAACTAACTCAATGGTCGTAATTTTGACTCCATGAATTACAATTAACACAATAATAGTAGTAAGAATGGATTTTTGACATGCATTTATTTGATCTCTTTTCTAGAAATCACATTTTACCCTATAAACATTATTGAGCTCAACGATGTTTTCTTTTACATCTAAAGAAAATACACAAACATTTTATTTTAGATCAATATTTCAACAATCATATCTTAAGGTCCAATATTTACAAATCCGTTCAGAATGTGGTAGTCGTTTACAAATATGGATATTATACCACTCAGAAGAACTAGAAAAATCTACCAATCCATTCATGAATTCTTCAAACTTCCCTCAAAATTCCTAAATGGGAAGCCCTCTGCAAAATACCTAGATCGTCGAATTTTGAAATTTTCCTTTATTTGATAAAAAAAATTGTTAAAAATCTAATGCTACAAAAGCTCTACATTTTTTTACCGAAAGTCGATTGGCATTACATTTTCAGCAATTTTAACTTCTTTCTATTTCTTTTCTAAGTTTGAATGAAAAATTCTTTGTAACCTACAACCAAATGTATGATAATATTCCATGACTTGCTGCTCATATATGACAGGGCCAATTTCCCTTAAACCATATGATGTACTTCAATCTTAGATCTATATGTGCCCCACGGTTTTAGATTAGTTGGACTCTGTATTGGAACTCCTAAGGCTTCCACTACCATCATTATCATCTACTTCATAATTTGATAAATAAAATAATGGAGAGCTTCCCTAATATTGACTTTGAGAAGATGTATTGGAATATGGAGACACATTTTGCTATAGGTCAATGATCGAGGAGGAACCCTTCATTTGAAATAA
The DNA here is from genome assembly GCA_031772625.1 of Pinus tabuliformis. NCBI lineage: Eukaryota > Viridiplantae > Streptophyta > Pinopsida > Pinales > Pinaceae > Pinus > Pinus tabuliformis. Next base: position 665,358,237 of record CM062811.1, on the reverse strand, counting down.
ATTTGTAGTATTATTTTTTGTAATAGTTCTTCCCTCACTTGATGGATAATTACAATTAGGAAACTTGATTTTTCATTATGTACTGAAGAGTTCCTTTCACATTCTTTTATCTTATTTGCATAGCTATAAGGAACACATTAAGACATGTACAATTCTAACCAAACCATGAGTTGCATGACTATTTTATCATTTAAGGCAATAAAACTGAAATAATCCTCATTTCTTGTCATGATATAATTATTTCCAATGATAATGAGTTATTTATAAAGCACACTTAAGGTTGTTTTTGATAGCATTCATGGACTATATATCAAAACTATCAAATCCCAATATGTTTTAATCATGCAATATGGATTTCATTCTTCAGATGCATAACTTCTTTGTCAATATTGTATTGGACTTAGAAAATGTTGCCTTTCCAGATTTTAGCTACAACATCAACTGCAACTAGTGACAATGGTTCACTTACAAGGCATTAAGAACCGCAGACCAAATGCCTTATTGTTGGGAAAATGAAGTTAACTATGTTATTTCTTTCAATTGGATTTGCAAACTTTGAAGACTAATGAATGGAATATGAAAACCTTCTGAAGCCTTGACTATATGGACTTCCTTTCATTCAAACCTGAAAACTATTTAAAAGCTTGATGCAAAACCTAGTGCTAACCTAGTGAGTTTATTTATATATAACACCTATTCAAATTTGTTGCATGCCTGACTCTCAAGTGGAATCTACCTTCCAGTGGTACCAAGAAAACATCTGAATGCTTAATAGTATACCATTATGCCTTGGAACTTTGAAAATAAATATATGCATGAACAAATAAAATTGTCCAGACAGAAAATTTGATACATACCCCCACATTGATGTTGACTACAAGCTGTAGAAATCTACCGTATAGTCTAACACCGATCTTGAAAACCAAGAGAAAAAATATTACCTTGATTCTAAGATAAAAAAATATGTATGCGAGTAGACTTTGGTGGCAGCAAGATGTTTTGAGTAGCTTCAAAATCTTCCTTTGATTTTGTATCAACTTGATGATATGATTCATATGAAGTCTCTATGAATATCTCTTTTGACAAGTTGTAAACATCTGCTTCCATAGGACAACCAGAAATATAATCACTCAAATAATATGTATTATGTTGATTATTCAACCCTTCTGGTTTCAGCTCTCAATGAAAATATTATTGGTTGGTAGATTTAGTACTTTCAATGAAATACCTACACATTTATTCCGCCCTTCACACTTGTCTATAAATAAATGAGCTTGAAGACCTGCACCCAGCTCTCCATCTAAATAATATGAGTCATAGACTAGGGCTTCTATGAAATCAACAAGAAAATACTTATAAGAATTTATTTGCAGATGAATATCTTCTCTATCCACATAGCTATGAGAGTCATGAAATCCATGATTTTTTTTGGGAAATTTCACATGTTGGTTCACACATTCCTTTGAAGAAATAAGCACATGATCAGAGTTTAAAAAGAATTCTTCATTTGTTCTCAACTCAAGAGATTTTTATTCTTCTTTAATTGCATAATATAAGAATTCCCTTTCAACCATCTCTTGGGCTTGAAAGGATCCAAGAAAATTCTTCTTTGAAACATATTCATACCCACGTTCTGAGACACCTTATTGAATGTTGATCTCTTCATATTTATAATCATGGAATGGCTACTCAAGTTGCAGGTTAGGAACTTTATTATTTTTAGAAACCTCAATTTCATCTTCAAGAGAGATTAACAAATATTTCTTATGTGCTGATGTCAGCGACACTTTACTATAATCTTGGGAACATTTCCCTTCAAAAGATTCATCTTTTTCTTCATAAATTCTTGCTTTATATTTTCAGAATTTTTTTAGGGAAAGGAATGAGAATTTTATACACTTGTGTCAAGATCGTCACATATAGATTTAACTTTAATTTCTTGATAAAAAAAATTATCATTTTTTGGAATATCCTCCTCACTTTCAACAGAGCAATTTATTTCATAATCTTCTTGAGGAGGTTCTTTATTTTTAGACTCAAACGTTTCACCAATAATCATATTAATGACTTCATAGTTTGCATTAACACCACAATCATTATTTCTAAATATTTTCTTAGATGAAAAACATTCACAACAATATTCAAAAAGGAATTTATGTGAATATAGAGTCTTACAAAAAGAATTGAATGCAACATGGAAAGTCTTCAAAGAAGCAAACAATGGAATGAAGCTAAGAATTATACCAAGTTTATATCTCCAATGAATAAAAGAACAATTTAATTTGTGTGTCTTCTTGAGAGATTCCTTATCGGTCCATGCAAGTATGAAAATCCTTGAGGTTTTGGGTTGGACGTTCATCTTTAGCTCCACTAAACCTTGGAAATTAAAGACTCCAATCATGGAATTTCAACACGATATTTGGAAAATTGGTTATGGAAGAGGAGTTCGAAGGGGAAATTGTTTTAGCCAAAAATGAAGGAATGACCATTGATCACCCAAAAAAATAACAATGATCAAAGAGAAAAAAAAATTAGGTGAATATTTTACGCCTAAACTTGATTGTTGATGCCCTTAAGAATCAACTCTGAAATACATCAAACCCAAGGAAAATATTCAACATTAGTCCGTGGCAACAATGCTAATTGATGTTATCTCTTAGAGATAGTTCTTGGTTTTAGGGGAACGAATGCATAGGACATCTCCTGAAAATGATAGAAACCTTTAAATGAATAGCCGTAGAAGAAGACCAGGAGAACTACAATGAATAATCTAGTTAAAAGAGCTGTCTTTAAAAACCAGATTGGCCAAGACAAATGAGGATCACAATGTTTAAAGTAAATAGATGGCTAGAAGAAATATGAAGAGGGACATGGTTTCATAGTTTAGGCATCTAAGAATCTGAACCAAAACCCTACAGAAACAATGGTCAAGAGACTAGGGATATGAGGGAATTTCTAGCATGGTGGAGTGCCCGTTAAGACTTTTTAAATCACAAAAAGAGTACGATTTCAAGGTAAATTCATGATAAAAATTAACAAATATAATGCTACATTACACTCACATCAATAGAAGAAAACATAATGACAAATACAAGAAAAAATATAATGTTGCAATTTACCCCACGAACTAGAATAAAAAATGGTTCTTATTCTTCAGTTTCCAAGAGATTTTGTCATTACATTGGTCTGATGACTTGTACACTTTGAACCCTTACAAAATATTTATCTTGAACATTTTACCCTATCCTTAGACTAACTATCTTCATGAGTTTCAAACTAGTTTTAAATAATTATAAATACGTTTTCATTTTTCAAGAAATTCTATAATAATTTAAATCACAAAAATAACACATTGGATATAGGAAAGAGGGATGTATCATTGAAATTAACCATTGTTTGGAAAAAAAATGATAAAGTATACCAATTGTCCTACTTTGTGAAGTGAAATATATTACATAATGTGTTTTTAGCAAAGGAAGCACCTCATGCTTGAAGAAACATGCCTTTAACTAAGACAATGAGGTCTTCTCCAATATTTCGAACAAGCCTTGTCATCTTGTTGCCTTTGACTTCTTAAAATAGTTATGCTTTGGTTCAAACTAACTCAATGGTCCTACTTTTGTCTCTAATAATTACAATTAATACGATCATAGTAAGAATAGAATTTTGACATGCACTTAGTTGATCGCTTTTCTGGGAATCACATTTTACCCTTCAAGCATTATTAATCTCGGTCGTGTTTTCTTTTACATTTTACTTTAAATCGATATTTCAACAATCATAGCTTAAGGTCCACTATTTACAAATGCATTAAAAATGTAGCAATTGTTTGCAAATATGGATAGTATACCACTCAGAAGAACTGATGAAATCTCCCAAGACTTTTAAATTTCTTGAAACTGCCCTCATAAAGCCTAAATGGAAGCCCTCGGCTAAAAACCCATATGACATAATTTTGAAATTCTCCTCCGTTTGATCAAAAAATGTGTTAGAAATGCACTTCTTGAAAAGGCCAACAATTTTTACCAGAAGTTGATTGATGTTCCATTCTCCAACGATTTCAACTTCTTTCTATTTCTTTTCTAAGTTTGAGTGGAAAATTCTTTGTAATCTACAACCAGATGTATGGGAATTTCCCATGTCTAGCTACTCATATATGACAAGGCCAATTTCCCTTAAACCATCTCTTGTACTTCAATCTTAGATTTATATGTGCTCCACGGTCTTAGATTAGTTGAACTTTGTGTTGGAGCTCCCACAACTTCCACAACCATTATTATCATCTACTTCATAATTTGATAAAGAAAATAATGGAGAGTTTCCCTGGTATTGACTTTGAGAAAACATATTGGAACTTGGAGACACATTTTGCTACATGTCAATGATGGAGGAGGCATCCTTCTAGTCAAATAAATTTGTAGCGTTATCTTTTGTAACATTTATCCCTCACTTGATGGATAATTACAACTAGGAAAAAGTCAGATTTCATTATGTAATGAAGAGTTCCTTTCACATCCTTTTAGCTTATTTGATTAGCTATAAGAAAAGCATTAAGACATCTACAATTCTTGTCAAACCATGAGTTGCATGACTATATATTTTAAGGAAATAGAACTGAAATCATCCTCATTCTTGTCATGATATAATTATTTCCAATGGTAAGAAGTTATTTATAATTCACATGTAATATTGTTTTCAAAATCTAAACCTGTCAAATCCCAATATGTTTTAATCATGTAACGTGGCTTTGATTCTTTATATGCACAACTTCTTTTCCAATATTGTAGATTGTAGTGGACCTAGAAAATTTTTTCCTTTGAATATTTTGGCTACAATAGCAACTACTAAGGTCCAACAAAATGAGCCTGAAGTTTCGGAGGAAGGCGGGTGTCTCTTCCACTCCCAAATGTCGATGATGGGTGAACCGATACATTTCATTATCGATAGTGGGAGTCAAAATAACCTAATCTCAATAGATTTCTTTAAGCGGTTGAGCTTGTCGACAACACCACACTTTGTAGCCATACACCATCAGGTGTCTCCATAAAGGGAAAGATATCTGCATTGGCCAACAATGCTACCTTCCCTACAACATCAAGCCTTTCACAGATGAGGTATTGTGTGTTATTGCTTCCCTTGAAGTTTGTGATGTTCTTTTAGTTCAAACCACACTTGTAGAAGAATCATGCTATGTATAAGTCCATACCTTGTACTATTTTTATTACTTTCATCTCTCCTAGGCAATGCTCTAAGATCATCTCCCAAACTCGGAATTTCTTTTTCTTCCTAATTCAGTCTCAAAGTGAGGGGAAGATCATGGCCACATCCATGGCCTCTAGAAATGGCTCCTCCTTGTAGTATAGGCAAGTTGATAAGGTCATGGAAGAGTACAAGGACATATTTTTTCACCCATGGGAGTATCATTGCAATGTAAGGTCATGCATTCAATCATCCTCACCCTTGGCACACCTCTACTAAATTGGAAAATATATTATTGCTTTCTTCTAGAAAATAAGGAGATTGAGTAGGAAATCCAAGGGTTGCTACAAAAGAGGAATGTCCAACCAATTTCCTCACTATGTGGGAGCCCAACAATACTCATGTAAAAGAAGAATGAGAACTAGAGTCTTTTCATTGATTATCAAGCTCTAAACAAAATTACAGTAACAAATAGATACTTGATTCCATAGATTGATGACCTTCTTGACCATCTCAAGAGGGGAAAGTACTTCACCAAGATTGACTTGAATTTAAATTATCACCAAGTTCCAATAGAACCCATAGATGTATGGACGATTTCATTCAAGTCCAAGGATGGTCTTTTGGAGTGGTTTTTCATGTCCTTCATTTTGACAAATTCCCTCACAACTTTAAATGATTATGATGGATGATGTAACGCCTCCTCCCACATTTATCCAAATTCACAAGATTTCCAAGGTAAAAATGAGATGAGCGTCACTATGAAATTACCCTACCTCCAACTTCCAATTGAGGAAGTGGGGCCTACAAATTGAACGCTTATTGACATCCCACAAGGACTATAGATCACTTAAGAGATGGAAAAAACCCCAAATGATCAATCCCTGAGTTGAAACCATTTTTCTATGACCTAGAACCATAACGACACCCTTGACACTACATATGTGTGGTTGGAAGCTTATAACGACACTTAGAGGATTGCTTCCATGTAGCGATGACCCAATTCCTCTAGTCCAATGTTAATAGTTTCGAGATCTGAGCCACTTTTCCATGATAGTCTCCAGACCACTACCCAAAAATCCTTATAAATGTTGAGAAGCATAGAAAAGACAATAACAATGCTAACCATTCAAAATCAAGCAAGAACTTGACCTAGACATGCCTAATCCATGTTAGACATTTTTTCAAATATATGGAAAACATGTAAGCTATAGGTTGTGAATGCATATTTGATCATAAATTGATGGTATTCATATGAAAATCACCAAGAAGGCTCTATGCCCTCTCTCGATAGCTTCAATAACACTTGTTAGTTTATGCATTCATCAACCATTTAATAACTTATCAAAACATGTCAAGAGCCATAGATATATTACATCATATAACAAACAATATAATCAACATATCACCAACATAGAAACCGTGGAAAATTAGCCATAATTTCAACATCATAATTGGTACAGGTCCTCACAAATCACAATAGGAAAATAGCTATTATTAACATATGAAAGTGCCAACCAATTCAGGGACTTCCACGCAGCACCTGACAATAGATTAGGCTAAACCAAATCTCTCTTTCATCCAATCAACCATGTGCCATATTCCAAGCATGAGTGTGGGATCTCATGGAATAAACCAAGACAAAACCAACTAGGGCTTCTAGAGGCAAAACCGCCTCAACCTTAAACCATAATGATTCTACCTCTATGGTCCTAAAATCACTAACATCAACCAGATCGGTCTCTACCCAAGTTGTGCAGGGATCCAAGAACTACTAACTCAATGCACAACCTTCGAGGGCTCCAAAACATTTGTTCCAACCACGGCTCCAAGGGCTTGTAAATCAACCCACCAAGGGCTCTAAATTATTTGTCCCAACCTACGACTCTAGGAACTAGTAACTAAACCCAAGTTGTTCCAGGCTTCCAGAGTATTTGTTCAAACCCATAGCCATAGGGAACCTAAGAACCAACCAAAGAAACAAGTGGAAACCCACAAAACCATGGCTATCCAATAAATGACAAGGAAAAGCTAAAATCACTATCAATCTAGGAAAATATCCATGATAATAACAACACATAACTAAGGAATCACATGCATATATCATGCATCCAAGAATCAGTAAGGAAATCACACATGAAACTTGTTACCTGCAAACTATTTGTAACTGTGTCCTCCCACATTTACCCACTTTCATCAGTTTTCTTGGGGTAAACATGAGCTGAGGTTGCTAATATAAGACTCAACCTCCTATATGAGCTTAAGGAAATGGTGTCGATAACTTAAGACTTCACTGACTTCCCATAGGTGCTACAGGATCTTCGGGATCTGCCCAACCCCTCCAAGTGTCCAACCCTTGAGCTAACTCTCTTTTTCACTGACCTAGGTTCACAGTCACTCCCTTGTCAACTCCTCCAAGTAACTATAACCCTCTATTCACTCCCATTGGCATGCTTCCTAGCAACTATGGACTTTACTAGTCAGTTTTGTGCTAGTGGCCCTGAACTCTGAACCACTTTTTCAGGGCTAGGAATCAAGCCTCTACCCAGAACTCAATGAAACTCTAATACCCTCATCCCACATCTACCAAGAAACCAGCCAGCCAGGGTAAACATGTGATGAGAGGCCACTATGATATGATTCAACCTCCTAAGTCATGTTAACGAAGTGGAACTGCCAGAAACACACCATACAAACATTCAACATCAGCATTAGGACCCTCAGGAACCAATCCAACCTTGTTGCCAACTAGCCCTTGGATTCGACAAAGATTTTGGACCACTTGACCTTTGGATGCTCTCATGCTATGGGCATTCCAACATCTAGGGACCTATAGATGCTCTTATAGGCCTACAAGCCAGTGTCCGGGGATGTTTTCACATTGTTGTGCCGACATCCCTGAGATTTGAGCCACTTTTTCAGGCCTAGAGACTAGGTAACTGCCCAAAATTGAAGGACATATTCATAACAGTAAAATAACAAAGAAATGACAATACAAATGCAATCACTTTGTTATGAGGAATTTTTCATCTATAGATAAATACTAATTCCCTAGGTAGGTAGCTATAACTAGAACAATAGATTTAAAGTGCTTATCCTTTTTCTATAGATGATAAATAAGACAAAGGGAATCAAATGACCTACTTGTTCTTTCACTTTCCTTTTGTCTTCTTTGTATGACTCCCGTCACTCCTTCTCGAACTTAACTCGCTCAAAAAGTACCTGCAAGCATAAACAGAAGATAAAGAACCAATCAAAGCAAGAGATCTATCAACTATAAGTAAATGGAATCAGATACATTCACACATATAAACATCATATATCAAGATAAGCATATGGAAAAAGGTGTAAACAACTTTATTAAGTAGAAGGAAGAATTACAACCATGAAGTCCGATCCATTGCCACTCTTCCAGCTTGGGTTCCAACCAACATCATATCAATAGCACAACACTTTGGTAACATAACAATACTTGCTTATAATCTCAATCTTCACACCAATATTATCTCCTTACAAATTCTCAAAGTCCAGCCCGTGATCACTTAGACAAGTGCTTAATTTATAAGCAGATGGAGGAGTTTTTGTCATAAATGAGGGTATTGAATGGCCTTCCATACTTAGATTTAGTTTCCATGGAGGAAAGGATAGGAGGTTACTTAACTCATTTCTCATCCATTTTCAAGCTCATAGGAGGTGATAGGTGTGGGAATCTTCTAGATGACTCTAGAGGATAAGAATATTCCCTTAACCCTATGTGAATTTTGCTCAATCTTGCCCGACACAGGTCAAAATGGGCCTAGGTGCTCTGCAGAGCACCCTGACATGGGTCTACCTGCACTGAAGTTCACTTACCCCTGTCCAAGGCTACGTTGGTCCCTCAAGGAGGCAATTCTAGAGGGTTTCAGGCCAAGAAACTCTCAAGTAAGGAGGCATTCAAAATGGTGACTTGTATAGGGCATGTAGCAACTAAATTAGGGTTTGATGAAGCCTAATGGTACTAATATGAATGATGGGAGTGATGTTCCCAAATGGATCTGTAACACTCTTGAATAACACCTTGATTATATCCCTACTAGCCATGACAAGCATTTCATAAAACATATCACGAATATGTAATCTATAGTTGTAAATAATAGATCTGATCATAGGGGTCCAATGCTTAGTTGAGAATCACTAAGAAGCATTGATGCCTCAAAACATCAATTACCATTTCATTCATTAGGTCATAGATACATTGTTCATTAATTTACCAGTAAAAACATGATGAGAGCCATACACAACTTCTGTTATAAAACATATATATAACCAACATAATAGCAACATAAATACCAATTAAATCACAGCCATATGATCCACATATAAACCAGTATAATACTCATAGAAATACAAGGACAAATAACCTCATATTGATGATGTAAAATCCAAACCTAGGATGGGACTTCAACATTCCACCTGACCATAGAATGGCTGAGCCAAATCTCTCTTCAGCCATTTTTTAGTGCCTAAATCTACCTCAGGCTGAGAAAGGTAGGATCTAGGGTAACATCAAACCACGCTTAACCTGGTATCTAGCCCTACCAGGTCGGGAGAGGGCTCTCTCCTTGTCACTCTCAGAAAAATATGATCAATTAGGCTTGAGATGACTAATATGAAGACTGATTTTAGGCTAGGTATATGTTTAGAAGATTTTGATTGAATTTAACGATGTTTTGTTGGCTCAAATGTGAAAGGCAGATTTGGGTCCAGGGAATGAAGCTCAGTTTTGCAGAGATCTCTATGGGGCAAGGTAGGAAAATGGTTTGGTACTTCAAATTGAGTGAGATGGAGAGCTTTTAGACTGGTGAGGAGTTGAAGAGGGCATGAAAGTCTTAGGGATCCTCTTCAAACAGCTGAAAACACAAATAACTAAACAAACCCTAGGTAGAGCACTACAAATCAATGAATTCTACCTTTATCCTTGTTTGATTTAGTTAAGATGAAGCAAAAAGAGATGATTGCATACATAAAACACATGTAAACTTACAATTACAGAAGGAAACACAATACCAAATCAAGATGCCACAAGAATCCCATAAAGTGTTGCAAACCCTGGTCTATTCCCTAGGAAAACTGCTGAAATGAATGTACAATGAAGCTCCAAGCTTTCCCAAAGTCCAACATTTTCCAATGACTGAAAAACCACAAGATATAGGCAATAAAAAACTCATCCTAGCCTCTAGGGGTTGAACTCATAAGTTTAGGAGTTGTTCCAACAAAGTCTAAACTGAGAACTAAAAAGTAGGCAGTGGAATAGCTTGCCTCTAAAAACTAGGAAACTGATTCATTCAGTTGCCAACTACCTTTTCATGGATGAATCTACCTCTATGCGTGAAAATTTAACATATTTACATAAAAATCCATCAATTCACATTAAATTACATCATGAGTTTGACTATTAGAAAGAGAAAAGTCAAACTATCAAGAAACTAGGTGAAAAACGGAGTATTTTGGCCAAACTGAGCAAAATTCCTCCAATGTTCCACGTTGATTTCCCTATGCGTAGCGCCTTTGTGCAGCTACTTTTAGAGGCCTTCCCGATGTCCAAATTTGCTCCAAGTGAACTTTTTGGAAAGTTCTTCCGATCTACTTTCCAAAACAAGTGGAATTTTTGAATTTGGCCTTGATTTTCCACTCCAAAACTGAGTACTCCCAACAATACTTCTTGTGTGTCCAAAAAGGGGCAGAAAGGTCATTTATGAGGTGTTTTTGACCTTTTTGGAAGCTCAAAACTTGTCAAAATTTCTTGGCCATTTGTTGGCATGTATATTTTTCCATGAAAAATCCAAAAATTCTGAGTTTTCCTCAAAAGGAGGTCCCCATCAAAAGCACACGCCAGGTGGCGCGGCGCATTGTGTAGAAAAACTTATTTTTTAAGCCAAAAATTTCAAAATTGCAAAAAGTGTCGCAAATTTCTTGAAATTTTGGCTGAGTGTCCTTCGTTAAGTGTGGTGTTGGGCCAAGGAAGCCTCAGCCAAGATATGAATTCTATCTTTCTCTTTTCACTTCCTCGATGCTTTCTTCAACTTGGCCTTCAAGTTCCTGATTCTTGCTTTGCACACTTTGTTTCTCGCCAAGTAGTGGTATGCCATGTTCCTCAACATATTTTTCTCTTTGTTGGCTTTCTCCAGCATCTTTCCCAAGTGAATGTTTGTCGCCTCGAGCCAAGATTCACAATCAGCTTGAATTTCCCTTTCAAGTGTTGTCAATTTGGTTTTCCTCCTCTTGGCAGCTTGCTGGTTTTTCTTTATGTTTTTGAGCTCCATGGATGGGTGGGACTGATGAAGGGAGGATTTGATGTTAGCTATAAGGTTTTGGGGAATGCAAGGGTTCAGGGAATAACATTTAGGGATTAGGGAAATTTGATTAGGGTTTGGGATAGTGGGATTATGGATTTAGGATTAGTAAATTTAGGGATATGGAATTTAGGGAATGGGTAGATAAGAATGTGAAGAGAGGGAGAAAATGAATGAGGGAATGAAAAGCTCACTCATTGATCATGGAGGAATGTTTGACTTACTTGAAAAAATGAGGATTGAGAAAATTTGAAGTTTTGGATGAGTTTGTGGATGAAATCAGGCTTGAAATCCTGTGTGCCACGCCCTCTCAATGCGTCGCGCCCGTTCAAATTTGCACTGCAGAGAGCTGCCCAATGCGCCGCGCCCTTTCAATGCGCCGCGCTCCAAACCCAATGTGTCGCGCTTTTTGCAGGAGACTTTTGGAGGCCTTCCCAGCACCAAAATTTGGTGTAGGATAGCTCATTGGAAATATTATTGAGTCTACTTTCCAACCCAACTAGAATTCTTCAATTTGAGGTTCATTTTCCCTATCAAAAATCAAATCTCCCAAGACTGGTGAAAATGTGAAAAATGAGGTTCCCTAAAGGCAGAGTGCTGTTGCAGTCAACTTTTGAAGGTCTTCCTCAACCCCAAAATTGAGCTTATGATAGCTCATTAGAAATCTCTTTCTGTCTAGTTATCATTTGAATCATCAAAAAAATCTTTTGGTCAACCAAGCTAGGAGAAATCTTGATTTTCCCAAGGTCACTTTAGAGGTGCATCAATTCTCTTGAGGCAACTGTATTTTTGACATTTCTCTAAAACCATGAAACTTGTGTAAAAAGTGAAGGACATTTTTCTTCCTTGGCATATTGGGGACAAATACCTCTCTCAGTTTGTCTAAATTCATCTTTCCTTGCTTAGAAGCATCATTTTAGTAAAACCTACCCCAATGTGTGGAATAGGGGATTTGTCGAAATGAAGTGAAATGAAGGGGATAAGGGGCTTCTAAATTCTTGAGAAAATTTTCAAAAGTAGGGAGGGATGTTAGGAAGTAGCAGAAAGTGGAATTTCAAATATTGAGTGAGGGGAAGGGGTCAAAAAGGGAAAAACACAAGAATAGCATGGAAAATTGTCAGATTGTAGCAAGAAACTAGAGTTTGTGCGAAAATGAAGAATTTGAGAGATATCAGTGATGGGAAGTGTTTAATAAGGTAAATTAAGGATAGGGGAAGGTGTATGAACATCAGGATAGTAGTTTTTCTGATGATTTAACCATCGAAGAGAAATTACCTTCAAAACCCTAGGAGAGGGAAATGAACCTTACCTAGGCACAACTGAAGCATGAACAAGGTGTAAAATGACCTAGTGGAACTTGACATGATGATGACAACCCTCTAAATGATGGTACACTCAGCTGAATGGTGACATGGACCGACATTTGGAAAACTTTGAAAGGAGTGAAAACAAACCCTAGACCTAATACCCAGTGACCAAATTTTACTTGAAGACTCACTGAAATGACAAAATTTGACCTTGAAACCTTAAAATCACTTTGTAAGAGCACGTTTTATCACTGGAGGAAGGCTGCAAAGACTGACACTAACTTTGGCTCCAATGGGGATGGTAGCTCCTTGGAGGTGCCAAGAATGGCAGATCTTTGGGAGAGCAGACCAGTGCCTTATCCATTGGGCAATGGAGTCAAAAACTCAAGCTGAAATGCATGACTGAAAACTGACAACTTGACGACACAAACTAACTGTCACTCAACTAAAAATTGACTCGATACTTAAACACAACCAACAAACTAGAAATGATGCTCAAAGTAGAGCTTATTCATCAAAACCTACTGTAATAGTTTCATTCATCAATTGATCAAGTGAAATGAAACAACCAATGCAACCAAGTAAGTATTGTTGGAAATAATACTGAGAGGGGGGGTGAATTAGTATTATTTAATTCTTTTCAATATACCTTCCAGATTTATACTTTAATTTATTCTTCAGATATTGATCATTAACTTGTATTTCAGTTCCATATAATAATGAACAAGAACAATAAAAACTGACAATCACATCAAAGAACACTAGATATAAGGTGGAGACCCAATGTGGGTGAAAACCACCTGCTGCAATATGTCTCTATCTTCTTTCAATTAGAAACTTCTTTTTACAATGATTTTGTATTGGTGCAATCCTTTACCAGTATGTAGGCTGAAATCTACAGAGAGCTACAACTCTCTCTCGTTTTCCAGCTTCTCCTGGAAGGGAGCTACAGCCCCCTTAGCTCTTGTACTAGCCAAGATACTAGTATGTGGGTGCTAGCCTACTCCTTTTCTTTCAAGGACCACGTTTAATTAATTTTCAAACTGGATCCATCAAATAATCTTCAAGTACATGTGAATCAACCAATCATCTTTTACAATCAACCAATGAATGCAGTAACTAGAATAGCTATACCAGAAATATAAACCCATAACTCTGGAGCAATAGATAAAATACAACCAACAATGATTTCAAGAACGGTCCGCTACTTCACCAATGGAAACCTGCGAATATCCTTAGTTCTTCTGTGTCTAGACTGCGCAGGTCCACACCTAAGCCTTCTTCAGCTCTGCGTACCTCCGCATCTACCCCTTTTGTTGCACTGCGTACCTCTGTACAGATCCGCACCTGCACTGTCTGCCCAATAGCGCACCTCCGCACCTGATCCTTCAGTTTATCTGTGTACCTTCACACCTGCGCCATCTACTGTCCTGCGTACCTATGCACCTGTGCCTACTGTTGAGTTGCGTACCTCCGCACCACGCCTTCTGCGGTGCTGCGTACCTTCGCACCTGCTCTGTGTATCACCTGCGGAAATAGAGCCAAATTACCAGTCCTCCAATGTGCCACAGACTATCAGATCCACATATATGATCATGCGCCAAAGAGATCACGATAGATCCGCCTTACAAATTATAGATTTCACCTTGATTTAGATCTAGCTCCTCAAACTGATCACCTAAAATTTCAGATCTTAAGATGTTCAATTTTCACAAGTTACTAGCCAAATGATCTCCTTTCCTTTTTATAGGCAAGCCCTTACTAAAACCATGAAACAAAACCATAGAATGCCAATACAAGGGACCCAAAAACCTGGGGCTCAATAATTTAGAATCAATACCACGGAGCAAAACCATAGGATCAAGCACGTCAGACAAGATACCATGAATCAATCATAAAAATTCCCACGTGCACGTGCTTCTTTGCATTGGAGTGAGTGAATTTGAGGTCCGCACCTTTTGAACGGAGTACCTGCGGGTATATACGCACTTCTTTTTCGGGGCATCTGTGGGTCTGTAGCTTTTCTTAGGCTCGCCTACGGGTATCTCATTTTCTATGATTTTGAGAGCTTGAGCAGAGATTTGTCACTTGAGAGAGTTGCTATCAAGTACAACAGCTGTGCCATAGTGCCAAACATGAATCATAAAGCCAACAATCTCCCCCTTTGGACTTGATGGCAACCCCAAGATCCTCAAAGTCGTTCTCCCCCTTTGTCATCAAGGGAAAAGGGTTATGCTCCCCCTGAGAAAATGCTGAAAACCCTGCTCTGCTGAGCTGATCGTGCTCCTCCTGACTGTAGACCAGATCTGCAAAAGAAATTTTCTTCAAGAAGAACCATGATCCACCATACGCCATAAATGACCTTGACAAAAGAGATAGATACATATTAGCAGCAATATTCAGACCAGAATCTATGTTCTCCTTCTGTACATTCTTCTCCAAGATCTTCTACCATAATGCCAATAATGCATTATATATGCTCCCCCTAGACCTGTGCCATTTGATCTTCAACCAATCCATAAACCAGCAAATGTATGCATGTACCCCATATGAAACTCGTGTACAATCAACAATCTCTGAAATAGATAAGATTCAATAATAGGATAATGCATCAACTACCCCCAGCTTTTGCCTGAGGTATTCAAAAGTCTCCCTGGGTAGTGGTTTGGTGAGTATATCAGCAAATTGTTCCTTAGAGGGAACATACTCCAACTTGATTTTTTGTTCAAGAACTTGTTCCCGAAGAAAATGATATTTGATTGGTATGTGCTTGGTCTTTGAATGCATGACAGGATTCTTTGAAATACTGATTGCACTTGTATTATCACAGAAGATAGAGATAGGTGGAGTACAAGTGATTTGCATATCTTGCAATGTTTGCATCATCCAAAGAAGTTGTGTGCAACAAGATGTGGCAGCCACATACTCTGCTTCAGCTGTAGATAAAGCGATTGAACTCTGTTTCTTGCTGAACCAAGATACTAATCTGGAACCCATGAAGAATGCACCTCCACTAGTGCTTTTTCTGTCATCCACGCTTCCGGCCCAATCTGCATCTGTATAAGCATGGAGTGTGAGATCTGTATCTCTAGGATACCATAAGCCATAGTTTTGAGTTCCTTGAAGGTACTTGAAAATTCTCTTAACTGCTTGAAGATGAGTTTCCTTTGGATTTGCCTGAAATCTTCCAACTATTCCTACTGCATGCATGATGTCTGGTCGGGTACCTGTCAAATAAAGCAGACTTCCAATCATGGATCTATAGGTTCGTTGATGTACTGATGCCGACTCATCATTCGCGCTAAGGCTACATCCTGTCACCATAGGGGTACATACTAGTTTTGAATCCTCCATCCCATATTTCTTCAGGATCTGCTTGAGATACTTGGTTTGTGATAATAAAATACCGTCTTTGTTTTGTTGGACTTGCAAACCAAGAAAGTATGTGAGCTCACGAAGCATGGACATTTCAAACTCCTTTTGCATCACCAAGGCAACAAATTTGTAAATGAACCTCGTGATCCTGCAAAGGTGTGGTTTTCATGGCTCGAAGAACAAGTTGCGGATATAAACCACAATGTAAACCTCCTCATGGAGGACCTAAGAAATAAGATGGGTATATTTGGAGAAGAATGGGGATCAAATGTAGATGACAAATCAAAAGGGGTATCAGGAGATCGAGAAGATGCTGATAACCAGTCAAAGAAAGAACCTGGAAAAGATCAACCCAATTCAAGCATCATGAACCAATCCCTATTTAAAGTGGAAGCAAAAGTAGATTTCAAGCCATACCATGATGATATCAATGCTCTGAAGCTAAACCGGTAGTTGCAACAACTGGAAGTTTATTTAAGTGTCCATTAGATCGAGGAAGGGTAGAAGATCTAATTCACGTGGCTGATATTAGAGGGAAATGCACTGACTTGGTGGGAGAGCCACATGGAAACCTTGAGGTTGGAGGGAGAGCCTCTAGTGACTAAGTGGGAGGATTTCAAAACCCTCATTAAGTCACTTCTTTATCACATTGGGTATGTGGAAGACCAGTGGATTCGGTGGCATTACTTCAGGAAAAATCCAGGCCAAAGCATGCAAGAGTACACCACGGAATTCAGAAAGATGGATATAATGTTGGGTATCTCTCCAAAGAACCTATATGTACTCCTCAAGTATTTTGGGGGTCTGCACCACCATCTACATGAGCAAGTGATGTTGTTCAAGCCAAAAACAGTGGACGAGGCTTGTGTATAGGCATAGTACCTTGAGAATAGAGTCCTGAAATGAGCGCAATCAAGTGGATCGAAGAAAAAGGAGAAACAAGATGCTTCTAAGGAGGGGAAGAAGAAGCAAAAGGGGGGGAAGATAAAAATATGGAAGCCACAACACACTAGTGCAAAGATCCTAGTAACCACTGCAACATTGATGGCCATACAGAGAAGAAGTGATGGAAGTTGCATCCATAGCTAAATCCGAAGAACATGAAGAAGATGATAAGAAGAAGAATCTCATGGCCAGTGATTCAAGAAACCAAGTTGAAAGTAGCTTAGACTTGGATGAGAAGATCGTCTGTACATTAGTGCAGAAGTAGGTGAATTAAGTAGCCTTCAACAATAGGAAGAGAAAGAAATGACCGAACACTTCCATGTAAAGATATAGGTCAAGAAGACGAAGATTGATGCTTTGTTTGACTCAGGATCACAGGAAAATCTCATTGCAGCGGATCTGGTCAAGAAGTTGGGGTTAGAAGTTTGTGATCATCCAAACCCATATCCACTAGGATGGGTACATAAGTATGCAGAGCTGAAGGTAATGAAACAATACAAAATTAGACTTTCTATCAGTGTTGATTTTATTGATGAAGTATATCTGGATTCTGTTCCCCTTGATGTATGCAGGGTCGTGTTTAGGAGTCCATACATGTACATGTGTGATGCAATATTCATGAGGAGAGCTAACCAGTACCAGCTCATCAAGGATGGAAAATCATTCATCATCAACGCGCACAAAGGCAAGTCAAAAAATTCACTGGTAAGTGCCAACCAATCCAAGAAATTGACCAGTTCCAACAAGAAGTATGTTTTATTTATTTTAAGAGAAAATAAGTATGTAGAGGAGTCAAATAAGAGGCAAGGCATCCCTAGAGGGGTGTACTAAGAAACAAAAATAAAAACTAGAGAAGTTTTTACAGGAATACAAGTGTTACGAGAGCCTAAATGCTTACCCCTAAGAGAGAAGTGGAGCACAAGATCTAGTTATTGCCAGACTCCCCATTGCCAAATATTGGGTTATACAGGTAGTCTGTTATAAAAGCAAGTGAGGTGAAGAAACAGTTGTAGCAACTGTTGGAACGTGGTGTCATTCAACTGAGTACATCACCATGTGGGTCACCCATCATCATTGTGCCAAAGAAGGATGGGACTTGGCGTATGTGTATAGATTATAGAGAATTGAATAAAATAACACCGAAGAATAGATACCCCCTACCCAGGATAGATGATCTACTAGATTAGTTGCAGCAAGAAAATTATTTCACCAAGCTGGACTTGAAGTCTTGATATCACCAGGTTTGAATCAAAGAAGAATATACATGGAAGACCGCCTTCAAAACTAGGAAAGGTTTGTATGAGTGGTTAGTTATGCCTTTTGGCCTATGTAATGCACTAGCTACATTTATGATATTAATAAATGATGTGCTGTGCCTTTTATAGATTCATTTATTATTGTCTATTTGGATGATATACTAGTATATAGTGCTACCAAGGAGGAGCATATTTCACATTTGGAGAAGGCGTTGGAAACATTGAAGAAGCACCAGCTACCAGAAAATCTCAAGAAGTGTCAATTTGCACAACAGTCCTTGGTGTATTTGGGATCTGTGCTTATTGGAGGAGAATTGAAGATAGATACTTCCAATATGGAGGCCATCATGAAATGGTTGGTGCCTACTAATGTTACTGAGGTTAGGAGTTTCATTGGGGTAGAATAGTACCTGAGGAAACTCATAGCCTTGTTTTCAGTGGTAGTAACACCGCTCCACGCCATAACAACAAGTGGCAAGAGTTTTTAGTGGGAAAAAGGGCAAGAGAAGGCTTTCGATGAGTTAAAGAAGAAGTTCAGTTAAGCACAATTTCTGGCATTACCAAACTTGCAATGACCCTTTGAAGTAGATATAGATGTGAGTGGGTAATATGCTATGGGATTTGTCTTGATGCAAGGAGGAAGGCTCGTTTGCTACCATTATCAAGTATTTCATGGGGCAATTCTTAACTACCCTACCTATGATAAGGAGCTCTATGCGATGATGCAAGATGTGAAGAAGTGGAAGCTCTATCTGATGGGAAAGGAGGCAATAATCCACACATATTACCAGTCATTACATTACTTGCAGGCCCTGAATAAGCTACAATAGACCAGGCATTCCAAGTGGATGGGGCTTTTACAATAGTTTCATTTAGTGATCAAGTATAAGAAGGGCAGCATAAATAAGCTGGCCAATATACTTTCAAGGCCACCCACATCAAAGATTACAGCTTTTGGGAGTCTTATGCACATGGAGCCATTCACCCATGATGCATATAGAGAGGCATATTCAGAAGATGAGGACTTCAGGGAGGTGTATCAGCAGTTGTAGAGTTAGAGTCATGTGCACGATGGCGACAACACCGTTGACCACCATCTCCAAGATGGGTTACTCTACAAGCTGGATAAGCTATGTGTTCCTAAAGGTGAGTTCTTGTAGCTGATTAGAGAGGCTCACACCTCCAAAATTGCACTTGGTGTAGGGAAGACTATGGCTAACCTGCAGAGGTATGTGTATTGGCCCAAGACACAAGAACAAGTAGCTAGGTTCATAAGAGGATGTATTATTTGTTGTACCAGCAAGCCTAGAAACATGAAACAGGGTTTTTATCATCCCTTAACTCTACCTACTCGTCCTTGGGAAAGAATTTCCATGGACTTTGTGGGAGGTTTATCGAAAACGAGGAAGGGACATGACTACTTGTTTGTGGTAGTTGACAGTTTCATCAAGATGTGTGTTCAAATGCCCTGTTAAAAGACCATCAGTAAATAAGAAGCAACAAAATTGTTCTTTGGACAAGTTTGGGTACACTTTGGGATACCAGGAGCATCATTTAAGACAAGGATACAATATTTCTCATTGCATTCTGGACTACATTGTGGGAGAAGATGTACACGGATTTGAAGAGATCTACAACATGCCATCCACAAATAGATGGGCAGAGAGAAGTAGTCAACAGGACTTTGGTGCAACTTCTGAGAGGTTACCACCAGAAGCATCCAAAGATTTGGGATGAAAATTTGGTATATACAAAACATTATTATAATAGAGAAGTCCAAACTTCTACAACAAATTCACCATTTGAAACTTGTTTTTGATATTTTCCACCTTCACCTCTGGATATTGCATATGGACAACAAGGAGGAGTGAGGGAAGATCTTACATGAGATGCTTTAAGGGCTAAAAATTTTATAGAGAAGATCTGCGAGTGAGGGAAGATCTTACAGGAGATGCTTTAAGGGCTAAAAAATTTATCGAGAAGATCTGCGAGTGAGGGAAGATCTTATAGGAGATGCTTTAAGGGCTGAAAAATTTATAGAGAAGATTAGGAAAATCCATATACAGGTACAAGAAACACTACAAAATTTGTAGTAGAAGTATAAGGCCAGACATGATCAGCATAGAACAAAGAAATCATTCAAGGTAGTAGACAGAGTATGGCTATAGTTGAACAAGGAGAAGCTGCAGGGGTCTAGTAAGAAAATCAAGGCTATAAGGTATGGTCCCTTTGAGATACTGGAAAAGGTGGGTGACAATGCCTATTGACACAATTTACCACCATATATGCACATTTACTCAATTGTAAATGTAGAGAATTTGAAACTCTATGACCCTTCCATGCTAAATCAGGAAGAGGAACAGGTCCTACCTTCTATGGAGGATTTGGCACTAAACGCTCAAGCAGAGTTGATAGAAGATACAATTTTGCAAAAGAGGTCTAGAACTGCAAGAAAAGGGCAATCAGACCTTTGGCAGATTGGGTTGAAGGGACAACTTCCAGGCAAAGCTTAATGGTACACTAGAGAGAAGGTGGAGGAAAAATTTCCTCACCTCATTCAGTAAAAGCTTTTGGGGATCAAAATCCTCCAAAAATGGTGAGGCGTGATATGAATTTGATAATTATATTATTTTCACCCATATTGATGCATTTGGAGTGGAAAAAGTGGAGGAATCAGCTCACTAGACCATTTTTTCTGGCGAGACCCAGTTTGGAAAAACAGGGTCCAAAACCTTCCGGGAGAGTTTTGAGGCATCAAACCACATTTTTTGGGAGTAAAACGTTATCTATAAGTGCAACACCTTCTCATGCTATTATACACACATAAAACTTTCCAACAATGTATGAATTGTATCAATCAGAGTTTGTATGCAAAAGTTATGTCACTCAGAAGTTGACATTCCTATTTTCACACCTATAGTTCGGGAGGATGCCACGTCAACTGACATTATTCATGGAAAATGGGTTAGGCACATGTTTTTAATGTATAAGACTCTAGAAGAGTATATTTTTTAACTCTAGTTAAGAGTTGATGTAGTCAAACTTAACCATTAGTAGGCTATCGGGCTGTGTTATAACCAGGCCACTAGGAGGAAGAGGCATTCCATTTTTTCGAGAGAATTTTGATCCATACTTGAGCAAAGATAGCCAGGAGAGATAGGAGGTAGAGAACACAAAGAGGATCTGTGCACTATAGTAGCCCATGGGCCACATGCATTACTTATTTGTATCTGCAACCATATTTCCAAACATGAGAAAGAGAGCGAAGTGGCCTCACCTTCTAGCTGGGTTTTCTCCTAAAAGGGTTTGCCAGAGTGTAGGAAATTATAGGGTAAGTTCCTCAGACATAACACCAAAGGACACCGCTCAAAAACAGATAACAGATCAATACACCAGTATTTTCACGTGGTTAAAACCCTCAAAGAGGGAAACGATCTATGGAGCGATAAAAAGGTGTCTTTTTAACTCCTAATTACCTCACATTAATTGTCAGCCCAGGGACGACTTTTTATTTCAAGAGTGTACTCAGTCTGAGGCGACTATTTACTCAAGAGTAATGTTTTGCAGTATAGTGCTTAAAATGCAAAAGTAAATGAAAGCTGGAAACAAAATCTAATTGGAATAGCAAGAAACTAAAATGTTCTAAACTAAATCATTCACTCAAACAACCATCAATCGAGGATACAGTAGCAATAACTCATTCCTCTGGATATTGATGAAATTGAAACCAAACCGGAACAAGACAATCAATCTGGGAATGAGGAAGCAATAACGAATGTTCTCTACAGTTGACAGTCCTGCTTTAAAGTAATTAAAAGGAAATCGAAATTGAACTAAAGCTGCTATTGAAAGTAAACTAGGAAAACTCTTTGAAAGCAAACTATTGCAATTAATCAACAGAAATGAACAACAAAGTAAATGGACAACAAATTGTAATTAAAGGAATTAAACAACGAATCATATTTAATAAATTTGAATAGCAAACTCTAATTAATGGAATCAAATAACCAACAATTTGTAATGAATATCAAAGTCTGAAATGAACAGCGAAGCTTTACAATTGAAATGAATAGCATAACAATCTACATTGAGAAGGATGATAACCTCTTTCATGATGAAAAGAATAGCCACGTGATTCAATCTCAACTTGTGCAATCAAACAAGTTCATAAAATACTATAATAGCTCGCTACAAAAACATGAAACTGTAAGACAATACGATTCAAAGAAATAGGAATTAAATCAAACCATCACACAACGGAAATTGGAAAGATATAATACAGTAGCAGCATACTCCACCAGAGGTTGGGCCCTTAGCCGCCAGCGGGTGCTGCTAGGCTACTCCAGATGAGGAGAATGAACGACAACACTTTTATTTATTCATCATCAAACTGTGAAATCATTACAGCAGCTGAAGCTTTGAGAATTACAATGGTAATGCAACAATCTCCTTTTCCTCCAATTCTATCCTATCCCATCATCATTCTTGAATTTCCAATTCTGAATCCTCAATTCTCCATCATTTTTCCATCATTTTTCATCCCCAAATCATCCCCATCTCTGATCTATGTTTTCATTTAAATAGAGAGAGATTAGAGAGAAGTTACAATAAAGATAAGTATAACATGATTTCTATTACAAAATTGGTTTGCTTCTAACCATTTGATCAACAAGAACAAGACGAATTTGGCTTTGCAGTTGAGATTTGGAGGACAGCCGCAACAACAAATCTGAGAAAAGCGTGCTCAAAGAACCCTGCGTTTCTCTCAGTAAAAGCCGAATTTGGGCAAACCATTCTTTAATAAAGTTAATGGGTCCGTTCTGGAAAAAACCCATATTTCGGATTTTCCAGATTCTGCTTCATTTTCTCATAATCTCAACCGCAAAACTGTCACTTCTTATTCCAATGAATTTCTGAGTTGGCACTTTTAATGATCAAATCTTCAATCTGGAAATTATCTTGGAGGCTAAAAATGGTGAATAATGTTACAACTAATTTATTAAAACTATCATTGATAAAATCATGCATAATCATCAATTTATTAGAAATAAAGGAGAATAAATATATTCATTCATAGAAGCATAAATCATCATAAAATGGATTTATATAATAAATTATAATAAATGACATGATGAAGAATAGTAGAAATGGGTGGACTAAGTGTTCAAAAGTGATAATAATAATGGCATATTAATGGCCCAACATACCCCCACACTCAATATGTTGCATGTCCTCATGCAACGAAAACTGAATATATTGCATGCCCTCATGCAACCCAAAGACAAAAACCCATGTGTTAACCAAGCAATAAAAAATATGTTCATCTCAACTCATGAAATGGATAGAACAAATGAATTCTTCCTTAATTAATGAATATTCACTTTTAGTAATCTTGATGAAGGCATAACAATTTTTACATTGACATTCAACTATATGTATATATGAAGTTGCAACAAAATATGATATAAGTAACAGCAAACTTCATTAACCATTTTCTCAAAAACTACAAACCAACTTTTGTTGAAATTTGGCAAGTAAATTTATAATATATGAATGCCTTTATGATCCAAAAATCAGATTTTTTTGATGCACGGATCATGAGATATAAACAAAATGGTTGTAGTTGAGAGTGCATAATTTTCGAAATTTTATGAACCAATTTATCTTGAAATTATCTGGGTATGTGTATTTTAATAGTCTGTATGTGTTTCCCAGAGATCACAAGAATTGAGTTCATAGTTTTAAAAATATTATGGAAATCAATTTCTACATTGAAATTGCATGCCTTAAATGAGAAAAAAAATAGAAAACATCCATCATGCGTAGCAATTCCTCCCCCTCTCTGAAAAATTAGCATGCCCTCATGCGATGCTAGAAAACAAATAGAGGTAGTTGCTACCAACTATTGAATTCTAGGCTTGGTGTAAAATAACATGGAAGAAGGGAGGTTTTGAGAAGGAATAAGAATAGCAATGGATGATAAAGAATATGAATAACATGGCTATAAGAAAGAAATGAATGAAAGCAGCACTCCCCCAAGATGATATGCTACTGAAAAAATGGGAAGTGGTAAAGATGTGGAATGAAGGATGATAAATAATGCTCAATGGATTTTCATTAAATTCTCCTAAATTCGTAATAAATCAGAAAATGATGCTATTTTGCCTCAAGTTTTACCTCTAAAAAGAAAAATGTGGAATGACATATATGTACTAGCATTTTTTGAAGCTGATGTAGGCAGAGTTGGTGCTGAAAGTGATGCAAAAGGTGGAATCCAGGTAAGCACATCATGTCTGAAGAATTGTTCACGTTTGTAAGTTGCTCGAGCCTCTTCTGTTAGTTGCAATAGTGTGGTCATGCTGCGAATAGAGTTCTGCCCATACTTGTTGTTTTCCTGTAAACAAATCACTATTTTGCATACAATGTTCTTGAATCCATAGTGTTAGTTTTGAATAGCAACAGATTAAGATGCATGCAAAAATTTCAATCAGATATTTTATCAAATCAACAAGTTATGGCAGAGTGCAGTAATCATATCGCATGCAATCCCATAATGCATACATTCCCCCCCTCCAATTGGAAAAGGAATTCCATGACCATAAAGCGTATGAGAGGGGTTATGTTGATGGCAAGACACGTGAATGAACAATATATCAGTAAATGAAGCAGAGTACACATATCAATAATAGGACAACGAGAGTTATGATTATAATGAGAGCAGAGTGTGTAAAGATAGTTATGATTAAGAGATGGGACGCTTTGGATTGATGATAAGTTATGAAAAAGAGAAAAAGGACAACAGTATGCCAAAAATATGCTTTATTGACGGTATTCTATCTTAAAATGATGTGATTGATCATAAAACAATTTCTCATGCATAAAGGTTCAAAACAGGGAAAAAATTAAGGAAATAACTTCTCTGATTAAAAGAAAGAATAAGAAAAGGGCATTATAGTAATAATTGACGATAAGATATAACTTCAATACCATAAGCAGAGCCTCTGTTGCCAGCAAGCGTCCATAGCCTTGGCAGGGTTGTTTTTTTAAACCCATATGAGCCACGATCCTCAATTTATAAATGGAGATTTACAGTGATGCTCTACAAAATATATCAGTGTGCTGGCGTGGTAACCAGATAACCACACTGCCATTCACTGGGATGTAGCAAAAGTGATCAGGCCGGCTCGTGATAAGACCTCCTGTTCCAAGGATAATTTGGCTATCCAATGGATCATAACCCTGGTGTGGTGGCCATAATGAGAATGTCACTTTGTTACAACCTTATGAACATGGTAGGGTAGCTCGTAATGAGACCCCATATCCTCCATCTGCAAACAAATTTTTTTTGTTATTACACATTTTTATGATAAAAAGAGGGAGGCTCAGTACTCCTTAAGAGCAAGGATGGTGGAAGAAGTTGAATATGTCAATAGAAAAAATATACCCATAATCTCATTTATTATAGACAGAGAAGATTATAACCAAGAAGGGTGGAACCAACATGGTATTAAGATGATCAATCAGTATCATGGACAACAGAAAATAATGCAGTAAAGTAGTATATAAATAATTGTGTCCCTTTTGAAAATAAGCTATCATCAAGGAGCTGTCCTGTTAAAGATCATAACATAAATGATATTAACTCGCTTCAAAAGAATCCATAATTCTTGTCCTCATAAAAGTAGTGTACTTCATGCCATGAAAGGGAATAAGTAAATTGTGGTTGAGATGAATTAGGAATAATCCCACAAGAGGAAGAAAAGGGTTGCTCTAAAAAATACTCTGAAAGTGTTTCTCTTTTGAAGGAACAACAAAAACACTCAAAAAGTGGTGTTCCGTGTAGGGAATAGCAAATGAAATGCACACCAAAAAGCAAAAATACACACGAAAAAGGTGTTGTTCCTTGTAGGGAACAACGAAAAAATGCATGTGAAAAAGTGTTGTTCCTTAAGAGGAACAAAAAAAATGCGAAAATGTTGTTCCTTTGAAAAGAAACAGCAAAAATGTAAAAGTGTTGTTCGTTCGGAAAGGAACAACAAAAAATGTGAAAGTGCAGAAGTGTTGTTCCATTCGGAAAGGAACAACCTAACGTGAAAGTGCAGAAGTGTTGTTCCATTCGGAAAGGAACAACAAAAAGTGAAAGTGCAGAAGTGTTGTTCCATTTGGAAAGAAACAACAAAACGTGAAAGTGCAGAAGTGATGTTCCATTTGGAAAGGAACAACAAAAAGTGAAAGTGCAGAAGTGTTGTTCCATTCGGAAAGGAACAGCAAAATGTGAAATAGGAACAGCAAAATGAACCGTGGAAAAAGAACAACAAAATGAACCGTGAGAAAAGAACAACAAAATGAACCGTGAGAAAGGAACAGCAAAATGAACCGTGAAAAAGGAACGGTTGACACAAAAGGTGCTGTTCTTTTGAAAAAGGAACAATAAAACGAAAATGATGTCCCTTTTGAAAAGGAACAGCAGAAACAACAAAAGTGCACACAAATGTTTTCCCTTCAGAAAAATGCACAATCATAAAATGCACGCACACAAAGAATGAATTAGTTGTTCACTGCATTGACGCTGAGGATGAAGCAACACCTGAAACACAAAAAGAAATAAGAGAAATTAGAAAAGAAACAACATTTTATTTAAAAACAATATGTAAATTAAGTTACAACAGCTATGATATTATGTAAAAAAATGATCTTTTTGAAAAAAAAATTGCAGCAGTGACAAGACATGAATCTTCAAATCGAAATCAATTCTTCATTTCTTCTATTATGAATCCGTAGGGTAATGACTTGGATGAAATTCTTTTGTTTCATTAAAATTTCTTTCAAAAATCACTTGTCCATAAATTGACCTTGTTTTTCTCCTAGGACCTGCAAAAAAACGAGTGTCTACCTGCAATAAAACATTAAATCATGGATAAAGAGAGGTGATCGGGCTCCCCTAATCCAAGAATTATGCAAAAAAACAGCAAGTAGTTACTCTGTATAACAAATCCATTGAGAGAATAACAAAATAAAATTTATTTGTTACCTGCGGGAGAGCAGTGGTCGACCATACTAACCAGCAGTGTTTTAATCACAACTATTTTTTTTCATCCAAATTGAATGATTCCAAAGCCAAATGAGAGCTAATTCAAATTTTTATCTCCAGTACCAACAGGTTTCAGAAATTCAATGATATGATATGTCAATTTTAGTTAGAACAACCTGCATAACAGAGCCATTTTCGATTACCCAGCTTAGACCAACAGTTGATATTTCAAGCATAAATTTTTTGTTTGATGTTGGATTCAAATTATTCAAATTGGAAATGAAAGTATATTGATTTATTTATTTCCAATAGAAACAGGTTTTGAAGACAAGAAGATTTGATAGGTCAAATACTGTAAGGAACAGTCGGAAAAACAGAGTTTTAAGAGTGCTGATTTACAATAGACAGTCAGTATTGTGATCATAACTTCCCCATACGATATCGAAAACGAGTGATTCCAATTGATTTGTAAACTAGATTCATAGGGGAATCTACCATAGAAATAGGTTTTAAAAATTCATTCATTTAGGCCTCAAAAAACCAATTGTCCCAACTCTGTTCCTGAGCTGCCCGCTAGACACCCCGTCAATGTTTTGTTTCTAACTTTTTCGTTTCAAAACCAAATTGAGTGATTCAAATTGTGTTAGAAATTAGACATCAAGGGATACTTAGGGCAGAAACAGGTTTTTAAAATATTCACTTTTGGTCCCTCAAAACATGACTGTCCCGACTGTTTTTCCAGAAATTTCATCAAGCCTGCAAGCCAAAAACATGATATTCAAGTAATTTTTCATATTAATGATAAAAATAGATATAAGTGTTTGTAGAATTTTTATTTGCAATATAATTCATCTACATATACAAATAAATTGAAATATTTATCACCGATTTTGATTTCGATAACGTGTTGCAACAAAAAAACAACTAATTTTACAAAAAAACAAAATGCATTTATTTATGTCCTTATTTATTTATTTTCTACACTAACCTATTTTGATTGAAAGATGAATATGACTATGTATAGGAGTACTTCCAGTGGAGCCATCTTCGAAATAGGGCTTCATGTATGCACATACCCAAATTTGAAAAATGCATATTGATAAAAATTAGGGTATGAGAAGCCAACTTCCCTTGAAAAGATGGAGTCAAAAATTGTTGAAGTATGGAGCAATGCTGCAAACAAGTAATGGAGTGAAACCAATCTTCAATGTATCCGTTACTTTCTTGATTTCCCATAGCCATCGTATCATGAAGTTCTTGGGCTTTTAAAATGGTTTGTTGATGCATACTAAAAGAAACCTCATTTTTTTCCATAACTTCTACAATTTTTGAATTTGAAACATTCTGAATCTCATTGTAAGTTTTCTCTAATGGCGCATGTGAGATAGAATGGGTGGGAAGGGTGGGTAAATTTTGCAGTTCAACATTGTAAGCATGTTGTACTGGTTTATTGTGGTGAGGGTGTGGAATTAGTTGAGCTGGAAATTCAAAAATAAAAATGTTGGGAAGTTTCTTACCATAACAGAAGATGTTCTTCATGTGTTCCTTCGAATCTCATTCTTCCAATGTTCCTGTCAATTAGTTAGTGAAATGGGTGGTGCTTACATCACCACTTGAGTGAAATCATGTGATTCATTTTTCAAAATTTCTATTTTTTCCCTAATCATTCATACAAAAATTCAAACATCTATTTCTACCCAAAAAATTTAACAAATCTACTGGAAAGCGGGCAGGGAGCAGGGTTGTTACATGCTCTATACGTAGATTCTTACCTTCCATTTTTAATACTCAATTCTCTCCTAGCAGGCACTCATCAGATTCACACTACTCTTTAGAAATGGCTACACTCTCCCCGGCGACGGCACCAAAATGTGGAGCGATAAAAAGGTGTCTTTTTAACTCCTCATTACCTCACATTATTTATCAACTGAGGGATGACTTTTTATTTCAAGAGTGTACTCAGTCTGAGGCGGCTATTTACTCAAGAGTAATGTTTTGCAGTATAGTGCTTAAAATGCAAAAGTAAATGAAAGTTGGAAACAAAATCTAATTGAAACAACAAGAAACTGAAATGTTCTAAACTAAATCATTCACTCAAACAACCATCAATCGAGGATACAATAGCAATAAATCATTCTTCTAGATATTGATGAAATTGAAATCAAACCGGAACAAGACAATCAATTTGGGAACGAGGAAGCAATAACCAATGTTCTCTACAGTTGACAGTCCTGCTTTAAAGTAATTAAAAGGAAATTGAAATTGAAGTAAAGCTGCTATTGAAAGTAAACTAGGAAAACTCTTTGAAAGAAAACTATTGCAATTAATCAACAAAAATGAACAATAAAGTAAATGGACAACAAACTGTAATTAAAGGAATTAAACAACGAATCATATTTAATAAATCTGAATAGCAAACTCTAATTAATGGAATCAAATAACCAACAATCTGTAATGAATATCAAAGTCTGAAATGAACAGCGAAGCTTTACAATTGAAATGAATAGCATAACAATCTACATTGAGAAGGATGATAACCTCTGTCATGATGAAAAGAATAGCCACGCGATTCAATCTCAACTTGTGCAATCAAACAAGTTCATAAAATATTATAACAGCTCGCTGCAAAAACATGAAACTGTAAGGCAATACAATTCAAAGAAATAGGAATTAAATCAAACCATCACACGACGGAAATTGGAAAGATATAATACAACAACAGCATACTCCACTGGAGGTTGAGCCCTTAGCAGCCAGCGGGTGCTGTTGGGCTACTTCAAATGAGGAGAATAAACGACAACCCTTTTATTTATTCATCATCAAACTGTGAAATCATTACAGCAGCTGAAGCTTTGAGAATTACAATGGTAATGCAACAATCTCCTTTTCCTCCTATTCTATCCTATCCCATCATCATTCTTGAATTTCCAATTCTGAATCCTCAATTCTCCATCACTTTTCCATCATTTTTCATCCCCAAATCATCCCCATCTCTGATCTCTGTTTTCATTTAAATAGAGAGAGATCAGAGAGAAGTTACAATAAAGATAAGTACAACATGATTTCTATTATAAAATTGGTTTTCTTCTAACCATTTGATCAACAAGAACAAGGCGAATTTGGCTTTGCAGCTAAGATTTGGATGACGGCCGCAACAACAAATCTGAGAAAATTGTGCTCAAATAACCCTGCGTTTCTCTCAGTAAAAGCCGAATTTTGGCAAACTGTTCTGTGTTAAAGTTAATTGGGTCCATTATGGAAAAAACCCATGTTTCATATTTTCCATATTCTGCTTCATTTTCTCATAAT
Source organism: Pinus tabuliformis (assembly GCA_031772625.1). Taxonomy (NCBI): domain Eukaryota; kingdom Viridiplantae; phylum Streptophyta; class Pinopsida; order Pinales; family Pinaceae; genus Pinus; species Pinus tabuliformis. Next base: position 665,327,483 of record CM062811.1, on the reverse strand, counting down.
CTCAACCGCAAAACTGTCACTTCTTATTCCAGCGAATTTCTGAGTTGGCACTTTTAATGATCAAATCTTCAATCTGGAAATTATCTTGGAGGCTAAAAATGGTGAATAATGTTACAACTGATTTATTAAAACTATCATTGATAAAATCATGCACAATCATTAATTTATTAGAAATAAAGGAGAATAAATAATATTCATTCATAGAAGCATAAATCATCATAAAATTGATTTATATAATAAATTATAATAAATGACATGATGAAGAATAGTAGAAATGGGTGGAATAAGTGTTCAAAAGTGATAATAATAATGGCATATTAACAGCCCAACACAGTCCACGGCCTGAGCCAATGCGGCCACTTCAGGAAATTTATTAATAAAAGAATGAAAATTTACATAAGCTTCTCTCATGAACGGTTACCCTACAAATGACCCTCCATGCTCTTTAAATAGAGATCATGGATCAATCGGGTGTTAAGTCACGGATCAAGTGTCGGTAATACCGAGGAGAGAATGAACCGTTGGATCACTACATATCATGACCGTCGGATTGTAAGTTACAAAATGTACATAGTAAAGAAACACACTTTACCTAACTCTATACTAGACCAAATTAGACTTAACTATTTCCTATGTGTCGGAATATCTTAACACAGAGAGCATATCTTGTTTCTTATGTGTGTGTGAGATTATTTTTTCATTCTCTTCTTTTCTACATAATTTACTTTTACATGCATTCACTAATTACATTAATATCTACAGATCTAGAAATTAAATAAAACTTTAATAGTGTAGAATCTCATATTTTTAATATAATATTATCAGATATGTTGTAAGGAATTGTCTAGTGCAATATCCACGACACTTTACGGATCATTGAAGGAAAATATACCGCTCGTAAAGTATTGCAAGTAGTAGTGTGTTGTCCATCTTTGTTTAATGATGCCAAAGAGTTTGCCAAAACTTGTGATGTTTGTCAAAGGGTTGGGAGACCTTCCCATCGAGATGAGCTTCCATTACATCCAATTTGATCATTATGAGATTTTGGGAAGTGGGTTATTGACTTCGTTGGATCTATTAACCCTCCTCCGTGATATTCTCAAGTAGGATGCATTATTACCGCAACAGACTATCTCACAAGATGGATGGAGGTTGCTTGAGTGAAATGTTGTACTTCCAATACTACAACTTGTTCATCCTTGAAAATATTATTACCAGGTTTGGCTACAAAGAGTCTAACTAGTGATAAAGGGGCCCATTTTGTTGATGATACTATCACAATGTTTACTCAACAATTTCTTATTCAGCACCATAAGAGTAGTCCATACTATTCACAGGCCAATGGTACATTGGAGGCCTTTAACAAAATTTTGGAGAAATGTCCCACCAAAGTATGTCCATTTAATAGTGATTATTAGGATGAGTGATTTTTTGCAACACTTTGAGCTTGTAGGAATACCACCAAGAGGTTACACAAGTACACTCCATTTCAGTCGGTATATGGAATGGATGTTGTAGTCCCTACAAAATTCCTCAATCCTAACTTATACATTACACAAGCTACTAGGCTGACAAATGATGATTCAATCACGGAAATACTCTATGAATAATGGGAACTAGATGAATAGAAATTTTTAGCATATTTTCAATAAAGTGTGGAAAAGAATAGGTGGAAGGCATGGCATGATTGCCACATCAAGAAGAAATATTTTTATGTTAGGGATTGAGTTCTTCTTTATGATAGTAAGTACATGAAATGCCTAGGTAAACTCAAATGCATTGGTTTGGGCCATTCATAATTACAGAAATCAAATATTCATGAGTTGTCAGACTTGCACACCTTGATGGTATTCTTTGGCCTAGTTGGGCGAATGACACTCACTTGAAACCCTACTATGCCCCTTAATTCACATATTTTTTTTTTATCTTTATATGAGAGAATAGATTAGGTCTTAGGTTAGGGTTTCATTGGTATTTTCAATCATGTTAATCTACTTCTAGTTTCTTCCAGTTACATTCATAGTCTTTTTTTGTTGTGTTATACCGAAACCAATTTTGGTCGAGGAGGTATAGCCTATGTCCCTTAGTTGTCAATATTGTCCCCTTTGTTACATGTACATTATTTTGTTACATCCCCACTATAATAGTTGGATCTATTGAGTTTCCAATCACTTTTGTTTCCATGCACCATAATGTCACCTTTTTTAGTCTATTTGTCTATTTTTTTGGTCGTTGATATGACAACTTGGGATATGGGTTTCTGTCAAAATAAATTTTCAAAATTGAGGTTTGATTTGGTCAGTACCTTATTTACATACTTATTAAATACCTAATTGGGAAATTGGTCGTTGGGATTTGATGGTAGTTATTTGTAAGTATTGTGAGCCGCATCCATGTCATTCATTTGTTTTCAAATTCTTAATCGAGTTTTTGTCATAACATCTAAGTCTAATTCTTTGGTTCCCATTCCATGCCATTATCCACCTATTACCCATGTTTATTGTTCAAGAGTCTTAGTATGGGTCATGATCTCAAGGTTTTTATTCATCTTGAATTGTCTAACCCTCGAGAAAAACATCTCGATGATTTGCAAGGAAAGTATGAGAAAGCTATTCAGGTCAACAATGACTTCAGTGATGCTACTCTTTTTCCAACCTTGAGACTAGAAGTTTACATGGATTACACCCCATTTATGTTAGGTTAAGTTATTCTAGAACTAAAACCTTCGTTCTAGTTATTGTAACAATATACCCTCCCCATACTTCGAAAATTGCTAGTGTTTGGAACTACTAGAGAGGTTAGTTAGTGTACGCAATTCTTAATAAGCAGAATTCACCATTCTTTTCTATGGATGGATAAGGAATACCCTATCCATGTCCACAATATCCATAAATTTATAGGGTTATCAATGAAGATAGAATAAATTTCTACTACATTCGAATGGGCATCATAACATGCTAAGAAAATGATATTTGCTAATATGTATGCCAAAAATGATAGTAAGTTTCAAGGACATGAACCAGCCATAGATCTCATAAACAATGACCAGATCAAATTTTCCTTCCATCTCAATGCAGTTAAAGTCACCTTCCATTATATAATACATGAGTGCACAATCGACACCATTTTTGTCGCTAAATTTTGTGCATAGGACATTCAACTAAATTGGTGCAAATATCTCCTTAATGAATTTTTCTAAGCCTAGGAAGATGTTTACCAAAAGGAGGGTTATTTCATATATAGGTAGCTGCTACTTTCTTTCAACATTATTAATTGGCATTTCCTTAATGGTTGTTCTTTGTATGCCCCGTTAGATAGATAGGAACTATCATGTACATTCAACCCCTGGAAGCTTTGTCCTGATGCCCCTACTATTTATTTGAACGAAAATGTTTTTGGTGCCTAGTACAACCAAGTTTTTGTAGCTACCTAGGTCATGAGAATCGCACAATCCCTCCTTTACAAGAATTCCTATTACATTTGGTTTGGTATTGATCACCGCCACTCCTATGTCCACCATAAATCCATCAAGAGAGACGAATTTTACACTAAATCGTTTCCTTTTTATCTTTGATAAAAGATATTCCACAAGGAAGTCATGAGTTGGCCTGAAGTACAACAAATCTAAAAACCTAATGGAAATTTCTATTCTCTTGGTAGTTTAACCCAACAAGAGTCACCTACACCTACTACTTCGTCTTCCCACAAGCATCCGACTATGTCAGCACCTTCTACTTCTGATACAAAAGATTTTTATCCTCTATTTAAATGGCTTCAATCTCATTACGCTTTTTTCCAAACCCCTATATACTTCTAGCCCTAGTGGAGTTGCACAAGTTGGAAGTTACTTTGTTCCTACTTTTGTTTCTCTTTAGGCTCCAAAATTTCATCCAACTCCTCTTCCTATGGCTTCCTTGGTGATATCATATGTGGTTCCAATTGTGTATGTTTCTTCTACTCTAGTCACTCAACAAAATCCTTCTGTTATGGATATCTCTAAAGTATTCCATGTCAATGATGATGATCTTACTGAGACCCTTCAACCTGTTGCCACTCTGTAATTTCCTTAGGCTGAGGAGAGAAATTCAGAGGTAACCAAAAACCACTTGGAAGTTGGAATCTAGCCCTTGCAACTTTAGAGAGGGCTCTCTTTGTTTGATCACTTAGATGTTAGGATAGAAATGATTCTAAGTGGGTATGAGGTTTAAAGATCTTCTGGAAAGAAAGAAAAGAAATCCATTGGTAAATACAATCAATAAAGTTAATGGTTTCCAGTGAGAGGATAAGCGAAAGAGGGATCTTCTACGGGGGAAAGGTAGCTAGTCTTTTTGGATTTTATTAGTCAAAATCATTGTAGAATGGTGATTTAAGAAGAAATGGAAAATTACATGCAAACCATCAAACAACAAGATGAATTCTAAATATCATTTAAGTGGAAAACATAAATGTTTAGTAAACTGAAACAAAGCACTTTTTGATGTGAATTTTGAGACAAATATTTGTTCAAATAAACAAGAAGACACATTTAAAAGCATGATTGATAACGTAAGATAGCTTACAAAACAAAGAAACAAATCTCCAAATAAGCCAACACAAAAATCCCTATAAAATTAGGCCTCTGTCTTTTCATTCACTGAAAAATATATCAAAAGAGTGCAATACAAAATGTCTCTTCTCTTAACCTAACAAACCAACGTTTTACACACTAAAATTAATTAAATGTATACAATTGTATCACCCTTGGACTTAGAGGGTCGATCTCAACCATTTTCTAAAGACAAAGTCAGTTACATTAGATTTAGAAACCACCTGCTAGGAAATAGAGACCAAATTTCTGGAAAATAGGGGTCAAATATTAGATCATATATCTAGAATAATGATAGAGGTTACAAAAATGAAAGAGGTTTTGTGTATAATAGCTTTTTCTTGAGAGAAACCTCTCTCATTTTGTGAAAATTATTCTCCATATCCTCGAAATCCACACCCAAATATCATGACTAAAACAAGAAATAAAGAAATCAAAAAAATAAGTTGTAATGATTCATTCCAATATTCCAATATGTGATACCTATTACAAAAATTGAGGTTATTGTAATTTAGCTCATGTTTGACAAAAACGTCTTTCACGTTTTGAAAATTCATCTCCATTTCGTCAAAAAATGATTTTGAAAATGATGACAAAAACAATCAAAAAACGCAGGAACTCCCTTTGACTATGTGAAAGCACAACAAATGCGCTATGTTTCTCCAAAAGAACAACAACTCCATGGTTCTAATACTTCTAGCCATTCCCTAGATTTATGAAAGTGTTGAGTAGGTAGAAGACATCCTCTACAACGTTAGGAACCTTTTTAAAGACAAGTGCTCAAGCTGCATACATCAGTCATTGAAATCTACCCCTCATAGTGGAAGCACAATGAATTTCCACTTTCATATGTTTGAATGGATGTTGCGGTCTCTGACCAAGGAAAATAGTTAGATGGTGATGTTGACAACCTAACTGAATGAACTGGCCCCACTACTTGTTTCCAATGATGAGAAGACAAGACTCACTATGACCTCACTCATTATCTTGTATGAGACATCGACCCTAGACTTACTTGACCCAATCTTTAGGGATCCATAAATATTTTTACATCATCTTTCACACACCAACACATAAATACATCAATAATTAAATATTACATTCTTTACAAATACCAATAGCTTTATCCCTAAGAGATCACAACAAAACCTTTACACATTTTCCAAAATGAATTAAAAATACAAAAAATGTTTTTGACTACTATAATATAGGACACAGACAAAATCGACTCCAATAGCGGAAGACTTAGGACCTTCTACTATTCCTCCTAAAATTAAATCCCACTCACTACCCTCTCCAAAGGAGAATAATATTTTTGATATTGATTTATACATGCCATCCACTAACTATATTCATGAGTAGGCTACAGATGTTATGCAAGATACAACAAGCTTGTAGATAGTAATGAACCTTTCAATGATGAATTTCCCCAGTTTATTCATAACCCAGACAATTGTAAATAAGTATTGCATATGTGTGATCAGTCACTTGATATAGTTTCACAGCTACCTTCTAAGATATGATTTTGATTGACATGTCATTTGGAAAGAACAAGGAGAGGTTCTAGAGACTTCAATGTAGGGATAATATAACAAATCTATTGCTAGTGGTCACCCCTTGTAGTCAAGGTCTCCACCTATTGATACTATTTTAGTTGAAGATCTCCAGCAATGGTCATCTTCCAAATTGTTTCAATTTATGAAGGCTTCCTCAAAACAATTGGAAAAATGTATGGCTTCCATAGATAAAGCATAGATCGATCTTACATAGGCCCATATGCAGTTGTCATGACAACTTATTCAAGTCACAAAGGAGTGAGATCTGTTTCAATAGAAGAAAGATAAAGTTGAGTACGAATTAGTTGATTTCAACCTTAAACTCATCCAAATGTGGCCTATTTTGGTGGAAACAATTCCTAAGTTACCTGAGTACATGTTATTATATGAATCACTTAAACGCTTTGATTTAGTTAAAGATACCTAGATAGTTTTAGCTTCTTGCAATAAATTTGTTCAAGCTATTATTTTCAAGTTGCAGAATAAAGTACCTAATTCTACACAGGAATTATTTCAACAAATGAACCCTGTATTTAAGAAAGGTCTCACTCTTCAGTCTACTCTCTAGCATTAGACACAAGATTCTTAACATATTTATTATAAGTGAAAGATTCGCCAGGATCTTATCAAAGCACAACCTACCAATTTATGGCATGTGGGATTAGATCAAGAAATTAATGAATAACTCTAACCCTCTCATTGATCCCTCTAAGCAATATTTTTTTTTTATCAGATTAGAAAAAAGATTCTCAAATTAATGCATTGGAGGATGAGTCTCACCAAGTTAAATGTACCATTCAAGATCTTAAGCCTAGTGCTCATGACCAATATCTCCAGTGGCATCAACTTAATTTGATTTCCAAAACTGAATGGAATGGCTTAATTATGGCCCAACCAAAAGCCCCAAATGTCACCACCACTCAAAATTTTGTTGACTAGGAAAACACTTTGTTGCAAGAGTGGCATGGCCGCTTGGGTGCATATAACTCCTTTCACCAGTAAATTATTCAAATTGTTCTTGACTTGGGTCCTTCATTGGATAAAGAAACATCTACACAAGAAAATGATTGACTTAGGGGCAAGTCAATGAGCTGTGGTCCAGGCCTATTGGATCCTTCATTTTTTATTGATCAATTTTGATTGGAAAGTGGTTGTACAAACATGAATGTGAGAACAAGAAAAAAGATAGAGCCATTGGAAATTGTCAAGCAAGTGTGGAAATAGAATTGACAATGTCAAAAAGTCAGTGTGAAAACAGAAATTGAAACATCAAGTGAGCGAGAGTTAGATTGATTTTGTCAAAGCACAGTTAGATTGATTTTTTCAAAGCATGGGGGTTAAGTCTCAAAATATCAAATAATTGGGTTGATTTATGGTGTCAATAAGAAAAATCTATAAAAATAAGTTGTAAGGAAATTTGTGGGATATACACAGAGGCAAAAAGAGGAGAAACCGAAAGAGAGAATTGACATGTAGTCTGGAATTATATTTATGTTATGATAATGCTCATTATATCTATAATTGTGGCTTTGATAATATTTGATGTGTCAAGCATACTTCTAACTCTATGGATTGGTGGAAGTGAAGTGTAATCTATGTTATAGTCTGTTATTAATGGGAGGAGACAATTTGCAAAGATATCTCTGGTGTAATGTGTATGATCTATTCTTTATTTAAAAAAAATATATTTATATATTTTATTAAGTTCATGGGTAATGGCTTAGTTTATTGTAATGGTTGATGATTTATGTCAATACTAAATGAATTCAATCACATTCATAAAACCCCATCAGCATAATTAAAATCATGGTAGTGCTTTGGTTGAGACCTTCTTCCATTATGGTATATTGAAAATCCCATTGCAGGATAGATTATAGTGGAACCCCTTTGTTGGTCCCTAAAGCAGAACCCTGGTCTATACACTATTTTTTTCCAACACGTCCCCAAGAAGTAGAAATTCCAACTTACCCCATCGAGCCCCATAAGCCTTTGGCACTTCATCTCCCAAGGTTATGGTTTTGGATGTTTAGGGATTCTCATTGTTTATTCATGATAAAAATGATTTTGAGCCTCATTGTAACACAATTCAAAAGGTGTGTAGTTGTTACTTCTCTTCTCAGAGATAAGATATCGTTGTTTGATCTAGTTTTCTTTCATTATGGATGTAAACAATTTCAACATTTCTATTTATTAATTGAAGTTTAGTTTAATTGTATCTCTATATTTTGATTTTAAATATGTATTTCATTTCATTCCCCTCTTAAATCTAGATAAGTAGTATTAGATTGGTCTGCTCTTTCCCCATTTTTTTGTGCATGTCCCCAATGAGGTCAAGGTATAAGGAGTTGGGAATCAAACTACTTAAGACTTGCAAGACCACCCTCGTTGACCGTGATGTCATCCCATGGTGGAATAAAATAAATACAAGGGACCATGAGATCGTATCAAATTGTTGCTCGAAGAAGCCCTTGAGTGAAAAAGGAATGAGATGATGGATATTTTTTCCCATATCCTTCAGAAAATGCCAATAGGTGATGCATCTTCATCCAACAAAAACTTTGGAGGCGTTACCACCTTCAAGGTACAAGTTAGCTTTGATATTCCTATATTTCAAGCCTAGTTTGATGTAGATGGTCTAGATAAATGGTTAAATATGTTAGAAGGATATTTTTTAGTCCGTAATTTCTCTGATAGAGAAAAGAGTAATTTTTCACTTCTAAATGTCACCCCCCATGTATAGGACTAGTGAGAAACTTACCATGAGAAAAGGGTCATGAAGGAACCTCCCCATTTGTAGTCAAAACCTATTGCAACTCTTTTAGGGATGATATTAAGGAACAATACCACCTTTTTGGAAGCTATGAAGACAAGTACATAAAATGGACTACACTACGATAGGAAAGGGACCAAGAAGTGCCATAGTTCATGAATATCTTTCATACCTTGAGCACGAAGTTGGGTATCAAGGACTTTAAGCGACATCTGGTGCTCATAAGTCATGGATTTTGCACAAAGACATCCATGCAAAAATGGAGTTCCTATACATCTCCTCGCTTGGAACATCATATCGATATGCTATCAAAATCAAGAAAAAATTTAAACATAAGAAGCGAGACTTTGGATCTACGAATCTGAAGTAGGGCAAGGGTTGCACCAAATCGTATAACAAAGGATAGATATAGGGAGGAATACCCTAGGACAACCCATCAAATCCAAACAATACTAATCGGAAGATGAAGAAAGACACGGGAAAGTGGTGTGAGTACCACAAGAGTCCCACTCATAACACAAGTGAATGTCATGCAAAGCAGTCACTATTGGCCAAGCTAAAAGGTTTAGAGTAAAATTTAGGTTCCAACTCTGAACTAGAACTTGACAAAAAAAAAATCATTTATGTAGAACACAATGCCACTATTGCCACCAGCAAGGTGTTGCAAAGTGAACCTGGAGATCTAAAGGAAGGAAAGTGTATATTCCACTCCCAAATGTGGGTGAAGGGTGCACTACTATGCTTCATTGTCGATAGTGTGAGCCAAACGAACCTTATCTTAGTAGAGGTTGTTAAGAAGTTAGTACTAAAAACAACACCAAACATGCAACAATACACCATCAGGTGGCTCCACTAAGGGTGAGATCTCCACGTTAACAGACAATTTTTCCTACCCTACAACATCAAGCCTTTCACAAATGAGATATTGTGTGATGTTGCTCCCCATGAATTTTGTGATGTTTTCTTAGGAAAGCCATACTTGTTGAAGAATCATGCTATGTATAAGTCCATATATCGTATTATTATTATTAATTTGGGTAAAAATTTATAAAGGATACCAAGGTAACCCTACCTAATTCCATTTATTTCATCTCTACTAAAAATTACAGCAAGATCATATCCTCGACTTGGAAATTTGTTTTCTTCTTGATTATTTTTCAAAGGGGAAGATCATGGCCACATCCGTAGTCTCTAGAAAGGGATCCTCTGTGCAGTAGAGGAAAGTGGAGAAGGTCATGGAAGAGTATACATAAATCTTCCTCTCATGCATATGAGCACCATTGCATTGTCAGATCAAGAATTCAATCAACCTAACCCCTAGCACACCTCTACCTAATGGACCAATCTACCACCACTCTCTTCTGGAAAATAAGGAAATCAAGTAGTAAATATAGGGGATGCTACAAAAGGGTCACATCTTTCTAAGTTCCTCACAATGTGGGAGCCCAATCATACTCATTGTAACACCCTTATCCCACATCTACCCAAGTAATCGGCCAACCATCGTAAATATGAGATGAGAGGCTACTATAATGGGATTAAACCTCCTCAGTCACCTTAAGGAAGTGGAATCGATGAAAAAACACCATACAGACCTTCCACATTAGCAACAAAACTCCGAGGAGCCATTCCAACCACTCAGGTAACTAGCCCTTGGGTCCCACTCATTTTTTAGACCATTAAACCCCACAACACTCCCTTGATATGGACAAGGGTGCATCTGGGAGGATCTAGATGCTCACACAACATGGGTATGCATGCATCTAGGGACTTTTCTCCTCAAACCTATGCCTGTGACTCCAGGATTTGTACCACTTTTTTAGGCCTGGAGCCCAGGTCACTTCCCATAACTCAATGAAAGGCTCAACAATGAATTTACTCAATAGAACAATGATTCATTTGCAAAAACATTGACAAGGTCTAGATTGGACCCCTATTAGCCATGACAGGCATTTTGTCAAACATGTCACAAATATGTAATCTACAAGTTTAAACAACAAATCTGAGCATAGGGGTCTCATACTTATATGAGAATCTCTAAGAAGCATTTTTCCCTTATATCATTAGCTACATTATCATATATTAGGTCATAGATACATTGTTCATTCATTCACAAATCAAAACATGAGGAGAGACATACATCATCACTGTCATCATATATATTCATAACCAGCATAATAACAACAAAAATACTAAGGATACATCAACCATAAAATCCACATATAAACCAATACATTTACACATAATATTCCAAGGAAAGAACTTCTTATTAATGAATTCAAAAGCCAACCTGGGATGGGACTTCCACATTCCTCCCGACCATAGATTGGTTGAGCCAAATCTCTCTTCATCTAATGACCCCCATGCCATATTCCAAGCATGAATATGGGACTCAAACCAAAAGAATCAACAGGGGCATTCTGAAGCTAAACCAACTCACCCTCATCAATAGAAACTAGGCTTTACTGCAATCCACACCGGATCACTAGGCCAACACAATAAACTTGTAATAACAGGCTTTACCATGATCTCCACTAGATCACTAGGCCAAAACAAGCATGGATGCCACCATATTTATCCACCTACACCATGAGGAATTTTCCAGTCTCTTAGTCCCTCAGGCTTTACCATAATCCACAGTCTAATCCAGGGATCACTATGCCCTAAATTGAGACTCCTCCCTCTAGGAATTACCGTTTATCCTATCATTCACTAGAAATAATTCCTAGGCCTAATAAAAGGAAACCACCTCTATTTTTTACAGTATATCCCACCATTAACTGGTCGAGGATTCCTAGGCCCACCAAGGCACACAATACCTAGATGTACCACAACCTATAGTCTAATTCAGGGGTCACTATGCTAGTGGATTTACTGCAATCCATAGTCTGGTTTAGGGATCATTAGGCCATATATTATTTCTTTCGAAGGTCCACCTCACTCAGCTTCAAATACATCTAGAAATCCATCTCAACCAAAACATGAGAACCCCATCACACCATGGCTATCCAGAAATGGCAAGGCTAGGTTGAAAACATTGTCACACCTGGCACAACCCATGCCATGAAAGCAAAGAACCACATGAAATACCATGCATGCCAAATATAGCAAGTAAAACACACATACAAATCGATACATGCCAAGAATCTTGTTGTAGTTGCTTGATCCTACTCGTGTTTGATCCTTCCTTCCTCTTACCTTCTTTTCCTTTCTTGATCCAATGCCAAAGTGATCCAAGAAAAATCTAAGTGTCCAAGCGTGAGAGAGAGAGAAAGAATAATGAGAGAGCTTCGAAAATGAACTGATAAAAAGGTACCAACTGATCCTAAGAAGCATTTTTATCAATTAGGCCTCTATTTTCTTCATTTTCCATTATTTTCCTTCATTTTCCTCCTCGCCTGCAACATGTGACCTTTCACCTTCTTTTCCTCCTAATTTCAATTATTTTCATAAATAAATGTGCCAAAAATTCCATTTTCCCTTTCCAAAGCCTTAGCCATTTCCTTTTCCAATTTCCTTAGTCATAATAAACCAAATGAACACCCACACTAGGATGTCTTGCCCAACAATTAGCTTGGAATAAGTGTCCCATGAACTGTGGTTATTATTTTTTCCTTTATTAAGCTTTATTACATGGAATTTTCACCAAGGTTGTTACAGAACTCTCCCCCTTGGGCGATGTCATACTTGGTGTTCAACCACACCTATACCTCACCAAAAACACTGAAAATAATACATACTCTCCTCCTACATCGGACGTCCCACCGAAACTCAATTAGTTTGGAGCCACCAAACACCAATCATTCATGAAAATGTGTGGCATGTTTGGATACATTGTTTTCAAATGACTAGAAAGACCTTTACGATCCTTTATTTTCAGATCATGAACTTCGCTAGGCATTTCACTTCCCATGGATCTTTATAACATAGCTCAATGTAGTATTTACAATGATTACCCTGCTGAAAATAAAACCAACATAACAACATGAAAACTACAATGACATGACACCCATACCACTTATTGGAGGTTTATAACATATCTCATGGCAGTATTTACATCCATATACATATGTACATATATCAAACATCACACCAAAACATATGCCAAAACATATACCAAACATCATACCAAATTTGATTTGCCTCAACTAGAAAAAAATGAAGGATACATAGTCTACATCTGATCCGCCATCTCCCGTGTAGCTTCATCTGGCCCAAAGTGCTTCCATTGCACTTTAACCTGCTTTATTTCTCGATTCCAGAGCATGAGCACCTTTCTCTGCAATATACACTAAGGTTCTGGCTAGAATTCTCCATATGGCTCCACCTTCAATACAGACCAGTCAATCACATGATCAACATCTTTAAAATACTTCTTAAGCAATGACACATGGAAAACATCATGGACTTTCACTATCGGAGGGAGTGCTAGTTGATAGGCTACTCATCCAACCCTCTCAATAATGCTAAAAGGTCCACAAAATTAGGGTGCTAGCTTGGCACATGATCCAATATGCAAGGAGCTACACATGTTCCCTAACTTGGAACTCCTTAGACAACCTATTCCGATATGCATGTCTCTTCTACCTATCCTGTGTTGCTTTCAAATTGTTCTTGATTACCTGTATTTTCCGCTCCATATCTTCCAACATGTCATGTCCAATCAACACCCTGTTAACTAGATCACTCAACTGATGGGAGTATTATAACTCCACCCATACAATTCCTCAAACAGACTCATATTCAAAGATTCATGATACCCGTTATTGTAAGCGTGCTCTACCAGTGGAAAGTACACTTCCACTTCCATTGTTGATGCATCACATACATCCTCAACATGTCCTCTAATATCCTACTAACCCTCTCAGTCTATACATATGTTTGTGGATGATAAGTTGTCATGAAGGCTAAATCTATACCTAATCATACAAAAAACTCCTTCCAAAATTGGACATGAAATTTGCATCCCTGTCTGACACAATATTCTTTAGAATTCCATGCAATCTGACCACGTCCCCTAATGAAGACCCGTGCTACATCACTCGTTGAATATGTAGTCTTGATTGGAATGAAGTGTGTAACCTTTGTCAACCTGTCCACAACAACCATGATGGAGTCATGTTGTCTAGATGTCTTTGGAAAACCTATGATGAAATCTATGGAAATGACCTACCATTTCCATTCTAGAATCACAATCAACTGTAGAAATCCACTTGGATGCTTACACTCTACCTGTTAACAATCTAAGCACCTAGCCACAAAATCTGTTACGTCCTTCTTGATATTTAACCAATAATAAAACTTTTTCAGTATGGTCAATGCCTTTTGATAGCCTAGGTGACCTGAATATGGTTTCGTGTGAAAATCCTTCAAGATCACCTTCTTAATCTCACTATTGTCTGGAACATATATTCTGTCCCTAAATCTAACCAATCCATTTGACATGAGATGATTTTCCACATCTTGAGCACCTGCATCTGTACCTCTACCTGTACCACTACCACTACTTATAGCCGTACTTCTACCCATACTTGTACTATGTTGTAACATGTGTCCAATCTCCATATACCTTTCATCCCATTGACCTTCTTGCAAGATCCTATCTCGTAGATCTATCCCATAGGAACTCATATTTGCTATATGATTTACCTGTATCCGCCTGCTAAGAGCATCTACGACCTTGTTCTCCTTTCCTTTGATGTATCTGATCTCAAAATCAAACTCATTGATCGTGGCCAACCATCTAGCTTTCCTAGCATTCAGATTCAACTAGTCAAATAGATACCTCAATCCACTGTGATCACTCATCAATACAAACCTCCTACCAAGAAGATAGTTCCTTGACATCTTCAATGCATGTATTATGGTTGCTAGCTTAAGATCATGCGTAGAATAGTTATACTCATGCTCTTACAACTTCTGTGACTCATAGCATACCACCTGTCCATCCTGCATAAAGAGTCCTCCAAGTCCTCTCTTGCAGGCATATATACATACTACAAACTCTTTGTCTAGATCTGCACTCTTTAACACCAGTGCATGTGTCAACAACTACTTGAGCTGCTCGAAATTGGCCTCACACTCCTCCATCCATTCAAATTTCTCACCTTTCCTCTACAATGATGTAATAGGATAAGAAATTTGTGAGAAGTTCCTGATGAACCTCCTATAATAACTTGCCAACCCATGAAGGATCTCACCCCATCCACATTCCTGGGAGTTGCCCACTCCATGCTAGCTCTTACCTTTTCTGGATCCACTGCTATGCCCTCCTTGGAGACAACATGCCCTAAGTAATGTACCTTAGTATGAAAGAAACTACACTTGTTGAGCTTAGCATACAACTGATGTCCTCTCAACAACCTCAACATTGTTGCCAAATGCTCGACATGATCTTCCTCATTTTTAGAATATACCAATATGTCATCAATGAACACAAAACATAGTTACTGCTCAAATGTGAAAATTACCTAGTACCTGTTTTTTTGTGGTAGCAAGAAGTCACTCGATTTTGAAAAATGGTGATTCAGAATACACTTTTTTTTTGGAGCATATTTTTGGTACTTTAAATTTTTTTATGTATGAAGTATGAATATTTTTTTTAAATGTTAGTGATTTTCATGCTGATTTTGAAAAGTGTTGATACAACATCAACACACTTTTTTAGAGGACTTATTTTTTACACTTTAAATTTTTTTATGTATCAAGTGTGAACATTTTTTTTTGCTAGTGATTTCATCTTGATTTTGAAAAGTGTTGATGAGCATCAACCCTTTTTATTTAGAGGGCTTTTTTTTTACACTTTAAATTTTATAATGTATTAAGTGTGGATAACTTTTCTTAAATGTTGGTGATTTTCATACTCGTAATAAAACATAAAAATAAAAATTAAAAAACATGACAAAAAAATTCAAATATATATATATATATATATAAAACACAAAAAAACCTATAAAAATGTAAAAAGAAAAAAAATTACCAAAATTAACTTGTTAAAATAAAGAATTAACGGAAAAAAAGAAAAAGAAAAAAGAAATAAATAAATATAAAAAAAAAGAAAGATATTTTTCAAGAAAAAATATAATTTAAAGAAAAACAAATTAAACAAAACAAAACAAAAAATCAAAAACCAGTTTTTTAAGTTAAAAAAACAAATAAAAAATAAAAACTTCATTTAAAAAAAAATTAAAATAATTACCAAAAAAATTAAAATAAAAAAAGTTAAGGAAAAAAATAAAAATAAAAGAAAAATTAAAAAGATAAAATAAAATAAAATTTTAGGAAAAAAAAAAATTAATTAAAAATTAAGGATTTTTTTAAATTAAAATTATAATAATCTAAAAAGAAAATAAAAAAATAAAATAAAATTAAAATTAAAAAAAATAGTAATAAAAAAAAACATTAAAAATAAATAATTAAAAAAAATAAAAATAAAAATAAAATGTAAAAATTATAAAATATTTAAATTAAAAAAATAAAAAATAAAGAAATTAAAAAAATAAAATTAAAATAAAAATCATTAAAACAAAAAATTAAACTAAATTTTAAAAAATAGAAATTTTCGTTCTCCCTCCTTCTCTCGGTCCCACCCCACCGCCCACCGTCCGTCCCCCTGCCCACCCCTCCTCACTCCCCCTCCCTACCCCCTCACGCCTCCCCCACCCCTCCTCTACCTGTGCCACCCCAGCACCATCCCTCTCTCCTCTCTCCCCTCCCTCGCTCCCCACCTACCCCTTCGCTCCCTCCCGCCCTCCCCTCACCTCCCCACCGCACCCCTGCCCACCCCTTCCCTCCCCCCTTCCGCTCCCCACGGGGCCCTCCCTGGCCCTCCCCCACTCCCCATGCGGCCCTCCCCTCCGAGGTTGATTCCCAAAATCACCCTGTCGCCCTTTCGTTGCTCGCTGGAGGCCCAAGCGGGCGAGGAGGGCCGCATGTGGTGGGGAGGAGTGGGAGGGAAGGGGTAGGTAGCGGTGGGGAGGCAAGGGAAGGGGAGGGAGTGACTGGTGGGGGAGAGGAGGGGTGGCGTGGGAAGGGGAGGTTGGCGGGTGGGGTACGAGGTAGGGTAGAAAGGGGAGGATGGGGAATCAGGTCGGTCGGGTAGGGGAGAGTGGGGATGAGGTGGGGGGCAAGAAGGGTGCGTGGTGCCAAGTGAGGAGGGCAAGTTTTTTTAATATATATATATATATATATATATATATATATAAATTTTTTTTTGTTTTTTTGTTTTTAATTTAAATATATATATTTTTATTTTTATTTTTAATTTATTATTTAATTTATTATTTGATTTTTTTATTTTTATTTTTAATTTTAACTTTTTTAATTTTTTAATTTTTTAACTTTTTTAATTTAATTTTTTTTGGGTAATTATTTAACTTTTTCTTAATGATGTTTTTTATTTTATTTTTATTTTTTTAACTTAAAAAATGGTTTTTTTCTCTTAAATTATATATATATATATATATATATATATATATATATATATATATATATATTTTTTTTTTTTTTTTTTTTCTCTTTTTTACATCTTGATTTTGATTTTGATTTTTTTTTTTTTTTTCTCTACATTTTTATTGTTTTTTTAATTTTTTTATATATTTTTTGATATTTGATATATTTTTTGTCATGAATTGTGTCCTTGCCACCCCTGATTGGGCCTCGGGGTGCCGAGGGGATTTTTTTTTTTTAATGTTTTATTTTATTTTTGTAACATTTTTTATTTTTTATTTGGTTTTTATTTTATTTTACTCTTTTTTTCTTTTTCTTTTTTATTAAATTTTACATAGTATGGTTATTTTTGTTATATTTTATAGCTTTTTATGTCATTTCTATATATTTTTTATGTTTGATTTTTTTTGTCTTTTTTTATATTTTATTACTTGTTATTGTTTTTTAATTATTTTTGTTTTATTCAATATATGAATTTTTGTTTTCTTATGTATCTTTCATATATATATAATTTTATACTTTTTGTAGGGTCTGCATCGATGATTGTCTAGCAACCCGATCCCATTATGTGCAATTTGATAGTTGATTTTAAATTTTTTGTTATAATGAACAGAGTTTGCCTTACAATGTGTAAATTTCATGGTTTGTCTTTAAGTTTTCTTTACAATGGGTGGAGCTCACCTACACTATGTGTCAATTTGATAGTTGATTTTTTTTTGTTGCAATGTATCAAGTTGCCTTAGGCTAAGATTTTAAAATCGCTATACATTTAGCACCCCCACAATGTGTTAATTTCATGGCTGGTCTTTAAGTTTTCATTACAAGGATTGAGCTCACCTACACTGTGTGTCAAATTGATAGTTGATTTTTATTTTTATTTTTTTTCAATGTATCAAGTTGTCTTAGGTTAAAATTTTAAACTCATTATACATTTAGCATTTAAAAAAAATTACTCTTGGTATAATAACTCGTTCATTGAGGTGCTTATTTTTAAAGTTTTTTAAGTCATAATTTTTTATCCATAATGTCATGCTGGAAACTTAAGATTGTTTTGTAGTCATAATCTTTGGTTTTAATTCCATGGTTGAAAAATTGTCAAAGATTTTAATGTTTTTCTAAGTTGTGATATTTTATCTTTAATGCTGTGGTTGAAAACAATTATAAGTATTTTTTCTTAGCACCATGCCTGAAAATTGTTAGAATTTTAAGGTTTATGTTTTTCTAAGTCGTAATATTTTATCTTTAATGCTATGGTTGAAAACAATTATAAGTATTTTTTCTTAGCACCATGCCTGAAAATTGTTGGAATTTTAAGGTTTTTCAAAGAAGTGATATTTTAAATTTAATGTCATGTTTAAAAATCGTTGGAATTTTAAGGCTTTTCAAAGACGTGATATTTTATCTTTAATGTCATGCTTGAAAATCATTGGAAATTTAAAGTTTTTCAGAGTCATGATATTTTATTTTTAATGTCATTATTAAAAAATGTTGAAAATGTACCCTGAAAAAAAGACATTTTCCAATGTCAACACTTTTTGATTTCAAGGTGTTTTTTGCATTAAAGAAAATGACTTTTATTGTTTTTTACTGTTACTTTTAAAAAATATTGAACATTTACTCTGAAAAAATGGTGATGCAGAATGAACACTTTTTATTTTTTGGTTGTTTTTTCATTTTTTTTGGGGTTTTTGGACTCGGGTACCCATTTTGAGGTAATAGTTCACGTTTGATCGGTAACTATGTTACAATAACAAACTTGTCCAAATATAGACGCAACACACTATTCATCAAACACATAAAGGTAGTTGGAGCATTAGTGAAACCGAATGGAACTACAACAAACTCATAATGCCCATACCTGGTCTGGAAAGTTTTCTTGTAAATGTCCTCCTCTTTAATGTGTACCTGATGATATCCAGATCTCATATCAATCTTCAAGAGAATTGTTTCTCCCTTTAGTTGATCAAACAAGTCATCAATTCTCGACAACGGATTCCTGTTCTTGATGGTCACTTTGTTCAACTGCCTGTACTCAATGCACAATCTAAGAGTATCATCATTCTTCTTCACAAACAATATCGGTGAGCCCCAAGGTGATACACTTGGCCTAATGTATCCTTTGTCCAACATTTGCT
Organism: Pinus tabuliformis; assembly: GCA_031772625.1. Lineage (NCBI taxonomy): Eukaryota > Viridiplantae > Streptophyta > Pinopsida > Pinales > Pinaceae > Pinus > Pinus tabuliformis. Next base: position 665,307,989 of record CM062811.1, on the reverse strand, counting down.
TCAACTACAACTTTAACTCTACCAACTCTGGATTTCTCATCCTATAAGGTGCTTTTGATGCTCGAGCTGGCCCTAGAACCAACTCAATAGAAACATTTACTTCCCTGTGAGGTGGCAACTCTGAAATATCTACAGGAAATACATCCTGAAGTTGTTGTAGAACTAGGTACCTTCTCAAAACATCTGCATCCTCAACTTGCTGACATTTGTCACTAGAGATACCCTTTCTTGTGACTACTAATCTAGATTTAAATAGGAACGCAACAAATTACAAAGATAACCATAAACATAGAGATGCAGCGGAAATAATACTTCATTTCATTAATGTAAAATACTGAAATATGCTTCCAAACAAAATTGGAAATAAACTAGCTAGGGTGATGGTAACTTATCTCTGAGAAGAGACGTGGCAGCTACATGCCTCTGAACCATGTTACAATGAGGCTCAAAGGCCTATTTATTGTTGAAAAACAATGGAAAACCCTTAACATTCCAAAACCTAACCCTAGAAGATGAAATGCCAAACTATGGGTCCTGTTTGGGTAAATTGGTACATCAACTTCCCAAGGTCGTAACTTTGGCATACGATCTTCGTTTGATGTGCATAGTATCTCGTTAGAAAGATCTATCCTAGAACTACAACTTTGGGAAAAACATGATCAGTTCATGGAGACATGTTGCTCCTATTTTTCCCAAAAAAAATCGTTTAGGGCCTCAAAATGGCTCCGGAAGTTTAGGACCCGAAAAACTGCTAAAAATAGTAAACTAGGCTACAATTAAGGAAACTGAAAAGCTGAAAGAAACAATGGTGGGGGTCCAAGTGGATTTGGCAGGTGGCCACTAATATCCACTTGGATCATTCCTCCTTCCTTAGGAAGCAATGGTTTCCATTGTGTTGAGTTCCTCCATGAGATGAGGAAAATTTTGTTGAACTTAGTCCCTGGTGAGCCACTTGCCCTGTTGAAGGAGTTGGCCTACTTTGACAAATCGATACAATTGGATATTCTGCTGGTGAGTGTGCTTGATCTATGTGTCCATGATCTGATCAGCTATAGCTTGTTCCATGCAATCTGGGTTTAACTCTGTGGATGTGAGCAGTTCTGCAATGTCGGATGTGTCTAGTAATGGTGGAAAGTATGGCTGAAGGTGGTCCACATTGAACACTGGGTATAGGCCAAGGAAAGGGGGAATGCTAAGCTCAAATGCATTGTCTCCCACAGCCTTGGTAATGGTGTAAGGAACATATAGGAGTGGTCTGAGTTTCCAATAGGCTCCAATAAGGCATTCCTTTTGCAAATGCAACCAGAATTTGTCGCCCACCTGAAACTTGTGTGGAACCCAATGTTGATCATGTCGCTGCTTGTACTTGGCATTTGATTTCTCCAAAATTTCATGGACCTGCCGGCGAATATGTTGGATGTGCTCAATGAAGCTGTTTTCCTTATTTGTTTTGGACTAGACATGAGCCGAATCTACATGAGTAGCTGCAAATAGCATGGCCACATCAATGGGACATAGTGGCTGGAATCCTAAGCCCAGTTGAAAAGGGTTATGGCCAGTCGAGCTATGGAGAGCCCGGTTGTAGATGTGTTGAACATAAGGGAGGCTCTCATCCCATGTGCGTGGATGCTTTGAGTTGTACATGCGTAGAATGTGTACGATCATCTTGTTGGCAACCTCTGTCTGGCCATTAGTTTGAAGATGGAAGGTTGTGGACGTAGTGAGTTTGGTGTCGAGCATTAACCAGAGACTGGAGCAAAATGTACTGAGGAAACTACTGTCCCGATCTGATATGATAGACTATGGGATCCCAAAGTGTACTGACACTCGTTCAAAGAAGAGTTTAGTAGTGGCTTTTGCTGTGATGTTCTTCTTGCAGGCAGCCATAATGGCCATCTTCGAGAACCAGTCAATGACCACAAAAACACAGTCATTTCCATGCTTCGTGGAAGGAAGGCCTGACATGTAATCCATGTAGATGGATTCCCAAGGTCGACTAGGGATAGGCAGGTGGGTATAGAGGCCTTGCTTCTTGATGGTTGGTTTGGCAATGGTGCAAGCAGTGCATGATCTGACATACTTCCTGACATCCTGCCGAAGATTCAGCCAATAGAAATACTTCTGGAGTACTGCTACCATTTTCTCGACCCCGAAATGTCTAGCAACCCAACTGTAGTGTGCTCCCCAAATCATCTTGGCAAACTCGCTTGAAGGAACACAAAGGTGACCCAGGTGGCATAACAGGGCATCCTGGAGATGAAAATCTAGAACATGTTGACCCTCCAAGGGTGTCTAGTAGGTGTGGCCAAATTCTGGGTCACTTTTGCAGAGAATTGGCCAATCAGAAGTCTCGTGCCCACATGAGTTGAGCACAGTGGTTAACGCCATGATCAATGGTCGACTGAGGCAATCTGCAACATTATTGGTGCTACCCTTCTTCTACTTGATATTCAAATGGAACTATTGCAGTTATGTGGACCACTTTTGATGGTGATCATTCTGCAATTTCCCTTGGGTCTGTATGCACTACAGGGGTCGGTGGTCTATGTGGATGACCGTTTCCTTCCCCAAAATATAATGCTTCCATTGTCGGCAAGCCTGCACAACTGAATACATCTCTTTGTCATAAGTGGGATACTTGCAGACTGTGTCTGAAAGTGTCTCACTGTGATATGCCACTGGATGCCCGTGTTGAGTGAGGACTACCTCAATGGCATAGTTAGGGGCATCTGTCTCGACCTCAAATGGTTGTTGCAAGTCTGGTAATGCGAGCATTGGTGCCATGCAGAGGCAATATTTCAACTTTTTGAATGCCTTCTGTTGAGATTCAGACCAAAATAATTTTGCTTTCGCTCCTCCCTCGGTGACTTGACTCAAGGGCCAAGTGATATGAGAAAATCCCAACACAAACCAACAGTAGAAGTTGGCAAGACCTAAAAAGCTGCGAAGCTCTATCAGAGTGGTTGGAGATGGCCAACCTCGAATGACTTGGATCTTGGATGGATCCACATGTACCCCCTGTTCATTAATAATGTATCCCAGATACTGAACCTAGGTCATGCCAAAAGTGCATTTCTCCAAATTGGCACATAACTTGTGTTGCCATAGTGTTTGGAGAACCTGTCGGATGTGGTGGAGGTGTTCTTCCCAACTCTGGCTGAAGATCAGGATGTCATCCAAGTATACCACTACAAATGAGTTAGTGAATGGCCACAAGATGTCATCCATTAGCCTCATGAAGGTTGCAGGAGCATTCATCAATCCAAAAGGCATAACCAATCATTCGAAAAGGCCCTCCTTGGCTTTGAAGGCAGCCTTCCACACATCGGAGGGTTTGATTGGTACCTGGTGATATCCTAACTTCAAATCGATCTTGCTAAAATATTTTTCCCCCTTCAGTTGGTCCACGAGGTCATCAATCCGTGGGATCGGGTACCTATTACGGACAGTGATCTTGTTCAGCACCCGGTAGTCAATACGGAGTCTCCAAGTCCCATCCTTCTTTTGTACCAACATGATCGGGCTCCCACAGGGTGATGAACTTAGATGGATGAGAACTTTCTGTAGTAGCTCTTGAATATACCTCTTGATTTTATCATTCTCCAAAACAGAGCACCGATAGATTGGTCCATTGGGTAGCGGCACACCTAGGGTCAGATCGATGTAGTGCTTGACCTGACAGTGTAGACGAACTCCTGCGAGGGAGGTGAAGATATCTTCATGCTCCTTCACGACCTTGTCCATATGTAGTTGTTGTGTGGAGGGGCCCTTTCTGGAGGTCGTGGCCACCATCTTCTTCATTCCTTGAGGGCGTATCATCAAGAAAACAAATTTCCTGGTTTTGGAAACAAGCTTACTGCATTGTTTTGCAGTAATCAAAGAGATGGCGGTAGGCGGAGCTACCTCTGGTATCCTGTACAACTTATTTCCCAAAGTAACAATAACAGCACGGGGCCTTGATTCATACATAGCATGTTGCTTCCACAAGTAAGGTTGTCATAATAATACATCACAAAATTCAAGGAGAGCAATGTCACACAATACCTCATCTGTGAAGGGCTTGATGTTGTATGGAAGGCAACACTACTGGCTCACGCGAAGATCCCATCCTTGGTGAAGCCACCGATGGTGTATGGTTATGGATGTGCTATGGTTGGTAAGCTCAGCCGCTTCACGACCTCTACCAAAATGAGGTTCTTTTGGCTCCTGCTGTCGACAATGAACTGTAGCGGGGAGCCCTTTACCCACATTTGGGAGTGGAAGAGATGCTCCTCCTTCTATGGATCTCCGGGTTCCTCCTTCTGGATCTTCGTGGTGGCCACGGTGGCATTGGGCTCTGCATCAATAATCTACTTCCCTTTGCCATTCCCCTTGTCGGGTTCTGACTCAGAGTTGGAACATGCATCTAATTCTGAAACCTTTAGCTCAGCCACCAGTGACTGTTTGGCCTGACACTCACTTGTGTTGTGAGTGGATCTCTTATGGAACTCACACCACTTTCCTGTGTCATTTTTTGGCTTCATGGTGCTGTTCTTTGCTTGCAACTTTGGCGGGTTTTCTTGGGCCGCCCCGCCTTGGCTTTGTCCTTGGTTCTGCAATTTGGGGGCACCTTTCCCTTGCTTCAGATTCGTAGATCCAAAGTCTTGCTTCTTCTGTTTAAACTTTTGCTCGGCCTTGACAGCATATCGGTAAGCCGTGCTAAGCGAGGGGATGTTCAGGAATTCTATTTCTTCCTGGATGTACTTGTGCAAGCAGCCACAGTATTTGAGTATCAAATGCTGCTCTAAATCCTTGATACCTAACTTTGTGCCAAGGGTATGGAAAATATTGGTAAAATCTGGCACATCTTGGTCCCTTCCCTGCCGCAGCGTGGTCCACTTTATGTATTGATCCTCATAGCTTCCGACAGGGTAGTACTACCCGTTGATGGCCTCTCAGAATGAATCCCAAGTGGGTGCAGCTGAAAATAGTGAGCCTGTACTTTCATCCTTCTACTCGCAGTAGGTTTCCCACCAGTCCTTGATGTGGGGGGCTGCTTTGGGAAGAGCAAAAATAATATTTTCTCGACTAAAAAAATCATGAACAGAAAAATAACCCTCTAGCAGATTTAATCATTTACCGATGGCATCTACATCTATATAACCCTCAAATATGGGGATTTCAAACTTAATTTGTACCTTAAATAGTGTGGTGTTTCCAGAGTAGCTGGTGGAAGCCGATGTGTCACCCCTAGGTAGCTGCTGAAGGATCTGGGCGAAGTTGTCCATCATTACATTCCTTTGTCACTCGAGAGCTTCTTCGAGCAAGATTTTGATAGGATCTCCTACTCCCTTGTCTTTCTTTTCATCTGCTATGGGAGGCCATCAGGATTTGCGAGGCTGGTCTTGCAAAGGTTCGACCAGTTCAAGTCCTAACTCCTTATATCCTGACCTCATTGGCGACATGCAAAGAAAAACATAGAAAAAGCAGACCACTCTGATACCATTGATCCAGATTTAAATAGGAATGCAACAAATTATAGAGATAACCATAAACATAGAGATGCAGCGGAAATAATACTTCATTTAATTAATGTAAAATACTGAAATATGTTTACGAACAAAATTGAAAATAAACCAGCTAGGGCGATGGTAGGTTATCTCTGAGAAGAGATGTGGCGGCTACATGCCTCTGAACCGTGTTACAATGAGGCTTGAAGGCCTATTTATTGTTGATAAACAATTGAAAACCCTTAACATTCCAAAACCTAACCCTAGAAGATGAAACGCCAAACTGTGGGCTCCATTTGGGCAAATTGGTACATCAACTTCCCGGGGTCATAACTTTGGCATACGATCTTCGTTTGACGTGCACAGTATCTCGTTAGAAAGATCTATCTGAGAACTACAACTTTAGGAAGAGCAACATCGGTCTATGTGTTAGAGTCGGTCTTGTCAGTCCTCTGTCATAGATCAAAACTCTTTCTGCATTTCATTTTTAGATATCTCGCTCCATTCACTCAACTGCATTCCACTAGGGGCATGCCATAATCTGACGGAAGGGCCTTATCATTCATTCCCCTCATGTCTTGTACTTGTTGGCTTAGGTCTTTTCATCAATGTTTATTAAAGTCCATGACAGTCAATGTTTGATCTTTTAATGGACAAGAGTCATTTCGGTCATTAGGTCTAGGGATTAGTCATTTGGTCTTCAAACAATGTCCAATAAAGCCAGCAAGGCCAGAGGGAGGCTCTTATAAAGTTGTGATTCAAAGATTTTCATCGTCATGTTGATAGATTACAACTGTTCTTCAAAACTCTGTTTTGAAGAAAAGTCAACAGTTTGTCATTTATAATAATTTTCAAAAGTTCCTCAGTTGATTTCTCCAAGCACAGCCCTGGTCTCCTTAGCCAAATTCCATGTCGGCTACCCCTGCAAAATATTGCCAAAAATTTCATCATTTTAGTCAAAGAAATCAAAGGAAGTGTGAAAAGCAGAGCTGTATTAATTGTGAAAAAGTGCCAAAATGAAAAACATTACAAAATGGGTTTTGGAGGAAGAAAGAAATCAAACTCAACTCTTGCAAGATATTTCTCCAAGTTATATAAATCATTTGTGTCAAGTTACATTCATGAAATCTTATAGCAAAGTCGAATTTGGAGGTTGAAGAACAAACTGCAGTTTGAAAGGCCGTGACTGTGTTAAAAGTTGGAGTGCGGTGCACAGGTGGAGTGGCACGGCGTACTGGGCGCGACCACACAGTGTTAAATAACACAGGTGCAGCGCACTCAAACGGCGCGGTGCACTGGGTATGTTGCGCGGCGCTTACATATAAAACCCTGATCTCACTCAGAATTGCAACAAATTGCCTTTCAATCCCTTAAATTTGCCAGGTGGGGTCAATCTCTCAGTGTTTCATCCATTTTTATGTTAATATGATGATGGTTTATGGCTACTTATGGTTGAAACAAAAACTCTTAAACCCTACCACTTAAAGTCATCAAAACAAATGCTGTTAGGGTTGCAAATTCATTGTGTTGGCACCAAGGTTCCTCCTCCATTTCATTTTTCCTTCTTTCCCTCATTCCCTTCTTCCCTATTCCATTTTTCCCTTTTTTTCCCTATCCTAAAATGTTACTAAACTCCTATTCCCTATCCCCTCCGCTCATTTGTCAAATGTAAAACCACAAACCCTACCCGATATAAAATTTCCTAAACCCCCTACATGCCCCTAAATAAAATTCCTCCTCATAGTCCCTAATCCCTTCATATTATTCCCCTTCCTAACAGTCCCTTATTGCATTTTTCCCCTTGGTGGCAGATTTCAACACATCACAAAAGCATTCCAAATGTAGTTTTATCATCAGCATCGTTTTCTCTAAGGCAGTGGAAAAACAGTAGTCATGGCATCTGAACATGCATCAGACTACGAAATGGAAACCCAAAGCGACTCATCCTCGGAAGAACAAGCTCCCCGGAGGTCTCACAAAAGTGGCAGACATGTTAGAGAAGAACCGACCACCCTTACAGAATTGTAGGCGTTCCCTCTTGCTATGTCGTGTTTCCAGCGTCATTCATGCTTTGATTTTTGTCAAAAGGTGGTTAGTGTCCAATTTCATCATGAGCTGGCTTGTCTATTCGTGCTGCACTTACATGGAGATCAGGCTACTTTAGCTGGTGTCACCTTCACACTTACACCAGAATCTGTCTCATTAGCAACCAGCATACCGAACATTGGAGAACCATGGAACAAGAAGTAGAAGATTGATCAGCATCATTATGAGCCATATATTAAAACCACTTTCTTGAGGCAGCTCAAAAGAGTCTTTCCATTCCAATATCTGAAAGATGAATATGCTCCACTAATGAGATTGATTATGAAATATTTCAGCTGTGAGGGACGATTCTCTCGTCTTTATGCTTATCACATTAGATTGCTCATGCATTTCACCAGGGTACAGATGATAAATACCCCGTATTTCATTTGCCGGAACATAGAGAGGGTGACCACCTTTATACAACATAAAACCCCTCAGCAACAACTTAACAATGTTTATCATTCTTCTCTCATCACGATTTTGGTGGTGCATCAGCTTGATCAACAAGGTATCACTTGGGATGATTTCATCTCCCATGACTTCTTCTGAGCTTCACAGGGACCTCCAGAGACTAAATGTGAGATAGGGGAACCTTCTCATCAGTACGAGCACCATGAGACCGCTAGTGTACCGGTATTCGTCACATATCAAAGGGGTGCTAGACATTTGTTTGCAGCAGAAAAGCGAGTGTTATCTCCACCCGGGGTGGAAGGGGCCTCGCTTCCTGTTGTGGCCGGCAACAACCTCCCTTGTTCATTTAAGTGTTGTCCAAAATACTAAATGAATGGGGACCCTTAGTTAATTTTTTAGGAAAAACAAGAGTTTCCTTTCCTCAAAATAAGGTTACCATCATAGGCTTAGGTAAGTCTTTTGAATATTTTAAACCTAAGTCTATGATAAGGAGAAAATCTTCAAAGTCGCATTGCAAAAAAGATAGGACATACCTCCATTTCTCTTTAAAATCAATATGTGCAAGATTCTCATGTTAAGAATAACATCGCGTCGCAACGAAGTAATACTCATAAAGAAAAACTTAAAGATTCACCGATCTGCGATAACGCCGATCGCAAGATCGCATATCGCAGAAATGAGCTGGCAAGATTTGGCAAACATCAAACTTCTGCGATCTGCGATGTTGTGATCGCTGCGATATTGCATCCTTGCGATTTGCGATGGTGTGATTTGCGATGGTGCGATTTGCGATCGCGCGATATGCGAGGTTACGTAAGCAAATCATAAATCACTTCATTACGAATCCTTCGGGCACGCCATTCAAAGAAAAGCCACTTACCATAATCTGACTCGAAATCATGCGCTTTTAATGATAGTAAATGAATTAGTTGTCAGTTATTAAATGGATTAAAGACGCGTGCCTTGGTAGAGATTTACTTCACGTAAGGTGGCATATCTGATACATCTGTTGCATTTAAAACTCTCCCATCACCTTTCTGGATCAGTCATTTCCATTTCACTCGTAATCTGCAGGAACGAAGAGCTAAGACGATTCAAACACAAACACAGGAAGAAATGGGAAAGAAAAATAAAGCTCAAAGCTCCGAAGCGAAGGAAAAGACGAAGGAGATGGCGCCTTTGTATACAGACACAGCCTGTAACAGAGATGCAGGGATATCAACATGGGAAAGCATGTACAGGCTACTAGAAGAGGAAAATCCTAGAATAATGAAGGTTGCTGCTGTCGCAGGTGCACAACGCTCTTCTGAGGCATCCTTAGAGGAGCTAGCATGTTCATTTCTTCACAGGATAGCGGCAAGACCCAAAATTCTACCATATACGGATATGATCAAGTGGATACTTGATGATGCAGACATGAACAACAGACAATTCAAAGTTCAAGGACACGGGCTCATCGGATCGTTTGCTGCGCAAGATTTGAAGCTTATGTATCATCTTCCTGAACCGCAGGCGACTTATAACGCACAATTCGTCAAGAAATTCGCGGCGGAGAACCCAGACCTATCAGAGACCACAAGAGATTGGTCTAGAAAAGAGGAGCCGCTCAAAAAGGACAAAAACGGTATGTACAGCACTGGTTCCCTCACCTCTCCATATTGTTTTGCTGCGGCCATGCTTTGTAGGTTATTTGGGATGCCGGATATCAATAAGTTCTCGTCTGAGTGGCTACCATTAATAGATGCTGCCACAAGCGCCGATATTATAGATTGGGCCAAAATCCTTTCTGATAATCTATACACGGCTGTTATCAATTACCGGTCTAAAAGATCCTCGTCTCAAAGGGTCTATCCTCCTTTTTATCTGTCTGCATATATTATGGATTCTATTTGTCTTGTGTCTAAGTTCCCCATTATGGGTTGGAAATGGACTACCCAGGACCCATCGCCTATCCATGTTTATCATAAGGTGTTATGGGATTCTCAGTTCATCCCTCACTTCTACCAGATTTGCCACGGGCTTATTTTGCCCTTGTATAGAATAATGTATGATAAAGACCCCCCGAGGTGCTCTCCCGAGGCACAAATTGACATCATCCCCATCGCGAGATGGTTCGGGGAAGAATGGTTTACTTACATCAGAGTTTTTGGAAGCACTGTACCTCCACATGTCCTGCCTCTATATATCCCTGATAAACTTTTGGCTCGGGAAATTACTTACCAAACCTGTTCAGAAGGCGGCCTGACCAAAGACCTAAAGGACAAGAAGAAGGCCATATGGCCTCAATTTCCTGTAGCTTGTGGGGCCTTCTCATTGTTCGATGTGGGACACGCTTTCGCCGAAGTGGAGAATGTGACGTGTCTTCAATTATTTAAATTCCCAGCAAGGCCATTTGACCCAAATGATGTTGCCCAAGAGTTCACAACGAACGTCAAAATAAAAGTGTTCTCTGGGAAGAAAGATTTGTTTGATGATTTGTTTCAGAGTAGAAGCTCACTCCAAGAAATTTTGCGGGAAGCTCGGTCGAGGTTGTCTCCAGATGACCTCCAAAGATTCATGTTATACAGAGAAAGAAGGCTGGCCAGTATTCCTCTAGAGAAGCTGCGACTGCCTGCTAGAGAGCCAACTCCAAGCATTAGCCTCAGCGAAAACTCTAGCACTTCCAGATCTAAATCCAACGCTGCGCAAGGAGTGCCTGAGCATCCTAAAGAGTCTGGATACGACCAAGGAAAAAACGAAGAAACAACTAAAGATACAGCTCAGTCAAGTGCAATGTCTCAACAGCAAGTTATCGCCTCCCCACCAAGAGATGTCCCCCCTCCTGTCATCGAAGCACCACTCGTAACAACAGAACTAGACAAAGAATGGGAAACCTTCAATGAATTGATCAATCTTGAAGGGCAAGCCCCGAAAACACCTGTGAACAATACACAGGTAGTGCAAGAAGTGGTTCCGACCATAGTCAGCAGTGTCATAGAAACGGAGCACGTTCCTATCGCTCCACCTTCTGAACTTCTACTTAATGTAGAAGAATGTCCCCCACTGGATGTATTCTATAGTCCCCAACACAAAGCAGTTGTAAGGAGACAGAGGAAGAAAAGAAAGCTAGAAAATACACTGTCACAAGGTGCTGAACACTTGGACGTCTTATGGAAAGACCCCAACAATAACCCGACTGAAAATCTCACTAAGCTATCTCAGATCGCAGGAGCATATGCTTCTGCAACTATTGACAAGGCATCGGAAGTTCAACAACTATTGAAGGAACAAGAAGATCAGACACAGCTGCTACAACAACAGTTGCAACAAGCCAATGCTAATATTGAAGCTTCCAAACAGCTCGAGAAGCTGCAGGAAGACTTTCAACAGATGCAGATAGGCTATCAAAGAAGTCTAGACGAGAAAGGAAAACAATTGCAGACTTTACAGGAAATGCATAAAGACGAGCCTAAGCTGGGAGAATTTATTTCAGAATCTATTGGCTTGAATGAGCAACTACTGCAGCAACAGGAAGAGTTGGGATGTAAAATATCACAGTGGAGTCACTATCGCGAGCTGAGCGATAAAATCACCAATCAAGTGGTGGACTTGCGAAGTGACTATGATCAGAGCGACAGAAGGGTGACGGAATACTTAACTTGGCAGGATGATGATGAAGTGAAAAGAGCAGGTGCACCCAGGATAAACGAAAATCATAAAGAATTTCTCTTTAATAAATGGGACGATCAAATCAGGCAGGCGGAGCGAGCAGTAGAGACACCGGCTACACAGGCAAGCATTCTTATCGACTGTGTAAATGAGAATTTACACATGGAAAATTTAATTGGAGAGACTACCCCGGGGTACCTACCAAATAAGTTACAACTGGAAGCAAAATGGAAGCAGAAAGCGCAGGAAAAGGGGAGAGCAATCCAAGCATTAGCCAGGTTGAATTGGGAATGTTACTGGACGTACTTGGTCAAGCCGCACAGCCAATGGATGACGGTGAAATGCATCACAAACGTGGCCGAAAAAGTAGTGCCAGCTCTCGTAGATGCTGTTTTCGCAGCCCAGCTCAGCATAGAAATCAGTCAGCCGACTCTCCTCAAGCCCATGCTGAACACTTGCAACTTTAAGGACCAAGTTCAGAAGTAACCTTATTTAGAATGTTGTTTTTTCTTTTAACTAGATTAGAAAAAGGACGGTCATTTGAAAACCGCATCCTAAATTTTGTAATAATACTATTATTAGAATTAGGAAGTAGTATTTTAACCCTTCTCATTGCATTTGGAGAGGGGTCCAGAAATTTGTCAAAAACTTGTCCTCGGAACATGCACTTCTGCACCCTCAGAGGAGGTTTTGATGAATGGATGGATCGAGATTTATTAATGTTTGCATTTTAATGTCTGCTACTGATGTTGCACTTTTGTACTCTTAGTAGATGTTAGAACAAGTAGAGATAAATCGTTTTTGCTTGAAGTTTATGGGTAGGATTAGTCATAAATGGTACTTTTATCTCTTGACCAATTTCTGCTTATATTCTTAAAGTGATATGCAGTTTTCAGTTGTTTATATGTTAATGCATGAATATGTGGGTTACCATTTGGCACTTCTGTACGGTGGAGTCATTTATTTGTGTTTGATATATGAATAACTTATTATGCGATATGCTATTCACAACTGTTTTTCTTAACTTTTTATGCAGAATGGTTTATCTTAATTGATTTCTATTCTTATGATAGCTGAATGATCTTTATTACCAGTTATTGTTCGAAATCTCTTTAGATCGCATAATAGAAGAAATACACCCCAGGTTAGCGTAGATTAGATGTGTTGTTTCTTATTAGATTACAATAGCATAGAGTTAGTTTAGAAGTTTGAATTAAATTAGCTTTAAATACTCTTAGATTAGCATCATATAACTCTACACACACACACACACCCCTTAGATTGGGAAACTGGTCCCATTATCCCCAGTCGGACCCGCTATACCAAACGGATAAGGAGCTGCCAACCAAGGTCCAGACCGGGTGGGTATCCCCCTTGTTGTCGACCCGATTTTCGGGGCTTCAACACTTCCGACATCAGCACTACAGCATAGGATAGAGGTAAGGAGCCAATGCATGATGAGGGGCCATCAGGTGAACGAGAGACCGAATTCGTTCTCCTTCATGATGATGATATAGACACAGATCCGAAAAGTGCACAGCTTAAAGAGATCATCCAGGAGAAGCAATCAAAGATCCAAGCCTTATCCCTTGACTTGGAAAGAGCCAAATGGAACATGAAATATCTGGAGCAGAGGAACAAACAACTTGAGGATCGGCAAGTTGAGATAGAGTTGCAACTGATCAAGGAAAACCGGAAACACATCATGGCAACACAAGGTAAACCTATGGAGCAAAGAGATGAGGACCGGGAGTATGTTTTAGAGAAAGTGAACATTCACTTGGAGTAGCTGGTGGAGAAAGCTAATATGGAAAAATCAATGCTGAGGTGCATGACCCACCATTACATGGCCCGAAACATGAGCTCCAAAGCAAGAATCAGGAGCCTAAAGGTGAAATTGAGGAAGGTAACGAAAAGAAAAAAGAGGAAAAAAGAGCAAGATCGGCTCTGAATCTTGGCCGAGGCTTCATTGGTCTAGCATGACATGTGATAGAGAAGGTACAACCCCAATTTCAAGAAATTTGGAGCACATTTTTGCATTTTGAAATTTTGTGTAAAAACACAGGTTTTTTCTCCCTGTGCATCGTGCCACCTGGCGTGCTCTTTCGCTAGGGAGCTCCAAATGACAAAAAGTTTACGTTTTTGGATTTTCCATGGAAAATCATGACTTTTGGTGCATGGCCAAGAAGTTTGGGCCAGTTTTGAGTCCTCATGGGGTCAAAAACACCCAAAAAGTGACCTCTCTGCCCCTATTTTGACATACAGGAATCAGTCTTGGGAGATTGTATTTTTGGAGGGGAAAATGGGCACAAATTTCAGAAATTTCCCTTGGGTTGGAAATTAGACAGGCAGGGCTTTCCAACAAGCACACTTGGGCTCAATTTGGACTTGGGAAAGTGCCTCAAAACCAGCTCCAAAGTGGCGCAATGAATACAGTTTTTGGCGCGGTGCACAGAGACCCAAAGGCCAAAATCACTCCCGCTCCGCGAAATTTCAATTTGCAATTTTCTCCAGGTGGGCCCACTCATTTACAATACATTTTTCCCGGCATCAAAGGCAAAGTTTAAAAAACATTTTTGGCTTCTATCCAAGTGGCCAAATGAAGGCGAACAACCACCCAAGAAAAGATCTACGCTCATGTTTGCTTTTTTCTAATTGGTCCTCATAGAAAATTAAATGTAACTGCTGATGGTTGGCTCTTCATTTCCTGGGTTGATCAACTTTCTCATGGAAAAGGTTATTTATTATATTGAGAGTCATTTTTTAAAGGGTTGGAATTTCTGGGAAACTGTAGGAGAGAAACTCAGTTGCTCACTATACATTTTGACAGAGAATTAATGAAAAGTTGCAGCTCTGGTTCATGAGATTCCTGTGGCGTGAGTTTAGCAAATGTATTTCCTTTCTGTTTCATATGTATTTCGTTATGTTTCATAGTTCATTCATATTTCATTTCCAATGAAAGGTTTTAAGTAAGAAAAGGTAGAATTCAGTGTACTGCTCTACCTTGGGGAGGTTTTCATGTTCTAGGTTTTCTTCTGTTGAAAAGAATTCATGTATTTATGCTCTTTTCACCCTCTTAAACAGTCTCTCCATTTCATGTTATTTCAAATTTAATTGCTAGACTTTCGACCTGTCTTGCCTCACGAAATAATCTGCGCCTTTGAGTTAAATTCTCTGCTCATGCTGTTCCTTGGTCCCATACATCCCACAAAACTCAGTCATTCATCAAAATACCATCTTCCATTTTTATTTACCTAGCCTAAAATCAATATCTCTTTTAAGTCATTCTCAGACCCTATTTGTTTATTCTTCACTGAGCATGACCCGGAGAGAGCCCTCTCCTGTTCTGGTAAGGCTAGCTACTAGGATGAGCGTGGTTTGTGGTTACCCTGAATTTTGCCTTCCTTCAGCCTAAGGCAGATTTAGGCTCTAACATAGTGGCGACTCCACTGGGGACGAAATTCTTTGTTCGTTAGTCTTCTTCGTTGCGTAAACGGCAGGCTTAACCTACAAACACCCAGTGCTTCTGATAATTCTAAGCTTCTGGATGATAATTTTAGGATTTGATAGGCTGAGTAAGTTGTTCATGTCCTGTTGATTTTTTGAAAATATAGGTTTTAACCCCGTACGGAAATTACCTGCATACGGATTCTAATTCACAGAAAAATAAACAATGCGAGAGCATAACACATAAAACACATATACACAGAGATTTTCCCCTGGATCCCAAAACCGGGACTACCAGCTTGATTTTTCATTATATTCCTTTCAATGTCACAATACATATTTATACATGCTGAAGCATCCAATACCATGGACCAAAAACCATCACATCCAAAACCATGGACCAAAAACCATAGGTAGGTTCGCCCAACCTAATATAGGGTCCAAAAAAAATTCCCCGGGGCACTGCCCCAGACCCTGTAGAGGGGGGATACCCACCCCCCGCTGCACAATTGGCACAACAAAGGGGGGGCTCCGCCCCCCCTCTAACCCCCCGGTTCACTACGTGGGTTAGTCGTGGAAAGAATATAACACAACCCAACAATCTCCCACTTGTTGTTTTCTTTCCACAGGGGGCCACAGGAGAGCTTAGTCATTTTTCCAACCCTGAAATGCCCATTGTTTCTCTACACCAAGAGAACTTCTCAGAGCTCATAGATTTTGTCAATGCATCTGCAATATTCTTCAAAGTGTCCACCCTTACCAGCAACACCTTTTTGTCTTCTATCATATCCCTCACAAAGTGATACTGAACATCAATGTGCTTTGTCTTTGAATGATAAGCAGGGTTCTTTGCCAAGAAAATTGCACTTTGGCTGTCACAGTCTATTCTTATAGCTCCCTGTACTAACCCCATACTTGAACACAATCTCTACAACCAAACTGCTTCCTTGCTTGCATGAGTGGCTGCCATGTATTCTGCCTCTGTAGTTGATAGTGCCACTACAGATTGTTTCTTACTCATCCAACTGACTGCACCTCCAAATAGGTTAAACAAATACCCACTTGTAGATCTTCTCTGATCCAGATCTCCAGCCCAGTCTGCATCAACAAAGCCACGAATATCCAACACTCTATACAATCCTTGTCTTCCTTGGTAGCACAAACCATAATCACTAGTGCCACGCAAATACCTGAAAACCCGCTTCACTGCTGTTCAGTGCTCCTTCCCTGGTTTTGACATAAACTTGCTCAATACTCCCACTACATGTGCAATGTCTGGTCTAGTACAAACCATTGCATACATCAAGCTACCGACTGCACTCGCATATGGAACACGGGACATGTCCTCTTCCTCTTCTTGTGTCTTGGGACATTGTTCAGCAGATAACCTCACACCTACAGGAATAGGAACCTTCACCAGTTTAATATCCTGCATATTAAACCTCTGCAGTATTGTCTCGACATACTTCCTCTGGTTTAACCAAAGCTTCCTCTTTGCCCGATCTCTTTTAATTTCCATGCCCAAAATATAGTTTGCAGCACCAATATCTTTCATGTCAAATTTGGAGGACAATTGGGTCTTCAAATCCTGGATAATTTCTTTGTCATTTCCAACTAGCAACGTATCATCCACATACAAGACCAGATAAATAACATGGTCACCAATTAATTTAAAATACACACAGTGATGTTCCTTGCTTCTGGTGAAGCCAAGTCCCCATATAAATGTATCAAATTTCTGATACCACATCCTTGGTGACTGTTTTAACCCATACAAAAACTTCTTTAACTTGCATACCAGTTCTTTCTTACCCTTCACCGCAAATCCTTCAGGTTGCTTCATGTAGATTTCCTCTTCCAAATCCCCGTGAAGAAATGTTGTCTTCACATCCGTCTGTTCTACCTAAAAATCAAAAGCAGTAGCAACAGATAAAAGTTACCTAATAGAAGTTACCTTGGCAACAGGAGAAAAAATATCACCAAAATCAATTCCTGGCACCTGGGAATAACCTTTCGCTACCAACTGAGATTTGTATTTCTCCACCTTCCCTTCTGCATTTGTCTTCTTTTTGAACACCCATTTGCTGCCAATGGGTTTCCTTCCAGCCGGCAACTCCACCAGATCCCAAGCCTCATTTTTGTGCAAAGATGCCATTTCATCAACCATGGCCTCTTTCTAGAGTTTTCCATCCTCTGAATCTACTGCTTCCTTCACAGTTCTGGGATCATCATCAGTAACAGACAAATCAAAATTTGAACAAAAAGTAGATGGAATATACCTTTCTAGCTACCTTCTTTCTCAAACTGATCTTCTCACAGCCAAAGTTTGTGGCTCTTCATCTTCTGATTCCTCCTCTACTACAGAGTCTGATTCTTCATCCCTTAGTTCAAACTCTATCTTCTCAGGTTCCTTTGGTTGGACTTCATGTTTAATAACATCTTTTACCTCTCTGAACACCACATCTCGGTTGTGCACAACCTTTCATGTGACTGGTTTCCAAAGCTTATAACCCTTTAAACCATCCTTATACCCAATAAAGATGCACTTTTCAGATTTACTATCCAACTTGGTTCGTTTCTCCTTTGGAACATGTACATATGCATCACATCCAAATACCCTTAGATGTGAAAGAGAGGGTTTCTTACCAGTCCATACTTCTTGTGGAGTCTTATCCTCCAACGCTAATGAAGGTGACCTGTTGACCAAGTAACATGTAGTATCCACCACCTCCGCCCAGAATTCCTGTCCTAACCCGACACCACTGAGCATGCTTCTTGCCCTTTCCATCAACGTCTTGTTCATTCTTTCTGCGACTCCATTTTTCTGAGGTGTATATGGAGTAGTATTTTGTCATGCTATACCACACTTCTTACAGAATTCTTCAAATTCCTTGATGCAAAACTCTCCACCATTATCTGTCCTCAACACCTTTATCTTCTTCTCTATCTGATTTTCCACCAGAGCCTTAAATTCTTTAAACCTGTCAAAGACTTCAAATTTCTTCTTAAGGAAATATATCCA
This sequence comes from Pinus tabuliformis, assembly GCA_031772625.1. Lineage (NCBI taxonomy): Eukaryota > Viridiplantae > Streptophyta > Pinopsida > Pinales > Pinaceae > Pinus > Pinus tabuliformis. The sequence continues at coordinate 665,289,884 of CM062811.1, read as the reverse complement.
TGTATTCCTTGAGAAATCATCTATAAATGATACATAGTACATAGAATTACCCAGTGATGGAACCTTCACAGGTCCAAACACATCACTATGCACAAGCTCTAATATCTGTTTCGCCCTCTTAGCACCAGAGGGGAAACTCACCCGATTCTGCTTCCCATATACACAATTTTCAAAGAAATCAAAATCCAGAGAGCTATTACTCATACCTTCTACCATACCTTTACCATGAAGTATTCGAAGGCCCTTCTCTCCAATATTTCCAAGCCTTTGATGCCACATCATGGTCTTCTCTCCAGAGACCACTAGATTTTCAACTCCACTTTCGAGAACCACAGAATTGTTGCACCCATCAAAAACAGTGCTGCCTTGCAGCTTGTACAGAGTTCCAGTTTGAACTCCCCACATCAATACCAGCGCTCCCCAAACCATCTTGTAGGTATCCTTCTCGAACACTATTTTTACACCTGCATCACCCAACTTGCTTACAGAAATCTGATTTCTGGCCAATGCAAGAATATGTAGAAGACCTGGAAGCGTTCTAACCCTTCCACCTTGCAACTTCAACTTTACTTTTCCGCGACCAATGATTCTAGCCTTCCTATCATATCCTAAGAAGACATCACCACCATCGTATTTCTCATACTTGCAGAACCACTCTCTATGGGGAGTGAAGTGAAAGGATGCACCTGAGTCAATCAACCATGCCTCATGATCTACATGTGTACTTGAAGAAGCCAAGTACACACCCCCACCTTCATCTGAGGTGGTTTTCGCCTCTGCAAAAGGAGCATTATCAGATCCCTTTCCTTTATCAAGAGCTTTATATTTACAGTCCCTTTTGAAGTGCCCTTCCTTTCCGCATTTCTAGCACACCACCTTTACAGGTTTTCCTAGAGATTTAGATCTCCCTCTAGATCTAGATCTCCCACTCGATGACTTATTTTTGTTTCTATTATGGGACCATCCTCATACAGACAAGGCATCACCATTCTGGCTCTCCATATTTTTCCGTCTCATCTCCTCCATCAGCAAAGCTAAGACTATTTCATCAAACTGCAAAGCAGTTGCATTGCTACCTATTGCAATAACCAGACTATCCCACGAATCTGGTAGAGAACACAACAAACTGATGCACTTATCTTCATCTGAAATTTTAATATCAACAGACGCTAACTGACTTACCACAGTATTAAATGCGTTCAGATGCTCTGTCACTGAGTCTCCATCTTTCATCCTCAAGTTATATAGCTTTTTCCGCAGGAACAGTTTATTCATCGGAGACTTAGATTGGTACAAAGTCCCTAACTTGTCCCACAAAGCCTTCGCCATAGCTTCCCCTGATACATTCAGCAATACTGAATCTGAGACACACAATCGTATTATGCTCTTTTCCTTCCGATCCAACTTCTTCCATTATTTATCGGTCACTCTCATTGGTTTAGTACCTGGATCTACCGCGATCCACTGATCTTTATCCACCAACAGATCCTCCATCTTGAGTTTCCACAACTCAAAACTCTGACCATTGAACTTCTTGATCTCTATCTTTCCACTGCTCGCCATCTTCTTTCACCACCAGAATCAATCTCACATATCTCCCACTGAACAGGGTCTACCACAGGCCCAAGCGAAACCCCTCAGCAACAAAGGCATCCCCTTGAAGCCAAAACAGATCTGATACCAAATGTAGGTTATAACCCTGTACAGAAATTACCTGCATACGAATTCTAAATCACAGAAAAATAAACAATGCGAGAGCATAACACATATACACAGAGATTTTCCCCTGGATCCCAAAACCGAGACTAACATCTTGATTTTTCATTATATTCCTTTCAATGTTACAATACATATTTATACATGCCGAAGCATCCAATACCATGGACCAAAAACCATCGCATCCAAAACCATGGACTGAAAACCATAAGTAGGTTCGCCCAACCTAATATAGGGTCCAAAAAAAAATTTCTCGAGGCGCTGCCCCGGACCCCGTAGAGGGGGGCTACCCGCCCCCCTGTGACCCCCCCACTGCACAATCGGCGCAACAAACGGGGGGCTCTACCCCCCCTCTAACTCCCCGGTTCACTACATGGGTTAGTCGTGGAAAGAATATAACACAACCCAACATAAAATAGCACGATGGCTTCAAGAAGATATACCAAAGCCAATCTAGATCTAGATCCTCCTCATATCTACGAAAACCCCAATTTGATTCCAAGACTCCTTCATCAAGAGAGCTCTATAACTCCCGTGTTCAAATCCCATTCATGTCCTGACATTTTTGAGTATCTTGAAGAGCTTGAGTTTGATGAGCGGTTTGAAATATCATTGTTTGAGACCAAATCCAAAAGGGTTGTTGACTCTACTATCCCCAATCCATAGTTTCTTGTAGACCTAGAAACTAAAAGGGCTAACCGGTCAATTGATAATTATATTGTGACACAGCTTCAAACTCAAATTGTTAATTCCCTACAAACTGCACACACTCCTCAAACACCTCCCAGAGCAAAACCATCGAGAGTGATGGCTACTCGTTTTGCACCTCTTGTGCTGCCTCAAGTTCTAGATGATATGCCTGCAAATTACCAAAGAAAAATCCCTTTGTTTGATGGCGCTCCCAACAGCATTACCGCTCAGCAACATGTGGATAGAATGGCAGATTTCTATGACCTTCATGAGATCGATGCAGAGAATGTGCAATGAGAATCTTTGTACAAACATTTGCCGGTGAAGTTAGGAAATTGTTCAAAGGTTTTCCAGCTGCACGTATCGCTACCTTGGCTGAACTGCAAAGACAATTCTTAGACTACTGGGAAGTGAAAAAGAATCCTCTTCAAATTCTGGCTGAATATGAACAAATCAAACGAAACGCTGGTGAGTCAGTCCAAGACTACTGCATTAGATTCAATTCCGTTTATAATGAAATTCCTAATAATCTAAGGCCACCTGTGGGACTAGCCATGATGAAATTAAGAGAAGAGAGCTGGCCACAATGGAAGACATGCAGAAAATCGCGGTCAGCGTTGAAGCAAATCTGCTGACCAAGAGGGCTAGAGCAAAAGTAGAAAAGAAGGTCACAGTAAAGGAAGAGTCTTCCTCTATGGATCAATTACTCAAGAAGGTAGAGCAGATGCTTGAAAGGGTGAAACTCGACAAACCGGAGCCACAAGTTAGAAATCCTAACTTCCGTGGCCAGCAGTAGCCACAATATAGGATAAGGCAGAGAGATCAGCGAGCCCAAGATTAGACAACACAACAGCCAGTACAGCCACCTCTGCAACAAATTTTTTTGAATGGACTGGAGTTTGATGAGGAAGGGAAGGTAATAGGGGAAGAGAACCACTTCTTTACTACAGATGATTTGCCCACTTACATTACTGAAGAGGAGGAGTATGCGGAAAGTTCAGCTGCACACAAAGACGCAGATTTGATTCTAGCAAGTGACACATTTTTGGAAGAAGAATCAGAGGAGTATCAAAGAGGCTATATGAATGCTCTGTCCGCTCAGCAGCGGAAATATTCACTTAGAAACAGAGATGTGCCAGTTAACCCAATTCAGAAGAGGAAGGAAGTTTTGGCATCAAAGAATGATTCGTCAGTTGCACAAAAGAAAGGCAAAGAGGCACTTGGACCTGACAGCAGCAATTCACCATCAACAGAAAAATCAAATCAGCAAATTGTATCGAGAGAAAAGGAAAGGAAAGAAGTCCCGGTCAAAGAGGTAGAAAAGACTTCCGTATTTAGTTTAGAGAATGAAATTTCTAAATTGAAGGTATCCATTCCCTTGACTGAAATAATGAAGAGCAATAGTTACAAAGGGCAAGTTTCTAAAATTTTAAATTGTGATCCAATGTTTGATATGGTGAATGTCGAAGATGATCAACCTGAAATGATTTTTGGGCCAGCGTTGAATGGTGAGTCTCCAGATAGTGATGTGCCACCTTTTTATATTAGTTTACGATTGCATGATTTGTTGTTACACAATTCCATGTTTGATTCCGGAGCTTCTCACAATCTCATGCCCAAGGCTATCATGGATAAGCTGGGTTTGGACGTCACCCGGAAATACCATGATCTCTATTCGTTTGATTCCAGCAGAGTAAGATGTATCGGGCTCATCAAAGACTTGGTTGTGAGTTTGGATCAAATGCTAGTGAAGAATGTTTTGATGGATATCGTTGTAGCAGGTATTCCTCCCAGGTTCGGCATGCTTCTTTCCAGGTCTTGGGCAGCAAAATTGAAAGGGACACTACAACTAGATTTCTCTATGCAACAATTCTGGTGTTTGGCCAAATGAGTAAACTGTATCGGGAACAAAAAATGAAATACATGATTATAAGCAAGGAGAAACCCATTAATCATCCAATTAATCATGTACATACAAATCTAGAGCCTTTTGTTTTGTATTCAGATAGTTTTAATGATGTAGATAGTCAGTTAGTTGAAGCAGAAAGTATTCCAGAAATAGTAGAAAATTTCAGAGAAGTTTTGAAGAAAGAAGGATGAGAACAGCAAAATGATGTTGAGAAATCAGCTGAAGGTAACAGACAACAAGCAGGAAAAACAGAGCCAGCAGAATTTTGGCACTTGGAAGAAGAGGAAAGAAGGTTTGTGAACCATGGATTTTGACGGTGCGGTGGGAAATGATGGTGCTGGAATTGGTATTTGGGTACGTAGTCCTTTCTCTTCCACGAATAAGGTGCCTAGTAATGTGAGGGTATGCTCCTACAAATTAGCTTTTGATTGTTCGAACAATGAGGCTAAGTATGAACCTCTGATTGCTGACCTAAAGATTCTAAGAAAGCTTAATGCTAAGAGGATTGCAATATATGGCGACTCCGAATTGGTGATTAAGCAGGTCAGAGGTGAATATCAAGAAAAGCATCCTTCGATGCGGGCTTACTAGAATGTAGTCCTAGACATCTTGAAATTATTTTCAGAATATACCTTGACATGTGTGCCTCATGTTCAAAACAGCATTGCAGATGCTCTTGCTAAGGCAACCAGTAGTTTGAAGATTCCAATGAACTCCAATAATAAATTCGAAATCCATGTCAAGCATCATCCGACTATCCCCGAAAATCAGAGATATTGGCAAGTTTTCCAAGATGATGAGGAGATTGATGATTTTCTGCAAAACAAAGGTAAGTTCAAAGAGACCTCAATTGATGAAGAAAATGATGATGGCAAAGATGAGGTGTAGATCAATCAAATGGACGTGTTGCAGCTAAAGGATAACATTATTCCCAAAGGCTTGATACCTTTGGAAGAACTCTTTGATCAAGATGAAGTGGCCTGCAAACCAACATTGTAGCCAACAGAGAAGGGTGTTGAAGAGGTCAATATCGGAACAGCTGTAAATCCTAAAATGGTAAAACTGTCTAAAGCATTGCCACAAAAGATGAAAGCCAAATACATCAGTTTGTTGTCCTCATTTGCTGATGTGTTTGCTTGGGACTATTCTGACTTGAAGACATACAATACCAACATAATTCAACACACTATACCCATTAAGCCTAATCAGAAACCTTTTAGATAGAAGTTGAGAAGGGTAAATCCAAAACTGTTGTCATCAATTGAAAAGGAGATAAACAGGTTGTACAAATTAGGAATCATTGTTCCCATCATATTTTCGGATTGGATCTCTAATTTGGTGCCCATGCGGAAGAAGATAGGTGAGATTCGCTTGTGCATTGATTTTAGGAATCCAAATAAAGTTTCATTGAAATATAGCTGACCACTGCCCAAAATGGATCATATACTTCAGCGAGTAGTTGGAGCATCTCGTATGTCATGGTTATTCTGGATATAACCAAATTTCTGTCCATGAAGATGACCGAGACAAGACAGCATTCACCACTCTGTGGGGAACTTTTCATTACGCTAAAATACCTTTTGGTTTGAAGAACGCAGGTGCCACCTTTCAGCGAGCAATGGACCTGGTTTTCACAAATGAGAAGGATGTCTTTTTGGTTTTATACCTTGATGACCTGACGATGTTTTCCAAATTTGATGAAGAGCACATCTATCATCTGAAAACTATCTTTCAAAAGTGCAGAAAATATGGTCTATCGCTGAATCCGAAAAAGAGCTTGTTTTCCATGGAGGAGGGCAAACTACTTGGGAACATTATCTCAAAATATGGCATTCGTATTGATCCAACACATGTACAAGCTATTCAACAAATCAATCTACCCCGGAATAAGAAGGAGATTCAGTGTTTCAATGGTAAAATGAATTTTTTACACCGCTTTGTACCTAATCTTGCTGAGCACCTAAGAGAGATCACAAACATGCTTAAGAAGGACAGCCAAGTGAAGTGGATGGAAGAGGCTATAAAATCTTTCAATTTAGTCAAATTGGCTCTTTCTTCAGCTCCAGTTCTAATCAGCCCGGAATACACTCAGGATTTTATATTGTTTTCATTCGCTTCAGAGCATACTATGGCAGCGGTGTTGATGCAAAAAAGAGATGATCACGAAAGACCAATTTCTTTCTTCAGCTGAACTATAAGAGATGCAACGTTAAAGTACAACATCATTGAGAATCAAGCCCTCGCACTTGTGAAAGCATTGAAATATTTTCGGGTATACATTCTACATTTTCATATTTTGGCTTATGTTCCTAACATTGATGTCAAATATGTTTTAGTGTAGACCGATCCGGAAGGAAGACGAGGCAAGTGGATTGCAGCTTTGTTGGAATATGATGTGGAAATAAATCCGACAAAGCTTGTTAAAGGACAGGGATTGGCAAAGTTAATGGCCGAATCAAACTTGCACGCCTTAGACATAAATCTGATCGCTGCTATGTCCAATGAGAATGAGGAAGGTTCGTCAATTCAGGTATCTGAAATGTTTTCTCTTTCTCCATGGTATTCAGACATCATATATGTGCTTCAAAATTTGTCACCACCACTCGGCATGACTAGAAACAAAGCTAGAACTCTCAAATTAAAGGCTACCAAGTTTTTCATTCTAAATTCTGCACTTTATTGGAAAGATCCCAGTGGCGTTCTTTTGAATTGTTTGGTGGAAGAAGAAGCAAAGCAGGTCATGGAGGATTTCCATGAAGGAGATTGTGGTGGTTACCTTTTTTGGAAAACAACAGCAAATAAAGTTCTGAGAACGGGATACTATTGGCCGACATTGTTTGTTGATGTATATAAGGTTGTCACAGATTTTTGAAGGAAGGCAGAAATTACAGCCTTTGCCGCTGAAGCCCATTGAGGTGAGTGCCCCTTTTCAGTAGTTGGGGTTGGATTTAATTGGTGAAATTCATCCCGCTTCTTCTGGTCAGCATCGATGGATTCTCATGGCAACAGATTACTTCACGAAATGGATCAAAGAAATTCCCACCAGACAAGCTACAAATGCAGTAATTATTTCATTGCTTGAAAATAACATCTTGCCTCGCTTTGGTTGCCTGACTAAGTTAATCACTGATAATGCAGAATCTTTCAAATCAAAAAGGATGGTAGAGTTTTGTCATAAATATCACATCATTCTGGGTCACTCAACTGCCTATCATCTGCAAGACAATGGGTTGGCGGAGTCATCTAACAAATCTTTGGTCAACATCATTAAGAAGCTGCTAGAAATCAACAAGAAGAGCTGGCATAAGAAGTTGGTCAATGCACTTTGGGCAGATCGGGTCAGTTAGAAGAAATCCATTGGTATGTCCCCCTTTGAGCTTGTGTATGGAGTTGATGCCTTGTTTCCTACCTCTCTCGCAGCCCTGGTAGTCAAACTTCTTCAGGAAACCGGTAGTAAAGACAATCCTATGCAGAGAAGATTGAATCAAATGATCCATTTGTAGCAGACCGGATAAGAAGTTTTCCAAAACACATCCTAGTTGTAGGAGAAGATTAAGAAAATTTATGACAGAAAAGCGAAGGTGGACAAATTTCACCTGGATGACGTGGTGCTGAAGTGGGATGCAAGGAATGAGGAAAAGGGTAAGCACGGTAAATTTGAGAATCTTTGGAAGTGTCCCTTCAAGAATGCAACATATCAGGGTCAGAATGCCTTTCTTCTGAAGGAAATGAATGGGGAAGATTGTCCAAGAGGGCCGATCAATGGTCGGATGCTCAAGCAGTACCACTTCTAAGTTGTTTCTGCTGTTTCTATTGTCACTGTAAATACCATTTTATTTTAGTTTTGGTTAGAGTTTGTCAAGTCATTCTTCGAGTCATTTTAAGATCAAATTTGAGTCAGTTTTTCAGTCATCTTGGTTTCATAATTGAGTCAAGTTTTAGTTAATAAATGAGTCAGAGTCTTGTGTTGTTTGTCAAAATAATGACTCCATAGCCCAATGGATGAAGGCACTGTCTGCTCTCCCAAAGATCTGTCGTTCTTGGCACCTCCAAAGAGCTACCATCCCCCATTGGAGCCAATGTTAGAGTCGGTCTTGTCAGTCCTCCGTCAGAGATCAAAACTCTTTCTGCATTTCATTTTTAGATGTCTCGCTCCATTCACTCAGCTGCATTCCGCTAGGGGCATGCCATAATCTGACGGAAGGGCCTTATCATTCATTCCCCTCATGTCTTGTACCTGCTGGCTTAGGTCTTTTCATCAATGTTTATTAAAGTCCATGACAGTCAATGTTTGATCTTTTAATGGACAAGAGTCATTTCGGTCATTAGGTCTAGGGATTAGTCATTTGGTCTTCAAACAATGTCCAATAAAGCCAGCAAGGCCAGAGGGAGGCTCTTATAAAGTTGTGATTCAAATATTTTCATCGTCATGTTGATAGATTACAACTGTTCTTCATAAATTTGTTTTGAAGAAAAGTAAACAGTTTTTCATTTGTAATAATTTTCAAAAGTTCCTCAGTTGATTTCTTCAAGAGCAGCCCTTGTCTCCTTAGCCAAATTCCATGTCGGCTACCCCTGCAAAAAATTGCCAAAAATTTCATCATTTTTGTCAAAGAAATCAAAAGAAAGAGTGAAAAGCAGAGTTGTATTAATTGTGAAAAAGTGCCAAAAAGAAAAACATTACAAAATGGGTTTTGGAGGAAGAAAAAATCAAATCCAACTCTTGCAAGATATTTCTCCAAGCTATATAAATCATTTGTGTCAAGTTACATTCATGAAATCTTATAGCAAAGTCGAATTTGGAGGTTGAAGAACAAACTACAGATTGAAAGGTCGTGACTGTGTTAAAAGTTGGAGCGCGGTGCACTGAGGGAGCGCGATGCACTGGGCGCGACCACAAAGTGTTAAATAACACGGACATGGCGTGGCACACTAGGTATGCTACGCGGCGCTTACACATAAAGGCCTGACTTCGCTCAGAATTGCAACAAATTTCCTTTCAATCCCTTGAATTTGCCAGGTGGGGTCGATCTCTTAGTGTTTCATCCATTTTTATGTTAGTATGATGATGGTTTATGGCTACTTATGGTTGAAACAAAAACTCTTAAACCCTACCACTTAAAGTCATCAAAACAATTGTTGTTAGGGTTGCAAATTCATTGTGTTGGCTCATCGTCATGTTGATAGATTACAACTGTTCTTCATAAATTTGTTTTGAAGAAAAGTAAACAGTTTTTCATTTGTAATAATTTTCAAAAGTTCCTCAGTTGATTTCTTCAAGAGCAGCCCTTGTCTCCTTAGCCAAATTCCATGTCGGCTACCCCTGCAAAAAATTGCCAAAAATTTCATCATTTTTGTCAAAGAAATCAAAAGAAAGAGTGAAAAGCAGAGTTGTATTAATTGTGAAAAAGTGCCAAAAAGAAAAACATTACAAAATGGGTTTTGGAGGAAGAAAAAATCAAATCCAACTCTTGCAAGATATTTCTCCAAGCTATATAAATCATTTGTGTCAAGTTACATTCATGAAATCTTATAGCAAAGTCGAATTTGGAGGTTGAAGAACAAACTACAGATTGAAAGGTCGTGACTGTGTTAAAAGTTGGAGCGCGGTGCACTGAGGGAGCGCGATGCACTGGGCGCGACCACAAAGTGTTAAATAACACGGACATGGCGTGGCACACTAGGTATGCTACGCGGCGCTTACACATAAAGGCCTGACTTCGCTCAGAATTGCAACAAATTTCCTTTCAATCCCTTGAATTTGCCAGGTGGGGTCGATCTCTTAGTGTTTCATCCATTTTTATGTTAGTATGATGATGGTTTATGGCTACTTATGGTTGAAACAAAAACTCTTAAACCCTACCACTTAAAGTCATCAAAACAATTGTTGTTAGGGTTGCAAATTCATTGTGTTGGCGCCAAGTTTCCTCCTCCATTTCATTTTTCCTTCTTTCCCTCATTCCCTTCTTCCCTATTCCATTTTTCCCTTTTTTTCCGTATCCTAAAATGTTACTAAACTCCTATTCCCTATCCCTCCGCTCATTTTTCAAATGTAAAACCCCAAACCCTACCCCATATAAAATTTCCTAAACCCCCTACATGTCCCTAAATAAAATTCCTCCTCATAGTCCCTAATCCCTTCATATTATTCCCCTTCCTAATAGTCCCTTATTGCATTTTTCCCCTTAGTGGTAGATTTCAACACATCCCAAAAGCAGTGCAAACACAGTTTTATCATCAGCATCTTTTTCTCTAAGGTAGTGGAAAAACAACAATCATGGCACCTGAACATGCATCGGACTATGAAATGGAAACCCAAAGCGACTCATCCTCGGAAGAACAGGCTCCCCGGAGGCCTCACAAAAGTGGCAGACATGTTAGAGAAGAATTGACCACCCTTACAAAATTGCAGGCCTGCCCTCTTGCTATGTCAGGTTTCCAGCATCAGTCATGCTTTGAGTTTTGTCAAAAGGTGGCTAGTGTTCAATTTCATCATGAGTTGGCTCTTCTATTCATGCTGCACTTACATGGAGATCGGGCTACTTTAGCTGGTGTCACCTTCACACTTACACCAGAATCTGTCTCATTAGCAACCAGCATACCGAACATTGGAGAACCATGGAACAAGAAGCAGCAGATTGATCGACATCATTATGAGCCATATATTAAAACCACTTTCTTGAGGCAGCTCAAAAGAGTCTTTCCATTCCGATATCTGAAAGATGAATATGCTCCACTAATGAGATTGATTATGAAATATTTCAGTTGTGAGGGATGATTCTCTCGTCTTTATGCTTATCACATTAGGTTGCTCATACATTTCACCAGCGTACGGATGATGAACATCCCGTATTTCATTTGCCGGAACATAGAGAGGATGACCACCTTTATACAGCATAAAACCCCTCAGCAACAACATAACAGTGTTTATCATTTTGCTCTCATCAAGATTTTGGTGGTGCATCAGCTTGATCAACAGGGTATCACTTGGGATGATTTCATCTCCTGTGACTTCTTCCGAACCTCCAGAGACTAAATTTGAGACAGGGGAACCTTCTCATTAGTACGAGCACCAAGAGACCGCCAGTGTGCCGGTATTCGTCACATATCAGAGGGGTGCTAGACATTTGTTTGCAGCAGCAAAGCGAGTGGTATCTCCACCCGGGGTGGAAGGGGCCTCGCTTCTGACATCAGCTCTACAGGCACAGGACAGAGGTAAGGAGCCAATGCATGATGAGTGGCCATCAGGTGAACGACGGACCGAATTTGTTCTCCTTCATGATGATGATACAGACAGAGATCCACAAAGTGCACAGCTTAAAGAGATCATCCAGGAGCAGCAATGAGAGATCCAAGCCTTATCCCTTGACTTGGAAAGAGCCAAATGGAACATGAAATATCTGGAGCAGAGGAAAAAACAACTTGAGGATCGGCAAGCTCAGATAGAGTTGCAACTGATCAAGGAAAACCGGTAACACATCATGGCAGCACAAGGTAAACCTATGGAGCAAAGAGATGAGGACCGGGAGTATGTTTTAGAGAAAGTTAACGTTCACTTGGAGGAGCTGGTGGAGAAGGCTAATAGGGAAAAAGAAATGCTGAGGCACATGACCCACCATTACATGGCCCGAAACATGAGCTCCAAAGCAAGAATCAGGAGCCTAAAGGCGAAACTGAGGAAGGTAACAAAAAGACAAAAGAGGGAAAAAGAGCAAGATCGGCTCTAAATCTTGGCCAAGGCTTTGTTGGTACAGCATGACATGTGATAGAGAAGGTACAACCCAAATTTCAAGAAATTTGGAGCACATTTTTGCATTTTGAAATTTTGAGTACAAAAAACAGGTTTTTTCTCCCTGTGCGCCGCACCACCTGGCGCACGCTTTCGCTAGGGAGCTCCAAATGACAAAAAGTTTAAATTTTTGGATTTTCCATGGAAAATCATGAATTTTGGTGCATGGCCAAGAAGTTTGGGCCAGTTTTGAGTCCTCAGGAGGTCAAAAACACCCAAAAAGTGACCTCTCTACCCCTATTTTGACACACAGGAAGCAGTCTTGGGAGATTGAAGCTTTGGAGGGGAAAATGGGCACCAAATTCATAAATTTCACTTGGGTTGGAAAGTAGACTGGTAGGGCTTTCCAAAAATCACACTTGGGCTCAATTTGGACTTCAGAAAGTTCCTCAAAACCAGCTCCAAAGTGGCATGACACATACAGTTTTTGGCGCGATGCACAGAGACCCAAAGGCCAAAATCACTCCCGCTCCGCGAAATTTCGATTTGCAATTTTCTCCACGTGGGCCCGCTCATTTACAATACATTTTTCCTGGCATCAAAGGAAAAGTTTAAAAAACATTTTTGGCTTCTATCCAAGTGGCCAAATGAAGGCGAACAACCACCCAAAAAAAAAAATCTACGCTCAAGTTTGCTTTTTTCTAATTGGTCCTCATAGAAAATTAAATGTAACTGTTGATGGTTGGCTCTTCATTTCCTAGGTTGATCGAATTTCTCATGGAAAAGCTTATTTATTGTATTGAGAGTCATTTTGTAAAGGGTTCGACTTTCTGGGAAACTGTGGGAGAGAAACTCAGTTGCTCACTGTACATTTTGACAGAGAATTAATGAAAAATTGTAGCTCTGGTTCATGAGATTCCTGTGGCCTGAGTTTAGCAAATGTATTTCCTTTCTATTTCATATGTATTTCATTATGTTTCACAGTTCATTCATATTTCATTTCCAGTGAAAGCTTTTAAGTAAGAAAAGGTAGAATTCAGTGTACTGCTCTGCCTTGGGAAAGTTTTCATGTTCTATGTTTTCTTCTGTGGAAAAGGATTCATGTATTTATGCCCTTTTCACCCTCTTAAACAGTCTCTCCATTTCATGTTATTTCAAATTTAATTGCTAGACTTTCGACCTGTCTTGCCTCATGAAATAATCTCCGCCTTTGAGTTAAATTCTTTGCTCATGTTGTTCCTTGGTCCCATACATCCCACAAAACTTAGTCATTCATCAAAATACCATCTTCCATATTTATTTACCTAGCCTAAAATCAGTATCTATTTTAAGTCATTCTCAGACCCTATTTGTTTATTCTTCACTGAGCGTGACCCGGAGAGAGCCCTCTCCTGTTCTGGTGGGGCTAGTTACCAGGCTGAGCATGGTTTGTGGTTACCCTGAATTTTGCCTTCCTTCAGCCTAAGGCAGACTTAGGCTCTAACACCATGGACCCATGTTGCTCCTAGTTTTCCCAAAAAATGTCGTTTAGGGCCTCAAAACGGCTCCAGAAATTCAAGAGGCCACCAATATCCATCTGGATCCTTCCTCCCCTCTTAGGAAGCAATGGTCCCCATTGCGTTGAGTTCCTCCATGATATGAAGAAATTTCTATTGAACTTGGTCCCTAGTGAGCCACTTGCCCTGGTGAAGGAGTTGGCCTACTTTGACAACTCCATACAATTGGATATTCTGCTGGTGAGTTTGCTTGATCTATGTGTCCATGATCCGATCAGTTGCAACTTGTTCCATGCAATCTGGGTTTAACTCTGTGGGTGTGAGTTGTTTTGCAATGTTGGATGTGTCTAGTAATGGTGGAAAGTATGGCTAAAGACGGTCCACATTGAACACTAGGTGCAGGCCAAGGAGTGGGGGAATGTTGAGCTCAAATGCATTGTCTCCCACAGCCTTGGTAATGGTGTAAGGACCATATTATAGTGGTTTGAGTTTCCGATAGGCTCCAATAAGGCGTTCCTTTTGCAAATGCAACCAGGCTTTGTCGCCCACCTGAAACTTGTGTGGCACCCGTGTTGATCATGTCGCTGCTTGTACTTGGCATTTGATTTCTCCAGAATTTCATGGACCTACTGGAAAATATGTTGGATGTGCTCGATGAAGTTGTTTGCCTTATTTTTTTCAGACTGGACATCAGCTGAATCTACATGAGTAGCTGCAAATGGCATGGCCACATCAATGGGACATAGTGGCTGGAATCCCAAGCCCAGCTAAAAAGGGTTGTGGCTAGTTGAGATGTGGAGAGCCTGGTTGTAGCCATGTTGAACGTAGGGGAGGCTCTTGTCCCATGTGTGTGGATGCTTTGAGTTGTACATGCATAGAATGTGTATGATCATCATGTTGACAACCTCTGTCTAGCCATCAGTTTGAGGATGGAAGGTTGTGGACTTAGTGAGTTTGGTGTTGAGCATCGACTAGAGACTAGAGAAAAATGTACTGAGGAACCTGCTGTCCTGATCTAAGATGATAGACTATGGGATCCCAAAGTGTATCCAAACTCGTTCAAAGAAGAGTTTAGCAGTGGCTTCTGCTGTGATGTTCTTCTTACAGGTAGCCATAATGGCCATCTTTGAGAACTTGTCGACAACCACAAAAACACAGTCATTTCCATGCTTAGTGGAAGGAAGGCCTGACATGTAATCCATGGAGATGGATTCCCAAGGTCGACTAGGGGTAGGCAATGGGGTATAGAGGCCTTGCTTCTTTATGGTTGGTTTGGCAATGGCACAGGCAGTGCATGATCTGATGTACTTCGCGACATCCTGTCGAAGATTCGGCCAATAGAAATACTTCTGGAGTATTGCCACTATTTTCTTGACCCTAAAATTTCTAGCAGCCCAACTATAGTGTGATTCCTAAATCATCTTAGCATGCTCGCTTGAAGGAACACAAAGGTGACCTAGGTGGCATAATAGGGCATCCTGGAGGTGATAATCTGAAACATGTTGACCCTCCAAGAGTGTCTGGTAGGTGTGGCAAAATTCTGGGTCACTTTTGTAGAGAATTGGCCAATCAGAAGTCTCATGCCCACAAGAGTTGAGCACAATGGTTAATGCCATGATCAGTGGTTGACTGAGGCAATCTGCAACACTATTGGTGTTACCCTTCTTATACTTGATATTCAAATGGAACTATTGCAGGTATGTGGACCACTTCTGATGGTGATCATTCTGCAATTTCCCTTGGGTCTGTATGAACTGCAGGGGTCGGTAGTCTGTGTGGATGACCGTTTCCTTCCCAAAAATATAATGCTTCCATTGTTGGTAGGCTTGCACAACGGAATACATCTCTTTATCATAAGTGGGATACTTCTAGACTATGTCTGAAAGTCTCTCATTGTGATATGCCACTGGATGCCCGTGTTGAGTGAGGATTGCCCCAGTAGCATAGTCAGAGGCATCTATCTCGACCTCAAATGGTTGTTGCAAGTCTGGTAACGCGAGCACTGGTGCCATGTAGAGGTGATGTTTCAACTCTATGAATGCCTTTTGTTGAGATTCAGACCAAAAGAATTTAGC
Source organism: Pinus tabuliformis (assembly GCA_031772625.1). NCBI lineage: Eukaryota > Viridiplantae > Streptophyta > Pinopsida > Pinales > Pinaceae > Pinus > Pinus tabuliformis. The sequence continues at coordinate 665,274,269 of CM062811.1, read as the reverse complement.
TTTCGCTCCTCCCTTGGTGACTTGACTCAAGGGCCAAGTGATATGAGAAAATCCCAACACGAACCTGCGGTAGAAGTTGGCAAGACCTAGAAAGCTGCAAAGCTCTGTTAGAGTGGTTGGAGATGGCCAATATCGAATGACTTTGATCTTGGATGGATCCACATGTACCCCGTATTCATCAATAATGTATCCTAGATATTGAACCTGGATCATGCCAAAAGTGCATTTCTCCAAATTGGCACATAACTTGTGTTGCCACAGTGTTTGGAGAAACTGTCGGATGTGGTGGAGGTGTTCTTCCCAACTTTGGCTAAAGATCAGGATGTCATCCAAGTATACCACTACAAATGAGTTGGTAAATGGCCGCAAGATGTCACCCATTAGCCTCATGAAGGTTGTAGGAGCATTCGTCAATCCAAAAGGCATAAACAACCATTCGAAAAGGCCCTTGTTGGCTTTGAAGGCAGTCTTCCACACATCAGAGGGTTCGATTGGTACCTGGTGATATCATGACTCCAAATCGATCTTGCTGAAATATTTTTCCCCCTTTAGTTGGTCCAAGAGGTCATCAATCCGTGGGATCGAGTACCTATTATGGACAGTGATCTTGTTCAGCACTCGATAGTAAATACAGAGTCTCCAAGTCCCATCCTTCTTTTGTACCAACATGATCGGGCTCCCACAATGCGATGAACTTGGACGGATGTGACCTTTTTGTAGTAGCTCTTGAATCTACCTCTTGATTTCATCATTCTCTAGAATAGAGCACCGATATATTGGTCCATTGGGTAGTGACGCACTTGGGGTTAGATCGATGAAGTGCTTGACCTGACAGTGTAGAGAAACCCCTACGATGGAGGTGAAGATATCCTCGTACTCCTTCACGACCTTGTCCATCTGTAGTTGTCGTGCGAAGGGACCCTATCTGGAGGTTGTGGCCACCATCTTCTTTGTTCCTTGAGGGCGTATCATCAGGAAAAAAAAATTCTCGGTTTTGGAAACGAGCTTACTGCATTGTTTTGTAGTAATCAAAGAGATGGCGATAGGTTGTGCTACCGTTGGTATCCTATACAAATTATTTCCCAAAGTAACAATAACAGCACGGGGCCTTGGTTCATACATATCATGTCACTTCCACAAGTAAGGTTTTCCTAATAATACATCGCAAACTTCAAGGAGAGAAATGTCACACAATACCTCATCCCCGAAGGGCTTGATGTTGTATGGAAGGCGACACTATTGGCTCACGTGAAGATCCCATCCTTGGTGAAGCCACCCGATGGTGTATGATTGTGGATGTGCTATGGTTGGTAAGCCCAGCTGCTTCATGACCTCTGCCGAAATGAGGTTCTTTTGGCTTTGGCTGTCGACAATGAACTATAGCAAGAAGCCCTTTACCCACATCTAGGAGTGGAAGAGACGCTCCTCCTCCTCTGGATCTTCAGGTTCCTCCTTATGGATCTTCGTGGTGGAAACAATGGCGTTGGGCTCTGCATTGATAAACTGCTTCCCTTTGTCATTCCCCTTGTCGGGTTCTAACTAAGTGTATCATCCTACATAGGACGTACCTTGAACATCCATCCGAGTTGCTCAATGCACTCCACCACGAGTTGATCGTGAGATAAAACAATTTAGTCTCTTCATGATTTTGTAAGTTTTAACCCCGTACAAAAATTACCTGAATATGAATTCTAAAAACAAAATTTAAACAATGGCGAGAGCATAACACATAAAAAAAATATACACAAAGATTTTACTCTGGATCACAAAACCGAGACTGCCAGATTGATTTTTTCATTATGTTCCTTTCAATGTTACAATACATATATATACATGCTGAAGCATCCACAAACCCCAATCCATTAACCTTGGATTAGAACATAACTGCAATTCCCTTGACCGAATCTACAAAATACCATGGATCGAAAACCATCACGCCCAAAACCATGTGCGAAAACCATGCACAAAACCATAGGTAGGTTTTCCCACCTAATATATAGTCCAAAAAAAAATAAGAGGCTTTGGAAAGAAAGAATACATAATGAGATACATCCCTCTTGAAAGCTGAACAAGAGCCAAAAGCTACTATTAATGTAAATCAATCAAGAAGATTGATCATGAGCATTGTATGAATGGATGTTGGACGAAATACATTGATATGGAATCCTTGAACAGATGCTTAATTGTTTCCGTGATCGATCATCAATGCGACACGAAACCCTAGTAGATCATACTAGCAACTGACTTAACAGCTTCTCAAAAATTGCATTAGCGGATTTGAATGTTATGTTAAGAGGCTTCACAAAGTTTGCAAATGATGGAGGGAGACCATATAAATTACAACCTTTCCTTCTTCATGTACTTTTCTTCTTACAACCAATATTTTATCCCTAATGTCTATCAACTTCATGAAATGTTATGAAATTGACTCTCCTTCCTTCATTTGCATTGAAAAAGACATGCTTTTAAGGAAAAAATCATCTCTATTTCTCAGTGTCATTCATGTAGCCAACCTTCATTTAGAGCCTCTTCCCCACTACCCTGGATGTTAAGAGCATTGGGCTTCCTTGCTATTGTGCTCCCCCTACGATAATATAGCCAAGTGGTCTAAACTCTCCCCAAAGCATATAATTTGCTAGTGCATTGGTCCTTTCACAATTATGGATGGCTCTGATTAGGATCCTCTATTGGGGGCTTGGACCCCCTCATTTGTAATCGACAATGAGTTTTAGCTCCAATAGGCCTGGACATCCACTTTTCTATTCAAATCCAAGACATACTAGTTTCTAATGTCTCTCTTGAACTTTATTTTATATATTTTCTTAGGCAGACATCTAACTTCTAACTAGACACTTGTTTCTTTATATTTTCCTTCTTTCAATAACATTCTAGGAGTTTCTTTCACACTCTGACTCTGCAATTATACTAGATTTACCATTTTAGTCCCATTGACCTACTTTTGTGGTATTTGTTGGACATTAGCAAAATCATCTTATCTTATCTACCTTTATCTGGTAGTCCATGCATTTCCCATGGACACCTTCATATTACACATGCAACTTCCCCATCCTACTCTTGTGGAATTATTGTCTGTCACTAAGATTTTTATCAGTATCAATGCTTATTTGTTATTGTAGTCATATCCATCTTGTTCAATGGCTACTTGGTTTGAATGTATTTGAAATTGATCAATATCATCTTGTTCACATACCACCTTCTAGGTGGCCTTTCTAAGTGGAAACATGTATGGGAAAATAGGGATCATCCATTGTTTCCATTTGGTGAAATTATTCCCATTAAATTTCGGATCAGGCTTCAACATAAACTTCAAGAGTGTTTTCATTTTTACCATGAAAGAAATAACTATGAGGCTCTGATATAGTAAAAATATACTTCAAATGGAGATATAGATACATCAACCTCCAAACTGTTCTATCACCTAATTTTTTTTATGTTGACACATCCCAAATAATTTTAATTTTCTTCTATACCAAAAAATAAAAATTTCTGCTATCTTTATCTCTAAACTCCAAATTTTGTCCTGCCGACTATAGGTGACTGCCTTGTTTCTCATACTCATAATTTCTTCATTCCTGTGGTCATAATTTATCAATTTCGACACATAATGTTTTGGTTTGTGCCTATCTTGGGGTCTACCCATGCCTGTTGTGCACATGTGGTCTACTACAGCCTCTATTTATTGTGTTACCATAAGGTATTCCAGCAGTAAATCATGCACGTTCACAGCATTCATGGCCTAGTCATGGCCTAAACATGTGCACTTATCATGCATCGTTTGGGGACTGTCTATTCTATTTTTGACTCCTGTATGCGTAGGGTTGCAGGAACCACCCCCCTGGTCTGGAGGCTTGAGCTTTGCTTCAGACAGAATCGTTGTAGAATCACCATGTAATCCTAATCTCACATATGGTTCTGGCACACTTCCCATAACGATGGTGTAAGGAGAAGGTCCCAAAAAACCTTGATAAGCCAATGGATGCCATAAGTTAAAATGCAAAGCAAATCTGATTTTCGGGACTCAGCATCGTTGTTGGAAAACATCATGCACCACATAAAATCCTAATGATTGTTGCATGGTCCCTAGGAATGGGCAGAACTATGCACAGGGCAAGTTGGAATTGTGAATGAGTGATGATTCAAAAAATCAACCTCCCCATCTCCAAGCATAAATAATTAATAATATGCTTGGTTCTTAAGGATTACTACTATGGTTTATATGTTTATGATTTTTAGCTTAAAGAAAATATACTCAAATAGTGAAAATTAATCATACTACTTAGCGTTATGTTTCCTTTGAATATCATGGAAGCTTATGTGTTTCAAAAAGAAATTAATACCTCCAATCCTTTCCAAGTGTAGTAGATTAATATTAACACATCAAATTGGGGCAATCATAACAATGTGCAAATGGCTGTAAAGGAAAAAACACAGGCAAGGCTGAATGTGATTTGGATGTATTCTGCATGGTTAGGGATAGTTGTTTTTCCTACCGATATGTACAAGTAAAGGGAGTATGGATAGTTGAGAACTGAGATTGGGAGGTTTCAGAATATTGTGAGTTCTGAGATGCCACTAATGTTAGTGGGTGAGATAGACTGCATATATGTCTGTTAGATCAATATCACATGTTATAAGGTGAAAAAGAGCACATCCTTATCAACATCTAATATTATAGATCCTAATATATGGAGTTGTGGACTTGAGAGTTGAGAGGGACTTTCATATTTCTTATGACCTCCTTTGAGGCTATGACCTTGACTACACCTATTGGGTGGGATCATAGTTTTTGGTTTTCAAAATTCTCATGTCTTGCTATGGTCATTTGGCTGATGGATTGCCTCCCTGTTTTCAAGTATACTTTGGATATTGTTGGACATATTTTGTTTAATAAACATGTTATGAACACGTTCATCATATATGACATATACAGGTAATATATCTAGGTCTCTTGGCTTGAACTGTAGGAATTTACAGGGTAAGTTCCTCAGACAAAACACTAAAGGACACCACTCACAACTAGATCACAGATCAATACACCAGTATTTTTGACGTGGTTAAAACCATCAAAGAGGGAAACAGTCCACGGCCTATGCCAACGCGGCCACTTCAGGCAATTTATTAATAAAAGAATGAAAATTTACATAAGCTTCTCTCATAGACGGATTACCCTACAAATGACCCTCCATGCGCTTTAAATAGAAATCATGGACCAATCGGGTGTCAAGCCATGGATCAAGTGTCAGTAATACCGAGGAGAGAATGAACCGTTGGATCACTACATATCATGACCGTCGGATTGTAAGTTACAAAATTTACATAGTAAAGAAACACACTTTACCTAACTCTATACTAGACCGAGTTATACTTAACTATTTCCTATGTGTCGGAATATCCTAACATCCCCCCTTAAGAACAACTTGGGATAGGATTGAAGGATTTACAAATATGACACAATAGGAGAAGGAAGGAGGCACTAGAGCCTATCCCCCCTTAGTGACAACTTCCTGAACTCCAAGCATAAATCGAAGTTTAGTGAACTTCGCCTCTGTGAGAGCCTTTGTAAAGATGTCTGCAACTTGATCATCTGTTGAACAATATTGCACTTCAAGAACATGGTCGTGAATGAGATTTCTGATGAAGTGCATGTGCAATTCAATGTGTTTGCTGTGTTGATGTTGGATTGGATCTTTGCATAGTTGAATGGCACTTTGATTATCACACCAAAGTGTAGTAGGATGCTGCTACTGAAATCCAAACTCTGACAGGATCTGACAAAGCCACAAGGCTTCCTTACTAGCTTCTACGGCACCACGATATTCTGCTTCTTCTAAAGAAAGAGAAATGGCACCCTGTTTCTTGCAATCCCATGTAATACGTCCTGAACCAAGAGTGAACACATAACCGGCAATAGACTTCCAATCATCAGGGTCACTAGCCCAATCAGAATCAGTGAAACCAACCAATAGAGGAGCTGCTTCGGCACTGTAATGAATCCCAAACTGAACTGTACCTTGAACATAACGAAGTATTCTTTTAGCTGCTTTCCAATGACTTTCATGTGGTTTTTGCATAAACTGAGCAACAAGGCCAACAACAAAGGAAAGGTTAGGACGAGTATGGGTTAGATACAAAATTTTTCCTACAAGTTGATGGTATAAGGTAGCATCAACTTCAGGAGAAGTACAAGTGACTGAAAGTTTGACTCTAGACTGAAAGGGAGAAGGGGCTGGCTTACAGTCTTCCATGTGAAAATGGCGTAGAATATCACAAGCATACTTGGACTGGGAAAGGGAAATACCTTCCTTGGATTGCAAGAATTGAAGACCAAGAAAATAATGTAAGTGTCCTAAGTCTGTCATTTCAAATTTCCTTTTAAGGCTAGACTTCACATGGTTTATAAGGTTGGGATGACTACCAGTGAGGATAAGATCATCAACATAAAGAACAAGAATGAAAAGAGACTTGCCCACTTTCTTGGTGTAGACAATATTGTCAGAATGACACCTAGAAAAGCCAGATTCTAAAAGAAAGTTATCCATTTTGGCATACCAAGCCCGAGGAGCTTGCTTGAGACCATAAAGGGATTTCTTAAGCCGACATACAAGGCTAGAGTCTGTTTTTATGAAGCCAATGGGTTGTTCCATATAGATTTCTTCATGCAAGTCCCCATGCAAGAAGGAAGATTTAACATCCATCTGATGGACTTCCCATTTGAACGAGGCAACAAGGGAAAGAACAAGGGGGATAGAGTTCATTTTGGCAACAGGGGAGAAGGGTTCAGTGTAGTCAATGCCTTCAACTTGTGAAAAACCCTTAGCAACAAGACAAGCTTTATGTTTATCAACTTTTCCATCTGGTCCATACTTGGTTCTGTAAACCCATTTGCATCTAACAAGTTTTCGTCCCTTTGGTAGAGGAACAAGATCCCATGTATCATTTGCCAACAATGAATGATATTCTTCATTCATAGCTACTTCCCAATCTGGATGGCCTGAAGCTTCTGCAAAGGTGTGAGGATCATAATTCACTGGAGCTTGAGCTAGTAAAGAGGAGGCTCTATCAAACTGAGAACGTGTACGTCGCTGATCTGTAGGATCACTGGCAAGATCACCTGCTGCATCTCGAGTGGCACAGACCCATTTTGGAAGCTGAGGAGCTGAAGGAGGATCCTGAGATGGTGGGCGAGGATTGTCATCCTCACTTTCATCATCTGAAGAAGAAATTTTTTCAAAAGTAGAAGAGATAGGGAGAGGTGGCACATCCGCCGGACTAGGCTCACAGGCCGATATATTTTCAGCAAATTTTACATCTCTTCTAATGATAACATTTTTGGACTTAAGTGGAATAAGTCTATAGCCTTTGACATCTTCAGAATATCGAACAAAAGTACATTTTTCACTCTTAGGTTCTAAAGCTTTATGCTTTTCATCTGGAATATGGGCCCATGATTCACTTCCAAAAACACGAAAGTGACTTACATCTAGTTTAATTGAGCTCCATGCTTCTTCTAGAGTGATATTCTTTAAAACCTTAGTAGGAGTGCGATTTATTATGTAATTTTCACAGTTAATTGCTTCTGCCCAAAAACTAAGACCAAGTCCTTTAGATTGTAGCATACAATTAGCCATTTCCTTTAAGGTGCGATTCTTCCTTTCAGCTACACCATTTTGTTGTGGAGTATATGGAACAGTATGTTGCATTTGAATTCCATTCTCAATGCAAAAGTTGATGAATGTGTTTTTAACATATTCTCCGCCATTATCAGATCTTAGCTTAAGAATTTGATGTCCAAATTGTTTTTCAACAAAGGCCTTGAAGGCCAAAAATGTGTTAAATACTTCACTCTTGAGTTTTAAGAAGTATACCCAAGTGTGTCTGGAGAAATCATCAATGAAAGTTAAGAAATACTTGTAGCCAGAGAATGAAACAACTGGAAGTGGACCACATAAATCACTATGCACAAGCTGTAAAGGGGCTGAGGCGTGCCAAGAGGCACGTTTTTCATAGCTGTCCCGATGATGTTTTCCGAGTACACATCCGGAACAAACACCATATCTGCAAGATACCATTGGAAGACCTGTCACCATATTTTCTTTACATAGATGCTGAAGGGAGCGATAGTTTAAGTGACCAAATCGTTCATGCCAAAGTTTGCTCACTTCATCGTTATGAGAAACAAATACTGAGGGAAGATTTGATGACCCAAATTTGTGAAACTTATACAACCTTGTAGAATCATCAGCAATGCCAGTAGCTAAAATCTGTTTAGGATCTCTTAGGTCCTTGATTACAACATCATGAGGTGAAAATTCAACGATTTTACCTTCACCTGAATGAGTTATCTGATATACAGATAGAAGGTTGCAGGATAAGGTTGGAACACATAATACATCATTAAATTGACCATTGCCTAGATGAACAGTTCCAGTCCCTACAACATTAATATATCTATCATCACCAACATATATATTTTTGGTGTTACAATCATTTAAAGAAGAAAACATGGCTTTGTTTTTGGCCATGTGATAAGAAGATCCAGAATCAATGAGCCACTAATGAGAATGAGAAGAAGAAGATGCATTTAGTGCATAACGAGATCGAGATGATTGACAACCACATGTAGAAAGTGCCATTCCCGAAGATGAAGTTGAAGTTGAAGAGTGCTCCAAATGGATGTTATGTTTCTTCATTGCTGCTTCCAAGGCTTCCATCTTCTTAAAGCATTTGGATTCTAAGTGGCCATCTCAATTACAAAAGTTGCAATGTCTATCAGTCTTCTTCCATTTGTTTTTATTTGTCTTATCATTTTGTTGGAATGATTTTTCATTTTGAGGCTGAGATTGCTTAGGACCCTTGTTTGGTTTAGGACCATTCTTTTTAGGATATGAATTCTTAGGATTCTTTGAATTTGGTTGCTGTTGGACGGCTAATGCTTTCTTGGAAGAGTTTCTAAGATTAAGAAGACCAAGGTGTAAGATTTTTTCTTGTTCTCTTATTAAAGAATCACAAAAAGAATCAAAGGAAGGGGACTTGTAGTCTTGTCCTTGAGAAATGAAGGCTTCTCTTGTAGAATGGAAGGTGGAAACAAACACAGAGTAGGCTGGTCCCAACTTAGTAAGGATGGAATAGATAAGGTTACTATCTTGTTTCTTAACCTTAACACCTTCCAAGAGATATCTAAGGGTCTTGAACTTGGACAAGAAATCTTCAATGCAAGAAAAATTATTGGGGTCCATTGTAAGCAACTCATTTTCAAGTTGATGGGCTCTAAGTTCATTTTTAATCCGAAAAACTTTATTGATATGTTTCATTGCTTCATCAGGAGTATCAAGTTCTGCAATATGGAATCTAAGATCTAGAGAAATGGACATCCCTATCAATCCACGTGCTTGATCTTGCCTATTTTCCCATTTAGCAGCCTTCTCTTCATCTTTCGGCTTGGTTTCTTGGCCTGAGGCTATTCTGTAGAGACCTTTACTTCTAAGTAAATCCTCAATGTAGGACAACCATTGGAAGTAGTTGGTGCTGTCAAGAGTAACTTGGTATTGACTTTCCATTTCAACGAAAACTGAAGCTAAATATGTTAAAACTAAGTGTTCCAATGGATAGATCTCGAAAAATTAGGCTGGTTTAAAAAAAACGGCTCTGAAAACGGCTTCCGGATGAAGAAGTTATGGCTTTTTGAAAAAAAGTTGTTGAAGATGCCGATGAAGTGCGGGAATGTGCGGAAATGAAAAATCCGCCCCCACAAAAAGGAGATTTGAACCCAAGACCTCTACTCTCTTAAAATAGCTTTCAACCAAGTGAGCTATACAAAAAATTTGAGAGAGAGAGAGAGAGAGAGAGACGGAAATGAAAAATTTGCCCCCCACAAAAAGGAGATTTGAACCCAAGACCTCTACTCTCTTAAAATAGGTTTCAACCAAGTGAGCTATACAAAAAATTTGAGAGAGAGAGAGAGAGAGAGAGATGCTTTGGGTTGTGTGCTTGCTTTGAGAAAGCTCTTTTTCCCTACAAAACAAAAAACACAAAACCCAACACGGACATACAAAGAAAACGAACCTTATGGCTCGAAGTTAGCTTTAGCCGGAAACTAAATATTTTCCTCAATGTTTCTGATTTTCCGAGATCACACAAAGGCACAGGGAAAAGAGCATACTGATGAGCCCCAATTTTGGTACAATTTGGGCTCATTTTGGCCTATTATACTTGCTCAAACCATTCATATTTTATTGCTTATGCATGCATTTCTTAGTTTATTCGTGTTGTTTGCAGGGAGAAGGGTAGACACTTTATCTACGTGACTAATGCATTATGATTTCAGGTTTTTGCATTAAAAGGGAGAAAAGACCACGTGAAAAGGAGATAAGGAGACAAGGAGGTGGCACTGCTGGTTTTTAGGAGAGGATGTCCACGGTCTTGGGGACATTCCTCGTGATTCTCACCAAGAACTCCGAGCTCCAATCCATATCCCCTCCGAGCTTAGAAGCAGCCAGCTGTTCTATAGGAATAGCAGTTACAACTGTTCTACAGGAATAGCACTTATGACTGTCCTACAGGATCAGCAGTTAAACTCTAGTTGGACAGCCGAGCTCCTAAAATCAAGGACACTTGTTGGATCACTGTTTTGCATAAGTATAGAGGTCGTAGCCTTTGATAGGTTGTTGAAACTTTCGCATTACTATTGTGATTTTGGAGCACAACTCAGTTTTTGTTCCTTTTTGTAAGCCAATTTGGCATGACATCAGATTATGAATAAAGAAGGCAGATTCTGATCTAGTTCTGAGTTTTCTTAAGGAGACTATAGCTCTCAGGTTAGGGCCCAACCTGAGAGCCATAGATCCCCTCTGCTGTAGTGTTGTTTCCATTTCGTTTCAGCACTTTGAGTTTTCATTTCCACATGCAATTCGAATTACAGGTTGTTAATTTAGTTGTTTTTCATGAATTTAGATAGGATTTGCTTATGGTGAGTTTGTTTACAGTTGTTTAGGTTAGCAGAGGATAGATATAATCCATTGGAGCTCCAGCAAAAAGGTTGTTAAGGCTCACTGCCATCTCATTTGGGATTGGGGTGCAGTCCATGACTAACCACCAAAAATACGCATTTCTTTATTTCATGATTGCTGCAAACACAATCACGTTATGTTAAATACTTCCACATGATTCACACCTGCACCACACTCCTTTACCACAGCTTCATGCACATTCTCCTTCGCGTTTTGGATTGTTGTTCATTGAATTTACAAGCACAGGTAGTTTAGGTTGATGCATTTTCGGTTTGGTGACAGTCATAAGCATTTGTTTCACTTACACTGCTCTCTCTCGTTCCATTACCTTCTCCTCCATTTTGATCACGCATGCAAACACATCTTTGACCTCTGCTCCGCTCTGTTATCTCCCAAAGTCTTCCACTCCTCACGTAACTTCATTCTCTAGCCCTTTCGTTGACCTAGTCCTCTATCTTCCAACTTACTCCCTACACTCACTCCCTATCCTATTCTTCCACTTCTGAGCCATCACCAGCCTTATTCGTACCTTACCCATCTCCCCCTACCATTCCATCACTCCTCCATCACTTCAAACACTCACGGTAGGTCATCCTGTAGCAATTTGTAGACATCCTGTAGAAATCTCTGCGTATCCTGTAGGATCCCCTGCAGACATCCTGTAGGAGGCCACTCACTCGGTTGCTGAGCTTCTGAATGTGAGGAACCTCTATGGATGGATGCTAAGGATCCCTAGGGACCTCTCCTAGCCTCCCCAACCTGTCCCACGCTTTCCTTCCTTCTCCATCCCATCTGCACAACCAAACCCTAGTTAGCACAAAATCACAATCATTCCATTCACCTAAGGGAAAAATAAAAAAACATGTCTTTTATGATGCAAATAGCTTAGATCCATGCATTTCCACTTATTAGAGGTAACAGCAGCATTGGTAGAGGTTTCATTCACATTCTTTGCATTATAGAGGTTAGACTAGTTAAATTAGGGTTTCCTAGGTTTACATGCTTTGATTTGCTTTCAGTCCATTTTGTCAAGTAGAGTAGTTTTCCTTTGAGAATAGCTTTCATCCACCAATTAGCAAGCTTCTTCTGAGAGCCTATAGAATTTGGCTTGAGCCCTAGCGGACTTGTGCCAGCTGACCAAGTGACAGCTGCGACAAGAGCTAGTACTTGTGAATATAGCACCGTCGCTTCCAAGTTTGTACGAACTACCGGGTTGATAAAATGAGAGACAGGAAGCCCCAGGAGTTGTAGCATTATTGCTACAATACTGGAGCTCACCATATTTTTGGCGCCGTTGCCGGGGAAGCGTCAGAGTATTAGTAATTGTTGCTCTTCTTCTACTTTCGTACTCTTACTTCTGCTCAGTAGTTTATTTCATTTCCATTCTGCAAAAGTAGCTTAGTATTTCTTGCTTTCCTAGCTTAGTATTTCCTGCTTTCATAGATTAGCATTTCCTGCTTTCCTAGATTAATATTTCTTGCTTTCATAGATTAGTATTTCCTGCTTTCATAGATTAGCATTTCCTGCTTTCCTAGATTAATATTTCCTGCTTTCCTAGAATTAGCTTTCCAATTCCGCAAATTTCATTTGAGAAATATAGTTAGTGTAGATCACTCTGTTTCAGTTTTGCAGGTACCAAAGAAAAAGCAAAAGCACAAAAAAAAAAAAAAAGTCCTTTCCATTTCATGCCTCGTAGGAACCGAGATAGATCAGGCAAATTCCTACCAAACACCCCCACCACATCACTAAGTCACCCTTCTCTCTTCTTTGGTGACAGTGACCCAGAGGAACCTATAGGTGAACATCCTGAGATATACCAAGACCCTATAGAAGAAGAAGAGTTAGAGACCACTCCATCTGAAGCCATGGCTGATAATAGAAGAGAAGATGAGAGAATAGAAGGAGCTTTCCCCATCTGAGAGACCAATGGAGAGATGAAAATGAAGAACATTAGCCCCTCTGCCTTGCCTCACCTCCATGGACTGACCACTGAGGATCCTGATACCTTCTTGTTTGAGTTTGCTATCCTTTGTAGAACCTATGACTATACTGAAGATGAGCAAAAGCTGAAGCTTTTCCCTTCAACCCTTAAGGATGCAGCACTACGCTGGTTCATGGGACTACCTGGGAATAGCATCGCTACTTGGGCTCAAATGCAGCAAGCCTTCAATACCAAGTATAGGGATTACTGTAGGTCTAAGGAAACCAAGGGAGAGATCTTTCGGATGACCATGGGGAATGATGAGTCCTTAGAGGATTATGAGGAGAGGTTCCAACTTAGCTATAAGCGGGCCAGGTGCACACTTGACCCTGAATCCCTCAAGTTGGTTCTACTCCGAGGAGTCCCTGAAGATCTCTTAGACACCCTTCACATGTTAGCTGGGGGGGACATTTACCAACTGCCTTATGAGGACATCAAAACTCTGTTTAGAAATCATTCCAGGGCAGCTAGGAAACGAGGTAGAGGAAATCTCCTCTCCACTGGTGTCCCTTTCTCCAAACATGAGTTTACAAACCAATTAGAAGATCTTAAGAGTGAGGTGAGACAGACCATTGCCATGCAGCTGGACACATTCAGGATCCAGCAGAAGAAAGAGGAAGCTGAGAGAGCCTTGGTTGTCTTCTGTCCTAGGTGCACCAGAAGACACCCTAAGAACGAATGCCCATTGCATTCGGTTGAAGTGTGTTTCGTTTGTGAGGAGGACCACCCAACAAATCAGTGTCCAACCTTACCTGGGTTTAAAGCCATGTACCAAGGGACCGAAGCTCCCACAGAGCCTCTCTATTACCTTAACCAAAGGAGGCCACAAGGATCTAGACCTTATCAGCACGGGATGCAAGGGGCATCTCAAGCTTATTATAACCCCAACCAATCGACTCCCATGCCTTCTTGGGGTCCCCCTGCTCATCCTTCTTGGTCCATGCCTCCTCCATGGTCTTATCCACCTCAGTACCCTACTCAACCTACTTCTCATTCCTATCATTCACATGCCCAGTCACAGCCTCAATGGAGTGCACCTCAGTCGGGGTGGAGGCCCCAATACAACACTCCTCCTGCCATTTTGCCTCCACCACCAGTTCAACCTCAGCCTTTACCTCCTGCTCCTCCAAGGCAACCTCAGATGCCTGCTCAACCGAACCCGAACCCCAACAATAGACAGGCTCAGCAGGTATATACTGGGGAGACCTCATGCCCTACCTATGCTGTGGAGATCCAGGAGATCAATCTTAGATCTGGAAAGACTCTTCCAGATCGCCAACCTCCTCCCCCAGAGGATGAGGAAGACCATCAGGAGAGTGAACCAAAGCCTATTCCACCCTTTCCTGAGAGACTAACAGCCACCACACAACCCAACCCAGAGGAGGATGAGCTTCTAGGAGAGCTCAAGCAGTTGTGTGTGAAGATACCCCTTCTCCAAGCTATCAAGGATGTGCCCATTTATAACAAGCTGGTTAAGGAGAAGTGTTTCAAACACCCAGGCAGACGGAATAAAGATGCCTCAACTATCAATGTCATAGGACAACTGTCTGACCTTATGCTAGGACACGTCATCTGCCCAAAGTACCTAGATCCTGGAAGTCCTGTAGTAGATGTTCACATCAATGGCACCATTATCCCCCACACCTTGATTGATCTGGGGGCGGCCATCAATGTGATGACCAGGGATACCATGCTTAAACTCAATCTTCAGGGTTCCTTGAGGAAGACCTCGACAGTACTGCAATTAGCAGACCGCTCCACCGTGACTCTCGAAGGGATTGTGGAGGATGTCATGGTCTCCATCGATTCTTGGGAATACCCTGCAGACTTCCTGGTTCTGCAACCAAAGGCCAAGCTTACTGGATATCCTCTCATCTTGGGAAGGCCTTGGTTAGCTACTGCAGATGCTTACATAAGTTGTCGGGCAGGAAACATGACCATCAAAAATGGTCCCATGTCCAAGCAGCTAGTCCTATACCCTCCTGCCCAACCTTCTTTAGAGCATGATTTACCACTCTGGTTGGAGGAAGGAGAAGAAGACGAGGTGTATTCAGCACCTCTGTGTACCCTAGATACCACTAAAAGAAACCCCCCAACCGAGGATGACTTAATTGAGACTCTGATCCAAAACCCACCTACCAGTGCACTACCTTTAGAAAAATTGGTGGAGGATGCCCAAGCTAGCACCTTAGTGGATCTTTGTACAACCAACCCTGTCACTCCCAGAGTTAAGAATGTGGATTTCGGCCCTGAGAGAGCATTGAAAATCAGATCCTCCCTATCTCCTTCCCAGGAAAAGGAGCTGTGTAGTCTGTTGGCCAACCACCTAGACGCTTTTGCTTGGAGTTATAAAGAGATGAAAGGAGTCCATCCCTCGGTCTGTACCCATCATATATACATCAAAGAGGATTGTAAACCGGTTAGGCAACCTCAGAGGAGAATGAATCCAACACTTAAAGACATTGTCAAGGAAGAATTGCAGAAACTGTTGGATGCTGGATTCATCTACCCCATCTCAGATAGTGAATGGGTGTCCCCTCTAGTGTTGGTTCCCAAAAAGAATGGGAAGTGGAGAATCTGTGTGGATTACCGTGAGCTGAACAAAGCTACCAAGAAAGACCATTTCCCTCTACCTTTCATAGATCAAGTGTTGGATGGACTGGCAGGAAAGAAGTTCTTCTCTTTCCTGGATGGGTTTAGCGGGTACAATCAAATCCAAATCAGCCCGGAAGACCAAGATAAGACCACCTTCACTTGTCCTTGGGGTACCTTTGCCTACCGAGTCCTTCCCTTTGGACTATGCAATGCTCCTGCTACCTTTCAGAGAGCTGTCTTGAGCATCTTCTCAGAGGTGGTCCATGATGCAGTAGAAATCTATATGGATGACTTTACTCCTTACGGGGCTAAATTCCAGGCAGCATTGTCCAACTTGGGAAAAGTCCTCACCAAGTGCATCGAGATGAACTTGTCCCTTAGCCCTGAAAAATGTGAATTCCTAATGACTGAAGGGACCGTGCTAGGCCATACCATCTCTTGCCAAGGGTTACAGGTGGATCCCAACAAAATTGCTCTAATCAAGAAGGTTCCACCTCCCCAAAAGGTCAGGAATGTTAGGAGTTTCTTGGGATTAGCGAGATACTACAGGAGATTCATTAAGGACTTCAGCAAGTTAGCCTCACCATTGTTTTGCCTATTGGCAAAAGATGTGGAGTTTAGGTGGACTGACGATTGTCAGAAGAGTTTGAATGAGTTAAAGGACAAGTTGGTGTCAGCACCAATCCTGAGAGGTCCAAACTGGGCCCTACCTTTCCACATCCACACTGATGCCTCGAACAAAGCCATAGGTGCAGCCTTAGGACAAGTTGAGCAAAAGCTTCCATATGCCATTTACTTCGTTAGCAAAAACTTGTCCAAAGCAGAGCTGAATTACACTGTAACCGAGAAAGAGTTCTTAGCTGTAGTCCATGCACTAAACAAGTTCCGTCATTATATCACTGGATATCAAACATTTGTACATACTGACCATGCTGCTATTAGATATTTGATGAATAAACCAGATGTGAACGCTCGTATTATTAGATGGTTACTTTTATTGCAGCAGTTTGATATAACCATTGTTGATAAACCAGGTAGAGAAAATGTTGTTGCTGACTTTCTATCTAGATTGGATTTATCTGCAGATGAAGATGGGACGGTGGATGACCAGATGCCTGATGAGAATCTGTTTGCTATCTCAGTACTCTCTCCATGGTTTGCTGATATAGCAAACTACCTTGTTTCAGCTCAGTTCCCTTCGCACCTCTCTTCAAAAGAGAAGAGCAGAATCATCAGAAAAAGTGCCTCATTTACTTGGATCGGGGGCAACCTGTTCAAGCTTGTCCCCGATCAGATCTTAAGGCATTGTGTAAGGGAGGAGGAAGTCTTTGATATCCTCCTCACTTGTCATCATGGGCCTTGTGGAGGGCATTTTGCAGCGAAGAGAACTGCCTTCAAGATCCTGCAGGCAGGCTACTATTGGCCCACACTTCATCAAGATGTCAGAAGATATGTCAGTCAGTGTGACCAATGCCAAAGAATGGGAAAACCAACCCAAAGGGATGAGATGCCTCTCCAACCTCAAGTGACTCTTGAGCCATTTGAGAAGTGGGGCATGGACTTTGTGGGTCCAATCAATCCCTCTTCGAGGAAAAGATCCTACATCATTGTGTGTACTGACTACTTGACAAAGTGGGCAGAGACCAAAGCAATCAAGGCAGCAACAGAAGAGAAAGTGGCCGAGTTCCTAAGAGAGAACATCTTCTACAAGTTTGGCTACCCAAGAGAGCTGGTCACCGATCAAGGGAGCCAGTTCACCTCCAACCTGGTTGAAGATCTCCTAGCTCATCACAAGATCAAGCATAGGACTTCCAATCCCTATCATCCTCAAGCAAATGGGCAGGTGGAAGTCACCAACAGAGCATTAGAAGGGATCTTGACCAAAGTGGTGAGCAGCAACAGAAAAGATTGGGCAGATCGCCTAGTTGAGGCCACATGGGCCTATAACACCACTTGGAAGACCACCACCGGTTTCACACCATATGAGCTGGTCTATGGGAAGAGAGCTTTGCTGTCCATTGAGTTTGAGTATAACACTTTGAGGATGGTAGCTCAGCTGGACCTAGATCTCAGCCATGCACAACAAGAAAGGCTGCTGCAGCTGAATGGCCTAGATGAGCACCGCATGCAGGCCCTCCTTCACTCAGAAGTGGTTCAACTTCATAGGAAGGTGTGGCATGACCAACATCTCCATGACAAGCAATTTCAGTCGGGAGATTGGGCCTTGTTGTATGACTCCAGGTTCAAAGACTTCAAGGGGAAGTTGAGAACCAGATGGCTGGGACCGTATGTAGTGGAACAATGCCATGACAATGGATCTGTCCTCATTCGAACCATTGATGAGGAAGCCATTCCCATGCTTGTCAATGGGCATCGATTGAAGATCTACAGGAGACCTATCTCAAGACAAGAGTTTATCAAAACTATGGAGAAATCTGTATTGGTCATAGAGAAGGGTTCTGCCTCTGCCTCCGGCACACCCTGAAAGAAGATCTGAAAAAAAAAAAGAAAAAAAAAAGAAAAAAAAAAAAGAAAAAAGAAAAAAAAAAAAAAAAAAAGAGAAAAAAGAAGAAAATAAAGATCCTTGGGTGAAAACCTCTCTGAGGCGCCCAAGGCAGGTAGTAGGGGTGAAAACCTCATTGAGGCGCTCCTATTGCTTTTTCAAAAAAAAAAAAAAAAGGAGAAAAGGTTGAAAAAGATCCTTGAGTGAAAACCTCTCTGAGGCGCTCAGGGCAGGTAGCAAGGGTGAAAACCTCTTTGGGGGCGCCCCTGTTATCTTTTCAAAAAAAAAAAAAAAAAAAAAAAAAAAAGAGAAAAAATAATAAGCACAATGTGAAATTTGCATGCAGATTGCAGGTGTTCTATGGAGGAGAGGAAGCCTCTCAACTCAAGGCCAAAAGTCCTTATCATGCAGCCAGGACACCTCACCAGCTCCTCCTCCAAGAATGCTTATGTTCTTCAAGGTATGTGCACTTTCATTATAAATTGAGTCTCCTACAGGAAGACACAGATTTTCTACAGGAAGGTGCGAGTTTCTACAGGAAGGTGCAAATTTCTACAGGAAGAGCTACCTGTCTACAGGAAGCTCTGTATTTCTACAGGAAACTTCCTGTAGAAGCTCAGAATGGCCCAGAATGCGTTTCATGAGCAGATCTGATGACTACGGGTTGGCGTGGACGCATGCAAGCCTCTTTTGGGCCCATGCACGACGCTGTTACCTTGCTCCACCACCCGTGTCGACATGCGGCCAAGTCCCTGCACCCACAAAGAAAATCGATGACTTCTCGCGGGCAAGCCATTTCCAAAGGTAACAAATGATGAGATCTCATACCATATGCATCAAGAGCGCTGGGATTGTGATCGAAAAGCCAGAACCGCCAGCGTGCAGCATGCACCCAAGGAGAAAGGACTGTGACGAGACCCCTCGCGGGGATCCTGTAACAGTTCAACCTGCTCGAGTGAATACCCTCCACAGCACCACCATCCGAGACGAAACGCGGGCGCATGAAAACAAGACCATCCACTCCAGCGTCAGCAACCTGTAACCATGAGCCTCCGGGTCTGTGTAAGCCGCGTGCAACAGGTAGATCCGTCGTCCAAAAACTGAAAATCGTGTGCAGACGCGCGTAGGTAAGTGTCTCAACCTTCTCTCCATCAAATCGCATGAATATTACTTTGATTTGTTTGCATGGCGTAAGAGTGAATGGTTGAGCAGCCGTATGGCCAGTTGACTGGCCACGTCGGCTAGTTATGGTATAGTCGGATGATCGGGTGGCAGCCACGACAAAGAAAACACGCAGCACGCACGTGAAGATAGTCCCATCAACCGAGAAACGAGTTTAACCGAAAAGGGCGGCGGCAGATCTGTGGGAATGAATGCGGCAACGAGTGAATATGCAGGCGAATGATGGGTGACGTTGCCCAACGGTCCGACGGGGACAGCTCACCCCCCGCGCCACGAGCTACGCCGATTCAAAATCTAATCGGCTAGATTATGCGCATGTATTCATCAACCTCCACTTCAAAACTTGAGTGGCTCTTCTGATTTCCTCGGCACGTTGATACGCCAAGCTTTCGGCTACCAGAACACCGGTGAAGCGCACCTCAACCGCAGTCCAATTGCAGTCCTCCCCGAAGTTTGCATACTGCTCCTACAGGAACAGTTTCTACAGGAAGCAGTCTCTACAGGAACGCAGTCTTCTACAGGAACGCAGGTGTTCACGTAAAAAAAGGTGGCCGAGTAACGAGGTAACCCTGGACTCCTCATGCAATTGCTCATTTAAGGTGGTAGGATTGTCAGTTACTGTCTGGGTAAATGAGAAAGTAGACAAATTGCTGTCTGTGTGCCCATACTGCAATTCTACAGGATTGTTGTGTGGTTAGACTGTGTTGTAAAATTTTGTGGGTTATACGCATTGTTCTGCACTCTGTCACCGAAACTAAACTCTCTTCCACCATCACCACCTCCGGTTAAGAAAATTGTGCCATCATGCCGGGTGGATTTATCAGGCGAGAACCCACAGATTCCACCAAATTAAGGAGAAATCCCGCAGTGGTAGAGCTCTTCACCAGAGCACAATGGATGCCTTTTTGTGATAAGCTGCAGGTCTACGATGATGAAGTAGCCGAGGAATTCTTGCAGGCATTGAAGCCTAAATCCCAGACACTGGCCACAATAAGCTTCAGAGGGCTCAGCCTCCAACTCACCCCAGAGCATATAAGTCGAATCACAGAACTGCCCATGGGTCTGTCGTGGGATAAAGAAGGGCGGAAGCAGAGCCAGCAAGCAAAGAAAGAATTCTTTCCACCTGAGGAAGAATTCTCGGAGGATAAAAACGGGGTAAGAAGAACGAGTTTATCACCACCTTGGAATGAAGTCAGTTTGCAAATCATGAAATATATTACTTGTGAAGGCCGATTCAGCATTGTGTATGCATACCACTTTCGGTTACTCACTGAGTTGAGGCACCGAATTGACCTTCCTGTAGAGCAAAATCTGAGCATCCCTTATTATCTCCTGCAGTCCTTAATGGAGTGTGCTACAAAGCTACGAGAGGGCATACCTGATCAGATAGCCCACCATGGGTTAATAAAATTGCTTGTGGAGGATGCACTGCACTCGTATAAAGTTCCCCTCTCCTGGGAGTCATTTAGGAATCTAACACGAGATGGGGACATTAAAATGTTGATCGAAGATAGTGGCTCCTCCAGCAGTGAAGACAAGTAAGCAGTGGCTGAGGAAAAGAAGGACAAAGAAAAGGGTGGCACACCTATCCTGTCAGCAAGGGAAAAGAGGATGAAGAGCAGAATGGACAAAGCAGAGGTGGCCCACGTTAGCCCAATTACCTCTCTAGCACTCACAAGCAAACAAAAAGATAAAACCCCTGCAGCAAAGCGAGCGAAAGTGAAGACACCCGTCACTACAGGAAAGGAGAAGCAGGCTTCTACACATACGCATGAGAAAAATCCTTCCTTTCTATTTCTAATTTGCCCAGATCGCACAGAGTCGCGGGGCAAAGAGCATACGCAGAAATGAAAGGTTCAGATCCAGTAATAAAAAAAGCTAAATAAACCGAAACCAAAATTAACAGAGAGAAAATAACTGTAAACTGCAAATAAACATAGTATACCTCCAGATCTTAAAAATGACGTAGCTAGGGCTACCGGAAACCTTTTCACGTGAAACGAAAGGGGTTCCTCACTGGAACAGATGCTCCCAACACAATAGAGCAGTCCTATCAGCCTGAAAGTAGTCAGAAACAGTAGATCTGGGAAACGACAGTAGGATGCAGTTCTACCGGCTTCAGATTTGGATCACCAACGGACGCGGCCCTCAAATAGCTCTGATACCATGTAGGAATTTACAGGGTAAGTTCCTCAGACAGAACACCAAAGGACACCGCTCACAACCAGATCACAGATCAATACACCAGTATTTTTGACGTGGTTAAAACCCTCAAAGAGGGAAACAGTCCACGGCTTGAGCCAACGCAACCACTTCAGGCAATTTATTAATAAAAGAATGAAAATTTAAATAAGCTTCTCTCATAGACGGATTACCCTACAAATGACCCTCCATGCGCTTTAAATAGAAATCATGGACCAATCGGGTGTCAAGCCACGGATCAAGTGTCGGTAATACCGAGGAGAGAATGAATGGTTGGATCACTACATATCGTGACCGTCGGATTGTAAGTTACAAAATGTACATAGTAAAGAAACACACTTTACCCAACTCTATACTAGACCAAGTTATACTTAACTATTTCCTATGTGTCGGAATCCTAACATGAACCACTAGGATGATTGAAACCTAAGATGACCTTCTACGCATTTCTTATAGACATGTCCTCTTTGTTTCATCCCCTTGTTGTGACACTAGATGAATGCACTCTAAGATATCTCTGGGCTAGTTTTTAGTAGGGTTACATAGGCTTTGGTGGAGGCTAAACAATAGATTCCTCAAGAGAACAGGCTTTTCTAATTGCCATATAGAAGATATTGAGATGGAACATTTTGTTTTTTGTTGTCTTATATACTACGAGATATAAGGATGGTTATGTTGCCTTTCTAGTGAATATCAGAACCCTCTCTCCATATTTTTTTTGGTGCATGGATCAACAAAGCTTAGAATTTTTCATGAGGAAGGCATTGGTCCTCCCATCTTCAATAGGCCACCACTTTATCGACCATTACTTGGACAACAACATAATTTTATTCAGTGTTCTTAGTAGAAAAAGGCTTCAAGCAACAGAGCCACAATACCCACTAGCGAGTGTAGAAAATTCTTGTGTGTCCTAT
The DNA here is from genome assembly GCA_031772625.1 of Pinus tabuliformis. Lineage (NCBI taxonomy): Eukaryota > Viridiplantae > Streptophyta > Pinopsida > Pinales > Pinaceae > Pinus > Pinus tabuliformis. Next base: position 665,251,865 of record CM062811.1, on the reverse strand, counting down.
AGCCCCACTTGGTTTAGTTTGTTTTACACATCATGTTTAGTGCCCAAATCCCATGGTTAATTGTTGATATAACATGAATATCAAATTCAAAGGAAACATTGTTAGGCTACCATTACTCTTTCACTTATACACAAATTTTTGGACTCTAGTTTTTGGTCAATCTCAGATCTTGGAAAAACCCCAAAGGGGAAATCTAGTTTGATGGAGGATTTTACTTTTATTTTCTTAGAGAATTAATTACAACATTAATTACATCACATAGAGTACTTATCTCTCCCTGTTTCTATCTAGGAAATCGTACCATTGTCCTTAAAACTCATTCACTTTCCAAAAATCACTACTTTGGAATGTGTGCCACTGACAGGCTTTCTCTGCTCAAAAAATCATCACTTTCCTTGAAACCACCACCATAAATTTCATGCCACTAGTAGACCAATGTCCCTTGAAATTCATTCCATTGCTCAAAATTTCCTTCCTTGAAATTTGTGCCACTGACCTACAAATTTCTCCTTGAAATTCATGCTGATAGAATTGCTTTTGTTCCTTGAAAAATGGGTTGTTAGACCAGGATTAAATGTCAGGAAATGTATCCAACCAAACCATCTTTTGAACCTAGAAATATGCATTGGAAACCTCTACCTGCTCCTTCTCATAATTCATGCTTCTCTTCCAGCCTATAATTCGACCTACGAATGGTAGGTGCCTCCTCAATTTGGTGTTGAGGAATATCTCCAAGCTACTATAGGTCTCTCCTTGAGCAAAACTCTGCTATCTCAGCCTCTTATCCTATAATATGGCACTTGCGGCATCATGACAACAATTGTAGGTAGAATTTAAATGCCCAATAGTGGTGTCACATGTAGGGATATCCAAGTAAGCAGTGTTCAAACTATCCCTAAGGTTGGTAGTGTGCAAGAAGCACCCAAAAGTGTGGTGTGAATCTGAGAATGGAGCAACTAGAATGATTTGGATGCTCTCAAAACCATTAGTGGGAATTTCAAAACATTTCATTACTGCTCTGAATCCCATGGGTATGGGTCCCTTGAAATTTGTAAGTAGTTCTTATGTAATCATGGTTGTTAATTTGTAATCCACAATCTACTTGCATTTTTTTGGAAGTATAATAGATATATCCAATTATAAGTTTTATTTTCCTTTGTTTCCTTAATTTAGGCCCTCCAATTGTAAGGATGCTAGTATTAAAATTTAATTAGATATGATAAACTTTATCTTCCATGCAGGCGTGGAATGGTTTCATAATTTACTTTCATACATTATACTTATGGATATATAGGTCAATTTCTATGCTTGGCCATGAGTTCATATGTTAGTGTGTCACTCTCTTAGATCACTTTATAGTGTATCATGTGGATTATGCATTGAGGATGATGTTGCATAGGGGGGCTTGTCTCTACTTCTGGGATGCATTTTCCCCTCCTCAGGTATTGCAAGGGGAAATTCCCTATTTTGAATGAGACATATCTAAGGATGTGTGATCTTATCTAACATTGTCTAAATGTTTCTTTCCTGAAAATGGGATGTTTGGGAGATGTCTTATGATGGTTTTTGGGACTTATCCCAGATCCTCTAGATGGTTCTTTCGAAAAACAGGGAGTTTTGGGAGATATGTTGGGATGGTTTTAGGAAATTTGAATAGACACTATCGAAACTAGTGCCCACTTGGTTCCAATTCTCAAATAAAATTATTCACCAAGTTGTTCTACATTCAAAGCTGGACAAAGGTTATCTATGCATTGCATGCCTAAATACTATGTATTATGTTTTTGTAATGAGGGCTAATTTCCTTCACAATTTTCACTCCCATGTTTGGTGGGTTTGTGTATCCTATATCAACTATTTCTTTTGGGATAGTTATAATTTCTATGTAGACAAGATATTTAAGATCTATTATCTAAGACTTGTTACTTTTATTGAGTTACATTAGATCTATTATATATGGCGGTTACTTTTATTGACTTATATTATAGCACTATGTTCTACAATATTTGTTTTTAAATTTTATATTACGTCAATTTATTTTTTTTAATTATTTTTTGTTGTCCCATTGAAATTTGGGGTTAACTTCTAGCCATCTTTGAAACCCTTCCCCTCTCCCCTATCCCTAAAACACCATGCAAAATAGCCCAAGTTTTTCACAAGTTGTAGGATTTTGTATGCAATGCATTAATTTATTCAAAAATTAGAGAATTGCCCCTTTTTCCCACTTATCATTTGAAATTTAACACCATCTTACTTTCCTCCCTTGATTTTCTCCTTGGGTTCACCATGAAAAATTGCTTTAGTTATTAATTTACTTCACATCTTCCTTACCCCTTTATTTTCCATTCATTCATTTTTTCAAATTTATAAAGTATAATAAAAGGGATATGGAATTGTATCTCAGGTTATATTAAAGTTGCCATAATATTTTTTGAGCTTTCCATTTTCATTTAAGACCTTCAATAAATGGAAGCACACCTCAATACAATATGTAGGATCAAATTTTGAGGCTTTGTGAAAATAAACCAATTATTTATTCTTTATATTTCTTGGAGTTTGATGGATCGGGACAATGTTGGACCATGTTTCTATGATTTTCCATTTAAGGTGTCTGACATTTGTCTCTTTGTTCCCATGCATTCATTTTGCCAAATTTATAAAGGATATGAAAATTGTATCTTAGGTGCTATTATAACTGCCATCTTATTTTTTGAGTTTTCAATTTTCACTTAAGACCTTCAATAAATGGAAGCACATCTCAATACAGTATGTAGGATCAAACTTTGATAATTTGTGAAAATATTCCAACTGTTTATTCTTTATATTTCTTGAATTTTAATGGATTGGGCCATAATGGTGGACCATGTTTTGATGCTTGTCTATTTGTCTATTTGGCCAGTTGTGGTAGAATACTAAAACTACAAGTTGTTATATGGTTTCTAGATAGTTAGCTTAGGATTGAATTTTCTCAATCAAATTACTTAAGATGGTAGTTAGCTTGTTCAACATAAAACTGATTCATATGGTGTTGATGTGATGGGAGATGTTCTGTACCTATTCCTTGAGACAAAGAATACTATCACAATGTCAAGAGACATTGGTGTGTAAAAGAACATTAATCAAGAGCCGCCTAGCAACATTTAGGCATTACTTTAGATGAAGAGTTTCATCTTTCTTATCCTTATGATTTTCACTATGATAAGTAGGTGAGGAAATATATATCTTATTAATGTGATTTCATAAGCATATGTTTGGATGTGAAGGATGTTTCATTGGGGTTCTTGTTTAATTAGAACTAAAAGTTGACTTCTTGAAATCTAGGTAACTTCTATACAATTATGATCTCACTTTAAGTGTAAGATTCTTATTAATACATGCATTTCTTACAACCTTTGTTCACATTTTCTCTTTGATGTTATTGATTTTTACACACTCAATGAGCCAATACCTAAATGGGTAGGACTTGTACTCTCCTTAGGGTACATATATGTCAGCTAATGGGGTTTTAACATTCACCCTCCCCATTGTGATCATGGCAAAGTCCCAGGTCATGGTGATTGCAATATAGAGTTCTCAAAGTAGTTGGTGTGAACCTCATAATCCATGATGAGAACATGGGTGCGTAATAAACACAAAATTATGTTCAAGCTCTAAGTCTCACCAACTCTAAATCAAAATTAATTTGCACTTTTCAAACTTCATGTTGTCAAATATAAATGAGACAATTTGTTTAGTAAATAGTTTTTGTGAAAATTTTGAGTGACATTAGGATTAATTGGTAAACTTTTATAGCAAAAAATTGTGATGCAATGAAAGAACAAATGCATTCCTTGGGATTTTGGTTAATGCATCTTTTCTTTGTAAAGAAGGTTGTTAATATTGAAACAATGTTTCAGGAACCTAGAAATATCAACATTATTTGTTTTCTTGTTTTAAAGTTGTTAGTTTGAAATCATGTGCATTTATCCCTTTGTCATCCTCTTCAAGGTACACTTTAAAATAACAACACTTTTTAGTAACAACAACTTGATGATGCTTAGGAGCACTAGTATTAACAAAATGGTAAGAAGGGTGTCATTTTTCTTGTGTAATCCTTGAGATTTGTTTTTTATTCCTGCCTCACATTTTCCTTACACAAATAAATCAAGTTTCTTAATTTTCGTTAATTTTTCTCATTATGTCATCACTGTCATCTATTTCAATTTTATAGATATGTTTTCTGCACAATTTCCTCTTACACTGTTGTTTTGTATATGCAGATATACATGATTCCTGAGAGTATCTAGAAAGGGGATCTTCATCTTTACCAGGCATTGAATTTTCCTCTTGAGTGGAGAATGGAGAAGGTGCTTCTTAAGAAGTTGCTTGTAGAAACTTTCTTGATCCACTATAATGAAAATTGTTGGCTTTTTAGATTAGATATTAGTTGGTTTGGTGCAATAAAAAATGGAGAGCTGGAAATATAGTACGTTAATTCACCACTTGGCCCTTAAAACATGTAACTTAGTTTGCATGATTATGACTAAGCTTTTTCTTGAAGTTTGAATACTAAATCCTGAAGGTGTTCGTTTCTATGGTGATGTTTTATTTTCTTTCTTTATATAGGTAATCTAGCCACATGGTGAGCACTATTTCCCAACTAAAGAAAACTTGCTCAAGTTTCTAGTAGGGATTCCTATGGTTTTTAATGTTGTGATTATTTCGCTTCATGGTTATTTTGGGTAGGCAAATATTTTCGGAATGCCAGACAAGACATCGGTGAATAGACAATTTTTTTTTTAATTGCAATGTCCATTCCATGATATCCTCTCTTTATTGTTTTATAGTATTTTGAATGTTTCTTTTGATTTTGTTGTATTTTAACTATGAAATTGAAAATACCTGGTATCATGTACATTTAAACAACAATGAAAGCTTGAATATGAAATTAGTATTACACTTTAATTGATTGAAATCCTTTTAGTTGTTTAGTGTTAAAATATTTTCATGACTATTAGAAAAGTTTAATTTCATGTTGTTATTTGAGCACATGTTGTTTATATACTTGACCAAATTCACACGTTAGAGAATGAAACGTTGTTGCGAATAAAATAACAAAGATTAGACATCACACCTCAGACTATTTGTTTCACACATTATCTACAACTTGATCTTTTTAGCATGTAACTTAATTGACATGATTGTGCCTAAGCTTTCCCTGAAGGTTGAATACTAAGTTACTAAGGTGTTCTTTTCTATGATGGAATTTTACTTTCTATGTTTATACAGGTCATCTGGCCACATAGTGGCCATTATCACCCAACTAAAGGAAACTTGTTCGATTTTATTGCTTTTATGGGGAAAGAATGGCTTTAACATTGCTGATGTTGAGGTATATGTCGTATAAATCCTTTATAATCTACTTTACTTTATATTATAGTGTTCATCGTATTTCATGTCTTATAATCTACATTGTATCTTGTTTTGTTTTTAGAGAAGGAACTCAGAATTGATGGTAAGAAGCAGGTTTTGAAGAAAGAAGAGAACAATAACAATGAAGCGACAAATGCAAAAAAAGGGAGAGAAGAGAATCGGGCTAGTGATACCTTTAGAGCCAATATCCCGCATAATACACACACGTAAGACAGATGGTCAAGTCTTCAAAGTTGGTGACTTCACCTGCAATGCCTTGGCAACACAATGATAATGTTTTGAAGTGATGAAACAATATTTCATGTGTAAATTGTAGTCCAACAAATATTAAGTTGGAAAATTAGACTGTAATACTTGACATTTCATATAATATAATTTTTGTGGTTGGAATTATTTATAGTTGCACTTGATATTGTTTAATATTATAATTAACATATGTAACTTTGTATGATAGTGTATGACATTTTTTTAATTTAGTCACAGTCATATTAATTAATTTATGTTGATTAATAATGAAGACATAAAATCAATCTAAAATTACTAAATTAGTAGTTTATACTGATTAATGATAAACATAATTAAAATTAATATATAACTAAATTAGTCGTTTACAATGATTATTAATGAAAGTAAATGAAATGAATATAAACTACTAAATTAGTTGTTTATATAATGAATATGAAACTGCTAAGAAAAGATAAATGGCTGATGCAAATGATAAATTTGTTATTATAAATGATGACTATATTTTTCATATACACGACTATTAGTCGCTAATTTGGAGTATCTTATAACACGACCGAAATTTAGTAATATTTCTTTGGTCACTAACTAGTTTCAAGTGATGACTAAATTTTGCATATATATGACTATTAGTAGCTAATTTACAGCATCTTATAACACGACAAAAAATTAGTCATATTTCTTTGGTCATTAATTGGTTTCAAATGATGACTAAAATTTGCATATATATGACTATTAGTAGCTAATTTATAGTATCGTATAACACGACCAACATTTTGGTCATATTTCTTTGGTCATTAATTGGTTTTCTAAGGTGATCATATAGTAATATATTTTATCGTATATTTGGTCATTAATTTTGGAAATTAATGACCAAACTTATGACTAAATATACTACTAGATGATAAAATTGATACAACCAATCAATGACTAAGCTAAGAATGACTAAAAGTTGGTCGTCTTATAAGTTACTGAAAATTAGCTACTATTGGTCACCGACTGAAAAATGGTTCTATTATATGAAAAATTTAGTTATTTTTAGTAACCAATTAGCCATTTTGTATTATTGAACAACGCGACAAGAGGAACATGCAAATGCAGAGAGAAAAACATAGGATGGAGGAAACAGTGAAGGAGTTGCATGAGTTGAAGGAGAAATTTCGGAAGGAACAAGAGTTGCACAAACAAGGGAAGGAAGCACAGCGAGAACAGGTACAACAGGGGGCACGACATGTATAGACAGATGAAACAATGCCTATATAGGTAGTAGACTCATCCGAACAGCTGGCACCAAGCAGGCAGGGTGAGCAGTCTCAGGAGCAGGACTTCGCTCAAGAGATTGAACAAGCACTTCAGTAGATGGATATAGATATGGAGAAACAAGAGTTAGAGAAAGACATCGACCTCATGCCTTACCACTAAGAGGTCGAACTACCAGCTTCACGAGATCCTGAAGTCGAGTAAGTCCCAAGCAACCAAGGAGATACTAAGATCCTTGGAGACAATCCAAAAGAAGAGATGCACAACATATCATTTGACAAGTCACAACATAGAGTTGTGCAATCTCGCAAAGTGTCTACTCTGAATGACAACACATCTCCTGCGTAGTTTGATGAACGAGTGATCATGTCTGACATGTGCAAGCATCCAATAGAATTGGCCAATGCTACCAGAGCATATGCCGAACCCACTAGCTCAAGTGCTCATTTCCTAATAACAGAGAAGGAGCGAATGTCTAAGGAGTTACAGATGGCCAAGCAGGGAGGAGAACTGGTTACAACATCCGCTCGAGCAAGAGTTGAAGAAGGAAATACTAGATGAAGTATTGTCCCTTGAGACAGTCATGTAGGTGTTGTATTCCAAGTTTGGTACCATGCATAAGGCAATTGTCCATCTCAACGGTTGGCAACAATGATGTGCTAGGAGAGCATGTATCTTGTCAAACGTGCATACTATTGTTGAATACATGAAAAAATGGAGAATGAGATACAAGGGAGCCCCATTACACTTTCCCAAGATGATGAAGCACAGAGTGATAGAGCTTAAGGCACGTATCTGAAGTAAGATCCACAACTATGAAGATCTCCTCAACTCATCACTAGTTTGTAGGCTTCCCATGCACATGTATTCAAGAGTATGGATATTGTTGTGCATGCACATGTGATCCCATCTAATGGGACACTCACTGAAGTAAAGAAAAAGGCACAAGTTTGACTGGATCTTGACTCATACTTTGACAAGTTGATGCACAAAGCCACCAGTGCAAACTTGGTGATCATTGCAGACATCATGCAACAATATGTCACTGGTCCAGCTGCACTCAAGAAAATGATGCACATGTTATCAGATGAGTTGGATAGAAGCCCAAGTAGTGTAGCTGGATGCGATGGAGGAAAGATTTAGTTTCCAGAAACATGTCACCACATAGTACACAGACACCATCATAGACAACCAATCTTGGCATCAGTTCGCCACTGTCAACCACCATGAGGATGTCAAAGAGTTGGTCTTCCCTTAGTTGTCCGAGTCATAGTGATGTCTTACATGGCTTTCTCAAGACTATTTTGTCTCACATGGTTACATGTGCAGATTGTATGCAATGTCTTGTCAAGTGGAAGTTCAAGTGTCGATAGTTGGATGAAACAGTGATGGAGTAGATGAAGAGTCATGAGGGTAGATGAATAGTCACAAAGGGGAATGTCAAGGGCCACCCTACACTTTGTTATATATAGTCCCTCATAACTCATTGCAAAGGCTTTTGGTCAGCCAAGCTTCCAATAGGAGTATCTTAGAGAAATCTTGGAGAGTATTGTAACGAAACTTGGCGTTTCCACTGTGCAGAGCTAGTATATCTCTTTGGAGGAGCAAGCGAGAGTGACTGTAACGTTCCACTGTTGGAACTATTCATTGGTCATGGTTGTATTGTATGACTAGAACTTTCACTTCTTAATATAACAGAGCCAACACGTTTCATGCATATGTCTTATTATATTTCAGCTATCTTGTTTACTCTAAATGATATATGTATATGTTTTCTTACGCGTGCATGTATGGATTTCATATATAAGTATGTATGAATCTTACTAAAATGTGTTGTTGGTTTAACCATCACTTTGGAATGCTAGCTTACTTGCCTTCTATTTTATGATGCATCTTGGATCGTGTGTTCCCTTCTTAACTCCATGCTTTCACAGGTTTCCAAGGGGCACACTCACATCACCCTCCGTATGTTAGAACTGCTCATGCACCTTCCTTGACTTGCTGCATATGTCACACCCTTGCTACCAACAAGGACATTTTACTTGCCTCTATGCGCAACTACAGTCAAGACAATACCGTACGACCCATTGCTGAGACTCCTACAATAAATGATCTGAGGTCTAGTTGGGACTTTTTACCAAGGATATCCCCTGACATGTTGGCGGGTCCAGCACCGTCAACATAACTAGACTAAGATACGCCAAGTAAGAACAATCAACCTATGGAATGCCTCATGTTTTTAAAAAACATATATCAATGATTTATAATCAAATAGTGTATCCCATGTTCAAATTCAACTCTTTTATCACAATATCATCTCTTTTATGTTGCTTCCTAAGTTGTGTTAGGCAATACCACTTATATATATAACGTTGGTACATGTGGAAGATTATTTTGTTCACATCAATCAATTCATTTATCCTTGTATATGTTGAGAAATAAATCCTTGTGTATATGTTCACGGCTATGATATTCCCTAAGATGGATCCACTATATATTTTTTGTGTCCAGGCTTGCTACTCTACTATATATGCATGGATCCACTATGCATTCATTATTCTAGCCATGAACACCTTTTTTTATATACTTTATGGATCCATAGTGTACTTGGTTTGGTGTCCATGATTTTCTATGGTTGAGAATAACTATCCATTAACTTGGTTTCTTTTTACATGTGGCATTTGGATCTGCTGTATGGTGAACACTTCTTGGGACCACTTGGTAGTGTCCTCATTTATTTTCTATAATATATTTTAGCCATTAAACTCCATTCTAAATTGACACATTAGGTAGCATATATTATAGCATCATTTTCCATTATTGCATGTTATGGATTGATTTCATAATCCCATTAGGTTTATAGAAATTAATCCTCCCATGAACTCTTTCAGAAGAAGAAAAAAAATGGTTCATATACGTTTTGGGTGCAGGTTTTGTGCATGTTTTGGACACCTTTCCCCCCCATCCTTGACCATTTCACCTCTGAACCTATGGACTTTACATCATAATTACCTTTTTTTCCCGGTTATAAGAATCCATTTTTGTTATGACATATTATTCTTCAATTTTTCTTAAATATGAATGAGGTGATATCATTTTGATGGCTAACCGAGGAAATTTTGGAAAAAGCATTCTCTGGCCCTGTTTCTTTCAGGTGATGTTCCAAAGTCCATGGCCAAAGGATGAACAACACTGTGATAATTCACAAAGGGGTTTTGAGTACTTGTTTCAAACCATTGTTGTTACACTCTGAATTGCTGCTACACCTCAAGCCTTGTTGTTACACCTCGAATTGTTGTTACACCACGGGATGTTGACTACATCGCACATATCTAGGATTGTGGGTACTATTCCAAAAGACAATTTTCATAAAGATTGCATTATCTATGGGTGGTTAAGGAATCAAGGCAGTTGTGATTTTGAGAAATCATGTAACAGTAATAGGCCTTGTATTTAGAACTTGTTGTAATGATTTCTATTCTCTCTTGATATTGATCAACATGAGTATTGTGAGATTTTCATGACTAGTATGTTTTTTATTTTGGGCATGTAAATATTATAAAGGGGACTCAGTTCCACATAAATAGGGTCGGACGGACAATATCATCATTTTTATTTTGTAATTCATAACCATTTTAACACAAAGAATAACATTGTTGGTGCTTTTACGAACGTGGTGTTGAGACTTTACTAATTTGTATTTCATCCCTGCGCCCTGCTAAGGAGGAAGGGCCCTCCTCTTTAGAAGGGATTTCAGCAGTAGCAGTAGCATAATGATAGATTAATTATTGCTCCTTTCAGTAAGTGTGAAGTTACTTCTATCGTCATGTAATTTGTAGAATGGGTTTATTTATGTTTCCAGATTTCTGATATGCCGTCACACATGATTGATTTGAACATAATATTCAGCCAACCAAATTAGTTAGTGATGTGGTGTGTGGCATTCCTTTTCCTTGGTAACATGAACTATGGTTTCATTTTTGTAGAATGTCTTTGATTTCTGCATGAGTTTTAATTTCTGCAATTAAATTCAGCGACATTTGTTTCTATCTTTTATTTTTACTCTTGGCCGAAGTGTATCAACACAGATAGTGCATACTCCTTTGAAATAAACAAACCTACCCTGGGTTGACAATTAATGGTTGCGATTCATTCATATTAACAGTGATTAAATCAACTCAACATTTTCGACCCATTTTCGGGGAATGAGTCGATGATTAAATCAACCAAGTGTGTTTTGTTAACAAAGTGTTTTTAGTGCACAAGTGTTGGGCGGTAAGACGAGAGGTAAGAACATGCGCATAACTCTAATATACCTGGGCAAGCTCACCGCTATGGTCACAAGAACACTTAGGTTGTGTGAATTTCTTGATTCTTTATATGTGTTCTTAGATTTACAGGTGATGGGCAGTAAGATGAGAGGTAAGAACCTGTGCATCACTCTAATATACCTGAGTGGGCTCACCACTGTATAAGCTAAGACACTTATGGCTTGAATAAATACACATAGGGTCCATGTGTAAAGTGTAGGAAATAATAGAAATCCAAAAGTACAACCACTCTAATAAATCACAGGAAATGCGAGTCATAAAAGAAATAATAAGAGCACAGATTTGGGGAGGAAAAAAATTATTCATTAGTTGATCTCAAAAGCAGAAAAAGCACAGTCAAATTCTCAGAGTGGCGTAATAAAAACAGGGCCACAAAAAGTTGTTACTCCCATAATAAGAACAAAAGCATCTGGTTCCTCTATCTCCGAACTGTATCATCCTAAAACCTGTGTAACCATTCCTAAAACTAAGTATCCAAATCAGGAGTAATAATAGAAGGCTAGTGATTAGGACCTTAGGGTTGAGGGTCAAGGGGAAACCAGTGGGGAACACCAAGATATTGAGATGGAAAAGAATTCATTGACTTATCAATATCCCAATTCAGGAAGCGACGTAAAACATCTAGCCCCGAAGTAGGATGAGATATCAACTAACAAATCTTCACCCACAAGACAGTCACCAAAATATTCTGAAGAAGACTCATCACAGCAAGGATCAGGAGGATCAACAATGGGTGACAACAATAAAAACACACTAAAATAGATGCCACCATTACCACCTTTGAGTTTCTAATAGGGTATACCAAGGCGAGGCTCACATGAAAAAAATTCCTTTGTCATCTCTCCCATCTTTTCATGGAATGACTGTAGAAGACCTTGACACCTTCTTGTTTGAATTTGATGTCTTGTGTAGGAGCTATGATTATATTTTAGATGCTGAAATTATTCCCTGCTACTCTAAAAGGAGTAGCATTGAGATGGTTCATGATATTAGGCTCTGCTACTATTCGGACGTGGAGTGACATGAAAGAGACATTCCTATCTAAGTAGCAGGATTATTGTAGAACCAGGGATTTGAGGGAGGAAATATTTAGGATGACACAAAAGGAGGAAGAATTCTTGGAGGACTATGTGGAACAATTCCATTACAATTTACAGGGATCTAAACACAATGACTTAGATAAAGAAATCTTGAGGACCATATTTGTAAGGGGAATGAGAGATGACTACCTTGATACCCTGAATCTACTAGCAAAGTGGGACATGTCTTAGGAATCATTTGCTGAGATAATAAAGACTTGTTTGAGATGCTATAGAGGATTGTCAAAGGGGAGAAGCATGGTACGAGATTCCTCTGCCCAGATACAAAAATCTTCAAACAGTGGTGTGACTAGGGCGGAAATTGGAAACTTGTTCGAGAATCTTAAAACCGATCTTCTCAGTACCCTGTCTACTCAAATAACGATGACACAAGTGAAGAAAGAACAGGATGAGGCTAATGCAACTTTAGCCATGTTCTACCTGATATGAAAAGACAAGCATTCCTGGAAGGAATGTAGGTTGGACAACATCGGCATGTGCAACATTTGTGATCTAGATAATTCCACAAATCATTGCCTAGAGCTTCCCATATTGAAAGTCATGCATAAGGAATCAAGCGAGGAGGTTTAATCTTCCTACTTCATTGGATCCAGGAAACCATGTTAACCTTGACCCCCATGTATTCCTTAAGACTTCTCTTCTTTCAAACCATGGAATAATACATATAATGTTCAACAATTTCCATGGCAATACTCTGCCTCTCCTCTGGCACAATATCCTTCACCTGGGAATCAGTGGTCTCCCTCATCACCTTTCCAATGCCCTCCATTACAACCATATCCTTGGAATCAAAATTGGAGAGGAAATTACCTAGGTCCAGTTCCCCATATAATACCAGTACAATAGTAGTTGTAGCTACCACCTCTTCAAACACCTATTGCTACACCTTCTATACGATGCCAATTACCTATGAAACCTATCCCTAACCTGAATAATAAGGCAATTAGGAAAATTGAACCTTCGACTAACTTTAAAAATTATTGTATCTCCTGTCAGGTATAACGAAATCCATCTTCAGTCAGGGAAAGTGGTTAACCCAAATCTCTCCCTTGTTATAACCGAAGAAGAATGTGAGTCACCCAGGGGATTCTACATATGTTGAAGTTGTTGTCACACATGTAATAGCTAATTCGGAAAGGACTGTTTCACTTGTAACAACCAGTTTGAGTAAAACTGATACACCTGTAACAACCAATTTGACTATAACAACTAAAGACCTTCCATATCCTTGAAGGCTAGCAGAAACTAGTTTGAATTCACACCTAGAATCGGATTTTCTCAACGAGTTGAGAAACTTACACATATATATTCCTCTATTATAGGCTATCAGAGATGTTCCTGTTTATGCAAAAACAGTAAGGGATTTGTTTTTTAAAAAACCTGGAAGGAAGCGTAAGGACCCTGCTACTATTCATGTGATGAGAAAGTTGTCTGAGTTGATGATTGATCAACCTCTTTTTACCAAATACAATGATCCAGGGAATCCTACTGTCAATATTTACATCAATGACAAGACCATTACCAATACATTGATTGATTTAGGGACAACCATTAATGTAATGACGAAAGAGCTCTTCATCACCTTAGGGTTACACGGACTAAGACACACACCTACGGTGTTGGAATTAGTAGATAGGTCTCGTGTCAAACCTGAGGGGATGTTAGAAGACATAGTGATTACAGTAGATTCTTGGTGATATCATGTTGACTTCCTTATTTTACAAACTAAATCAAACTTGGGGGGGCATCCTTTAATCTTATGGAGGTATTGGCTAGCCACTGCAGATGCATTCTTAGGATGCAGGTTTGGATATATGATGATTTCTAATCATTAGGCCACCAAGAATATTAGCATTTATCCCCCAATGAAACTAGATATGGATTCGGGAAACCCCTTGTGGTATGAATTTGAACTTGAGTTAGATCACTCATAGCCACTTCTCACCCTTGGGAAGGCACAATATTTAAAGAATGAAACGAAAGATGATATCATAAGTGGTTTGATTAGTAATTCACTTTCTGTTACTTTCATTGAAGACTCGGGGGAGGAAGATGCTGTAGAAAATTCGAGCCTTGAACAAATGAAGACCGCTCCAAGTATTAACAATAGTCTTATTGAAATAGAACTATGATAATATCTTAATTTCAATCCAAACTTGACTATTGAGCGAAACATATTGTTGTTACCACTGTTACAGAAATACAAAAAGGCATTTGCATGGGATTGTACAGGTAAGAAGGGTAACCATCCCAGCCTATGCACTCACCGCATCTATTTGAAGGATGGTTGAAATCGAGTGAGACAATCACAATGACACATGAAGCTTGCATTAAAGGAGGTAGTAAAAAAGAATTTCATAAACTCTTGAATGCCAACTACATTTATCCCATATACGATAGTCAATGGATATCTCCGGCAAGGAAAATTTCAAGGATGGAAAATTTTCTTAAAGTTTAAAACATTGGCGAATCTCACTAATCCCTAATATGCAAACTATAAAATGTTTATTGATATATTTGTAAAATTATTCAAATTTATAATGATTTTATATATAGTATCTATAAAATGTTGGAGATTTTTAAGGTAAAATAATTTTATATTCTAAAATTTGGGCGAATCATCTTTTATAAAAATTAGAAATTGGCAAATATTTTTTGTGGAAAAATCATGGAAAATTAGCCCACTGGGCGAACATTAGCCCCTAAAATTTTCCATGAGATTCTTCGCTTATCATTGTCACCAAAAAGAATGGCAAGTGGAGGGTCTGTGTGGATTATAGAGAAGTTAACAAAGCAACTCAAAAGGACCATTTCCCCTTGCCATTTATAGACCAGGTCCTTGATACTCTGTCTAGAAAGAAAATTTTCTCATTCTTAGATGGGTTTAGTGGGTACAACCAAATATAGATTGCATCGGAAGACCAAGATGAAATTAACTTTACTTTCCCTTGGGGAACTCTCGCATACAGGGTTCTTCCTTTTGGACTCTGTAACACACCAAAAACTTTCCAAAGAGAGATATTGTGAATTTTCTTGGATCTGTTGAATGACTATCTAGAAATTTTCATGGATGACTTTACACCCTACGGGGATGCCTTCCAAACAACATTAGTTAATTTGGAAAAAGTATTAGAACAATGTGAACATACTAATGTTGCTTTGAGTACAGAGAAATTCCACATGATGATGAATGAAGGGATCGTGCTAGGAAATCTTATTTCAGCCGATGGGATTAAAGTGGACCCTGCTAAGATAGAGGTAATCTTGAAAATCCTAATCCCCAAGACATAGAAAGAGGTACATAGTTTCTTGGGTCATGCAAGGTACTATAGGAGGTTTATAGAAAAAATTTCAAAGATTGGATCTCCTTTATTTTCTTTACTTATGAAATATGCAGAGTTTTTATGGACATGGAAAATGCGAGAAGGCCTTTGTGAAATTAAAAGACTGTGTATTAGTATCTCCTATTTTGCGGGGTCTGAACTAGAATTTGTCGTTCCATATAGCTACGGACACATATGATACTATTGTGGGAGCTATTTTGGGCCAGCTAGAGTATAGGAAACCATATTCCATTTATTATATAAGAAAAAATTGACTCCAGCTGAACTCATTTACACAGTGACTGAGAAGGAATTCCTTGCAGTAGTTCATGCCATCAACAAATTTCGACACTACATCACAGGATATCAAGTGTTTGTACACACTGACCACTCTACCATTAATTTTTTGATGAACAAACCAGCAACTAATGTTAGGATTAAACGATGGTTATTGCTGTTACAGGAATTTGATATAACTATCCTAGATAAACCTAGGAAAGATAATGTGGCGGCTGACTTTTTTCTAAGCTAAATTTTGGTAGTGAAAGCATGCCTATTGAATTTTTTTTTCCAAATGAATATCTTTTCTCTATTTCAGTTCACTCACCATGGTATACATACATAGCTAATTATCTTGCAGCGGGAAAAATTCCCCAACACCTATCCTATAGGGAAAAGAAAAGGATTGTTCAGGAAAGTGCTAGATACTCATGGATAGAAGGAAATATCTATCACATTGGGTCGGATAATCATATCAGACGTTGTGTAAGGGAGGAAGAAATTTTTTATATCCTTCAAGCTTGTCATGAGGAACCTTACGGAGGACACTTTGCAAATAAGAGAACATGATACAAGGTGCTCTCAATAGGGTACTACTGGCCCACAATATTCCAGGATGCTAAGAACTTTGTGAAGCGATGTGACAGCTGCTAGAGAATGGGTCAACCACTCCAATCACACGAGATGTTGTTGCAACCTCAAATAGCCTTAGAACCATTTGAGAAATGGGCCCTATATTTTGTAGGAAAAAATTAACCTATCATCTCAGCAAAAATCATACATTTTGGTCTGCACAGTCTATGTCACAAAATGGGTTGAGGTGAAAGCATTAACCAGAGCTACAGAGTAGGATGTTTCAGACTTCTTGTTTGAAGACATTTTTGTTTGCTTTGGAGTACCCAGAGAAATAGTGACAGATGGAGGATCCCAGTTTACATCTCATTTGATTTAGAACCTGGTTGAGAAATACAAAATCTGTCATAGAATCACTTTGCCTTATCATCCACAATCGAATGCAAGGATAATTTTAGGGGCGAATGTTCGCCCTTTGGCGAAATTAAGGGGTTTTAAATTTTTAGTGGGCGAATATTTTGTATCATAGTACATTTTTACAAATCACCTCAAATAGCCCACCTTATTTTAAGGGAGAGGTTAAAAAAGGTAAATTTAGCCCTTGAAATTAGGACTTACAACCTTCCATTCACCCATTTTCAAGAATAGGTTTTATTTAAGTGAATCCATTCGCCCATTTTCAAGAATTGGTTTTATTTAAGTGAATCCTATGGGCCAAATACCATATTTATAAAAGAGGTATGGTAAATTAATAAAAATATAAACAAATGAGAGGTATGGTAAATAAATAAAACATTTTTTATATTTACTCCATAAGTCACCTTATATACATGTAAGGGTGTAAAAAAATAAAAATATAAGTAAAGTGGAGGTATGGTAAATAAATAAAACGTCTTTTTATACTTACTCAAAAGGTATGGTAAATAAATAAAAATATAAATAAACTAGACGTATCGTAAATAAATAAAACCTCTTTTTATATTTAGTCCATAACCCTCATTCTATTTATGAAGGCTCAAGAAAGAGGTTTTATTTAAGTGAATCCTATGGGCCAAATACCATATTTGTAAAAGAGGTATGGTAAATTAATAAAAATATAAATAAACGAGAGGTATGGTAAACAAATAAAATATTTTTTTATATTTACTCCATAAGTCACCTTATATTTACGAACACTCAAAAAATGGGTTATATTTAGGTGAAACCTATGGCCAAAATACTATGGGACAAATACCATGGACTAGATTGTTATTAATACCATGCAAAAAACCATTATTAACCCTAATAGTAGAATTAATAAAAATAAAAATGGCACATGGTATTGACCCATGGTATTCACCAAAATGGCACATGGTATTGGCCCATGGTATTCACCTGGAATGTAGCCTATTTAAATGGGGGAATTAAACCAGCATGTAGAGATTCACTAGGACTTTACAAAGTTTTATTATTTAGTGAAAGACTCGCCAAGATCTTACAAGATTTTATAATTGAGCAAAATATTCGCCATGCCTGGTGAGAGATTCGCCAAAAAATTATATATACATATTATATTATTGATAAAATCACCTTCCATTTTTCATATATACCATGGAGATTCGCCCATTTATTATATTTATAAATTTAGGGGGGGTTCTTAAAATTTTCCCTGATCGAATGGCCAAGTAGAAAGCACCAACAAGGTTACTAAGGGCATTCTTACTAATATCGTAGCTAGTCATCAAAGAAATTGGGCTGATAAACTTCCAGAAGCATTGTGGGCATACCAAAATACATGGAGGAATACTCTAGGGTTCTCACCATACGAATTAGTGTATGGGAAAAACCTCTATTTCCTATAGAATTTGAAATTAATACATTAAGAACAATACTACAAGTAAATTTGGATCTAGCAAAAGCACAAAAACAACGGTTGAATCAGCTTAATGAACTAGATGAGAAATGGTTAGCTGCCATTCAACAAACAGACATTGTCCAGCAGCAAAGAGCTAAGTGGCATGATAAATTCATTAAAAAGAAGAAATTTCAAAAAAGAGATTGGGCTCTACTATATGATTCAAGATTTAATCATTTTAAAGGGAATCTCTACACTAGGTGGCTAGGTATTTATGAAATTGACACAACCTTCAATAATGGGACTATAAATTTAGTAACCATTGACAGTGTTAGGACACTATTGTTTTCTAACGGGAACCTTCTTCGACTATATCACAAGCCTGCTTCAAAGGAATCATTCATCAACACTGTCATGGATTCTAACCTTTAGAATACAAAGGTAGGGGATAATTCCCCTATGCTGCCAATTTCTTAATTCTCTAATAAGTGTAATAGCCGAAAACCAACTTCTATTGGCAACTGCTACACCCAAATATATATATATATATATATATATATATATATATATATATATATATATATATATATATATATATATATATATATATATATATATTATATATATATATATATAGAGAGAGAGAGAGAGAGAGAGAGAGAGAGAGAGAGAGAGAGAGAGAGAGAGAGAGAGAGAGAGAGAGAGAGAGAGAGAAATAAAAACATATAAATAAAAATATGACTGTGAAAACCTATTCTAGGGCACAGAAAGACCAATTGTGATAGCTGAAAATCACTATGTGGCAATTGTTGCACATTTATTTTTCCTCTGTAACATCATTATGTAACTCATGCATATTCTATTTTTATGTTGTTATAAGTTATATTAGAATATTTTTGTAATAAGAAGTCACATCAGTGAAATCATCAGCCACAATATAGAAAAGAGAGAGTATTCATCAGTGCTATTCCATGGGAGCAATTCATACAACTAGCACATCATTATTGGAATTAATTATATCAATGATCCTTATTACCTGTCCTTTCTTTCCAAATCATGTCAGGTACGCCATTCAAAGGTATATCACTTCTGCCCTATGTTTAAAAATCATGGCAATTAATATGGTATCTCTTTAGACAGCAGAGGACATATGTCACATTAAACTCAGGGGAGAGGACAAATCATTTCATAATCTATGATCTCGAATTTAAAGCTGGTAATCATTATTAAAACTTTGTCATGATTATTGCTTTATTTCGATCATGCCAAGAGTTAAAACACCTTTAACGCGAGATATCCATGATCCAGACCAATAATTAAACCATACCATGTGTACTACGATCCTTCCTAACCCGAAATCCTCATTTTATTTCCTATTTCATCACCCTAACACTAACCTTAGTGAAGCATTGCACCTTCATTCCAAAATTCTCAAAGCAACAAAAGAATACAAAGTGCTGGGATAGAGAAGGGAGGAGCAGCAGTCTGACAAGAGCCCAATTCGACTGAAGCATTGGAGAATTTCCCTGAGGCATGCCAGGTCTTTAAGGAAGCGGGCTGGTTTGAATTTTTCAAATGGCTCAAGGGATCAGAGGAGTTGATGGCCATGGAATTCGCTTGGAACCTATAGAGAAACTAGACAGAAGTTTGGGGGTTAAAGCTAGAAGTGACAAAAGGAGTGATTTTCCATGTGACATCACTATGAACTGTGGGGAAACGATGGTTCAGTAGAAAAATCAATGATCCCTCTCTTAAGGCAGAATTCCTTCAAGGAGAGGAATAATTGGAGAAGAAGGGTAGGGGAATTGACAGATCACCACTCCCTCAGCCGTGGCGAGATGTTTCCCTGTATATTATAAAGTACATTACTTGCAAAGGAAGGGAAATGATCATGCTTAACTACCATTTTGCACTACTAAATCACCTGTGGCATAGGCAACTGGTTAACCTTCCATATTTCTTGTTATATAACATCAGGCACATGTCTGCGACTGTAAAAACTGCTGCACACCCAGAAACTTATGTCACCAATCACGGTCTTATTAAATTGATCATACTAAATGCATTTGAATGACAAGGCAGAAGCTGGGAAGAATTCATTGGTAGAAAGACAAGGACCTCCCGCAAGAAGCGAACTGAAATCCCTGACACCCCAAAGGAAGTAGAGGAGACTGGAGAACGAGGCCAATCTTTGAAGGGTAGGATCTAGAAAAGATCCTTGAAGAAGACGATAGATCGCAGGATACTGAAGAAAAGGGTAAAAGTCAGTTCATGACCAGAACCTTCATGTTCATCCAGCAAAGAACTAAGCAAGGACAAAAGGAAGCAAAAATAAGGGGAACAACACTATCCGAAAGAAGACCCTCTGCCAAGTAATGACGAGAATCAGTTTTTGCTGCTTAAAATAAAAAATTTAGAAGAAGAAAATGAAAAATTAAGGCAACAATTAGAAGGAAGTAGAGAAGAAGCAAGGGTCCCATGCATAGATACCCTAGCAAAAGCAGTGGACAAAATGAGGTCGGATTCTGCACGAGGTCCTGTGTGTGTGGCATGTAGCATAAACCTAGTAGAAATTAGATATAAAGTTTGTGTTGCGAGCACCATCTCAATGGAAACTCAGGCCAAACCTTGGGAAGTTATTACACAAGAACTCGTTGACGACGCTACTGATACACAATAACTGGTAGCTAAAACGAAGCATCCCATGGGTAGCAACTTGAGAGCTAATACACAAGAACTTGCTGACAACACTGCTGTTACACAATAACTAGCAGTAGGGGTAGAAGCTACCCAGAGACGAAAAGAAGAGGCTACTGCATAAGAACCCATTAATGATGGTGTCGTTACAAAAGAACCAGCAGCTGAAATAGATCAGCTTAATCCTCGGGATGCTGTTACACCCCCAAGTGATATTGCATGTGAAGTAACACAGGGTCCTGAATCAGGATGATGTTCGAAGAAAATTTTATTGATATCAGAGTTGCAAAAGTGGAAACAACAGGTACTCTTGTTGCAGGAAGGAGTGATCTCACTGGTAGCACACCATAAATTAGTAAACTCGCTCAAGGAGAAATGGGCTGAGAAGGAATAGGTAGAAAAATGGGAAAGATGGGGAAGAAGAGGCAACTATGAAGAATACATAAGAGTAGCTGTAGCTGTTGTAGTAGCAGGTTTGGGATTTAACAAATGATAAACATAAGCGACATGAACTCACCCTAAAGTTGTTAGGGTGTAAAAGACCCTCTCCGTCCTACCTAGTTTTTTGTGGGAATGACTTTTCTTATTTGATTTGAACGCGGTCTATGAAAATATACAGTATTTTGGTAATTCTACCCAAACCTTTTTGGATGTTTTTCATGCCTGTGATTTCCATGATCAAAGCTTTCTTTGCGACCTTTTCCTCCATAATATATATTGTGAGCATACTAGTGAACACATGGTTGCATGTGTTCTTTCTTACATGGGCGATTTGTAGGTGCACGCTTTTATTTTTTTTACGAAAAATTAGATAGAATGGCACATGGCCATGAAGTTAGTGAACGTGACTGAAGAGAAGGCAACATTAATGATCCAAGCTGAATCGGGTATGGCAGCAGAATTACGACGACTTTTAGGAATTTTTTTAGTGTTTCGGATGTCAAGGAATAGGCAACCATGTACAGGCTCAGAAGAATTGTGAAGCTCTGCCAAAACCATTTTGTGCAAATGAAGATCCATGCACTAACAGGGTGCCATAAATGCACAAAGGTTAGTAGTGCATGACTATAGGAGAGTGACACATTTGGTTTTCAAAATTTCATGGTTGTCGTCGTACGAGTCCGAGAGTATGATCTATTGGGTGACTTTTGGATAGGACTCAGGTTTAATTATCCTATGATGACTACGAGTGGAGGACTACCAACCTCAATATCAACTGTGTGATTATGAGGAGGAATATTGGCCACATCAGCTGATGGCCACTCAAGGCTACAAATATATTGAGGGGGACATCGCTAACGTCTATAATCTGACAAAACTGCATATGAAGTATAGCAACAGGCTCTGAAGTATTTTTCATGTGGACATGCAATTTCTTCAGCTTGGGGGAGATGTTGGGTGCAGGTTTTGTGCATGTCTTGGACACCTTCCCCCCCATCCTTGACTATTTCACCTCTGAACCTGTGGACTTTATATCATAATTACCTTATTTTCTTAGTTATGAGAATCCATTTTTGTTATGACATATTATTTTTCCATTTTTGTTAAATATGAATGAGGTGATATCTTTTTAATGGCTAATTGAGGCAAATATGGAAAAAGAGTTCTCTGGCTCTATTTCTTGTAGATGATGTTCCAAAGTCCAGGACCAAAGGATGAATATTAGTGTGATAATTCACAAAGGCATTTTGAGTACTTATTGTTTCAAACAATTGTTGTTACACCCCAAATTGCTGCTACACCTTGAATCACTGTTACACCACGAGATGTTGACTACATCAGACCTATCTAGGACCGTGGGTACTATTCCACATGACAACTATCGTAAAGATTGTATTATCTATGGGTGGTTAAGGAATCAAGGCAGTTGTGATTTTGAGAAATGATGTAACAGTAATAGGCCTTGTATTTCTAACATGTTGTAATGATTTATATTCTCTCTCGATATTGATCAGCATGAGAATCATGAGATTCTCACGGTTGATCTATTTCTTATTTTGGGCATTTAAATCTTATAAAGGGGACTTTGTTCCATGTAAACAGGGACAGATGGCAATATCATCATTTTCTTTCTGTAATTCATAAACATTTTAATACAAAGAATAACATTACTGATTTTTTTACAGACATGGTGTTGAGATTTTACTAATTCAAATTTCATCCATGTGCCCTACTAGGGAGGAAGGGCCCTCCTCTTTAGTAGGGATTGCAACAACAACAATAGCATAGTGGTACATTAATTATTTTTCCTTTCAATAAGTGTGAAGTTATTTCTGTCGCCGTGTAATTTGCAAAATGGGTTTATTTCTGATATGCTTTCACACAGGATTGATTTGAACATAATATTCAGCCAGCCGAATTAGTTAGTGGTGTGGTGTGTGGCACACCTTTTCCTTACTAACATGAAGTGTGGTTTCATTTCTGTAGAATGTTTTTGATTTTTGCATGAGTGTTACTTTCTGCAATTAAATTCAGCGACATTTGTTTCTGTCTTTTATTTTTACTCTTGGTTGAAGTGTATCGGCATAAACAGTGCATACTCCTTTGAAATAAACAGACCTACCCCGGGTTGACAATTAATGGTTTCGATTCAATCATATTAACAGTGATTAAATCGACTCAAAAATACGCTACTTTTTTAAATACATGATGTATACATAAGAAACTTATTCTCACTCAAATAATGTACTTATGAATGGATCTTAAGCAACTTGTGTAACTCCATTTTCATTAAAAATGTAAAATGTGCATAAAATAGTGCATTTCCAAGCAAGGCTTATGAGTTTTACCAAGATTTAACCTCGTATATCTTGCTCCCAATGACCTGAACTAACTTGGAGGAGTATTTAATTCAGAATATTATGGAGGAGGAGAGGAAGAACCCTTATGTTGGCAGTTTGATTTCCAATCTACAAGTCTACAATTCCATGAGTTTTTAAGTCGTATCTCCTTGTTAAAAAAACATTGCTTCTTAACCATTCCCTTATTCATCTTGTATTGGAAAGAGACTCCTTTTCTTTCACATATTTTTGTTGACAAGTGTAAACAAAAGAGTATATATTTTGTGGCTCATGATAGATGGATCAAAAAAGGTGCTTCCTTGTGGTACTTGCAACAAGAACTATGTTATACTTACCATTTTATTGTTATCCAAATCATTCAATAGAGAACTCATTTCATTCCCATTCCAATTATGTGTACGACATTGTGTTTTTATTTACTCAATCGTGGAGAATTAATAATGCTTACTTATTTGGTTCCAAGTAATTAAATTAGTTAGGGCTTTAACATTTATATTGCTTTCGCTTGTTTCTAGTTTATCTTGTGTGAAAGACTTTAAGGAAGGTGCTAGAGCATAGTTTGGAGTGAGAGGAATCATTAATGGGATCTTCTCCACCCATCAGTATTCTTTGTAAGTATTCATAATTGAATATGGTAAAAAGTTTCCTTCTATTATAGGTCTATAGAGTGCATTACCTTTCCACTCTATTGTGATTTTTTTCTTTTGTAACTAGACTTTTTTTTTTCTTTTGTAACTAGACTAAGCCTAGTTCATGAAAGAAGTATTAACCTATAGTGGGATGCTCAATTGATCTTGGATGCCCTTTGGGATATTTTGTTTACCCCAAAAGTAGCTTCCATCCTCAACCTTTTCCCATGAGGTTTGAACCTGAGACCAAATGGGGACTAAACCCCACTCAAACCAATTGATCTACACATCATGGATCACTCTATTGTGATTCTTAACCCTAATCATAGGAATACTTTTCCACAAACAACAAGCCTATTTTAGGTCTACATATTTGACTCCGACCAATCTAGAAGATGTGTCTAGCATTTTGTCTATATTTCACAACTTTGCACACTAGGCCTAGTAGCACGCCTACTGCCATCTACAAGAAAATGTCTCACAGAGATAGCCATGTTTTTTATGTTGTTAAATTTTCATTTCTTAAGCCCTGTCTTAATTTTCATTTCTATGTAGTGAAAGGAATGTGATTTCATACTCAATATGAAAAGTGCTACTATTTTCTTTCTTTATGTTTTCAACAAATGATTTAATTTTTAGGTATTTTTGCTTGAGTTTAGAATCTATTCGATGCTCTCTCTCTCTCTCTCTCTCTCTCTCTCTCTAACTCGCAACAATTCCTTTTGGGGTTTTGTGTTCTAAGGATGAATGTCTTTAGAGCTTAGGTTTTCCATAATTTTAATTAGATAGAGTCCTTTACTTTTAGAATATTAGTTTTTTTTTTCCGAAGAACCTTAAGAATATTAGTTAATGAGTGTGGAATTAAAATAAATGAATTGCAAATCAGTGTTTAAGATACCATTAGTCTCGAGACTTTGGTATTGCATAAATGCAATATATGTTGGTGCAACTTGTAATACTTTCCACAAACATGTTGAGAATAACCATACCTATTTACACTTTTCAAGAATTCACATTTAATTTAAGTTCTTACAAAATCTCATGTTGAAATATGATGTTGATTAAACTATCATATAAACCCCTTAATTACTCTCAATTTTTAATTTTAAAGTATAAAATTGTTGTTCAGATATGAATTAATTGTTGGATTTTCCAACAACTTTTTGCAATATGTTTAACCTTATCCGCAACTAAAAAAAGACCATTACATTTTATTACTTTAAATGACAATATAAGAAATGCTCCATTGTATTGCTGCTTTTCTTTCTTTCTAAATCACTCCCTTAAAAAATATATAAATTCAATAATAATATTTTACCTACAACATTAAAAATAGAATGAAGTTAAAATAACTATAATTTATTGATTTATAATTTTCCTTTTGAATACGATAATTATTTATTAATTAATATTTCCAAAATCCAATATCGCCTTATTGTGATTTTGAATAATAAATTATTTAAACCCTACTATAAACTACCTATTATACCTATCTCTTTAAACTTAGTTAATGACCAGGATGACACCATCTTAATAATGAAACACCATGTTAACATATAAAAACACTGTAGATGACAATGAATATTGTTCAATCTATATAATGAATTATATATAAATGCTTACATCAAAGCGTCCATTTTAGTAATAATAATTTGTTTAAAAACTTTATTATTAGTTAATGACCAGGATGACACCATCTTAACAATGAAACACCATGTTAACATATAAAAACACTGTAGATGACAATGAATATTGTTCAATAAATCTCGGTTCACAATCTATATAATGAATTACATATAAATGCTTTACATCAAAGCGTCCATTTTAGTAATAATAATTTGTTTAAAAACTTTATTATTAGTAATTTTGCGGAGGTGTATTTTAAGTACGAGGAAAATGTATGATTTCATCAATGCTCAAGAATTGATATATGATTTTTTAGTGGGGGAGAGCATCTTCGTTGAAGAAGAAACATTTACATATAATCACCGAAGTAAGTAGATACAACAGCCGAAGCTGTGAAGCGAAATTGGGAACGGAGCTGTACAAATATATGCCGCAGCAGAGCAAGTATCAACAACATTATGCTGCAAAAGCAGCCGAAATCATGCATCAAGGGGAATAGAACCCGGGTGGGGAGGCAGCAAGCTGACCATCCCGACCGCGGGGCTATAAGCCCAGATGCAAAATTGATATATAATTTTAAAATTTTAAAAAATATATATTAATTAATTAATTAAAAAAATTTATATATAAATTTTAATTAAAACTAAGATTTTAATTGATAATAATTATTGAGCGAGACTCTTAAAGATTTAATTAAGGGTGCCTTGTCTTTTTAATTATCTGGTGAAAGGGTTAAAGATTTAATCGGGGAGTGATAATTTAGTGTCCCACTTTAATTTTATATTTCTTTTTAATTAAATTTCGATAATATCAAGAACATATATAAGTGTGTATCATTTTAGCTTCAAAAATATGATTTTAATTAATGATGGGATGGAAAGTTCAAGGTTTAATCCAGCAATGATAATTTAACGCTACAGTTAATTTTTTGTTAATTAAATTTTAAGTTAGATTTTTCAAAGGTTTAAAATTAATTGAATTTTAATATAGATTAAGTGGCGTTAGATCTTGATGAGACAGAAGTTAAAATTTATAAATTTGTTTACACGTATTTATGAATTTAAATTCAAAATTTCAATTTTAATTAATAGCAGGATATCTTTTTATTATCTAGCGAAACAATTCAAGGTTTAATTTAGAAGTGAGGAAGTTAAAATTTATTTAAATTGTATGTATTTATGTTGATGTATTTACCAATTTTCTGTGGTAATAATTTAGGGTGATGTATTTACCATCTCTTTGTGGTAATAATTTAGGGTGATGTATTTACCATCTCTCTGCGGTAATAATTTATGGTGGTGTATTTACGATCTCTCTGCAGTAATAATTTACTATCTCTGTAGTCGTAATTTACGATCTCTCCACGGTAATAATTAACAATCTCTCCATGGTAATAGAAAAACAATGTGCAGCATGTGCCTCTGCGGTCCGACTTGCTGATATTAGGTGCACAAATTCCTTATTTTTTTCTAATACTTCACTGCTCATATATTTTCAAGTATGAATAATTCACCACAATTACCAAAGATTACCAAAGGTAGACCTAGCACAGTGACTCTACAGAGCCTCTGTGAGTATATAGAATCTTTAGAGAAGCGTAGAGAAGAAAGAGAAGTCAAGTTACAAAAAGAGTTAGCAGTCATGCTGAAAAATATATTCACATCTCTTGAAGACAAGATCCAAAAACAAATAGAAAATAAAATAGAACTATTAAATAATAAGATGGAGGCAATGGAGACTAGGTTGCAGGTTATAGAAAAACAAAACCAAGATATGAACCAAACATCCCAGCAAGTAGATGTTGATACTTTAGAGAGTCTTAAAATGAAGGACATGATTAAAGAGCTAGAAGAAAAAGTTAATAGCCGCCTCACCCTAAATAGTGTGGCAGGAAAATTAAATATCAAACCAAATAAAGATGAAATGAAAAAATTGATAGAATTAGACCATGAGCATAATAAAAGGGCCGTGAATCTTATAATCTTCGGTTTGAAAGAGGAGGTAGACAATGATACTTTAGCCATAGCCCAGACAGAATTACATAACCGATTACAAATTGAAACAACATGTCTCACAGAAGCAACAAGGTTGGGGAAACTAACTGAGAATAAAGGAAGGTTGATCTGAATAAAGGTGAGCTCTACTGACCATAAATATGACATACTTATAAAACCTCAAGTCTAAAAAGAACGGGAATATTTATAAATGAAGATCTCATTCTAGAAGATCAAGCAAAATTGAGAAAAGAGGTTCAAAAGGTAAAAGAAGTTAGGAAGGAAGGAAAATGGGCAATAATCAGAAATAGAAAAGCCATTATTCGAGATAGAAACCAAAAAGATAATAATAAATAACAATTCAACATGCTCCGGATTCTTTTTTGTAACTGTCGGGGCTTTCCATGGAACAAAGGCCCCAAGCTAAGTTGGATCTCGAATGATGTTGATATTATTTTGCTTGTTGAAACTTGGGAGCACGAAGAATCTAAGGTCCCTGACATAGATGGCTTTACATTATGGTCTACCAGGAATAAGTGATCCTCCCATAGAGGCATTGGGGGTATAGCTTGTTACATTAAGAATAACATCTCTCCCCATGCTAGGATTTATAAAAACGACCCTTACAACAATATAGCTGGATAGAAATTACTGACATTTATGATAAAAAGGCCTACATAGCAATCTGTTATTCCCCCCCCATCAATTCTAACTTTTATAAGAAAAAGAATCTAGATAAAAATAGTCCTTACAATTGTTTAGAGAATGATATTTCTGGCCTAAGGAATGGAGGCAATATCCTTTTAATGGGTGAATTTAATGCTCGAACTTCAAGCAACCAAGCTATTCTTCTAAGCAATCATTCCAACCCTAATCCTCTTTGGTTAGATGAAGACCTTCCTCTGGATAGCCAGTACAAAAGGAGCTCTGAAGACCTTGGGGAGAATTTGTTTTGGTCGGAGCTAGTCAAGCTCTGTAGTGCTCAGGATCTCATAATTTGCAACGGTGTAAAGAAGTGGCCCAATTCTAGCCAGATGCCCTGCATCCTTGGGCTTGGTAGCAGCGTGGTAGACTATGTTATCTCCGATCTCCCTCTATACAATGAAATAAAAAAATTTGACATCTTAAACAACCACGAGCCTGACTCTAACCATAGGCCTTTACTTATAACTCTCAATTTTATCATGCATAAAGATCCCATAGAAGATAATCCTTATAGCCAAAAGAAGTTAATCTTTGATAAAAATAAAAAAGATCTCTTTCTAAATGAATTAAAAACTAATTTGCTTCCTTTATTTAGTATTCACAACATAGAAGATCTCTATCATAATTTTACTACAACCCTCTCATATTCTATTAACAAGTTCTCAATTGAAGTTTCAAGTAATAAAAGAAATAGCTAAACCAACCCATGGTATGAAAAAGATTGTAAAAGTGCAAGGAGATCAATTAAGGAAGTTGTTGATGAATCTCTTAAAATTTGTAAGATAAAAATATACAAAGCCCTAACTAAAAGGAAAAAAAGGCAGTATATTCATAAAAGACAAGAGAATCTCTTACACCTCTCTAAGGTAGCTCCTAAGAAATTCTAGAGGCAGATTCTAACTAGGAAAACTAAAGATAATAATAAAATTGCTTTACATGACTGGAATTCCTATCTTAAAAAGCTTTATGAATCTCCAAATGTCACAGATAACTTTGAAACCCTCACAATGAAAGAAGTTTTCTCATTAGAAGACATTGATTTTTGGGTTAATCACTTGGCTAATGGAAAAGCTAAGGATATTGAAGGTTACCAGGCAGAAATCTTAAAAATTGGAGGTCATGTCCTCATCCCCACATTCACAAGCTTTTCAATCAAGCGGTCAAGCAAGGGTTCCCTAAACCATGGACTCAAAGCCTCATTATCCCTAGTTTTAAAAGTGGAGATACAAATAACCCCTCTAATTATCGGAAAATTATGATTAGCCCTCTCCTAGCTAAGTTATATGGTATTATTTTGGAAAGGAAGTTGAGCATATGGCTTGAAAGTGAAGGTAAGCGGGCTAAAGTCCAAGTGGGTTTTAGAAAGCAGCACTCAACAACAGACTACCTCATTACCCTTAGGATCATTGTGGAGGAATGCCGCAATGATAAATCCAATCTCTTTTGTTTCTTTGTGGACTTTAGAAAGGCTTTCGATACGGTTCCTAGAAACAACCTTTGGAACAGATTAGAAGAGCTAAAGGTTCCTTTTGAGTTGAGAGCTGCCGCTATAAGGTTATACGAGAATGTAATTGCCAAGTTAAAGAGCAATGAGGGGTGGTCAAAATATATTAAGTGTAATATCAGAGTTAAATAAGGTTTCCCCATCTCCCCTACCCTATTTGGCATTTACATCGACAAGTTAGAAGGTTGTTTAGGGGAAGCAGGATGTGCTGGCACGATCTTAGCTAGGATAGTCATCATCCTTCTTCTCTATGTTGATGATATTGTTCTTCTCGCAAGGTGCCCATCTGATCTTGATAAGAAACTTATACTTTTTAAGGATTTCTGCTCTACCATGGGTATGATTGTTAACACTGACAAAACAAAATTTATGATTATCAAATCCAAGAAGGACACTTACGGTAATTTTATGTATGACAATAGTAACTTGGAGGAAGTGTCTTCCTACAAGTACCTAGGAATTGATATTCATCACAAGCTCAACTAGAACTATAGCATTGAGAAAAGGATTAATGGGGGATGGAAAGCTTATTTTGGTCTTCAAAATAATTGTAAAATGGCAAACCTCATAATGTGGGATAGAAAGAAGTTCCTCTTTGAAACTTTAGTCACTCTGGTTATCTTAAATGGTTGTGAGGTTTGGGTTTGTAGCATCTCTAGAGAATCCTAGAGAAAGATTGAGAAAATCTAAAAGCGCTTTATAACGTATAACCTCAAAATTAAAAGCAACACACCCTATCCTATTCTCCTTATAGAAGTTGGTCTTTCCCCTATCGAGAGCGTAGCTATGACTAGGCTTCTGTTGTACAAGCACAAACTCAATAACATAGGAGACCATAGACTTCCTACGCTAGCTTTAAATTCCAGCCAAAACCACCTAAGGCTCATACGAGGTTAGTATAAAGAAACCAAGGGTTGGTTAAACCATTGGGAGATCGACAAGAATGTTGTATTGCAAAACATTAATAACATTAAAAATATTGTTACTTCTAAGTTCAAAGAAAAAATGTAGTGTGAGAAAGATTTAGAAGCTAAAAGAAAATTAAGATACTATAAGGAGGTCATCAACCCCACCCTAGAAGATCAAAAGTATCTCTCTGTTTTAACTAGATCAAAGAAGAAAATTAATATAGCCAAGATTAGAACGAACTCTCATGAGATCCATAGTGAAACGGGTCATTGGGCAGTTCCTAAAACACCATGGATGGAAAGGTCCTGCCATCTCTGTGAGAATACAAACATCGAGGATGAAAATCAATTCCTTTTAGAGTGCCTCGTGTACAACCACATTAGATCTCAGTTTCAAAATCTTTGTTGCAATATTGACCTTCGTAGCCTTTTACCTTGTCAAAAATAAAGTGAGCTCGGGAGGCTTCTCTCCAAGCTTTTTGAGCATAGGAATAAAATATTAATCAAACTAAATAATTCGTTTCTTTAGGTTTGATAGACCAAATTTTGGTCTCAGTGGACATTAACCATC
Source organism: Pinus tabuliformis (assembly GCA_031772625.1). NCBI lineage: Eukaryota > Viridiplantae > Streptophyta > Pinopsida > Pinales > Pinaceae > Pinus > Pinus tabuliformis. The sequence goes on along the minus strand of CM062811.1, from coordinate 665,220,075 downwards.
ACCATCATCATGAACATTGAGGATGAAAATTACTTCGTGTTAGAGTGCCCCATGTACAACCACATTAGATCTAAGTTTCATAATCTTTGTTGCAATACTCACCTTCCTACCTTTTATGATGTCAAAATTATAGTGAGCTCAAGGGGCTTCTCTCCAAGCTTTTTGAGCATAGGAATAAAATCTTAAATCAAATTAAATAATAATTCATTTCTTTAGGTCCGATAGACCAAAGTTTAGTCTCAGTGGACGTTAACCATCATCATCATGAATTTAGATTCAAAATTTGATTTTAATTAGTGGTGGCATATCTTTTTATTATCTATTGAAACAATTCAAAGTTTAATTTAGGAGTGACAAAAATTGTTAAGTTAAATTTTGTGTTTTTTTTAATATTAAGAAGTTAAATTTGATTGGTGATTAAGATAGGTTTATATTAATTAGAAATAAATTAAGCAGAGAAAGAAATTAGAGAAAAGATAACAATAAAAATAAAAAGATGAAACAAACAAGTGAAATCTTAAATTGTAATAAAATATATATTCAACCGAGTTTTAGATATTAGTGATTCTCTATAAATTCTATTTTCAATTATATATAAAAACAAAAAGTGTGATCTAAAGTATTCATTAAAATAACAAAAACATAAAAATCATTTTTTTAATTAAGAGAATTTACAATACTATTTTACATGCAATTACATTTTTAAATGAAAAATTAAATAAAATATTTGATAAATACGAACTTTTATTAAAAGAATTATTCGATGATTCCAGGGTGGGTGAAGCTTAGTTGATTTTTGTTTTTTTTTTGAGTGTGATTAAATATTAAGGTAATATACTTCGTCTGAGCCATTGATTGATGATTGCGGTGATGGGAGGGTGAAGCGTTGGATATAAAATATTTTTGAGTCATTGATTGACAGTTGCGGTGATGGGGAGGGTCAAGCTTTGGATATAAAAATATTTTAGAGTGAAATATTAATAATTTTTCTCCAGTGCATTATAAAAGGAATTAATTAACATCATGATTTCGGCTTCCATCAATCCACGTTTCGATTGAACTCGTGCCTCCTGCTACTGCATACATCCATTCTTTCACTACCGTTTTGATTTAGCTCTTGCCTTCTATTGGCACATGCACCCCTCACATGTTCAATATAGGTGCACCAGTTGGAATTATTTCAAGAGACAGGGGTTTTGTTCATTTCTTCTATCCCTTTCCCTCATGATTTCCAAAACACAGCCCTTTACCTCATGATTTCCAAAACACGATCCATCAGTTGTTTACTCAAACGGTTATCAACCATTGTGAAATTCAGAAGGGATTTAATGGTAAATTACTCAATCTCTCGGCCATCACATAGTTCAAAAGGGATTGAATGGTATATTCATTAGCCTTTTAAGAGTTTCCATCCTTTCTCTATCATATTTTTACTAATATCTAGATTTTTGTATACATGTCCCCTTGCAATTACTATGATGTGGGGATTCTATATGCATGCAAATATGTCACCAATCGTTGCTCATGGTCTACAGATGATAAGCTCTGTAAGGTCGATGGAGTTACATTTAATCTAATAAGAATCTCAACTATAGCACTAGCAATGAAACCCATGTCCACTATACCCACAGTATGTTTGAAAGCATTCCAAATTCATTATTTCTCGTGGGTGTTCGACATAGTTAGTCTTCTGTGGTGTGATGAGGTCTCTATAGCTGGAATTAGGGTTCCACTACATTCTCAGCAGCAATGTTGGCACTGATTGAACTTGACAACATATTTTACATTTGACATTATTGGTCTACATTATTTAGGAATGTTGAGTTAATGCATCACTTAATGTCACAATGTTTCATGTACTAAAATTTATTGAATAAAGTAGACATGGTGTAAATACTTGTAGAAGCAACTAGCATAAATGTAAAATCTAACTCAGTAAATCACGAATGCTTAAATACAAAAAACTAAAGAGTAAATACAAAAAAACATGTCCTCAAGAAGCATACCATTCATATCATAATACACATCAATAAATGCAATTCATTGTTGTTATTTAGCTAATTTTAAACCAAGTAGCTCGTGCATACATTGCTCTGAAGTTTGAGATATGTTTTCTAAAATTTCTAGTTGCAGACAAGAAATGTATATAGAGTTATAAAATGAAGGTTTAAGTTCTTATTTTTGTTGAAATGATAAAGGAGTGAAAAAGAAAAGAAAAAGTAGGCCTTTGAGAGAGATGTATGCATAAAGATGTTTTCTCCTTTTTTGAAAAAATAAGTTTTTTTTCTAATTAGCTATCATGGGTGTCATTGACTTGCCTTTGGTAACTTGATTTTGGTTATAATACACAAGAAGAAAAGAGGGTTCTAGAAGAGGTGTATATATATTGTTTGCAGTTTGTCATTTAGATATGCACGTCTAACAAGTTAAGAACTATGATTAGCAAAGAAGGATCGACACCCCTTATGGAAATAGAACTCCAACCAGGAAGAGAGGAGAACTTTCCTCAAGATGGAATAACCCTATAATCAACAATTAATAATATTATGTGCAAAGGTTGATGCCTCAAAAGAAAAGGAAAACAATGAAGAAAGAATTGTTTTCTTTTTTAGGAATCTTTTGTTAAAGGAAAAACAACCTTCCCTACGTAAGTAGTGATATTGATCCAAACTTAAACATGAATGCAAAAAATTACATATATAACCATAAAGAGAGAGATGTAGCATAAATAACACTTCATTTCATTAATATCAAAATACTGAAATATGCTTACAAACAAAATAGAAATAAACTAGCTCGAGTGATGGTAGCTTATCTCTGAGAAGAGATGTGGTGGCTACATGCCAATGAAATGTGTTACAATGTGGCTTAAGGGCCTATTTATTATTGAATGGCAAGGGAAAACCCTAAACAACCAAAACCCCAACCCCAAGAGATGTAACAACAAGAGTTTGTGGGTCTTGTTGGGGTTAGTTGGGCAGCCAACTTCCTGGAGTCGTAAATTAGTCATATCATCTCTGTTTGGCATGTATGATACCTTGTTGGAAAGATCTCTTCGAGAACTACAATATTTGGGGCAAGCCCCTACTTATGACTTTTGGCCGACTGCAGACCTCAAAAAAACATCGTTTAGGGGGTCAAAACTACTCTGCAAGTTCAAAACCTGAAAAATTGCTAAAAATAGTAAACGCTGAAATAAACAAGGAAACAGATGAAACCGATTGGAATTCTAGATGGAATAGGCGAGTGGCCACCAGTATCCACCTGGATCAATCCTCCCCCCTTAGGAACCAATGGTCCCCATTGCATGCATAACCTCTATGAGGTGAGAAAAT